>CM032886.1:19959166-21302500 GCA_019176425.1 Megalops atlanticus
CTTGTATCACATGATTGATCTGTATGGCTGGCACCTTTTTCCCAGGTGACAGTTAAGATAGTTACACTTTGACATCTTATACCTTCAAAACTTTCTGCAGCTGTATTTTTACTGTAGCTATTGTGTATCCTGCTCAGTGTCCAAACCAAAATAATATATTTGCCTTTACCTTTAGGTCCACTCTTGCACACTGACAGCACCTTACTGGAGCAGGGCTGGTCATGCCTTCATGTGCCCACTTACTCATGTCTTCTGCATAGGCTGTCCTAATCCAGCCCAGAGTAACTCCCAAAAACGAATCCCCCCCCACGTATAAACACCCCTATCAGAGTTTTGACCTCCCCATTTTGATTACAGCGATACACTTACCACCATGTTGTACGCTTCGGGGACATTTATCTCAAACTGGAATGTGCCGCTCTGGTAGTAGCCTTCATCTGCAGACAGAGAAGCAACGGTTTAGCAGGAGCATTCCACTTCTGAAGGCTGTAGTATGCAGCAGAAAAACACATTAACAACTCGTTCCCTAGCTATAACAACCAGACCCTGCATTCACTACACTCTGTAATGATGACAGGATGCTCTCGCCCTCTAATTGCTAAAAACAGAGCTGTAGCCCTCTGTACCCTGTAGAGATCTCACTCTCTTACTGTACCACCCAGTGCCAGTGCCCTTTATAACCGGTAATGAAAACAGCATGATCTCCTGCCATAACCGCTACACTTCACCTCATTATGCCACAGCAGAACCTGTAAGCGGCTTTCGACCTGTCTCCTGTTCATCAGCTAACACACTGCGCTGGCAGTGGCAGGACAGGACAGTGACATGCCACCATTACGTTTCACTCTGGATCCATGTGGAACACACCTTCACTCAGGGCAGCGCGCCATGTCCGCACTTCCTTTTCCACAACGTAATTTTATATATTTTAATGTAACATAACGTAACATACTGTAACTCTGGTTTCTACAAAAACTCAAGGCTTCAGACGGGTGTGTCTTTCAGATGGGGGCCCCGAGGCAGGAGAGACACCCGCATACTGTATATCCCAAAAACATGGTTCAAGACAGCGTGAGTATGTGACAGAGAAACAAAAACAAACCTACAGTCCTCTGTAAACTGCAGGACATTCCAATTACAGTTATTATTATCATTACTGTCATGTCGTGTATAACATCACACAGCAATGCAATTAAACTGGAAATGATGACCTTGAACAGAGAAGGCAGTGTGGGGAAAGGGCAATTAATAGCAGGTTGAGTTTGACTGTCGCATAACACCTCTTAAGTGTTTTTAACAGTTGCCAGACTGCTACAACAAAACACAACTGACCGTAAACTGCTGCGGTGACCTCAAACAGCATTACATTACATTATTGGCATTTAGCAGATGCTCTTATCCAGAGCGACTTACACTGGTTGCAGTTTTACATTTTATCCATTTATACAGCTGGATATTTACTGAAGCAATTCTGGGTTAAATACCTTGCCCAATAGTACACCAGCACCTCCCCAGGGGGGCATCGAACCGGCAACCTTTTGGTTACAAGTCCTGCTCCTTACCACTATCCTACACTGGCACTGTGCTATACTGCAGCAGGCAGACAACATCACCTCCTCAGTCACAGCACAGTAATCAGTCACTGCCTGTGGGATACAACGAGCAGCCTGGTGAACGCCACACAGAAGACTACAAAGGGCATCATCCATTATTAACATGTCGACACATGGAACACATCCCCTCGGTAAATGACTCCAGTTAAGATGAAAGAATAAATAATGAGGCGCATTTCCATGCTCGCATTGGAGGTCCAGGCTGCAGCAAAGAGGCTTATTACTACTGTGGGTTAACTTTTTTGAACCACAACCTGTAAAAGGAGCCAAAGGAAGACACACAAGGTGCATGTGGACCCTGGAATTGTGGGGTGTGGATTCTAGCCTTGGAGATAATCCCACTACTAGGACCTTAACTAAAGATTATCAGGTAGAAACACAGCTGCACAATCATGTGACCCAGAACATGCCAAACGCAAAGGCAGAAGCTTACATGGGGACCTGCTGATGAGATGAATAACGTACAGTAACGCTCCACAGGATGTGATCAGAGCACAGGCCTAAGCCCTTTGTACATTCCACGAGGAAGCACTGAAGAGCTTGAGATTCCTCTCCTCGCCTTGAGCGCATGAACACTTTGTCCGGCGTGTCTCCACTGTTGCGAGTAACTGCTTAAATCAGTCTTTGTCTGCCTGAATATCATATGCTCCAGAGAGCAGCCTCTGCCTACACTGCATATCCATGTTAAACGGTGTATACTTAATTGCCTGCTGGCCCCTCCTAAGGCCAATCGAGGGACACAAGTAGCTGCAACAGTGGACTGTAAAATAAGCGTGTCTGTGAATTCAGAATGTCTCCAAAACCATACTTTTTTTAGAACATTTGTTCACCTCGCATTGTTGTCCTGGATCCTAGACTCAATAAGGTAAACAAGATCTATGACAGCATTTCATGAGTGACCAGTGATTGAAATTTTTGATCTCTTGAAAATAAAAAATATAAACGTTGAGCCGAGTATGCAGACAGTTCCCTTCTAATCAATGACATCCATGGAGACCCTTTTAGCCAATGGCGTGTGGCCAAGATTTTCAATCAGCAGCTTGTGGGAAATATTCTAAATATTATGATATTCATCTAAAGCATATCAAAGATGGGTTCCAAGCTTTTCGTGCTAATCTAAAGGGAGGTTGTGTCAAGCTGTTAAAAAGCGAGGCGGGGCACTGAAACCAGCCCTTGCTGCCAAAACATTATCCTACACACACCCTTTAGACAAAAATCGGAAACACTCCAATGGATCTGTGCTTTAGAGCTGGGCACTGCAAACAGGACAGTGGTGAAAGTCTATACCAGTCATGACAGTGTATCCCTGTGTTCCCATGTGATTTGACATGACCCTGTGTGACATCTGACAGGCCTGTGAGTGGATGTGCTTAGAGCCTATGCCCCCAAACACACAGACACACATCCATATACACACACACACTAACATGCATGTTATTACTGACTAAAAATTTCATCTGCTGATTCTATTCCTGGGAAAAGCACTGCAGTTGTATGCTTGAGCAAAGTACTTGACCTGAACAGCTTTACTCAGTATCCACCTGTACAAATGGATAAATGTCCAATGTGAGCTATGCAAGTTACTATATAAGTCTGGTAAGTAAAAAAAAAAAAAAAAACCTGTCATGTAAAAGGGGAGGATTTGCAGTCGCAGAACCCCTTCTTTCAACCTAATTTGTTCCCTATATACACAAGAGCCCTGTAGCCCCCACTTCTGACAGTAATGGCTAATTAAATGACATTTTTAATTTAAATCAAAAGTCTCATCAGCACAGATGACACTAGTTGTGAGGGCATCTCTGTTCCTGCGATGCTCTCCCCCTCACTCACTGTCACTGTATTCCCCCTCGAGGGTGAAAACACCCTTTTAATGGACTCCAAATGATCGACTGGAGGGCAGAAACACTGTCCTCCCTGTCTGGCACCTCCATGACGGGCAGAACTACAGAGACCTACAGCATTGATCAAAATCTTCCCAAACAGGGGATCACCATTGCAACACAAGCAGATGTCAGCCGGGCCCTACGCCAGCAAGTAGGAACAGTGAATGTTAAGTGGGTTCACGGGTTCAAATACATAATTAAGGAATCACCAAACTGGGATCATGACATCAGGCACAGACATAGCCTTTTTTACACCTATAAAACCGCTTGTCCACACAACACACAGAGGCAAATACTGCATGGTGAATTCTAAAGACCCAGAGGCACATCAGGCTATTGGAAATATGTTTTAAAAAGGTAAAGCCAAGTACTCAAGCCATGGACCAGAAGCACTTTAGAGACACGAGGCACTGATTTTTAAATGTGTCAGATCTGAACACTGGAAAATCCCTGCTCTATGCTCAATGCCCTGTCAAACTCTGTTTCACCAGGTTAGCCTGCTGCCAGCTTGGGCTTTCCAAGCTGAAATCTGCACCCATCTGTGGTCTGCACCTATTAGTGATATGCAATTATCAGCACCCCATTATTTACTGTCTGGAGCCTCAGTACTCTGTTGAAGGAGGAAACAATCTCCTAGACCTCAAATTTCCCTCTTCACTCTAGTGCCTCCCAAACTGTGACTTCCTCCCCCACAGAAAACAGACAGCATAATGTTCCTCGCAGTCTCTCCCAACTGCAGATTTGGTAATTATTTAATGGGCGAGGCAGATGGAAATCGATTCGTGGCCGCCGGGGCTTGAGCAAAGAGAAGCGAGGCTGTGGAAAAGCCTGTAGAGCCTGATCTGAAATGGCACGCGGTGGCAGCGCTGTTTTATTTATCTTAGAAGCAGATCAGACTGAGTCACAGAAAACCGGTATATTCCTGGGCAGACTGGCTGAGCGGGAAAAAAAGTTCAGCACCAAAATATGGTTCTGTATACAGGATCCTCACAGCCATATATGAACCGGAACTTCCCTGGACCTGAGCCAGGAAAGTAACCTGGGGTGCGGGGGTGGATGCAGTGACTCTCATGAACCCAGGATTGTGTGTTCAAGTAGCAGGGGCTGTCAGCCAGGCTTTTGACAAGGCTCATCCTGCCCAGACTGAGAGAGGGAGAGTCCAACCGCACAGTCAAACCCGGCTGTCAGAGACCGACTGACTGCACAGCCAAAGCACTCTGTCAGAGGAAGTCTGAGAGAGACTGCACAGTTATGACAGGCTGACTGGATGGAGGCAGGGAGCCTTGTCTGGTCAACAGCCCTATTTCATTCTTACCATCTTCATCCTTCCTCATTCACATCAAAGTCTGGAGATGTGCTTATCTTAGCGGGATTAAACTGCTATTAATAAGACCACTTGCTTCAATATTTCACACTAATTCACATAAGTGACCATTTTCAATTCATTTAAAACAGAGTTCAGGACATGAGAGCTGGGGAAAGGTTACATTTGTGTTTGCAAGAGATTCTCTGGCAAGTGGATCATGTGGGCTTTGATCAGGGGAACTCGTCAGGGAGGCCTGACAAAGTCTCAAAAAGAGATCTTCCATGCACCAGAACTTCACCTGAGTCTTTCAAATACCATTTCCTTTAAAATTCTTCAGGCTTTTTTCAGGTCTTTAAATGTGCAGTTCCTAGATAAATAGAAAACACAGCACAATACTAAAACACACTGAGCAAGGAGTGTGTTTGTGTGTATGGGGGTGGATATTTGTTACCTGGTGAGAGATTTACTTGTACATATGGGGAGTTACCTGGAAAGAAGAAGGGATGAGAGAGGGTAGGGAGCAAGGGATCTACCCAGAGAGAGGAAGTCACTACCTGAAGCAAGGTGACGGGGGGGGGGCAACATAGATAGAGATGACATAGATAGAGATGATTTACCTGGGGAGACATCAAGTTGAAAGGAGAGGAGCTTGTTCTCATCAGGAAAGATGACTTTACAAGTACCTGGTAGCATAATGAGCACAAGACAAGGGCTGGTTAGTCCTGACAGGAAATGACTGCAGGCTTAACACAATGTCAGAGCACTGGGGGAACAGTGTGGTGGTTTGGGAACAGGGCCTGCAACCAGGAAGCTGAAGGTTCCAATCCTAACAAGCACACTGCTGTTGTGGCCTACAGTAAGACATTTCACTTTCATGGATAATATGACTCACACAAAAGCTATGTGAGCTGTCCTGAATAAGTTCATATGCAAAGAAAATAAACAACAATAACATATGGCATATCGGGCCATTAAATAATTTTGACATTACATTTATACATAGAGACACACTGATACAGCTAAGCAACCACTGTTTTTCAGAGATTTTAAGAACGTCACCCTGAGGTCTCCGACACAATTTAAAATCCCAAACTCTTAAAATGATGGGCCAAATGCAGGAGGAGGGATGAAGGTATTTTCACCCCTATGAATCATCATCAGGACCATTAACATGAGAAGCGGTCATAATTTCACAAAACTCCATGGCTAACAGGCAGAGATGGTGAAATACTCCTTTAATGACCAATCAGCAGGCATCAGGGCGTGTAATGAATATTTCAAGTTAGGTGGAAGATGGAGAACGCAGACATATGCAATTATACAAACCACCCTTAATTCGGAATAGACAAATTAGATTTACACCATTGGACATGAACAGAGCTAAACGGTTTCATTTGCCTTTGGTACACAGCTTACCGTTTTTGTTAATCTGTTAATTATTTGGGGTGTATACAACAATAAAAAAGGTGTGGACTGTGCATTCATTTCTATGCTTTAGCAAGGGACCATGAAAGCACTGATGGATGGGAAATATATTCAGAAAATAATCCCATAAAACAAACATGACTATTGTCTGCTGTACTTGGACCACTACTGATTCTGCCTCCACCTAGTGTTCACACTGGTGTACTGCACTTAAGGCAAAAATCAGAGGACTTAAAAATTTGTCCAATCACAGTAAAGCACCCTCAGAGAGGTGTGATAAAGTACAGACAACTGTAAGTAGACTAACTTCACTTAAGTCAGCTATTTTCTGTATGGGATTGGTAATATGGTCATACTTACTGGGAAGGCTGGCTTCAAGTTCTGCAACTTGAAGAAAAATAAAGTGGAAAGATGTGAGTAGAGCTTTGTTAGGATTAAAAACACAAAGGCACTGGGAATAGATGCAAATAATTTCTGTTTATTTAATGAGCCCAGCACAATATATAATCCATACCCCTGTTACTCAACACACTAGTGCTTACAGGGTCTCCCAACTCATGTTAAACACGGTTCTCACATTGGTTCATCACAGCCAATATGAACAACACACCCCCACCTCTGTTACTTACACCTGCCGCAAGGATGTAGTGCATCTACAACAAGTTCATCACACTGCACACACTCACTTTATACAATACTCTAAAAGAAAGGTGAGGCTGTTCTCTGGGAAAATGTAAAATTCAGAGAGCGTACTGTCTGCTACGTGACAAATATACAAATCAAGCTTAGAAGGCCGTAGACAGTGTGCTTTGTGTATCCAACTAAACACCTTCCTTGGTGTAAATGTTAAAGCTTACAGAACCTTTCAGTAATATACATTCATTTAATTGCTGACACCTTTAGATAATCACAGAAACATGATTCAGATGCTCTAATGATTATTCATAGCCCATGATGCCCTTTAGATCAGTTCACAGGGCGCAACACTTGTCAAGCAGCCATGCAGATGCTACCTGAGTCACACAGATGTGTGTGTAATGCAGTGGCATGCTCTACCTTGGTGCAGGGACCTCATTCATTCCTTCAAATATCAAATTATCGATTTGAATAAAAGAGATGACAACCCCAATGTGCCCAGGCGAAAGCAGCGCAGGACTCTGTCGAGAATATGTAGTGTCAGCTTTCTTTCCATACAGTGCTGAATTCCCACAACAGCCTGGCTTTAACAAGCACCGTTTCTGCAAGAAATTCTTCAATTTCAGCCCCATTCAGTGTGTTAGAAAGGCAACTTTTCTCTTTTTACACGGAGGAACAGATTGCTGAGTGCGCATAAAACACCTCTTATGAACTGGACAGGAAAAAAATGGTTTCAAGGCCATTTGATTTTGGATTTTCTTTCAATGCTCACTGTACTTTCCATTCAAAGATCTGCATTTGCTTAAGAAAGGATTACTCAAAGTGTGACATGTACAGACATTGTTTCCTCTGAGAGAAATGGCTGATATTCACAGAAGACCAGCAAGGGAATAGCTTCTTAAAAGCCTCTGCTTTAAAAAGCCACAACCCCCATCCCACTCATGTCCTGTGGCACTATTCTGTAGCATCATAGTAACAGCTGGCCTGTACTCTAGGACGATGGCAGCTGAACTCTGACCTTGCTGGGCTGGGTCCCAGGTGAGGTGAGTGGAAAAAAGTCAACAGAACTACAAACCATCATCTTAAAACACCTCACCAACACAGCACACACTGCCTTAAACTGAATGTGGCTGGTAAGGAGGCAGAAGCTACATTCTGGTCCAAACAAATACACACAAGTGGGTTATGCCACACCTACCCAAATCAACTTCCTGTAACCCTTGGGAAGGAGGAAGCATGCTTTGCAAAATCTTTGTATCTTGTCAGTTTGATGGAAATACAGGACTGTTTAATATGAATCAAACTGAGCATTACATTAATTCATTTTTACATAAATTGTTACTTAGGCATACAACAACAAGGAGAGATTGACTGAATGTTGGTTTCTGTGATCATTTTTAAAGCATGATACCACAGAGTGAAATATACCATGAGAAGTGGTATGAGGGAATAAATTCTGCAGTGAAGTGTTGACTACCACAGTGAATTCTACAGTGAACTGCAGTATTACACTGGCGGAATTCTGCACTGAAATGTATCCTATTCAGCTATACAAAATAGACAGTGTGTAAGCTATGAGAGAATATGCGAGCAAATACTTTAAAATACTGTAAATACTGCTAAGCCTCAACAGCTCTTGTTTTAAGGGGACCCTGACTATGTGTGTGAGTTGCCGTCCAGCTCAAGATGGATGACGGTTTGCTGAGGGTAAATTAAGCAAAAACAGACAGAAGAGGAAGAGAAAGGAATGACGGGTGTGCGGGGCCCCTACCTTTGATCAGTAGCCTCTCTTGGATAGAAGTTCGGCGGGAGGAGTCAGAGATATAGCAGGTGTTCTTTCAGCTTACTCGCCAATGTTAGCATGGCTGCCTCGCCCTCGCCCTCTCACCAATGCTACAGAGAACAGCATGCAGAAACACACAACTGCACATCTAAAGCATGAAAACGTGCCATGGCTGGGGAACATTGTAATACAGCCCACATTAGCCTACCAGACGCAACAGAACTAAAGGTCACAGTTTCTAACAACTCCCGCAGGAAATCGAATTACAGCAGGTGAAGCCACATTCCCTTCTGTTGGTGAGATATGCGTTACAGCGGAGAAAGCCCATGTCCTAGAAGAGTGTGCTTTATGACAAACCTGCCAACTCAGAACATTTCAGCTCATGACAACTTATGTGTTAGATGCGAAATGAGATAACCACATCAAGTGCAGATGGAGTCGCTGGTTTACTCAGCAGAAAATATCTTGGTGTCAACGATGAAACTCAGAGGAAAGTTGTTTCATGTTTTTAAAGTACACTACATGCCTAGTAATATCATAGAGTAACAGAAATCTCATGAAGAAGTATAAACACACAAAACACCATTTGAATGATTTACACATCTTCGCTATATTTCATATACAGCTGATGCACACAAATATTCAACCATTAGCTAATAGCTAGTTTCCCAACTACAGAAGTTAGCTAGCTTGCTAACACGAAGAGACAAAATATATTAGCATTCTACAACCGATATTCATTAATAGAAAATGTAATATGCATAAGGTTTTCCACGTGTTGGAAATGTTCCGCGTACATACGCACGTTTTGTCCGTTTTTACTAAAATATGGTATGATGCAGCTATAGAGCTGACGTTGGTAAATTTGTCAGTGTTGTAGTTACCTGGCGCATCAGGGAGAACGCTCCCTCTCACAGCATGGTCATCCGTACAGTCACGCCTGACCCTGCTGTTCAGGATTCGATTTTCAATAAAATATTGCGGCAACCCTTCCACGAAGAAAGTAATAACAGTTAAACTAAGTAACGTTAGCAGACTACAACTTCCATCTGTCTGGCCGTGGGAACGGAAACGCAGCATCAGCGCCCGTTCCAGCGGAGATTTTGTTTCCGTCCAGAGTCACAGACCACAGACCTGTTATAGTTCCTCTGCAATAAATCACGCATTCCCACTTTTTGTATCACCTTCTGGATGTACTGTAAAAGGCATTATACAATTCCACAACCCACAGTCATAGAGTGTATTTGCCACTGGACATATTAGTGTTATCAATTTATCCTCTCCATTTCTGTCAGTGATACTGCTTTTACTGCGACAGGTGTAAGAGAAATGCATTCACATGTGTTTTCTCACATTGTCAAACCCCCTATGTATTTTTTTATGTTACTGTTAAGGACATAATATTCTTAAATCATGTTGATCATTTGCAGATGAAGCAGCAAGACAGTGCTGATTTGTATAAATCAAATGTAAATACATTTTTAAAATCATGCGTTTTGCAGGTTTTCCCCTACACTTTTTATTCTACACTTTGCCTAGAGGTAAACTATGTATGGCTGTAATAAAGTTGTCAAGTCTGTCTTTGCATTCATGTGCTCAATGTGTTTTGGGGAATTCTTTGATAACAGAAGTCAACCCGGCTGTCACTGTGTTTTTTTATCAAGATGTCTGTTTGGAGCTGCTGGATGTTTTGACTGTGGAGATTATCCTGACAGAGCAGAGAAACAGGGCTTGGAATGACTGAATGATTGATGGCGCCTGTATGAGTTTGAACGATACCTGCCATTCTGTCTGTCTACAGCAGTCCACAACACAAAACCGTGCTGGCAAAGGCTACATGTTCAGTAAAATATGAGACATGTTTAGCATTTAATTTTCATCATAGTATATAGCCTATACAAAACTTGGTAAATGCCTGCCAATATCAGGTATGCTCACAGTTACACTATGGTGATCAAACACAGTGCAACACTTGGATGATCAAACGCACAGCATAAACAGTTGCAATCAAATGCACTGAAGCACCATGGCAACCATAGGACAGGTTTCACTGTATGTTAGGCAGACAAATCAAAGCCCACACTGTTAGGAAAATTGCATTCCCACACATTGGAACAGCACCCTTTGAAAAATACAATATGTTTAATCCGAAGGAATACAGAAAGCTCAGCATTACAGGTAATTTGTTGGGGAATCAGACACAGTATACGGTGTTCATCTGCTATCTAGTAGAGCCTGTAGATACAAATAAGCTTCATGAAGAGAACATTAAAGTGAACTGGCCACATTTAATTGGATAAAATAGGGGAAAGACTGCATTACAATTCTTGGAGCATGGTCTGCACATTCAAATCACATTATAATGGTTTTCTCAAGATCAAATATCAAATTAACAGTTTATCATATGTACTGCATACAAACCGTCTGTTAAAAATTTTCTGGACAGAATACTATGATGGTGTTATCCAGGGTTAGACAAGCCTGGTCCAGATGGTTTCTTGTCACAAATATTACTGGTTTTTGTTTCATCTTAGCCCTTAATCGCATAATTAGATGAATTATTCTGTTACAATACTGCAAGTGATAATGTACTCACAGTACTCAGTATTTCACCATTCAGATGGAATCATCTGCATTAAGTTAGCAGAATACACAATCCAATGAAGTAGTTAAGGCCTTGAACGGAACAAAAACCAGAACTGTATCTGGAACTCCAGGACCATAGTTGTCTACCTCAGTATACGCTACTTATTTATTGTTGTACAACAAGTACAGTTTTGAACCTGAAGACATACTTTTTTCTTTTTCAACTTAATTGTTCAAAACAATCAGTGGGAGGATGGCATTTATAATTGAAGACCTCTGTCTCACCCATTCACTGCTGCTTTGCCTCTTTTGCATGGAGAACGTGACCTCTGTCTGAGCGGCATCAATCATTCATTTATTCCCAACCCTGTTTCTCCGCTCTGTCAGGATAATCTCCACTGTCAGAATAACCAGCAGCTCCAAATAGAAATCTTGATAAGAAAGAACTCTTGGTGACACCCAAATTGACTTTTGTTATCTAAGAATTCCCATTAACTCAGAGAACACATGAATGCAAAATCAGAGTTGTCAATTCTGCTGCATGACTTTTGCTATCTTTTTTTTTGGCCAAACAATCTGCTTCTTGACCTTGAACAGAAGATAAATTCCACCATTCCCAGAAGAACTTCATTTAATTTTGGATGACATTTTAATACACAACTTTTGAGAAAGGTCTTGTGACATATGGGCATGTGGCCAATGATATGTGTACATAAACAGTTGATCATCACTAGATTGGCAATGACTAAACATAGGACAGGATTTTGGCGTGAAAATTCTGCCCAAGCAGAACACCATCAGACAGGGAACCGTGAGTGTCAGGGCCCCTTGTGTTGAAGCACAGCTACTTCTGCTTCCTACCAGTGAATCTAAGGCTTCTTTGAGAGGGTGGGGCCACCCTTCGGAGGAAGGAGACACGTGTAATACACCCAGAAACCCCACGGCCCCCAAAGGCTCCTCACACACACACACACACACGCACACACACACACACACAGTGTCCCAGGGCTAGAGACAGGGCTTCAGCTGCATGTCTGTTCTCAAAGTAAGACTGCTGGCAGTGTAACAGCTCTTGCACACCAGCAAGATTGAGAGGCCTTAAGTGTGTTATTTTTGATATTTTACTACTCAAGTATTAACAGTGAAGTTTGCTGAGGACAACCTTGGCTCTGACTGATTCAGGGTTTGTATAACCACCATTAATAATGACCACACAGCTTTTGCAAACAGTGGATTCTGGATCAACCTGTTGCGGTGATCAGAGAATAGCTGGTGTTGAGTCAAGGCACAGAGGAAGGCATGAGAGTCCAGTGTGTCAGAATTGAGAGGATGCAGTAGCTGTGTACTAGTACGTTTAGTGAACGTAGTCTGATCAAACACTGCCATCTAATGGTGAAACGTTAAAATGCACCTTCAACTGAAGGTGGTCAAATGATAGCAATCCGAATGAACAAAGAAAATATCAACGTGTTATCAAGTGTAAAAAGTGACATCTTAATATTTAGACAGTGTTTTGATTTCATTTAATACCTTATTTTTTTTAACATAAACTGTGGCCATTGTGTTGATTTCAAGCAGACAGTTAACCGTCTCTCACATACATTGACAAAGGTCTAGCTAGCTTGGGCCAAGTGATCCGTTGTGTTAAAATGATAAGTGAAAGGAAACTATGACAAATGCCTTTGAGGCTGGATTTCAAGGCTCTGGATCACTATGATATTTCTCTGCCTATGAAGCAGCATTTGCTCAGTATTTGAAAACCAAAACATTTTCTATCAATCATTAGATTTTAAAATAAAGCTGAATTTACAAGTGGCTGCCATTTGCTACATTGTATACCTAGCCCACTGACTTCATTTATAAACATTGTAACAATAATGCTGTTCATGTGAAAACTGAAGGATTAATGGGAGTGGCAGTCTTGAATTGAAATAATGTTTTGCGCTGTCAAAAGTATCGACAGTTTTTTCACATCTAATGTTCCTTCCTCACATTACCTCTTTGCAGTCCTTCCATTACAAACAGTGCTTTTTGATATTGGGAAAAATCAGCGCAGGGACAGGACACAGTTTTTTTAATAGTTGTTTTTTAAATTGTAATTTGTGAACTGCGTTAAAACCCACTTCCAGTTTTGTGTTTAACTGCCACAGCATTGTGAGCATTATGATTCAGATATGATTTCCACCACTTCTTCTGTTTCCATGGATTCATTGTTTCATGACACTAGAACGATGAGTGTGTCCCACATATGCTACTAAATAACACCCTTCCCCTCTGTTCTCAAACATGTACATAAGTAACGTCAACTTCATGTGAAGTATGCACTCATTCAATTACCCTTGTTCACTTGGATTTGGATAAACCAATTAGATTTTTGTGTGGGATACCCGTAACCTTGTGACCTGGTGCCATTTTGGAGGGGAGGTGCTTCAGGCAAGTGAGCAAAAATTCCATTTGGGACACAGCCTTGTCATAAAACTGAATGAGCAAATAAATAAATACATAAATAAATAAATAAACAAACCCAACAAAACTTCCATGAAACCAAATAAGTAAATTTAAATGAGTACTAAAATTGCTGCATAGCTACATTATAATTTAGTTACAATTCAGTTGGTCGTCATAAGGGTAGTATGCTGACCACATCCTGATGGATGGGGAAATATTGTTCACGTCATGATTTAGAATAAGGAAGCAGATCGCCAATTCCTCACTGACTCGTGATAAGACAAAATGAGACAATTCATGTTCTAAAATTACTGCTCTGAGATTAATTTCTGCAGAAATAACTCAATATTAATACAGTGGCAAACTTAAAATTAATTGTTTCACTGCTTGGTGGTTTAAACAACAGGGGATTTTTTTTCCACTTCCTCATCCATAATTCCACACCATCATGGTGCCATGTCACTGCAGATTCCTGTTTTGTAACTCTGTTGAAATTCATGATATGGAGAAAGACCCACTTTCTCTCTCTTTATGTTGTCAGACGCAGTGTGTCTTATAAATACAGTGCTACCAATTCATTAAATACAATTTATTTTTCAATGCAGTTTAACAGCACCACTTATTCAATTAGTGACAAACTTTAAATTTTTGGGTGCAAAATTATTCAGAGCTGGTCATTGCTGTAAAAATGTTCCCAAAGAATGTTCATATTTGTTGAATTAATTTGATATCAGGCTCAAACAGGCTCAGAATTACAGTTAAACACTGCGTATTACAGTTGCTTAGCAGATGCTCTTGTCCAGAGCAACTTACGTTACTTACAATTTTTGTAGATTGTTGATTACTACTGCTGGATATTTACTAAGGCAATTTTGATTAAGTACCTTGCCTGAGGGCATGACAGCAGTGCCCTTCCTGGGAATAAAACTGGCAATCCTTGATTTACACACATCTTATTATTTTATCACTTTATATCTGTTCATCAGCTGTTGAAAAAAAAAAAACTTACTAAATCAGTGGAAATAGCAGTCATTACAGCAGTTTAGTGTTCTAAAGCTCTATTTGTGACTATTTCTAGGTAAAGTTCTAAGTGTGTGTCTACTTTGAATAACCCCAGTGCAGACAACTGACTCTGTTGTTCAATGCATCTCAAAGAGCCCAGTCTAGACAGGTAAAAGCGACAACTTTGGTTTATTTGCAAGGGCAACAAAGGGGAAGGGGTGTGCGGGGGGTTTTGAAATGCCAGCAGTTGGACCGAATCTGGCAGCAATGCATGCAAGCTTCTAAATGGAAGTCATGTAAAGCCAGCCAGGCCTCCTTTCAGAGCTTTGACGCAGTTGAAAAAACATGTCTCTGTTTTGCAATGAGACCACAAGACCACAAGACCATGAATCCTCCTCCCCGTCTTCCCCAGCTACGAAGCAAAATGGAAATATTTTCAAAAGTTGTGTGTTTCCTCTTTTTTTCTTGTCATGATGTCCCTGTCACGAAAAACGTTTCTTCATTCTGACCACGTGTCTTTATATTTACACCCTTTGAAAAGCCCTGATATTAATCATTTGGTGTAATGAAATATTTCAGACACCAAATATGTCAACACTTTTCTGTTGTGAAAGAACGCAACCATACATAACCAATGCACAGATTTGTCTCTGATGAAGAATTGTAACTGAGTGCATTTCAGATCTATGTTTAGTGACTTCAGAGCTCTGTAAACAATTGATTTACTTAATTATTGTTATACATAATTGATGAATAGGTGAATAGGTGAATTATTAAATTCTACATGTAAATTGTATATTGTAAATCATCAACACACGTACATGTACAGTACAAATGGTGACACAGAGAGCACCTAACAATTTGACAAAAAAAAAGAAGG
Source organism: Megalops atlanticus (assembly GCA_019176425.1). Classification (NCBI taxonomy): domain Eukaryota; kingdom Metazoa; phylum Chordata; class Actinopteri; order Elopiformes; family Megalopidae; genus Megalops; species Megalops atlanticus. The sequence goes on from CM032886.1 coordinate 19,974,729, forward strand.
TGAATGGAAAGCAGAGGTCCTCAGAACCAGTTACAATGTCATTCACTACTATCTCAACATTTGTTTCATGTGTTGAACATTCTGTACTTGTTACTCTGCAGACTGCTGCAATAGAGCTATGCGCATACCCCCGTTCTCTTACATCAGACACCACGTCACACAGGCAGTCTCCTCTCACTTCTCTTCTGTTGAGCCATTTCCTGTATGCCATATCTTAGTAAAAGTGTAATAAGACAGTCAGTTCAGTGTTGGACACCATGCTGAAGAACTACAGCTCCCTGGGAAAGACGCAGTGGCAGACCCTGCTCTGGATATTCCTGTTATGTCACAGGCTCTCAGCTGAGGGTGAGTCTCACTCTCCAGTAGGCAATCCGTCACCATACAACTTATAATAACTTTTGACATTGAGCTGGCCGCAGACATTTCTCCATCAAGGCCCTATGCACACAGAGAGGTTTTTGAGCTGAGATTCAGATGCTCTGGATTGTTTTGAAATGTTTTCATTTCATTAAACATGTGGGAAATTGTACAGCTAGTCTCAAATAGATTGATAAAACTGTAAATCAGAAGTAAGCTACTAGTAAAATATCTAACAGTAATTGCAACAGTTGCAGGAGCTTTACGTTTGGCATAGAAAAGGTGAATTTTATATTAAACAAAAAACATTTGAGGTTTAAATTTTAAAAAAAGCGGCTCACAAACAAAAGCCAAAAGATCTAAAACATATAAAGAAATTATAAGTAAGAGGATTAAGAAATACAAACTACAGGGGAGTGGATAAAATAAATATTTTTGAATGGTATAACTGTTGTGTGGAAATAAGATATGCAGTGTCTTGAAAAGGTATTCAGCCCCCAATACTGTTTTCAGAAGTTATTGTCTCAGATTCCAAATTTAAAATGTATTAAAGTTTATATTTAATTTATAATACTTAATTTACTATATATTTATGATATATAGTATATTAAAGTTTTTCCAGCTGATCTACACAGTATTGAATATCATAACAAATCAAATGAAACATCCAAAACCTTTCAAAAATTTAGAAAAAAAAAAAGAAAACTTTGAGATTTAAAAAGTATTCATACCCTTCGTAATTATGAGGCTAACCTCTCTCAGGTGCAAGATATTGTCTTATATGTCTCCATCTGTGTAAGAAATTAGTGGATCACCTGTTTTGAATTACTTCATGAGCATAAATACCTTCCCTCTCTATAAGGTCAAACAGTACGGTTGAATTTTCCATTGAACAAAGCAAAATGAAGAGAAAAGGGCAATCAAAACAAGCAAGGGATATAATTGTGGAGAAGCACAAATCTGGGGAAGGATACAAAAACATTTCAAAGGCACTGAACATACCTCGGAGCTCAGTGCAGTCTGTCATACAGAAGTGGAAGTAATATAGAACTACAGCCACACTGCCTAGGGTAGGCTGTCCCCCTAAACTCAGCTGCCGAACAAGAATGGCTCTTGTCAGAGAGGCTACTGTGATTCCAACTGTCACTCTAACGCTACAGAAGTCAGTGCCTGCAACTGAAAATGATATCCATGGGTCAACATCTGCAAGGTATTGCACAAAAAGGGCCTTTATGGAGGAGTGGCAAGGAAGAAGCCCTTGCTGAAAAAAAGCACATGCTTGCCCATAAAGACTTTGCAAAACACTTGGAAGACACTACAAAGATATGGCAGAAAGTCTTGTGGTCTGAAAAGAGTAAAGTGGAACTTTTTAGCTCAAACACTAAGCAGTATGTGTGGTGTAAAGCTAACGCTGCTCATCAGCCAGGAAACACCATCCCCACAGTGAAATATGCTGGTGGTAGCATCATGTCATGGGGGTGCTTTTCATTAGCAGCAACTGGCAATCTGGTCAAGATTGACGGGAAGATGAATGTTGCATAATACATGGAGATTCTGAATAAAAGCCTTGTCCCCTCTGCCAGAAAGTGAAAACTGAAGTTTGTGTTGCAGTAGGTCAAAGACCCAAAGCACATTGCCAGAGCAATAGTGGATTGGATTAAAATGAAGAACATTGACATCTTTGAGTGGCCCAGTCAGAGTCCTGACCTTAACCCCATTGAACATCTGTGGAAAGACCTCGCTTGCTGTCCACCGCCACTCCGCAACGAACCTGGTACAGCTTGAGCAATTTTGCAAGGAGGAATGGGCTAATATTGCTCCATCACATTGTGCAAAATTTATAGAGACGTATCCAAAAGGACTGATGACTGTAATAGCTGCAACTACTAAAGAAGGGGGGTGAATATTTATTAATTGTTGACATTTCCATTCTTGTTTTTTATTCTTTAATGATAATTTTATTTCTTTTTTGTGCTGTACTTTTTGTGCTGCAGAGTTGAGTGATTCACAAGTAAAAAAATCTGTCCAATTGGTCAAAATCTCAGGTTGTGGAAATCGCTTGTGTGAAAAAAAGGTTGGGGGCTGAATACTTTTTCCAGGCACTGTATGTATATCTATATATATTTAGAGAGAGAGAGAAGAGGTTATTATGAATGGATGGATCTGATATAAATCCAGCCTGTCACACACCACTTAGTGATAATGAGCAGGACTCTCTTTTTAAGCTATGTTTTTTTTTTCTCTCCACAGTTTTGAGGAAAAAAACACATTTTATCGCTGGGAAACAAGAAGTACTGTCTCTGTTAGCGCCCCCACTGGGAAACGGAATGGAATTCATCTGGGAGTGGAAGCCACATGACAGCAACCAGAATGTGACCCAAATAGCAGCTATAGGGTGGTCTGATGGACATCTCTCAATGACCATCACCAATCCTTCTTTCAGGAGAAAAAACTACTTTGATATTTCCATGGATCAATATTTTGAGAATGCAGGAGTTTATTCTTTTAAAAAAATAAAGCCAGCATCCCTCCTGCTTGCACAGTTTGAAGTCTTTGCTTTTAAAGGTAAGTTAGCCATTAAGAGAAAGCACATCTACTGTACACCTTTTCTCTGTATAAATTATCATTAGTTTGCTTGATAGCCATAATGTAACATCTATAAACAATTGATATATGAAATTATTTATAGGTTATGGTATAAATATAAATAATATAAATAAGTCAAAAATCATTATTAATGGATGTAAAACTGCATGCATCAAGGACGTGTGATGAATACCCCAAGGTAAAATACAATGCTTTCGTAGAAGTATCACAGAATTACCTTATATGGAGATAGTATTTATTTGTGCCATTTTAATCCAGTTTTAACCCTCATTCCCTGCAAAAAGAATATTCTTCCTGAGTGATATTTTTCTGTAAAGTAAGGCTGTATAAATGTATTGGTTTATCTGAAAACCATTTTTATGACTCCCAATTATTTGGACTAACATTTGTTTCTTATAAGAGAAAAATATTTTCAAATCACATCATTGTAGCGAGACTTTGCTTGGTGATTCCTGAAGTCCTGAATGTTTATAACTATATCATCCTTCCTCCTGAGTTTTTTTTTCAGTTTCCTGTAGCAGTTGCCACATATTGGCATTGTGAGAAGCATTACTTCAGAAATTAAGTGGCAAGTCTGACTTAAATGTTTAACCTCAGAGCTATTGTTGTAAAAATGGGTTTGTATTTTGCCAAGGATTCCAAATCGTGGATGCCACAGATTTAATTTAGTGTTGAATTTCCTGTTCTTTTCTTTGCGCTGTCGCTCTGTATCACCGCAGTCACACCCTACCGGTGGCCTGAGGTCCCTCTGGGCTCTGATGTGAGCAGGAGCTGTGGGGTGTCCCACCTGCCGGAGTCTGCCACGCTACAGTGGGAAAAAGAAGGAGATCCCACCGACAACACCACGCTGCGATACAACAACACAGCTCACCTCATCATCCACAACGCGGGTCCCAACAACCAGGGGAAATACTCTTGTGTCGTAAGGGGAAAAAATGGAGAGCACTTGTTCAGTGTATACAATGAAGTAAAAGTCGCCGAAGGTAAGAGGCAGTCATGACTTTGTGGGCAGAGCTGGGGACCTGTCAACAGGGATGTCAGGCAAAAGCACCCTGACACTACTGATACACCCACCAGAGCATCAGCACTGCTACAGTAATTTCCATTATTGGCACATAACTGGCACATGGCTGTCAATATTTAGTATGTATTAGTATTGAAATAACAGATATTTCACTCACAAATGGTTTTGGGCTTTGATATGATTCAGTTTCTGTTTCTGTACACGTTGTGAAGGAAAAGAGCAAATCCTCTGAGAATTGCAAGGAAAGCTCCTCATTCTATTTTGCTTTATTCTGTTGTGTTCAACCTGTGTCACTCCCCTAGCTGAAATGTTCTTACTTCCTTTTGTTTCTTCAGTTACGTATAGAGCTTCCCACACTGTGTACAGACAGAGCTCCAACAGCAGTGAGGTGATACTGACCTGCAGATGTAAGGATGGGATGTACAAGAAAGCCACGTGGTACTGGACACCTCTCTCTGGGACAACGAAAATTAGAGTGGCTTCAGCGGAGAGACCTGATAAGATTCTGATAGGGAAAGACAAAGAGAGATTTTCAGCTGCGGGTTTCAATGGGAAAGAGTTTCCCCTCCGCATCACACCAGTCCAGTTTGGAGACAGCGGAACGTATGAGTGCAACCTTGATAAGGTCACGTTTGGCTCTATAACTGTGTTAAATGTTCAGGGTAAGATTTCTGTCAAAATTAAATCCTCAAGGTAATCATACATTTTTTCATAAATGCAAAACTCATCAAATAAACAGCAGTTTTTAAACAGTTTGGTGTTCTTTTTAAAAATAAGTGCACCAGTAGGTAAACAGCAACTATGCAGATACATACTCACACCGAGTATAGTACAAAGGACAGTTAAAAACTAACACAGATTAATTATATTATTAAATATTATTACACTCGGCTGGACCATGACTATACTCATTGGCAGCTGATGCTTCTTTTCTTCCATTCTCAGTATCAGTTGAGCCCCCTGGCAGTGTGTCCAGGAATCAGCCAGTTGTGCTGACCTGTGAGGTGTCTAAGGTGACTGGCTCGCTGACCCTAGCCTGGATGAGGATGGAGGAGCGCAGGGGGTTTTTTGTCCAACAGACCGTCCTGACAGAGGGTCAGCCCGACAGGAAGCTGAATGTGACCCTCCACAGCCTCAGCAAAGAGCAGCTGCACTGGGAGTGTGTGGTCTTCACAGACAGCCTGCTCAGAGTTCGGCTCCCTTTGCACCTCACTCCATCTGCACCGTCAGGTAACACAGATACTGGCTCCACTAGAGTTGCACGGTCCCGTCCATGCAGACACTCGACCAGAGCCACATTCCGGCAGCCTCCTCACAAACAGGCCCTGCCCTCAGTCACCACCACCACACAGGTGCTTCCTACAATAAGCCCCAGCTCTCCATCACAGCCACACACAGGCTCCTCCCACAATTAGGCTCCACCCTCCATAGGTGGCACATGTAGTCTAATCCCCCATCCTCCACTACTGCCTACACTGTTAAGTAATGCCATCTAACCTTATTCCTCTCATTGGCTGTGAGCTGTCTCTCCTCCATTCCATTCTGAGACCAGTTCTAGGATAGAGGGTAATTAGAAATTTAACAATGAAATTCAAGTATTTCCCTTATCATGTTCTTCAGTGCTAAACCTACAGTAGTGAGAAACAACACCCTTATTATCTCGTTTGAGTTTTGACCAAAATGGAGACAAAGCAGGACAGTAACCCCCCTTCTTGACCAATGCCTTGACATGTGCTTGGTATACACAACTAAACACTGAAATACTTGCTTTCACATGCAGTACAGATTTGGTCTTTCCAAAAAACCAAAACATCTGACATGACTTGGATAATCTGAAACTGCTGTTGATAGAAGAGAGCGAGGTGTACTTATTTTTTTATGCTCGAGATGTGCAGAACTGGAGAGCAGATTCACATCCTCGAAGCCAGTAGCTGCACTGGCCTACGGGATCACAGCTCTGAACACAGTGTAAGGTGAACACTCCCTGAGTCCTATGTTTCTCTTTCTTTTTTTGTGTCCCCCAGGAAACGGCCAGTTGACACTGATTATAATGCCCTGTGTGGCAGTTGTGTTGGTTGGCATGCTGATGCTGGTGGGAATGGTTTTTTACTACAAGAGGAGACCAGTACCAGGTAAGAACACCCACACTGAGTCCGCCTAGCTGTTCCTAGCATGTTGTGTAGTGTTTATCATACTTGACTCCAGGCCCACAGCAGGAAACAGTGGTGTTGCAGCTTCAGGAAACTTACATATAATTACTGCAGTGCAAATTTGGCTAAAAGATTACAGATTAATATTTAGTAAAGCAACTTAGGTTAAGTACCATACTCAAAGGAACACCCACATTTGACTCACAACTTCCAGATCACAAGGCCAGCTCCTAAAAGACTAAGCCACACTACAATGCTACCAATGTAGATTTGAGAGTTAACTCTTGTACCCCTGGTCTCTCACAGCTCCAGTTGCGTCACCAAGCACAGGAAATGACAAACAGTCACAGTCTGATGTCATCTACAGTAACATAATGCAACTGTGTGAAGACGAAAGTGAGTACCTTCTCCTGCTCTCTGATGAACAGCTGTACAGATCCTGTGGGAAAAGGTTAACTTTATTAGTGGAAGGCTAATTGTGTTACAAATGTGTGTTATCGTCACAGTGCTGAGAGCACTGAGAGCACAGTTTACATTACATTACATTACATTATTGGCATTTAGCAGACTCTCTTATCCAGAGCGACTTACATAGATTACAATTTTTTATGTTACATGTTACATTTATTTTCCAAAGCAAAATGACTGTATCCAGGGTGTGGAGTTTGTGGAGAATTTTAAAAAAAAATGTACTACAAAATATTAGCAGTACATTTGTACTGTGATTTAAGAATATATAACAGATATGATAAATCATACCCAGTATGATAATTTTCATTTATGCATTTAAAAGGCATAGGTGGGACAGCACTACAGGTTTGATTAAGAAATGTGCCAACTTTATGATTTTTATTCTGCCCACACGAAGGAGCCCTTGAGACCCCACCAGAAGAAGACAAATATGAAATCCATTATTCCTCATTTTCTCTGGGAAGTACAAGTCCAGGTACTTGTATAAGTTTAAACCTACTATACATACTTTCAACCATCTCACAGTTAGTGAATTTCTCTCATGTTTACTAAGCTATCCATCCATAGTATGCAGTGGTGCAAAATCAGAATCTTCAGGTCACATCATTTGATGCCTGTGAATGATTGCATGATCATGAGGCACTGTAACAACAGGAAACCTTTTTTACAACAAAAATTACCAGCACACAGGTCAACCAATTACAATCAATAGAGATTGTGTTTACAACAGTTAAGTTACAAAAATTCACAGTTCTTTGTCAGTCACAGTTTTCTGCCCTATAGTCTTGCTGAATTTTAGTGTTGAAAGCAGCAGAAGTGGGATTGTATTACAACTGCTTGACTGCAGTTGTCTCACTCTGTCAAGTTGTTAGTAAGTAACTTTTAATCATTTCTAATGTTTGACTTTGTATTTGTTTGATTTCTTTCCTGATGTTTAAACCTCACAGGTGCAGTGAGGAAACAGAACAATTACAGACCCGACTCTATAAATGAGTGCCTTGTAAGTAATATACAGTACTCAAAAATAATTTATACAAATAAGTTTTGGTATCTGTACATATGGCTGTACAAGGTCAGCCAACCTTGGCTTTAGTTTTACAACACTATACTAGGTCAGCCAGGATCTATCTCTACAGCAGAAATGAGGTGTAATGAGCCAGGCTGGTGTTGGCTCTCATTGTAAAAAGAATATAAATAGCCAGATTGGTTCCAGTTTGACAGACTGTTCCCAGCACTACAGTGTAAGAAAGGTATAGTGAGTCAACCTGGTTTCAGCTTTACAGTGGAAAAGATATAAAATTGGTGTTTTAGTTGTTTCAGCTGAAGCACTACTTAAACACATATGACCTTACTGCTGTGTGTTTCTCTTCTTCTACAGAAACAACAATCAGATACAGTGGTCTATTCAAGCCTCAATGTGACATGAGACCTACAGTGTTCCCAGCCTGGATAAAAGAGGCAACATTTTTAGAAAAAAATCAACAAATCTACCTTTATCCCTATTATTGGGGGCTTTCATTACTTTTAAATAGATAAGCACTTTCAGGTATAAATAAGTATTTTTTTTTTCTATGAAATTCCATGCAGCAAACCAGATATGAATCTGGGATGTGCACTTTTTAATTCAGTTTGCTATCTTTTTCATTGTATTCTATTTATTTTCTTATTTTATTTATATATTTCAAAATAAGCTAAACTAAAAACTATGAAACAGGGAAGATGAATTAAAGCCAAGCAAATTGCTCACGTACTGTGGATTGTTGTATGTGACCAGCAGGTGGCAATATTAAGCTGAACCAGCATTGTACCACACATTTCTTTGAAACACTTTCTGTTGTCCCATATGACATGGCTGTGAACAGCAACTATAAATTGCATTCCAAATCCTAACAATTTACTGGAAAATGCTAAATACAACTCCATCTTTTTTTCTGCTGTTATGAGGGTCAATATTGATTGACATGTGCAGAATCATCCTTTTCAGATACTCAAGGTCTGTCCTGCTTTGTGTACAGCCGTGTGTGTGAGAGCACTGCACGTGTGCATGCAGGAGCCATTGTATGATGCCAAGGTCTCTCAAAATGGATGCATTCCTGGGGAGATGCATTCTTTGTGGCACCTCTCTTACAGAAAAGCAGGCTAAAGAACAAAATGCTTGTCCTCATTCCTTAAAAAATCAGTCTCTATGGAAGCATTTCAAAGGAGCAGTGAGGAGGCTGAAAAGCAAAGAATGCCAAGGCCGGCACATGGTCTGCTTCGCACTCCTCTGGCCTCCTCAGTCGAGAACCTGGCAACCATGAGACTAGCAACAGCATCTGCAGAGCCACAGCGGCTATTGTAGGCGCTGTCCTCTGTCAAACAACGCAGGCAAGACGTGCCTGCTGTAACTGAGGGTTTTGCCTATTTGCCTATTTCTGTTTTGGCCAAATGTAAGCATATTCATATGCAGTTTATATGGATGCCTTGGCACCTGTCTATTACAGTGCAAGTCAATATAACCTACGGATTAAGTCTTTCCTTTTTGCATTCAATTGATACCACCTTGGTTATCACATGCATGCATGCACACACACACACAAGCACCCTTTCCTTATTTTTTTTTCTGGGGGGACACTGTTGGATCTGGAGTTTGTGGAATTTTGGGATAATTTGGAATTATCTTCCATCTTCAATATAGATTAGTAGCACTCTTATAATGAAAAAGGGAATTATAGCACACAAATTCTTAGTCTGTCTGACATCATAATTTTAATAATTTTTTATTCAGTCTGATTGCCATGTACAGGGGCTAAAAAGTCATGTTAGTTTGAACCTTGGGTGTTCAATATGCTATTGCATTTCTCTCTATCTGGGCCATGGATCATATGCTAGTGTGCCCCCTAGTGACGATTTCCATCACAACCCCACTGTATGTAATTGTTTGGTAAGTTTGACTCTTTTACTCTTGTATTCAGACAACCCTGATTGGTCAGTCTTTTCTTACCTGCTGGTGGTGGTATTGCTGAAATCCTACCACAGAGACCTAGATTAAAGCCTCTGAATCCATACTGCAACTCTTTTTCCCTAACCCTCCCGTGTTACATCCGCAATGGTATGACCCGTCTTATAACTCAAGGCCAGCTGCCTTGTCACATTGACTTCTTAACAAAGCCATCTCCATCACTTTGCTATTAGTAGCTGGATCAGGAAACAATGGAGTCAATGAGTGAGCCTGTATGAAGTGTCTGAGGTTCCAGCACTGCTGTGAGTGATCAGGCATTTTAGTGGTGTAGCAGAATCTCCTTTGTGCTCACACACACACATTAGCCAGCATCCCTCCCAGCCACGTGCTATCAGACCGGCGAAAACGGCCAGCACTATGCAGTGTCACTGTAACCTTGATACTCAAATGTGGCCAGTACTCATGACTCTCTCAGTAACACTTACACTCATACTATACGTTGCAAATTAATCTTAAAATTGCATATGTAGAAGTGGAAATTTTTGGGGGTAGAAATATTGTATTTGACTTCAAAATAAATTTTCCTAATTTTTTGAGTTTATATACCATACCATACACTCTCATCTTTGATTTTTTTATCAAGGTCCCGTTCAATTGCCATCTGTATGGTGTGGCTCTAGTGGTATTTCTTAATAAAAGAATTGAGACCTACAACATATAAACATGTTGAGATCAGATCAATTGGCCCATTTTACTGCTCATTAAATATTTCTATAGCATTAGAGTTGTAAGTAATTTGCCCATGAGAGTCATTTGATTTATATTAGAGGTCAATAAGAAGATCAAATCATTCAGAGTCTGAAAGTCTAGAGAGACATAGCTTATATGATGAGAGAGATGCACCTCCTTAAAACATACACTGTTATATTGATCTGCTGAAGAGGTTCTACTAATTCTTCATATAAGCACAGGTCCAATATAAATGTTACCCTTTACCAATACAAATGCTCAATTAACTTGGACTTTATCATTTGAAGGCCAGTAACATGCCACTGAAAGAAAGGCTGTTCTAATTGAAACGATTCATGTAGTTAATTAAAGGCTAGTTGTGACTATCATGAAAATGAGCTGACAATAAATTAACAGAATCATAATCGCTGCAGAATATCCCAATAGGCTGGCAAAAAGAGCACTTCCATGATTGCAGAACCCATTCAACAGTCAGTCAAAGAACTGATCAGTGTCTCCTGATACTTACAAAATATATACAAACATAAATCTGTTTATATAAGAACGTCTGCTAAATGACAGTAATTTAACATAAATAACACCCACACAGAGATGGTTTCTTTGTGGTAGGATATGAAATAGCTATTGTACAAACTCCAGTGTACAGAAAACTGGGCCAGTTTCTACACCGAGCCATTGGGACAGTATGACCAGATCCCTGGCAAAAGCAAAAACCCAGGCTCTTTAGGATACTTGTTTAATGTGTGTTAACTACAAAATCTATAATTTATTACAACTTTTATTTGTTGTCATAATTGAGATAAACTGGAATATACATCCCAACAGGGGTATATAAAATTACAGTTATGACATTGGTAATAACTGATACAGATTCCTTACCTGTGTTATGGAATATATGAACATATATTACTTTTCCATTACAGCTCGTGGCAATAAATATCAGAGATGAATACTAAATGTTGATTTTCTGTCATGCCGTGTGGCTAAAAAAAGTCCAGATAATCACCAGCCACTGAAATGTGTTGCTCTACACCAGCATGTTGTGAAAATGAGCCCTTAATGGTGATTAGAGAAAAATAAACCTAGATAGTAGTTGTTAAGTGTCTTTAAACTGTACGTATTGGTCATTTCCTCCTTTCCTCTTTTAATCCAGGCAAGTCTCTGGGGAGGGGGGCAGGGGGTATGGATGGTAGATGTAGGATTGATCAATCTTTTTGTCATCTTCCTGCTGTCCATCAGTATCCCCTCCTCTCTCCTACTTTCTCCCCCTCTATGGCCTCCCCTCCTTGCCATAATGGATCTTCCCCGCTGGCCTCAGTCCTGGCTTTTTTCAGGAGACACTGCTGTACCCAGCATCAATGGAAACGAGGCTCTGCATTGATTTTGGTGGCGACCAGCTATTAAAGGGAACAGGATCTGTGATTAACATGTAACCAGATAAAGTTCATGCACTGTGTGTGAGAGTGTTCGTGTCTCTGTGTTAGCATTTTTGCATCAATGTGTGAAGAGCGTACATGTGCGTGTGCATGAGAGAGAAAGGGTAAGAGAGACAGAGATAATGAGACAGAAAAGGTGTGAGTTTGTGTAATTTTTGTATGAGAAACAAAGAGAGTAAGAGACAGAAATTATTAATTATTATTATTATTATTATTATTATTATTATTATCAATGACAACAATTGTAATGTGCTACTTCTAGCATTAAGGTGAATACTGTAAATGTATTGGGTGTTCATTGCTTTGGCAACAGTCATGCCAATTAAGCACAATTGATTTTGAATTTGAATTTTACAGATGAAGAGATGGAGAATGAGAAAGAATGAGAGCCTGCCTTGCCCTGGTGGCTGACCTTTGCTAATTTAATTTGGTAGAGAGAGCCATCAGCAGTCAATGGAAGAGGGAGACTGAGGGAGAGAGAGGCATTTAAAATCAGCCAGATTCCTTAATCTGATCACATCAAGCCTAAAACCAAAAAAAAAAACAGCACCCACCATAGTATCTTTTTTGTGCTCTTGTTCTGAGAAAATCTTTCCTTTCAGCTCAATAACCAATCCTAGTTTTCCCTTTAATTTTTAGCAAGATGATTTCAGATATTCCTGGATTATGAGAAGATAATTTCCACAAACACAGCAGTTATTTCAGATAAGGATCATTATCTTATCACTATCACTTATGATTATGAGATCATACTGCAATGACAGCTGTCTCATGTGGGTTTGTCTGGGAAGGCCCCGGACTATTTTAAATGGTGACTTTGATTTCATTCATTTATATTTCACCTCCTTAGAAGACATTAAATCAACACCAAGAGCTCTTCAGTTCATTGTTCCTCAGGGTTCCATTTTGGGCCCAGTGCTGCTCGGAGCATATTACCATTGGGTAGTGTCATCCGGAGGTATATATGTAGTTTTCACTTATAAAATGAAGAAACACATATCAGTTCATCATTTCTGGTGGAAACTGAAACTAAAACCTGCAGCATCTACAATTTTAGAATTGTTCAGCAGAAAATAAGCCATGGATAGAAGCAAATCATCCGAAGTTAAACCATTAGGAAACAGAGATGCTGTTTATTGGATCTAAAAACAAACTGTCAACATTTCTTTCAAATGCTGTTGAAAGAAACCCAGTTTCATTGAATTTTCATTGAACTACTGATGTGATGATCTTTGGAGTAAATCTTCAGACTGAGTTTTTATCCGCCTATTTCAGATTAATAACCCCAACTGTCTTCTACCAACAGAGGCATACCCATGTCTGAGCAGGAAAGATATAGGGGTGCTAATTCACATCTTTGTAAGTCCTGTCTACTGCTACTGTTACCCTGCTTATTGGAATACCCATCAGTAAACAAACGGTTGCTGTTTGACCAAAAGGGTTTCCAGGTTACTGATGCAGGCCCCTTTGTCTGAAGAAAATTGCTTTAATGTTGACTGCTTGTTAAAAGTCTTATTAATTACAAGGTAGCCATTAAAATGTATAAGGCCTAAAATAGGCTAAGGCCCTCTTAACTCGAAGACTTGTTAACACCATGCATACAGGCTCAATTTCTTCATGCAGGAAGTCATAGATTATTGGTGGTACCAAAGATGGCCCTTCATCTCAAGACAGGTGGACAGAGATATTTTAGTTGTATTTGCAAATGTTTTAGCTCTTTGACAAAAACTAGACACCCTGAAACATTTTTTTTAAAACTCATCTGAAAAATGTTTCTCTTTAAATGCACTGTTGTGTAAATTTACATAAATAACCGACTGAATTATACCCTTGCCTTTGCATTGGTTGTGGACCCTTTAATAGTTCCCTGAGACACCTTGCTGTGGAGCATGTTATTTAAGAATAAAATGGATTGATTTATTGAATCAATTGATTTTAACCAATGAGTGCCACCTACTCATCACAATTCTGTCATGAGTAGTGACAGCACTGACACGAATAATTACTTTTTTTTCAATGTGTTTTGGAATACCAGCCCTGATTCTAAATTTGCCACTTTGTAGGACAATTCCATCCAGTCCACTGCTTTCATATGGTCTCCCTCTGGGACCTCCAATAAACACAGGGCTGGAGTGCCACCATTTCTCTCAGTTTTCTGCCCAGCAATTAGAGCCAGAAGTGACAGCTTCAGAAGTGTTCTGTGATGAAATTTCAGCAGGGCAGTCATTTGGACGGCCAGCTTCCTGGACTGTGGAGGGAGTCTGTGGTGGTGGTGGGGGCAGGGAATTAGAGGGCTTTTACTCTCCCATCAGTCACTGGGCAGTGTCTGCAGATCAATGAGAACCATTAGACACCTTTTTTTTACCCAGCTTCCCCGTATGAATGGTCCTGCTTTCTAATACTTCACTTCAATGCACATGCTAATGCCTGCCCCTCCATGTCACTCCAAACCCCGCCCACTCCTCCTGATCTAATCCATCTCTGTCACAGCACATCTGGAAAAACAGTATAACACACATGTAATGGACTGACCAAAGAGAAAAAGCAATCACCACACATGCACCTGATATCTGCGCTATTGATGTAATTAGAACAAATCATCTGAACTGAGCATTGTTTTCCCCCCCTGCATTCCTCACAGCAACAGACTGGCAAACTGCAGACATTGAGGAATTTACTATATTCTTTATTGTTGATTTAAACTTTCTGAAAAGGCTTTGAAGTGAAGTCACAGGATACTCCAAAGTGGAAACCATTACAAAACTACTTCATACCACAAGACCAATGGAAAGCAGGTACCAAGGCAGACGAAAAGGACGTTTGTACTGCAACGGCATTCTAACAACAGTATTGTGCAAGTGAGGATACCTCCTGGCAAAGCACTTCCTGACAAGCTTCTCCTGGTGCTGAAAAAAGTAGAGTCAGTTTCCTGGTTGTGCAGAAATGTGCCGAAAAAGAGGCACAAACAAGAGAAATGTTTCACTTCTCCCGCACCAGTAATATTTCAGACATTGAAGAGTCTTTAATCTATCAATACTTCCAACAGAGCAGAAAATGTTTCCATCAGAGCAGAAGAGAGCAGTGCCACAGGATGTGCTTCCTTCCTTACCTCTTTCCCATCATCCTCTACTGAAAGCCTCAGCTGGCCTGCCTACCTTATCCTCCTTAGCCAAATTTATGTCCTGTCCTTTCAGAGCCTGTATCCCCCAGATGTATAAAACAGACTCTGTACACACTATGACACATTATAAAGAGCTCTGTTGAGACAGACTGTATAAATTATTACTCATTATTTAACTGGCCACACCACAGCTTAAGGCAGGATACAATACCAGGATGAGGTGGCGTCTAGGCATTAATTAGCTGGTGAGGGGCATTACCTGTTTACAACACTCAGAAAGCAACAACGACATACAAAATTATTGACATTATCAGTATTAGTAAGATAAATAGTAGTAGTATAAGAATACAGTACAACCTATGGCAGCACACAGCTACCAAAAAGACACATTAACAAATTATCTCAGTGAGGTCTCCATGTTGAGTCTGATGTTATGTCTGCTGAAATGTTAACCTGAGCAGAAACATGATTTGAATAGGTAAACAGGTTTTTCAAAGCATAATAGTATGTATGAGTTGTGATTCCTTTAGTAACTTGGCACTGAGGCAGAAAGAGGAAGAAGGGGGACTCCTCACCCCATTTTAACTTTATTGAAAAGGGCCTTTTGTTCATATTAATGTAATTACTTTCCTCTGAGGACAGCCAGAGAACAGAGGGCTCCTTTCAAGCAGGGGACATCAAACAGTACCAATACAGTCATGCCAGTGTAAGACAACCCCATAAAAATAACCCTGAGGATGAGTTTTTAGTCAGTTCAACAGTCAGATTGTCCTGCCAGACTGTTTTGTTGGCCTGGTTCTCTCCTAAAACCCCTCTGCCATATTCCTTTTCTCTCATAAAACAGCCTCACCATGATATGTAGCCATATGTAACATAAGAGTTCAGCTTGAGAGTCTTGACCTTCTCATGAGCAATATAGATTTCGGCTATATATGACAAGCATATGTATTTTATACAAATCAAATCAAAGGCGAGTCTGCTAACCTAATGCACTGCCTGTTGATGCAATTTAGCCACTAAAATGTTGGGCGGGCTGGAATAATGGCTGCTGTCCATCAGATGCCAATCTATCCAATCAGAGAATCGGCTACCCTGGTGATGATCAGCTCAATGGTAATTAAATGGAGTAGGCGGAGCCTCCTCCTGACTCCCCCATTTGACCTTGTTAACACATTAGGACTATGTTGAGTTTATAAACTTGTGGAATGACAATCACAAAACAATAAACCTGAGTGACACCAGGACATTCATGCAGCAGTCATGGACCTTAATAAGAAAGTAAAAGGGACTGAAAAAGAGAGGGAATCTCTTATGTTCAGAAGGATATTGTGAGATGGAATGATTTCTAAATTGTAAAAACAGCTATAGTATTCCCTCCTGTGTACTTCTCATTTTGCATAACAGGTGTTCTGCTATTTGAATTCTTGATTTCAAATTCTCATTTTAATGCACACTCATTGTGTCCTATTACAGGTAATTCACAACATCTGCTTTGAAAACACAAAGGTTTAATGAAGATGCTGCCCATGCTGTCAGATATGTGTAAATGAAGTTTCATTTATTCAGACGTTGACATTTTTTCTTCTTTGTCAGTTTATTGGGGTGCGAGAGCAGGCTTCCCCTCCCCCCACCTTAAATCATTAAATCAGACCAGGTACAATCACGCTGACACCACTGGAAATGAGGCTACCTAAGTGACCTGCTTTCTGCTGTCTTGTTAGGGGTTTTTTAAACTTCCAAATTTTTGGAACTAAAAGGCAAACTGAAGCCTACTGTAAAAATAACATGGACAGTGGCTCATAGAACATGTGATTAATTAGAAGGCTTTTGTGAGCATCACTGAAGCTCTAGAAACTGGAGAAATTAGAAACTGGCATCACTATTAATAAATAGCCATCATTATCAAGCTTAATGGACTCTGATTCTTTGCTGTTTACTCCACAGGGAAATAGGCTGATTTTTGTACTGATACAGGTAGTGGTGGAACACAGATTAGCACTGTGGTTCCTGTATCGCTTAATGAGGAAAGACGTTGACTTTCTTTCCCTCTAGTTTTTTTTCTCTCTCTTCAGTCTTGTTTTCCTTCCTCCCCCATCTGCCAGGGTTGCCATGACAATGGTCCGTCGCCACGGCAACAGAGGGAGCTGACAGGTTGGTGTGAAGAGAGAGCAGTTTGAGACTCCTTGGCTACTTAGGAACCTTCACACAACAAGAGAGGGAGGAAGGGAGGGAAGGAGGGAAATGGACAGAGAAAAAAAGGACGAAAAAGAGAGACAAGAGAGTAGAAGAGAGAGACAAATGCAAATCAAATGACAAAGTGCTCTTCATTCAGACTTCCAACATGTGCAGCACAGACAGCAATTTTGTTGTCTGTTTGTTGTCCTTTATTTTTTTTTTCTGTTGTACTACTTTTTTCTCAAAATGTTCTCTTACTGTAATGGTTAGTAGTAGCTTTGATTGTATTTATGTCTTATGGGGTTACCATTCCTCCATTTAACAATCATTTAAATGTTTTGAATACTTAGCATGTGTTGTGTATCATAGCAATAAAAAGAACTGAGTTGTACAGTGTGTGTGTGTGTGTGTTTGTGTGTGTGTGTGTGTGTGTGTGTGTGTGTGTGTGTGTGTGTGTGTGTGTGTGTGTGTGAACGTGTGTAGGTGCATGACTGTGTGTTTATTATGTGTTTGTCTGTGTGTAGGTACACCTTAGCGTGTGTTTAAGTGTGCATTTTGTGTGTGTGTTACTATGTGTAAGTGTATGATGTATGATTTGGTGTGTGTGCTTTCAGTATTTGTGAGTGTGTATGTGTATGTGTGTGCTTTCACTGTGTGTGTGTGTGTGTGTTGTGCTTTCAGTGTGTGTCTGCGTGCGTGTGTCCGTGTGCGTGTGTGTTTATTGGATGTGTGTGTGTGTGTGTGTGTGTGTGTTTGTTGGGTGTGCGTGAGCTTGTGTTCCAGGTCCCATGGGCAGCAGTGCATTAGTCAGCATGCAGCTGGATTTACAGCAGATTGATTAAATTAGCATTTGTGCAAAGGGCCTGAGTACTGGCCCCACCTTCCCTCCCATCCCCCAACACCTGGACCAGGGACATGATTTGTTGCTCAAAGACAGGAAGAGGGAAAATTGACTCTGCTCTGCAGGAAAGGAGACAGGAGCCACAGATTGATCCCTCTCTGTAGGTCACAGAGAGGCTGGGGCCTCCGGCCAAACTGACCACTGCTCACTGACTGTTTTTCATCCTTTTTTATCGTACCACAACAGCATTTGTGTCATTTCTGTCATTTTCCACCCATTTTAGTTTATGGGGGAAATGAGATCAATTAGACGGAAAAACGAATGGCTTTGTTTCCGTTACTTTTTTATGGCCAAATGTCCTTGGCTTTCAGCCTCATCATAATAAAAAGCAAACAGAAAAGCCAAAATCAGATGATCAGCCAACTGAATGACTTCTAATCCAGTGTGAACTGAAGAAGGGCTAGATCAGAGTGGGCTGTAGGCAGAAAGACTCACCCCAGGTAGAGATTAATAGATTGCAGCATGACAGAATTTCAGCTTTTTTATGATTAATGATTTTATCACAGTACAAGGTAATACATGTTACAACTTTGTAACTGCGAATTATAACGGCTTTATAACATTGTTATAAAAAGACCATGCGCAAATTTTCTGTTGTAGTATTTCAGTGGAGCAATTCTTTTAATTAGGTGAGAATATTGGAATCATTTGCATTCACACAGCTGTAGGGTTATCTATTTTGATGGCTGTATTACTGCACTTGGCCGTTCAGCCCCTGTCTGTGTAGATTACAATGCAGTTTCTCCTCCCCTCAATGTCATGTATTGATTTTGACATCTGCTGCAGATGAGCTCAGCACTATAAAACCTCAGCTCCCATTCCTTACATGTCTACAGTGTCATTCTCTATTCCTTATATTCACATTACAGCTCTCAGAAACGGGATTCGGATAAATGTTTCAAAAAAAAAAATCAAAACTGTACAAAACTAAAAAAAATCTCATTTTGTAATGTTTAGTTTTTTCATCATCGTCTCCTCAAACTGTTCTGGAAGTGAACCGCTCCTGTGATGAACGGATCCATGTCCTCACCGGTCTCCAGTCTCGGCTTTAGCAGCCATACCTCGGCTGCTGGGGCTTCTGGTTATTCTGACAGGGCAGCTGTGAGCTGGCTCGCAGCGGACCCCCTTCTATTGGCATTTTAAAAGGCAGGCACCTGGACGCTCCTATATTTTCAGGCCAGTTAATCTGTGGAGAGAAATGAGATTAATTACAGCCAGGAAAGTGAAGGTTTCTTGTTCTGTTTTTTCAAGGATTTTCAAGGGGGCAGCAGTGTAGCATAGGGGTAAGGTAAGGAGCAGGACTTGTCACTGAAATATTGCTGGTTCAATTCCCCACTGGGGCACTGCTGCTGTACCCTTGGGCAAGGTACTTATCCTGGAATTGCCTCAGTAAAATACCCAGCTGTATAAATGGGTAACGTAGAAATTGTAACCTGGATATGAGTGTCTGCTAAATGCCCATAATGTATAGTAATTTTCTGCCATCCTCCAAAGGCAGAGTCAACATGCATACCAGGGAGCCTTTTTTCCTTTTCCAAGTGCTGTGTTTATCTTCACTCTCATTGCCCGTCAGCACTGTGGCCCATGCAATTCGAGATGTGCCTCTCACCTCTGACATTTGTCACCCCCTGAATGAACCAACATGCAATATGACTTCCTGGCAGGAGGGAGGGGGGTTACAATGACCAATAAAACAGTCATGCCAGAGGCCCACAGGATCACCGATCTCTGATCTCTTTCCTCTAATTAAAAACATTTCCTGTGAAGTGCAATGAAGTGTGACAATGACAGAGCAGAGGAACTACATCCCAATGGGTCACCCTTGCTTGAATTGACGTCCTCAATAGTCATGAAAAGTGATCATAATGGTTCAGGTTCAAATTTTCTGCCTCCCTTATGTCTTGACTGTAGTCCACCTCTTTCTATAGCCTAAGCAACACAGAGAACTCTCCCAGGGCTAAAGAGTGGAAACTCATTCTGATCCCCCGCCTGCTAATCTCTGATGCTGCCATTAACTGCTGACATCTTCAGATTTATACTCTATGCACCTTATCTTATTCCTTAACTACCAGCTTCACTTTGTTGGTATTCAGCACAGAGGACTGATCTGGCTGCTTAGTTGAGCCCCTCAGAGCACCAACAGAACAGTGATCAGAGTTAGACTACTAAGCTATGTATCTCACATAATGCATATTCTAGTGTGCTGTGCAGCATGGCAACCCAATGCACTGGGAGAGAATGTGGAAGTTCACCTCGTGTCTTGGAGTCCTGTTTCTCATGTGACAGTGTTGAACTGTGTAGGCATGTCCGCGGTGTACATGTTCGAGGGACCACTCAGCTCTCTATCAGGCAGAGGCACTGCTACAGTCCCTATCGATCCGGCATTTGCTTATATATTTATTTCACATAAAATGAAGGGTTACTGCCTCTCCGGAAACCAGACGATTTAGCACTAAAGCACGCTAGCCTGAATGCATACGGATGGTATGCAAATACAGTCTTTAGTATGCGGGAATCATAAGCTTGCCGAGAGTATCAATCAGAGGCTTTTTTGCAGGGCAAAGTGGTGGAAAAGCTTCATCATGGGGCGAAGGTGCCGGGAAACAGCACTGGAGCTCCGCAATCAGGGAAAAAAGCTGACAGCGTCAGTGACTTTATCTCTGTCAGCGCCTCTTATAAATGGCCCTCTGGAGTGATCATTCACCCAGACTGTGTTTCTATGTCAGAGCACGCTCCGTTCAAGATCCACAAATCTGTCTGTTCCTCTGCCCCCCCTCCCCCTCCCCCTCCACCTCAACAACATACCCCCCCCACCAACCATGTTCTGCAACCTTGGCCAGATATAACATAATGCACTTATCACCATGACAACCACGATGCACAGCCTTGATGCCCAATGTCAACAGTCTGGTTTTCACCCCTCCCCTCCGATGCTCATCACACAATGCAATTAGAGCTCGCATTACACAGAATGAATTGAGGCTGATTTAATTAAAGGCTGGCAAAGGCCACGGTGACTCAAAGTGTGCTTATACCTCTCGTCTACTCGATTTCTTGAAGGGGGGGTTTGGCGCCGGGTGCTGCCTGGGCATCATGTGGTGGGGAACAGTGCAGCGCAAGGTTGGCGGGGTGTCATTACTGCATGATTGAAGTGAGACATGCCCACAGGGAGGCGCCCTTCCTGGAACTCTCTCCGGATCCTTGAGGCAGCCTCGGCCTGACCTCACCTCTCCCGCCATGAGGTATCGCCTGCTGTCTGCATACCCAGCAAGTTCACTTCAGGGGACAATGCCATGGATAACCAGGCAATGGCAGACAGGAAATCAGGTCAGGGGCCATGCTGAGCTTTTAGCTTTGAAGACTTGGATACATGGCTATCCATGACAGCTTTCCACTTATAAGCTCATAGAACAGTTTCATGAGAAAATAAATCTCAGGTCTAGGGATTTATCCCAACAGAGGCAATCAGGAATCCCTCACACCAATGGGGAATGATCCTGCTGCTGACCACGGACTGACTTCTTCCAGTTACTCTTTATGGCCCCATGGTCATCTCTCCCTTGACATTTTTTTCAACCCCTCAACTCTCATCCCGTTCTGTCCTCAGGCATAGCCATTCTTTTTATATGAAGAAAGACACCACAGTTAAGGTATCCCATAACCCCCACCCCCAACCCCCATGAAATACACTTCCTCCTGGCAAACAGGACAAAAATAAAAGAGAACCTTGATTGCTCCATAGAACACAAATAGGAAACAGGGCTGTCACAGTGATTTGAAGGTCTGCATTACTGGACACAGTAAAGGTGTATGAGGGTTTCTAATATACAGTCTAACAAGAGAGTTCTGTTTTCCTTTTTATTGCAGAGCACAGGTCTCCAGCAGAGTTATCCTACTCCCCTAATCCCCCCCCCCCACACACACACACACACCCCCACACACACACACACTCCTCTCTCCATAAAAGTATTCTGAAGCAGCATAACACTGGCAAGCTCTCTAAATACTATGAGGAAGTCATTGAATATGCTCATCTGCAGCCAAGCTCAATTAAATATTCATATGCCTTGACAGACCCTTAAGTAAACTGGCCAATTTGTTGTGGAAGACATGCATTAAGACACAATGAGACAATGCACTGCAGCCCCCCTGGGACTCGTAGAGAGACACAGACAACCACCACTGAGAGAGAGAGAGAGAGAGAGAGAGAGAGAGAGAGGCTGTAGGCAGGCTCTGGGACCACACCCTAGTAAATGAGAAAGGCAGAAATGAAATGTCATAGCTGATTGTATATGCAATCACTGTGAGACAGGAAAGTAAGAGGCAAAAATGCACTTCCCCTGACTTGGGGAAAATATTCAGTAATTAGAATTTTGTGACAAACATGACAATCAAGTACAGGGAGAGGACCAACACAATAGCAGCACTATATATTGCTGCCTAGCACAGCCTGATGGAATGTGAGTAAACACCCAGCACTGAGAAAAAACAACCAAAAAATCATTGGATAGATAGACAAATAAATGAATATTATAAGTTATAATAATGTAAACAGTACCAGTCAGAAGTTTGGACACACATACTCATAGAAGGGGTTTTCTATATTTTTACTATTTCCATGTTTCAGAATAACAGTAGACAACAAAACACACATGAAATAACACACAGAATGCAGTGAACAAAAAGTGTTAAATCAAAACTGAATCTTAGATTCAAGTAGCCAGAAATATTTTTTTAAAAGAAATTCATACATAAGCACCAACTTCACTATTTATATTTGGCTTAGAAACAAATTTCAAGCATTTAAGCATAAGATCAAAATGTCTTTGAATGCATGTTTTTCTAATTATCTTGATCAGGTGTGTCCAAACGTTTAACTGGTACAGTATATGATCAGGACACATGTCAATACGATTTCTGATGGTGTCCATTTTACTGATGAAAAATGAGAGGAATTTGTCACATAATTTATTTGAAGCATCAAGATTTACATTGGGAGGAAGATTTACGTGTTTGTTAATAGTACTAAAGAAGATTCTAGAGTTATTCCTGTTCTTAGGTTTGTAATTGAATGGAGCTGAATTGAGAGAGAGAGGGAGAAATTAAAGTCCACAGAACACCATGAAACAAATTACAGATTAGCTTCGTGGAAGATTTATGACCACTTGATTGGTTTTCTTACTGAAGATGAAAACATGCAAAATTAGCTCTGTTCTGAATAACAAATCAATGTACAGTTGCCTTCTATGCAGAGACTGATTTATGCAATGCAAATATTTCATTGATTTTGTCATCACAAATGTTCTGTACAGCACTGGAATTAATAATATGCAACACTTCAATGTTTATATTTTGGAATAGATGTCACCTATGCACCTATAACACAAAAACGTTGACTCCCTCAAATACAACCTCAGACAGCATCTTGCTAAATGCAATTGCCACAGTTACATCTAACATTGAAAATTCATTCACATATAGTATATAAAGTCTATACTATTGTATACATCACTATATAAATAGCTAAATAGTTAATTACTTAATAATATTTTGTTCTCATTTGTTTTCTATATATACAGAAAATGTAACCTCAGTTGTAGGTTTGGAGGTTTAAAGCTCCCTCACAGTCAATAACACTGCAAAGCTGGTTAGCATTGTTTTATCATAATTCATTGTAAACCATTTCTTACTGCATGAACTGGAAAGACAGACATGCCATCTACCAAGTTGCTGGTTGGCAACATGGTGTGGCTCAAATCGTTAAATACACTATAATATGGTTTCATTTTAATAATGACTTTAATAGCAGACATATTTTATCATGTGTTTCATGGACTAATCACGAATAACATCTTTATGCATAATTTGTGAGCAACTTTGCATTTCTATATGCTGAAAGCATTTTTTGTGGCCACTTATATTTCAGCAAGCATGTGTGAATACATCACACCTACATTTGCCTCACAGACAGGTTAGTGTGGGGCCATGTTAATTAAGATATTGATGGCACACAATCTACTTGATAAAACATTGAAAAGCTGAATGATCGATTATGAAATGAATGTGGCTCAGAGCAGCCATAATTCTTTCCTTTAAAAAACCCATAAGCGAACATTTATATATTTCTTTATTGATCCATTAATTTGTGAACCCTTAGCCTTCTCGTCATCGACTATGCACTGTACAGTACATGTTACTAATGCAGCATGACTGACGTGTGTGCTTCACAAATGGTTGTTGTAATATAGCCGCATTCATAATGGAGTGTTTTATTATTTATGCACAAATATAAATATGTTATTACAGATCTATTATGTTTATTACTTTACTACTGTTATCATGTGAGATAGAGGCCACCAGCAAATGAACTGGCAGAGAAAACATATTAACAATCAGGAGAAAAACATAGCCACAGAAAGAACCGGCAGGAAGAGCGGTCCTCAGAGAGATGCTGGGATGCTGAGAGGAGTTAGCCGTTGCCTAGCGGCACAAACGGTTGCCTGGGAGATATTTGTTCAGAGGGGGATGCTGATGACACCAAAAGGGGAATTACACTAGTGCCAAGAGGATTCCTGGAAATTCCCCTAAAATTTTTCCCCAGTGACTGCAGAAGGTTAGAGTTCACCAAAGCTGCTCTATTGCTCTGAGTGCTGTCTGTTGTTTCAGTGTCCTCTTTGACAAGAACAGTAGCAAGCATATTTGGTCTCGCTCCCCACACTATGTCAGAAAGCCTGGTTGGGGTTTGGATGGAGCTGTCACTTTCTGGGTTGGGTTGCTGGATACCTCAGAGCGACTGCTTAAGGCTTTACACGGACATCACATATAGCACACATAGCCTCCATATCACTTTGGAAGAAGCATCTAAGAGCAGGCCTGCAACTGTCACACTGGTCTGACCCATAACAAAGAGCAGGTTAACACTTTGTTACAGGCCTCAACCTGGGGACAGGGCAGGTAAAAAAGGCAAATTTTTTGCCATGTTTTTTTTGCATACATTAGGGGTCCTCTCATGAGGGAAGCCCCCCTGTACATGTACGTGTGTGTGAACATGGGACAAGCAGCTTCACACTGCAGCTTCGCACGCAATTAACACTGTCCCATTTGCCGGATTGCCTTGTTCAATTAGCAGGCTTTTCCTCTGCTAGCGTGAAAGAGTCAGAGCGTTAGGCACCAAAAGTGAAATGAAATGGGCAGCACAGGATCAGCGGGAGTCTGTGAACTAGTCTCAGCAACACCAGGGTTTACAGCCTAATAATACCCACACACATGCTATAAATACAGGGAAAGCAACACTGAACTCCCCATTACTGATGCTGTCATATCGTGCGCACATTCGGGTGATATACCTCGCAAGCACACAATCTCTAATTACCAGAGGTATTAGTCATCCACCACCTGCTGCCTCAGCAGACTCTGTGCTAAGTACCTGATCATTTTTCCAAAGTAGTTTTTTGTCTCTCTCTCTCTCCCTCTTTCTCTCTCCCTCCCTATGTATATACAGAATATATATATATATATATATATATATATATATATATATATATATATATATATATATATATATATATATATATATATATATATACACACACACCCCCACACTGAAAGCTATTGGAAGCGTCTTCTAGAATTGATTTACATTTAAAGATGCACTGAAATCATTATCGCATCATTACACATGTATAAGTATTGCTCTTGACTGATTTTCATTTAAACAGATGGAAATCAATGTGTATAACCACCAGCTGTGAGGTGGCTCTGCCCTTTCACTCACTTAATGAAATCAATCAGTCCAATCAGATTTAGCTCCTGAGGGGCCCTGTCCAATGGGATTGTCACAGAGTACTTTGCACAATGCGACACAGAGAAGTGTTTACAAGAATTAAACAATTAACAAACAATACTACTACTACTACTACTACTACTACTAATAATAATAATAATAATAATAATAATAATAATAATAATAATAATAATGACATGCCACAAGTATAGCCTTGATTTCTCAGTGAGCAACTGCCCCTGAAATCATTTATTCAGGTTAAATTATTCCATCTATTTTTTTCCTTTTATCATATACCTTGAATTCAGCACCTTGTCTCAAATTTGGTGATCAGCACTGTATCTTCCATCTCTGTGTTACAAAGTGTACTCTGGACTTCTGAAGAGAAGAGTTCAGAACACAGCAGACAGATTGCCAAGCAGGATAAGAGCCAGGATGGGAGTGCAGATACTGCAAGAGAAATGAAAACAGACAAAGGTGCAAAAGAAAACAAATGGAAAGATCATTCACAACAAACAGGATGAAAGAGGAACAGAATAATTTAAAAAATCAGTGATGAAAGGTTACAGGAATCAAAACGCAGTAAAGTAGTTAAATGTACTATAGTTTGAAGCTTAAAAAAGACAGGCAGACTCTTGGTGAGTAAGGAAATTTTGACGTGGTCAGGTGTTGAGATCACATGGATGAGAAAATGCAGGGCCCGTTCTCAAAATTGTGAAAGAGTGCGCATTGTGACCCTGAGATAATCTGTGTGCCTCTCTGGGAACTGGGTCGCAAGATGTCACAAAGAACCCTGTCGTCAGCAGAGTGACAATTACGGGAACCAAACTGCCATCTTAATGAGGTCCCGGGGTCATAAACACAATGCATACCCAACATGTGCGGCAGCGTTAAACATGGCCACTCAAATTCCCTGTTATGGAGAAGGGAAAACAGCGTGAGGAATTCAAACCATTGCCTAGAAAAACAGCAATATTCATTTTAATGTGTGTGTATGTGAGTGTGTGTGTTTATATGTATGTGCTCATAAGCATGTCAGACTCAGATGTGAATGGTACTTTATTCAATGTTCATTCATTCATGCAAATCTGCTCCTGGTATTTTGAATGTATTGGTCTAATTTAAATGCAATGTTACATGTTATTAATGAGAGTGCCTGTTAGGAGATGCAGGAAGGGAAAACCACACAGTTTACAGCTAAGTGATCTTGTTGAAACTCAATTTCCAAACCACCAGGTAAGATGAGACAGGAAGCATTTATCTGCTCAATGTTTCAGTTGAGGTGGTTGTCAAATTTGTTCTTAGCAAACAGAAATCAATAAGCTCCTCTTCCCAATGATAATGGTTTTCTGGGAAAGCAAAACAAACAAAAAAATGAATGCAGAACAAACTCACTATGTCACTGTGAAGCTGGTGAGACATCTAAGCATTTTAAAAAGATGGAAGCTGCCAGCATCTGGTGATATACAGTGAGAGGAGTGGATGAAATCCTTGAAAATATGAGACAGTGAAGGAATGGGAATCCTGTTATTACTTGTTCCTTTACATTAGGTTTTCACTCATGCAAAATGCAAGATGCAGGGTATACGCTATATGAAGTGTGCAGGTTGCAGGATGGGGGATGCAGGATGTAGGATCAGGGATGTGCAATCATGCAGTATTCAAAATAAGTAAAGTGGGACACAGAATGCATGATAAGGATTGTGGGATACAGGATGCTTGATAAAGAATGTGGGATACAGGATATGAGATAAGGAATGTGGGATACAGGATGCTTGATAAGGAATGTGACATAGTGGTTGCAGGATATGGCATGCATGAGGAAGGGGGACTTTGTGACCCCCGTAGCTGTGTGAAGAGGCAGTGTCATGGTTGCTGGCACTGGCAGTGGATGCTGTGATGAAGCTGTCAGTCTAGGGTTCAGCGTTGCGAGAAGTATTGTCTCCTCCACTGTCACACACACAATTGACAAGACCAATAATTTACCTCCTCTCCACGCTTCCGTTTGTCTCTGAATAAAGACCTCCTCACAGACTTCAAATAAGAAAGAAACACTGTTCAGCTGTTTTATAAGTGCAATGGCATCAAACAACACAGCATAAAAACATCAGACAACTGCATGCTGTTGGGGGAGCCGGTGATGAACACATAGTAATATGTAATTATTGTGTGATTGACAGATGGCAGGGAAATTCCTCTGTATGGCCTCTCCCCTCCTGTCGAACCCGGCTCCTGGACTTTGATCATCTCAGCTCTGGCTGCTTTGAGTGGCATGGTTCGGGGGCAGGGAGCCGTGAGGAGAACCCCTGCCATGCCCCCACATGGCACGGTACAATGGGGTGCGATCGATGATAAGAAGATGAACACAGTCAGATAACACAGGGCTTTGTTCCCCAGCCAAAGGCAAGGGGTAACAAAGGGGGTCTTTTTCTTCTTCTCTTTCTTGCTTTCTTTCTTCTCTCCCCTCTCAGTCTCTCCCTTGTCCCACACCTTTTCTCCCTCCTTGTGCCTTGCCCCCTCCTCCTCCACTCTTGCTCTCTCTCCTCCTCATCCCTCTCTGCATCTCCCCTCTCTGTCCTCTCTGTCTGTCTCTGACGGCGCTGATGGTGATGAAGTGAGAGGGGGCTGGAGTGGGTCCGCGCGCTGAAACCCGACTCCTCTCCACCATGTCGCAGGCGTGTCGGCAGCTCCAGGGCCCTGCAGCGAGGCTCTCATGCTGCTGATGCAGAAAGCCACACAAGCGAAGCAGCAGGGCCAGAGGGGGTGACATGGCTGTCCACACTGGAGAGCTGAATGAAAGAACTCAGCTGTGTGGCCACACCATTAGAGGGAAAGAAATTGGGTGAGGTGAAAACAAAGGAGCACACACACACACACACACACGCACACACACGCGCGTACACAGATTCCTACATCCACACCCATATGCAAACATGCACTTGCTCACACACATACGTACACAGAACCTTGAACTTGCATACACATAGAGACACACAAACTTGTGCTCACACACTTGCCTGCGCACACACACACACACACACACACACACACACACAAAATGCACACACATTGGCAGCTACTCTGTCACAGTGGTCGTAAACAGTGATGAGGCCGTAACTCTCTGAGTTGAGCAGAAGTAAAGAGATAAATCCAAGTAAAGAATACCGAGAACAGAGTTCAGGAACAAACAACTTCAGTGTGAGGAATCTTTCCCTCGTAAAAGCAGAGGTGAATTTGTAACCTTGACAGCGTGTCTCATCTCATACATTTTTCCATTGCAGCCCCACGCTTACCAACTACCCCCCCATACCCCCCCCTCCAAGCCACTAACCTTTGAGAGCCCTTGTGAGTGTACACATCCTCACACCTGCCTGAGCATGTTCACACACCTGGCCTGACGGAGGGGTCTTGCGTGCAGGGGTCAGTCCCAGTCTATCCGGAGACCATCAGACAACTCAAGCCCATCCCATCTCCACCCCCTGCTAGACATGGAATGAAGTCCCCCTCATGCATACTGTGGAATAAATTAGACACCCTGCAAAGGATAACAATGCTGACACCATCTGCCCTTAATGGGGATTCCGCTCCTGGGGATATACTTTTCCCCTGCCGCTGTAATCTTCACCCCGTGCTTGGTCTGATTGCTGGCTTCTTTGCTGAAATTAGTGCCCTCTGCATTAAAATGTTGATTGTATCCCTGGCAACTTTCGAGGGGTGTTCTTATCTGTAAATAAAGGACAAAGTAATGGTGGTGGTGAAAAGGTGTGAGAGATGACAGTCACAGGAAGTGTCATTGTCACATCCTGAGCATCAGCACCCGAGGCATCCTGATATTTGAAACGCATTGAAATGGGTGAAGAGCGCGAGTTTATGGAAACATTGTGTTCATTCTGTGTAAGTGAGAAATTTAGTCTTATAACACCCTTCCCTCTCCTTGTTTATGCATAATGCACTCTGTTCATCATTTCTCTGTTTTAAAATTCCAAATTTCAGTAATGGCATTGAGATCCAATTCACCATGGACTGAATCTATCACTCAGCAGGGCCAGACCATGGTGAGGCCCTATTGAGCATTGCTTGCTATCCATTTGCTTGTACTGTAGCCATCAGAAGGGTGCAGGACGACTGAGCTGAGGGTTACCCTGTTTCATTGGCAGCCACAACCTTTGAGCAAGCAAGACCTAGATTACATGTACCCTCTCAGACCCTCATTATTTTGCTATAATGTTTTAACACGAGAACTTTGATATTCGATTTCAACTAAAAGATAACATAATACGAAACTGTTCAAATTTAGTATGGCAGCACCATTTAAAAGGGTAGCAAAAAAAAAAAAAAACAAACAATGTGGGCTCAGAGAGCCAACAGACACAAGTTGCTGCCTCTGTCAGATGAAGATGTTTTGGGGGCTTTTTCTCGCGGCTCCGCTTTCCCTTTGATGCACGCTCGCAACAAAGCAGCCGAGGGATAGCAAAACACACCTCGAGAGAGTTAGAGACCATGTTGGCAAATCAGACTTAGTGTGACTGTACCTGTTTGGGTTTCCATGGAGCGGCAGTGAGGATGGTGCTGGGAGAAGTGGGGTGGGAAACTACACAGTGAGTGTGTGTGTGCGTGCGTGCGTGTGTGTGTGTGTGTGTGTGGCATATTAAGGGGCATGCATGTGGGAAGGTTGGAAAAGGGGATTGGGGGCTATGGGTGACTGCACATGGTCCCACCCCTTTTTAAACTGCTGGGGAAATACCCTTGTTTTCTTAATGTTTTTTCTGAACCCATTCAGAAGCTCTGATGGTTTTTGGTCACACAACAGAATGTCAGCACACTCCTTTCTTACATCATTAACTTTCTTATGTCCCGATTGGCTCCAATTTTTTTGTCTGCTGTTTCCCTTCTCATTCAATTTGAAAACAACCAAAAAGCAGGTTCAATAAGGCATCATGGGCCACTGACCCTGCCATATCCACCCTTATAAACCCTGATAATCACACTCCACCATAGGCTAATTCAATTTTCCATTATGCATTCAGTTATTTTAGTCTAACAGATGTAGTTTGTGGACAAGCTGTTTTCTGAATCTTTCATAAGGTGCCATTTTTCCCTCTTCATTCCTCGTTTTGTACCCCAGCAAAAGAAATTCTGGTTAAATAACCTGGTATTTGTAAGACCACAATGTAAACAGTATGAAATCTGAACCACTGCAAATGGCTGTATTACGCTGTTCACTCCTCCAGCACAGCACCCACTGATGCCTGGAGTCTGTCTCCCATCCCAACCCCCTCCCCTCCACTCCTCTGGTCAGTCCTATTGTTGTGGTCCCTGATTTAGGCTAGTTTGTGCAATGGTCATTTGGCTGACCCAGTCAGAAGTGGTTAGAACACAGATGCAATGTGGCATCCACAGTCAACCGCAGACTGGAAAGCAACCCTCCCACATCCCAATAGGCTAACAACAGAGAAACACACAGAGAATACTTGAGCAACAGATTGCCTTTGTTTTCATCTAAGATGTGGAAAATGTTATGTTTTTTTTTCTGGTCTACCAAAGCGTATAACATTAGCCAACACAAAAGGCTTCTTAAGGCTTGTTTCAGCTGCTGGAAACTGATGTTTCCTGTGGATCTGGTGCTTGACAATGACTGAGAGAGTCTCCATTTTACCAAAAACATACTGCTTAGAGACGCATCAAAGCGCAGTCGCTGTTGACGGCATTGTTAGCACGGCGCCATGCTCTGGTTTCACGCCCACCGCTCCGCATTGCTTATTAATGGAACAAATGTGTTAGACACCAACAGGGACATAATTACACACAAAAAACAATGCATCTGTTTCGTCTAAAGGTTGTGAGGCGCGTTCGGGTAATATAGGGCATTCCAGAATATACAACTAATGCAAATCAACACGGGAGAGTCAGATCACCCATGGGAAGAGGCAGTATACACCAATAGAAGAAACTTAGATTACATGTCATTCAGGGACAGTTAGAATGCACACCTAATGGAGAAGGTAAGGATGCACACTAACTGGAGAAAGCCAGAGTACATGCCTCTAGGAGAGTCAGAGTGCACACCTAAATGGAGGAGCTGGTGTACACCAGTGTGGTGGGCGGGGGGGTGGTTAAAGAACATGCCAATGGGTAAGTCAGAGTGTACACACTAAAGTGGGGAGCTTGTGTACACCAATGGGAGAGAGTCAGAGAACATGCCTATGGGAGAGTCAGAGTACACACCTGAAAGGGGGAGTTGGTGTAAACCAATGGGAGAGAGTCAGTGTATATGCCTACAGGAAAGAGTCACACAGTTCACAGAGTACGCGGCAGTAGGGGAGAGTCGGTGTGGATTTTGTCAGCTGCATTCCGTTGGAGGTGTGAAAGTAGCGGGGGACGCAACACTAAATCTGCTATAAAAAGGCTCTGAATCAGGGAGTCTGTAGGCAACTGACAACCTTTTTGGCGGCTGGCTCTTCGCGCCTTACATTTAGAAACTTTCAAGTCTCAGAACCCCCCTTACACCCTGCATTTTGGCTCCTGTAATATTCATCTGAACACACAAACATGGGCAGGAGGAAGGTAAGCTTGCTGTGTGTTTGTTTTTCTTGTCTGTAATGGATAATCTGAGATCAGTTGTGCTTTAATAGCTAGATGTATTGTATTTCCAGGAGAAACTTGGAGTAGGATAATGACTGGGAAAATTCCTTGGCCTTTTTTGAGATTTTGGCATGCTCTGTGGTGCCCCCTGTCCCTGCCTGGAAACCTTCTTCTTCTGTGCTCAACAGTGGAGATATGAGTACTGCTTTTTGTTCCTTACCAGCTCTTGAACCCTTTGCACCAGACTGACAGTGCTGGGGTGGATGTAGACACTCAGAGTTTTTAATAATCAGGCCTGATATGCTGTATACAAACTGTAGTAGAACTGCAGTTGGACCCAGCAGTACAGGCAGATATGTCATTGACTTATACATTGACACAAATATTAGTCAAGACCAGTCAAGACCAGTCAGATCCTGTGTTATCTGCTTCTGTAGTTGACACCAGAAGCAGATAACAAGAGGTTGTTGAACAAGAGTATTTGTTCATAATCTTAGTGATTACATTTTGTACACCCATAACAACACACCAATGAAAAACTCAAAGAAAATAAAATACACAGACAAAAAACTACAATGAGACTGAGTCATAGCAAGAGAAAAGCCAAAAGACAGCTGTCCAAATCCAGGCTAATATTCTGAAGTACATTCCTGCACTTCATAAATATAGGTGATAAACATGTTTTTTGTTGTTTTGGGGGTTATATTTAAGATCTGGGATTGGTCATAACAGTGGCCACCTCAGATGTACTGTATGTGATTTGAGCCCCGGGACTTTACTGTGGAACAGGAAGTGTTTTCACTGACATTCCTACGCGCAGAGATCTGAAGTCAGCCTGGGAGACTGGCGCCTCACCTTTCTCTGTTCCAAAACATTGCCAGACCCCACGCTGTCCCAATAAAAATAGTTCTTTCTGTGTGTTCTGGAGCAAAGAAAGGAGACAGACAAAGACAAGTTAATTATCTAATGTAATTATATTACATTTCTCAACACCTTATGCAACGTCGCCGTGTATCCATTTTTCACACAAGAAGACGGAGAGGAAGGGGCTTTGGCACCGTTTGTCATGAGAAAAGGACACTGGGTCCCATCTGGGACTGTTGTACGTGCTGGGAGGGTGGCGTACAGCTTCTCACGCCTCACCCACCTCCCTGACTCAGCATCACCCCCCTCCCCACCACCACCACCACACAGCACTGTGAGGGACGGAGACACCCAGGAGCTACTGCGTACCTCCTCCCTGCTTTCCCTCCAGACCCGGTACGTGCTGTGTCTGCTCACGAGCAGATGTGCACAACAGGCTGAACACCCCCCAACCCCCCACGCTCTCGCCCACTCACACACACACACGTCTGGAGCGCACATGTCAACCGCCGTGCACATGAATGAATATTTCAAAGACTCCAGCGTGTGCATGTCCTGCTCATGCGGCCATCACGTGAACAGCATACACACGTCCGAGGAGACTGGGAAAGATGGGGTGTTGGTATGCGCACGGCTCCATGCTTTAGTCAGGCAGGTTCAAAAACATAGTCTTCAAAAACGCTTAGTCTTCACTGGGCTCTGCTAGTGCTCTGCACCTGGTATAAGGTGAGCAATATTATCTCCCACTTTAAAATATTACTTACCACGGCAGCCATATTGGATGTAAAAAGAAAAACAAAGCTAATATAACATCTTTGCACACACTTTGGGTGCATCTTATTCTCATCTATGGTGTGGTTTTATGATGTACAGTACAGACAGTACAGAACAGTACAGTTCAATCAGAATGAGTTTATACATGCTATCCATAAGTTTTATTTAGCACATCCCTGGAGTATTTCATTATTGTTTGTCTAACATTCCTGGTTTCGGGGGAAGGGTTCATTCGCTATTCTGCTGCCAGG
This sequence comes from Megalops atlanticus, assembly GCA_019176425.1. Classification (NCBI taxonomy): domain Eukaryota; kingdom Metazoa; phylum Chordata; class Actinopteri; order Elopiformes; family Megalopidae; genus Megalops; species Megalops atlanticus. The sequence continues at coordinate 20,008,916 of CM032886.1, forward strand.
CGGGTATCTGGCATACTGGCTCTCCAACAGTGCATACCAGGCCGTGCCCTGGCACCCTGCCCAGTGAGAAGATATTCTGAGAAATAGCAGCGGGAGTCGCGGGTGGTGGGGGTCTGGGGATGGCATCGGGCCTATATTTTCTACTTCAGAAATTTGGTGTGTGTGTGCTTGCATGTGAGAGAGGGTGTGTGTGTGTGTGTGTGTGTTAGTCTGTTGTGTGGGTCTGAGTGAACAAGTGTGCATGCATGTATTGGTGTGTGCATGTGTGTGTGTGTGTGTGTTTTGTGCTTTCATTGTGTGTGTGTGTTTCCATGGAGTGACAGTGAGGATGGTGCTGGGAGAAGTGGAGTGGGAACTACACCGTGAGTGTGTGTGTGTGTGTGTGTGTGTGTGGGTGTGTGTGTATGTGTGTGTGTGTGTATGTGTGAGTATGAGTGTGGTGCATCACTGGGAAAAGTAGGTCAGGAGAGTGGGCTCCCTGGAAGGGGATGTGAACTTCTCACCTTGGATTCCATTAGAGCCACCGAGCCGGAGGCGTGTGTGTAGGGGGGGTGGTCTGAGGGGTGGTGCGGCGGGTGGGGGTCCATGGGAGCTCTGGGCACAAGGCCCTCCAAAAAAGCCTGACCCACAACACTCCCCATATCTGTGTGTGGAAAACAGAACTCACACACAGACAGAGCCTCAGACACACTAGCCTGCTGTGATCTACCTGTTTTATTGCTGTCTACGCTTGCTTTGCAGCACACAGTTATGCCAAATAACTTTATTCAGGTTAAAATAAGGTAAATTAAAGTAAGAGGAATGACAGCATTTCTTATTTATGCTAAAGACTGTTGTGCCTGTTCTGTGGCTTATGGTTGTGCTTGCTAAGTATTGCTAAGTATTTTTGTCAGTCCAGGATCCTCCACAATGGGGTTCTTATATTGTAGGGGGGTTCTTATATTGCAGGTTCTCATTCTGCCACTGGAGTCAGACGTCACATTACTTCACAGCTCTTTTGTAGCTCAGTGGGAAATTCCAGTTAACCCAATGAAGAGTCAACACTTTTGTTATTACTATGTTATTACCATGTATATAAACATTGTGTCTTTTAGCAGATAACATTATCCACGGTGAAGAAGGACATTATTCACTCTACACTTCCCCCCCTTTTAACACTATGATTTTGGAATTGCCAGTTGTGCATTAGTGTGCACAAGGGTGTGGTTTGCACTTCAGCTGAAAAGCTTCACAATCTGGCCCACCCTCATTCTCTGCATTTTCTCTTCTCTTGGATAGTGACACCTTTTGACGTCTCATAATCCAACTCCCCGCTCCTTGTATCCAAGCCACTCTCCTTTTCTCCAATCTCAACCAACTTTATCCCACTCATTTCAACTTTGATCATCCCCTCCTTGACTACCAGCTATGTCCTGTCTGTGTTCAAGCTGGCCCATTTCGCAGCCTTGATCAAGACATGAATGGTTGACTAGTCTGCCATACAGTACTACTGCCTTGTCCCCCTTTCCCCTCCAAACCCTTGAATACCCTACTTTTAATCAGTTGTCCCATTTTGTTACTTAGAATGACCTGCAAGACTCCAAATTGTCTAGCTTCAAGGCTACCTACTCTACCAAAATGGCTCTTCTTTCCATGACAGATGCACCTTGCTCTGCAAGACCTGCCACCAACTCTTCCGCCCTGATTCTTCTTGACCTCTCTGTGGCCATTGATACAGTAAACCATCATGTCCTTCTGTCAACCCTGGCAGTGATGGATGTCACTGGCACTGTTTTTATCTGGGTCTCATTCTACCTCTCTGGGTGTTTCTCCTTGGTGGCTTGGAAAGGGGCCATATCAACCCTTTGTAAGCTTTCAACAGGAGTTCCCCCAGGGCTCCGTTCTCAGGCCCATTCTGTTGTCACTGTACATAAGATCATTTAACTTCATTATTTCTTCCCATGGTTTCTCATATCACAGTTACACTGATCACACTCAGCTGCTTCTTTCCTTTCCCACATCTGAAACTCAGGTCTCACCACACATCTTGGCTTTCCTAGTTGATGTCTCTTCATAGATGCCATTACCAGTGGCTCAGCTTAGCTAAGATTGAGATTCTTTATACTTTACATCCCTGTCCTCTCCCCTTTATGACCTCAACATCACCCAAGAAAAAAATATATTGTCAGCGTTCCAGACTGCCAAGAATCTTGAGGTGACACTTGACAATGGACTGAAATTTATAGTGATGAGTAGGGCCTGCAGATTCTTCCTATGTGAAGAATGTGAAGAATTCATCCCTTCCTTACCATCTACTCAACCCAGTTCCTGCTCAAGGCTCTGGACTTCCCCTGCCTATACTACTACAAGTCCCTGCTTTTTGGCCTCCCTGCATGTGTGATCAGACCGCTGCAGCTCATCCAGAATGTCTGAACACAATCTTCCCAAATTCTCTGATGGCTCACCCCTCCTGATCACCCTCCTCTGACTAGCTGTAATGGCTCTCAATGAATTGGTATTATTCCACTGGGCAGCCAGGGTAAGGGATTCCCCTTGTCTTCAATCCAACATTAGACCTGACACACCAGCTAAGTTGCTCCGGTCTGGAACAGCACAATGCCTGGCTGTCCCACCCTTTCATAGCTAGACAAAACGAGTTTCACATAGCAGTCTAGACAGTGGAGTTTCTGGCCATTTTGCATAACAGATTGAAGACCCACCTTTTCAGAATGCACCTTCACATCCCTACCTACATATGACACACCTTCTTTGTGTATTTTTATAGTAGGGTATGCTGTAATGGTCTTAATAATTTAAGCACTTATGCAATATTTATCACCACTGGGTATAAGGGATGATTATGATACATGTTTGCACACGATCAGTTGCATCTTGTATGTACTGTTTTTCATGCACTTTGTACTTACCCTTTATAAGATGCTTTGAATAAGAGTGTCTGCTAAATAACAAAATGCAAATGTAAGTCCATAAAGCTCACTTTGCCATCAAATGGCAATTGGAGGATAAGCACATCTCTCACTAATATCATCTGATCATCTCATAGGCACCTTTTGAATTGCTAGAGGGTGCTGATGGGTAGTGTGACAAGGGAACCTTGACTGAGGAAACCCACCTTACCCTCGTGAAATATATCCAACTATGTTACATCAATGTGGACTCCAAGTCATTGTCAGCTAATGACACCCACCCACCAAGTAGACATTAGTGCAGGCCTGTACATATGCAGAAATGCACACCTTTCCCTTCATTTTCATATCCTCTCAGACAGGACAATGAATCAGAACCCATGTGGGCCCCACAAAGGGAAATGTAATCCCTGCATGTTCAGTAGAAATGTTAACATGCTTTTTAGTTCTACTTTACAGCTCTACAGGGCATCATCACTCAGACAGTTTCATACGGGGCTGAGGGAAGGTTTTGTCATGCACAGCCATATGCATAATCGTAGTGAATACATTTTCAGTCCAGGAGAAAATACACACAGCCTCATGGATGAAACCAGAATGAGATTTTATGGATTTCCAGCCTGGAACAGGAATTTTTTTACAACGGTTGGCTGGAAAAAGATGTGATCACGAGGTGAGGCAAGGAGAAGAAGGAACTGGATGTCTGTTGTTGGATGTTTTGATATAGTCCCCACAGAAGGGTGGGTCAAGGAGAACAGGGAATTTTCGGGAGAGGCTCCATTAGCTGTCTAATGGATCACAGCAAATGCAGCCACATAAGCACTAGTAATGAGCCAGCTACAACTTAACGAGGCAGGAGTCAAGCAATCATGCACATGTCCTGCCTTCCATTGTACTCTATGAGGTTAACATTTTCAGCCAGCTGACTTAAATAGATTTGTAATGTGCTTGTGGGCTGTGACACTGCTGTAGTATTTCCAGGTGCAACATTCTACTTGAGGCCAAAGGGCATTCCATTTTGTTGAAACTTACCAAAGTCCACACTGTATGTATATATGTACAAGAGTGTGGAGCGTATATATACAATTGATTAATAGATTAATGTATATATAAGCCTGCACTGACCACATTCACATGCAGTTACTTTGATTTGTCAGAGGATGCTGCTGTGGAGGAGGAGGCATTTCTAATAATACTGCATGGAACATATCCCTAACCAAATCATTTTTTTTCCTTATATATTACCCCAAGCAGGTCCAAACAGCAAGGCTGGTGACAGTATCTCACCAAGAGAGAGATTCCAATGATGTTGCACAATCATAATAAGGTACTGTAAACTGTGATATTCAGCTATGGTTCACACACTCTGAAATTTCATATCCACCATATTAAAGGCATACTGGATTTCATCAAGGAGAGGGCAACCAGTGCAGGGACGCTGTACCCTTCTGTCTTCCATTTGATTAAGCTACTTTGACCCTTGGACTGCAGAATGATAGCAACCAATGTCATCAGAAGGATTAGGCAGGGATAGAATTTATTACTGCACTCTGAAGTTGTGGTTATCACTTTGATTGTTCTGGCTATCAAAACAGACAGCAGTTGGTGGAAAAAAGTTACCTAAATGCCATGGTATAAGTAGGCTTGAGCCATGAGACAGGACATGGTATCCTCCCTGACAATGGATGCAAACACATTGAAAAGCTCATTTAAGCCATCAGGGTTGACTGAGACAAGCTAGAGCGATTATTCCAGGCAACCGTCCAGCCATGTATCACATTGACATTAGATGCCTGATTAAATGCATAAACCTTTCAGCTGAAGACCTGAAAACCTTTGTGATGAAGTTCTTCTGAAGTAAAGCCGCTGTGCACAGGATCAAAGGCAAGTAGCGACCGAAGTTCAAAATTGTATGTGAACTGCTGGAGAAAACTGTCACTCTCCCGTCACCTTTCAGCCTCACTGTGCCTTGGACAAAGATGTCTCAGAGATTCTTGGAGCCTCTAATAGCTAAGGTGCAGGTCGAAGGAGCTGACATAGCATGTCCGAATGCATCCCCTGGAGCTGATAGGGACAGAGAGAGAGAGAGAAATAAGGAGAGAGCTGACATTCAGTTTGCTGCAAGTGAGGTAAGAGAGCAGAGGGCTGACATTCAGCTACTGGAAGGAAAGAGAGGGAGAGAGAGCAGGTGTCTGAATTTCTTAGTGTCGAGTGAGTTGTACGCTGGGTAAACTCCAACTCCATCTTCAGTTCCTCTAGGAATGACACTGCAGACAGTAACAGCTGGTGATTTACCATCTCGCGCAGCAAATGTTTCTCTTAGAATCAGCAGAAGAGAGTTATGTAACCCTTTGAACCCAGTGCTAAGTGGGACTGCCATTCCCTGCTGATATTCCCAACTATTTCAAAACCTAGAAGGACCATTCCTGGCAGACAGTGATGTTAATTACAATTTGAAATGCTCCTCTGCCTAAGTCTTATACACATTTGCATTGATTTTTAATTCTGTTGTCAACAAAAATATGAAATTATATTTGTATGTACAGATTTGTATTTGTATGTATGTATATATTTGTAGTTTTATGTATATTTTGCAGATTATGTACTTATGTACTGCATAACATCACAGTTGAGAGGTGATAACTCCTTCTTACATGAAGTTTGTTGTGGGTACTCTATACACCTCAGATTTATATTTCAAAAGGTAATAAAAAGGTAGCGCAATGAGATTTTTTTCCTCTTCTTTTTTCTTCAGCTCTTGTAAAGTAGTCTTGTAACCATTGCATTTTTACACACCTGTCAGTAATTATCCTATCAAAGCACTGTCCTTTGAAATTTTTTGTCACTGTTAAATGTATTCATTTTATATATTTGTTGCTCCTCTTGTTCTTTTACGTTTGGTATAAGGCCTTAAGTTGTTGTTGACATTTATGATTAAGAATGTTACTGAGTTGTAACTTATTAAATATGTCACAATTCTTCATGGCCACAGTGTTTGTTAAAAGATAATTGCATACAAATGTCTTTATATGTTTCTCAATAAACTCAATTGCTGCTGTTGACTTGAAAATAATTGCGCTGACAAAAAACTAATTTATTCAGATTGTTATAAAAGGCTGCCCTGGATAAGCTCAACATTTTTTCAATTACCTTTGATTTTTCTCAAACATTGAGGGCAAAACATTATGGGTTTAGAACTATATTTTTGAGAAACAAAAACAGCTTTGGTGAGGTTAGGACTAAAAGAAAACCCAGTCCAAAACAGACCAATCATACAACTTAAAGATAATTATGTTCTGTGATGAACACCCAGTAGCTACTCATTAATCACCAACCTGATGTCAGATCAAGTTTTTTCTTTCAGTCTAGTCCCAGGTTTAGCGGGATGTGTTACAAGCCGAGCATACAGCTGCATGGAGCCTCTTACTGGCACCCAAAACCCCCCAGGAGGTGTCTGAAGGTGAGGGCTTGCATGGGTGCATATTGGGCATGATGACTCATTCAGATCTGCAAGTCTCTGTTCCACAGGCCCATGCAATGCAGATTACTCAATCAACTTGTGAGTGGATCAGAGTTCAGAAAGATCCTGTTTGTGCTGGGAGGGCTCTTTGCATCAGCAAATGGCCTCTAATTACGTACCTTTCGTAATGTTCCAGTGTTGTCACTTAACCTTTAAACACAGGCCACAGTCAGCCTGAAGTGGCTTTAATCCATAGTGACTAATATCTCTTAAACCCTTTCGTCGCTGATGTTAAAAACTGCAACCTGATAGCCTTTGATCCTGTCACTTCCTGGAGTTCTCCAACAATAATCTTCACAATCTCTTACCAAATAAGTCCTTATCTAAGCACCTGCAGGTGTTTTTTACCTGGTTCCCACTGAATCATTGCCAAGTCATCAACCGCTGTGCTACACCTCTGAAGTGTGGTAATGTAAGCATGGTTCCCCACTTGGAAAAAAGTACTGTCAGCTGTATGAGAAGCCCATTGTTTCACTTCAAAAGAAAAAAGATGTTTACAGGTATGAGAACCATTCATTTCCATTCCAAAATAAGCTGTCAGTCTGTGTATGAAGGGTACTGTATTCAGGGTGGTTCTGCGAGATGTTATCGGTGCTTCCTTTAATCAATGCTTTTTTATTTTAATTTTGTCTAGTAGGCTCTTTAAACTACTTTTAAGTTTCAGTTTCATCCAGAAAAATGACTGAGCAGATTTCCCTTACAAAGTGGTTCTCATATGTGTTTGGCAAGTACAAATAAATACTTTCCCAAGTTCCCTAAGTCCTTAAGAAAAAAACCCTTTATAAGTGGCATAGAAATGAGTGACTCCATTCCACTGGAAATGGGGGGAGATGGCCTGAAGCCATACCCTTCTATAAGCGAATTGTTGATAATGTGAATTTAATGAGTTTGCCGCTGTTCAGTAAGTGGGGTGACATTACCCCTCCCTCCCCCAAAACTTTTTACTGTCGTGCAATGTCTGTGCTATACAGTAGAAAACTGTATCCCACTGGAAGACTCATTACTCCATAATGATGCTCATTCTGCACTATGGAAAAAAAAAAAAAAAGACGTGAGGTGAATGTAGAGGTGGAAGCATCGCTCACGCTCCCCACCTTTCCAATATGTGAGAATAAAAGAGAAACAAAACAAACTTGCTCCCTTCTCGTCTCTCTCTGAAATTCGCTGAGAGTCCTTTTGACAGATTCCTCTGACAGAAGGCTGTCACGTTCCATCGCTCCAGACCTGGCAGATCTCTCCGTCTGATTCTGAGGAGGCGCTTTATATGGAAGCCAAGGCAGACGCCTCAGCCACACTGCAAACACACTGATAAGTGTGACATCTGCGCTATGCTACTTGGAAAGTGGTGGTGGTGGTGGTGGTGAGGCTCCCTCTCTGTCTCCTCTCTCTCTGACTCGCTGTCAATTCAGTTCAGTTCAGTGGTTCTTTATTGGCAGGACAAACCAAAGCAGTGTTGCCAAATCAGTCACATGCAATATGGAATAGTGCCATGTAAAACAAAAATGATTGTATACATACATATATGTATACATGTACTTGTACACACATATACTGTATGTGTGAGCAAAATGTTAAAAAGAATAACATTTAATGATATATAAAAACCATGGAAATTACATGTCATTCAAGGTCTACTACCATTATGCTACTAAACAGTGCTGACCCATTGAGAACCCCGTGTTCCTGCAGAGCAGGAATCCTCACTGTGTGTTCCCAGGACTGTAGCAAGTAGCTATGTACTGGACCGCTTTGAGTCCCTCTCAAAACATGACTGACATGATGTTCTCTACATTAGTCATGCTTGAACAATGGGGAAAGATAATAGTAATCCATGTAAATATTTACCTTCTCATCAGTATGTGTTATGAGGTATTAGAAAGGCCTCTATCTCAGCTGCTGTTGCTGTGCCGTAATCACAGAGCCTGTCTACCCTAGATAGCTTATTCTTTATTTTTCAGGTCCAACAGTACTCAACTTTATTTTGTATTTTAAGCTTTGTATTCCAATGGCCCAGATAAGAACGTTGGAGATGTTACATTATTTGCTTTACTCTAATTGGAAGTGCTCTGGCGGTGCTGTCCTGAAGCTTTGTAATTTCAAAATGGTTTTGCAGAATTCTACACACAGTTATTTCTCAGGGTTATGTTAGAAGTGCAGCACCTACCCCTGGGCCTGGAAGTTGCAAATCTCTGTATGGAGATATTGAAAAAATGTATCTCTGTAATAAGGGGAGTTGGTACTGGAATGTATTTTGCACAAGGGAAAATTATGATATGGAGTTGCTTTATTTCCACCATCACAGAGCATGCCGGGCTCCTTGATTTTGCTCTGACAGCAGCACAGCACTGCTAGATTGGGTGTATTCGGCTGAGCTGTACTGTGCTGGTTTGGGTTCCGTTGGGCTGGGGAGGTATGGATGGACGCTGTGTGTTTTGTCTTTGTCTTGGCTCTGGAGGCTGGTTACTTAGGTGGGGCTCCTCTGACTTTGGGAGGTGCGGGTGGGGTTTTAGCCAAGTTCCATTCTGGTAAATTCTGGTAAATACCCTGACGCTGTCTTGGTCCAGTTGCACATGTGAGTGGGTCAAGTAGGGGAAATGTGCCAGGTACACAGTGTAGAGGTGGGCACAGTTTCGGGTGAAGTCATTTTCTTTTTTATTTTGTTGATATTGTCTAGGAGACGTCCTCTCTCGGCAAACGGGGTGGAGATTGTGTTCCTGGCCCTCCCAAAACCTCTTGTGGCCCTCCTTACTGAGTCACAAGCACCCCTCTGTGATCACAGGTTATTGGTCTCTGTGCAGATGTGGATTCCCTCTCACACTCTCTCTCTCTTTTCTCTTTTTCTCTCTCTCTCATCCCTATAATTCTTTTCACTCCCTCTGTCAGTGGAGTTTCATTATGCAGAAGAAGTGGAGTCTACGAAGTGACGCTCATTATTCATGATGTGTTATAGAGGTCCTCTGGGCACGGGGGCAAGTGAGATGATGGAGGCGATGAACAATTTAATCAGTTGAAATTTATGAACCCCCCCCCCCAAACCCTTAACCCCCTATCTCTCCTTAACCCCCTATAGGGAGCGCAGAGACAGGAGGGTGGTGTCGCCGTGGGGGTTAAGAGTAGCAATTACATCTTTAATGGCTTCGATGATGTCATGTGGAGACACTTCTGAAAGGCCCCGGGGGTGGATGAGATACAAGAGGGGCTTTTGATCTTGGGATGTGATCACATGATGCTCGTGTTCTCTGCTCTCAGGAAATGAGGGGCTGCATTTGACATTCCATCTCTTCGGTGCTGAACCGCCTAAAGGGTTAAACTCAGTTTGGAGGAGCATATTCAATTTTTAAAAGGTGAGTCCATCTGGGACTACCTGAGCACTCTGCAAAAACAGACTGAAGCTGGAACAAGGCACTTGTCACATGTGGTCTTATAGCTTTACGTTTTTCTGAAAATCTTGCCATGTTCCATTCATTGTCATCATGCTTTTCCCCATATATAGTTCCACTACAACAGCCCACTACAGCTGGGCTCCGGGTTTTATTTCCACTTTAAAGGCATTAACTTCCCTAATTTGAATGGCTTTAACATATTGCTTCACAAGCTTGCCCTCATCAGCTTTCATTGTAACGCCATGCAGCATTGTGTACATTGACTCGCGATGCAGAGAGGAATTTAATAGGCTGAATTAGCATTCTCCCAGAGAAAGCAAGCTGTGAAACGTATTTTACTCTGACAGGTGGGTAAATTCGTCAAGAGGGGAAGTAGCTGTAGTGGTTTCATGTAGATTTTATCCTTGAAAGGCAGCGGGCATAGGAAGGTAGATGGTCTTGATAATCAGCCTCTGTTAAAATAAAGTACTACCATAGGAAGACCAGAGAAATGTTAATGATTAAATAGCAGTTTCTGATCAGGATCATACATGTTGGATTAGTGTTGATCCTGATCAAAACTATGTGGATACAATCTTACACTTGAATGTTCCTGTTCATCTGCGTTCCATGGCTGTGTAGACTATGCTTGAGCCAATGGCCTGATGGGAAACTTGAGCCCAATGGCCATCTGTAATCAGGATCCAAATACATTATGATGTCATGTTGCTGTAGAGCTGATCAGGATCCAAGTGCATTGTGATGTCACCCTTCTGTGGATTTTATCAGGGTCAAAATGCAGTATGATATCATCTACTTAAATCAGCAGTAGAAAGAAATTCAATTTCCCTGACATAAAGTTACTACAATAAAGAGCATGTTAAAATTGGACAGCATTCATTCACAATGTATGTCACTTCCTTCCTTTTGTTTTTAATATAGTATCACAATGCCAAATTAATTTTGACAGCTGTATGTGCGTTCTTTAGTGTGAACATGAATTATGCATTATGTATGGAGTCTGATCTGCATTTTGCAGACCTGATTAGCAGACGTGTGTCTACTTCGGCACAGAATGACGAATCCAATATGCGAATGGGCCCAGATTAAATCTAACTGTAATGTCCTTTAATTTAACTTCATTTATTTAATTATTTTTGGTCATGTTTTTACATTATTAGTTTTGGCAGTTGCTGAAGTAAAAATAAAACCCCAGAGATGAGTGAAGGACTGAGGTCTAATTTTAAAGCCGCGCTCCTTCTCCAGCAGAGAGCGGGGCAGGGAGCAGCTCTCTGTCACTCTGCAGGGGGCGTCGGCTGACCTTGATCCTTTTTTGGAGAATGGCAGGTTTGGGGGGTGGTAGTACCCGGTCAGGGGAGTGTTGGGGGTGTTCATGATACATCTATGTGCATTTTTGCGACCCATATTTATCTGGCCTGGGGTGAGAAACTAAAGTAAAGAATTACCAGCCCATCCTCATCCCAACCCTGCCCTGGTGGGCTCCTGTCTATCAGTGTTGTCCTCTTTCCGCCTGGCTTCACCCTGGAAGCACGGAGCTTCAGTGGAATAAATTATTCAGGAGGAGTTGTTTTTCCTTTCCTTTGCAGGTCTGGTGGAGAGACAGAGGCGAATGGAAAGTTAAGGAGGGGGGATGAGGGGGGTCCCAGAATCCTCTGTACCTCCTGTCCATTGTGTCTTTGTTTCTTGTCCTGTTTTTCGCTAAACTCACCGGGGCTCCCTCTCTCTCTTCCTCTGTCCTGTCTTCATCCCTTCATCTTCATCCCTCTCATTCTCTTTCTCTCTCTCTCTCCCTCTTTCTCTTTCTCTCTCCCTCTTTCTCTTTCTGTCACTCTTTAGCTCTGTCCTTATCTCTCTCTCTCTTTCCTTTTCATTCTCCTCTCTCACGCTCTCTTTCTTAGTTCAGTTCACAGATATGGTTCATTGGCATCACTGTGCACAGTTAAGTGTTATGAAAGCAACAGAAAGCTATTTAAACAAAAAGACTGCAATAACAATATTACAACAACAATGCTAATAACAATAATAACTCTCTTTCTCTCTCTCTACAAGCCCCCTGTGGTTCCGCTTTCCCCAGAGAGCCCTTGTTATTTCAGTGTGAGTTGCCTCCTGGGTGAAACTGAACCGTCTGTCCCTAGGTATAGACGACAGACTTGTGTCTGGTCAGGACTCCACATGTCAGGTGATCCTACAGCATGTTCAGGTCATTTCCACATGAGTAAAGAAAAACAGGTAATTTTTTACATGTTGCAACTGCTTGCTGCTTCCTCTCTCCAACAGAGTTGATCCAACCATGGGTGCCACCACAGAAATCCATCAAACCCAAATCTCTGTTCTATGAAATAATTGGATTAATACTTACTATCATATGGGCTGAAAACACATTTGGCACACATAGAAGGCTCAGACTTGTCTTCTATTGTGGTATTAAATGTATGGGTGTGCCAAGTGCTATTCTTTACTGGCAACAATCAGGAGCAAAATGAGCTTTTTATTTCAGATCACCTTGTTATTTGAAAAATAACATTTAAAGTTGCTTGCTTAAATTTCCAAAAACAGTCAAATTATTTGTGAATGAATAACTGACTGCAAATGGTGCATTAAATGACTCAGATATGATCAGATCTATTATGGGGCGAGCTTGATGTTGCAGGCAATACAAATTCCCTGCAATCCTGAGTCACCGTGCGTTCAGACGGACAGGTAAACACTGATAACCTGTGCCTTCAGACTTCCTCCAGGCCATAACATTTCTCACATGTTTGCTCTCAGAAAAAAACAGCCCCGGATTGTGTTCCGACATGCCCAGATCAGTTCTCTCAATCCCTGCAGCCACACCAGGAGAGATAGGATCTGGACAAAGACAATGCCCTCAGCCACAGAATTTATATTAAAAAACAGAGATAACAGATGAATGAGAAGGACTCAGAGGGGAGGGAGAGGAGAAGTCGAGGTGTGGGAATGGCCAAATGGATAGAGAGGTAAAACATTGTAGGAAACTCTGTGGCTGAGGCTGGGGCTGTTAGAAGTAGGGGTGGCCATACATACACACACACACACACACACACACACACACACACACACACACACACATACACACACACACACACACACACATATATACACACATTAAAGACTACTGCGTTTTTTTCCTCATGCTGTTCCTCCTTCCTTCAATAACAGGAAAGCTGAGCAGTATCTAAAGCTGCACTCTTGCAGACACACACACACACACAAACGCACACGCGCGCACACAACCTCCAAATCTCTGTCCGCCTCCTCACCGCCTGCTCTGTGCATTTCTGTGCTACTGGTGGAGAATAAGAAATTGCTACCGAATCTCTCCTGGGAGCTGAAAGTTGTGAGAATCTTTCCGTCAGCCCCGGAGAAGAGAGAGACGAACAGACTGGGAGCCTGTGAGCTGTTCAGAGAGCTGCCAGAAGCGGGGAGGAGGGACAGAAGCCCAAACTGGCCCCTGCCGGTTTGGGTTGGTGTATGGTATGATTGCACTTAAACATGTGTTACAAGCCCCTCATGCTGGTTGTGGAAACAGCAGGGAAAGAGAATGGGACCTTGTGATCTGTGATTGTGCTCCACTTGGTGCTTCCCCATGGGACACTTCAGAATACCTGCCCTTCCAAAATGTAGTACACCACCCGTACACACCTGCTGGTCAAACTGACAAACAAAACACAGTTCACTCTTCCTGGTGTTTGATAGTGATTTTATGGCCAGTTGTTCAGCAATGATCAGTTCTGTGGACCATGTGGTTGGTATCAGTTGATTCACTGAGCTGGGTGTTTGGTAACAATCGATTTTTTTGGTTGGGCATTTCGTATTGATCACTTCAGAGAATCAGAATTCTGTTTCCAGGCAGGTCATAAGGTCAGTCATTTCTTGGCATCTTGCTAATGTCTATTGGTGGGCCACGCGTCTCTATTCTGTCCTAATGCTGATTGGTGGGACACTTGTCTCTAGTCTGTCCTAATGCTGATTGGTGGAACACGTGTTTAGTTTGTCCTAATGCTGATTGGTAGAAAACATGCCTCTTGTCTGTCCTAATGCTGATTGGTGGGTCACATATCTCTAGTCTGTCCTAATGCTGACTGGTGGGACACACATCTCTAGTCTGTCCTAATGCTGACTGGTGGGACACACATCTCTAGTCTGTCCTAATACTGATTGGTGGAATACACATCTCTAGTCTGTCCTAATACTGATTGGTGGAATACACATCTCTAGTCTGTCCTAACACTGATTGGAGGGACAGTGCCACCTGATTCAGTCAGGACAGACTCTCTGGCCCTGGGATGAGACACAGGGATGGAAATTTAAAGAGCTGGAGAGGGAGGAGGTGGACTAGTCTGTCAAAGTCAGCGGGGTTCTGACATCTGTGTAATTTGAAGATGCAGTAAGAATGCAAATGCATTGTTGTCTTTCTGCTTTTATTGTATTTTCTTCCCATAATGGTCATTTTTTTCCATCTGTCGTTCCAACTCAACACAAAATATGTACTGTGAAAAATTACTTTGTAGTTTGTTAATACCGAGCGCTCCAGTGGCAAAATGTTATTACAGAAGACACAGTGGCATACAGAGTGATGCTTAGCACGATGTCATCCTGTACCATCAGTCATTCTTCTGACATTGATCTGTGTGTGAACACAAGCTAACATTGTCTGATACCTGCGGTGCACAGCACACAATAAGGACACAGTACAACAAACGGATTGAGCCATTCTGGGCGGTGATATTGCGGTAATGATAATGTCTCTCAGCAAGCACTTTCTCTTATGATTTGAAATCAATAGCAGGCTGATCTGAAGATGAGAGCATTTCAGATAAGTGACCCACACGCAAACTCAATCCATTTTCATAATTGTAACGTCAAAGTAAAATATTGAAACGCTGAAGATGTGCATTGCTTTGATCCTGGGGGACCAAAATATGCTGAGAAGGGTTTTGTGGGAAGACAGTAACAATCATATTGGTATTTCTTTGGATCCTCTGGCTATGATGATCTCTGAAGATTGGATCCAAGCTCCATCCTTAATAGTGCATGAGAAGTGAAGATTTGTTTCAACCTGAGTTTTTTTCTTTCATATTTTTAAAAATTATAAACATAAGAAATAAAAATGTTTTTTTAGAGAACTACATGGTACAGGCAATCAGAGAATTTTTCAACATCTGAAAAATCACATATGTTTCTTATTGTAAGAGAAATAATCCTAAAATATGAAACATGTGCCAGAAATGAGTGTGCCTTTGGGCGCTTGTGGTCCATGGTGGAGTATGTGGTTTTATCTATCAGAGACAGCGAACACAAATGGCAACAGCTTCTGAGACGATTCTATTAAAACCAAGGTTAAACTGTTATTGTTCCATCAACATAGTTCACTTTATATGTTTGTGTGATTAAAGGCGCCTTAAATGACCTAGTCGGATATTACCATGATGAATGGACTGGAACACAGTGATTATTTGAAAATCTTTCTAAACTGAGGAGGGGTTACTAGGCTATGCTAGGGGAATTTATACTTTTGTATTAACAGCTGTGAAAATGTACATAAATCAACCTTCTGCTCATAGCAGTGTGTTTACTCTGCATATTATGAGTGGGTAAGAAGAACCGCCTGCTCCGAAGCAGAGTTCAGATTAAGGTTAGACCCGTTCTTCAAAGATGCAGTGGGATTTTTTTTTTTTTCCTGGATGTTTTCCTTCGCTGTGTCTTTTGTCAATGTGACATGTGAGTTCCTGGTAAATGTGTCAAGGAAAGACGGTAAGTTTCAACAGCAGTGAAGCTTTGAAGACACAACAGTGTTGTTACAGTTTCTTTTCATGGTGGTGACTTCAGTTTAAATGTCCATGAGATTCGCGTCCTTAGAATCCTGACCATGTGAACCAACCTACTACATCTTTTTCCTGTTTGTGCCACATTCTTTTAATAACAAGGTGAATTATGACAGGATACAGGGAAAATTTGCATCACTGCTTAAACAAATGTCTCTCGATTGAGGACATGGGCACAGCTGGAGTGTTCCAAAAGGATTGTCAAAAACACATAACAGGTAAACATCCATCTAATAAGTTGTTGAAAAAAGTCTACAATTTAACAGATATTAGGAACTTCAAGTAACCTAAGAAGGAAAATCCACAATATGAGAATCATCTCATTTACAAAATGTCCTCTAGGATGACTGAAAATCCTACCTTGCTTTGGCCTCTTAATATTATAAATAACTGATCTAACCCTACAGTCAAATAGCTTCTCCCACCTGGGGATTTTTTTGGGGAATTTTATATGCATTTTAGTCATCTAATGCTAGGGTGAAAGTGGACAGCTATTCTCTGGAGAGATAAAAAACAACATTTGATTTATAAATTCTAGCTATGCTTGGCACAGTCGACTCCTGAAGTTGCTTGCAGGAGCCCTGGCTGTGGAAGTGCCTATGTAAGTCCTTCTAGATAAGAGTGTCTGCTAAATGACAATAATGTAACGGAATGTAATGTAACCAGTGGAGTTGCAATGCTAACAGGACTCCCTGGTGACCATGGTGACATTTCTGATCAGTGGACTCCTGTGGTTCCAGTCCTGATTAGGTCATAGGGCACTGACTGGCAAGACTCACAGTCATCAGGGTCAATGCCAAAGAAGCTGGCGAGAGTGACATCACACCCCCATCATGCCGCTGAAGAAAGACCCCACCCCCATCTGTTCTTATGGCTGGTGCATCCTTCACTGTGTGTAACGTCAATCTTCCCAATGTTTCAATGACTGTGTTCACAGCAAACACAATCACATTGACCGTCCACTTGTAAAGTGAAAATAGTCAATTAGTGACGGAGGATATTAGCAAGGGTTATGTCCATATAGGACAACATCCACCAAAAAGGCTGTATGCACTCAGAATTGCTCCAGCCTCATGCACTTAACCAGAGTATGCTTATAAAAGGAAGAAGTAAGGTCAGTGGGATTAAAATGGAACCACAAGCATTCTGTGTCTCTTACTCTCATTTAAGCTGTTCTGAGCTCTGACCACATACATCATCCATACTTTGCCAAGATGGCAGAATGTGGGGGTCCCTCTGTGCCAATCACATATAGGCCTGCTTTTCAGTGCTGTTCCAGGCAGTCATACCCAGAGTTCCCTCCACCACCCAAGCGTTGTGCCTCATACCTTGCTGCCAGGATTGATTTGTTTCCCACTTCACCAGTTTGTCTCATTCTCCCAGCTAGACTGCTCACCTGATAGGTATGCACATGTAGCTACTGAGTCAGATGAAGCCATGCTGTTGGCCTGGAACAGAGGGACCGCTAGAACTCTCTCATGCCAGGGAAGCAGTGTTGGAATAGGCTGCCATTCACCTGACAGACAAGCAGTAGACATGACGCAAACTGAATTCTTATGGCAATAATAAGTGATGCGTGGCCACAGGCAAATTTATACTCCCTCAGATCTGAGAGAGTATTATCCATGAACACACTGTGGGTAATTATTAGAAATCTATTTAGTTTAATAAAGACTGATATTATGAATATATATTACACGGATAATGAAATGCACTTATTTTTTCTCAAAACAGAAAATATACAAAACTGTTTATGGAGGAATACACTGCAAATGCCTACGTTACAAAAGAAAGCGTTTGTTTAGCAACTAAGAATAAGAATATATTAGATTGATTATGGCTATTTGGTAAGAAAAATGGGCTCTTATATTTTCATATCTTAAGGCTTCTATTGGTGAAAAAATGTGAGCTGTGAAAGTCAGTTCATTTTTTATGATAGCAGAATAAGATCAAGCTACTCTCAAGCCAAGATAAATAGCATTCAATAATGTTCAAGGACTTTGCAAGCTTGTTAAAAATGAACCCACAAACATATGGTCTGACCATGTTTTTATTAAAGGCGCGTTTTATTTAACAGCTTTTTGGAAAAGCTCAATAAGTTGATGCTCAGCAGGAAGTAATTTGTAAGAGTTCTCCTCAGTGCTGTATACCCCTGCAGTAGAATCCAGCACACAGTCCCTGGATGGGCCGTAAATGAATAAGTAAAGAAGTAAACAGCTGCTTGCTCGTCTGTGAACAATCAGGCAGCCATAAAGCCCCGCTGAAGGATCTACAGCATCCATATGGTTAGCCTGTCAGTGCAATCTCTGCTCCTCAACAACCTTCAACAGCACTCACAGTCATTAGGTGCCGGTGCAGAAAATAAACAGCGTACATATCACCAGTACAGTACCTGCCCTCCGTGTGGTCAACCCTGTGTGACCAATGCAGTTTCTGTAGTGAAGACCAAAGAGGGGGGTGGAAATTGGGTCAGAACTCAGAACACGGGGTGTGAAGAATGGACCCCGAAAGGCAGCCTCTGTTCATTCACCCTGTCCTTGGCGTGTCAAGAGAATCCTTTTCTGGGGACACACAAAGGCACCGCTGGGGCTATCACAGCCTTTCCACGACACATCTCTCTAACAATGACCGCCACTTCAGCCTGAGTGCCAGTCAACACTCGGGCTTCCCCCCGACAGGGCTGGACAGATAAATCCCTCACTTAGCAGACACACTAATTCCAGGCACTTCCAGCTCATGAGGTTAACAGCAGTAAACAGGGTGCTGCAAATTTGAAGCAAGTAATGAGGCAGAGCACTGTGCACTGTGTGAGTTACATAAATCAAAGAAGCGAATCTCATGGACTTAAGATGGTGCAATCAGGTGGTCGGCAGTCCTGTGGAGAGAAGTGCTGGAGTGGTGGTCCTGAGAGTGTAACATATTCATCGATCAAAAGCGGCCAACTTTATTAGAGGCACCAGTTTATTAGAAAACAGGAGCAGTGCTCCTGACTGACCCTGTATGAATCAACCGTGGAATGAAATCACTCATCATAATGATGGACCTTCATCATCTCCCATACTGCACTGGGATTGTGACTGCAGGATCTCTGTGACCACTGGAAGAGTCAATAATATAAGGAAGTAGCACCTGTTTCACCATTATTGCATGCACACACACAAGCACGCATGCACACACAAGCGTGCACACACACACACACACACAAGCACACACACACGCACACACCATACACATACAACATACTCAAGGTTCGTCATCTTAGATCTTCCTTTGTCCCCATGTTCACTGGGCTGGATCATCATACATGCATCACGAACATGGAATTTTAATAGAACTCTGCTCCTCAATCCCCCACAGCTCTGACAACAGGGCTTTTTTAATCTAAAGGGATAAACACTGCTGTGGGGAGGTTGGAGTCTGGCGGGGAGCGGGAGGTTGTGAGGGGTGTGTATGATTGTGACTCGTGGCAGGCACAGCGAGCGAGGAGTGTGATTTTTCCTGTCTTCTCTGCCTCCCTTTCCTGGGGAGCTGTTTATCCGCCCAGCACGTGCTTTGAACCCCAGGGCCCTGTGTAGTTCTGAGACGCGCGCTGTCTCCAGCTAATGTCAATGCTAATGATACCAGTGCCATTCCCCAACTGCTGCTGCACTCACGAAGAGCAGCAAAGGAATCGGTGGCGGTTGGTCGGGGAGCATTCGACAGGGTGGGGGGCTCTGGAGACGATAGCTTTTATTATTTTCTGTGTCTCTGTGCGCAGTTATGAATGTATTCATGACAAGGAGAAGGGAAAACAAAAAGAATTTTAAAAAACTTAAAATAAATGCAGCCACTGTGACATTCTGGAGTCTGTGAGAAGTCGCAGCATCTTCCTTTGTCTAATGGGCCTCTAATTCTGCTTGGCTGCTCTGAGATTCCCCCTCCTGACACATACCATGAGATGGCGCATGGGGGTCACATGACAGAGGCAGACCAAGTCAGTTTGAGGTCATGTAAGCAGCAGTCTCATGATATGAGATTTTGTAACCTACTCTGGCCACTTCTCATTGAAGAAAGCCACAGATCTGCCTATTTTCTGAGCCTTGCATCTAGTTGGTATATAAAGGAACAGTTACCAGACCTCTACTGCACTCTTCTCTCTACAGTTTTTGTACAGAGCTGTCCAAAAAGCAGGGCCAGTCATTAAGTCAAGCACATTATATTAGTAACACTAATATGTTTAGGAAATAGGGCTTACAACCATAGGGCTTTAGTTTTGAATTCTGGTTGGATCAGCTGTGCAAATGAATATGGAAAATGCAGATTATGTAAAATGCCCTGGATAAGGTGGTCTCCTATGCAAATACGACAATATAATGGTAATTTCGAGTGCAGTCTTGTGCACAAATTAATGGATGATGTTAGTTGATGTTTGAGTAGTCAGTAGTCATTAGCAATGGTTCCTACAATGAATAACTGTTGGAACACAAACATTCTGAAGTGGATCACAACTTGGAAGCCTGTGGCACTTCAGTGGTTTTGATCTAAACCCCTGTTGGCATCTTTGTCAGTTCTGTGTAATTTTCTTACATTCCCCGTGGCTGAGGAAACCAGAGGAACAAGGTGACATCTCTTTGCTTACCTTTTTATTCTCTTCCCTGTACTGCATTGTATGGTTATTAACAACACTAAAAAGAACCATTATGGAAATAACATAAATCCCCCATTATGGTTTAAGTTCTGCCTGCTTCCTCTGTACACACATATAACCACGTGTCACTCTTTTTTCTCAAGCAAGTAATTTTGTTTTCACTCTTCAGACACAACAATAATTTGCAAAGAAAGCAGCTGCAGGTCAAGAAACATGAAAAAATTTCTGTAAACCATTTTAAAAGAGGAGCAATTTTTGGCTGTTTCTTCACGTTCTCCATGCCCAAAGAAGCTGTGCCAGAGAAACAGGAACACTTCCTTACCCTAACAGCATGCTGTTTATACCGGCATTGTGCTTTCGATAAGAGCAGCATGCTGTCGACACAAGCTGGGTACTGTAAAGATGGGCTGCATGATGTCGATATAAGCAGTACTCTGTCAATATAAGCAATATGCTGTCCACATAGGCAGTGTGCTGTCAATATCAGCAGCATACTGCCTATATAGGCAACATGCTGTCAATATAAGAATCACACTGCCTATATAAGCAATATGCTGTCAATATAAGCAACACGCTGTCTATATAGGCAACATGCTATCAATATAAGCAACATGCTGCCTATATAAGCAATGTGCAGTCAATATAAGCTGCAAACTGTCTATATAGGCAACGTGCTGTTGATGAGAGTAGTGTGCTGTCAGTGTACCAGCTCAGCTGCAGGTCCATGAAGCTCCACTCATGTGGATCACATGAGCAGAGGAGGTGGGAATGGAGTTAGGATGGTTCCACATTTTCCCCTGAAACTGATTCAAATTAATCTCTCTGCAGTGGAGCTACCCAGGCTGGAAAGTATTGTGCCTGTAGGTTTAAACGAATCACGCCTCTGTGCTGCGCTGCTTTGGGTTTTCTCCGTCTCTGATGGAGCGGCTGCAGTAACCAGGGGCGATACATGACAGCTGTCACACTGGGTGCTGTTGCCATGGTTCCCTAGAAACTGTCTCAGCAGCCCCTTGACCTCTCCTCTTGATTTCCGGATACAGGCCGGTTCCACAGGCCTGGGTCTGATTTCCCCATCGCTCGCCTTGACAGGATCATGAGGCAGTGATTGATATATTGTAGAGTATATCCACTATATTTCTGAAGTATACCAACAACATATTGACAATGTAACATATGTTTTGGTATGGGAGGATTCTGAGGAAACATGATAGAATGGGTTTGCAGGATTTAATCACCATTCATGGCACAATGGAGACTGCATTAGCATCAAATTAACCTTTCAGAAAGGCATGGGGGCCAGAGGAGAGGAGGTCAAACTCTGTCTCTGTTCTCCCTCTCTCAGGCCCATTTAATTCCCTTTAAACGGCTGCCCTCCTGGGCCCTGCTTATGCTGTTTGCTCTGTTTATTGGCACAGGAAGCACCAACACAGCATTTAAACTGACCGAGCCGACAGCGCGCTTCTCTCTCTCTCTCTCTCCCTCTCTCTTCCTCATATCTCTCGTTCCTCCTCATCTCTCTCTGGATCTCTTTCTCTCTCCCCCGTCTTGCTTTATTGGCATTATAAACACACATTGATTCTGTCAAAGCATATACATGTCAATCAGAGAAAACTATATTATACACTATCGCAAGAAGCCAATAACAATAACTATAAATAAATATATATCAACTGTATGTACAGATATAAAAATATACATTATAACTCTAAATCTCTCTCCCTTTTTTTCACTTCCTCATTTCTCTCTGCCCCTCCTTGTTTCTGTCTCCCGCTATGCCTCTTTATGCCCCCCTTCATTCACACAGAAAGCCATATGCTCAGATAATATACATGTAGTCGTTTAAGATAAAGAATCGGTGCATGTTTTATGCCTATATACGCACACTGCCAACATGCAGGCTTTTGTGGATGCTATGCACACTTTTGGGTTGCTGTAACAGCTGTAAATGTATGCTAGTGCTATGTTAATACCCATGTAGAGTGTGCACAATATCATTCCTTTATAGGCAAAGAGTACAGTTTCTTAGTATTCACTGTAATCTGCTACTGAGTTATGCAATTACTTTTTATTAAAATTTAAACACTGAATCAAATTAGCAGGAATGCAATTGACCTGCCCCATCCTTCCATAGCAATAGGATGCATTGCCTGTGTTCCATTATTAATAAGAGCAGCATCAGTCAGAGGTATAGTGAGGTCAGGGTTATGCTGTGAGGGAATGAGGAGTCACGAGGTGAGAGGTGTGTGTTCTTCTCGTCGGTACCCACTCCCCCAGATGCAGAGCCTCCTGCTCACTGGGGAACCAGAATTCTGATCTGGGGCAAGACAGGGGGAAAGGGGAGGGGCCATCACAGCGCTTTAAGAAACCTGTGAATGTTTCTGCTCGGTGTTGTGAATTTTAATTTGAATTAAATTTGGCAGAGACAGAGAGAGATTGACCAAGTGCAGGCTAAACGACCACAGCCTGGCCTTAGAGAAAGGCAAACAAAAGAAAAGACGGCTACCAAAAGATTGAAGGCTATATGATCACTGTGAGATAGAGATGCACTTTCTCCTTCATTGTAATAAATTCTAATTGATTAAATATACATATATAATATAATATAATATAATATAATATAATATAATATAATATAAAATGTAGTATAAAATAATATAAAATATAATATAAATCTTATTAATAGTTTAGTATGTATATTTATATTTGTCCTTGGCAGTGCTGTACACTAGTGTGATCTTGCTAATAAAGCTCACTTCAATTTGAATTTGATAGAAAGAGAGGGGGATAGAGAGGGGAGGCCTGGATGTGTCAGATGGATGGATGTCTGCGGGTACTGCATCATCAGCCAAACTCCCACTTCCTGACTGCCATGTGCGAGGCGCACAGTGAGGCCTGGCGGCCAGAGAGGGATAATGAGATTACAGCTCTCCGTGTCGCTGCGCCCGAGAGCAGACATCGAGCCCCGAGCAGACTTACGCACTGGGAGCGAGTCGGACCGCGTTACGCGCCCCGAATGGGGGTGGGAAAGACTTGTACTCTCAGATTAGGGCAGCCTCCGCTGGAGCTCTTATCCCACACATTCGTTCAGCGGGGGGAAACCCCGGCTAACTTCGATTTACAGCGGATTTCCCCTCATTCTGTGAAATCACTCTTTCCAGTGGCAGGGGACGTGACATTTGTAAAGCCTGGAGATTAAAGGGAAAATGTTTTGGGTTTTTTGTTCAGCATTTCTTAAGCATGCTGCGAACCCGAAGGAACAGATATGAAGGCAGGCCCGTTGAAGCATTTCTCCTTTTTTTCTTTTCACTCGCTATTTAATTCCTCAAATTCTCTACATAGCCGCTTCCTGAGCCACGCGTGCAAAGAGGGAGATCGTAGATGTAAGGGGAAGAAAAGACAGATGTATTCCCTTTGTCATTCAAAGAATTCTTTGTAGCGCTAAATTAAAAATCACTCTCTTCTGCTGACTTCCTAATCCTCCAGTACTTTTCCGCAGAATACTTTGCCTTTTAATGGCCTCCTCCGAGTTTAAGGAATCCTCTTGTCACAGCAAGCCAAGCTGTCAGGAGGTCAGGGGTCAGGAGTCATTCTGAAGATGTCAGCCCGAGGATGTCATAAATTATGACCACGTATTTGGCTCCAGCATTTCTTCTGTCCTCCACCCTTCCTTGCCTAACAGGTTCTGGTTGACAGTAGTAGGTTCCAGTGCTGTCTGCATTGCTGTGTTAGCTATGGATGTTCTGTTTTAGACTATGCTCCTTCAGGAATGTTCACAACCATCCTACAAAGCGCTTGTAACTCCAGCAATGGCAGAGACAGAGCCTTCAACATTAAGCACAGAGTTGACTATCTGGTCAATATATAGAATATCTGCTGTTGCCCTGGAGATGAGTTGCACCCTGCATCTGCCAGGAGCGTACCCTGATCCCATCAGTCAAAGCTCTGGTGAGCTGCGCCCTGCACCAGCTTAACTAGGCCAGCTCCCAATTGGAATATGATATCATTCTTACCTCAGCGTGATTTTATGATCTCATCCCATCCTCCGACCCCCCCCCATAACTCACTCCCACCCCTCCGCTGGCGCGACGCCCTCCGAAAGAGAATTCCCCCCAGCTGCAAAACAAGGGCTCTTACCCAGCACGGAGCCACTGATGTGGAAATGCACATGCACCGCACACATCCCTATTGGTTTCCTATTATGCCAGCGTGTCAGACGTGACTGTGTTGCTTCGGGATGCGCAGGTCGTTTGGAGCATCGGAGGCCCTGGGGGGACAGCGTAACCCACAGGGGAGGTGTATTTCCCTGAGTCGTGGGACGTGCTGCATAAGTATTGACGTGTTGGGTAGGCAGATGTCGCTGGTGTGGCAAGTCGTGTGTTTGCGGACCGCGTCAGATGCAGATCAGTATTCCATTAGCCGCTCAGTCAAGACTGATTGATTGAGAGGCCAGCTGGAATGAAAGCCGGCAGAGTGAGTCCCCTGAGAGAACTGGTGCTGTTGATGTGTGCATCTTTTTGGTGTGCTTGTGTGTTTGTTTAGAGTGTGTGTGCCCATATGGGGTGTTTTTATGTCTGTATGGGGTAACAGTGTGTATCTGTTTGGGGGGTTTGTAGTTCCATATTTCTGATACACTCTGTGGGATGATAGGATGAGTTATAGCATATGCAAATGTTGCAAATATTTTTTTAACATTACCTGTATGCAGATGATATAGATACACATAAATGGTACTTGCACCTGAATGATCCTGAGATTTGTGAACATTACATCTGTAAATGGTACCTATGTGATTGATCATTACTTGTGTGTAAATGACAGAGACGTGTGTGAACATTACTAATGTTTGTACTCATTGCAAGGCTTGGAAGAAGATCCCCAGGTGACCGCTTGCTATAGCTACAGGCATTCAGATAAGCCTGCTTTGTGTCATACTCTGCGTTTAAACTGATGATAGCTATGAGTGTCATAGCAATGTCTCCCTGCTGATTGGATGAGACCCAACGACATTACAGACAACTAAATGTGCAACTCCACAATCATGCTTTTAATCAAAGGTACTGCAATGCATGTGTCGGCATGATGACAGCTAACCAAACAGGAAAACATAATCTCTATCTGCTACACCATTCCTTCAGCATACCCCACCCTTCCCTTCACTGTAATGCAATCCCCTGTTATCTACAGTGACTCTGATATGTCAGTTCCATCTCTGAACGTATTGTACTTTTGTCTATTCCCATTATAAACAATAACAAAACTAATAAGATCTCTTTTTGCTACAGTTAAAGAATTAGTAGAGGTTGTTGGGGACATCCAGTATCAGAAAAGATTGGGTGTTCTGGGTATGAAAGGACCTTTTGTAAGGGTGGTGACCACACCTGCCCTTTACTCCCTACTGGCATCAGCTTACCTTTCCTACTCCTCCGAGACACTCCCCTTACAAGTAGACATATGGAAACGCACCTGCAAGGTAACTCACCAAAACAAAGAAGAGAGCATGGATCACCCCAATACTACAGCCTGTCCACTGGTTACGTGTAAGTTTTTGAGTATATTTTAAAGTCCTTTTAGTGATTTTTAAAACACAAAATGAGCAAATGCCACAGTACTGTTCTCACAAAATAAAATCCAAGATGAGCCCTTCCATCCTCAGAGGACGGTCTGCTCTTCATACCAAAAGTTAATGTTTTAAGAGGTTGGGAAAATGCCTTTCATTTTTATGCACACAGACACTGGAATTTATTACCACAAAAATCTTGAATAAAAGATTTAAATGTACTTTTTTTGAATAGCTTATTATTGAGTCCTTTCACATTCTGTTTTAAGTACAATGTAAATGTTACAAACAAGTAACAATGTACTGCTAACGATTAACCTGAAAAAGCATTGTAGATATTATTGCAGTTTGGCTTCTATTACCTTTTCCTCTGTTATTTACTGTTTTGCATTTACATTTACATATGTTTAACTCATTTATTTAAACTTACCCTGTGTTCATTCAAATAGTCTTCTTACTCTATTTACATTGCACATTTCATATAGCAGACTGCAATGTAAAGCAGTTTGGATTACAATCCACTGTATCGATATGTCAGAGAGCAAAAGGCTTACTTACCATTCAAAATCACCCCCACCCACCCAGTACTCCTGTCATGCATAATTCTCTTCACCAAGAAGACCTACAAAAGTCAATAGGGGAAATGTCCTGAAAAAGCCAATCCAGCAACCATCTGCTCCTGTAATCTCCCTGGATCAGAACAACGGAAGTAATAAAGAACCAATATGACCATGACGCCATGCATAATTTAAAAGAATGTAAAACTGTAAGAATATTGCACCATTGATAATAGTTCTTCCTCAACTGTTCACACTAATTTCTTGAAACAATATCTCATGTTGTCAAAACTATTATCCCAATGCTCAGCACAGTTTGTTGACAAGTTGACTCTCTGTGTAAGATGAACACTGGCCCAAAAAAAAAAAAAAAAAAAAAAACAGAATGTTTCAAGTTTCAAGTTTTATTTGTCACATACACAGTTACAATGAAGTGTGCAGTGAAAGATTCATGCTTATTCTATTCCTCGTCAGATTGCAGTCTCTTGTGCACTGGAGAGACCAGCAGAAATGGTTTACCATTTTAATACATGAGCTTTAACTTTTGATGTTGGTGCATATACTTGTAGTAACAGTGTGTAAACAGTTGAGGGAAAAAACTCTCTACACTGAAATCAATGTAAGAAGTGATGCAAACACTTGGTTATAAATAGATCTAGTTGTAACATCAATACTGTGTTTCTAGCTAGTCCAGATAAACTTACATGGTTTACAAATCATATTTACTGAGGCAATTTGGATGAAGTACCTTGCTCAGAG
The DNA here is from genome assembly GCA_019176425.1 of Megalops atlanticus. Taxonomy (NCBI): domain Eukaryota; kingdom Metazoa; phylum Chordata; class Actinopteri; order Elopiformes; family Megalopidae; genus Megalops; species Megalops atlanticus. The sequence goes on from CM032886.1 coordinate 20,036,071, forward strand.
ATACAACAGCACTGCTCCACCTCGCAAATGAGCCAGTATCTTCACCACCACACCACGCTACGCGTTGCACTGACTTTTATCCTTTAACCCTGCCACAAATGAGTTACATGAAGCTAGAAACAGTTAAGTTGGATTGGCTTTTATTCAATGATACATACGACCAAAGGACAAAATCTGTCTAAATAAAAAGAATGAATACACAACGCTTGATAATAAATGCTAAAATAAATTTATATTAGAGTTTTGCTTTTTGTCAGGATGTAAGAAATACTTTTTCCTTCCAGCTGATATAATCAAATGCTACGTTGAACTAATTTGTCCAGCAAATCATCAGGAGAAACCCATCCAATGGTGATGTTTCATGAAAGCTGGAAATTTTACGTCACGAAAGCTATCCGTGCTCCTCTCAAAGCTGGCTATCACCGCTGACTACGCTCCATGGTCTGGTTACCATGACACTGTCGGGTAAACAGCTTTTGGCAGCGGCATGTGTTTACGTTTCTGTTTCGTTCTTGATAGAGGGGGATTTCAGGGAGTCATGGCAAAGACCGTATGAACATTTCCGTCAGCGATAGTGCCAAACATCCCTTACATGCGGTCAGTTTATACAAGGACTGACGAAGCAGAATGCGTCTGCGTCACACCACAGCTATAAAACTTTTCTGTTACAACTATATGTTTACTGAAGTTATAGGCCGCAGCAACAGTGACAAAAATAGACAAAAACTCAAACGCTTTTCAATATTTGCTCCTTTGACCAGAGCTCCAGATACTGTCTCCATTCTCGTGAACTTCTCTTCTGAAACTGTGCTAGAGCGCGTCTGCACGGTTTATATAGCCCTCTAAAAATAGCTCACCTTTCACTGCCATGTACAGTTAGAGTGACAGCTTCAAGCAGCCAATCGTGTTCATTTATTCATTGTATCTCCTCCCCTAAGGTCCATTTTAGCACCGCCCTAGTTGGTCGCTTACGAGATCCTCAACCCTATTTACCTTATATGGAAACGCATAGAATTGATTGACAACCACTTACACACCCCCTTTTCCCTCGCTCCCCCGCCCCTTGGCTCCCTCCGCTCAGTAGACAGCTAGTCCAACTACTCGCTTGCTGTTGCAAAGCAGCCAAAGAAAAAAACCAACCTGGAATTTAAAGAGCAAAGATTTCAGTCTTGCAATGCGGATATAGGTGGACGATTCATGCCGTCAAACTTGCATCTTAGTTCTGGGCTGAAGACCTAATCGTTCACAGCAGAGAGAGGGCTTGCACTTTAGTGACACAAGCTTTAAATGTTGTTTTCTTCCTCTTTACGCTCATATCTGTCTATTTTGGTACACATGCATATATCTTTCCTTCAGAGAGCACAACGCACTCGGATCTGAAGGGTATCGCGTTGTTGTTCCCGACAGTGAAATAAAGTGGCATTTTTTGCTTTTCTTTTTTCCCTTGGTGGATCAAAGTAAATTGTTTCATACGGAGCATCAACATGGACGTGTTGGCAAATTACAGTATTTTTCAGGAACTCCAGCTCGTACATGACACCGGCTACTTCTCTGCGATGCCCTCCCTGGAAGAGAACTGGCAGCAGGTGACTAGTTTTACATTACTCTAATCGTGCTACTGTAATAAATATTGTGGGTCACAGACGGGTTCGAGCTGGTGCTGCTAACACATGCTGCTCCGCTGTCAAACCAAAACAGTATCAACTCCACGCTACTGTGGAGGCAGCGCTGGTAGTCTGACATCCTCAGCTGCAAAGAAGCGCACTTTTCGTCAAAAAGCTCACTAGTTCACCTTACTTTTTTTACAGTTTTCGCGCACTGATTTCTATGGTGATGACAGCACTGGGACAGTTAAATAGAACGTAGCTGTAATTAACTCGAGAGTGTCTTACATGTGGTTGGCTAGCAGCTTATATTTTTTTAGATATGAAGGAGAAGTAACATATAATTGGTTTCTGTAGAAGAGAACATTTATTTGTATGTAATTGCTAAGGTGAACAAACGAGTGGTGTTGCGTTGATTACTGATTGCAGAGCGAAGATCGATCCGCTGTCCGTCAGTCGTTCTGTTTTGCGTAAGTTTTAAAGAACGGAAAACCTGACCGCGTGGTCTAATTGCGATATTCTGTCTGTGGCACTTTTGACAAAGCGCAAAATAATTTAGGCAGAGAAGATGATGGCATGACAAATAACAACAGACTAGCTCTTAAATAATACATCCTCATCTGTCTTGTTACTTGGTGTTTCCAGCTTCGCGGTACGAACTGCTCCCAATTCTAATGCATTATGTATCAACGCCGATGCCAGGATGAAAACGTTAAGCGGCGCTGAAAGAAGTGTTCCAAATTGGAACAAAGCTGGATCACAATTAACAGTTGTATTAATTAAGCTTGAAGACTGTGTGTCACCAGAAACGTAAAAAGTCCATCCCCTCTGTCCGACTGCACACTGCGAGAGGGCACTTTCGCCATGCACCCATTCATTAAAATGAAAGTTGTCCGCAGGGATGGCAGACAAAGCACGCGGGCATGCACATGGCCAAACAAATCTTCACTCTGTCAAGGCTACGGCTGGCATATTCTATGTAATGCCAGTGGCTCGCGTCTAAAAGGAACGATTTGTGATTAATATTTTATGGCGTGTGTTTTTCCAACGATGCCGCTAAGCTCTCGGAATTATTCTGAGAGATGCGAGTCAGAGCTGCTGCGTAGGTCCGATTCGGTGCGCAGAGAATGAGTAGCGCAGGGCAGCTCTGCACCCCGCACGTACGCCGCTGTGCGCACGTACCAGCTCATTGCTATTCCATGTGCTCGCGTGCGGGTAAGTGCGCGTCGGGCAGTTATTTAACGGTGGTGTGCAAAGTGCAGAGGTTCCAGTACCCAGCAACCCCCTCCCCGCCCCAGCCTGGCGTCCACTAATGGAAATCTGGGGTCTGGCGGGGTTTATCTCCGCCACAGCCACTTTTCGCAGTAATTGGCCTCTCGCTGTCAGAGACAGCCAGACCACTGCCTTAAGCTCCATCCATCTTTCCTGGCCATGTCTCATTCATTCCACCTCTCTGTGGTCTGAAATTATGTAGTGTTTTTTGAAATTATTTTTTAATCTGTCATGATTTGCATTTATACACATCTGAGCATTGTGTTTTATAACGGGATTGGGGGGTTCTGTAGCATCAAATGTGTTTGTTGGGGGGTGTGGCAATTCTCACTGTTTCTGCTGGCTTGTGAGTTTAACCCTTTCTGTTTGCCCAGCCACCTGCCATGGTGGCACGCTGTTACCCTGTTTTGATAATGGTCGTTAAATTCACCCCCTTACGGGTCTGTGGAAGATAAAGTCTGGGGAACTGGAGCTGAGATGCAGCTCTTTTTCAAGAACAAATTCACCATATTTAAGTGCCTGAGCATGCAGCCCTCATCTCAAAACCCCAAGCAAGTGTTCTCCATCTCAGAGCCCCAAGGCAAGCATCCCCCATTTCAAACCCCCAAGCACACATCCTCTGTATTAAAGCCCTCAGGCATGCATCCCCCCATCTCAACGTTTTGAGCACACGTTCTCCACCTTGAAGCCCCTATACACACATCCAGCAGCATAAGGCACGGGAGGTGGAGAAGAGGGATAGGGAGCACTACAAATTAAAGGGAAATGTTTCGTGAGGACCTGGAGGTTGTCTTTTTATTGAATACTTTTTCTCACTTTGGGACAGGAAAGTGGTAATGCTGGGGCCTGGGGAAAATGTAGTTAGTGAAGGACCATTTTGACAAGTGAGAACAGGTGAAAGTAGAGGTTTTTGTTCAGGAGTATAGCAATAAAGTTGCTTTTTTTCCTGGAGCCCTAGATGTTACATATCAGAGGTAAGCAGTCCCTTCATAGTCAAGGAAAGATGGATCACTATCTCTAACCCTTGGCCCATGGGGCATGAATCTGGCCATAAAGGACATGATGTGGGTGACTGGAAGGCGAGACACTGCCCATGCCACAGAGATGGGGGATGGGGTGTCATATGATAGATTGATATCCTTGAGCTGGCGTGTGCTGGTTTAATTCTCCTCATTGTCGTTCCCTCGGAGTGTCAGTGCAGTCCCCTGAACATAGACACTGTTTCTCAGAGAAAGGAAGAGAGGGGTCTGTGTGGACAGCTGGCCACTGCAGTCACAGCTCACTCATTACAGGTGATGAGAAAGGATGACCAATAAGGAGGTTCCAGTCAGAGGCTGCATATTCAGGCTCCAGCTCCTTCCTCCTTGTTGTGTGAGTTCAGAAAGCAGCAGGATTCAAATAAGGAGAGAGACAGGCAGTTGTGTGGGGGCACATCACTTGAGAAATAGGCATCTCTGCTCACCAGCATGTGTATGTGTGTCTGTGGCAGGAAGAGAGCTTGAGAGTCTCTGCCAAGTCTGTAACCATAGGTCACAGCTGTATGTGCACCCTTCTTTTCTCTGCCTGCCTCTGCTGTCCTGGTTTACTGAACAGCCTAGGCCAAAAAATGGGTCACTCTGCACCTCTTTGTTTCACCAATCCCTGCATTCTTATCATGCTTTCTGTCCACCACAGGTTTTTAAGTTGTTTTTTTTGTGTGTGTTTTTAAGGGTTTATTCTGGGACTTTGTGGAAGCTGAGGCATCCTCTCTTACCAACCTCTCTTTTTAGCAGAGTTTAAATTTAGATCACAGGCAGCACCAGGCTGAATCTTGGGTCACTGCCATGGTAACTGAGGGGCATCAGGAAGGACGGGGCAATGAGGGCAGTTTTGAGGAGGGCAAGGGTACGCATGCTCTTTCTTTAGAAAGATGGAGAAAATCACTAACTTCACCTGCAAAAATGATGTCCCAGCTGAGGGGAGCGACAGGCAGGTGTCCTGCTGTCTTTGCATTGGTTCCCAGTTCTGGCTAGCATTGCACACGCCCACGCAGCACTGCACATTCATTAATAGGAAGGTGTTGGATGCAAGCATCTCACAGGTTGAAGGGCTCCGTATGGGAGATAGTTGAAGGAGTTTGATAGAGTATGATGCTCCCAAGGGTGTGATACTAAACCCCCAGTCATACAGTACTACACCCCGGTCACATAGTACTACAACCTCAGGGGTGAGATACTACACCATCAGTCATGCAGAACTATACCTCCAGGGCTGCAGAGTCACCCAGAGACTGCACCCAGGTTCATCTCTGACTGCTGCACCAGCTGCCAGTGTGATGTCATGCTCAGGGGGCTCTGTCCTCTCTGTGGTGGGTGAGGTTTGAGAGGGAGAGCCATGGATATTCACTCTGCGGCATGGCACTCCAGATTTCACAGCCCAGTTGCTTCAGAATAGAAGAGGTGGCAGGAGGGGGGAAAGAAAGGCACCGCATCATTAAAAATGGAGACGCGTTTGCATATCTGGGCTGTGTTGAAATCCTTGCCCCACAATAGCCCCTGTGCCCCACAAGCTATGAACTTCACAGCAGCCTGCTCCAGATTTAAGGCGCTGGTGTACGCCTTTGTCCCCCCAGTGTGGATCTATATCCAGCCGAACGCGGCTTCTGTTACTGTGATGGCCGCGCCTCTTATGTAATCTTCAGTGAAGTGCAGCAGCGGCTGGTTACTCACACAGCAGTGTCTGGCTGCAGAGCCCTGAATGCACTGTGAGAAAATATCTGATGCGGAGATCGGACAGGATCACATGCACACGAGGAGATAGAGGGAGAGAGGGAGGGAGGATGGAAATCTCACAGAGTCCCAGAAGAGAGTGGGAGGGTAAGAGTAAGTATGATAGACAGGAAGAATAAATGTATTTTCATGTATGTATATACTGTATGTATGTTTAGTAGCTTATTTCATATATATATATATATATATAGTACATTTATTTGGTCAAGCTTGTTTGAAATTGAATGTGAGAGGGAGAGAGAACAGGAGAAAACAAGAGAAGGAGAGACACAGAGTCAGATGGCAAATACCTGGTTGGTTTAGTGTGAAACCCCCTCTCTTTTCCCTTGTGGTCGTACAGTTCATTGTGTCTCTAGTGGGTTACAGTCTATCGTCTCTTGTGGTTTATGTGTTGTTTTGATACTGCCACTGCCACTGCCACTGCCACCACTCAACCCCCCTCTACATTCTCTGACAGAATCCAAGCTGAAGCTGTCTTGAGAAACTAGCATTGTGGCCAGCTCACGGTCTGAACAAAACCAGTTGAACAGGTTTCACTCCTTGCAATGAAAACACTGCTGTTACAGGCCCAATGATAAGACTCCCAAATGTGACATGAGACATACCCTAAATCTACCTAACCGCCAGCCCAAATCTACCATCAACAATATTGGCATGGTAAGATGGTATGGCATTACTGAAACAAGCACTTGCCAGCTTTTGGCTGTGATTTTGGGCCTGACCTTTCTAGAACGTCCCTGCACACACCCATACAGTTTCCTGGGAAAATGCAGTCTCTTCCACAGTGTTTCTCATCCCAGGCCAGGGAACTCAATTAGTTTTTACTGAGCTGTTAAGTCACTGGATACTGATATTTATTTGACTCTCTATATCCAATCTGCTTTAAATATGTCATAAAAGAAATGAACTGTTGAATGTGTTTCTGTATTAATATAAAGGAAATAGAAAGGTTTATTCAAGATATTTTTGTTAATATCTGCCTCTCATACAAATATTGTTCTGCTGTCTCAGTTGAATTGAACTAGTTGTTAAATTGACTTGTTATAGTCATACATTAAGGTTTTTATGTCCTTTTTATCCTTATTACACAGCAATAATAACAATATACATCTGTTATCTATTATAAATCTGTCATCTATCTATTATAAATTTGGTTAAGTAATTCAAATCAATAGCATTAAATTACAGGCACACATGTTTGTATCCTGTTTAAACGCGCACATTTCCAACAACTGATATTTTGTAACTAACAGCAGATAGTTAACTGAACTCACATTCAAATCAGTATTCAAATAAAGCTTCAGTCAAACCTGAACTGATGAGACCACAGATAGGACCTACATACTGCTCTCTCAAAGCTGTTCTTTCAGTGATGCTCACTGTTCTTCTCTCAGTGCTGTTTTTGAGGTACTGTGTCTACTTCAGCTGTGCAGGAGAGACAGATGTGCAGCCTTAATGTTGCAAAAGGCTGAAATGTGCACATGAATAAAAGCCTGATTCTTTACAACAGAGGTGCAGAATCCTGGGTGCTTTAATACAGTTCTACAGTAGCAGTCAATTTGCTGCCCAAACATGTTACATGAAGCAACTGTAAACCAAATCAGTGTTGACAGCTGTTTTTTGGCAGCTGGGCCTTTTCTGAGCCCATTGCTATACTCCAGAGGTATAAAGCATCATAATCCATAAGCATGGCCACAATGCATAGGAAAGTCAGAACAAACGTGTTCTTGGATGGTGCAGCAGCTCCCATAAGGCAGGGGTTTTTACTGTTGCTTGTGATAAACAGACGGATGCAGCATGTAGACTCCCGTGGCCTTTGCCCTTCCTCCTGGGCATCAGCAGATGTGGGTTTGTGTTCTGCTTGACTGTCTGTGTTTTGGCACTGATGCCCATTCGGGAGTCAGCAAAACCTGAATGCAACCTGCAGTGGAGACCACACAACCTGCAGTAGCGGACAAGCACACAGATACAGTTGTATTTGAGCCGGCAACTTAGCCAAGTAAAGACAGAAAACTATAGGCTCTAGCTGGGGCATCAGAAGTGCGGTCAGGCGGGGGCCATCATGGTCGCGACCGGCCTCTCCAGATTCCAGCCGGAGCGATTGGTCAAAGCTTGGTGACCAGCTCATGAAAGGGGTTTGACTCTAGGAAGCACAGAGCGGCCCAGGCAATGACGGCAAAGCAGCAGTGTCATCATCACATCTCAGATGCTTTGAGGAGGGGGGGATGCTATCTGTCAGTGACTTCTCCAGTCGCTCTTGGCCCCGCGTCTGAGAGAGCAGGGCAAGAGCTCTGAGACCCGAATCTTTATGCATGAGGCTGCCTCTGGAGGCTCTGACACTCAAGACTTTGATTAACAGGGCCCGTCGTTTTCTGTTGCGCGGCGGTGGCGGCGCACACATGACTTGGCAATAACTCGCGCGTCATTTGAGAGGCGATAGAAAGCTGTCGCAATGCTTCACAGAGCTAGAACATGCCTTAGCCACTGATATTAGCCGCGGAAATGGTGGCTTTTGATGGCTCTGAAAATATTCGGAATTTGCCTTTGGCCTTTCTCAGTATCTCTCTCACCCCTCTCTCTTTCTCTGTCTTTCTTCCCTGCTGCATCTCTTCCCTGGTTTACTTTAATATCTTTTTGGCCCTGCTTTTTTCTAGACAGGCATGTGCTGTTCAACCAGTAATAATAATCATCCCTCATAAATAAAAGATGGTGTGATTATTGTGGTCTTATTTGGCTCAGGGATGCCGTCTGTAAAAAGCTTCAGGAGGTGGTTTCCATGAGCAGGGCCCAGCGGGTAAAGAAGTGAAGTATCTCTGTATGGAGAGGAATTATCTTTATTTAACAGCTCCTGGGCTTCCGCAGAATGAAGTGACTCCCACACTGGATAAACCTTATTGAAATTCCCTCACAAAGCCGTCTAAATCTAATCTATCTAAAACAACTTCAACACGTCTTCAGTGCCTGAGGGAAAGTATGTACGAAACAGAGGGGATTAGTGGATTCAGGCCTTTTCAGCATTTTATTCAAAGGGCCTTGGCTACAAAGACAAATGTTGACCTCAGACTGCTTGAATAAAAGGTCAAAAAGATTGCTCTGTCTTCAGAGCAGTTTCTACTCCCTGCCTTGTTCTGTGGTCTATGGTGAAGAGTGATCTGGTGGTTTTCATTTTGCTCACATATATGCATGCGCACATTCCATACTACAGTTTCAGCAGGGCTGCCACCGATACCTGTTGCTAGGCAGCAAGGCTGACAGCCAGACAGGTGTGACCTCACCTGTTTGTTTTTGTGTCAGATGAGAATGGTAAATACGGATAGGGGGATGGTACACATTGTCAGTGATTATGCTGGTTTTCCCAGGTAGAATGACCCTCAGAGAGAGACAGCTTCCTTAGTCTGTGGGAGAATATATGAAGGTTATTCATCCATCACACTCATTCATCATCTTTATACCCTTACAGAGCTAGTAGTGGCTAGGACACACTGACCAGAGGGGGACAATGGAGTACAGGGCCTGTAAAGTCACACACACACACACACACACACACACACACACACATACACACATGCACACACATCAGATTGCACATCAGACTCTCCTTACTTCCCTCAGACTGAATTTGGTAACTGTAATCAGTCCAGGAACATGATTGTTGTAGCTAATCTTTTCAACTCTCTTTCCTTCAACTGATCCACATAACCTGACCCAGCAACATGTCTCAGCCATTGGACTAAAGTGATCCAAGGATCATGTGTGCACCCTGGCTCTGGCCTGAAGTCCACAGCGCCAGTGCTGGGCGCAGAGGCGGGTAAGGAGTCGGAAGTACTGTAGATGCGGAGACTTGGCAGAGCTATGTGGGTCGGGAGCTATTTTAATCAGTGATGTTGCTGGCAATACCTGAGAGAGCAGACCAGCGCAGCCAGACAGTCTGTTTCTGTGTGTGTGACAGAGAAAGAGAGATAGAGAGAGAGAGACAGTGTGTGTGTGTGTGTGTGTGTGTGTGTGTGTGTGTGTGTGTGTGTGTGTGTGTGTGTGTGTGTGTGTGTGTGTGTGTTTAAATGTGAGTATGACTGTATGGCATAGTGGTAAGGATCAGGGCTCGTAACCAAAAGGTTGCCAGTTCAGTTACCCACTGGGGCACTGCTGCTGTACCCTTGGGGAAGGTACTTTACCTAGAATTGCCTCAGTAAATATGCAGCTGTATAAATGGATAACATGTAAAAACTGTAATCTATGTAAGTTGCTCTGGATAAGAGTGTCTGCTAAGTGACTATAATGTAATATAATGTGACTGTGTTTGTGTGTGTGTGTGTGTGTGTGTTTAAATGTGAGTATGACTCTGTGTGTGTGTGTGTGTGTGTGTGTGTGTGTGTGTGTGTGTGTGTGTGTGTGTGTGTGTGTGTGTGTGGATTAGTTCCTGGGTGCTGTGTTTGTTGGAGGTTCAGTAGAGCAGGCCATGTGTGCGCACGAATTTGCTGCCTGTCTGAATTATTTAAGCCTGAACTGCAGGGATAGAGAGACTCCAGGTGGGTGTTTGGTTTTTTCAGCCTTACACTAAACAGCCGTCTCCCGATTTCCAGTCAGTGACAGAATAACTCAGTGCGCTTCTCACCAGCTGTGATTCATGCACTTTAGTTATTCAGCACAGCAAGTGAGATGGGAGCAATGCAAATTGGTCTGTACTTACTGTAAGCTGGTGATCTGTGTATGTGCCTGTGTGTGTGTGAGTGCATATATGGTGTGCCTGTGTGTGTTCATGCTTCTGACTGTGACTTAGACTGGAGTGACTCTGTGTGTGTGTGTGTGTGTGTGTGTGTGTGTGTGTGTGTGTGTGTGTGTGTGTGTGTGTGTGTGTGTGAGAGAGAGAGAGAGAGAGAGTCTGTCTGTGTCTGTATGTGTGTGTCTCAGCCTTGCCTGGCCTCTTGATGCAGTGTTGCAGCTGAGCGCTGATACATTGTGTCACCTTGTCAAACCGACATGATCAGGGTCAGACAGGAGGCCAGACCAGGTGTGTGGGCAGCAGGGGTCTGCCCACAGCAGCCCACCTTGATGGCTTGTATGTGGGAGGGTGGACAGGACAGGTTCAGCCTAAGCTGGTGAGCACAACAATTTAGACAATGTCACATTATCAATCCCATGATTCAGCTGTGAGGATCTCAAAAGCAGATGTACCTAGCAGTATTCTGGGCAGAATTCCCTCCTGGGTTGCTACAGGAGCTCCCTGTTAATTCTTCCTTTTGAGATGCAGTGTATTGTGGGCTGCGTGAGTGGGGTTTAGGTGCCTCTTCCAGGCCAGTGATAGAGTGCAGCGAGAGAATGTGGGAGTGACTCAGGACAAGCGGGCCAGACACTCCCTCCGATGGCTCTGTCCTCAGTGACCTCATGCTCTCAGACAGCTGCTTTAGAAAAAGAGAGAGAGAGAGAGAGAGAGAGACAGATAGAGAGATGAGGTCACTGTCTCATTGACAATATGCAGGAGGGAGGGAGACTGTATGTGTGTGTGTGTGTGTGTGCACACGTGTTTGAGAGACAAAGAGAGATAGAGATAGAGGTGTGTGTCTGTGTGTTTGAGACAGATAGAGATAGGAACACATATATGTGTGTGTGTGTGTGTCTGTGTTTGCAAGTGAGAGAGAGAGAGACACACACACAGACAGGGCTAGAGATAGAGAGGCTGTGTGCATATAAATTTTCAATTCAGTTCATTGGTGCTTTATTGGCAGGATAAACAAGTGCTGTGTTGCAAAAGCAGTAATATGAACAATCAAGTAAATAATCAAATATGACAACGTAAAGTCAGAGAAAACATATCTACATACAAGTTAAATTGATGCCTAACCAACAATACTTATCTAAATACTGTGTATATTGTGTATATGCATGTGTTTGTGTGTGAGAGAGAGAGGGAGGTCGAGTGATGGTGGTGACTCACAGCTGTGTGTTCCCCTAACCATCAGCCTTTATTTTGGTTGGTGTTTAGTGCATGACTTGAGTCAGAGAGGGCTTTTGTGTTTCACTGAAAGCAACCCCCCCCACACACACACACCCCACACCAGTCTCCACCTCAGAGGCACAGTGTACAGGGTCAGACTCGCTGTGTGTGAGATATACGGGGCCAGTCTCAATGTGCCAGTAAGCTGTGTTTGTAGTTTGAAAGATGAGCCGGGCAGATACCCTGTGAGTGAGAAAAGGACAGAGTGTGCAGCTTGAATTGGCTGCTGTAACCACAGCAAACGTGACCTAACCAGAGCTCTGCTTGGCTCAGCACTTGCCTTGTTCTTTCCCACCTGGAGTCGAAGTTTTTCTAGTAAACACGGACATGTGGACCCATGGTAACCAGCCAAATGTCAGGGTGCCCTCTGAGTTAAAGCTGCAAGGTCCTAATGGTACCAGTGTGGAAATCTACTGTCCAAAAATGCATCCATACCGTAAAAATGTACCCATACAATGGAAATGGACCTATATGACAGGAATGCTCCAATTCCACAGAAATTCACCCACATCATAGAAATATACCCTATACTATACGTTTGTGATTGAAGTCACTCTGGATAAGCATCTGCTAAATGATTGTCATGTAACGTAATGTATAGCCACACCATGGGCAGGCCCTTTTGAATCCTGGCCTCATTAGACCACTGATGTATAGCCTGGCTTTTGACAATGGCTATATAGGTATGAAAACCTCCAATAAAGGCTCACTGTGAAGTGGAGGCTGAAATATTATGGGATGCGTCCTCGTTTCTGTAACTGCGTTTGTCAGGCGCTCAGATTTCTGCCGTGATCCTTGCAGGTCCCCCCTGCAGTCACTGCTGCGGTTTTGTTCGGGGTATACTGTGGCTCTGCATGTGCGTGTGCGGACAGATAAGAAAGGAACAGAAACAGCTGTGTGAAAGTGATCAGGTGCGCCTTTGTTACACCATCGCTCGCGGGCGAAATCGGGAGGCCGCACAGAGCCGGGGTCTAAAGGTTTCACTCCGCTGTCGCTCGGGCTTTCGTGACCGTCTCCTGTTATGCCCTCAGGTGCTGGACTGGGAGCCACCTGCTGAGCAAGAACAAAGATCAGGTGGCGGTGTTCCATGTTATGATTCACGCTTCCTATTGTTCGCGTAGGTATGGTGTCTGTGTAGACAGCCACATCACAGACACTCAGCGTAAATGTGGTCTCCCTGCAGACAGCCATCTCACAGAAACACGCAAAGTGTGGTGTCTTTACAGAGAGCCAGCTCACAGAAACACAGAGTAGGTATGGTGTCTGTACAGAGAGCTGTCTCACAGAAATACAGCACAGCTATGATGTGTGCAGACAGCCAGTTCACAGAAACACAGTACAGGTGTGATGTCTCTGTAGACAGCCAGCTCACAGAAACTGAGAGGAATGCGAAGCATGTTACACCAGACAACTGAAAACGCTTCAGGGTAAGGAATTCAGAGCAGACGGTTTTCTGCAGCCTTTCCACAGCAGTGTTTACCTCCGTAAAGCAGAAAGAAAACAGGTGGACAGAGCGAGTAAGAGTGTTTACTAGCCTGAGACCAGCAGCTGTAGCCTCTGTAATTACCGCTCCAGAGGATAATTGAAGGGGACGGAGAAAGGATAAAAAAGCCACACTCAAGCTGCAGTGCTGGTTCAACAGAGAAACAGGTCGGCTCAAGAACGCTCCTATCGCACAGAACAGAAACAGCAAGTCCCTCCTATCTCGCGCCTGTAGAGCAGCAGGCTCAGGTTGTTTAAGTTTTAAGCGGCTTTGCTAATCTGCTCTCCGTTTTGTTGTGAGAGGTTTCAGGTCTGAATGACCCATACACAAAGAATGTGTGGGTGCAGGGCAGCAGGTAGGGGTGGGGGTGGGGGGTTTGTTCATCCTGTCAGCCAAAGCAGGATGTACAAGATGGGAAATGCATGGAATCTGCTGCCCATTCCTCAGTCTCCCTTTGGAGGCTCTCTCATCTAATCTCACCCCTTCTCAGAATTCTCTGCGGCCTATCTTTGTTTTCACATTCGAGTGATAAATCAGAACGGGGCTTGGTGGAGTTGTGAAGCTTGGAAACGTTAACACTGAGCTCAAGGTGTTAAAACAGGCACCAGAGTACGAAACTGCAGACGTTTCAGCTTTTATCAGTGTGTTTCACTGTGACATTGCTGTGTCCCAAATCGGTGTGTGCAATGGCGCTGTTCTGGAATGACATGTTGTGCTGTCAGGGAGCCAGAATTCTGACTGTCAGGCAGGGAGCTCTCACTTCCTGTCTGTCCAGCCTGTGTGCAGTTTCCTGTCCCATTTCCTGCCAGCAGCGGGGTGAGGAGCTCCAGTCGGGTCAGATGGGTGGGCGCAGGAAAGACACACAGAGCGGGGGAATGCGTTTGGTCACACTTAGCCTGAGGTCATTATTGTCACTCTGGACTGGGTGCTTTGGAAACTCACTTACTGCTGTGAGGAAAAAGTACAAGGGGGGATTTTGGGGGCATTTTCAGTGGAGAGGCACTGCAGTTAAACAAAATAATTCCTCAACCCCTGCCATTCAACACACACTCACTGTTAAAGTAAGAAAGTGTTGAAGGCCTTTTGCTTTCCCTTTCAGTCAAGATTTTATATGTAGGATTTGTTCCATAGGTCTCCCTGTTCAATAGGGACAGGACACCATGCAGACTCTCACTGTGGGGAGGTCTAGCTCCTGCAGACACTGAGGGGGTGGCGGGGAGCATTGCTGGGAGAGTGAGCAGGGGAGGAGTAGGCAGACAGAGGCTGTGACAGGCCACACACCAACCAACAGGCCTTGTAATCTGAGCCCTTTGTGCAGGCACTGTGCGATGACATAACAGAGTGCGGGAATGCTGCCCCCCCCTACCCCTGTCATCACGGCAGAGTAACTTTAGGACCTCACGTCCCTTCCCACATCTGATGCAGAGAGTGAAAGGGGAGAGGTCTGAAGAGAAGCAGGGAGGGGGCTGTCAAAGGGATGGGGCAGGCTGTTCCCGACACCGCTTTGAGTGAAAGACTGCCTGAGTCTCAGACCTTGAGCTCTAAAGCAGAACTGAGAGGAATCCATGGATTCTGTGATTCCCTCCAGACCAAACAGTAAATGTACCTCACAGCCAGAAAACCTCACTCTCCGAAACAGTATCTGCAGTGCATGCTGCTGGATATTAAAACATGCTGTTCATCTCACGATGTGGCAACATACAAAAATAATTAATATGTGAACAAAAGCAGACGCTGTGGTTATGAGCTTCATCATGGTAGGTGAGCGAGAGACTCTTTGCCCACAGAGAAAAAGCTGTGTGAGAAGGAGCTGAGAGGGGCGCAAGGCCAGGGGAGGAGACAGTTAAAATGCACTGTGCTTATCCAGGTGTGTCTCCATGCTGTACAAGAGGCCTGTCTCTCTTTTACTATCCCACCATCTCTCTCTCACTCCTCCAACATTCTGTTTAGTGTGGCCTCTCGCGTTGGCCCGACCTCACCTCTGTTCATGGCCAGCAAAGAGCAGACGGGCACATGTCACAACGGATCACCGTTATTCCTCTCCCAGACCTCCCAAATCACGTAAGGAGATGACCCGCATAAAAAAGTGTTACCTTCCTGTCACCTTGTGCAGGGGAGAAGTCCCTGACCAGGGGCCTCAGCAAAAATACCTGCCAGCTGAATTGGTTTTCCAGGGCTGTCATTTGCCTGCTGGTCGTCAGTAGCCAATCCCTGTGGATCAACAAAAATCTTATTTGAGGAAAATGGGATCCTCTCTCTGAAACATGTTGTGCTGCCTCTATCAAATTTATGCTCAGAAACATTGCAGCTTAAATTTTGAACAGTAGCAATTACTTTAATGTTGATTTTGAAGCTAGCAGTCGATTCAAAATGACCCGAGAGACAAAGAGAGCATTAATTGGCCCCTGTCTCCCTTGGGGGGAAAGTTTTTGCTCTGCTTTTGCCCTCTCCGAAGCAGAAAAAGACTAGCGTGACACAGGGTGACGGAGTCAGCAGGGTCATTTGTGGTCCTGTATCCTCAGAGCCACATCGGCTTTGCGCTCTCTCTCCCAAACCGCGGCTCTCGGGAATGAGGGGCAGTTCTAAGGGGGCATTGTGCACTTGACACCCGCCTGCTGATTAAGCGTCTGTGTGGAGTTAGCGGTTAGCGCTCGCCTCGGTCCAATTCTCTGTCCTTGCGCTGACCTCTGACACATGCCAATTTAGCAGCCCCAGGCAGAATCAAGCACCCCTCTGGCACTCAAAACAGCAGGCCTATGCCCCCCTCAGCCAACCCCATCCCCCCCACCCTTGTGCCTAGTGGCCGAGTGACACAATCCTCTGGACTTAGTTTATTCATTAGCAGCAGCTGCACAGCCATCATCAAGGATAAAGTCACCACAGACAGAGTTCAGAAGGCAGCATTAAAGACAATGAGGGTCCTGTTCTGTCTTCATACCCCTCCGCTTGTGTGTGTGCTCTGGCTGGTCTGGTTGTCTGTCCCTGATGTTAGATATCAGGACGAAGGAGGCGGGGCCTAGAGGTCACCAAGAAAGGTTCAGATTGACTGTTGGGCTTACAGTGAATGAATCCCTCACACAGGGCCCAACTGCAGGCACACTGTTTCATAGGTGATTATTAAAGGAAAGCTATTTTATATCTCATTATGAATATGCATAATGTATTCTTCCATAGGTTATCACTACGCAGTATTCAGTGGAGAAAAATGACCACATGGTTTTTTTCTATTGAGTTCAGCACGTATAGACCTGCAAATACGAATGCAATTCTGTGTTGCTGTCATAGCTCCTGCAGAGCTACGTTATATCCAGTTCTGTATATATACATACACTGTAGGATAAAGAAGACAGCAGTACTCACAGTTAGTAAACTGAATGGCATGGGGAGCTGACAGCTCTAGAAGAATGACTCGGTCTTATATCGATGACTCCATAACGCGTTTCTTTGACCACATCATTTAAGCCCATTTCTGTTTTGTTTTCGCTTGCACTGCAGGGCAGGTGCAAGGCCGTGTAAGTGCTTATGTCATAATAAACCTTGCTGACTTTATGTCATGTAGCTGGACGCTGCCCTAATGTTCTTTTTAAACGTGTCACAAGACAGTTTATGCTGAGCTAACCTCTACTCCGTTCTTCTACCAGGAAAGAAATGCTAGCTTTTACTTCATTGTTTTTTTCACAGATCAAAATAGCCATGAGCAGCATAGACCTCCATAAAAATATGCAATTATATACTCTAAAATATGAAATGCACTTCATAAGAAATATAGATGTGAATTATTTTAAAATGGATGGGATCTATCACTAAACAATATTTACATATTATATTATATTATATTATATTATATTATATTATATTATATTATATTATATTATATTATATTATATTATATTAATATAACTCACTTTCATTCAGACAACATCAATCAATGCTGTTATGTCTCATAACGAATACATTCTAAGTCTTTTTCTAATCTATTTCCAGAGCCTTGAGAACTCCCTTTTCATTTTGAGGGAGGCTCCGTTTTGGAGGCCTTAAGCAGTCAATAATGTATTAACCCTGTACAAAAGAGGTGCAGAATCAGATCTCTTAGAGCCATGGCCAGATAATGGAAAAAAGAGTGAATGTCTCTCTGTCTGAGACACAGTCTGGACTTGTCTGTGTTTCAAATGCAACTGCAGCAATGATGCTGCCATAGAAACAGCCCACAAGCACTGGGACAGTCCAGACAAGCTGTGTGTCTCATTTCTGCCTGAACTCATGACTGCTAAAATCCTGGACTCTTTTGGTGCTGTTGAGCACAAAGTGGCATAGAGGGTGGGAAGAGGAAGTCAAGAGCACACAGGTGCATGATGGGACATAAATGTAATGTGAGGGGGGTCATTTTGGTGTAGCTGATCTGGTCGATGGTGGTGTGGGAGGCTGTAATAATGCCTCACAGTTAACATTAGATGGTAAATTCCAAAAGTGTCACTGCACAACTGGTTCAATGTCATTCGAATGAAGAACAGACACAGTAAGAAATGTTGAGTGAGACTTAACAGTTTGTGTAATTACACACCGTGTTGAACTTGAAACTTTATCTCGACACTAACCTTTACTGATGGTGAGAGCGAGTCGGAATCAGTGGTGTTTCTGCTCTTTTTGAAGTCAGAACTCTGAGGCGTGACCCTTAGCAAACCTTAACGCCATTTCCTCTCCTTGTGCTAAAGTCAATGCTGCTTCTTCACACCTGATTTATCTCCTTTGAGCCATTTTCCCTCAATTTCCTCCTTCAGCACAATAAAATAGCCAGTAAAGGCAAGCAGACCGCCTGATGCTTAGGAGACTTCATCCAATCACATAAAGCACAGCGGAGTAGCGGGACCAGATCAGCCGATTCCAGACATCTCTCTGCGTCTTTTTCAACCTCACTGCACCGTGTACAAGGGTATCCATTCTGTATATAAAGGATAAACATACAGTCACAAGTAATAGACTACATAACTGAAATCTCACCATGTTAATGGTGGTTCAACTATGTACTGCCTGCATTTAGAGAACTCTTACTCACTGTGTACTTACTGGGCACTGCACTCACAGACATGCAGCGCATTTGCTCACAGACTTGCTGTGTATGTTTGATTCACTTACTGTGTGTTTTTAGTATGACTAAGCAAGGATTGATAGTATGCTCCCCTCAGGGCAGGAATGTTCCTCTCTGTGAGTCAGGAGGAAAATTGAAATCCCCTGCAGAACAGTCGTCTACTGTGTGATTCCCCTTACAGAGTTGACATGTTAACACACTGTCTGCAAAGCAGACCTAAGGTGCAGATACTGAACAGACGTAATAGAGCTGGGGTACAGACAGCCTTCTTCAGCCGTTTTAAATCAAGCACCTTCAAGACTGAAAACTGGGTATTTTCAGTCCCTAATACTCAGCACTGTCATTTGAAGTGTTAGGTAACAGGTCTACATCCTCGTAAGGCCTGTGGCCTTCATCTTCTCAGGGGTCAGGTGTTTTGAGATGAATGACTGTATTTATAGTCCTTGGGTTGCATTTTTGAATGTCACCCCTTGAGGTCATGAAACTCCTGCCTCTCCCGGTAGCAAATTAAACAAACGATCAGGCCACTCTTTAGATCTCCTTCCTGTTCCTCTTCCTGTTCCCTGTCTTCCTCTTCCTGTTCTCCATCTGCAACTCTTCTGCACAGGCTAACAGCGGGACAGAAGCTTCAAGCAAAGCATGGCTGTGAGGTGACCTCGTCTCACCTGAATAGGCCATAGCGTCTACAGGCTTTTGGTCCAGCCAAGCATTTGACCTGAAACGCCCGATTCGATCAATTGTTGATTGAACTAATTTATCTTCCTTCCCCAATTCTGAGAGTGCTGGCAACTTAGAAAGAGCGGGATAGCATGTGTCCCTTCAGGACCTGGCCTGGCAGCCCTTGGCTTAATGCAGGGCGAAGGGCAAATGGGCAGTGTAAGAGTCAACCCCCAATCCTTCTGTGTGTCAGCATGTGTGGGTGTCTGCATATTTGCTTACTGTTCTTACACTTCAAGGGCGCATAGATACACAGCAATATAAACATACATCAACTGAAGGGCATAAGAGGCTGGCATACAATCCAGTCTGTCTGAGCAGCATAAACATGCTTTATGAGGTGCTCCAGCATTCAGGTCAGGGAATCACTACACACATATCCTCAGCACAGAGATGGAACAGAGACAGACTTGTCTGACGTGCTTCAGCAGTTAGCTCTTCAGCACAGAGATGGATCATGGACAACCAGAGCTTTATTTATCACCATTGATGGGTACTGCATGTTTGGAGAACAGGCACCAGGCTTGACAAATAACCCCGCCGCGTCTTCTCTTTTCCGAGGCATTGCCACTCACTGCCAAGGGAAGCGGAATTAAATCATCTCAAAATTAAAAGGCCATATTTGCCTTGTCTCTGCTAACAGCTGTTTGCATTTTTATGCAGTGTTTATTGCGCCGTTCATTTATGTTTATAACCTGATTTTATTGGCCTGGACGGGTGGCAGGTGGATGCGTTTAGGGGGGAAGGGGGTGTTTTGGTGCTAATTGCTTTGCTATGTGAGGGAGGTGTACCAGGCTGAGAAGGGGGTGGTGGCCTACTGTAATGGGAGGAGGCGGAGGGGAGGAGGCACAGAGACTGGGGGAAGAGAGAGGGGAAATTGCGCAGCAGGAGTAGCAGAGAGCGGCTGCTTTATCACAGACTGATTATGAAAATTTTATCAGAGACGGACGGAGTACGAGGGGAAGGGTGGGGGGTGCACTTTCTAATTAACCTCACAGAGTCTCTGAAAAGTGTGTGTGTGTGTGTGTGTGTGTGTGTGTGTGTGTGTGTGTGTGTGTGTGTGTGTGTGTGTGTATGTAATACATAGTCCCTCTCTCTCACATGGTTGAACTCAATATTTTTAATATCACAGGTATGTGCTGTTCAAACAGTAATAATAATCATCTCTCATAAATAAAAGATGGTGTGCTTATTATGGTGTTATTTGGCTCAGGGAGGCCGTCTGTGAAAAGCTTCAGGTGGTGGTTTCCATGAGCAGGGCCCAGCGGGTAAAGAAGTGAAGTATCTCTGTATGGAGAGGAATTATCTTTATTTAACAGCTCTGCAGAATGAAGCAACTCCCTCTCTGAAAAATCTCTTTCTCTCTCACTCCTCTGTGATTGGCTCTTGTACAGCCAAAGTAATTGTTATGTCATTTTGGAGCTGATGATGCAGCAGGCAGTGGTTACCCCTAGCTGCTTTTACAATCCTGCAGAAAGCATGGGCACCTCAAAGCAGAGGGGCGAGGATATGAGGATAACTTATCTGTTATATAAATGATGGGTACCGTCCTAATTTTATAAGGCGACAGTTATGGTCCTGTGAATGTGCCAGAGATGATAAGCCCGAGTGAGTTCCAGAAGTCTGGGTGATTTTTATGAGCGCCAGAGCACATCTTTATTCAGATGCATCAATGGTTTCAGTGACTCTGTGAACCAGGCATGCTATCAGTTCATGCTACCCATCAATCTGTGCCACTAGACAAGTATACCTGAAAAAAACAGCGCTGCTTCACTCCAAGTTATTCTTTGCAATTACAAATATTCCACATATGCGCTATATTAAATCAACAAACCATTATAATAAACATCTCAGTATGTTACAATATTAATACAAATGGTATTTTGAAAAATAAGCAAAATTTAATGAGATAGCAAAAAGGCTCTCTTGTTCTCTCTCTCTCTCTCACACACACACACACACGCACACACACACTCCCATACACATACACACAAAGGCTTCCTCAACAACAAATTAGCTGGAAAAAAGAGTCTGTCTTTACCCGGTTGTTTGAGCAGCTAATTACTCTTCCTTGCATGCTAGGCCGAGAGAGAAAGAGAGAGAGAGAGAGATCGGTTTTGTAGCAAGAGGTGGAGTTTAAAACAGGGCTGTGATGTACGCCAAAGCACTTTAATTATAACCAATTTCAGGATTTAAAAAAATAATAATCTGAACCCTTAAATGGGAAAAAGCACACATAGTTTTATGGAGCTATGATGTCAGCTCATAATGATGTCAGCTCATTATTTTGGATAACAGGCTGACTTAAGCATCCGATGCAGAATGCGGAGGCTAGTACAGAGTAAACGTCTGGGATACATTTTTGCGCCACAGCCTTGTTTGCTCCAATTACTGTTTTGTGATTTTCCCCATCATCATGTCTTTATCAGTCCTCTGGCCTCTTACAGCTTAAGTTAAATTCTAAGCTTTTCTGACAACCCCTGAGGACCTGCATTTGTTATTGTTAGAATTCAGGACACACAATATGGGAAATGACCAGGGCCTTAATCACACAAGAAGGGAAATGACCAGGACCTTAATTACACAGGATGGGAAATGACCAGGAACGGGTCATGTCTCACCCTTCACTGAGCTAATTTACAGCAGAATTCCCAGACTTGCAGTGAAAAGTCCCTGCCTGCAGCCTGCCCAAAGATTTTCTTTTCTGGTTCACTTTTGGCCTTTCTCAGTATAACCACCTCTCTGTCTGTCTTTGTCTCTGTCTTTGTCTCTGTCTCTCGCTCTCTCTCTCTCTCTCTCTTTCTTTCTCTCTCTCTCTCTCGCACTCGCACACACACACGCACACACACACCACACATACACACAGTCTCTCTTTCTCTCTCGAGTCTCTCTCTTGCTTTCTGTTTCTTTGTCTCTCTGTCTCTCTGTCTCTCTTGCTCTCTCTGTCTTTCTCTCTCTCTCCACACAGTTTAGTGCTGGGTCACTAGTGTGGAGGGTCACAGGCCAGCAGATTTTCCAATTCTCTTTAAACCACTGACACTCACTCAGAACT
This sequence comes from Megalops atlanticus, assembly GCA_019176425.1. Classification (NCBI taxonomy): domain Eukaryota; kingdom Metazoa; phylum Chordata; class Actinopteri; order Elopiformes; family Megalopidae; genus Megalops; species Megalops atlanticus. Next base: position 20,058,045 of record CM032886.1, read on the forward strand.
CATTCCAACTTGTTTGCCTATATTAACCTCATGCTTCATTCCAAGGAAGCCATTTCTTGTTAAATGTACAAGTTCTTAAATATCATAAACTGACGATGCAATAAATTGGTCTCTGACAGTGTTAGTAAGGGCACAGGAGAAGCGGAGTCATTGAGAAACTTGCGTGCTGCACAGCTAATAAGCGGAGCACAGTTTTTAGGAAAAATGACTTAACTACTTGGCTGCTTGCGCATTGGGCAAGAAGAAGACTGGAACAAGGGTACCATAGCAATGATCAGGTTGATATCAGGGGATGAATTATTGATTTCCTTTGTTCCCACTGTCACAAAAATGGATATTGTAATGCGTATGCTGTTCGTCGAAATAAACTCATGAATTCAGGCGTTCACGTGTCACACCATCGACTCAGGCGGCAACAACGCCAGGGGCTACCGTTTGCACAAATGCCATCATCATAAAAGGCTTCCTTGTTTGCGTATTGCGCTTTATTTCACCAATGCTTATCGACAGTGTTTATTTGAAACAGTGGCCTGCAGAAAGCTTCTGATTTACGGTCATATGCAAATGGGTTTCTCCGTGGGGGAAAAAAAAGGCAGACGTTATTTTAAAAATGAACTGCAAAGCTTATCGCCGGGCAACAGATGGTGCGCTAAGTGTTCGCTACTTATTTCCTTGGGAATAACGAGGGAGGAGACGGAGCCGGGTAAGTGCTCGAGATGCATTCTGCCGTGTTTAAAGTTGCGGCCAAACTGTGGCGGCTTCGGTTTTACACTGATGAGATGGATAAGCGGGCCGGGGGCAGTTCGGTTCAGCTCTGTGCTACGGCTGCCCCTGTGTCAGAGTCAGCAGGCTTGCGTCCAAATCATGCCAACGTGACAAAAGAGACAACCTTATCAGGTCTGTAAAGAAAGTGCTGAGATGCCGTTTAGAGCACGCTGCTTGCTTTTATAGCGAAGCATTCCTCAGACTAAACTGCAGTGCCTGCCATACAGAAGAGAGGCCCTATCTGATGTTTCTATAATGACGGTGATGCTTATATACAGGACGGCTTTTTATTGCTTGAGAGGTAAGGTGATTTAGAGGATGAGAGACCATCACAAATGAAATAATCTATAGTCTCCCTATCAGCATAATAAATAAAGCCGGGTGATGGTTTTATTTCGCCGTCCCGAGAAGCAGGGATGAGCTAAATTCAGGCCAGCTCGGTTTGCGGCTCTCTGCTGATCTCAGAACAGCAGGTGTGATAAATCACTTTGTTCTTCTTCCTCACAGAGGGCCTGGGATGGTAGGTAGCTCGGTCCAGGTGGCTAGTCTTGAGTCATGTGGTCTTTACACAGAGGGCCTTTTAAAGTGCAGTACAGGGATGGAATTTATGAAGCCGCTGGATCGGAGCTTTTGGATGGGTGGCAAATCTGTCTGAGCTCCTTGTAATGCCCTTCTGCAATGGTGGAGGCCATTACTAAAGGGACAGGATTATGGTGAATTTTGCAACATTTAAATGCATTGGACATCCATTACTGTTACTATTATTATTTGTTACGTTACATTATATTACATTACATTACATTTATTTAGCAGACACTCTTATCCAGAATGACTTCCAGCACAATAGAATATAAGTATATCCATTCAAGTTGAATGATCAACAGTGTCAGACCAGGCTACAACACTCCCAGACCAGAAAGTCTGAGCATCATTGATATGTCATCATTGGTATGTCAGTAGTTTAAAATGAATGTAAAAAAAAATTGATAGGTTTATTCAAATGTTGATGTTTGGTGTGGAGCATTGACCCTGAACCCCACTTTTCCCTTTTCCGCAGACATGTCTGGAGTTGGAGCGGTACCTGCAGACAGAACCCAGGCGGCTGTCGGACCTCTTCGACGAGGAGCTGGACTGTCTCCTCACGCCGGCCTTCCTCCATGTGGACAGCGAGGAGGATGACCTGGCTGACCCCTTGCTGCCCCGCCTCACAGACCGGCCCAGCACCACCCTCCCTCCCCTGCTGTCCGCATCTCCCGCCAAGCCCCCGCCCGCCGCCGCCAAGACGCCCGAACCCGGGGCCAACGCCGCCCAGCTGAGCGCTGCCGTCACCTCCCTGACCCCGCCCTCATCCCCGGAGCTGGGCCGTCACCTGGTCAAGCCCCCCGTGCAGACATTGACCACGGGCACCCTCACGCTTAAGCTGGTGGCCAGGAAGACAGGGGGGCTGGCGGCCGCGTACGCGCTGCCCTCGCTGCCCTGCAGGGGGCAGCAGAGCGACGGGGAGCAGGGGAGCGGGGGAGCGCTCGCTGGGGCAGACATCCCTGAGAACAAGAAGAGGGTCCACCGTTGCCAGTTTAATGGCTGCAGGAAGGTCTACACCAAGAGCTCACACCTGAAGGCACACCAGAGGACACACACAGGTAAAGTGACACTCAGCCAACCTGGGGACCAAAGGGTTAATGGTTCAAATTCCAGATTGGACAATGCTGAACTTTGCAAAAGTACCTGATTTCTATAATGCTCCAGATATAGAAGTGGGGTATATTGTGAGCCAAATAGAAATGTGATTTGTTGTATGGGTCAAGCATATAGTGGAAGTTAATCTGCCTTGCAAGGATCTTTTGTGTTTCAGTATCAGTTTGATTCAGGTCATCTGGGGTTATTTTCAAATGCTTACTGACTTTTTCCAGAAAACATCAAACTCATTTTTCTCAACAATAATGTAATAGTTTCATGGTAACTGGAAGCCAAACTATTTGCTATTACATAGAAAATTGAGAAAAAAATTACGTAATACCTATTACATAGAAAATAGCCCTAGTCATCCTTTAAGGGTGAGTTGAATTTGTGTAGATATACTGTAGTCCTAGTTCCTTTGGCAAGTCTCCTTTAAGTTCTGGCCAGCAGTGAGTTTTTCCAGGAAAAGAGAAACACTGACTGTCAGCCTGTCCTCCAAAGATGTGGACCCACAAGTCCGCCTGTCTGGACCCCATCCTGTGGAGCACAGAGAGTTCCCAGAAGAACAGAACTTGGCTCTGACCTCGGGTCCAAACCCACTGAGCCCATTAAAGGAGAACAATTCCCAGATGATTGATAAGATGAATGGAATGTCTTCTGTTTTCTGTTATTTTAGTAATCTCCTGTTTTAAATGCCTTTGAGTCCCTAACCACAATGCCCCACCTGTGGCAAAAAGCACACCATGTATTAACATGACCTTTGGAACCTGTGGTGACATGCCCAGGTGCTTTCTTCCGTGGCTCCAAATTGTCGTGATGGACGCCAGTAAACGGCAGTAGCAGTGTGGATCGCTTCTGCGCTGGCGTAAATGCTCACACAGGGCACCACTGCTGAGCAGAGGCACCCCCGAAGACGTAGCTCCCGTTCGTTTGATGACGAGACCACTTCAGAGATGTAATTAGCGTAATCCTCTTTTTTGGTTGTTATTTCCATAATTTACTGGCACAGTAAGATTAAGATTAGCACAAGACTTAAGTAGTCTGTGTGTGGAAATGACATGGTCCTGCCTGGCTTTATGAATGGCATTTTACAGCAGATAAGAATTTGTACTTTTTTTCATTTTGGAGGGGTGGGGTGGGGGTGGGGTGGGGGGGTGTAGAGGATGTGCTCTGTCTGTCTTTCTCTCTTTTCCTAATTCATCCAAGATGGTATAACTCCGGGACCTATAATGGGCTGAGCATGACTTTTAACTCACAATTTGAACAGTCACAGAGATTAGACTGATTAGTTCTGTCTCCAGTTTAACTGTTTTTCAGATACTGGTGAGGCAGGATGGCAGGGGGAGGGGCAGTTGCTAAGAGACACACCAGCGCCAGGGGAGAGCCAGTAATTAGCTGATTATTTGCTGCTTCTCTTGGTACCAGCCAGCATCACCGGTGTTCAGTTTGTCCAGTCCCACCCCCCTCCCCAATTCAAAACAGGCTACGTTGACTTTGGTTGCCAGACAACAGCATCACAGTCAGCCAGTGTGCACCGTAATTGGCTGCTGGCACTGCACTGCCGTTGCATCTCTCTCTCTCTCTCTCTCTCTCTCTCTCTCTCTCTCACACTGGTTGCTAGGTGGCCGCATCATGCATTCCTGCCTGGCCAAAGCATTTTGGCAAGCGATTGGCCAGAGCAGGGCAAATCCCAGCACCGATGAAACCGATGACCAATGACCCAACACACAGATGAAAGACTTGCACAGTATCTGCTGCAGGTTTACAAAGAGTAGGACCCAAAATACCAGGCAATGAAACCTAGCCATAGCCCTCTGCTTTCCTCCAGTTCGCCACATATTTTAGCCATTATGCCAAAAATAGCTGCTCCAGCCTCCCCAGCTGCACGATTGACCGGTGCAAAAGAGGAAAACAACAGAGGATTCTATTTCTGATTTCAGGTCAAAATGAACAAAGTGGAGCCAAAATCTTTTACCATAACTGCCAGAGAGAGACTGTAGGGTATCTTGTCACTGTGCAGCTACCCTCTACCTTAAGAACAGCACGCACACCAATTACATGCAGTAAAAAAGCATGATACATCATCCTTTTAAAAGCAGACTGTCATGAAAGTGTTTCCTCTCTGCCTACGAAACAGCCATCGATCTTAAAGTGGTGATGGGTATTTTTGGTGCTCTGTGCCTTCACAGCATCGCGCCCTGTCCCATCTTTGCCACATGGAGCCACATCCTGCAGGTGAAACCCACCCCACTGTAGCACAGCTTACTCAGACTCAGGCCTCTCTGCTGGAATCTATCAACATTTGTCCATAGCTTTGATTCATGAGCAACTGCAAGCATTACATTTTTTCCGTAAACCCAATTTAATGAATTAATTCTGGTGATCGCCAGCAGCACAAATCTGTGTTTGCACAGAGCAAAAGTAACACATGTGCTTAGTTGTAGTTAAGGATGAAATATTGATTGAATCCAGCCCTCGGTCCGATTATAGGGCAGAGGGATGTCTGGAGGCAGACTGGGGTGAGGATCTCAGTGTTACACTCATGCCCCAGTGTGTGAACATCTGTCACAGCTGGAGTGGCAGAGGGAACAGACCTGCCAAGACCCACGGCAACACTCCCAATCCAACGGGTTTACCGTGAGAAAAGAGCAACAGGACAAATCACAGAATTTACAATCAACTGATCTTACATTTCGCAGCACGTTTTGTCTAATTAGTTTTGCCGTTGCTGTTGCTGAATTAAGGGTTTGCCATCTTGGTTACCACTTTTGCAAAAATGCACTTGATTGTGTTGTCAATTAAGCATTTCCACCTGTGAAGGATTATTTTCCCCCTAGACAAGGGGAGAGGACCCTTTTATCAGAGACATCTCAGGGCCCATTCACACTCTCTAAGTACAGCAGACATTATTAGATGGCTGCCTTGTTAAATGGGTCACCTCCATGCTGCTCCCACATCCCAGCACCCACTTCACCGCACCATTTGTTGCACTGTAGTTTCAGGTGGACTTGTTTGATTGCTGTCTAACGAGGCTTTGGTGTCATAAGGGAGATTGGTGGAAAAAGCAATCAGGAGAGACAGAGGCAGCTGGCCCACTGTAAGCAAGGTAGCACTGCCCATTAAGTATAATTAGCATCCTAATTACTATTCCCTTCTCCTCCCCCCCCGTTTCAGATCCACTCTGGAAAATCAGGAAAGCAACAAGCTGATGCAGAATAATAGATATCTCCTCTCCATCTGTTTAAGTGGCGCAACACACTCTATTTGATTTGCAGACTTCACTTTAATTGGGTGGCTAATTCAAGACGGTAAAGTGAATGGGTCAATTAAGTCAGACGGTGTGTGCTTTGTGTGCCCAAACAGCTTTTGGACGGCAGATTATCAACCAGTGTTGTTTTGAAACAAACATCTTAAAGGAGTGATAGCTGTTAGAGATAAAATGAGTGTGACGGGTTTGAGTGCTGGAAGTGGGGCCGCAGTTGTGGGTGCGATCGATGGATCTGTGATGGTGCTGATGGGCTGTGTCTCCTCTCAGGTGAGAAGCCCTACAAATGTTCGTGGGAGGGCTGCGAGTGGCGCTTCGCCCGGAGCGACGAGCTGACCAGGCACTACCGCAAACACACCGGCGCCAAGCCCTTCAAGTGCAACCACTGCGACAGGTGAGAAACGCACACGAGCATGTACATGCAACACATATACACGCACCGGCATGCGACAGATGTAGCTGTAAACAAAGAGACATACACCGGCACAAACACGCACATGCCACATTCTCAAAATACGCATACAACACATATACTAATCCGCTACCACACACACACCTGCATGCAACACACATGCACACATGCACAGATGCATACACACACTAGCACATTCAGACTACACACACATACAGCGCAAACTTACACCCACAGATACTAATGGGACACAAAGCCCTTCTTTTGTGTGACGAGGGAACAGCAGTGACGGGGCGGGATGAGCAGTTGTGTGGCAGCCCCCTGCCTCGAACGTTGGGCAGCAGTTACTCTGCAGCACTCAGACACACACTGAGTGCGCTCCAGGCGGCCTCAAGCTGCACACAATGGAGGAGCTTCACTGATCCACTACCGCCTCACTACACACCAGATTACTGCTGAATGCATTTTACAATAATCCACTACCACCACAAGTACGAATACAGTATATTTTGTAATATATGAATAAATTGGGAGGTGTCTGGACAAGCCCAGGTGTGGCATTTGGTCATGTGCCATTCTTGTCTAACAGTCTCATTTACACCCAGACAGATGCACAGGTGAAGAAGACCCTTTCTGTGTCCTCAAAGAGTTAGTGTTTCACTGTGGAGAGAGAGACAGTGAGAGAGAGAGAGGGAGAGAGAGATTGAGAGAGTAGGAGACGCTGATTCATTCAGTCATCTGAAACAGAGATCTGCATCTGGCCTGCTTTATTCTGAATGAGTCTGGAACAGAGAGAGAGAGAGACAGACAGAAAGGGGACAGCGTGGAGAAAGTGTGTGTCTGTGTGTGTGAGGGCGGGGGGAGAGAGACAGAAAGGGGACAAGGCATCCTTGAGTTTGAGAGAGCGGTATTAAAGAAAGAGAGAAAGATGAGAAAAAAAGAGAAGCATAGAAAGAGACATAGAAAGGGGAGAGGGTGAGAGGAAGAGAGTGTGGATAGAGTGAGGAAGAGAAAGAGAGTGATAGATAGTGAGAGAGAGAGAGAGAGAGAGGAAGGAAGAAGGAGGAAGGTGAGGGAAGAGTGATATTGCAGGACAGATTTTGGTTTTCAAAGCCCACTCTGTGTTCGTGTGTAATTCTGTTCAGAGACATTACAGAGCTTTTATTGGGGCAAAAACTACAAAGGATTTCCATTTCCACTTTGACCAATTAATAATGCATATAGCCTCAGGCAAAAGAATTTTAAAAAAGCTTTTCTCATTTGGTTTCTACACATTTTGTTTTCTTTGGCCTTATTCACTAAAAATATGATCCATTTTATTACATGCATTATAATATATGATAAAATAATGTATTCCTATAGATGGTAAGAATTTCAGTTGTAGCTATTTTCTACATAACTCTATTTTACATTTCCATTGCTTGCAGTAACTGAGTGAAATTGTGAACATTTGTAACTCAGTCTAGTCTGCCTGCAAAGATTTGTAGAGTTGTATAACCAATTAATGCTCACGTTCAGAAGTACTTCATCTCTGGCTCTAATGAGATGTCAGGTGCGTTTTGATTGTTGTTACGGTCTCAGACATCATAGCTTGTTTTATTCTTTCTAAACGATCCATTCCCCTGACAGTGTCAGCTGAAACCGCGTGCTCGCGCTTTCCGCAAAATAAGCAGCTCACACAAGAACTTCTGAAACAAATGTTTTTTTTTTTATTATTCATTTCAGGAACAAATGTTGTTTGTGTTCTGACACCCAGTGAATGCCTCCATCTGTACTGTCAGGCAGGCTCTGCTTGACAGTTGAACCACTGTGAGCAGAAGCGCACACTGCAAACACTGCTTTTCAGTGTTCATCAAAAAGCACAAACATGGATTATTTAGTCGTTATCAAAATGATATTTGCAATAAGGCTGCTTTTCTTTTTTGTTATTGCATGGGTGTGTGTGTGGGGGGGTGGATGTGTGTGTGTATAGAACATATCAGTATATTTATATACTTTATATATTTTTTAAATACATATTTAGATATATTACATTTTTATGCATACAAATGGCTATATCTGATTCAGTCGTACTCTCTCTATGCAGATAATACTGCAATAATCCTCTCTGTTACCCCCACCACCCCTTTCCTCCCAATTTCAGGTGCTTCTCCCGTTCAGATCACTTGGCCCTGCACATGAAGAGACACATGTGAGACTGAGAGAGAGAGAGGGAGAGAGAGAGAGGAGAGAAGGAGGAAGAGACAGCAAAAAGAGAAGGAACAAGGATGGAGGCAAACACGACGGCCAGAAAACTCCCAGCTGGGAACTGAGTGGGCGGTCAGCATCACCGTGAGGAGGGATTCAGAGGGGGGGGAGACAGTGGCGCGAAGGAGAGGAGGAGTTTGGTGATTTTGTTTGCGGAAGCACACTTTCTGTAGACTCTACCGTACTCATTTATCATCAGCAGATTTGTCATGCCTTACCTGGCTGGGGCGCAGGAGTCAGACACTGCCCAACGATTCTGCCAGTCCCCGTTGGACCCCGTGCTCCATTTTTACTTTCCACAGAGATCCATGGGAGGCTTTGGGGGGAGTGGGGGGGATGGTAGGGCACAGCTGCAGCTTTGTTAAAATCCCTCCACCCACCCCACTCCCCAACCATACACACACACACACACACACACACACACTTTCCTTTGGTGTGCATTCCCTCCAATGTCTGTCTCTCTAGGGTCATATCATAATCCACAAAACTGTCGATAATGTCCACCACAGAATATACAGCACAGACGAACTCTTAAGAAGGACCAGTGGAGCTGGTGGATGCAGCCAACGCCCTTTCACCTCGGATGCTGGCCAGACATAGTCTCCACCAGGTCGGCGCTCTCCTCTCTCAGCCTCACGTCTACCACACCACAGACAGCCCAGCAGCTGCGCAGCGACACTTTCTTGTCTTTTTCAGAAGTTTTTTTTTTTCTCTGAGCTCAAATGTCTTAACACTCACCAAACATTTCTTTTACGCAAGTGAGTGAGGATACGCACATTGACAAAAAAAAATAAAAACATGTCATATGTATGCACAAGGAAAACCTCAGCTGCTGCTACTAAGACAGCAAAGGAGATGAAAAAAAATGAAATGGGATAGAAAAGACTTTATGATTGCTGGCCCGGGATGAAAAGGAAGGCCTCTTCTGTTTCTCATTTTGTCAGGGCTTGTGTTTTTTCTGGACGGAATGATCCAGTACAAAGTGAACTCTGGAGTAAACCCCTGCAGCCTCTTTCATGACTGAGGCCCATGAATCCTGACGTGCTCTTTGGCAGCACCATGACCCTCCCTCTGCTAAGACAGCCAATAAGAGGAGTCCCCCTGGCAGTGTCTCCACCCTGGGAAGTAGGGCCGCTGGGGGGCGGGACATGGGACTTTCTCTAACACCCATCACTCAACCCTGCTGGACCTTTATTGGTTCATACTGGTCTGCACTGACTTTTTCCAGTGTTGTCTGTGCTTGTTTCAAACCGGGAAAAATAAGGACATAGAAATGCTAAAAATGTAAAAAGAAAAAAAAAAAAAAACTAAGAACACCTACACACATGAAAAGGAGTTGTAGGGGAAACTTGCAGATCCAGTTGTTTTACATACATGATTGTACATACACATACACACACACACGCACACACACACACACACACACACACACACACACACACACATACACACGCAAAGACACACACATTCAAATACACAGTCTCACATACAAACACACACATACAACATTCTCTTTGCTCATGGCTCTTCTCTTGGACATAACACATGGAAAAGACTGATGATGAAATAAATACAGTTCAGAACAAAACCCTGCATGGCAGAGTAAATCACACTCAGATTGCTTCCTGGTATTACTTCTTCTGCTCCACAATTTTCACCGTAGGATCTTAGAAACTGCTGTTTCCCACAAACACTTCAAACCACTGGGAACCAGACTCTGAAGTGAGAAATGAACGCAACACCTCTTCAGGACCCCCACCACCACCGCCACGACAACGTGTAGAGGAACATGTCTGCTGAACTACAGTGGGGAGGCAGGTTCATTTTGTTATCGGTAGTTACAGACCTGCATTTATCTGTGCTAGACCCTAATAGACGATCACGGAGCGACCCTCAGGGGAACGGTGCCACTTAACACAACCAATACCAAAAACCCTCTAGCTTGCAGCTGCCCTAGAATAGGGGCGGAGCCAGAGAGTGATGGGTAGGGTCTGGCACACAGCCACACCTTAAGAACTAGGCAAGGCTAATTAGCATCTGCTCTGTCTCTAGAAACAGGAAGAGCCATTTTCTCTACTCCAACAAGCAGTCGAGCTGAGTCTGAATCTATTCTTTTTTGTCTTTTTTTATTTTTTACGTATGTAATTATTCTCTACAATGTGAAAAATAAATCGCACCAAATTTTCTTTCATATTTTCAGGGAGGAATTTTGCATTCAGCCCTAGTTACGTACAATCATGTGGGGTCTGTGGCCCTTTCAGCGCGAGGCAGTGGGTTTCTGTGGGTGTGTGTGTGTCTGTGTGTGTGTGTGTGTGTGTGTGTGTGTGTGTGTGTGTGTGTGTGTGTGCGTGTGTGTGTGGTGTGTGTAGGACTCTGTGCCCTAGCTTTTGTAGATAGCATGAAATACATCCCCATGTTGCTGCAATGTTACAGCAATGTCATTTTGAGGTTATAGGGAAGCTGGGTCTGAAAACACACACACCTGTGGTTCAGTGTACAGAGTGTGGCAAAGAGTCCTTCTGAGCATGCTTGAGAGGCTGAGGGAGGTTGTGCATATTTTGTGTGCTTGCCTGTAATGGACACTCTGCTTAGTGAGAACAATCAGACCACTTTATTAATCAGCACTCTTTGTGTTGCCTTGTTTTCTTAACTGCCCAGTTCATTGGTACCTTGCTCATGATTTCTTGGTGTGATAGATTGGAATCAACTGGTATCAGAACCATTCCTATACTGGAAAGTGTACTGGCAAGAGAAGGATCTAGAGAGTTAACCTTGGAAGTCACTGCCATACCATTGTACTCCATTATCAGTACTCTTTCTCCACACTCTCAGCCTGTTGGAGCAGTCCCCTATCAACGTGTCTGCTTAATATGTTTTGACTTCCAAGATGTGCTGTCCCCCAGAACCTAGAACTTGAACTGTGATTGAGCTAGACCTGCTAGATTGCAATTTGACCTCTGTTGTTCCGACAAGCCATAAGATCAAACCAAGGCTAAGCCCAAAGCATGAAACATGCAGCACCTGTCACCATGCTGATTGGCTAAACAGCGTCTCAAGCCGGATGTCACAGGCCTGCACTCTGCTCTGCCTATTAATACTTTTTGACTAAAAAGGAAAAAATAAAGAAATTATGTGCATTGCCTTGTTGTGATAACCAGTTGCATGTTGGACCCTGGGGTTTCGGGTGTAACGCATCTTGGAGGGCATTTGTATTGGCATATGTCTATGCTTAGTGTGTCAACATGTAAAATTGTTATCAAGCCTCCACTTCTGTCTGTGTGAAACATGCCTCCCACCCTGACCCAGACTCAGGCTCACAGGGCCCCAGAGCACTGCATTCTGTGAGTTTAGCTGACGTTTTGCACCTCCACTGCCTCTGGACTCAGGGGATCATGGGCTTTGTATCCGAATCCCCCCCAAACTACATTGTATGTCCATAGTGTCCATTCTTCACAGACAATTTCATTTCCAATATTTGGTGAGACGCAGGGCGCAGCACTTGCTCCTCCGTCAGACCTGGAGGCTGAGACTTGCAGTTGTTCCATCGTTGAGGTCACACCCACAACAATCACATGGTTCTGCTCGCCTGCCATTCCTGCAAGTGCTTTTTTTTTCCCCTTCCTGTCTGGGGACCAGCTGCTGTCCCTTGGCCTGGTAAAAGCAAAGCAGAGTACATGGCATTCAGAGACATCTCCAAGGGCACCACGTCTGTTTTCACTCTCAGAGACTCTTCAGGCAGAACCTGCCCCCGAATTTCCCTTCTTCCATCCCTCCCTCCCCTCCTACTGCCTAGCATTAACACTCTCACTTCTTTTTAGTTCTTTTCTTCTGTTCGTTTTTCCTTTTTTGCTGTAAAAAGTGTTTGAAATATTATGATTTGTATTATATGATGTTAGTACGGTAATGTTCTTTATTAAGGAAGAAGAAAAATTTATTTTTGTTACTGGTCTGTTTCATAATTCTTTTTTAAATTGGTATTGTAAGATATCTATGCAAGAGCTGTTCAGTGGAGCATTTTTATTTAAGAATGTAATATGTGTAATAAATGGTAGAACCAGCTTGGCTTAGCTTTGCATTTCCTTTTTCTGTGTCTGTTATTTAAAACAAATTACCAGATTTGTCACAGAGGAAAGATTCTGTCACTCGGCCTTTTGTGGGACAGCAGACTCCTGATCTGTCCTCTTCACAGTGCTGGAGCTGTGCCACATTATATAAAAATGAGCAATGATGGCCAACAGTAGATTGCCACAACGCTGCATGAAGCGACTTCCATTGTACACCATTCCGCTACACAGAGCCCTCTGTGCTAAACGCATCCACAGTCTGAGAAACATCACCGGGCAAGTATGACAGGCATGCAAATCACTCCAATCTCTGCATGCGAAAACTGACCCAAGCGCTGCTTTCCGTGTGTGGCCAGTAACTGACTAGCTTGCTCAGTAGACAGTTACATAGTAGAGGATACTTACCTCTCAGTGCATAAATTATCAGCCCGCTTCACTTTCAGATCCCATATTGTGGTGTTTCAGTCACAAGGTGTTGCTTACCTGTGCCAGGATGACCTTTCTCATCCACAGTCCAAGCAGACCCATTCCGTCATGTTTGTGCCACTCCACATCAATACCCGGAGGTGATTGACAGGACAACAACCAATCAGTCACCTACTACTGATTACAGCTGCAGAGTGCAGAAGAATACATGATTCAGCAAGACCTACTCCAGAGATAGCCTGACATGTGATATCAGCAACATAGGCTAGTAATTTAGGCCTTATATTACACATGATCCTCAAAGTCTTTTCTCCCTTCAAATACTGTCTTGCTTTCTCTGGTGCTCTCTGTGTGCTACACAGACATTCAACCGGGGCTCATTAAACTCCACAGTGACTTATTCAGCATTCATGAAGCTATTGGCCATGTCTAACGGATTAACGGGGATAATCAAATAACTAACAGCCAATTACAAAGCAATAATATAGAGAAGAACAGGCCCTGAACAGTGCATTGACTTTGTGAGCTTTTCCCAGAGGGCTTCTCTTTTACTAACTACTGTGTCTAATTGTAATGAATATTGTCATCAGCCTGGCTACATGTGTCTTCATTTTATCTCTGACACCTTGGACAACGTTATTAGGCTTACATTAAATCTATTCTGTGTCTCACTTCATGGATAAAAGGTACATTCGAGATGTCTGCATATCTAGTTATGTTATTTGTCACAAATAAAGTTTAACTACTTGCAGCTTTTCATAACAATGTTGCAGCTACATATAAATAAAAATGAGACACACAGTAAGGCAGCAAGGAAGTTATTTAAAATGAACTTTTAAATGAATTTTAAAAAGACAGAGCATGACCAGAATTTGCACGTACATTATTGTCATTTAGCAGATGCTCTTACCCAGGGTGACTTATATCTTACATTTTTTGAATGTTATTCATTTATACAGGTGGATATTTATTGAGGTAAATGTGAGTTAAGTACCTTGCCCAAGGGTACAGCAGCGCCACAGCAGGGAGTCGAATCGGCAACCTTTTGATTACTAGGCCTGCACCTTACCACTATACTACGCTGCCGCCCTACATATAGATACAAACAGGCAGAGTTTGGCGTCTCCTCTGGCACTGGGCCAGAGTTACCAGTGCCTGGTCAGCTCGGCTTCACGGACTGGGAAAGGTAAGCAGCGATTAATCTTATTTTATGCACACGGCATGCGTGTGTCAGTGAATATTTAATAACCTCAACTGACTCATGAACTCGGCCTCCCCAAAAAAAGGGATGAGTTTGCCCACAGCATATTTTTACTGATCTCTCTGGAGGACTTTGTCAGCGCATTTGCGCTCAGCACGTGCCCTCTATTCGCTCCGTCTGCTCTTTCCCTCTCGCTGCGGGAAGGAGAGCGGACCGCACCACAACACCAACACATCAAAGGAAGCTGTTACTGTAGTGCGTCTTCCCCTCGCCTAATATGGTGGAAGAATTCTGATTAAATCAATGTGCTCATTAAAGCGGATTGCCTGCACGGATTCGATTCATCTTTGTAAATTACCTAAATCCATTCCAGGTGCAAATTAGAAGCTTGGTTGTTCTGAGCTAAATCTTCCTCGGCAAAGTTATAGCAGAAGCTCATATCAAGCTCAATTAAAGGTGATTGCCAGATTATCTATATCCTTTCCCGTGGATTGCTATTACCATTCCATCAATCTTGGAAATCAAGATCTAAACAACGTTTTTAAAACAAGAGAAAAACTGGTTTACTCAGCTTTAAGAGGAGTAAATCAAATGACTAAATGTGGCAAACAAAAAATGTGCATATAATGAAAGTTCCAGAGACGACCAAAACTGAATGTGCAAAGCTGCACAGCTATGGACCTAGGATACAGCTCAACATGTTGACCTCTCCCCTTCCTTTTTGGCCTCGAACAGTAAATATTATCATATGCTCAAGTTATTGCATGTGCTGAATTATTCGCTTCAAACAAGAGAGGTCTCCAGGGGAAATATTTACCACAGGAAAGGAGAGAGGTCATTGGAGGTAAGGGGTTGGTGGGGGTGGTAGGTTTGCACTGGCTGTCTTAACTCAGGAAGGGCTCTTCTTTCCTGGACTGCAGGGGAAATGGAGGAAGTGTGTTACTTCAATCAGTGCCCCCAAACACACACAAGCACACACGCACACACATACACACACACACACACACACATGCGGGCATGCACACACGTACACACATACACACACACACACACACACACACACAGACATACTAAATCTCTTTCACACATACACATGTACACACACACAGGCACACATACACACACCCACACACACAGACATACTAAATCTCACACCCACACACACACATACACACACGTCTTCTTATTACAGGATATGTTTTTCTCCCTGAGCTACCTCATCAGGCTTCAGTTAGAAGATTTAAAGCCATGTACCATGCATGGAGCAGGGACCTATTTGTGTTTCATTTGTTTTTCATCTCAAGGGAACAGCAACTGAGTGGCGTCTCAGTCTGGGCAATTCCTCTGTGTCTCTCTGCCCTGGATTGCAGAGGGTCAGTTGTTCTATTTCACAGGTTTTAACTTGTTATTACATGTCTTATCAGAGAAAATAAATGGTTTGCTGAGTTCTGTAAGAATCAGGATTTTTCTTTTATGCCACTCCATTTTCTAATAATGATAATAAGGGAAAAAAAACTTACGGAAATGTTATCTGATGTTGGAGAAAAATGGGAGCCATGACTAGAAAAATGATTATTCTCACAGAAAAAATTGCTGAAGAATATCCATCAACATCGTTTCATGTAAGTTATCTTGAAATGAGAAAAAATTCTGCGTAATGGCAGAGACTGAGTGTATTACTCTGAGAGCTCTCATGCAATAGGAGTGTCACTGGGAACAATATGGTTTTTATCCCCTTTACCACCCCGCATCCCCACCCCCAACACAGATGCACACATACACACACATTTCTCCTGTTCTCAGAGCAGGCAGAAAAAACAGAGCCACATCAGGCTTCACCATGCCATGCCCTGCATCCTGCATCCTGTATCCTGCGCTTCAACCAGCGTCCCGACAGGAAGGGGAAGTCTGTTGTAAAATCAGTGCTGTCCACAAACACATCTGCTTCCCCCTTCTCAAGATCTGCTCAGCCAAGAGAACTGCCCACTTAACGCAGGTGTGGATATTGTTCAGCGACCAGAGAAAGCCCTGCTCAATGGTGTGGACTGTTGTGTGGGAGAAACAGTTTCTACCTCTTCCTGACTCCAACAAAAACACTATAACACAGCTGTAGACCCAAGAGAGGAGAAAAAGACATTGGCAGGAACTGCTCAACACTGTTCCCACAGTTTATGAACTATATCATCCCCATCCCTAGGCCTGTTAAAATGTTACAAAATAGTACTACAGTGATAATGAATTTAGCATTCCATTCTATCACACACTCATGCTGCAGTCACTGGCAACAGTGGCTACCTTTCTTGTGAACATCTACATTCCAAATTCTTAGGAAGATCTGAGATTTACTTCCTCTCCCTGTAAGAGCTGGAGCAGATGGCTGGCGAGGTGCGTGTGGGCGATTGCGCAGGGAGGGGAGGGGGAAGTGGGTGTGGTCAAGCCATTCCAAGTTCGAAAAAGAAGGGGAGGAGTAACAGCAGGACGTGCTACGAGGGCGGGGGCAGGGGGAGCAGAGTGTAGGCGTGACACACACCAGATGGACACACTTCGGTTTGCCCTCGATGGACTTGTGTGTTATGGTCGCCCGGCGTACCGGGAGCCAGTCCCACAGACCGAACACACTGACAGAGCACGCTGACTGAACATTCTGACTCACACTCACTGAACATCAGCTCACGCTAACAGACTTTTCAGGAGCACCTGGCTTCCTCTCTCTCTGTCTGTATCCCTCAGTCATTTCTTCCCTGTCTTAAAATGGGGAGGACACAGGCCAGCTCAAGCTTGGGACGAAATACTATCCATCAAAAGCAGACTATTTCCATGATCACACCACCAGAGCACTAATCGGCTGTCTCAGGCAAGGACAGACGGGACTGTTTCAGTCTGGTATTTCCCTCTCTGCTTCTCCAGTCAAAGGCATTCTACAGCCAGCCTTTTCTGATAAAAAGCCTTATGATTCATCCCTGTCCCATTCAGCAAGTGCATCGCCCACATTCAAAAAGGTTTTCGCGGTTTTTTTTCACCCTTATGAGATCTATGGTGTGTCATCAGAGATAACCTCCTCCTGCTGACCCCCTGCCTCCCATTTCCTGTCTCATTGGGACAATGGAAATAATGAGGTGATTAGGCAGTGATTGCTGATCTTGTTCCTGCAGCTTGTAGAAACGTGTGGGTCTAATTGCATTCAAGATTATCTGGCTCATACACCTACAACAGCAGGGTCCGGCTCCTGCTCCACATCCAGCTGCAGCAGAATGCAACGCACAAGGTCTGAAAGACCAATGGGGCAGTAGATGGGACCGGCGCCCAGGTATGACCAACACAAACCTGAGGGCAGGAGGGAATATCTGATTCTAAGAGTGACTGGAACCTCATGGATCCTCATTCCTAATCCTGGTCCCGATCCTTTATCCTGGACGCTCCAAACTCCAGTCCAAGAATAGGCAGTGATCGGCATTGCATAATTCCTGTGTTGGGTTCAGTGTGTGCGCCCGCCTCTGTGTTTGGCTAACCTACTTGGACAAACACCAGCCAGATATTCGGAATAACATAACTAAAAAAGGAAAGAGGAAAAAATCAACAGTAAGGCAAGCTTGCTTCTTGTGCATTGCATTTCATATGCATTAGAGTACAAGCAAGTCTGCATCCACATCCTTACTACTGGGCAGCTATATCATGTCACATTGATTGCAACTTCAGTCTAATCTGAGTGACAGTCGAGCATAATTGCATACAGCAATGCATGGTTTTCTATGTAAACTGCAAAGTGTCAATCTTTGGTTTAGCATATACAGTATATTTCCATTATAGACTTTTGATTATTTTTAGATACTTGATTGCATTTGTTTCTTGCTAATACGTCCCCCTCACTGTGGTTTGTGAAAGGCTCTTTGCTGATGACACTGGGGCATAAAGTAGAGCTTTTTGCTCATGTTTGGGTTGTGACAGACTGTGCTATCACTGCATGGTCTCCATGGTGCTGGAAACAGGAATACATATATGTTTGGAGGAGGCGCCGGAGCGTGGGCTCAGCCAGGGAGTGAGGCTGGAGGTGGTTTCTCAGAGCGCTGAAAAGGCTTCCAGCCCACACTTCAGCGCTTCAGCACCAGGAGGTGGGGAGAGGTGGCTGTGACCGCGTCCAATGCCTCGCAGACCTTCAGCATCAGGGGATGGGGATGTTTGCTGGCAGAGAGCTTCAGGTCTGCTAATTACGATGCCCTCCCTCTGATCGGGGACATCCCACACGTGGGAGACGCCACAAGCAGTCTGATGTGGGGAAATTGGAGGAGGCGGTTTTTGGGCGTGAGTTTAGCCCTCCGCCTCCGACCAAAAGAGCACGTTCTTCATGCCAGCCTGCAGCTCCAATGAGGCATGCCAACAACCCCGCACACCTACACACACACACACGCGCGCGCACACACACACACACACACACACACACACACACACGCACGCACCCTGCAGGTTTATTAAAACCTCCTCACATGAGACAGACAGACTCAGCCAGGACCATGCTGATGCTTTCTCTCGACCTGACCTGCATGTCTCCCTCCCTCAGTACAGTGCACAGACACACAGTAACTGTTTAATGCATCTGTCCTCCACTCCCTCCCTCTCCCCCTTCATGTCTCTGTCTCTGCTCGCTAAATTCATCTTGATTTATTGGCCTGACAAACACATCTTTCTTTGTGTTGCCCAAGCCCATAGATAGCAAACAACGGGAGCAAGTGATAATGCAACAGCACAAGAACATAATACCTGCCAAACTAATCCTTTACATTGATAAGAAATCTCTGCCTCTCTGTCTCTGTCCAAGACTTCTCCTCTTCTCTTCTCTTGCTCTTGGCCCGGGATAAGGGGACAGGTGGGGCACCGCTGACCCGCCCATGCTGGTTTCTGGCCGGGCGGGCACCTGCCCCAGCACCTCCTGGTCACACAGATGGCGGAGGCACCTGCCTGGAATCCTGTTTTGTTTCATAAGGAGGAGGACTTCGCTCAGGAAGCAAGAACCTCATAAACACCAGCCCCCCGGCCACTCCACCCTCTCACAATCAGCACCCAGGCCCGCCCGCTCTGGCTGGATGCAGACAGATAAAAAAGACGGCAGACTGAAAGGTGAGTGACTGCTACGCGTGTGATGACTGTGATTTCGCCATCCGTCTTTAATAATATAAATGCCCCCAGCGTGAGTCCCTCTCCATCTGCGGGGGCCTGCGATCCCTGACGCTCCTGATTCTATTCTCAGCCTGGGCTCTGTTCGTTTTTCACTCTCGCGCACGCAACACATGCACACACACACACACACACACACACACACACACACGCGCGCTCTCGTTAGCACGTCCTCGTTATCCATATGGAGGAGCATCCCGCCGCGATAATTACTGTTTACCTGTACGCCGGACACCTCCGCTCCCCACTGCGCTCGGGTGTGACGCAGGAGCGTCACTCCTCCCCAACGCCTCCATGTGTTCATCACAGAGGCGGCACTAACGCAGACAAGTAACGCCATTCCGGCTGGCCGTATTCATCAAAGCACAGCCACATCACAGCAGTGCTGAAATAAAGTTACAGACCTGCCTCCGGTTGGGCCTGGAGAGCTACGTTGTAAATCCTAAAACAGCATGTTGCATGAAACTGGTACCTCAGTTATAATGTTGCCGTATTATAATTATACATTAAATGGTCACACCACACACAACATTGCTGCAGCATCGTTTTAGGGCTTTTCAGAAAACTGTCATGATGTGACCGAGCTCTGAAATTCAGCTCCAGATAATGACATGGTAACTCATCGAGGCAGCCTGGATTAACCTATTACTTTTACGTAAGCAAAAAATAATTAAGGGCTATCAGATATTTGGCAGGCTACCAGGGGCATAATAAGGACATCCTCACCACACCAAGCCATTTCTATGTGCTCGGAGACCAGAAGAATATCCGTGATTTTCCCTGTTTATGTCCTCCAGTCCTGTAGCTCCACTGCACCACGTATGGGATGGAGTCAGTGAGTTTCCACTGTCTGTTTCCTCTACTCACAGGCCCCACATGGAATCAGAGGAAGTAGATTTAAGCCCTTCAAGGCTAGAGGAAAAGTTAAAAAGTGTTAGAGACATTGAGAGACTATTTCAATGCACTATGAGCTCCCAAGAAAGGTTTTGCTATTCTCCTGCAGAAAAACAGATCCTTGTTGCAATCGTTGTATTTGGTTTGCTTTATCATTTGTCCTAAAACGTTGCTGTGACACACATACTTCCAGGTTTGACAATACAAGTAGACATTCTAGCTGGTGAGACATAACCTAATCTCACGTTGGCTCCTTCTTCATTTCAGAAGGCAAAGACGCAAAAACATAAAACACAGCACTCTGCCATGGGTTTGATTTGGTCATTTTCCTCTCACCCAAAACCACAAACATCTCTATAATTTTGTCCATTCCACACTTGAGCAATCTTGAGCAATCTCAAAATATGTCTACTTTATTTTTTCAGTATGTAACCATTTATCTTCCAGTAATGGTGCAAATAAAGTTATGATCAAACAAAGGTTTTCTTGTAAAAATGTTCTTTATGTCATCACCTTCATCACCTCTGCAGAATGTCCACTTGATCACCAATACTTATAGCTTCATCACCTCTGCAGAATCTGAGCCTTTAGTTAACTACATCCCCACCTGCTGCCAGCACTGCTGCACCGTTGCATTCACACTGGATGCTCCTGGTTAAGTTAAAATGATCAGAGCTCCTTGATAACTGCCTAAATGTTTCCAACTTGATCGAGCATCTTGTTTCCAGAATCCACCATCTGGTGAGTCACATTTTCGTGTTGCAAATGACCCTCATCCTTGGCAGGTGAAAGTGTTCGGATTCAGCACAGCAAGATTCAGCTGACGGGACCGAGGCTTAGATTCAGTCTGTATGAGCCATTTACTTTGATTCACTTCATGCAGGTGTAGTTTTTCTTCATCTTGACTCACTGGACTTGGAATACTGTATTTGTGAAAAATACAAGCACCCCTAGCATTTAATTGTGAGTCAAAATTGTGGGTAAATGTTGATTGTATTTAGACCAAAGTATATGGACAAAGACAGGTAAGGCAGGGCTACCACAGTATTGGCTAGTGAGCAGTTTGGAGTGATCCTGTATGCAATTCCAACTTCCATGAAAGCCAGTTACATTGCATAACATTGATGCAACATTCCAGGAACACTGGAAGAATGTTTTATGTGTAGGACATATCACAGAGAAAGTGGCTGCTGCCCAAGTCATCAGTCTGATGCATTATCAACCAATGCTGTACTCAGACAGAGGATGAGAAGATGGGGTCAATAACCTAAACTAAAATAAATCGATGAAACCTGTTTGCTCATTGAAAGACGTGAACAGCCTTTCAGATCTTTATATTTTATAAGAAAAAATCAGTCCTCACTGATTCTAGTCAGATTATACTCTATACTGTACTATAATACCTGAACATGCGCATCCAATCAGACCTGGAAATTATTTTCATTTCCCAGGGGAAAGCACATATGAATTATATCCAGATATAGTGTGTGGTTGGATTAATCTACGGAACTAGCGTGGACCAAGCAGTCATGCCGTTTTTCGTGAGACCATTCTGATTAAGACTGGAAATGTAAAATCAAACACTGCGACTTTGATGTATTTTTTTATGTGCACCACAGGTGGATTTTAATGACTGAAGAAAAATGCAGCGGCGCGAAATAGCTTTTGGCTGACCGAGGAACACGAATGTGGAGCAGGAGCCAGAGTGAGCGCATTTACCAAAGAAGATGCGCAGTAGGGGCGCATCGTAGAGCCGCGGCGACCCTCTCTGCTACTGTGGGCCGAGTAGTCAAGGTCACCGAGCAAGACGCGCGCGCGCACACACACACACTATCTCTCTCTCTCTCTCTCTCTCTTCCGATAACAAACAGGGAGCAGATGTAGTCTGGTTTGCTCTGTGGCTGTAGATTTATCTATAAAGACAATGTAATAACTCAGTAGGCGATAAATCATCCAATAATTCAAAAGACTGTTAACCTTGTAAAATTGCGGAACAGGATGAACGATTATTCACCTTAAACTCTTTTAAAGATCTCGAATAGATTTTCAAGTGTGTGTTTGGGTTGGATTGGGGGTTCGTGCGGATGTATATTTGTAAAGATTAATACAAATTTCACATATTGGTCAAAATTGTGTTTTCCCCATGGGTTTTCACAGGCTGCAAATCCACAGTCGCCATTTAAAACAACCAGGTAAATTCCCCATGCAGCATGGTTCATGTCACAATAAAACGCTGTTTTTATGGGTTGTGGCAGGAAAGCGCTATTAAAATAGATAAAACATATGAAACGGGCACCTGGAGGATTATAAAAAAAAGAATTGCCTCTATAAAGCCACAAACACCCGAAGCTGCACTCTTGTCTTGATAGGCGAAGAGATTTTACAACCACGTGCTCTTTGATAACATTATGACATGCTGCCCCCTTCTGGACACAAATCACTTTTTTTTTTCCACAGACTTGCGATTCTATGAGGTTGGTTTGATGCTGGTCTGTTGTAGAGATAAAGTCTGTCTTCCCTTTGAGGTGATTTTGCATTTCAAATGAATTAAAACTGTGTCCAGGGTAAAACGTAATTGATGTTCAAATCCTTGCATTGATAAATTACTTAAATTATCCATCTGTTAATAGTGAAACATAGAGAAATATGAATGTGTCATTTTACTTACGTTTTTATTGTAAATTGACAATACACATCTCTAATACATTTAAATGATAAAGCAGCTCTTTTACTTCTTTTCTTTTAAGTTCATTCACATAGTTTCATTAAATGTGATTGGTATTTAGTAGCTGAGCACTTCTTAATGTACAGGACAGTGAATGGAACAGTCCCCTCATACCTACAAGCAGTCTTCAAACCGTATGTACCACCAAGATCACTACACTCTGCAACCATGGGGAAACTGACTGTCCAGTTCTGACAGGGCCACTCCTCTCAGACACAATGTCTGTGTGTACTGGTCCCCCAGTGGTAGAATAAACTTCCCATGGGGGTCAGGACAGCAGAATCACTGGCCATCTTCTGATGCAGACTGAACACCCACCTATTCAGATTCAGTTCCACCTCAGTCCCCACCCCCTATCACCTACTACTTGTATTACATGTATTACTTGCTGTTTTTTACATGTAGTATCTCAATGTGTTATGGATTCTTTGATCTAGTGACTGTGATATATGGTAGTGTGTATATTTGGTTTCCCTTAGTTTCTAGGCTGCCTAGTAAGGTTAGCACAAGTTAACTTGAATAGTGTTATGTTCACGCTCACTGGTCTGGGAATGTTGTCAGCCTGGTCTGACACTTGTTCAACTCAAATGGACAAGCATCTGTTGTCTTGTGCTGGAAGTCGCCTTGGATAAGAGCATCTGCTAAATGAATGTAATGCAATGCAATGTAATGTAATGTTTTGATTATGGTTTTTACTGTGTTCCCTGATATATTTCATGCCTTTGATATATTTTCATAACCCTCTCCCGATCGGTACCTTTAAACAATTTGATCCTCGATATGTTTTGGTAGCTCCAGCTGATTTTATCCTGAGCAATTGGTCACAGGTAAAGTCAATCAAACTTTGGGCATGAGTTTGATTGTGAATCGCTAGACACAATTACAACTCCTATTATAAAGGGTGTGCAAACTTACACAGCCAAGGTGCTTTGGTTTTCTATGCATATTCCTCATATGTAAGTCATATTGATACTGTAAATGAAGAGTGGTCCTAAAAGCCACAAATACATAGGAGTGTTTGTTATGTGAACACAGTGCTTATAAAACAATGTGTTAGCATTATTTATAAAAGAGTACATATAATATTATTTGTGTGTATAAGGAGTAAATCAAATTTCCACACTCTGCGAAGGATAAAGAGTCAACCCTGGAGACCCAAATTGCTTCGGATTGTTTTAACAAAACATGCACAGGCTCATGAAATTGTCATTTCTCCATACAAATTATGCATAACTTTGTTTTCGTATAACTACAAATTAGGAGGAGAAGGCAGGAGGAACAACAACAGGCAAAAGTTACAGCAACTGTGTTTCTCATTTTAGCCAGACTGGACCAAAGCACAAGACTGCTCCATCCATGAAGATCACTTTAGTTCACTATAACTCAAAACAAAAGAGAGCCTAGGAGCTTCCAAATATACAGCATGTGGAAAGAGCCTGCCAGAATCCAAGAGCAACAAATTCAACCATGAACCTCCAGGAAACTCTTCACACCGAATATCACAGGAGCTGTGCCTTTACACAGGGCGCACTAATTGATAGGGCCGCAAGCAGCAGCCCCGGTGATCAGTGCCAAGCTGCAGCTGCTCCCATGCCTGTTAGTGGGTCTGACGCTGTCCGCGGTCCTGCAGCACAGATACAGTAGCTGCCTAACAGAATTAAAATGTTAACAATACATACCAGAGATTTAGCAGTATTTGATTTTAACTAATTACAAATGACATCCTTTAGATCAAAGCACATTAATATTTTAAACAGATCAAAACCAGCTGTCAAGTTTTTTTTTGCAAAACGCATTTAAAGCTACACAATCAAAAAACATATGGCATGGGGTTTCCAAATGATTGCTATAGAAAGAGAAGACTTTGTTTAAAAAAGTTTAAAAAACACAACACAGAGGTTTCTCTCACTTCAGAGCGTAGACTAAAAATTGGTGTCCTAAAAATGAAATGTCCTTACAGCTGTGACTCCTTGATAAATCTTATCCTCAAAATGATAACTCAGAAAAAAATGAGGTAAAACCCGTCTGAGAGTGTTATTGAATCTTTCCTCTGGACCTGACTTACATGCAAGTTACTGACATGAGGTGGTTGAAGATGATTTGCAAAAATGAAACAGATTTATAGGGACGGCATCAAAAACTATTTCAAATTTCTTTTAGAAACAAATACTTTCAAGTAGGCAGTTTGGGCGGTGAAAACTGCAGCAGAAAACACAATAGTGTTTGTCAGATCTATGCAACACAGAAAATATTAACCACATTGGTAAGCTCAGTGCATTTGTGACCTTGCAATGACAGAAGGGGTGGTGTGGGTACTGCTCCCATACTTTGATCACAGTCACTCTTCTTGTATTCTTCCAAAACATAGGAGGCCTTCAGGACCTCAGACAGCAGCCTCACCTACAGGCACGCACAGCTGTGGTGACTGGCAGTCAGCCAAGGTTCGGCTCTTTGCCTCTGTCGAGCCTTTCATCAAGGCAGCACCTTCATGCTTTTGAGGAGAAACATTCATGGACACAGTTGCTGTGGGTTCACGCTCCCTGGAAATGTGCTTCTTAACCTTGTCCTCTAGGGCCGGGGGGACTACCTTGGAGTTACCCTTATATGGGGATATTGTTCAGTTTGTTCTGTGGTTTCTTTAGTCGTTGCTTCTTTGTTTTCCTCTTGTTTTAAACTGTGAAGGGTAATAAAATGGCTGTGGGCCAAGGTCCAGTCATTTTCAGAGTCTGTGTCTTATCAAACCACCACCTGGCACAGTGGCCACAACAGACATCATGTCACAGACCTCCATTAATTAATTAAAGAACTGGTGTGCACTGATGTGTGTCACTGTGTTTTATTATTCCACACAAAATGTAGAATTATTGTATCCTATCTGACCATAATGCTCATTGTTACAGCAGGATAACTCATGCCAAATATTCCTTCAATTTTGGAAAAGAGAACCTTGAATGGTGAGGTCTAATGTAAATTTAACCACGCATTACATCTAAGCTTATTTATTTATTGTAAGCCCTAAATCACATTTACATTTTGGTCACTTAGCAGACGATACAGAGCTACGTACAAGATATGTGAACATTTAATGTTATGCTTACATTTTTGACATCCAGCAGGCACTAACTAGGAAGGCATACATTTGGTGTGATGTAAATTATATTCACTTATTCAATTAATGCTCTTATATATGACACCCACCCCTTTAACTTTCAGAAAGAGCCTTGATATCATCCACAGATGTTAACAATGAATTGTAACAGGGAGGAGTTTTCATCTGCTTAAGAAGGGAGGGAGGGAAATATACCATTACTCAGGTGGATGACAGTTTTATAAAGGATGAAAATCTGGTTGCTAAAGCTGTAGATACAGGATGCAAGGATGATTTTTCTATCAGAGTGGCCCCCAACCCCGGTCCTGGAGATCTACTATCCAGTTTATTTTCTACATCACCATAAGTCATGTTTATATGAAGGAGTGGGACCACATTTAACATAACATGTTAGCAAAACTAGTTTGATGAACACCTTGCTGATATTATAAGGTTGTTACAGGTCTATATTTCAATGACAGCTAAAAAGCAAAAAGCAGTTACAAAGCATTATGTTTGCATATTTTTTGGTCTGATCCCCAAATGGTCCAAATGATAAATGTTATTTTATTTTTGAGCTCTGTTTGTGTGGCACTAAATAGATAAATAAATACAAACAAAAAAAGAAAAATCTTGTATTCTGTGCTGCTTTACTGTTAAAAAGGGAGTATTATCTTTTGCCAGACCTCAGTCAGCATCCACATAATGCCCAAATTATACCCAACATGTCTCATCTGTTTGTACTAATTTGTGCTGTGACAAAATCACTTTCACAGCATGATTCATTTCATGGTTGCAATGTTTTTCATCCTTTATGAATTTGGTGACATCAGGTAGCAACCCTACATTATCAGAAGCACACACAAACCAGCTACCACAAATTAATTATATATATTCTGGAAAATTTTGATATTGTGGTGGTGCCAAATGAGGATGTTGTCCTTTAAAATATTTTAATATCCTCAAAAACTAATGCATTGGAAATATGTTATCACAGCACAACACAGCACAAAGGAATTATATATGAATAATTGTTTGTGACATTTTTGTAGGTTCAAATATCAGTGAGCTAATTTTTTGTGTCAAAGAGAATCAGTGGTATGCTTATCGAAATTACACTTCCATGACATTGCAGTAAGCATAACTGTGACAACACAGTCACATAAAAAATATTGTATGCTAGCACTTACCATTCAAGTTTGTCAAAGGCCCAATCATTCATACACTCAGTCATAACTACATGAAAATTTCAGGTAAGGTTTTCATATGATTTTTTCATTCATAAAATAATGTAGAGGTCTGACCATTCTTGACTTTTTGTTGTTTGTGTATGATTGTTTCATTACCTTGCCATACATAGCTCACATGAATTTTCCCTCTTTCATGCATTGCATCTATAGCAATAATAACAGATCCTGTGTCATAAATGTATGCATATTTAGCTTTTAATATGCTTAAATACATATTAAATGCATTTAGTCTAAAAGTATTATATTTAAATATAAATTAAATTTTAAACGATATATTCAGTATATTAAAACATGCTTCATAAATCGTTCATTTGTAGACTTTTAACTGGGATTTGCAGCCTATTTGTTTAGTTTGGTTAGTCATTCTTTAATCCTGTTTTAGGTAACGAGTGAAATTAAAAATAGCTTTCAAGCGACATTCCGGACTTGGCACGAGCGCAGATAATCGTGTGAATATTTCCGTGAATTTTCGTTACGATTCGGGCGAAGCTCGGATATATCCGTAAACAGATCGGCATGTTCCGTATCTGATTCGGTCGTTCTCGATGGTGCCGCTGAGTTGATTTTCGTCTCCCTCGTTCTCCGTGTTGTTGTTCCCGGTGACGCGACGGAGGTGTAGCCTGACGCGGTCTCTTACGTGTCGGCCTGAATAAAAGTGGAGCTCCGAAGGCCCGGGAGTGACGGAGGGAGTCTGTATCGGTAAGGGAAGACAAGTGTCCGGGGTGGGAGGGAGACAGGGCACGTCTCAAAGAGGGATAGAATGTTGTCGTAGTCGACCCGGAGGAAACAAAGAGATCATGGCGGCGGCGAGCTTGTTGCAGGGAGGGGAGGCTGCGGCTGGAAGAATGCATGGAGCGGGGACTGCGGTCCACGAGGGAAGCGCAGCGTGTTTGCAGAACGCAGTCTGTGATGCTAGCTGTCTTTCTAAGGTCTCTCTCCGTGTCATCAAGCACGATATCACTGATGCAGTAGTGCGTTTGGAGATGACATTCTTCGTGATCCCCATCTTGGTTCTCTGCGCACCCATGCATTGGAACCTTAGCCATAAGAATATTGAAGCAACGGTCTCTAACTTTTATTTCACCATTGGAAAAATACTGCTGTGTTTAAAAACGTTAGATGAGCCAGAGCTGATCCTTAGATTGCTGGTTATCTGCCTGGCACGATTATCTGCCAATGCAGCTAACTAGTTAGCTAGATAGTCTGTCTTAGTTTTGCACACCAGTTAGCTAGGTAGCTGATAATTGGGGCAAGTTTGCAAGTGAGTAACGTTAGCTGGCTAGCTTCAGGGGAAAAATTAGCACTGCTCCAAAATTTGTAACGTGGAGAAGTATCCTGCTTGGGGTCGCACTGTAAGAATATGTGCTTTTTCGTATTTGTAATCTCGGTACAAATTGGGCACAACTGTCTGCATTCTAACGTATTGATTTGAAAAGGAAAAGGCGGTAACTTGCGCTGCTTGCAGACGAGTCCAGCTTTTCAAGCATGTACCCGTAGGCAAGTAGATGACCAGCTGTGGGTTAGCTGCTGCTTCAAGTGGGTACAATAAACCACCCATGTCTCTATTAATGATTCTGTTGCCATTGTACGACTGCGATTTAAACTTTGAAATAATACTTTGCAACGGTGGGGAAGACGATTTGTCTCTGTGAAAAAGGTGTTTGCTGCAAGGCGAAGTTGTTTACATTGAGCTGTTGTTAGCGAGATGTACAGCTGTCTATACCTAGTACACATAGCACCATTTTTGAAAAAAGCAAGCGACTGAAACTGACAGGCATTGAGCTGGCTACTGCAGAACTAGCGCACACCCCCGCAGGGGTTTTGAAATCGGTGAATCGTACTGTGACACCATCCCAGGACTCGGCAATCGTTTCGGAGACATACGGTGCCTCCCACTGCTCGTGATTCTGGACTATAAGGTTTTAAAGCATTTGTCATAATCCCAGGATAAATAAAGTCATCAATTGTTTCTGTCACGCTACTCTGCAGTTTATTTTTAAATTTATTGTTTACGCGTCTCCTGCTGTGTTTGCTGTCAATTCATTACCGGCCTATTGAAGACACTCTGCATTATGAATGGTTAGTTTTCATTGAGTGGTGAGAGTCCCTCACTGCCCCTGAATTCCAACACTGAACAGGAATTCAGAAAAAGTGAACATATACTTCACAGCAGACTCCACCTTTATTCAAGAAATGATCATGGTTCTCACCATAGCTAGAGTTTGGTGTTCCTTACTGTTTCACCTTTGCTTTGCCAGTCTTAAGAGTAGGAAGTTTATCTTTGCTAAAAAACAGAAATGATGAGCATACAAAAGTATTTATGTTCTTGTATTTAATTTACAGAAAAAATGAAAGGCATATAGTCATCTAAAGGAGGGACAGAAATTTGGGACAATTCCTGGAAAAGTTCTAAAGGCTCTCTCTATAGCACAGAAAAAGTTTGCCATTTATCAACTGTTGTATTAAAACAATTAAGTGTTCTTGGTTGCAACAATATTATATTAAACTGTTTAAACATCTTTTGAAGATTTTTACTTTTTCTGTGCAATCTCAATCTCACCCCCTTTATTTTAACATCAGCTCTGGCTGACTTCTGACTTTGTGTTTGCCATGTTCCTGTTAACAGCAGCTCTGGTTCTGTTCTGGCTTTGTGTTCACGAGGGATTAAAGATGGGCCTGGAAATCTGCTCTGGTGCCCTGGCTTATGTCTGGCCTCAAAAAATGTCAGTAGGTACAACAAGCTCTCTGAGGAAATTTTTAAAACCCTTCCTATCTGGATATGAACCTTTATAATGGGAGGGGAAAACACAAACAACCTATTAAACCAGTCTTTCATTGATTTTGCGTGCTTAAATGAAACTTTCTTCAACTTTTTTGGCCACACTGTGATTCTTAGTGGAAGCTATATATGAAATCATTATGGTGGCCTTGTACCCTATGTGGAAAATGTACAAACTGTCCATGTAGGTTGTTTCCGACGGCCCCTGAAATGTGAGTGAATAGTCCTGTAGGGCCGGTTTAAATCCACTAAAAGTCCATTTTGTTTTAACCCTGCAAGGAGCAAGTCTCAGTAAGCAAAATTAATAACATTTTCCCAACATTCCTATGACGTTTTCACACGTCACCATCCTTGTCAGGGTTCTTGCTATCAGGTGTCATATTGTTTGTACAGTGGCTAGCTTCTGAGCACCATTTATTGGATAAGAAAGTGAAACATTGGCCTGGTGCTGCAGGGATAGACTGTAAGAGGAAACATTACCCTGGTGCTGCAGGGATAGACTGTAAGAGGAAACATTGTCCTGACATTACCCTGGTGTTGCAGGTATAGACTGTAAGGGCAGACATTGGCACTGCAGGGATGGACTGTAAGGGCAAACATTGACCCTGGTGCTGCAGGTATAGACTGTAAGGGCAGACATTGGCACTGCAGGGATGGACTGTAAGGGGAAACATTGACATGGCTCCCCAGCGGGCAGCAGCTGCAGGGTGGGAAGTGACACATTCCTCAACCATGAGATGGATCGTCTGGTACAGAGTAGAATGGTGCGTATGTGTTAGAGCAAAGGTGTGTGTGTGTGTGTGTGTGTGTGTGTGTGTGTGTGTGTGTGTGTGTGTGTGTGTGTGAGCAGAGCTGTGTCTATGTGCAGTTTGCAGAGTTCCTGCAGAATTCTGTCTCCTCCACTCCAGCGTGTCTTTGAGGTATTTGCTATGAATGCTCTCTGTGGAAACAAAATGGACGCCTTCTTGTTCCAACTTGCACAGCAGTTTTCCCTCACTCACTTTTGTTTTCACTCACTGTGTTCAGGAATACTTGTTCTTTTTCCCTTCATAGAGTGGCATTCCATTCCCCTTGCTGTGTGTGTGAGCCATAATTAACCCCTGAGTCTCTGCACAGCTCTGCCTCTGATCTCCCATAGTTTCACCAGACCATGTCACCATCTGTACACTGTTGTCAAAGTTAACAGAAACAAGGATATTTTCAGCTCTTAAGATAAAGTGGAGGGAGAGCTTTATGACACTGAATCAATCATGAAGAAGTTTCCTCCTCCAAACTTGGCAGTGAGACAGTGGCAGAAGTGGGAAGCTCTGCTGCCAGTAGTGAGTTTGTTTAGGGTTTCACACTGTTAAGGTACTGGATCTGGGTGGAACTGGAAACTGGATGAGACAGTAGGCTTTAGAATCTCTGCTCCACACTGTGCACTGGCACGCACTACACCCCCAACCCGCCCCCCGTGGACAGGTGTGGCAAGGTATCTCTGTTCTGCCAGGGTTGTTTCTACAAGGTCCTCTCTCTGAGCTCATTGTGAGTATTGGAGTAGCACTGCAATTAAACTCTGATACTATTTAATATCAGTGTGATCAATGCTTTGTGCTTTGTATCTGTTTAATGATCTACACACTCAGGGAAGTTTAGGTAAATGCAAGCTTTTATTGCCATGCTGGTATGTGGCCTCTACTGTGTTATTACTGCTTTATCCTAAACTGCAGTGCACTGTGCACAGAGTCCCCTAGTGTGTACATGCATGGTGACTGCCTCTTTGCAGTTCCTGTCAGTGTCCAGCCCAAGCTATTTCCATCCTGCTTGTGTTGTCAAATTCAGTGCATCTATTACATATGCTTCCGCATATGCTGCAGGAGTCAGTGCTGGTGTTAACAGGCGCACCAGACTGGAGCAGTACAACTGTGCCAGCATTTTAGTGTTTTTGAACACCATTCTTCCTCCTCTTCCTCTTCTGTTGGGTGCAATGTTCCCGTTTACCCTGGTATGGATGTCCCCTATGTAATATCTTCTACAAAGGGAGGAGTATTTTCACAGGAACAGTTTGGAGTAACAACAGCTGCCTGGAGCTGTTCCAGAAGTGGTTACACGCGGTTAACTGCACGGCATGAGATGTTTATGTAAGACCATCTCGTGTACGGGTCGGCTTTGTCGAAACATGCAGGGCGCACGTAGCTGAAACCTAACAGCCATGCAGCCATTGCACGGTGTCTCTGAATCAACTCGGCGCTGAAATCAGATACTAGCACCGTTATTGTAATGGTGTCTCAGCTCCCCAGTCCCTGCATCTGTTTGCTTTTGGGGGGATGAAAAAGCTCATCCACAGTGTGGAGAATTTCACCACAGTCCCTTAGTGCGAAACAAAGATAAACCTCAAGAGCAGATATACTTTATTAAGGGCAGTCAAGGAATATCCCGCAGTGTTAGTGCAGAATGCAGCTGGGAGAATATTGGCTCAAACAAAAAAAGAATCATTCTTCATTCCTTCCTTGCTACGGTTCTCTGGACATTTTAGAATTGATTTTACAGATCTTTTACTTGCTTTTGACACATTCAGTGGTCTACCACCAGGATATCTGTCCCAGGTTTTAATGAAATACGAGCCCATGTGCTCTCAGATCTGCTGAAGCTGTCCTCCTCTGCCTTCCTCAGTCAATCACAAAAGAAGTAGGGAGCCCACTTACAGTTTTTATGCTCCAAAATTGCAGAAGTGTGTCTCTCACAGTGTATCAGTGACAGTCAGTTGATATTTTTACAAACCGGCTGTCAAAACAAATTCTTCTTCTTCATCATCTTCTGTGAAATGAAGAATGCAATCTAAAGTCTAAAATTTGGTTTACTTGGCTCCGCTTTGTTCTGGACTTTAGAATACACAGCCTGGTTTTGAGAATAAAGAACATCCCCAAAAACATAGACAGACTTTGTGTATTGATGGCGGTCACCGGCCAGTGCTGTGCTGTTATGTTTGTCCCCAGCTGAAGGTGGTAACGGAACAGTGCTCTGCTCCTCTTGTGTGTCCCCAGCTAACTCAATGACCATGGAATCAGCTGCCGAGTCACAGCAGGGTGCGGACACTGCTGTCTCCGAGACCGATAGCCAGCAGATTGCACAAGCGCAGATCGCCAGCCTGGCACAGGTAAGCTCCAGAGAACTGACCCAGAATCAGCTCGCATTACCCGTAAGCCTACAAACAACCAGCATGATTTAACAAGCTAAAGCTGATCCAGCATCAGTGCACTCCCTTGCTGACAGAAATGGTGCAAGGTTTAGATTCATTCCTATTTTTTTTGACATGAAGCCAAGTTCTGTGCTGAAATAGTTCTTACTGGTGAAAAGAAATAGAATTGCTCATTTTATGCTTCAGTAGTCACATATTCCTCACTGAGTGTTTAAATTGCTTGTCTTTTTTCCACTGAGATTGTCATGTTGCTCTGGTGAGGCACATGTTATTTCAGTAATTTAGTCTGCTAGTCATCTGGAGGTCCAGTCTTTAATTAAATCCATTAATTAATCTTTGTTTTAATTAAAAGTTCATAAAATAAGAGATCAGCACTCACTGACAGAATGGCGGAGTTGTTTTATCCATTGAACATGCCACACATTGTAATCTGATAAGTGCTGGTGCTCAATTAAGAAAGAAAGAAAAGTCACTCTTGCCCTGGGCAGGTGTGCAGAAGAGTTTGAACAGAAGAAGCTCCTGTCCCCAGTGTTTGTTCTGTGTCAGATGACAAAGCAACATGAGGGTGGGCAGGGCCAAGCCTGCGGTAGCTGGACTGCCTCCCTACCTCATGTGGTCGTGGTTCAGTTGAACAGGAGCCTGCAGTGCCCCGTCGGAGCACACATATGTTTGAGTTTGGACTGCATTCCACAACGTGAGAAGCTAGGTTAGAAGTTTACATTTCTTTGCCAAGTCTCAGTTAGAAGTGTAGCCACGACTGACACTCTGACTGCGGAGGCCTACTGTGTGGGTGTGTGTGTTTGGTGGAGACTGAGTGCATGTATGTCACTCGTCTGCAGGTCTCCATGGCAGCTGCACACGCCACCTCGGCCAGCCCCACTGTCACCCTCGTCCAGCTACCCAATGGTCAGACGGTGCAAGTGCATGGGGTCATCCAGGCGGCCCAGCCCTCGGTCATCCAGTCTCCACAGGTGCAAACCGTACAGGTGAGAACAGACGATGTTCCCTCCATCCCATGACTGCAGCATCACCGTGCAGGACAGCACTGCTCTGAGACAGGCTGTGAATTCATATCATAATCGTAATACTGGTATGATCTCATGACTATGACATATCCTGTAGCGAGGAGACAACCTTTTTCTCCACCTACATTTTCTCCACCTACACATTAATTATCTTCATTGGCTGCAATGGTATTGTCTGAATTTGTGTTCATAGGATAATTCCCCACTGATTCAACAATGCTGGCATGGCGCTGGTGCCTTGAATGAGTGAAGTTGGAATGATAACTTGACTCTGGTGCTTTCAGATCTCCACAATCGCAGAGAGCGAGGACTCTCAGGAGTCAGTGGACAGTGTGACGGACTCCCAGAAGCGTAGAGAGATCCTGTCCAGACGCCCCTCCTACAGGTAGGAGCAGAACCTCCCCTCTGTGGTGTGTGTGTGTGCAAATTGTTTGAGATGAGTGTGTCAGCTCACTGGAGCTCTTAGGCATGGTGGTGTTTGACTGGAGTGTGTAAGGCATTTGAATTCAGAGTCCCAGTGGGTTGTGTGTGCGTGTGTTTCTGTGCATTCATCCCACATGAGCTGAGTTGAACTCCCCCCACCTGTAAGTATTGATGGGAGCATCAGGCTTCATGAACCCCAAAACGGATGAAGCTTCTATGTTACTGCTTTGAACCAGTTATACATAGTATTTGCTGTGGGGAGCAGTTTCACTGATCCTGCATGTTTCCGCCTCCTCAGGAAGATCCTGAACGACCTGTCGTCAGATGCACCTGGTGTCCCGCGCATAGAGGAGGAGAAATCTGAGGAGGACTCCACACCTGCCATCACTACCGTTACTGTGCCAACACCCATCTATCAGACCAGCAGTGGCCAGTACAGTATGTAACCCCATCTGTTCTTCACATTTAGAGACATAACAAGCAAATACAGCAGAATATATCACACTGTCCCTTTTTCCCATATATACAGATTTATCATCTGTTTATAATATAATATGATAAATTTTAGTTGCATCTCCCTCTGTGAAAACTGCTTATGTATCTCATGCCATGTACAGTACAGGCTGTCTCCTCTTTTCTCACTTGCAGCGTTCTTAATTGGTTTCACAGTTCCAGATTTTTGCACACCTAGTCTAGTAATAAACCTGAGAATGATTATTGTAACTGTTTCACATGAAGGAGTTCTGCCTAGAGCTAGAACAGCCAGCTCCTAATGCTTTCTGCCAGCAGTGAAAGCATCTCTAACATCTCTGTCACTTCCTGTCGACCCCCTAGTCGCCATCACCCAGGGAGGGGCGATCCAGCTGGCCAGTAACGGCACAGACGGGGTGCAGGGCCTGCAGACGCTGACCATGACCAACGCCGCAGCTGCGCAGCCCAGCACCACCATCCTGCAGTATGCCCAGACCAGCGACGGCCAGCAGATCCTGGTGCCCAGCAACCAGGTGGTAGTGCAAGGTGAGCTAGAGTGTACACGTGACATCACCGAGCTGCGCAAATGGGTGCAGCCAGTCTGCAGAAACGTCCAGCCACTGCGCAGATGGGTAGAGCATATCTGCAGAAGCATGTAGCCACAGAGCAAAAGTGTATGGCGTCTGCGCATGAAGGTGCCATGATTGCTTTGTCTATATTAGCACAGATACACAGTAATTGCACTCAGAAAAGCTGACTGATTCATTTCACTTACTTCTATAAACTGTTTTATTGACTTGAACCTGTTGCAAATCCACTCCTCACTCCCACCCAACTCCTGCAGCTGCCTCTGGGGACGTCCAGGCCTACCAGATCCGCACAGCCCCCACCAGCACCATCGCCCCCGGGGTGGTCATGGCGTCATCCTCCGCCCTGCCCAGTCAGGGAGGCGCCGAGGAGGCCACACGCAAGCGGGAGGTTCGGCTGATGAAGAACAGGTATGGGCCAGACTCGGTAGGGCCACCTGATGGTGTGTCCTTGGTATATACAGCTAAACCTGTTCCCTAGGTGTCATTTTCAGTTCAGTTCATGTTTCCCAAAGAACATAAAAAATCAATTAGAGAAGGGGATGTGTGTCAACCTTATGATGTCACATATGTAAAGTCATACTGGAGTGGTATGTGTAACCTGCTGATTGTTGACTGTCATTCTCCTCCCTGCCACAGGGAGGCAGCACGTGAGTGTCGCCGGAAGAAGAAGGAGTATGTCAAATGCCTGGAGAACCGTGTGGCCGTGCTGGAGAACCAGAACAAAACCCTCATCGAGGAACTGAAAGCACTTAAAGACCTGTACTGCCATAAATCTGAGTAACCCCACCCCCTCCTTGCCCAGCTTCTGCGCACCTGTACAGAGACTCTGCCCAGCACTAACCCCCTGGGCACGGACACTCCTTTTTTCTAAATGTTTTTTAATGCTACAAACTGCCTATGAGAAAATACAGGAATAAGGAAAAGAAAAACTCGCAACCTAAGGTCAAATTTCCTCCCTTTACTTGCAAAGCATGACCTTAAAAAAAGGAAAAAAAGAACTTTTATCACAGAAATCCATTTTTATTTCTCCTGGTTGGTGAGAGCACACAGGATTGATGCTTCTTGGAGCAACGGCAGGCTGGTTTGAAGGACAGGAGTTGAAAGGCTGAAGGCTGTATCGGGGGTGTGTGATTGAGGGCTCCAGGAAAATTCAGATCTTTCAGGAAAATGTCTTCTGTAAGCTTCCGATACTAATCTGGTCACTGGATGGTTGGACCTCAGTTCAGAAAGGAACGGAATCTATGTGTCATAACTGAGAAGAAAAAAGCCTGTCATAACCTCCACATTCATACCACCCACTCCTTTCTGACTTCATGAGTATCAAGACCTCACCAGTAGGAGTAATGGAAGAGCCATCACTACATGACCCCCCCACTCTTGAAGGGGAGGAATGGAAATTTTGGAGTATGGAGTATTTGGATTTGAGCCTTGCTAGAGAGGGCATTGGTGTGAAACCCAAGTTTTGTGGGTGATGTCTACCCATTTATGTGTTCATTTCAATGCCTGTGTCACTAACATGGTTCTGAATCAAGCAGAATCTTCTGTTTCAGTGTTTTAGGTTGAATTTATTTTTTTCATACCTCTAATTTCAGCATTTTTGAGTTTACCTTATTAAACTATGGCTGAGAAGTGGTTGGCAAATATTTTGAGTGGGGTTGAAGATTGATCCTGGATTACTGTACATTGATTACCACTTAAAGAAACTACAGGCCCTTAACAGTTAGTAGAGATATCTGTTTGTAGTGTGCACGTATCACTTAGCTTGCCAGGTAGACCTGCTCCAGGAGATACAGTCAGTAGTGAAGCCAGTGGAATTCCAGTTACACACTACAACCAGTGCACTCCTTCCTGTCTGTCACTGAGAAAGCTCTGCTCGTCCAGAGAGGTCTCTGTACAGTACTGTGCTCAGATGTCCCTGTATTACACTCTTGCCCCGTAGAGCTGTTCCACCCTGCTATCGTGTCAACATTATTAAAACCAGTCCATCTGAGGCTCATTTGGAGACATTAGGGACTCTGCCATTGGCATGGAGATGGGGATATAACCGGGAACTGTAGAACTGGAACCAGCCTGGCTCATTAGACCCCTTTTTATCTGCAGAGCTGGAACCAGGCTCACCCGTAGTAGCCCTTTTCCACTATAAATATGGAAATGAACTGGCCCATAATACCCCTTTTCCACTGTAGAGCTGGAATCAGCTACAACTGCTTCCATCCTGCACTGAGTGATCAGGGCCGCAGCCCATGGCTACAGTTGCAATCACTCACTCTCTCAGATTCACCAGCAGAAAAGAATCTAGCGGTCCATATAGTTGGGTAGTTTGGGTTGGGTTATGCAGAAGACAGCTGTTTCTGCATTGCTTTTGGGACCATTCATGCAGTTTGTGTCAGCATTAATAAAACATCTATGTCTGAGAAAGGCACTACAGGGGTAAGACCTGGTTCACCTGTAAAGCCTGGGCCTCCAGCTTCAGAAGCTGGGAAAAAATCCACTGAAAAGGAAGAGGAAATGGGCTACTTCATATTTTCTTTATCATTGGATTAAAGAATACCATATTGTATTATTAATGTAACTGTTACTATTGGAGCCAGCAGTCATATGTAGATTATGCTTCATGCTTTTTTTGTAAACATTTACTATTTTTCATTCATTTGTAATTATATTTTTGTCTCAACCAGTAAGAAATTTGTTTATTTGTATTTAAAACAAAAACAACAAAAAAAATATTGTCTGCCGGGGCAAATATTACACTTTTGGCAGCTATTTGACAAAAAGGCCTTTGATATAGTCAGCGTGCGTTTGGGTGTACTTTTCTGTTGCGTGTATAGGAGGCTGTGAATGCCAAAACCAGCATTAGTGCCTGGCTAGTGCATCACTCATGAGTTTTCACGTGTATACAATGCAATCATTGCGTTATTTTTGAAATGGCATATGAATGTGGTGATATTGAGGCTGTGAAATAGAATCTATTCTTTTGGTTTAACGCATTGTACCCTTTCAGCACTAAAACATGTTAATCAGCCGCATCTAAAATCAGCATTTGAACATAATAATGTATCTTTGGGCTCGTATGTGCTTTGTTACAGGAGTATTTGGTTTCATGTGTCTCATTAAGAAACATTAAACAAGATTCACAGTTACATGGATCCAGAAATGAATTCTGGGTAGATGACCAATTTTATTTTTTAAACTTTGTTGATCTTCCAGTAAGGTAGAAAAGCAGCTTGGCATTCATACCAGTGAATTTGCATGGGATATCACACTCCAGCAGTTCATACAGTGACCAATCCAAGATTCTTCTGATTAATTGATCAATATCTGTATGATTTATTACTAGTTTGGTTTATCCTTGGAAATTTTTGCAGTTTGATAATCTTCATGCTCAGGACACATAGGAATATGCTCAGTATCTTGTGTGAGCTACACATAGTCAAACAAGACTATTCTGATCTTCCCTGTAACAGTTTGGAGATGTGTGTTTCATTTCTGTATTGGATATGATTTAATTAATTGCTCTTCTGTATAGCAGGTGTTTTGCAATTTGAATGTCTGAAGCCATTTCAAGTTGCTCTGAAAAAAATGCAATGTAAAAGTTATGTTCCAAGCCTGATGAATTTGTCCTGTATCAAAAATGGTATGAGGAAAATGGTTAATAAGAGAAATGTTTGACCATGTTCATAAACAGTTGCTATTTTTTACTGTGGTTATTATACAGTACTGCTTTGCTGGTTTTATTTGTATACATTAAAGCATTGTTACATTACAGCATTAACATATGAATTTAATATTTCAAGAAGGAAGTTTGAGGGTAGAAGGGTTGGTCACTGAGAGCAAGAGGTAAGCCTTTGACCTGGTTGTGTATCTGAGATTTCAGGCATAGTTGGTAGAAAGGTGTCTAACATTAAGCTGTTTGGCTGGTGTGCTGTATTGGTTTAATATGTTTCTGTGCACTGTAGCTCATGGTCATTGCCCTGTCTTCCTCTCTCCATGCAACCTGCAGAGAAACATTTGATATGCTGTTTGTCCGGTGGAATCTGAGTGTGACAGATTGCGGAGGTGAGGCCTGGTGGCTGTTCTGCGGTAGACTTACCATGTGCCCTTTCATCCAAAGGGAGGTGGGATGGGGTTTGACAGGCAAGCACCCCTTAAAGCACACAGTTTTGCTTACTAAGTTTGTACAGGTCTATGACTGTACATGTACATTGCCTGACTGATCTCCTGTTTAAAATGTGTAATTTACTGCACAGATAAAAAGGGAATGTAGATTGTTTGCTGTGCAAGGATCTGAAAGGGGTGGGCAGGAGCTCCCAGCGTTCCTCATACAATCACTAGGCCAAAGCAATGACCTGACAGCAGTGTATTTCCGTCTCATTCAGTGAGCCAGACTGCACTTCAGGAAAGTCACTGAATTTACACCCCCCACCACCCCCGCTACTATGTTTCTATCTATGTTGTTTGGACGCGAAACAGTTTCAGCCACGAAAAGCAGGCCAACATAGAAAACCATGAAAAACAGACAAGTGTGGACAGCTTGTGTTCATATCTGTAGCGAAAAAGGACTTGCAGTTTTTTAACCTTTTGTGCTGTTTGTATAATGCCAATTTTACTAAGTAGGTATGATTTTTAAAACACTATGTATTGCACATGCTGTAATCCTACTAGCCGCTGCTTTCTTGTGTTCCAGTAGCTGAGCAGTGCACTGTATATACTAATCGCCTGATTCTTGACAGACTCATTGCTTCTACATTATCACTAACCTCCCTCCCTGTTTTAAGAGTACCCCGTGACACCAACCTGTTGTACCACCCTTTTATAGACATTTATGTAAAGCCACATTAAAATTGCTTTCAAAATTACTTTGTCCAGTGTCATTGATCTTTCCTCTGCTCACGCCATTCTTGAGAAGATGAATGATGAATGTAGAGGAATGTGAGTTGGTCACATTATAGAGGGATTGTGAGTGTCTGCCAGTTAATAGTGCGTTCTACATTTTCAGAACCAGGGACAGCAATTTTTTTTTTTTTGAGTGTGCGCAGTGCCGAATACCATGATTCGCGGTTCATATGGCGGTGCTGCTGAATTACAATGGCAAACAAATGGTACTGAAACTAATAAGAGCTACTTACACGGGTAGTTACAAAGACTATGACGCGGATTAAGGTAGACCGTAACACCAAGTCAAAAAAGACCTAAACGTTATAGTATAATGATTACTGTTTATATTCCACGCCACGTCCCTTCTCAGCAGCACCACCCCTGATCAGTTCTTGGACAGAGTATAGCGCTAATAATACCAATTAGGCAGGGATCAGGGCAGATCGTTGAGCGGTGTGGAGTTCTAAAGGTAACCTCATCAAACGCCATGAGTCACCAAAGTAGCAAACTTGTAATAAAACAAGACACCTTATGGATCCTCTGAAAATCCTGTGTGTCAGTTAGAACCCCTTGTCTTTGAATCAAACATCTGAAAACAGCTTTCATTTTAACAGATCGTGTATGGTAATAGGACAAAAGTCAGAACTGGATCCACTCTAGTCAGAATGTCAATCACATCTCCATCTGTCAGAGCCGAAAGAATTTATCGCACTGTTGACAGTAGTATAGTGATTCGATAAATCAGACCCAGGATGATATTTCAGGCTAAAATCATCAATCAAAAGAAGGAAACACGACTGAAATTCAAGTCTGCTAAATACTTCCGATCCTGACTGAATTTCAGCTGATCTTGCAAACAGTAGTTTCCTAATGTGGAGTTACATTAGTCTGCTCAACCTTCCGTGTCTCGTGGTTTTTTTTCTAGAATCGAGATGACCCCTGAGTGCACCTTGTTGGAATCGTGACCACCTATTCAGGCAGTCTGTATGGTGAAACCCCGCACAATTTCATCTTCAGATATTGGCTTTACTTGATGAAGCGTCCAGTGTTGTCAGCAAATTTATAGCCTTTACGCGTGGAATGAGAAATACTTTTCTGATACAACAATGAATTTACTGGTACAGATTTCTCGAGTGCTGTTGTCTTCTATTCATAACCGATTGAATTTTTACGAAGAAACATTTTTAAACTGCAAACAGGCGTTTCCGTTAGCATGTTTCATCTTTCTTGCCCATTCAAATTTTAGTAGAATATTCTTCACGAGGTTTTGATCTTACAAGAACTGCAAATGATTTATCTCGTTTAACAGTAGAAATTGAAATTGAGTGAAATAAGAAACGTTCTCCTTCCCATTCTAAACTTAAGGAGGCAACAGAGAGAACGTTATGTTTACACTCTTCCCACGGTCACCCGGCTTGCTCAAAATAATACACGGAATTCTGCTTTAAGAATTTTTAGGGCTGGTCTAGAGTTTGTCCAACCAGATTGAAGGGTTTGACGAATAGTTGCGACCCCTTTCACTTTGAAGGTGGGGTGAATTGATGGACGTAGAAAACAAGCCGTACAAAACCAGGCACTAATATGTTTTAACACTGGAAGACGAATGAGGCGACAGAGCTGTAGTAGGCGGGTAATCGAGGGCGTTGCGTGTTTTCAAAATGACAGAAATATTAACCAATAGATTTCTTCCATCTGATTTTGTTGTCCAATAGCAGGTAACGGAGCTTTGAGGTGGGTGGTTCTTGCGTTCGTGAGAGGTATCGGTGTTCGGAACAGATGGAGGTGGTGGAGGGGAGCGGATCGTTGAATCGGCCGGTGGGGAGGAGGGGATAACGTGGGACCCTCAATACCGGAGCTGGACCGAGTAAATAGTTGCTCTTTGACGCTGAAACTGCTGGGACGAGAATAAGGGGGTAGGATCGATTTCCAGCTAGGCCCAAAGCCTCGGGATAGTGTTGGTGTTTTATCCAGGGTTTTAGAAAGATAGCGTTAGCTAGCTAAGCTACCCCGGAAAATCCGAAAACCCGGACCCCGGGCAGGAATCAAGGGTTGGAGCTGCCCGTTGGAAACATCGTTAC
Source organism: Megalops atlanticus (assembly GCA_019176425.1). NCBI lineage: Eukaryota > Metazoa > Chordata > Actinopteri > Elopiformes > Megalopidae > Megalops > Megalops atlanticus. Next base: position 20,100,647 of record CM032886.1, read on the forward strand.
TTTATTTGATTTGGCATAATTTAGCTAGCCAATTGCAGCATTGGGGGTTATCTCTAAGAGATGTAATGTTCGCTGCAGCAGTTAACGTTAGCTAGTTTTTAAGCTTGCAAAGTTGGCTGGGAGTCTCGATAGTTAGCTAATAGCCTTTTAAATAATGTAGCTAGCTAGCGAGTTGACTGGCTAGCAAGCTATGTGAAGAATGGACGAATTACCAGTATTAGCTAGTTTCAAGTAGTGTTTAAGTGGGCTGGGAGTATTGCTTGTTTAGTTCGCTAGCTACTTGCCTAGCTCTGATTTCGATGCTAGCAGAGCATAGTCAGAACAAGCACCGATTTTTCATCTGCAGCCACCAGATCAGCTCGCCGTAATTCTAGTGCGTCTCCCTAACCGGCGAGCACACCCTCCAACGGAGACAGGCATGCAATCGGACACAGGCATGCCACTTTTTAAATATAAATGACCAGATAAAACTCTCAATGTGTGGTAGCGCTCCCTTTAGCCGTTGCAAACCCTCTGTATTAAATGAAAGCTGTCATCACCTTCAGGGGTTCATGCTAGTGTGAGAAAAGAAAAATTCGTCGCTCAGTTGTAAAGGGCTTTCCACAGCCGTAGAAGTGGTAGCCAGCATTGGTTATCGGGTCGGTTCGGGTCAGAAATGGGGAACACGGTATCGTGCTGCATGTCTCCGGGCGGGAGCCCAAAGCTCTCGAGGCAACCAGACCTTGTGGAGGATTATCAAGTCAACACCGATCTGAGCGAGGACACCGGCCCGTACCTGCAACACATCAGCGACAGAGAGGTGCCAGACGGTATGTTGGCGAGTTTTTTGAAGGGGGTTATTAGTTATCTGATGGGTGGTGGGGGCGGGGGGGTCGTGTTTACAAGGCGTGCTTCAGAGGAGTCAATAGAGGATATGGCTCTGAAGTGTAAATTGACTCTCCCTCCGTCCGTCTTCCGGTTTGCCCAGCTCACACGGACAGGTTTACGCTTTGCAAAGGCCCACGACTACCTTCAGTCACATGAGAGGGTAGCCAACATTTGTTGCGTTTCCCAGTCTCTGTTACTGCTTCTGCATGCTGAAATATTGGACAGCGGCATTGGTTAATGGTTTAACTGTGTTAACTTGTATGGTCCGTGTCCATCCTCAGAATGGCTAAGAACGGAGCTCTCTTTAGTTGGGAAGATTAAATATGGTCAGAATGTTATGTAGAGCATTCACAGGCTGATATAACATTTCATCAAACAACTGAAGCACATGAGCTTCGTGTCCTGTAGGCTTCTGTGGAACACTACTTGCATTAAGTAGAGGGCGTCCACCCAGATGAGAAAACACTGTTTTCAATGCCGGTCAGGGGTCTGCTGTCCATGGACATTTCCAGCTTTTCTGTTTGTTGATTTTGTCGATGGCATTTGTCCCTCACAGTAAGCCACACACTAAAATAGCTTCCTGTTAATATACAGCTGACTTTGTAATCCACTTAGCTCCTCCAGCAGCTGCAGGAGTGCACCCTGACTGAGAAAATGCTATCAGCGCTGCTACTGGGTCTCTCTGCCTGACACAGCCTGGAGCACTTTGTTCCCAGGGGCTCTACCTGTCTTGAAAATCATGTGAGAGGGGGCCAGGTGTTACAGGAATCTCCAAATTATCCCTGGCATTCCACAGATTGGATTCTGCTGAACAGCTGCAGGTCACTACACACACACACACCACACACGCATGCATAAGACAAGCATGCAGGCACACACATACACCACACATGTGCATATTTCACACACGCATGCATGCATGGATGCATGCACACACCATACACATGCATGCATTACGGATGTAAATAACACAAATTTCTGGCTGTCCATTAGTTGATGGCTGAGAAGAGCAGTTATCAGTTAAAAGGTGTTAATAGAGGATGAAATAAGTTAATTAATGGTGACAAGTGTTTTAACCTTTGGATAGGATAAATTATTCAATTATTCAAGTCAATACAGATAGTAATATAAAAAAATTAACCAAAAAAAAAACAAACAAATGTTGCATGCTGGATATATTTTTTTTTCCAAAACTATCATTTTTGGCTACTTTGTCCACTTTGCAGGTTAAAGCAATCTCTGTCATCATGCTTTATCACAGCAAGCCCTGTCAAAAGAAGCCTAACTTGTTTCAAAAGACTGAGGAATAAGAGACTGCCTTTGTTAAACAAAGTAAGGTGTTTACAGGTTTTTGCAAATATATTCTAATGTAGCACCACTAAATTTATTTATCAAAATAAGGCCTGTTAAAAAGCCTTGCATTTTCTGTATGAAACAGTCATACAGACACATAATTTCCATAACAAGCATTTGGCCATTTTGGTATGTTACCTCAATTTCATAACACTTCAAGTTAGCTAGTTAGTAGTTAGTGACTGTACACTATTCATACTCGTGGCCAACTTGATGAACATGATCTGGATGCTGGAGAATCAGATGTTCTGTGAAAAGGATAAGGATTTTTTTTTCCAAAGAATACATAATTAGATTATAATTTAAATAGCTAGGCAATATTAACTGGCTTGAATTTTAGACAACAGAGTTAGCCTTTTAGTTTAGCACAATGTGATGGCTAGCAAGATGGCCATTGGTGAACTAGTGTACATTGGCAAGCTACTCTGACATTACTGCTGCCAGATTGCTCATATGGGGGGAAAAACTTTGCAGAAGTACTTTGGTTTTATCAGCCCTTATCACTGAAAAACATGAGGTGATTTATATTTATATAGCCATCTAGGTGCTTCAGAGTTGTGTAGTATCTTTATTTAGCAAGCTGGAGTCTAGCTCAGTTCTGCCCGTCTAAGTAAATTAGACTGCACTGCAATGCCTGGCTATATAATGAATAATCGTGTTGCATTCTTCCTCTCCCTTGAATTTATTGACTGGTGTCAACTGACTTTATATTATGTTAAACAATATACCATAGCGTAAATATATTCATGTAATTAAAGGCATAGTTCTCACATTACTACATAGAACTGGGTCATTTATCAAAAGTGCCTGAATTGAATCTAAGTTTTTTTATTCTGTCAAAGCACTAATTTGTCTGCAGTCACATGCAGTTGCATGTAAAACATTAAGCAGCCTACTCCTCCAGGTAGCCACCTCTTCAACTGAAAACCTTGAACTGGGAAACAGAAAGCCCCACCCCTCCTAGAATATCATCCAGGGTCACCCTGTAATGTTTAATGATCCTTTTTTATTTTGAACAGTTTGTGGAAAAAAGTTTGTGAATGGTTCAATTTTACTGTTGACATGCACGCTTGTGACTGACAGCTGATTATTTGAAAGATTGGTTACATCCCTAGCATGCATACACACTACACACATACATTCACAAACTGTATGCTTGTGTTGCCAGTTTTGAAAATGACATCCACACTTGAATGTGTGTCGAGTAAACACTTGTATTAACAGTCAGGACCACGTGCACTCTGTTCTCTGATAATAGACCCTTTCTCTGGAGTGTTTCTCTACAGAGGAGATTCTAAAAGCCCCAGAGAAACTAGCCTTGACCCCATAATGAGTGCATAAAATGCACTGTCTGACAGCCTGGAAGGCTTGATTTTGTAGACTGGCAGATGTGATTGGCTTTCTGATGGGCCCAGCTGACTGAACTTGCTTTGTACTCTGTTTGTGCTGTGGTAACGAAGCTGTCAAGGTCCCTTTTCTCTCAAAGGTGTGTGCCATTCCGTGGCTATACTTTGATTTTTTTACTGGAACATTTAATCATGTCTTATCAAGTATTGTGACATGCGGGGCAGGTAATGACTTCACGTCCTGCCAAGTTCAATATTGTGTTTGTCATTAGGATGTAAAACTGTTAATGATACCAGTGACATGTGGTGTTTAAGATGATCACTGACACAGAGTTGATTGGGAATGAGACATGGACACACCCACGGGGAGTGGCTGGAGTTTCTAGTTTTAACTAGCTTTCCCTTTACTGCCTGTGCTTGGGTGGTTCAGAGTGCTTCTCTAAAATGAGTGGATCTTCTCTCACACTATTGCACTCAGCCTGCCCATTAGAGCACCAACTAAAATACAGCACCAAAAATATGTACCCCACATAAAATATTCCACACTGTAGGGTGTATAGAATGAAGGGGATTGGTTGCACCAGAAGATGAGACCCCAATGAAGGTTTACGCCTGTGCTGTGAAATCAGGGGTCACCACAGTTATGCTGTGTGTGTCGGTGGTCAGGGCCCATGGGTGTGCCTACACCCAGGGCGGTTCCCGCAGTATGCCTGCTAGTCTGTGCCAGGGCGCACTACCTCCCCCCATCCCCTCCCCCACCCCCTGTCTGGAAACCAGAGCTGCGAGGCATTAATGAGGAAGCCCAATGGGTGCAGGAGTTGCCGGAGGGGTTCCCTGAGAGGAAGGCCTTAGAGCAGGGCCCTGCTTCTCTGCTCACACACTTTCTCAAAGTTCAGATTGTTCTTTTGTGTGCCCCTGTTAGCTGTGAGGTTAAAGTGACAGTGTGCTTCTGTTTGCTGTGAGGTTGTACTTAGTGTGCACCTGTTTAGTACGAGTCTGTAGTTTGTGTGTGCCTCTGTTTGCTATGAGGATGTATGCCTTTGTTTGGTTGTCAAGTTGTACTTTAGGATACAAGACGTTTGGTCAGATGGATGTGAGAATGAACACTGGGGGTCTGATGGAGGTTCACTTTGATGGTGGGATTTCAGTTGGATGGTTTCCTGTCTGACAGTATGGGGAAAGCCATGGCTGTCTTGCAAAGCAGTTAGAACTGAGGTTAGTTCTATGGGGTGCAGGGATGTTTTTAATGCTATTTTCATATGCATCCCTGTTTGGAATTGCCACTTAGATACTGCAACAGTCTCATTCAAGTACTTGTGCAAGAGCACTGAAGCCAGAGGAATGAAATCCTCTGACACACCCACATGCAACTAAATACTATTTTGCACACTCCAGGTCACACAGTGCACCACAGTGAAGTGGGCATTACACCATTGATGTCCTCTAAGCAATTTGCAAGTGCCTGACAAATCACAGGGTGCCTGAGAGTGATGAGACACAGTCAGTTTCGAACCCGGGCTGTAGTGCTCAGCCTGCTCTCATGATAAACGTTTTGCCGCCTAAGTCACTCTGGTGCACCTGTGATGTCCAATTTCATTCATTTCATAATATGCACTTTCTGTAGCTCCCAAGTTGGATTGATCAAATAATTGGACCCCACTTTGATCTTGTATGCACTAGGGATGCAACGGTACAGTGGGCCCAGGGTTCGGTATGGGAGATGTGAGGGAATCGGCATCACAGTGCATCCTGGGAAGTGGAAGCAAAGAACAGAAAAGAAGTTAGAAGTGAGAGGGATTATACTTGGCCTCGACTAAACCATAAAAGAACTGTCTATTTCAATTAAAAATAAACATCTTAGTGGGCAAGGACTGCCACTTCTATGCTTTGAGGGCTCAAAGAAGGCAACTAGTTGAAGGCAATCAAGTGTCCATTCCTCACTTGTGCATTGGAAAGGGGAGAATGTCAAAGCTTACAATCATTGCTTTGGTTCATGGAAATTCATGTACTGCTGTTAAACCTTTTCAGTGCTTTTCAGTATCCATACTGTGTAAGAGAGCAGTGTATTAAATGTTACATTTTTGGGGAAGTAGCCCTGTACAGTCAGGGATATTTGAGCCGTGGTCCCAGGCTAAGCAGCAATGCAAGGTTTATTATAAAAGCTGACTTTGGCACGGGGATGCCCACGTTTGCTGCAGTCAGCAGCACTGCCTGACCCTCTCTGACCTGTGTGAGCTGGACGATGAGGACAGCAGGGCCGAAGCCTGGGGCTGTGGTTACTCACTATGCCTGTGCCCGGTGCACATACTTGGGGTTCAGCCAGGGTAAATTCCCCTAGGGCCAGATGTGTCTGGTCCTAGAGAGGACAAGTGCTTAGGAATTATTTAGGAGGGAACCCACCTGAATGAGGCTTTATTCCCCAAATCAACCTTACACTGATAGCTGTGCATGGTCAACTCATGTGTCCAAGCTGATTCATTAGGGATTCACTTGATGAGTTGTAGGCGGATTTTCGGTTGGTAATCTGTCTTGAAGGGCAGACTGCCCGTTTTGTGTGCAGTTCTCAGCTGTGGGGAAGATGCACTTTTAAAGAGGATCCACAGTTGTTCTCTGAAAAATGACCTGCATTCCACCTTATAAATACCATTGAAGATGCTGATTTGCTTGGGGGTTAAACTTCATATTAAGTTCACAAAAGGAAGAAGTATTTCTATAGTTGACTCCCAGCATGTGTTTAGTTTTATGTACCAAGCACATGGTGAAGCCAGTGGGCCCCATAAGGTTGATGTAGAAACTGTTGGTATGTGTGCCACCTGCTCAACAGTAGTGGGGCATAGCAGGTAGGGTATGTGGAACCAGCCTGGTAACATAAAAGTCAAATCCCAGGAGAGGCACTTCTGTCCTGCCCTTGAACCCAGGTACTTAACTGCTTCAGTAAATACCCAGCTGTACAAATCAGTGACGTGTCAAAGAATGGCAGTCACTCTGGATGCAGCCGTCTGTTTAGCAGATACATATGTGTAATAATAGTAATTACAGTAGTAACAGTGATCACATACAGTGGCCTTCAATGTTTGTCTCTTTGTCATTCTCAGATCTGGCTCTGGAGTCCAATCCCTCTGACCATGCCCGGGCCAGCACCATCTTCCTCAGCAAGTCTCAGACAGATGGTGAGTCACCATGGTGAATGTAGTGGAACAGTAGGCAGGCTATCTGAGATGGGATGTGCCAGCCCACCCTTTGCCCTTCGGAGTGTCTTATTTGACCTTTTCCTCTGAAGCACTTGTTGCAGAATGGGACCCTGATGTACCTGGATTCTGACGTATATTTTATCCCGTGTAAACCGTGGACTTATGCCGTTAAAAAACCCATTATTATTCCTTGTCAATGAAATCCAAAGGGCTGTTATATTTTGATTGTGACGTTCCATGGCTCCGTTCCTCTTTGGTTCCATCACAAAAGCAGTCTGGGCTCTGACACACCAAGTTACGCATGGATTATGATCAAACTCAAACAGGACACAAATTTGTCTTCTTCAGAGCACATATTGATTTTCATGTAACTAGGTCAAGACCACAGAGTTTGTTGTACCATGTGCATTTACATTTCTGCTTTTGTCTAATAACCATGTGTTTCCATTATGCTCTCTTGCAACTTTTACACAATTGATTACAAGATTACTAGTCTATCCCTGACTGTCTTTGAGTTTTCCATTAAAAAGAAACCCTTACTATTGTTTAATTCTTGAACCACTGTGAATGTTCACAACTGCATTCACCAAGAGCTAATGATCTTCAAGGATTGTGCCTTAATTTTTAAGAGTAAAACCTGGCAGAGGTTGAATAACAAGTCCAGCGGAGACTAGCTGTGTTTGGCCGTCCTAGCTTAATATTGACTTACTTTGTGATCACTGTAAAATACACAGGAATTGTCTCTAGAAGATTAGAATTGCCCATTGAATTAATTTTCTGTAGTGCGTCCTCATTATAGGAAACATGTTGTGTGGCTCTTTTTCTGTTTACTGGTGTCTAGTCTCACTAACTCTCATTTTTTTCTGTTTCAGTGCGGGACAAAAGGAAAAGCAATCACATAAACCATGTGAGTAATTAAGTCTAGAGAGCAATCTCTGCTCCTTTGAATGAGGGTAGTCACTGCCCCTGTGAAAGAGTCCACTTTCCTCCACACCTCCACACCCTGCCGTTGCTCCCGTCTGTTGCTGCTCCAGTTGAGACTGACTGCTTTCTTCCAGTTTTCTCCTGGCCCCCTTTCCAAGAAATACAGCTCCTGCTCCACCATATTCATCGACGACAGCACGGTCAGCCAGCCCAACTTAAAGAGCACAATCAAGTGGTGAGCACATTTGACCCTCAGCCTGCACAATATGCACTTCTCATCTTATTTTTCTTAAGATACTGTACCTTCATAATGAGTATAAAATGAAGCTGGAGGAAAATGGACATGACGTCCTTCTCCAAATAAGCATTCACTTCAGAAATGGAGATATGTGTATTGGTTATCAGTATGTAGATATCCTGCGGGGGAAGTAGTGATAATGCACCACTTGTAACTGCAGTGTCCCACTGTAGAGTCAGCAGAGCTAACATCAGCTCCCAAGCTGAGAAACTCACCACCCATCACGGTGTGATATGGACAGTTGAACTGATGCTAACAGCTTTCAGTCAGAAGCTTAGACTCTGGGCTGTTTTTAACCCCGTTTTAGTGAGACTGGAACTGATGCTAACAGTGTTGAGTGAGGAGCTCATACCTCATTTCATTGAGACGGTGGCACATTTCAGTTGTATTAGAAAGCAGGAGACACAGCTTAGCATAAATATTCATGAAGTGAAAAGTGAATCACATTAAATATTTATGTGAAGATGCAGAAAACATTTAATCAGTACAGATCTTAGTATGGTCCAATTGCCAGTTCATATTAGGGAAGCAAATGAAATCAGTTATCTAGTAGGCAGGGGCAGAGTCTCTAATATTGAAACAAGTGAGTGGAGAAATAAATGGATGAATGAAAAATTAATGAATGTATGAAATGAATGGAGAAGTAAGTTAATGAATGTAGCTGCACATGAATGAATGGATGAATGGCACAAACATAGGAAAGGCTGGACATTTTCATCTAAATAGTCCTGTGTGTTTGTGTGTGTATGCATGTGTACATCAGTGCATGTATGTCGGCGTGTGTGAATGTGTGTAAGAGAGTGAAAAGGAGTAATGTCAGTAGCTCCATGGGAGATACTAACACATGTGACCCTCCACCCATGGCTCTAACAGTGGCTTTACCTCATATTCAGTGTGATGTGGATGTGCAGTGCTCAAAATATCATCCTGTTCAGTTGTTCAAAAGAAGCAGTGTTTGTTTTACTTTATTTCTCTCTCTTTTCCAGTGTTACATTAGCAATATATTACCACATAAAAAACAGGTATGTTCTATCTGTGTTATTTCCTCTACATTTTTAAGACAGAGAAAGTTGTGTAATGTGTGATGTAGTGTGTGGGATATCATGATTGCACCAGAGTGGGTGAGAGACGTGTTCAGTCCATTCTGAGATGTGTTCTTTTCACATTTTGATTGAGTGGAAATTTTTCATCATACTTGGAATCATTAGGAGCTTTGTTAAAGTGGACATGTAAGAAGGGCAAAATTTGGAAATAAAAGTTTGCTTCATGACTTATCTGTTTGCCTGTCCTGGACTTAGCGATACAAGTATGCAGGAGGTTTAGGTGTGTTTTGGATAAGCTATCGTCTCCCCCTCTCCCCCCAGGGACTCTGACAGATCACTGGACATTTTCGACGAGAAGATACACCCGTTGTCGGTGAGTGGGGAAGGGAGGGGTACGGGAAGCTTGAACATGGCAAAGATTTCACGCTCAGTCAGCGACTAACCGACTTATGACTGGATCACATCAGTCAGTCACTGACTGATCAGTCATTTGATGTGCAGGGCAAGGCTCTTTGATTGGTTTATATCAGTCAGGGAGTGACAGTGCATGGCGGCTCCACATCCTTGCTCAGATCATTGCCTGAGGCTCTGTCTGAGTGACAGCTTACATACACTTACGCTTAAATACACACACACACACACACACACACACAAACTGAAAGAGTCACTCATTATTTACAGTCACGTATAGAGAAACGAAATCAGATTTTCAGAGTAAGCCCTCTTGACTTGGAAGAAGCTCAGGAGCAGCTTGTTTTGTGTGGCTGGCCGCTGCCTAGAAATTTAATCCACGCGAAACGCTGCGGTGAAACGGATTACAGAGTTAAAGAGCAATCCGCTGCTTTAGAGGAAATCAGCTGCTGTGACTAAAACCAAACAATTCTGTCTGCCTGAATTTCCCTCCATGCAAAATTCCTGCCACAGACAACCATAAACCTGGCAGAAATGAGGAAGTTTATTCCCTTAAATTTAATGACCTTGTGTTTGCCGCAAATACAGCAATGATCTGGGTCCATTCGGGTGTTTCCTTTAAAGCAGTAGGTCCCAAACCTGAGTTTTATACATGGGGTCCAGAGGCCCACCATATCAGTTCCTCTCCTGTCCTGTTCCCTGATCCAGAACACTCACTCTCTCTGCTAGGGACTCGCACACTGTCTTGCATTTTGCTGTTATCACAGGAAGACTAGAAGAATGAATGTGTCAGCAGATATGCTGTGTTATAGATCTGTGGGAACAAACATATGCATTGGATTACATCTAAATAAAGGCATTACAGTAGTACTTGTAATATCAGCTGTTGGTCTGAATCAATACCAGCTGGCCCACATAGCCAGAATCTATTGTCACTTAAGCATAGGATGGTTTCTTCCTATTTTTATGACTTGGGTGCTTGCAGGGGCCAGTTCAGTGTAAATGTAACCATTAATGTGACAGTAGTAGTTCTTTAAATGTCTCTCCTTTTATTTAAAGTAAATGAACAAGGGAGCGCACAAAAGAGGAAGCATGTTTCTGTATCACTTGTGTGTGGGTGTGTTCTCTTCTTGTCACACTACAGGGGGAGTGTTTCAGTGTCATCATTCATTTAGTGTTCATGGAGAGCTGTGTCTCTAACAGCCTGACCACCAGAGACATTTAAGTGAAAGGGAATTTAGTTGCAGATTGGTTTGGATTATCCGCCTTATTACTGATGGCTCTTGAGCCATCAGTGATGAACACACTAAATGTTACCAGGTGTCCGGCCGTGCCCGACCACGGGGCTCTGACCTTGCGCTTGCTTTGCAGAGAGATCACGTCCCCGATGACTACTCCAGGACGGACCCCGAGCACAAAGTCATTTACCGGTTCGTCCGCACGCTCTTCAGCGCCGCCCAGCTCACAGCTGAATGCGCCATCGTCACCCTGGTGAGGGGCAGTCTGATCGTCAATCTGTCAAATCAAACTGCCGGTCCATTATCAGTCAGCCAATTGATCAATCAGTCAGGCACACACAGTTCTGCAAAATGCCCGATGGAGGTCACTGTATTCACCTGTTGGATATATCTTGATTTTCCTTTAGCCGTGTTCAAATGACTAAAAATGTTAGTAAATTTAAAGAGAGTGCAGCTGCATTTCAGGAGACCACTAGAGGGTGGTATAATACCATCAGCCAATGTTAGGTCAGCGTACAGCTCCTTCGCTCTTTGTTTACATTCTTTTAGAGCTACACTGACCAGCAAAACAGGTTCTTGGTGCAGGTGTTAAACTGGTCTAAATGTCCTTCTGGTATAATTTGGACTTATTGTTAATGGAGAGATTTGACTTATAAGATATGACTGATCTAACCCCCACCACCACACACACACACACACACACACACACACAGGTGTACCTGGAGCGGCTTCTCACCTATGCGGAGTTGGACGTCTGCCCCTGTAACTGGAAGCGCATGGTGCTGGGCGCCATTCTGCTGGCCTCCAAGGTGTGGGACGACCAGGCGGTGTGGAATGTGGACTACTGCCAGATCCTCAAGGACATCACTGTGGAGGACATGTGAGTGGCTGTCGCAGGCATTGTGGGCCAGAATAAGGAGGAACGTTTGCCTGCCATTCAGGAAGCATTGAGCAATGTTGGCCAGACTGCTGTAGTTTGCTAGTCTGTATTACTTGTGCAGAATTAGGAAGCAGACACAATAGCGTGAATGGATTGTGACAGTGTGTGAAACCAGTGGCATGTCCAGGGTACTGAGAGCCATGCCTGAGACTGAAACACAGTGTTCTGTGTTAGCCAGGGCCTGGGGCAGACGGAGGTCTATTTTCATGTGTCTGAGTGGGGTCATTTCAGTGTTCAGACTGAAAAAAGTTGAGACTTTTTGTTTTTTACATAAGCTTCAAACTGCACAGATAGTAAAGGGCCTTGTGCAGGAGTTTGACTTGCTTGTACAAGAAAGACCCTCAGAGCAGGACAGGCCATGTGGCTGATTTTACATTTTATTACATGAATTTATCAGATGCTCTTATTCAGAGTGACTTCCAGCACAAGAGAACAGAGCTGTGTCCATCTAAGTTACACGAGCTTCCATCCAAGTTGTATTATTTATGCTAGCACCACATCACTTCCTTGAGAGGGATTTAATTTCAGTCAATACATCTAGAATGTACCAGAGTTAGCCGTGTGCATGTGCGTGGTTTCTCACCACATTTCATCACGCTCATCACCATCTCTCCCTCTGTCTCAGGAACGAGATGGAGAGACATTTCCTGGAGCTGCTGCAATTCAATATTAACGTCCCGGCCAGCGTCTATGCCAAGTACTACTTTGACCTGCGCTCGCTGGCTGACGACAACAACCTGAGCTTCCCCCTAGAGCCACTTAGCAACGAGCGCGCCCAGAGACTGGAGGTGAGGGAAGGGGTGGGGGCGGGGCCAGGAGGGGTCAGGAAGGGATGAAAGCATGTAGAAAGTGAAATAAAGGAGCAGGACTGGGGGTTTTTTATTGATGGGAGTGTTGTCAGATAGGGTTAGTAGGCATGCTTCTGTTGCTTTCATTTTATCTGTCTTTGTCTTAAAGTCAGTACAAAGGACATGCAACATCCCCAAAAAAGATGTAAGGAATCGAGACAGAATGAGAAAGTGGGGGTGGAGAGAGAGAATAGCCAGAGAAAAAGCTGTGAAATGAGCTGAGTTGCAGCAGTTTATCTGCAGACGTATGTGGTCACTCATGTTCATATCCTTGTGCTGACCAGGCCATCTCCAGACTGTGTGAGGACAAGTACAGAGACCTGACCAAGGTGTGCATGAGGCGCTCCCTCAGCGCAGACAACCTGCAGAGCTTCCGCCGCTCACAAGCCGTGCTGTCATAGGGGGCGGAGCCACAGAGGACAGGCCGCACACGTCCTTAGCCTGCGCCAAAGACATTTCCTCAACGGAACGACCTCCAGAACTCCCCTTCAGCGCAGAGGAACCCAAGTACAGAGACAGAGAGAGACTGTTTTTTTTTTTTTTTTTTTTTTTTGCTTACTATGTAGGCTACTAGCTGTGAAATTTGTCGGTTTTTAATTAATTGAAATCATTTGCAGATGGAGTATTTTAAATAAACACTAATCATAACAAATCTGATATGAATTCCACAGACATAGTGTGGTTTTTGTATGCAGTCATTTTGGGTGGGCAGTAGTTTCCTTTGCATGAAACTTGGTCAAATGGCATCTTTATCAGTCATGGCTAGCAGAGCTGTGCTGCTTGACTTGAGTTAGAGACTCACGTAAATGTGAGGAGGACACAGTGGGCGGAGCTGTTGCCAGTAAGGTGGAGGCAGTGGGCGGGGCTGTTGAATGTGATGTGGAGGCAGTGGGCGGGGCTGTTGATTGCGAGGTGGAGACACCTGCCGACAAAGATCACTCTGACCCCACAATGAAGCTCATCTCAGATGCTACAGATCAGGTCTGACTAGACCAGACCAACTTCTAAGAAATGTGATAGTCATTCTGAATAAGGACATCTGCAAAACGAATGATTTACAAAGACTCTGAACCAACGAACAAGAAAACGACACAGAATCCCTGTTCTCCAAACAGCCTTTTAATACAGGCGCTTACAGACACACAAAGACTGAACACACGGATCACTGAATCCACACCACCCCCCTCATGTTACTGCAGTAACATAAAAATCACAGTGGCTGCATGTCTCTAATGCCTGACATGTACAGGGGTGGGGGGATGTAGTGTGAGTGGACTTTAACCTACAGCTTAAGTACTTCACAATAGCTTTACTGATGACTGACCTTAAAAACCAAAACAAATATACAGTAAACATGTGACCGTTCAGCAAACATGGGGGAAAAGAGCTTCTCCAGCTCTCTCTGGGCAGCATCAAATGGTTACGAGCAGACCAGCTCATTAAAGTAGTTAAGGCAACAGAGTAGAGAGTGGGTGGGCGGGAGTTCAGATCTCATGTCTGGGACCTTCTCTAGGGTGGTGTAGCCTGAGTGAGCTGTGGCAGTATGGTGGAAATCCTGATTGGCTGTGAGAGACCCACTCTGCTCCTGCGTGCATATCCACACATACCTTACCATGGTAAGGGGGGTACCCGACCAGGAGAAATGTTCCCGACGGGAAGGAGCTGATCTGCTTTGGTCCCACGCTGGAATAAAGGGCTCGGATTCAAGGTTGTGTGTGTGCGTGCGTGTGTGTGTCAGATTCAGAGTTTGGGCTGGCTCGACAGCTTGATCGTCAGGTTCTCAGCCAGCTTGTCCAGGAACTCGAAGGTATTCAGGTAATCTGAGCGCTGGACACTGGACAGACAGGAAGAAAGAAAGAAAGAGTGAGTAAGAAAAAGAAGGAAAATAGGGACCACTCCACTGACAAACTGAACAATTTGGCATTTTTGGTATTTAAATCTTTCTTCGGAGGATTGCTAAATAATATCCCTTATTTCCTGTATTATGGAACAGTCACAACTGTGAGTTAAAGATAAAAATGTATTAACACACATGTCCAGGAGTGACACAATCACACCACACATGTCAGATGGCTCTCAACAAAGCTAAGGCAGATGAGGTTGTCTGCTACAGCAGAGGAAATCCATGCATCTGGGAAGGTCTAAATCTAAAATGAACCACAGTGGTCTCAAGGTCATTTGGGCACCCAAAGTTGCTCATTATGTTAAAAGACAAAGACACTAATTTTCCTTACAGAAGGTACACCGTGTAACTTTCCCATCCTTGACCAACAACCTTACCACATTCCTCAAGCCTAGCATTCTACGATTGAAAAAGAAATAATATTTCATAATGCAGGAACTATAGAAATGATTACAACTGCTCAAGAGGATTGGAAGTCATATTAGTATTTGTCTTACAAAAATATAGTTTCATCTTCACTGCTAGCTATGTTATAATTAAGAAATAATAATTCTATTTCAGAGTGTATACTGCAGGTCTCAGGACTCAATGGATCTGACCTGTTGTCCCCTAATAACCCCTCACAGCTGAACTTTCTGGTCAGGGTGGACAGGCTGTCCCTTCCCCAACACTCAGACCGTCTGGAATCTGACACCTCAGAGAATGATTGACAGGACAGTTGTCTCACTTGGGTAAGCCCTTGATGCAGGCAGCCAGGTCCTTGGTCATGAATCCCGCCTCGATGGTCTCGATACAGACGGCCTCTAGCGATTCGGCAAAGACACGCAGCTCCGTGTTGTTATCCAGCTTTGCCCGGTGGGCCAGCCCACGCGTCCACGCAAAGATGGAGGCTGGTGGGTTGAAAGGGACCAGAACAGATCTCATCTTTATGCAGTCACAGATAGCCTTAATGGAAAGACTATGTTTTTGAGAGCATTTCTGTGCCTGGGTCAAGAGTATGTCAGTGAGAGTGTGTGTGGCTGTCTTTCAGAAGACATCACAGTGTGTGCTGGTGTGTCAGTGAATGTGTGCCTGTGTGTGTCTCTCACCGATGGGGTTGGTGGAGGTCTCCTTGCCCTGCTGGTGCTGCCGGTAGTGCCGGGTCACTGTGCCGTGAGCGGCTTCGGCCTCCACCGTCCGGCCGTCAGGACAGACCAGCACACTGGTCATCATGCCCAGAGAGCCGTACCCTGAGGGGACAGAGAAACGCATCAACACCACCTGTCACTCCACAGTGCGCTCTGTCTGATCATTTCATTAAGGGGACACCTGTGTATCCAGACTGAGCTATACCTACATATCAGCTCGTGGGACCACAGACAGATCTGAGCCTGCCTGTGTCTCTTACCCTGTGCCACGGAGTCAGACTGCACGTCTCCATCGTAGTTCTTGCAGGCCCAGATGAAGCCCCCCTCAGATTTCATGGCCTGGGCCACCATGTCGTCGATCAGGCGGTGCTCGTACCAGATGCCCTTGGCCTCGTACTGTGCCTGATATTCCCTGTGGCAGACACAAGAGGGCACTGAAGCTGAGGCACACCTTCCCAGGCTGGTGTATCGGACGTTACCCTTCTTCACAAGGGCTGCATTACTCCTTTCTCTGTAGCAGTTTAGCAGTTCTCTCACAGTTATTTCATCTAGATACCCCTTTTAACTGTTAAAAATAGCAATGATTACTTGAAAATGAAACCTTTTGGATTTTTACTTACTCAAACAAAATGCCCTGTCTAAGGCTGATACGTTTTATTTCCCCAGGAAAGGGCAGAGGATGACCTGAACGAAACTGAACTTGCTGATAAAGAGGGTTATGCAACACAATCACAGCAGTCTTCCTCAAAACAATCCACATGAGAGCCGTCTTTGCTTTTTTTCCCCCATACATCTACTGGAAGGAGAGAGGAGAGGGAGGGCCTTTACTTTTCATAGATCTCCTGGAAGATGTCCTTGAAGCGGCCATCATACTTCTTGAGGATGGTGTTCTTGGTGCTGAGGTAGACAGGCCAGTCCTTAGCCAGGCCCATCTGGAAGGAGCTGTGGGCAAAGTCCCGGATGGACTTGTCTGTGTTGTACATGCCCAGGGCCACACCCCCTGTGCCTGTAGACATCAGGTAAAACACAAAGACAAGGACACACGCCTCAGCATCACATCACAACCCTCCAATCATTACACTGACATTACAGATGCTGAATTCATCAATAACACTGCAAGCTGTTAGAGGCAGAACCACAACAGCAGCATATATGTATCAATTTGGTAAGTGTTTAACATGAAGAAAAAATGTGCACACTTCAGTTGTTATTTTGAAAACAACCCTTAATTTCTAGCTGGTACATTTTCTGTACAGACACAGAATAATCCAATGGGGAATAATGAGAACAAGACGTGGTCAAATGTCCACTCTACAGGTATAGTCCCTGCACTCAGCTTCTACTGACCCATGTCTGTAATACAGGGGGAGGAGTGGGCAAGTCCAGCCATCCAGGGCCAAGACCTGACTACCTAAAACTAGTCAGGGGGACTTCCTGTTCATGTAATGCCCTCATAACTCTTTACAGATGAGGACACATACCCATCTAACAACGCAGCCCTTGAGAACTGGGCTCGCCCTGCCCTGTAGTAAGGAACAGCAGCACAATGTCATACGTCAACAAATGCATCATACCTTCGAAGTCATGGACGACAAATGTGATGGGCTCTCCGCTCTTGGGGGTGTACTTCATCTCCACACGTCCCGGCCCAGGCACCACAAAGTCTGTGGCCTTGTACTGCGGGGGGGGGAAGAGACAAGGGGTTTCTTCTAAGAACAACTGAAAAGAAGGCTACCACCTGGTGGAAGGAGGTCATACAACACTCTGATCCAGGTCAGGTTGGACCAGGGATCACTGTGCTACGAGAGCTCTGGATGGATGTTGACATAGAGTGGGTTGTTAGCATTGTTGTTAACTCAAACTGATGGGTTTCTACTGCATCGTTATCCTGGTGTCTTGGCAGAGAACAAATTGGATGATTAGATCCACAGAAATACACTGCTGTCCACTATGAGTGTGGAGTTTCAAGTGTAATGCCTGTGCTGCAGTCTAAAGGCCATTCAGATGAGTGTAATCAGTAATCCTGACCCATTCAGACACACTGACAAACACCCTCCACTCACAAAGGTAGCTACCGGCTCACATTCCACTCACATAGACATGCAGAGAGGGAGAGAGTGCGATTCTAAGTCTATAAACTGGATTTCCATGTACAGTACCAGTCAGAAGTTTGGACACACTGGATTAAGATAATGGGAAACATGCATTCAAAGACATTGGGTCTAAACATTTATGCTTAAATGCTTGAAATTTGTTCCATAGACAAACATAAATAGTGAAATAGATGCCTACGTATGAATTTCTTTCAAAAGAAATTTAATTAAAAAAAAAAAAACGTTTTGGCTATTTTGAAAATTCTAAAATATAAGATTTGTTTATAACACTTTTTTGTCAGTGCATTTGTGTTATTTCATAGTTTACTGCAACTCCAAAATGTGAAAAATAGTAAAATAAAGAAAAGTGTGTCCAAACTTTTTACTGGTACAGTATATCCATGCCAACAAAGCACATTTGAATAAAGAAAAATTAATCTGAGAGGGAATGTGACATGCAGACAGAGAGCAGTACCTGGTCCCCGTGGGCGTGGCGGCCGATGATGATGGGTTTGACCCAGCCGGGCACCAGGCGGGGGATGTTCTTGCAGATGATGGCCTCGCGGAACACCGTGCCGCCCAGGATGTTGCGGATGGTGCCGTTGGGGGACTTCCACATCTGCTTCAGCTTGAACTCCTCCACCCGCTTCTCGTCGGGCGTGATGGTGGCGCACTTGATGCCCACGTTGTAGCGCCGCACCGCCTCCGCCGCCTCCACCGTCACCCGGTCGTCCGTGGCATCGCGGTTCTTCATGCCGAGGTCATAGCTGGCCAATAAGGAGGTGTGGCATGAAACTCAGATCACATCCAATGGTGCACAGAGCATGGGGTGTTTGGCTGGACTCATGACTGTTCACTTCTGCCGTGGTACACTAAGACTGAGGGTAGGTGAGTCTGATGTAATCTGCTTCTCCTGCCTCCTTTATGCACTGAAATGGTGCCTAGGGTGGTGATTATGTTACATCTGGGCCTCAAATGGGATTCCTCTGAGGGATGTCTGCTGTTTACCTTTGTGATGGTGGAGCCTATTGCCAACTGGACTGACATTAAGCCAATGATTATTAAAATCTCACAAGTCCCCTGCAGTCCTGTACCATGAACATTTAAACTTTCAGACTGCACGTGCATGCACATAATTGGACAGCAACAAAACATACATTTAAGTTGACATTCTCATCATTTGGCAAACACTCTTATCCAGAATGACTTAAAAAGTACAAGTACAAAGTGCATCTAATAAATCAGAATGAGAAACTGCACAAACAGGACACTACCAATCATATCTGAACATGCCTCAATGCCAAACAGTGCTGAAATCACAAGTGTGCACTTGATTCAACATGAAAGTGAAACACAATATCTCCATTATGTTTCATGCAATAACTACACCATTCCAAGCAGGAAGTTACCACATATCCTGTTGTAAGACTACCACATATAAAATTACACATGAGGAAAGTCACAAAATCACATTTAGGTAGGGGGACAGATACAGTCTGAAGAGGTGGGTCTTCTGTCTGCAACAGAAGGTGGCCAGTGACTCCACTGTTCCAACCTCTACAGGAATCTTGACATGAACAGAGGACATGACCGATATGTGCAGTTGTGAGTTGTGAGGACAGCCAAGCTTCCTGAAGAAGCAGAGCACCAGTGGCCTGGCTGGTGTGTAGGGTCAGATGACAGATTGAAAATAAGGGGAAGCTGTTCCCTGCGCTGCCTAGCATTTTGAAGCAGATGCAAGCCGTCATCAGTAGCAACTGGAGCGAGATCTAAATGGGTGAGACATGGGGGAATTTGGGGGCATTGTTGAACAGCCAAGCAGAAACATTCTCGATGAGCTGCAGGGCTTTGATTGCACATGCAAGGAGAGCAGCATGTATGGAGTTGCAGTAGTCAAAGTGGGACAGAACAATGGCTTGCACCAAAACTTTTGTTAAGTACGTGTTGAGGAAGGGTAAGATTCTTCACGTGTTCTAGAGGACATATATGCATAACTGTAGCTGTAACAACCTTAGCAGGGGTTTCAACCTAAAGCTCAGATCGCTGAAATCTACAGATGTGTGACTGCAGTTGGCCCTGTGATCCACCATCATCATCTCCTTAGAATATTCACTCATGTGGAGTCGCCTAAAGTTCCCCAGTAGAACCCTGTTCTGTAACCCACTGTAAGTTGTGCTCCTGCCAAACATTTCTACAAAGAAGGAATACAGAGAACAAAAGCAGGACTCTGTTGATCCTTCAAAGACACAACTAAGGACAAAAACTTGTTACATGAAGACAGAGAATCTGAGATGATATACAGTGAAATCCAGATAAGCTGAAATAACTAGAGTGTCCCCAAATTCAAGAATTGTATTTCACCAGATAGAGACACAATGTTGTGTACAATACATGAAACGTTAGCTCTGAATATTACATTCTCCATATTAAAGCACAATCAACAAAGAAAGGACAGCAAGCAGCTAAATATGACATAAACAAGGTGTAGTAATGCTCAAAGTAAGCTTTATGTCTGCTGTGATAATAGGGGTGTCAGTTCTTCCACAGTCTGTGGGGGGGATTACAAAATCACATGTCCTCAGAGAAGCTGCAGTTACACCACAGCAACTCTGCAATCAAGATAAACCGGGTCAGATTTCTCCCGCTGCACAAAATAGGCTGTGCTAAAGAAATTAGTCAAAAACCCCCTTCACAAAGGCGGTTCAGACACCACCATCGACGTGACCGAACTGAGTAATCAATCTTGGCACAATGGAGGCTCACATAAGGAGTGGGAGCGCTAATCAAAAAGGCCACACTTCTTTAAGGACTGCGGACCATAAGCACGTGTCTGTGCAGCTCAAGACTCCAAATAAGAAAATCTATGCAGAAGAAGCCATAAGCAGGAAGTATGCCAGTATGGCCAGCTCCAAAGCTGCACTGTGCCACTGACAACCTTTCACTCAGTGCCGCCCTCCGCGATTCCACCCCACACTCACTGCCTCAACAGTTAGGGCATTCACTGCTAAACTTGGACCCGAGGTGACCGTTTGCATAACAAGCAGTTGCCGCTCTCCACGCAGCAGCAGACCAAACAGAAAGGGCACTAGAGAAACGCCTTCATCCGAGAGACACGCAAAACCCCTGCCCCCACCAGCCACGCGTGACCCATGGTCTGAGGTGACCTGACTGCCCTTTGCTCCACCCCCATCCCAATCCACTGCACCAACTGGAATGCACAGGCATTTCCCAGGGAAAATACCTCATTACAGGACAGGACAGGCCTCTTTTGCAGGTTTGTGCTGCCTGGTTACGTGACACGAAACTGCCTGCAATAGCCACGTTACATACACTGTGGTGCAGAGGCATTTCACTGTAAAAGGGCTTCAAATGCGGTATCTAAATGCATTTACCCTGACACCCCATAAGGTAACACCGATAGTAACATTGTAAGTTTATCACACCGACAACTCTGCTGCAATCAAAGTCCTGTATCAGCATCACTTGTCAGTCCACAGTCCAAAGATCTTACACAAATGAGGCTTGGGTAACCAGCAACCTGTGTGCGCAACAGATCTCCAGAGCCAAACACACTGTCACAGAAGAGAGTGTACAGAAAGAGAGACTGTAATAGCAGTTACAAGTATCTCTATTAGTTAACCCTAGTTAACCCTAAAGCTCACGACTGTCAGCTGATTCCCTTTCAAGGAGACAGAGCAGAAGAACTGATTGATTGGCCCAGGACTGACTTTGCATGTTTGGTTTACCCAGGAAGGCCATTTTGTGGGGTCAAAGTCAGCACATCTGAGGGGAACAGTCTGTGCTATAAACTCAGCAAACGTCACCACCACAAAGCAGCCCACCCCGTATGTGTCAGAGGTGAAGGGTCACCGCAGGGGCCGCAGTGCCTCACCTGTGCAGCTCTAGGTCCAGGTATGGGAAAATAAGCTTCTCTTTGATCAGCTCCCAGATCACCCTGGTCATTTCATCCCCCTGCATCTCGACCACCGGACCAGCCTGGATCTTCTTGGGCGACATCTGCGGGGAAACACACGCCATGAGTCAAGTGACAATAGAGAAAGCTGAGGAGAATCAAGACAAACACATTCAGTATGGCAAGTTCAGCAACTGAATCAGCAAAATGAATAAAAAAAAATGTACTAAAAAACAATCAAGTCAAAGTGAAAGAACAAATATTGATTGAATCCAGGCCTGTGTGTCTGCAGACTGAAAGATGGTCTCCTTTATCAATTCATATGAGGTGCTTTATGTCCCACCCTAATTACTTTGAGGTACTTCAGCAGTCAGTTGTCAAGGCTATGTTTCAAAGTTGGTGTATTGGTCATCAACACCACCTCTTCCAGTTCATAAGAAACAGGACTCCTCTCCTGTACACAACTACTGCCTGGTCTCCACTCTCCCTCTCCTCTGTAAAACCCTTCAACATGTTTTTTTTTTTTAATAAATGATCCCATTTTCTCACTCAGACTGACCTGCAAGACCCAAACCAGTCTGGCTTCCAGGATGGCCACTCTACCAACACGGCTCTTCTTTCTGTGACAGATTCACCTCACTCTGCATGAGCTGCATGAGCTGCCACCCACTCTGCTACCCTGATTCTTCTTGACCTCTCTGTGGCCTTTGATACAGTAAACCATCATATCCTTCTGTCTACACTGGCAGCAATGGGTTTCTTGGGCACTATTCCCAGCTGGATATAATTCTACCTCTCTACACATTCCTACTAGGTGGCAGTGTGCCCATATCAATCCATTGTAACATTTCCACAGAGGTCCCTCAGAGCTCTTTGCTTGGCCCTCTTACATTCTCACTGTACACAAGATCACTTAAGATAATTCATTGTTTGTTCCCAAGGTTTCTCATATCAGCATTATGCTGATGGCTCTGTCTTTCCCCTGAAATTAAGGACTTGGCTTGCCTACCTGCCATCTCATTGTGGATGTCTAATCATCACCTGAGGCTCAACTTGGCCAAGGCCAACTCCTCAGTCTCACCCAGACTCCCAAGAACCTTGAGGTGACACTCAACTGTGGACTTGCCTTTGTGGAACACATAGCAATAGTCACTTGATCCTGTGTATTCTTCCTTCTCAATGTCAGAAGAAGCCTCCCCTTCCTTTCTACCAAGTAAACTCAGCTCCTGGTCCAGGCTCTGGTCCTCTCCTGCCTGAACTGCAACTCCCTCCTTCCTGGCCTCCCTGAATGTGTGACCAGGCTTCTGCAGCTCATCCAGAATGCTAATGCTCAGCCTGTCCACAGTCCCCACAAATTCTCCAACATTGCACCCCTCCTAACCTCTCTCCGCTGGCTACCATTATCCATTTCAAATCACTGGAGTGATTTCTGCTTCCTAGTGGGAAGCAGAATGATCCTCTGTTACCTTTAATCCACCATCAGACCCACTTCTTCATACCGCACCTTAGCTCCTGTACTCACACATAACTACTACTTATAACAGTGTCTTGTAACATGCTTCATGCCACTTCATTAGATGCAACTTGTACACACTTTGTCTGTCTCTCCAGATAAAAGCATCTGGTAAATGTCCAAATGCACATCATGTAAAATGCTCTCATCTGACTCTCTGGAATGTCTATTGTGATATTATCACAGAATCACAAGTGTATTAGTCTAAAAAAAAGTTAGAGGCTATCAGGGGACTGCTAGAACAACAGATTTCTCACTTGTAAATAAAGATCACAACAGTACTGTATGACATACACCTTTTAAAACTAACTGCTTCATCAAAACTTGATTCATGAAAACAAAGCAAACAAATACAACTACCAGTATCAAAGCTCTATAATGAACACAGTGATAAGAAGTATTCTAAATTGTATTCTATACATGATTCCCAGCTACACCATGTGGTTGCTTAACAAACCTAGCCGTCACATCCACACCTTGACCAGCATTGACCAGTGTTAATAATTATCTATAAAAGCACTATACTATACTGTCCTTGCTGAATGAGTCTCATTCACAGACAGACTTGAAAGACCAGTGAGTCAGCATTTTTCAGTCAACCAGTTTAACCCTGTGTGCTTGGGTCGGCTGCTGTCAGCCACCCACTTATTACAGGTACCTATTTACACACAACTCAAGTTGCCACACAACTCACATTATGTTAACTACTTCTCATTCATTCGCTCTTACGTTGCTTTTAAAACTAGTTACATGTAAAGTAGCAAAGGATGACAAAAGATGTTACTTAGCAAGTCAAGTTTGTTCGATGCCATTATTCTATCGAGGAATCCCGTGTTGTGAGAACACTGGTGAGGAGGAAATTGATTCTGTTGCCACAGGGAAAACCTGTCAGATTAGTTGCAACTTTTATTCGTTATTTAATATCAACACACAGCACAAAGATACATATTGATGATTCTTAGCAATTAATTGACACAGGGTGTGGGACAAGACGTCCTTTCCTAAATACAGACGAATTATCTAGTCATTACTGAGACAACAACTGCTCGAAAAATACATTTTTAAAATATCTTTACATTTCTGATAAGTGCCGGCGGATAGTAAAAATAACTGCTTGAATTATTTTAGCTCAAAAACGATTCACCGTCTCAATCACGGCTATGATCAGTTTAAATGTCAAACCAGATTTCAGGATCGGATGCAAGGCTTCCAGATAAAATGTTAAATAATATAGCCTGCTAGCGCAACGTGATATTGTATTTCAGTAGAAACCATAAAATGTTGCAAGCCTACCTTCACTAGCTGAGTTTCCCCGCGGATATTACGATGCGTTTAAAGGATGATCAAGTGAGGAGGAAACTTGTTTCTCCCCGGCCGAATCTTCAGAAGACTGCGGCTGCGCGGAGGAAAGGGGCTCGATTTCAATAGAGGCGTCGACCTAGCTTCGCCGAAGATCCCGCCTGCTCCCGGGATAGAGCCCAGCGACCAATCGCGGAGACCAGGAAACCCGGCGGGCTACAGCCAATAGCCTCGGACCACACCACTATCGGCTCAAGAGGGCTTAAAGGAAGGTTGCCAGCAGGATAGCCTTTTTCCTACCTTTGCCCTACATTCAGTGCAAACACAGCGCCTTCTAGCTTCAGCAAAACTGGCATGCAGTCTCAATGAATGAAGCCCAACTAATTCAACATGAAATCATTTCAGGTTCAATTCTAATCAATTTTGTACATTGTTGAAGGGTGACACATGTGCAGTGGTTAATAACTGAACAGAAATGGACCTGCCTACTTTTAATTCTTTCTTACACAAAGTATTTCCAGTCGATTACAAGCATGTCCTACACAAACTGCCAAAGGGTTCTGCTATACAATCCAATTTTCCTTCATTTGCATATTTGCATAATTGGCTCTTCAGGACAACCACGGGTGCTTAAGTGGCACTTCTTTACCAGCGTGACTGGTTGTCAAAATGAATTGATCGCAAGCGTGAATCATAGAATGAACTCACCAGTAACTGTCATGTTTGAATTACACCTTAATTGCTGAACAGTATTTTTTTTTACCAGTTTTACAAGTCGGATGGCTGAGATTGTTTGTAAGCGGGACAGTACGCCTACATGCGGTTTATCCTTTTGCCAAAATTGGTGGTATAGCGACTACTCCAACAATATCTCAGCAGATGGCGCTATTTCTCTATTAAGGAATGACAGTGTCTATGGTGAAACAAGGTCGTGTGCTCAAACTAGCTGAATAGTTTTTCGCGTTGTAAATATGATTTCATTTTGCTAAAATACTTCACTGTGTCACATGTAATCATAGCCTTAATTAGACCAGACCTACTGTAACATTCAGTCGACCGTTTGGAATCGTTTAACAACAGCCAACTTTTAGGCTAGTTGTTTTCCACAAAACAGGTTTCAGTTAATACAGGTAATATAATTTATCAGTTTAAATAAACATCTTAGAATAGCTTTGGTATTGGTATTACACAAGTGTGATGTTTTTATGCAGTGTATTGACTTGTGGCTGCGCTCTGCAACTAACTGCGTTTCAAGAGAGAAAATCCGATGCAAATTGTACATAGACTTCAAGCGCAGGTGTTGCTGCTCAAAGTTCAGAGGCTGCGCGCGTTCCAGCGGTATTTACCGCATACAGGCATTCGCCTGGTCGGGCATTCTTCCTTGAGAGTCGATAAATGGCCTAGGTACTCTAGATAGTGTATATCGAATTATTAATTAATGGCTTTTTGTTTGATTAGGCCTACTTCTGCATTCGAATAAACCAATTCCAGGTACATTGTTTGGCCAATATTGTAGAGAGAAAAGGATCTAGTATGCCATTTAAGGTGCGATAGGCCTACTTTATTAGACGGAGAATGTCGAATGTCCTTAATTTCGAAGGAAAACGCGGTAAATCCGTAATCAAATACTTTCCTTACATTGTTTTGAAATATGTTTTAATTGCTGCAGCCATGACTGTCCTGGAGCACAACACCACAGTAGCATATTGGTCGTTTCATGGTAAATGCGACCGACTTTGGCATCATGATGTCCGCAGATGGAGCAGGCACGTTCACAATTCAGCCCAGGAGCAGCGTATTGTTGGACATGTCAAGTATGCTGCCTACAGCACATAGCCTACTGTCCTAGTTAATGTGTTTCTGCCTGTATAAATAATCATTTCAGCATTTAAAATGCAGGCCTTAGTGGTTATCAATGGCGGCCAGATGACTGACCTCTACCAGCTTTTCTTTAGAGAGGAGTTTTGTTTCTTTCTACATTACATTATTGTCATTTAGCAGACACTCTTATCCAGAAAGACTTATAATTTTACCAATTTATACAGCTGGACTGGAAATTGTAACATTCAACTCATTTGAAATTAAATACTCCTACTATGTCTCTTGCATAAATTAACTGCTGTAATTTAACTACTTATTTTAAAAATCTTACCTTTTTCACCTTACTTCTTTACTTCTTATTTTTTGCTTTTCTTTCACTTCTTTCATCCTTTTAGAGAAAAACACAAAAATCCTCACATATTATTGTAAACTGTAAGACTTTTCACTTCTAATCCTGTGTTTTTCCAGTCTTTGCATGCAACATCCATCAAGTGGGGGAAAAATCAGAAACACACTGTTACTATGACCCATCCATCCATAACCAGTACCTGAATTATCCTGCAGATGGAAGCAGTGAGCTGGAGTGGAGTCCAACAGACACAGGATGCAAGGCAAGACTCTGGCTGGGATCCACTGCAGGGCGCACAAAAATTAACCTCAATATCATCTGTTTGGACTGTAGAAAAGAAGTGGTATTCCAGGAAAAAGCCATGTGGTCATGAGGAGACTGTGAGAGCCCCACAGAGAGAGTTAGTTTCAGACCCTACACCCTAACATGACAATGCCCACAGCACCCCAGCCACAACCTTTGCCTTCTCATGATGATGATGAGGATGATCATTATAGATTATATAATTCCTCATAAAGTCTAAAATGTTGATAAAAACAGAAAACCACGGAAGAGATTTATGCGACTCATATCAAAGAGGAGGATCAACAGTTGGAGAAAGACACGTGTTTATTTAGACATGTTTATAATTCTGAGAGCCTGAGAGATGTTTTCTGCAGATACACATTCACTAACAGATGTTGTGTTCATCATCACTGATTGATTCTCTGGGGCATCCGTGTTGGTCATCTCCTTTGATTTCTGTTTACGTTATTAGTCATCACAATGTGTCACTGCTGTTGTAGCTGGCTCTCCATTCTTCAATGGAATCAGTATGTGCAAATTAACCCAATAAAAGGGACAAGAGAACAGATCTGACCTCCGGTGTTAATGAGGTGAACTTAACAATGGAAACTATGAGGGTTAGTTCCGGGCTCAGCAATGAACTCTGTCTCTATCAATAACAGCCATCAGGGTAGGATTAATCTTGTCATGACTTTTTGTTTAGTTTTTTTTTTTTTCTTTGCTGACCACTTTCTTTGAAGCTTTTCCTGCGCTATCTTCAATATTTCACTGAGATGTTGTTGATTAGAGGGCTTGGCTAGCATATCAAATCATTTGAGAGAGGATTCCTTGCACGGGCCTGCGGTTTTCTCCACGTGGCAGTTAGTGATCACCTGGCTGTGCATCTGAAAGGGTGACTGCACACACCCATCCTAATCTTCCAGAGGAATACACCTCCAGCACATGTCTCTGCAGTTTGCTCATATGGTTAAATCATATGGTTAATCAGATTGTAATCACCTGAGTCTGCCAAAAAGGAAGGGAATGGTTGAATGAATATACTAGAAATTACCTGTTCATTTTACACAATTTTACGGTCTTTATTTCATTAAAAATAGCAATGTCTAGTTCAGTCAGCTGTGGAAAAAAGAGAATATTGCCTAGCTGAACTGAGGACAGAGGCGTGAGTGACAGCTTCTTTTAGCTCTACGTCATGTATACGTCAAGTGTATGTGTAAGCACTGTGTGTGCATCTGCAGGAAGATCAGCTCCTGGCGTCATTCGAATATCCACTGTAAATCAATAAAATCTTTAAGCTGCCCGTAACGCCAGAGGAAGGATAGAGTTTATTAAGATGCCATTAAGTGACTCATGCCGTAAAATCGATTTCCATGGACCTTCACAAACGTAGCGGAGTGTTTAATGTGTTAATGGTCACTGCTTAACTACCTATGACACAAACACTGAGTCACCAGTGTCTGGCACAGGGCCAGGACAATCCAGGTGGCAGTTCTGCTGCACCGCACAGCATTAACTCAAACCTGCTGGCTGCTGGAACACACTGTTCAACAAAAAAGAATGCACATAAATGAATCCCTCAAGCCTATATGAGAACAAACAACTTAGCTGGTATAGTTTTATAAAAAATATTTAGTATGAGTTTTAAGACAATCCCACACTCACCTGGTTTCCTCATGTTGCATAAAAACTCATCATCATTCACTTCCCTGTTTTATCTGGTTTTCAGCTGCCATCTTCCCTCTTGTTTCCTAGCCGATGGACAGATGTAGGTGCTATACAGGCCAGGTGAAATTGGTCATTGTCACTGGCCAAGACCATACATAGTTTTGCATATTAGCATTTGGATAGGTTTCCCAACAAGTTTTAGAAGACACCTTAGGACTATTTATGTAGCTATTATTCAGCATTCATACCTAATTACATCTTGAAATCAGTTTGACATTTTCAGGGAAAAGTCATTAATTATTTGAAAAAATAATTAAAAATTTAGGTGGCTTCTTGAAACCAGTCACGACAACCAGTCACCAGTGCTTTCGAGGGTGATACATGGTGATTTCAAACAAATATTTTCCTTGGGTTAAAATATGCCTGGGTGTTTTTTCAAATGTGCTACGAGGATGTCACTCACACAGAGAGAGAGACATTTTCAAAGTATACGAAGAACTGATTTTTTAAACCTGTAGGTCCCCTCAAGACTAAAAGACATACATACTTTAATGTTTTCTGTAAAGGAAGACCAATACAACACTGATGATATACACTATATGGCCAAAAGTATGTGGACACCCCTCCTAATTATTGAGTTGAGGTGTTTCAAGTGCATAAAATCAAGCACATAGCCATGCAATCTCCATAGACAAACCTCGGGAGTAGAATGGGTCGTACTGGAGAGCTCAGTGACTTTAAACGTGGCACTGTCATAGGATGCCATTTTTGCCACAAGTCAGTTCATGAAATTTCTGCCCTGCTAGATCTGCCCTGGTCAACTGTAGGTGCTATTATTGTCAAGTGGAAGTGTCTAGGAGCAACAACAGCTCAGCCACGGAGAGGTAGACCACGCAAACTTACAGAACGGGGCCACCAAGTGCTGAAACGCGTGGCACGTAAAAACCGCCTATCTTCTGTTGAATCACTCACTACAGAGTTCCAAACTGTCTCTGGCTGCAACGTCAGTACAAGACCTGTGTGGCAACAGTTTGGGGAAGGCCCTTTCCTGTTCCAGCATGACTGTTTGGTGTGGAGGAACTCCAGTGGCCTGCACAGAGCCCTGACCTCAAGCCCATTGAACACCTTTGGGATGAATTAGAGCGCCAATTGCGAGCCAGGCCTTCTCGTCCAACATCAGTGCCTGACCTCACAAGTGCTCTTTTGGCTGAATGGGCACAAATTCCCACAGACACACTCCAAAATCTTGTGTAAAACCTTCCCAGAAGAGTGGAGGTTGTTACAGCTGCAAAGGGAGAGGGGGGCAACTCCATATTAATGCCCATGGTTTTGGAATGGGATGTCCAATAAGCTCATATAGGTGTGATGGTCAGGTGTCCACATACTTTTGGCCAAATAGTGTATATCTCATGTGGTCTCTTTAATAATTGGATAGAAAATGCTAATGATTCTGTGCGCTTTTGCAGTGTGTAAACAGAAAGTGCAGGAGTTGAATACATATTGTTAACATTTATATTGTCTGCAGGCCCATGTAAATGTTGATGACTGCAAAATTTACAAAAGGACAACACTTTCAAAAATACAGGAACACATGGATGTTTCCTCCTGGCTTCACACAAAGACTTGTGGTGTGCTGGGGTGTGACAATGCAGACTTCATGAAATAGTAACATTTATGGGTAGAATATTGTATGTATGGATGATTATGTATATGAAGGGATTCCCATCAAATATAGCATTTCATTACAAATATTTACTATTAATACTGTGTCATGTTGTTCTGTGATACCTACATAAGGGGAATTGTAGATTTAACATACATGAACAGCTAAGCTGTCTTTTAATTCTTGGTGACTACTCATATCGGCATATTACATTAAAAAAGCCTTTCTGTTTCATCTTTCATCTAATGTATACATAGCTTCCTCTGCACTGGGGAAGTATAGAAGATATAGAATGATGTCATCAGTATCTGACTATGCAACATTTTCTCACCAGAAAAAAGTCCTCAGATGTGCTCATTGATGTGCACCTGGAAAAGTGATAACCCCCGCTCCTTCCTCTCTCTCTTTCTTATGTACTGGAACACCGGAGAAAACCCATACACCCACAGTAATGGCAATTTCTTTATTGTATGCAGGTAACAGGGAACATCTTGTCATGACTGTACACATGAGTTATGCCCCATTCATCTTCTTTTATGACCAAGTAAGGCATACTGGGGTATCTGACTAGCTGGCAGGCATTGGTAATACTGTGTGTGTGTGTGTGTGTGTGAGAGAGAGAGAGAGAGAGAGAGAGAGAGAGAGAGAGAGAGAGAGAGAGAGATTTATCATAATAATTGTTTGTCTACAGATGCCACAGTTCCAATCAAATGGAAACTGTGTACATGTCTGAATTCGTCATTGCAATATGGATGGGAATATAGCTGGATGCTTTGTGTGGATCTCTGAGCCTGAGGGTAAAGGTCAGGCTATGCTCTGTTTGCTCTGCTGCACAGACTGACATATTGAGATGTCAAGCCAGGTAAGGTCCCCTCAAATCCAAACACAGCTTGTGCTTAAATTTAGCCTCCTCTTATACGCGTGAAAAAACACGGGAGCAAAATGGCCCGCAGAAACTAAGCGAAAATACTCTACATAAGTTTTATTTTATGGTGTAAAGGTCTAAAATGACATAGCCTATTAATTTACTTTTTATTTAATTATATGATAAAGCACAAACAAAAGGGCTGCTCTCACTTTATGTTCTTTCGGTTGTGTTCCCTTGTATAGTTACATGTGAGAGCTTTGGCAGTATTATCAGTCAGTAAGCAGGGAAATGCTTGTGCTGGTTTTGGCATACACATCTTGTTCCACCCAAAGAGCCCTTCATCTCAAGATGCATATATATAGAGTGAGGAAGTGGCAAACATCAGGCTTCTTGTTTAGTTCCCAATATGCTATACTTCTTTTTTGGTCATATTTCCACCCTGAAGTGCAGCCTGGCAATTCAACTTTCTCATTTTTGACACTCATCACAAGCATTTGATTCAAGATTAAGGTGATCTACAGTCCTCTGCTCTGACAGGAAGCATTAGAAGTGTGCACGCAGGCGTAGCTTTTGGCTCAGAGTGCAAAGGTGATCGTAGTGCAGAGCAAGAGAATAGCAGACCTCAGGGGGGAATTCCCAGGTTTCACAAATGCAGCTTTGGCACGGATCTGTTGATTCATCTGGTGAGGGAAACACTGACGTCCTTCTTCGTTTTCTGGCCCCCAGTGGGTTGCCCCTTCACCCACCTTGTTTCCCTGCGTAATCATTCAAACCCACGCACTTCTCTTTCAGCTTTTTTTTTCTGCCTAACTTCAATGTATTTCCCCACCCTCCCCAAAAAACCCTCCCTCACAGTATCCCTGCTGCATGAACCTATCTTTAATGAAAGTGAGAAGAAAAAAAATATAACTGAAAACATTTGAATGCCACTTTGACCACAGAGGGAGAGTGATACAGGCAAAATTAATTGGAAATCGCATTACATATTTAATCCATCTTGGAAAACCCACATACAGTTTGGTAATGTTGTGTACTTTCATTCCATTCTTCAGTGGTATTTTCTAGATTTCAAATTTGCTTAAAGTGAATTTTGAGTGAAACTCAGGACACCAAATTTATGCTGTATCTTGACTGTCTGAAACTTTCAGTCAAAAGTGAGAGGGAAAGTTTTTTTGGTCAATACAACTCTGATTTTTAAAACTGGTAAAGATTAAGAATTGGTCAGTATTATGAAAGATGTACCTTAACATGCTACAGCACTATATGCCATGTCTTATTAGCTCTGTATATTGCTCTAGAAGACAGTGTTTATTCTAAAAGAATTAGAGGACGTGGCCGATAAATATGTATAAAAGCAGACAGTGAATATTAATTGATTAAAAGGACCAATTAATCAGGTAAAGCTTTTGTTGACAACTTATATTGGATCTAAATCAGTTGGAGTCAATAAACAAATAGCACTGTGAGCTCTTATATAGTTGTGTGCACTCTGGTTCATCCCCTTACGTCTGTCCATTGTAGCGCGGACACCCTTTTTGTTGTATTCTGCATGTTTCTAGATGTGCATTTGGGGAGAGATGTAAGTTATGAAAATATGAAAATTTAATAGAAATATATACTGTCTGTATATATATATATAATATAATACACCCACATATATAGTGTAGCAAAGGGAGAGAGAGCAGTCACCCCACCCAGCCTCAAACCCAGGTCTACAGAGTTCCAATCCTGCAGCTTGACCACAACACCAAAGAGCCTGGCTCTTTGGTGTTGTGGTCAAGCTGCAGGTTTGGGACCTCATAGACCCGGGCTCGAGGCCGGGTGGGGTGTCTGCTCTCTCCCTTCGCTACATATGGTGTCAGAGTGGGATGGCTTGCCGTGAGGCCATCGGAGGCGTGCCCAGTGTGTGAGCCGTATGAGGGACCCCCAGGTTAAGTTGACCCCGGTGTGAGGGACCCCAGAGATGGGTGAAGCACAGTGTGAGGGACCCCAGAGATGGGTGAAGCACGAGTGAGTGGGGCACCCTGGGATGGGAGAAGTATGTGGAGGAATGTGCAAGGGACGCTTCTGTGCGTGAAGCGCATGGGCACGCTTCCTGAAGGGCAGGGCAGTGTGACAAAGTGCTGTCACTACGGTTGAGTATGCGCTCTGACTGCCATATTAACGAGCCTGGCTCTTTGGTGTTGTGGTCAATTAAGCTGCAGGTTTGGGACCCTGTAGACCCGAGTTTGAGGCCAGGTGGGGTGACTGCTTTCTCCCTTTATTACAATAGTCACACACACATGTTAGGCTGTTAAGATTGAGATGTTTTACATTTGTCATTTAACAGACACTCCATCCGGTACAAAGGTCCTCAGTCTCTTCGTGCTAGTACTTGTTCCAAAGTGCTAGTACAAAGTGCATTTTTATCATCAGTTTAAGGTTTCTCAGCTCTGGATGCTGAAACTAAGAGTCCCATGAATCACTCAATGCTCTCTGAAAGGAATATAATTTTGTCTGATCTCATACTAACTGCTGAATTTTTATCTACTGCCAGCTCAATCATACCCAAAAGGAGTGGGCGAGGGACTGAAGCTAAACTAGTTTTCAAAGTGACTCAACAACTCCTAAAGAATGACCTGCTAAAACGACTACTCCCACACGGTCCAAATACAATTTTAGAAATCATATACACCCACTTCCTTCAAATATTTGAATGCAATATGAATAGACATATTTGGCTTTTCTCTTCAAACAGCGGTTGCTTCTGACGTAGCTCCCAAAAATCTTGAGCATTTCTAAGCTCAATGGCTGCCGCAGGCACGCCGCCATAGGCAGCTTTTAAATCTTGCAACGCTTCTGGTTACCTAGCAACACAAAAACCTTTTCGACCAATCATGAATTCCGTTTAGCGTATTAATACTTCAAGTCAATGAACGTCCACATTGCATAAAGATTGTAGACGAAAATGAGTACACTTTGTATTTATTTATTTAATTTATTGAAAATAAGCTATTTTAAATTTGTAGTGTGTGCTTATATGTAGTGCTGATATGGCATATAAAATAAATAGAAATAAATATAGGGAAAGTAGTGCGGCATCGTAGAAGTCAGGCGTTCTTCGGCATATAAGACGGCGTTCGCTTCTCATATTTTCACAGTACAGTCGGTAGTGTAGTTACGTGCAACGTGAAAGCAGATGCCAGTGCCAGACTGCAGTCATTGTATTCTGTTAATTGAATGCCTTGAGAGGAAACAGTTTGATCAGTAGGTAGCTATAACTTTTATGTACTTGTTTCGTCTTCTCACTGTTTTATCTATGCTGATTTAGCTAGCTGGCTTGCTGTCTTAGGTTAGCCAACTAGCTAACTAAGTTGAAACCTTCATGTTTGAAGTCATGCAGTCATGTCAGAATTTTGGATTGTAGTTTTCAAATGTACGTGGGTATTTATTTGTAAGCTGTATCTTTTGGAAGCATAACATTCGCTAACATAATCTAACGCTAGCAAACATGAGTGGGGCTCTTAGCGACCCTGCTGACTTTAGCGAATTTGGCTAGATCATGATAACTAGCTGGAAAGTTAACAAACTTAACTAATGTCTAGCTAGATAGCTACATTTTAGTTTGCGCTTACTCGTATTGCTTTACAGTTTCAATACAGATATTTTTGTGTTTGATTTTCATGGTAGAGTCCAGTTTAAAGTATGATTGGTGCTGGAGGTTTTGTAATACGATGTGTTG
Source organism: Megalops atlanticus (assembly GCA_019176425.1). Classification (NCBI taxonomy): domain Eukaryota; kingdom Metazoa; phylum Chordata; class Actinopteri; order Elopiformes; family Megalopidae; genus Megalops; species Megalops atlanticus. The sequence continues at coordinate 20,135,326 of CM032886.1, forward strand.
GATATGTTCTCAAAGTTTTCCAGCTGGCTAGCTTGCTAAAATGACTTGAATGTGTTTTTTGTCCACATTGTTCTGGTATTGTGGAGATGTGAAAGCGTGCTTGCCGTTCTGGAACGACGGGGAGGCATTACTAGCTAACGTAGCTAGTTAGTTTTTGTTTTTTAACTATTGGGTTTTATCCACATCATGTGCAACTGGTGTCACAACGCATGTGTTGATCCTCAGTCAATTGAGAATATTTAGCTGACATTAGTATTCAATCGTGCGCGTGTTACTCGCTGGATTGACAGTACTGCAGTCAGTATGGCCAGTCTAGCTGGCTAATTGTGCATTTAGACCTGAGGCGATTGTACTTTGGTATCAAAGCGATGCGACTGTTAGGTCTTTGTAATGAACACTACTTGTTGATTCTTCTTCTCCGTGTCCGTTGTCATTCTAACTGCGTTGTTATCACCCCCTCCCCTTATTTTGTTTAAAGAACCCTAGAAGATAACATGGCAGAAGCTACAGGCAGTAGGGAGTGTGAGTCCTGCAGTGTACTGAGCTGGGATCAGGTGAGCCGCCTGAATGAGGTCTTGACCAAACCCGTGCCAGTGCATGGAAGGGGGAACTTTCCCACCTTGGAGGTGAGACTGAAGGACATTGTGCAGATGGTCCGGAGCCGCTTGGAGCAGAGAGGAATAAAAGTTAAGGACGTGCGTTTGAACGGCTCCACTGCAAGCCACGTGCTGGTGCAGGACAACGGCTGGAGCTACAAGGACCTGGACGTCATTTTCAGGGTTGACCTGCCACAAGAGGCTGAGTTTCAGCTCATCAAGGACGTGGTTCTCGGCACCCTCTTGGACTTTCTGCCGGAAGGGGTGAACAAGGAGAAGATCACCCCTGTGACTCTGAAAGAGGCGTACGTGCAGAAACTGGTGAAAGTCTACACCGACCTGGACAGGTGGAGCCTGATCTCCCTGTCCAACAACAACGGCCGCAACGTGGAGCTGAAGTTCGTGGACTCCATCCGCCGGCAGTTCGAGTTCAGCGTGGACTCCTTCCAGATAATCTTGGACACTCTGCTCTCTTACTACGAAGTGTCGGAGAACCCCATGTCCGAGCACTTCCACCCCACTGTGGTCGGGGAAAGTGTTTACGGTGACTTCGGCGCGGCGCTGGACCACCTCAAGAACAAGCTGATCGCCACCAAGCGGCCCGAGGAGATCCGCGGAGGGGGGCTGCTGAAGTACTGCAACCTCCTGGTGAGGGACTTCAAACCCACAGACGAGGAGGAGTTCAAGACCCTGGAGCGCTACATGTGCTCGCGCTTCTTCATCGACTTCCCAGACATTGGGGAGCAGCAGAGGAAGCTGGAGTCCTACCTTCAGAGCCACTTCATCGGAGAGGAGAAGAGCAAGTACGACTACCTCATGATACTGCGCCGGGTCGTCAATGAGAGTACGGTGTGCCTCATGGGACACGAGAGGCGGCAGACACTCAACCTTATCTCCCTGATGGCCTTCAGGGTGCTAGCGGAGCAGAATGCCATTCCAGACGCCTCCAGTGTCACCTGTTACTACCAGCCGGCCCCCTATGTCAGAGACCTGAATTTCAGTAATTACTATGTGGCATCGTGCAACCAGTCTATTCCAACATGGCTGCCGTGTAACTGATGGACTGACCTGAAAGGACACTGACTCAATAAAAGGGCAGAGAATCACAAATCTGGTATGTTACTCTGTAGATATAAATGAATTGTTTAAGAAAAGACTTTTTTTTTTTTTTTTCCTTTTCCCTTCTCATTCCTTATCTACAGAGGTGACAAGATTTTTGGACCCGAGGTGACCTTTTTAGTGTTTTTTTTTCCCCCTGTTTCTTACACATAACTTGTGTCAATTTAAAAGGTATTTTCCCCCTAATCTGAATGTCAATAATGTCCAGATTAAAGAAAAGTATCTTTTGCCCAAAAAAGAAAAAAAAAAAATAAAATTGTCTTCAAAAAAAAAAAAAGAAAATGACAGATAAGGGCAAAGTAATGCAGATTGCTCCTGTGTGTACTAAAAAAAGTTGGAAAAAAATTGTGAAATTTTGAAATGAGGAAAAAAAAATATATATAGGGAGGTATTTAAATGAGGCAAAATGCCATGTTTGTTGGCTGGATGTTGGCGTTACATATATAGTCTATATTTTGAATTATTTTTTAGTTTTGTTAAGGTGACTTAACCTACCTCCCTATCCAGCCTCAAATGGAAGAAATGGGAAAAAAAAACAAGCTGCTCATCTTTAAAGAAAAAAAAAAACTGAAGGTGGAAATATCACACAAGTACGCTCCGGCTGCCAGGCTGTTAGTGTTGTGAGTTTGTGGGGTGGGATTTGTGTAAATGTATTGCACTCTGAATGTAAACTTCACTGCATTTTGCCTTTAACATGTATGAAGGACGTGTTCCTCTGCTGGACTGGATTGTAGGAGAGTCCATCTACTGCCTTCCCTTAAAAGGATCTGTGAGTGCCCCCTTGGAGTTGCTCGCCAGCCTTTGTGCTGCCGTGTGCTGAAATGTGAAAGGCCAGCCAATGGCGAGGCAATCTATAATTATCTTTAGATGTAGTCAAGTTTGGGGCGGGGGTTGGGGGGTGGGGGGTGTGAGTTGGCGCATTGTCCACCATCTGTGTGCGAGGCTAACTTTTTCCCCTCTTGGTTGCTGTGTACGCGGGGAGGAGGGTTCCCTTCATTGCAGTGGAGCCTAGTTTGCAAATTTGTGGAAATGTAAAATTGCCTGTGAATGGATTCTCTTTCCAATTTGGACGAATGCCATGGAGTTATGCAAAAGTGCAGTCTAGTTCTGCATAGTCAGTAAGTTTCCTTAACGAGACTTAAATTCCATGGATTGTGAAATTGACCAGCTGGCACAGGCAGGGTTTGGTATGCCCTGGCTGGCCCTGTGTAAAGCACCATCCCTGCCAAACTTCATGGCCCCAACACATTTTACTTCACGTACCTGGGGTATTTCTCTACAAAATCATGTCATTTCATCCTTTTGATGTATTTAATTCAGAGCTTTAAATCAATCCTCAGCTATTTGGTATTAATTTGGGGTGCTTTCTTGTTTGATGCACCAGCGTTTCACCAAGAAATGGACTGCCCGGTGAATGCTTGTCACATCCAACCTGAAGCTTTCCCTTTGTGCAGAGAAATGCCCAGGGTTCCCTTTAACTCGTCACTGAACTGCTGACTGTCCTCCATGGCTCACGTTTCCTAACTCGGGGATGGTTCAGCTTGTACAAACGTGCTGCATGCGAGATAACCCGTGTCTCCCCTTATCTTCGCTGCACATGGGGGTGACTGGCCTTTTTAAACATGCGTTCGTTTGTGGTGGATGGGGTCACTGTAGTCCCTCTGCTACGGTTGGCCCTGCCCCTGGGTCAACTTGCCTAGCGGGTTTGTAGGGTTTGTGGGTTAGTGTTTTTTTTCCTTTGAGGGGATGTTGGGAAATTTAGAGTGTTGACCAAAGTCTGTGTCCCAGTGATGATGCAAAAAAGTGCCTTATTCTTTTATGCTGGATGTTTTTGGGAGAGTAGATAAGGATTTTTTTTTGTCTGTACATGGACTTTTTTTTTCTTTTCCCACACCCTCTTACAGTCCCTGTCTGTGTCAGGAATTACATATTTAGGAAGAAAGGTTTGGGGGAACAAAGGGACTCTTTTTTGCATTAAGTTAATTTAGAAATAGTAACGTTCACATAACAGGATTGAGGTTTGAGTGACTTTGAATATGGATCTGGTTCAGGCAGACTTGTATCATAGAAGCATTTCATTTGTCCCATCATCACCAGCAAGCTTTTCCTGACCTACAGGAAGCTCCTCATTCCAGCAGCTGTCTTTGTCCTGTTTTGTGTCTTACTTAATCGTATCGCTAACCTCTGATACGTTTTTTGGATATATTAAGTGCCGCTTTAATTGCTGCTTCGTTTCTTCTTTTTTTTTTTTTTTTTTTTTCATAAAGCCAAAGTCTCAAAATGCAAAAGACGAGGCAGTAATGATACCCTGAAGTGGAGTGATGAAAAGAGCCAGATTTTGTTCATGCACTTTAAAGCCCTGTGCAGCTCCAAACCCAGAGAGCTGAGAATGTAGACGCTGTTGAATAAGTGAGATTAGAGAGTGGGGGCTGAAGGGGAACATCTCAGGGAGATTTTTTGTGTTTAAGCGGGCAATCGCCCCGCATTAATCTTTTGGGATTAGCTACTGTACTTACAGTGAATGAATTTTTAACATTGTGGTTGGATTTATCCCCCCACCTCTAGATTAGTGACTGTACTGTCCCCTTTCTCTTCTGTAATGTTTACTGTGACCAGACTAGTTTCTGTCACAGAAAGACTTACTGTAGGATGGGGTAAAAGCCTAAAGCAGTCCACATCCTCTGAAATGGAAAGCCTGCTCTAGTCTCTGGGAAGGGGATTTCTTCCCTGCGTTTGCACAGTAATGAGAATGGCAAGCTTTTATCTTGTCACGATGCACTTACGCCGATGATGCTTGGCCGTCTATCACTTCCTTCTGTATGGGCTCTATATATGTTTCGGCAAGGAAGTCTTGTGTTAGTGATTTCTTGCTTAAATTATTTTAAGTTTGCATAAAGAACGGAAAAGGGGCGTGCTGTTCATTCTGTCCGATGTCTTGGATGTCTTACCTGCTTGTTACCTGACATGTGGGAATTCCACATGAAATCCTTAGCGTGATTTTTTTTTTTTTTTTTTGCCGTCTCCCCCCTTCACTGTTTAATACGTGTGCTTTTTCTTTTTACCTGCCTCGCTATTCCACTTTGCGTTGGAGCGTCAGAGAAACATGCCGCAGCTGGTGGCTGATGCTCGGGGCGGGGTGAGGTGGGGGGTACGGTTAGAGTTATTGACATGCTTTATTAATGTGCAGGTTTTACATGTGGGTTGTGTTGGAAATCTGAAGGGCTTTTTTTTTCCCCCTATTAAGATACTTGGAGTCAGAAGCAGACTGTGTGTTTGTGTTATGCGCACATGTGTGGGGTTGCATTTGTGCATTCAGATTTGGGTGCAAGAGGAAAAGAAATTGAGGGATATGAAATTCTCACAATTCCATGAAAGATTTAATGCAAAGCAATGCCTGCATCAGCTGCATTATACATATATTTCGTTTTTAGCACTTTTCCACTCAATTTAGTTTTCCCTGGAGGGAAATGTACATCAGGACATATGTGAACAGAGAGAATAAATGAATAAAGTATTTGAACCCAGTTCCTCGTGTCAGTGGTATTTCTTTCTTTAAGCTGTGGCAAAAAGCATATTGATAGGTTGAATGTCTCCCACAACGGCTACACTTTGTTACATGTGCTGCTTTGTTAGATCATGGTTGGTCTCCTTGTGAGGCTGGTCAGATGGTCTTTGCATCCTTACCATCTTCACAAATTATAATACAATAAATGAGCATTATTTAATCCTCAGTGTTGATGTGAGTATGTAATGTAAGAGAAATTGGGCATTGCCAATAAGCATATCAATGTGTTAAATGTCCACACACACCTCCAAAGACATGCTACATAAGAAAGCTTCAAAGCGACTCTCACCTTAGAATCCACTTGCTTTGGGGGACTTGTAGTGCTTCTGTCACCCTTGTATGATTTAAAAAAAAAAAATGACATGGCTAAACTTGGCTTGTATTATGTTGAATATCATGCAGGATCCAGGTTTTTCCCCTCCCCTATCTGTAAACAGGAAGGATGCAGTGTTCACAGTTGAACTTTTACCCATTTTGTAAAGGGGTTAGGGGTGCAAGTGCGTAGTCCTTCCGCTCTGAAAAACCACACGGTGGGGAACCCCCCCACTCCCCCCAGACCATCTGGTCCTTTAGTCAGGCCGTTCTGCCTCTGTCTTTGACAGGGTTGCCAGTTTCTAGGAAGGACATTAAAAATAAAACCTGACCTGAGCACACTGACCCTGTCATGCTGAGCAGTGGCGTCCTGTTCTAAAGATATCCGTCCCATACTTCTTTGTTTGGTAGTGGATACATTGGCATACATGGGCCTGTGAGTTGTAGGAGGGGTCATTGGAGGGAGTCATTTTAGGTGTAGTTTTCAACACGTGTCCCCCTGTGTGGAGTTTTAACTGGGTCTGTAGCCCTGCAACATGGAACAGACCAGAGTTCGGCTGCTCACATGCTGCACCTTATGTGAAACTGCTGTCAAGAGAGTGACAAGAGCTGTGTGTGTGCGTGCGTGCGTGCGTGCGTGCGTGCGTGCGTGCGTGCGTGCGTGCGTGCGTGCACATGGGTGCTCAGTTCATTCAGACACTATTACTCACGCTCTCGTCCTAGTCAGTTTCCACTGACTTAAACCACAACCGTAAGTCTGGTGTTTTTCAGACCTCAGACTGATAAACTGCCTATTAATAAAACCAAAAGATCACTGAAAGCAATTTCATTGGTGTGCACTGACTGACGCAGCAATGCACCCATATGGGTTCCTTCTCTGATTTCTCAATGGCTTTTTCCACTCCACTTTTCACACTCCAAGGATGTGAGAACAACACAGGTGTTAAGCTGATCTGCCTGTCCTCCTCAGCTTGTGGGAACAGTACTGCTGTGGAAGATACAACTTTACTTTGGGCTGATGGTTAGAGATGTAGAAAGCATGGCCTTGATCAAATGGCAGCTCTATTTCTATTTGAATGCCATAGAACTAAAGGCAGCTAAATGTTCTCTTACTGTAACATTGAGCTTTTTTGTGGAGGATAGGAGAAATTGGACCTGCAACAACAACTATTATTTCCAATGTCGGTGTTTTGATGGCACAACATGTTTAATTTTCGATTTCAAACCTTCCCAAGTTCTGTACTTCCAGGCTTGTCTTGGTTTTGTACTCCATTGGTAGGGTGGGAGAGGAACATTGTAATATGTTAAGAGTAACAATGTGTACAGGCATCACAGGTCTGTATTGGTATGATTTCTATGCCATCTGATTAACACTTAAATATAAAATGTTATATTCATGAAACCATAAAATTGCATTACAAAAATCTTTAATTATATGTGTATATTTGCATGTTTTGTGTTTTGGTTTCAAAAAAGTTGAACAAAACCTTCAAGTTATTTTTTATTGCTAAATCTTTGTAAGTCAACCATCACAGCATGGCTTTGAATGCCATTCTCCAACTGATTTGAAATGTGTTCTGTTTTGTCAGGTTTCAGGAAATTATGTAGATTTGATGAAGACCAAAGAGTAAAGGAACTTTAAACTCCATTAGCACATATATATAAATGCCAAGCAATAGTGTGTTGTCTGATTAGTGGAGTCCTGTCTAATCATTGAGGTCTGGATCATTTCTTTTGATTCTTGTATTTTAATGAGAGATGTGTTGACTTGAAAAGAGAGACTAATTGCATCATATACTTCTGTGTGCTGTTTTCCCCATGCTTTGGGGGAAAAGATTACACAGATGGTCTCCCAGTCGTAATTTAGTCTGAAAGATCCAATTTACAGAGAAAAACAGCAGGCTTTTTGCTTGTGTGTTTGTGTGAATTTTCTCTATGTCTTTCTGTACATATGTAATTTTGTGTGTCTGTGTGTCAGGGCCTTTTCTCAGTGTGACTTTACATGTGTATTTTGTGTATGCCTATGCCATTACATATTATCCCTGTGTGATTCTACATATGTACTTGTACAAGTGTGTGTGTGCGTGCCTTAGTGCATGTTAACCCTATGTGATTGTGTACTTTGTGTCTGCCTGTGTTATTGTATGTGAGTGCGTTTTCTACCTTATTGTTTGTTTTATCCTCATGATATTGTACATGTGTACTTTGTGTGTGCACACTTCAGTGAGTTTTACCCCAGCACGATGGCACATGAACTGTACGTACTGTGTGTGCATGCATCATTGAGTTTTATCCTGGCGTAATTGTACATGTGTATTTTTAGTATGCCTACGCTGGTGCATTTTTTCTCTGATAATATGTATGTAGTTTGTGTGTACACGTGAGTGTGTTTTCTCCTTGCCTGATTGTGCATGTGTGCTCTGTGGGTGCATGTGTGTGTGAAGGTGGGTGCCTAACTGTACAACAGCCTCTGTGCTTCCCTTTGGCCTTATAGTATCAAGACTCTAGCAAGAGAAGAAACCTAAGGCCAGGAACTGGAAGGCCCTGGTTCAGTGGAAAAAACGTTCAGTGAACACTTAAATTCACAGGAATGACGTGGCTTCATACCTCTCAGATCAGCTAGCCACGAGGCAGAAGTGATCATAATGGAACAAGCCCCCTCGTATGACCCACTGTTTGACTGAGGGGGGCACAATGAATGATTTCTGGAATACTGCTGATAGAAATGTACAGGGAGAGACAAAAGAAACACAGCACACAGCAGAATGCTCACAGGCAGGCAGGCAGGGGAAGAGAAACAGCCCTACTGTTACACCAGCACAATGACCGGGTCAGCGGGAAGAGTTTAACTCCTCTCTAGCCACTGCCTCCGGTTATTGCTGCTTCAAAGACACAAACACACACACCAGGGTGTGATCAGAAACTCATGTTTTGCCAGACTGTCCCCACACACAGATGTTCAGATTATACAGTTTAAAATGTGCATGTGTTTTTTTTTTTTTTCCTGAGTCTCACAAAGAATATTAATATCAGATGACTTCCTATTTGCATAACACCAACAGCTAAAATGTTGGTAGACATGGTGTACCTGTTTATTTCTGTTTATTTATATCTGGGGACAAATTTTACCATGATAGTAAACTACATCTGTGACAGTAATGTTATTATGCTTACAATAGGCATAAGAGAGACAGCTTAAGAGGAGTATTAAAGAGCAGGTATTAAACCTCAGTCTAAAAAGTATAGACCCATACACTTATGTCTGCCATTATATCAGTGTGACTTTTCTAAGCAAGTCCTGTTTGACAAGTCAGCGTTTTTGATTAAAAAAAAAAAAAACTTGCTATCTCTCACCCTCTGCTCCACAGATATGGTGGAGAGCGAGAGCACCATAGTTCACATAGCTCAGGAATGCCTTGTCATGTATGCACAGTAATATACAAGCACATCATGTTATGTTGATTCGTGATTGTTCATACAGACACATTGATACATTGTTTCCTTTCGGTATTAATTCAAAGGCTCAAATACCAGGGACACTTATATGCTCTGTGGCTAATTAAGGGTTGTGTAGTGCAGCTATGTAGTCCAACAGATTGCATTCAACAATATGTGGCATCATGATATAGAGCCATAATCAGGTCTTCTTTAATCATTTCTGTCAGTGACAGGCTGAGTGTTGGAGTGTGATTTATGTGCCGAATGGATATATGAACCATACGCAGAACATAGTTTCTCTGTTAGCTGTCCAAAGGGGGTTATTGCACTTGACCCAAAGCTTTTGAGTCCTGACCAGAGTGAAATGATATGTCTTTAGCTGTGACCTGTGCAGCTTACACTTCTGACAGGCAGAACCTTCAGCCATGATCTGTGGAACCATCATCCAAGAGTGACTGAACTCTGTGGTGATGTGTATGTACTGTGTGAATACTGTGTGCAGCTCTCGCCACAGGGCTAGCTACAAGAACTTTATACCCATATGTTTTACAGCCGCTGGAAGGACATTCCGATCACTCAGATTAAAGAGCTGAGTCTTCGGCACTCACTGGGGATGACAGTGACCTCTAATTCAGGTATAAAGCTGAACACTACACCACAGTCCCTATAGCTTGAAGAAACTTAGCAGGAGTGATAGCCATGTGAGAACAACAGCTTAAACAAACTATCTTTCTTTTCCAGGAAATAGGCAAGCTGTGCAAACAGCAGCCGCTTACCCTGAAACACTGTCTCTGAAGGACTGCCATTTATAGGACTCTAAAGTGCCGAGAAACGGGCAAGGGGTGTGGTGGGGGTTGGGGGGGGGCGGCAGATGTTCCTGTGGCTGAAACAGAGAGAGTGCTGCTGCATCCTCCTCGCCAGCCAGCTAAAAACATTTCCCAGAAACAATCATTTTACCCCTTCCTCTCACCCCCTGACTGAAAAAGCTTTTTCATCAACGCAACGCTGCCACCAGCCCTCAGGTCCCCTTTCCTTGACAACATGTGTGAGGGGACATTCGGAGGACTGCACAGGATTCGTGAAGCTGTAGGGCCACACTCCAGGGGCTCCTCGTGTTCCATAATATTCCGATTAAAAAACTCAATTATCATAACAATGCTTTCATGTATAAGAAATATCTCCTGTGGCAGTCTGTGTGTGCTGAATTTAACTTGTGACACAGATTTTCCCAAACCCAAGTGAAGATGGGGGCGGCAGTGTAGTATAGTGGTTAAGGACCAGGACTCGTGACCAAAAGGTTGCCAGTTCAATTCCCCACTGGAGCACTGCTGTTGTACCCTTGGGCAAGGTACTTAACCCCAAATTGCCTCTGTAAATGTTCAGCTGTATAAATGGATAACATTGTAACTGATGTAAGTTGCTCTGAATAAGAGCATCTGCTAAATGCCAATAATGTAAATGGTGGTGATAATGGTAGAAAAAATGATAACCAAACTGAGAATGCAGAAATTCCACACACTTTGAAGTTGTCACATAAGCCATAATCTTTGATGTGGATATGTGATGTAAATAATTTTTACAGGGGTCTATAACAACTAATATGTTATTGTTAGCCACAAGTTATGTGGTGGTTAGTCTACTGGAATGGTCTATAAAGTACAGATTTGTATATGTTTTATATGTCATCCAGAATAAAGGGATCTGCCTGGCAAATAAATCAATAAATAGATGTACATCTTGTGTCTGTTGCCTTCAATGTGCACAATGTGACATCAATGTCCTGGGCTTCTCTAGTACCCCCAAGTGGACAAAGCTATTCACTGCACATCAACTTCCTCTTCCCCCTTCTGAGAACTCCTTCTTCTCAGGTACTTCTCAGGAAAGCGCTAGCAGCAGATGTTCTGTTACGTATGTTGGAGGATGTTTTTTGTACATTAGCAATAAAGAGTGTCTTTTCGCTGGACTCAGTGAGTTCCTCTGTTTCACTGTCGCCCCAGTGCCATCCTACCTCTTCCAGCCTCTTTAAATGGAACTTTTTTTATATTTATACTTAAATATGATCAATACAAACAAAATCACTTTTGTTGCTTTTGTTCTTTACCTGCATGCCCTCCTACTTACAACTGCACAAGTGCAGCACAAATTTCCACATACAATGGCATTTAAAACCCAGGCCTGATCCTCCACATACTTCTAAGTTTTAGTGCTCCCACTAATAATTATTATTTCAGTCTTCTGTCATCCATTTATGATGTTGGATTTTACCAGTGAAACTAGTTAAGGTAAAGCACCTTGCTCAAAACAAAGCAGTAGTTTCCTACGTGGGATTCAAACCACAACTCACAGGTCGAGAGTCCATTTCAGCGACCATAAAACCATATGATGTAATTTGACAATTTCTTGGTAGCTCGTTACTGACAAGTATCACATAACCTTACTAAAACATGGCGCAGTAGCATTGAGTGGAGGTTATGTTTTAGCTGGGTAGGCAATGTTTCATTTGCCTAAATGTTACAAATCAATTACATTGTATTGGGCCAGCACTACTACAGAACATTGATACCTGGAGATATCAGTGTTATTTTTACAGATTTTTGGGAAAAGATGCTCATGAAGTCAACAATATTGTAAAGCCATACCAGGTATTAGGAGGATTCATGCTGATCCCTCTTGGTTTCCCAAATGTGAGCCATGTTGTCCTGCCACTGTTGGTCACCATCCCTTACTGAACAGAACAAATGCAGTCCAGGTGTCCATTCACTATGGTTCTGTAAAAGCTAATCCCTGCTTCACACATACTCCCCCATGAATGATGGATTTCTCATCTTGGAGGTGCAAATGTCACACAGGAAATGACCTCTCGTTTTCCTTGTTCCCCAACCTTGCCTTAATCCGTCCATGATTAATAAAAAAGATAAAAGTGGAAGAGGAACTTTGGATAACACCTATGTTTCGATGTGGTCTGTAATTGGAGGTGCAGGTACTGTAGGCAGGGAACACTTAATGGTTTTAATCAGAGGGAGCTTCATTCACAGGTTACTAGAATAAGGAGAAGAAGAAGAAGAAGAAGAAGAAGAAGAAGAAGAAGAAGAAGAAGAAGAAGAAGGGGTTTTCTTGGAAAATCCAGGTGAAGTGGGGTATCAAAAAAGGACTCTGCACAAACACCTGCTGCTGTCTTTCCATTTTCCATCCACCTCCTCTGACATGAGAGGCAACAAAAAACGGTGAAAAAGAGTAGCATCCTGTGTTGTCGATGCCAGTAGAGCTGTAACTGTGGACCAGTATAGTATGTTGGTGCTGTCTATGCCAGCAGAGTTGTGTTTGTGGACCGGGATAGTATCTGGGTGCTGTCTATGCCAGCAGAGTTGTGTTTGTGGACCGGGATAGTATCTGGGTGCTGTCTATGCCAGCAGAGTTAAGTTTGTGGACCAGGACAAAGTGTCTGGATGCTGTCATTGACAGTGGAATATTTGGGAAATGGGACAGATTGGGTGCTGTTGTTTACAGTAGAGCTGTGCTTGTGGACTGGGAGTGGTGGTGCACTGGCTGTAATGTAAACTACTTCTGCAAAGTTGTACAGTACTACAGAATCCATGCCTTTTAAAACAGAAATAACAAAAACACATGGTCTTTGGTCAGAAACTGGGTATTGAATTGTACATTACAATGACAGCTGCTGGATAACTTCTGTAAGAATCACAGGCCTTAGTCATTCATTGTCTATATTTTTCCTTGCATGACTGTCTTCTGTGGAATTTGTTGGCAAAATGTATTGAGTAAATGATGTCTTCAATAAAACAGCAATCTGCTGTTTGTATGATAATCTAATGCACATGAGATGTGTTTATTCAGCTCCCATAAAATTCAATATCTTTTGTGATAGTTCTGTTCAAGGAGACAAAGGAGAGTCAACATAGGGTGAAACTTCTTTTGTAAGAACAAAAACTAATATGCCTTTCAACAAAATATAAAAATTGGCTAAAGAATTGTTTAATTTCTTCTCTCTGGACTAATGCAGATAGTACTGAGAACATTTACGTATGACAAAGCATGCTGTTCAAACAAAAATCCATACCCATTAGGCCTATTCTATATACTAATCACAGTACTGCAAAACTTTCAAAGACATAAGAAGTTTACTGTAATATTTCCTGGGAGAACAATGAGCATCTTAGCTTTATTCCACTCTGGCTCCACTTCAAGCAAGCCACAGAGAAGTAGTCCATCACCAATCCATCATCCACTGTTAGCTGTCCTTTTCACTATATGGTGTTTTTACTGGCCATCTTTCTCACACAGTAGTATCCATAAGGATATCCATCTTTAGAGTGGATATAATAGTGCACATGTCTATGTTTTATGTCCTTTGGTCCTCATAATTTAGAAAATTCATACCATGCATACGTACTAGTAAGTGGCAAAACACAGGTCCAATGCTGTGCAACAAATAGACCACATATAGGCTACTCCTGTAACATCAGTACAAAATCCTAATAGCCTTGTGTTGCTTAGATTTAAGACATTCATTATCATACGGTCCTCAGGCTGATTTTAAACTGTAAACAAGCTTCATGTATGTGTGTGTAAGCCAAAATGTAGTCCTGCTCAGCCCACTTCAGATCCCATGATGGGCTTTGTCAGCTGGTAGTATGGGGAAAGGATAAATAGGAAATCCATATTTTCCTGTCCCATTTACTGGAACTCAGCTGTTCGCCATGTGAATTCTGCATTTTTTTGTCTAAGACGGAGGCATAGGCAGGAATGACCTCTGCTGCTTTGAAACCATCTTCATACTATGTACTGAGACATGGAGTATCCTGTGCTCTGTACGGACCTGTATCTCTCCCATTGAAAGCAGGTCTTGGAGGCCAGGGACGATGATGCGTCCCAGATGTTCTGGGTGGGGGGGGGTTGAGGCTGGGGGCTCAACACAATCAAATCATACCCCCCACCCCCGCTCCCCCTCTCCAGCCTACAGACACAAGGGAATCGGCCAACACAAATAACGTGCTTCCAAACTCTCACTCCCTGCTCTCTCAGCTTAAAGGACATTTGAGGACAATGTGTTTTATTATGCAGTAACAGGAGCAGTGATGCATCCAAACATTACAGAGGAGACACAGAGCACATCCCTCCCCCTGGAGATGCTCTGTCTTCATCACATCATTAGCTTCTCCTGCCTTTGAAACACGATGCACATAGAAACCTATTCCGGCTTTACATTCAACGCTCACTTCTGCTTTAAGGTATGGCAAAAAAGAGATTAAAAATACTAGCTGAAGGATGGACTTGTTTACACTACTTAATAACATCAACAATGGCTTTTGAAAATTATTATGGTAGTGCTTGGTTATGTGGTGTATAAATCTTCATTAGTTTTAGCCATCTATATATACTGCAACAGTGATCATTTTCTAATGCTTAGATTCTGGGAAAACTTATAAGGAATGTAATGAATTTTAAGTTGGTTACCTGCGTTTAAGGCAAAACAGTGCTTACTTTACTAGATAACAAAAAAGATCATGAATACACCTCATGCGTACAATTAAAACTCAGCTAGTGCCATTCCAATATGGATATTATTTTCAATAACATCTTTTTGCTGGTTGTGGTGACTATATTTCTCATATGTATAAATAGAATTTGGTAGTGCAATTTGAGTAGCACCACCTTAAACACTGATGAAAGCCTAAGCAATTTGTGTTCTTAGCACACTTTCTCTTTTGCTCCTTTCTAAAACTTCCCTGGTTACCTTGATAAACAGCAGGTGAATTGCCCAAGTCCAAGTTGTCTAAATCATTTGTAAAATGGATGATATTAAAAATATAGTTTGGAAGTATTATCCTTCTATTCTGGTCTACTCAATCAATCATTATTGAAAATTCCGAGAAGAATCCATTCATTTGTCTCAGCTGAACTGATAGTATAACAGGTAATAAGTTCTACTGGTTTTTGGGAAGCTACAGATATTTCCAACCATTACATTTTCATCAACTTTAAATGAGATTCTTCCAAATGAGAACTGGACATGTACAAGGCAACATGTGTATCTTCATGTTAGTAAATGTAAATGACTAAAAAAAGATGACATTCCATTTCAGGTTTTTCCCCTCATTCAGGTCTCCGTGTTTTTTGTTTTTTTTTTAACATGGCTGTAGTTGTAATGTTTTAAATTTGAATCATACACACAGATGAACTTTAATAAATTCAGATCTTTATTTTCACTTATCCACTTTCTGATCATATACAAGAAGGCTTGTTCCAATTCTCAAACAATTCCAATCTTTTGTACCAATAAACCTGGTGTATTGCCACTAGTGAAAATACAGCTGAGTACAAATATACGCAGTAACTGTAATGTTCAATGCATGATAATTGACAGACTCCCTCATTCACCAGCCTTTCTTAAACCATAAGGTGTACCTCAGAAAAGGAAAGTCTTAGACATGGAAGGGTAAAGATAAACCAAGAAACACTGGTTCTTGGTTAGTATTCACATACCAGCTACTAGAGATTTCCACACACCCAGAATGACAAAATCTCAATGCACTGTGTATCAACATGTACACTTGACACAAAGTGTTGATTTCTGTTTGAGGTTCAGTCCTTCCTTGTGTGACACAAAAAAAATTGACAGAGAGGAATGTGCACGCTCTCTCCATCTTACAACAGCATCAGAATCAGCCTTTGCTGACATCAAAAGAATGGAAAAATTCTCAGTGAAATAAACTGACATGAATAATGGCAAATAATGATCACATAAAGAAGAGTTTTAATCCCAGACACTCTATTAACAAAAACAGATTCTGTTCACCTTTGGGAGAAAATCTAGGACAGCGTAACCATTGGTGTCTGGATCATTTTGCACAGACACCTGTACATGTGATCACAAGAACTAGATTTTAACACTTTCAGTGAAGCACCGATTAAACATGTGCCTCTGATAAAAAACTAACCATTGACATGAAAAAAGCAGAACCTGGTTTGTGGCTTACACGTTTAAAGTTCAGGCAGCAAATTTACATCATCTCCCCTGTTTTTGGTGTACATCTTCATAGAACAACAAAAAAACCTTCACATTCACATTGTATATATCTGATTTTTGTGTTCATTCATCTGAGTGCTGTGAACAATCCGTGAGCATGCACAACATGACAGCTCACTTTCAATTGCTGTGTTCCCGCTGTCAATGAGCCTCCGTTTACTATAAAACATAAATATCAATAAATAATTTTAAAAATGAAGAGCCAAGTAATAATGTCCCTTCGGGGATGCTGCTGAAAGAACAAAGTGATGTTGAAAAATGATATTGAATATGAAAGAGTACAATGAATGAAGCTGATGGTGTATTCAAACAGGCATGGGGAAACACTATCCATGGAGAAATTATCAATTAGCCTTCACAAGCTGTGAGCAGCATTATTCATGACCCATTAGGGTGAATTACTTCTTTAGCTCTGGAACAATGTTACATGACATAACTCAATGTGCTACTGAATGCTATTACGTAGTGCTCATGGAAATGTTATACAAGTTATATGCAACCCACTTTGTGTGCTGTGCTACCTACAGTACAGCAGTGATTAGGCAGAGGCATACAGATAACTCTTCATGTGGACTTTGGCTGGATACTGCCACATGTGCAGACCTACTCACACGTGCTAAACCAGCTTGTGAGGGGAAAAACTACACAACCAGACCAGTGAGTTTGTGCGCAGAAACTGATAACCAAAAAAAAAAATACAAACACAAAAACTGAAGGACATAATATTAATAGGGCGTCCACGTCAGTGGAGTAAGCAGCTTGTGAAAACAGCAAAAAAAGGACAAGGCTCTTTTCTTAGACCCGTGAGCGTATGTGGATTTCTGCTCTGCGTGTCTGACACCACTGTGGCACTAGCCTTCTGACTCTTAGGTTAAATATGTTTTTACATGCGTGTCCTGCCTGGGTGGCACAGCACTGTAGACAACAATCCTTCCTGCAGCACAGTCACCCAAATGCTTGGAAAATGAGGGTTTCCGCTGAGGCCACTCATGGGTGTTTTACAGCGCTCTTCCACCTTTAATGGCATGATTGTGATTTGGAAAGGCAACATCAACTGAAACACTCAGAAAACTCAAAAGCGTTTACTTGTACAAGGAACGATTATGGATAAAGACTGACACTCAGCTTGAACTTCTTTCTCTTTTTTCAATTTTTTTTTTTGTTTTGTGGCTTATGGAAAGTTGATGAGGAAAAATGATTCAGATCGCAAACCACATGTGGTTCTGTTGAGGCACAGCACAATACCAGCTGCATGAGTAACTGAGCGGCGAGTGAAACTTTCGCCGCGATACACAGAGTGCCTCGGAGGGATGAGAAATGCCTTCTGGAAGTTTGGGGGAACCAGCGGATGGAAGGAAACAGCACAATCTCACACAATCCACAACCATCCAAGACCAAGGTTGGCAGCACTGCTGAGAGACAGGTAGGGACTGGGATTTAAGACACTTCTGCGGTGTACCCTTGAACTGACACTCAGTACGCGCGGGGGGGGGTAGGGGGTTGTACGGCTCCCGGTACATGCACACACCCTCTCTGATTGTATTCAAACGGCCATAAAGTAAAAAAGGGCAGGTCAGCCTCTCCGTAGAGTCCCTGCAGAAAGAGAAAGGTCCTCGCAGGCTTGCTGGTGACAGAGGACTGGGTCTGCCTGCACCAGAAAAATCATACCTTTGGCCACTGCCTGGCTGCGGTGTGATACTCATGTCGTCCGTATCAAACGTATTTGTGGCATCACCGGGCTACTGAAAAAACCAAACGCAGAACAGGTCAGAGTCCAGGTCCTGGGGTCAGGTGCCACGTTTCTTCAAAGACCGGAGGAGTGGGCTGGGTGGTAAGGTCCATTCACCTACAACAGTGTAAATAGGACAAAGGTTATATATTTCAAATACACCGACGACAACTTCATCAATTTTTTAAGGGAGTAAAGAAGCACTCAGTGCCTGGGTGCAATGATGGGTGAGTTTGGGCAGCACTATACAGAGTGCTGAGGGTCGAATGCACAAAATGGAAAAAACTAAATTCGTAAGCTGTAAAAGCAGTAAGACCTGCAATGTAAAGGGTGAGAGCTGAGAATTATTGTACAGTCTAGCCTTATTATTGTACAGCCTCCTACAATCATAAACAACCTTTCTGTCTACACATGGGAGTCTTTTCACAATGAACAGCTGTGATAGTTTGACATAGCTTGGCAGAGCTCAAGGGCTCCTGCGGAAATCCAAAATACTGAACACGGGCATCTTATCTTGATCCAATAGCTTTATGGTTTTACGTTCCATTTTCAAGAAAAAAAATTCTGCTGAAGGCAAATCTTAATACATTTACATTTTGTCATTAAGCAGATGCTCTTATGCAGAGTGGTTCGAAAAATAGCCATTTGGCCATTCAGATAGCCAAATCTCAAAAGCACTAAGCCTACACAGTAGCACTTCCCTGGAAGAAAAACAGGGTGTTTCAGACACTAGAGGTCAGCACAGCCTGGCACAGAATCTGTGGATGACACCACCTTAAAGGAGCGCTATACAACGGACACCACCTTAAAACAGCGCTCTTCAATTGACACCACCTTAAAACAGCACTATTCAACCGACACCACCTTAAAACAGCTCCTCTTACTTGCTAAGGTCCGACCAAACCAAACACTCAGGCACTCCAGCACTCCTGGCTGCTACTGACCCACCAAGCCCATGTGGCTGTGCTTCTGTTGTGGGGCAGAAAGCATCCACAAAGGGTGTCCTCACTTGAGCAAGGAGGGAATTCCATTTTAACTGACCAGGAACTATTACTTTGATTATAAAAAACCTGGAGGACGATGGGAGCTTGACTGAATGGAAGCAGGAGGCAGGAAGACCCAGCCCCCTCCATCCGGAGAAGTAGACAGACTCTAAGGCTCTTTCAGGCACAGGGAGAAACTCTGGCACAGGATCGTTAAAGAGCTCCAGGGGAAGAACATGATTTCTCCATGACCCCCCATAAAAACATAAAAAATAGTGGGATTAGTGTGGAACAAAATAGCTCCACTGAGTATGTGCCAGGCAGGGAGGCCAGAGGCTCAACAAATGATGAATAAGCACCAAAATAAACATGACCTTTTGCTTCACCATGTTTGTGGCAAGTTATGAATTTAGTCCACTAACGTGAATCTCATGTAACGTCCCACCGGTACTGTGTACACCTGGGAGTGCAGGTGCTGTCGGGAGAGAAAGCACGTATCCACGATTTCAACTGTGCATTTAAAGTAGCAAAACCTGACACACACTGAAGTGAGAGGTCAATTAGAGCCAGAGGCAGCTACCATTAGAGGCTGACACAATCGGCCATTTCCCCTTCCTGCACATTACCTGTAATCAGAGACAGACAGGAAATGCCACTTTGCCTGTCTTCCTGGGAAACAGCAGCCAAGACACAGACTGCAAACGCAAACCTTGTGATGAACACAACAGAGAGATGGATGTAAGAAGGGAGAAAACACTCCTCATCCTCACTGCATTTACAGCAGTGGCTTTTGGGTTACATCTTTCCCCTGCGAACAACCGGCAGGCCTCAACAGAATTTACACCAGCATGGGGTCATTCCGAGGCTAAGAGACGTTTTGGGGGTGGGACTGTAGCCATGAGATCCGGACCACGGAGGACACCAGCAGAACCTGGCGGTGTTATCCCTCACAGGAGACCCCTCTTCTCCACCCCAGCCAATCAGATTAATCACAAAGGGTTGTTTTTCCATCTGGTACATTTGAAAGCCATGACATACAGATCGTGCCTTAAGAGTGTAATATGAAAATCCAGGGATGATATTTCTGATGCTGCTTGGTGCTGTTGTGCCAGTGTGTCTTTGCCAGGGAGAGTAAGCACAGCCAGACACCAAAGACAGAATCATGGAAAAAAGTCAGACATGGGGCCTGCAGATAAATACTCACCAATCAAGAAAATGGGATTCAAACATTTCCTTTTGCTGAATACACAGGGCTCAAACAACCCAAAATGAATGCCAGATTAAAGAAAGAAATAAATCTTCTGATTTCTGAATATTAAATCCTTTAATTCCCCTTCAACCCTGCTGCTAAGGCTATTTACAGACAGGATCCACATGGGTCTATTCGGGCCACAGCAGTTACGATCCCTTTGCAGAACACTGACGGCTTGGGAAACATTGTCAGTAAACAGATCAGGAAATCAGATTCAGGGAAAGGCAGTCTAAATTTGGCACTGTGGTTTAGTTTTTTCCACAACATTAATGAAGGACACCGCACGCATTGATAAACAAGCGTTCACATTTCAATCCATGTGCTCTTATTCTACAGCTCCCCAGACGTCTGTAGCTGACTCCTGCCTCGAAAAGCAGAATGGCCCTGGTTTGCAGTCTCACTCTGACTACAAGTCACTTACCTGCCGTTAATCTGAATTCTACAAATTATAAATTAGTCAAGAATTCAACGTACAAAACAATCAGAATGTCAACACCCTCTGTATGCATGCTGAGGACCTGAGCACTTTCACCAGACCCACTGAAGACCTGAACGCCTTCACTAGACCTGAAACAAAAACATAACAGCCTCGGGCAAAACAATGACAATTTACTGTATTACTGTGCACCAATGTGAAGAACTGAAGCATGTTTCCAGAGCATGCTATATGTCTCTGATTAACTTGCTTGCTCGCAAACAGACAGACATGAATATTCATGCCTGAACAGTTTTGTAAAGGATCTGGTTGACAGAAAAAGGGTTATACACATCAAATAAGATTCCTCCACCGTACACCATGTTCCTTTTTGATTAGGGCCATGTGGCCATCAGACTAAAAGCCCTGCTTTTTGGAAAACTAGGCTCTGGCCATAACTATGGCACAGCATATTGCAAACCGTCTGAAATACCTTTCAGAACAACAATACAGTGGAAACACACGGACGTGGACTTTGAAGCTGCCCAGTATTCGAGCATGATGAGATCCCACCAACAGTGCCTGAAACAAAGCGTCCTCGAGGAAACATGTTTTTCTCTCTGCAATGAACTATTTAAACAGAACAGAACAAATGCAAGTGGTGGTTTGTGTTTTTGGTCAAGTTCCTTGTTTTCAGAATGGCACTCATCAGCCTGGTCTCAGCCGGTGCACACTGTTTAGGTCATAGCCCTGAAAGACATTATGGAAAACAAGAATATCTATTCTGGCCACTCGCTTTGGCAAGAGGATTCCAATTAACTTCCACCCCCACGGCATCCTCATTCCTGCTTTAACAAATAACACCCTTGTTGAGTCGTCTAAGGCAGCCTGTTTGCATTGCTGTGCTTAGTAGCTCCCCATGACCTTGCCAAGGCATCAGTGCTTCGAATATGATGAAATCTCACAATTTTACAACTGTTGGATAAATTATACTAAAATAAATTGACAGTAATCACCATGCCAGTTGCACTCCACAGTAAGTGTTTTGTTTACCCAAACTAATTGGAGAACATTATACCCTCCACTTTTGTCTGTACCTGCACACTTTACAGCTTTGGAAGAGGCCTGCAAAAGGTCTGAAGAAAGACATATTTAGTCATAATGGATGACAGTTAAGACTGTTTTCTGCTACAAACAGAACTTTAATTTTATGAGTCAATCTTTTTTTTTTTTTGCTAAAATGTGGTTGTTTACTTTCAGCATAAGTTAAGGATCTTGATGTACAGCCATCTAAGACGCCAACATCTGGGCCCACAATCTGGGCAGAGCAAAGGAATCAGTAGTGAAACAGTCTCAAAGGGAGGTGGTAGTAAAAACGTTTAACAAGGAGAAGTATTTTAATCAAAATATTGAAATCTAATTGTTATCAATGTAATATAACTAGGCTTATTAACTAAGTTGGATGGGCCAGCATGTGTGTGCAACATTAAAACAGGTGTGTATTGAAGAATAAGGGAAACAGTGATAGTGTCAGGAGAGTTGGAGTGTGGGGAGACATTATTAGCAATTGCAGTCTAGCATTATGGGGAGAGAGGATTGGCTATATCCGTGAAGGACTATGGGGAGACAGTATTATCATTACCAGTGTAGTACTATGGGAGACAGAATGCCCAAATGCAGGACGCTCACCCGTGCATCATACTCCAGGACGAAAGGTGGGATATCGATCTGCTCGGGGACAATGCAGGTGAACAGCTGCTGCAGTGTCTCCACATGATGGACCTTTTCCTTGAGACCGGAGACACTGAAGGTGGTGAAGAACCATGTGGACACCTGTGAAGGGGAGGGGTGTGCTTAAACATGGTCAAACACATAAACCCCTCTGTTCACAGAGATCTCTGAGCCAGGTTCACCCCACCCTCTGATTTCACCTGACATCACAAAGGGGGCTGTAAAGTTGGCAATAAGAAATACTACCTTGGAGCGGAACGTGGGATGTACGAAGTAGAACGCCCTCAGGTTCTTCTTAAATCTACAGAAACCAAGACAGAGCAATCACCAAACAAATTCAATAACTGCTAAAACGAATAAATCATTTCTGAATTATAAAAATAACTGATTGTTAATAGAAAAATACATTCTTTAATCATATATTCAAATGTCTGTGCACCCTCTCCATTTTCCAACAGTAAATTACAGAACAGAGACAGCCCTGTGAAGAACACAGAGCAGATCACTGACAAGCCAGTAAAGAATACAAAAGTCACAGACAGCTCCAAAAGCAGGCATGTTAAATATGTTCAGCCAGACACATTCCTCATCTGCCACAAAAGATCACCATCTAGGATAATATCACTATGTATAAGGATCATCTCAATAATTCCACCTCAATCCCCACCCCCTAGAACCTGCTACCTCTATTATTTAATATTTATTTTACGTATAATATTGTGATGTATTTTGGAATCCGTGTTCTAGTGACTGATGTATCGTAGCATACTTGGCTTCCGCTGCCTAGTCAGATTGCACAAGTTAACTTGTGGTAGGGCTTGAATGGTGTTATGCTCACACTCACTGGTCTGGGAGTGTTGTTAGCCTGGTCTGACACTGTTACTCATTTAACTTGAATGGATACACTTATTTTCTATTGTGCTGGAATTCGCTCTGGATGTGAACGTCTGCTAAATGCATGTAATGTAAGGTAATTGACTTAAAAAAATCTCAAAGAGTGCTGTGCTGATCCCCGAATTGGAAAAGTGTTGACAGACGTGTTAAAGGACTGAGATTGAAGGTTAAGATTTGGCAATGGGCTCACTCTACGTATGGTTGAAATTAGGGGTTATATGCAGCTCTAAGGATTTCCTTAAAGGTACACTTGTAAATTGAGTTCACAAGGACTACCAATTAAGTGTACCACACACAGGTGGACACCTTTGCATACTTCCAGGTGTCAGAATGGATACTGCTCTTCTCTGTAATCGTCACAGAGATGTGTAGTCAATGGGAGTCAACAGGGGAGTCCTCTAATGCTCCCCCTGGTCCTGGTCCAGGTCCTTTGGCCCTTGTTCCTCTGGCCTCCGAGAGCTAAAATGGAGTCCAGTTCCACTGGCCAGTTGCACATTAATCTTGTGTTTCCAATGGGACATTTTATTGGTCTGATTTCAGGTCAGCCTGTAAAGGCTGTGGCAGACAGTCAAGTGAGTGATGCCACAGAGCCAACTTCAAATAATGAACAGAGAGAACTGTCCTCCTGCACTTCTGTTTCGTTGGAGTGAAGCTAACAGACAAGCGGTCACACTCACGTCTTGGTAGATTTCTCCTCACAGTACTGAATGGAGCATAACATAGTTTTTCCCGTACCCATTTTGTGTTGAAAGATTCCAAACCTATGCACACTTACAGCCTAGGACAGAGGTATGAAATTAAGGATGTGTTTGAGTTTTAATTTTCGTCAGTGTAGTTTACAGACGAACAGTCACGTCACCTATGATTCTACTGTAGGCCAAATCTAGCGGTTTACATTAGAGATTCCAAAACAAGCACTACTCTGGTCTTCCGGGACACAGAATGCAAATGCTAATAAAAATTTACTGTCTCCGATTTAAGTCCTGCCAGTGTGGATGCGTCAACACCTGGATCATTCTCAAAGCTTAGAGGTCTCCTTCAGAATCGACTCAGTGTTTCCAAAACTACAGAGAATAATAATTTTTAAAAATGTATACTTTGTCTTCCTGATATCTTATGTTTGTGTGTTTGCATGTGTGTGTGCGCATGAGTGTTTGTGTCATTAATGACTGACTGACAATGTGTGAGCGTGTGTGTATTTGCGTGTGAGCATCTCTGAGGGGATTCGGCTAGCACCAGCCCAAACACTATGCAGCCAACCCCTGAGGCAGGGGATCTAATCCTGTCCCAGACAATGAGAACAACCATGAAACATAAAACAGAAACAGAAATACAGAGAGTGATTCATCCCTGCATCAGCTGCGCCTTGCTAGAGCACTAAGCGCCATTTACAGAATCATAAAGGGAGCCTGGGCACCACTGCAGAGATGTAGTGGATGAGGGGACTTCCCTGCTCACTAGAAAAGGAGACAGGGAAATCTACCTATTATCAGAGACATGATGACAGTCTCACCCTCCTGTCTTCTCACTTGCATAAGCTTGTTAAACAGCCAGGATGGCAACTCCTGGACCACAGTCCTGGTTGTTTTTGGGAAAGTGAGGCATTATGAGCTCCTTAAGTAATGATGCCTTGTACTGTCAATCGCTGACTGACACAAACCAATCAAACACTGTCTGCCGCACTGAAACACTTTGATTGGCTGAAACCACTGACTAACTGAAGACATCTGCCACCTGTCACTGGCCCAGCGCTCCTCATTGCGTGAACTCACAATGTGACATAGTCTCACCCATCTCCTCTATCCCTTTTCCCCACTTACTTGGGGTCCACAATGTCATAGACCTTCTTCAGGAAGTCCGAGTCCAGATGATTGTGTTCACCGGTGAGCGTGTGGAAGTACACCATCACATACTCTTTCACCGCAATGTGATCCATGACGTGGATGAAGTACAGCAATGCCTGCAGCAGACACACATCACGTCACACAGATACACAGACATTCCGGATGACAGGGAGCAAGGCTGGCTCAGGATCACTTCAAGCAGGTTCTTGAAACCTCAGACTTTGGTCGTGGGCATTATAATCAACAGCACTGATGCACAACATGACCGACTGCCTTACCTTTTCCATGTCTATAAGCGTCACTGGAATATTCCTCCCCACGAGGACCATGACTGTTCGCCCACAAATGTCCACTCCTGCAAGCACAGACAAGCAAAAACTGCAGCAGGGCCTACTTTGTACTCAGAAAATTTTTTGTGTTATGACCAAGGGACATGAAGGACTGAAGCAGAGTTTGTTGGACCTCAGCAATCTAGAGACGAGGGTTTTAGGTTTGTCAAGCCATTAAAAAAAAAAATTAATTGCAATTTTAATCTTATTTTAAACAGTCCAAGAGTAACATCTGAATTGACAATATTTCTTAGTAAACAAATCTAAACATGCAAATAAAATATTTTGTTAGGAAGTTGCTCAGTGACAATGGTAAAATAGAAAGAATACACTTCTGATGGAAGGTTCTGTTTACTAAAAGAGTTGGCCTTCTGTGCTATAATCAAACCAATGGCTTATTTTTATTAAAAATAATAAGTTTATTCATTTTTGTATAATCACCTTTGAACAACAAACCACAATTTACACAACCAACATTTGCCTGGATCTAATGTAATAAACTAAGAGGAAAAATGTTCTACCCCAAATCCATGCACAATGCAACAAAGCTGACAAGTTTACAGAAAGTCATTTAAGAACTAGGGAATTAACTTAAGTGAATGTGCCTCATGAAAACCTTTATTACAATATAAAATGTTAGTTTATATTACTGTTCTAAAATATTAATCATACTGTGGCCTCTTGATCTTAAAGTGTTGAGAAGCCTGCAGCTGGTATACATTTTCTAATAACAGCAAGGTGAAGGAGTCATTGGATTCATTTGTTTGTATACAGACGGTTCTGCAAACTTTATATGTATTTAATGATGGGTATTCAGCCTGATGACAAATATGCTACGTCCTCCTATCCAAAGTCTGGTTTTTCTTCTTTTACTGCACCTTTCATGCAAAATCCCTACACTTTTTACACTTGCTATTCTACAAAAGTTTTTTCTCCCCCATTTGTCATGTAGCAGACTAGCCACCATATCTTACTTCCACACTGCCAACACAATAAAACAGGACTGGAAGAAATTACTTTTGTGGAGCAGAGTTTAAAGAGCTAGGCTTGGAACCCTGCAACAATGTGTGTGTGTGTGTATGTATGTATGTACGTACACGACCGCAGACACACACACAGACACACAGTTTGAATTTTTATAGTCTGATGCATAAGCAACCAAAACTGTGCTTGTGCATAACAGTCGCCTTTAGGCTTTTGTCTTGTTCTCATTTCTTAAAAGAGGTGTTCCTAACACAAGACCATTTATGTCCTGATTTTATTAGGGATCTCTGTACTGGTTGTACCCTTGATGGACAAACAAGGACACATGAGCCTCCTGCCTATCTGTTGTCAATTCAGTGGTTTGTCAATTAAAGACGTGTGTCTGTGTTTCCTGAGTACACTTCAAATACAGCAAACTGAAAATCGAGTAATGCAAACTATATCATTATATCACAACATAATTAAATGTTTTCTGTTGACTCTATCGTCTTGACTTTAACTCAAAGTCACCAGCCACCTTAAAAACCTTGTAGTTGCCTGCAACATACAGTTTATATTTGAGGTGCAGTACACTACAGGATGTGTGTTTTCATTGAATAAATGGCTCTGTGTTGCTTTCTACCTAATTTAATGCGCCAAGTCGTATTCTGCTTGTTGTTCACCATTTGTAGTCTAAACTGTAACTTCAAAAGTTCTGGAACAGAAGATCAGCAAATCAAATTCACCCTGGATAAAGATGTCTGTATGAATAAATGAGCGCTCTCTCTCTGATACAAAGCACTGGGGACTGTTTGCCCCCTAATGGACAAACAGTGCTACTGAAGATATGGAGCGAGAGTTGTCATGCATGCACATAGGTCCTCTGTTGGTTTCTTCCCTTCTGGTAATTTAAAGCAGTGCCGGGTGCAGTCACAGTTATGCACGTGTGCTGCTAGACAGATAACACTCTCGGGGCGTGGGACAGTGGAGAGGTGGCAAAATGCACATCTTCCACGGGGGCTGTACTCAACACTTCATTCACGCCCCTTCTTATCAGAGCTCCAGATCAGGGACAGTTCTGCGGTCGGGACTCACCCCACTCCGCAGCACCCTACACCTGAGACAGCAACGGCCCCGCAGAGTTGGGGACTTCCCACACGCTACAGTGGCACGTTATTTTTGCATGTGAAACTCTGTATCGAGGGAACAGATTATGACAGCAGGCGTTCAACAAAAGCTAATGCTGTGATCAGCGAGCTGGAACTAAGGCTTGCATCGTCACAACTGCTATGGCTTTTAAAGCTCTAAGAGAGAGCCTTGACTTCAGTGAAAGGAGAGCACTGTCTACAGCATCTGAGGTATTAATATTAAACTTAAACTTAAGTGTGAAAGCATGGCAGTAAACAAACATCTATGTGCATCTACTCACACACACACACACACACACACACACACACATATACATATATACACACACACACACGAACACAGACAATATTCATACATGTCCATGTATTGTAATTAAAATAAAATTATATTTTTTTATTATAACTTTGATTACACAGGGGTTTCTCCTTTGTCTTTGCTGATGTCGCTCAGGGGCTGTTATTCAGTGTGGTCCCCTGGTAGCCCTTACATTCCTTCACAAACACACAGCAGTAGGGAGGGAGTCAAAAGCCAAAGAATTTCTGTTTATGCCTGAATCTCTTTTCATGAGTCCTTGATGAGATTCTGGCGGGCACTGTTTGTTTGTCCGTTTGTCTTATTTGTTTGGGATTACTTTATTTGGATGAACAGATTTAATGTACACTCACATTAAACACATATATGCTCACAAACTTAGACATGCATTCACATGGACAGACATAAACACAGAGACACACAAATGTATGCACACACACACACACACACACACAAATGCATAATTAGACACATGCATGTACACATGTGTGATAAGCACACACAAAGACACGGTGGGAAACTGACCGGTTTGGTATAATGCTTTAAGCGCTGCGATGTCAGACAGGTCCTCGGCTCTTGCTCTGCATAACCAGCGGTTATAGCTGCAGGAACAAGGAAAAGACCATGATGCGAGTTAATTAAACAGGTGATTCCCATCAGCGCCTGTGTGAAACCGAAGGGGATCATGGGAAGGTGGTCTCACTTTCTCTGGTGCTGCTTCTGTAGTGATGCCTCAGACATCTGACCCTGCAGGATGAGCCTGCGCTGTTTGTCCACATCCCCTTCCATACGCGCGAAGGCGTGTGTGCCCACCAGGCCCAGGTCTGAGTTCAGGCTGTCGTCCTCAGAGTCCTCTGAACACACACACGCACACGCACACAAACAAATGTAAACTCCAGTAGGCATGTGGGCACAAGAAAAAAAACTGTAGAGATATTTATATCCCAGGAGTCCAAAGTCTAACTGCCAATCAGAAAGCATGTCCAAAGTACAGTAAGAGCAGCAGTTTTGAGTACAAAGGTGCAGGGCTTGTAACCCAATGGTTGAAGGTTAAACTCCTTGCACTGCTGTAGTACCCCGGGGCAAGGCACATAGCCCTGATTGCCTCAGGAAATGGGAAACACATAAAAATCATAATCCATGTAAGCTGATCTACATAGGAGTGTCTCCCAAGTAAATCTAATGTCATACTACTTTAGGGGCACTCAGCCAAGCCCACATGAATCCCACCACCCACTGTCACTTCTGAAGAGGGGGGACAATGACAAGAAACTAAGATCTGAAGAAACCCCCCTCACAGAAACGCCATGGTTGTCTGCTATGCCATACCTGTACTTCCTAATGCAGCCTTCAGAAAACACATGTATAAACAGTATGTTCATTTATCAATGCCCATGTTATATGTTATAGAAATGTAACAAAAATTATAATTTTAGTCACAAAGGGATTTTGTTTTTGTCTTTGCTGATGTCGCTCAGGGGCTGTTATTCATAGCAGCCCCCTGGTAGCCCTTACATTCCTTCACAAACACACAGCAGGGAGGGAGACAAATGCCAAAGAATCTGTTTATTTTCTGGGTTTCTTTTCATGTGTCTTTCCTGAGAATGAGGGGGATGCTGTTATGCTATTTATATTATCTTATTTCATTTGGCTCAACGGATCTCTCTCTCTACCCAGATGGATGGCAGGTTTGAGAGGAGAATGCATGTGAGTGGTAGTCTTCACACACAAACTCAACAGAGCATAACTGTCTTTGCTTTATTAAGATCACAAGCCCTTCTAACTGTTATTCCACCTGCTCTGCATTAACCAAGCACACAATGCCAGCTGACTGCTGCTGGTAACGTATCTTGCAGAGGTCAGTGGAGAGGATCAACCATCAAGAAAGGATAGTTTTTTTACACAGTTAGGGAGATTTGAACCAAAGATATTATATTCTTCTATGTGATAGATAACCCTCTCTGTTACCCTTTCCACAAATTACTTCAGCTCTCAATTTCTGACACAAACTCATGGCCAGTCAAGCCTGGATGTATTAATTGGGAATACTGTGTGTGTGTGTGTGCGTGCGTGCGTGTGTGTGTGTGTGTGTGTGTGTGTGTGTGTGTGTGTGGACTCAACACACTTAAACAATTAAACCACTCATATACAATTAAAATAACTCATATAACAAGCGCAAGATGGATCCAATTTCGTGTAAAATAACTCTCAGGGCTCTTGTATTCAGCTCTGTCGGCACGCCCTCCGTAAGGGGAACCACACCATGTGACTGCACTTAATCGCGCCGTGTTCCTCCGCTTGCTAACTCAATCAGAACGGCACAGTCGTGCTTCACACCTGTGGACAAAGCAGTCTTTGTTGCACCAGTCAGAGGTGCTTTCAGTTTCAGACAGTTTAAATGACTTTGGATGGCTCACAGAGCTTATCTGAGTTTCTGAGTCCATGTCTACCACACAGTGCTAGGCAGAGGCTATGGACACCAGAGAACGACTTAACTGGGCTGAGAAGCCACACTCTCCGATGTCTGAATGGACCTCAAGGCAGTTAAATGGAGCAAATTCGCAGTTTCACCTGACCTCTCTTTTTTCAAACAAACATTACACTGACCGCTTGGTAAGAGGCATGTTGCTACGGTGACAATCCCCCTAGCTGAGACAGGGGCATGTTGAGGCCGCACTCACCGTCCAGGGTGCCTGGCTTTTCCGTAATACGGATCTGTCGCTCGGGGACCACGGGCTCGCCCTCGGAGTTCCCGATGTCCGGAGGGAGGAGGGGCAGACTGGCGCGCTCCTCCTCCTCTGAGCGTGGGTAATACAGCGGCAGCAGCTTCCTGTACACGGGCTGCAAAGGTCACCATGACGACACGCAGAAAGAGGGTCACTATAACACTCATAGGACCTGAACAGCATAGACAAAATTAGATAGGGGTGGCAGTGTAGCATAGTGGTTAAGGAGCAGGACTCATACCAAAAGGTTGCCTGTTCGATTCCCCGCTGGGGCACTGCTGCTGTACCCTTGGGCAAGGTACTTAACCCCAAAATTGCCTCAGTAAATATCCAGCTGTATAAATGGATAACATTGTAACTGATGTAAGTCACTCTGGGTAAGAGCGTCTGCTAGATTACATTGCATTACTGGCATTTAGAAGATGCTGTTATCCAGTGACTTACATAGGTTAAAATATTTTGTTATGTCACCCATTTATACAGCTGGATATTTACTGAGGCAATTCCGGGGTAAGTGCCTTGCCCAAGGGTACAACAGCAGTGGCACAGCAGGAAACTGAACCGGCAACCCTTTGGTTACAAGTCCTGCTCCTTTCCACCATCCTATACTCCTGCCGAAATAAAAGATGCAAAGGAAGTGTTTTGTACAAACGTATTGATCCCTCACTGAGGAGCTCACCTCTTCCTGCTGCGTCACTGCAAACACCACCATCTCTATGCTCTCGCCGTGGTTCTCCAGAAACCTGCGCACTGTCCCTGTGTGGCGGAACAGAGGACAGCACATTCAATCAACCAACCAGTGCACCAACAGGTCAATGTCATTTAAATTCAAATTCACTGGGCAGATTATGGATATCAGTGTTGCCATGACAACGTGACTGCAGAGACGATTTTAGAAGGCAGGATAGTGGTCAATTTTATACAAGTACCACATAACATATACCATGCATTAGTTTGGATTGCATTACAGACCCATGCATTAGTTTGGATTGACTGAAACCACACTAACTGTGCTGTACAGTGATACACTAAATGCACTGCTGTCACTTTTGCCTCTTTCCTCTTCCTCTGATGCCCAGCTATCCTTGATATCACTATATATTACAACATACATTACTGTGCAAGTAGTGCATTCCTGCAATAACACAACGAATACAGCGCAAGCAATTATTTCTGCATGATGTACATGACGGTAGAAGACTGTTTACACATGCCTCTCTTCCCAACAGGGAAATGGTTGACTTGGTTACTATCCAAACTCAATGTCCCCAGACCTGACTACAGGACATTGGAGGTAATGAATGTGATGCTGTGGGCCCTGCACAACACATTAGTTTGGCTTTACGAGGACTAGTTCTGTCTGGTTAATCATTTTTGATCAGTGGATGAGCCTTGTTTTTCCAGCCCAATGTCTGTGCTGATCTGAGCAGTTGCTGCGGAGCCAGCGTGTGACACAGAGGCAGTGAGCCATGCTTTAGACCTCATTAATCACACTGATGGGCAATACGTTGAACGAGTTCAATCTTTGCTCATGCATTAACACAAATTCCATGACGCAATGCCCAGACTATTTGCAAATCACATTACACGATGAAACCTTTAAACCTCCGCTGAGCTAATGCCAGGTAATGGGAACGAACCGACGGCGCAGGGGCTCAACATGACTTTTTCCCCCCTGTTTATTCCACTGCATATGCTCGGCGTTTCATTTTACTGTGCATGCGTTCACTGCGGCTTTCAGCCTCGCTTCTTACTGAGTGCTATGTGAGTGGCGTCCTCGAGCGGGTATCCTCTCTTGGCCGTGCTGACCACACAGAAGCCCACAGATGCCATGGCCTGCTCCCTGGGAAACGACAAAAAGAAAGGAAGATTTCCAAGTCTGTTCTCAGAAAACAGTTGACCAAGGGACAGAGTTTGGTGGGCGATAAAAAGAATTTATGAAACTTGTATGGGGCAGCTGTGTAGCATAGTGGTAAGGAGCAGGACTCGTAACCGAAAGGTTGCCAGTTCAATTCCCTGTGGGGGCACTGCTGCTGTACCCTTGGGTAAGGTACTTAACCCAGAATTGCCCAAGTAAATATCCAGCTGCATAAATGGGTAACATGTAATAAGAGCATCTGCTAAATGCCAGTAATGTAATATAATGTAATGCAAGGTACTCTGCCAGGTACATGTAAACAAAACACTCGTTCCTGGAGCAGTGGCAGACAGTAATGCATGGAGCAGTGGTGCCTGCCTTACCATATTACAAGCTGATATATCAGTAATATAAAGTACCCCAATAAAATGCAATATCATGTAATATTAAGTGGGTATTAACCATACACTGCAACACTCAAAACCACAATAAATAATATGATGTTATGTTGCGGAACATTAAGCAGCTGTGTCTTACTTGGCGAGCTGCATGACGTTCCTGTAGCAGCTGTACAGAGAGCTCTCGGCTGCTGTCCTGTACTTGGCCTTGTACTTGGGTCCCACAGTGTGAATGATGAATCGAGCGGCCAGGTTGAAGCCCTTGGTCATCTTCGCCTCACCTGTGCGACAGCCTGAGAAAGATCACACACAGAGACACAGACACAGAGAGTTCACACTTGGGCCTCTTCTGCAGGTGTGAAAATTACAACCATTCATCTCTGACCATCTTCTCATAGCCAGACTTATAGAAAGAATAGAATATTTCCTACACATTATATATATGATTATAGGAATTGGGGACTAAGATAGAAACTAGAACTACTGGTAATTTAGGTTATGATATGGGGACAAATCTATACCATAAGGGCCCATGTGTTAGTCTGGATTGACTGAAACCACAATAACTGTGTTTCACAGTGAAACACAAAATGCATTGCTGTGACTTTTGCCTATTTCTTCTTCCTCTGCTGCCCAGCTATCCTTCATATCATGAAAACAAACTGAATTTCCCTGTTCTGTTGCGCAACTTCAAACGTGTGACCTCAGCAGCATAGCACAGAAAGCAACACTAGAATCTGAGCGAGTCAAATGGCAACAGTGGACTCTGTATGGAAGAGGCTGTTCTAGTACCTTCTAGAATCAATTTCTCAGTCTGCACATGCATTCATATCAATGTTGTGGACAGGAATTTGAAATACATGCCAGAAAGAATGCTCCATTACTACAGGAGTGATTCCATGTCTAAGAGTATATGAGAGGTATATGAGACCCCCATCCCCCAGTTCGATGAGTGGTCCAATACCAGCTTCAATCAGAGTGTATACTCTTAGCAATGGGACCAGACAGTGCCCCCAAGCCCTTTCAATGATTCAGTTGCACCTTTTTGTTGCATAAAATGGTTGGTGTTTGAGGCAATGCTGGGGGCTCTCATTTTACAACAGTGCTCAGGAGGACAATACCAGCAGGCTTAGTGGTGCCCCCTACCTTTTAACTTGAGCAGTTCCTCTCTGAGCTCAGGCCCAGCCTGCCTGTGGATGCTGTCAGAGACAGGATTTTTGTCCGATAGCGTCTCATTACTTGTGTTGACAATTGCTGTGCAGTTCAATAGGGCCACGTCTCCAGTGCTGAGGAGAGGAGAAAAACAAGAAACACCTCTTCAACCACTAAATTTCATGTTTTTAAAATATGAACATTTAAAATGCTAATAACGCACTAAATGGTGGAGATAAAAGCAAGACAAAAGGGGCTGTTCACTGAACTCAATCAGTCACTCTCGTCTAATTTGCCGTCTTCAGCATAGAGACACTAGAGACATGCGTGAGAATAATGTCAGACTGGGAGAGAGAATTGTCTTATCCTGGGGCTCAAGCAAACCATTTACCGTGACTGAGTACAGTACACTAGGATCTATTCAGCAAGCCATTTCACCACGACTCTACGAGAATCTCCAACACTCACAAAGCAAACACTCATAAACACTTTATACTTGCAGATCACATTGTCAGAGGGCTAGATAATAAGTTACTGATACACATGGATGGTACAATTCACCATTTTAGAATTTAAGTACTGTAGTTTCACGAGTATTAAAAATTGGTATAATAGACTACTTTAAAATTACAATGAATTGACCTCTTTCAAGAAAGGTAAAGTCAGAACAAACATTTACATAGTTCAAAATGAAAGGAAATTTTCCTTTAAGGTGCAGTTAAAGCATACAATCATACAACCAGTCCCAGCTTTTACGACATAGCACATTCCTTGAGTCACCATCACAAAGCAGATGACCGGTAACTGAATCCTTGGAAAAAACCCAAACAAAAAACCTTTTTTATCTTCACACACTCATTCTCAGCATCCAGCCTCTGCTGTCCCGAGTTAGAACTTTATAAGACAGCAATCTTAAGTGCACAAACTGTTGCGAAATGGTAGCTGCCTGCATATGTACTTCCCTTCAAATGATTTTTAGAATGTTGAGCAGTCATGTGACTCACCACGACTATGAGTCAGGTGCATGGTCAGAAATGTCTTTTTTTTTTTTTTTAAACTTTTAACAGTTGATTAGACCTTCTGCCTTTTACAGGGGAGTTAAAGCTCCTGAATCAGAATTTAAGTTTACTAAACTGGTAATTCCTAGAAGCCATAGTTGAACTTTTTCCACTTTAAATTAAATTCAGCAGGAATTCATACAGAGCTGTGAAAGCTTGACCAGGAATGCAAGCACGTTCCTCAAAGGCCATAGTCAGAGCTACCCCTGGCTTGTCATGTGCTGTACAGAGCTCAATAAAGAGGATTTATGTCAGAGGGCAGGGGCTGTGCTGCTGTGGCATTCAGAACCGTTCAAAGCAGAACAGGATGAATGTGAAAAATACCTCAGGGTTTGAGAAAGAGAGAGATGGTGAAACTCACAAGAGAACAATCTTCCTGTTGATGTCCTCCCGGAAGGGAAAGGGTGAGGGGGGCGCCTCCTGCTGGCCAAACAGACTGTCATTCTGGCTGCGGCTTTTGCTGCTGGGGCACACCTCACCGTCCGTGTCCCCTTCCTGATGCTGGTCCCAGGTATGCAGTGTCTGGACATCGACAAACTGGGAACGCGCTCCCAGGGGATCCATGGCTCCAGGACTGCAGAGAGCCAGCTGGGAGCTACCGCAAAGCCACCGCTAGAAGTTTTCAGTAGTTCCAACACTGCCTGCTCACACAGAGGCACAGAGTAAGTAAAAAAAAAAAAGAAATCAGGAGAATCAGATATACTGATTAATGTGCAATCACAAGACAGAGTCAGAGCGAGTCCTTACCAACCTAACTGTCATTGGTACACTTCAGACCCTAAGACACATTTCCCATCACTGAGTAACGGTTTGTAGAAAACAGGGCATATATCTTAAAGCCATAGTAAACTTGGAATAACTTACAGGTGAAACACAGAAATAAGTAAAACAGGTAAATCAGGACAGACATGTCACTCTATGAAATGAAATAAAATGAGACGTAAATCTTTAACAAGGCATAATGCCTCCAAAACCTCAATGTATTGCATCTCACAATATCGCAATATAATTAGTTCTTAACATTCCAAAAAATAAATACATTACTTAATATTAGATTAGTCAGAATGGCTGACTTTAGTTCTGAGTTTTCCAAGTCTCACAAGTTCTATTCCTGTCATCCATTCAAATGTCATAGGAAACGCGCATCTCTATTTTCTAACATCACACCTACACACTAATATCTAAGGTGACTGAGATCTAGACAATTTACTTAGGAATTTCAATAAAATCTTAACTGATAAATATGCGGAAAACCCTATCAGTTGTCTAGCCACCAAATGAAAAGGGGAAAAAATGCTCAGGACTACAAATCATCACCTACCTCCTTTCCAAAGTCTCCTAAATCACATCACATGCATTTGGCTCCTGGAAGAGAAAACAAATTCAGCCTTGTGCTTGTGTGTTATCACTTACAGTATGAGATTATGATTTCAGAAATGTCCATGTTACAGTAATGTGTGCTCTTAAAAAGCGTTGCTGGTTCAATGCCAAGAAAGGGAGAAACACCACTGAGACCTTTGTGATCCAGTAGTGAATGAAGTAGCTCTTCTCATTTCAAGAAGAGTCTGGCATTTCATAGCTCCAACAGAAGCTTTCTTTCAAAACCACAGCTATGCCTCAGAGACACTGAGAGGAACTCTGTTTTAGAAATTGGATTAACAGCAAAAGGGCAGAAGTGAGCATTAAACGGGACTAAATGCAAGGAGGACAGAACTGCATTAGAAGAGGGGAAAATCATTATTAGTCTTTATGACTTTAACAATTCAAAGAATGGGTCTTACGGTCTTACCTAGTAATTACAAGCAGTGTCAATGTATTAAGTTCCTGCAATAACGTTACGTCATAGATCATGCTCCAGGAAAAAAGACATACCAGACTAAATACGCAAACATTCTCTATAAACATCAATAGGCGCAACTTCAATTTACGTTCCTGGACATGCAAACTCCCATTAAACTGACA
This sequence comes from Megalops atlanticus, assembly GCA_019176425.1. Lineage (NCBI taxonomy): Eukaryota > Metazoa > Chordata > Actinopteri > Elopiformes > Megalopidae > Megalops > Megalops atlanticus. The sequence goes on from CM032886.1 coordinate 20,172,156, forward strand.
TAAAACCTAGCTTGATATTTGCTGATGAAAATTTCATGGAATTGTATATACAAGCGGAAAATTAATAAAATTAATCATGTCTCAAATTATGTGGCACAACTTAAAATTTTCTTCGCTCTTCACCTTGACAGTAGGGTAAGTTTTGAAATCTGAGAGGGTCATGCCAAAATGTGTCTGTACACGAAATAGTAGCTCTTCGAAACAATAGCGGAGATAACAAAAAACGCCTATTCCTCCTCAGTTTATTTACAACAACACAAGGCAAGTGCTGTACTAATCTTAACTGTGTACACTTTGTTGGTAATCACCTAGCAGACAGATATGAGACGTTAACTTGCCTGACGTGCCTAACGTTAGCTGGCTGGCTAACGTACCTGCTGAGCTTCCAAATAACCACCTGCCTCACGAATCAGCTAGCAAACTACACCGTTGATATATTTCTGAAATTTAACAGCAACCGTTAGGCAGTCTCAATCAGTCACCTAAACTGGCAAGCTAGCTTACTCGCGGTTCCGATAGTGACTTAACTAGTTAGCAAGCCGGCGAAATGTTTTATCAAAGAGGAAATAAAGAACATTAATCAGCTAAAGTTAGTTATTTTAGCAAGCACAAATTAAACATACCAAGTGTTGTTCCTCAAAACGGGATTAGGCGGCTATCGATGACTTGCTAGCTGTAGCTTTATAGCTAGCTAGCTAATCTTTCACGGGACCACAGTAAGATAACGTTAGCTAGCTAGCTAGTTAATAGCTATTTAACGTTAGTTCTCAGAGGAAGGGCACGATGTAACCTTTCATCAATGTAACAGCTCTGGAAATGGCGTTACAATAGTCCTTTCTTCATACACCATTGCAAAATACAAGTTAGGAAATCCGACGGTTCCCATCACATCCACACTATCTACAGTTATTAATGCGTGTTCCTCATCAGCTGATTCACGACAATCAGACAAAAAGTCAGCATCATCCTCATTACTTCCTGAAAGACATTAGGGACTATGATTGTAATAGACACCAATGTCTAAAGCGCACATATGCCAATATATGTAATTTCACTGTAAATAAAGCTAAAATATGTTATTATTTAAAGCATAATTGCATTCTGATTACTTTAGTCGCTTAACAAACATGACAGGGCTCGTTATTCTTTTTTAGTTTATCTACAACCAGCTAGCTCCTTGATTTTCTTTATGTGCCCTTTCAAAGGAAGCTGACGGACTAAACTAGTCGATAGAAGATAAAATATAGTAGAGCCCATTCAGGGAATATTTCCTGAACAAAAACAACTCATTTTGAATGCAAAATGTACTCCTTTATCCTGTTTCGCTTCGACATAACTAAGTGAATAAAACACAGTTTATAAATTCCCCAATGGGCTTTAAGCTATTTTTCAGTACTTGATTGGATTTGCCTGGCTATCCAGCTATCAAGCGTTTTGCCCTCCATGCACGTTCCGGAAAGGCTGCAGGTTAACTGGTACAGTAAATTTTAAACCTGTCTTTCATTTTAGGCAATATATGACTTAGGGCAAGAGTAAATTAACAAGCTGAAAATGTCAGTCATACTGTAACGTGTTAGAAAATGTACTTTTCCCACTTTGCCAGTTTAGCAAGCCAGCTAGCTAACGCGTGCGATGTGGCCGGAGAGCCTCCGAAAAACACCACGTGTGCTGATGTTTTTCCACGAGCCTGGTTTGGACTCGCTGCACACATCCAGACAATTGAAATTGTATTCAATTTAATGCATTTCTTGCTAAATATCTTACATATTAAGTAGTAACTATCGAACTATTAGTAATATTATTTGTAACCACGAGTTAGCTGTTAGCCAGAAACATATAAGTAAACATCCATTGAGGTAATCCTAGCTAGCTACCTACCCAGCAAGCTGCTAGCTAGGTTTCGCATATGTCATTCTAATCTAAACACGTATCTAAATGAGTTCTAATGTTAAATGTTTTGTGTTGTCTGGAAGCAATGTTCTGTCAGATCCACGGGGAAATGGTTGATATTTTAGAGGTGGTGTAATTGGCTTTGTGTGTGCTTCAGTGTTAAGTGGTTCAAGTGAACTGTGTTGTGCGATCATTTGCTAAGTACGTTTTATTAGCTATATTCGTAGAAAAGGTATTTTTACAGTACATTTAACAGTTATCTCGTGATCTCAGTTAAGGTGGTGAAATGGCATTCACTTTATCGTCGCCCCATCTAACCCGTGGGCACATGGAAAGCATCTATGTAGGGTTTGGTGTATGTTTTTGACAAGTGTAATAAGAAACAGCCCTGTATTCATGCAGGTGGAATTTTCAGACTGTTGCCTCTGGCTTTTTCGTTATTTGAAAACATAACTACCTTATTACCAGTGAAACAACTCACATACGCTCTGTCTCTGTGTATCACAGTCTGTGACAGTATCGTGTGGCTGGTCACCATGGGGTTGACCAAGCAGTACCTGCGGTATGCTGCCAGCGCAGTGTTTGGAGTCATTGGGAGCCAGAAAGCCAACATTGCCTATGTCACCCTGAGAGGAGGAGAGAAGGGACGCTATGTCGCTGTAGCTGCCTGTGAACATGTGTTTATATGGGATGTCCGCAAGGCAGAGAAGGTGAGTTCTGTAGTTGAAATTCCAGGTGTGCATCTCCTGATAATATTGTTCAAGTTTAGTTAACCCTTGTCTTTTAGGACAAGTTTACTTAGCCCAAATCCTGGAGGAGCCAAAATTCAGACAAGCCCCTCAGACTTTGTCCATCAGAGTTTGAGTCAGCATGTTTTCTTGCCATTAAGTATCATTCAGATGACTTCACAATTCAGTTGAACATCTCATCCCAGTTCTGAGAGTGTCAGTGATTTAAAGAGAGACCGATACCCAGGTGGTATTGTGTCCCTCACAACTGAAACGGTTTTTATCTCCATGGCCTCTTTCCTTCACAGGTCCTGATTCTCCAGGGAAACAAACAGGAGGTGACTTACCTCTACCCCTCTCCCGATGGCGTCCACATCGCTGTGGGTTATGAAGATGGTGCCGTCCGCATCTTCAGCCTGCTGAGTGGCGAGAGCAATGTTTCCTTCAGTGGTCACAAGTCTGCGGTCACGGTCATCAGATATGATGCACTTGGGGCGAGGCTTGTGACAGGATCGAGGGTGAGCTCTTGGATAATACTCAGAGATGAACAGCAAACAGAACAGCAGCAACATCAGACTGTGACGCAAATTCAAATCTGTGATCCTGTTGCGGTCATAGACTGTAAGCAGATGTCACTGTACGCCTGACAAAGTGTTCAGTGACTGGCCTTTGGTACACACTAAATTTTCCTATTGTTCCGGCAGGACACAGATGTCATTGTGTGGGATGTGATCAATGAGTGTGGTCTTTACCGGCTGAAAGGACACAAAGATGCCATCACACAGGCACTGTTTCTCAAGGGCAAGAATCTCCTAGTTACCAGGTAATGCATTAGTTATGTTGTTCACCAGGTATTGTACAAGCAGAACTGTTCAGTGGTTAGCATATTGTTAATACCATTCACCTGGTAATGTACTATGCCAGCAATATTGCTCTTGGGGTGACTAATCAACTGTACTGTTTGCCAACTGTGGTGTTTGAATTGGCTCAATTGGTAACTACAGAGCAGGTAATGACAATTACAGATGCCCTGTAAGATTATACAGTCTGTTATGGATTGTTTCCATTAACCATACTCAACTACAGCTTGAGAGTTCCAGGACACAGGACCAGGGCCATATATGATATAGGCTGGTTATCCTGTATATTATCCTGAGGTGCATTTTGCTCTGGAAGGACTCTTTGAAATGACTACCCATAAGGTAGAAAGCCCAGTGACCTCTTCTGGTCAACAACTGATGCCTCAATTTAGCTGGACTTGTATGGTTTTCACCATTCACAATGGCATGTAAATAGATTATATAATTTGCATGTAGTTGGGTAAGGAGACTTCTTTGTCAACAAGGTTCCATAAACTCATTTGTATCCACCAAATGCAGTATAACAATGCCCTGGCCACATCATGTATTAGATACCTAACTGCACTTGCAGCCAGCCACAAATCATAAATTGCAGATGTCTTAATGGTGTTGCAACATCCAAACATGCCTGGACCTGGGTTAGTGGAAATAAGCCATTACTGTATTGGGCTGATTGATCCATTATGTGTTTGTTTACATTTTTCCAGCTCTAAGGACACTTTTGTAAAATGGTGGGACCTGGACACACAGCACTGTTTTAAAACCATGGTTGGACATCGCAGTGAGGTATTGTTTCTGTATTACAGTATAACTGAAAAACACACAGAAGGGCACAGCAAAAGTTAAATTAATTAAATTTAATTAAAAGTAGTGGAGTGAGTGCATTTAGATAGGTCTTTCTCTGTGAGAGCTGATTGGTTGGTTCTGTCTCTATGTGAGAACTGACTGGACATCTGTGTCTCTGTCACATTCACAGGTGTGGGGAATGGTGTTGCTGAACCAGGAGAGCAAGCTACTCACAGGTTCAGCTGACAGTGAGCTAAGGGCCTGGAACATTGATTACCTGGAAGAGGTGAATGGAATACTCTCTTTATAACCTGTCACATTTATACCAAGGCCCATCTGCAGGACCATTTGTGTCCAAAGTGATTTTATTCTTATAAACAGTAAAGCTGGTAGAGCAGTCTGGGGTGACCCCAGAATGGTGACAGGTGACTTATCGCAACAAAAATTAATGTAGTTTTATGCACTTGGTTTGTGTGACTTAGGGGAAGGAGGTTGGAGAGCCCAGGATAAAGAAGGTCAAAGGTCTGCTGGACGAGGATGATGAGGTGGAGGAAGGTCTGGACGAGGGCCCTGAGGAGGTACAGTGTAACGATAGGTGTGACGATAATCACCTGGTGGTGAATGTTAAAAAGACAGGAGATGGTGTTTGACCCTAGAGGAGTGGGTGACCACAGGCCTGTGGTCATTCACCATGAAACCATCTCACAGGTCTCCTCGTACAAATACCTTGGTATTTGTATTGATAGTTCACTGACCTGGAGCACACATGTTGATAGTCTCTGTAGCAGACTACAGCAACGTCTGCATTTCTTGCAGCAACTTAGGGGTCACGGTGTTGATCAGAAGTTTATGATAGTCTTCTATCAGGCGGTCTTTGAGAGCCTAATAAGATATGGCATCACAGCTTGGTTTGGTAATCCCTCTGTGCAACTGAAGTCAAAACTAGCCCGACTCATACAAACTGCATGGAAGATAATAGGTGTAAGACAGCATCCATCCCTGCAGTCTACCTATGAGCAGGCTGTGTTAAGGCAAGCCAGTAACATCATAACCAACTCATCTCATGTGCTACACACTGAGTACCAGCTACTGCCATCACAGAGGTGGTTTAAAGTACCATGCTGTCGTTTGAACAGATTTAAAAACTCTCTTATCCCTACTTCAAAAAAAATTTTAAATGGTGGTAGATGTAATAGGGATGCAATCAATATGGTATGACCAATTTCCAGTTATAGCACCTCTCTGTACTTTTTTTTAGCATTATAGGTTTTATTTATTTATCTATTTAACATCAGTGTATGTTTTTTCCTCTGTCTTTTTTACTGTATGTTTTTTGATTATTATGTTCTTAAATATGTTTCTTGTTCCCTGTAGCTGTCTTACCCTGTCTTTATGTATGGGGAATGTTTCTTTCCTCTATGGATGCAGCATGGGTGGAAGCCCAAGCCAAATTTCCCACAGTATGGGACAATAAAGTCAATCTTGATCTTGATGTCTCTTACCAGCACTGTGTCCTGCAGTTTACAGTAGTCAGTGCTACATGCATAACATACCCTGTGATAGTGTAACATGAATATTAGTCCTTTACATTCATGAAATTCTATGCATGCCCTGTAACTGGTTAACATGTGTAACATGAGGTGTGCTTGTTCTCTTACCAGGAAATCAATAATTAGCACAAGAGTCAGAACAGAACTGGTTAGTTTTGTTTGTTCTGTTAGCGCTATAGCCTTTCAGTTCTCACAAGCCCCGGGCATGACATATTTGTATGTAAGTGTTGTGGCCCAAATAGAAATGTGATAACGTCATATATCTTTTACTAATCCTTCCTCAGAGGATCCTGAGCTGTGAGAAAGCTGGCTCTATTCTTAGAGAATCCAGGGACAGGGTCGTTTCCATGACAACTGACACCAGAGCCAAGGTCTTGGCATGTCATGTGAGTATGGTTCTGTGTATCTTGTGCTCTTACGCCACTATGCACTTTTCTTTGATCTTCCTGAGAAGAACATAGGTTGATGTTTTTTTCCCAGGTCCTTCTAGAATGTACAGTATATGTGCTATTCACCAGCTGGAACATCCATATTAAAAAGAGTTTTTCCTCTCTAAAGAACAACCATAGTATAAATAACATATTTATTTAACATAATTTTTTCATGAGTTAAATTGCTTAGCTGAGGATCTCAATATGTTTGTATTATTCTAACAATCCAAATCAGGATGTAATTTGCAAGTATGTTTTGCATTACTCTGATTTTTCTTGGCTTTTCATTGCTATGCATCTTCCAGATGTTTGAGTCATACTTTCTTTAAAGTTTTTTTTTTTTTTTCAGAATTTTTGTCAGGATAATAAAAGTTTGAATAATATTTGGATAGTACCATTGATAGCATAAAACATAGGCTAATATTGTCTTTTACAGCAGTCTGTTGGCTAATGTGGCTGTTAAGACTAAAATACTCCCTTCTTATAGCTGGGAGTGCACATAGAGGGAACAGTGTGTATCTGTGGTGGATTGATGATTGATTGTGTCATGTGTCTTGCCAGGGTACAGATGCCGTCCTGGAGGTGTTCACTATACTCCCTGAAGAGGAAGTTCAGAGGAGGATGGAGAGGAAGTTGAAGAAGGCCAAGAAAAAGGCCAAGTAAGTTACAGAGAAAATTTGTACAGAAACTACTGAAAAAAATACTGAAATAAATAGAAGAATTGAGTAAAAACTATAGAAGAATTACAAAGAAAACTCACAAGTCACTAATTCTCAAAGTAGACTGTAAATTCACTCATCTCTAGACTAGGATTCACTAAAGGGGTGATCATTATCACTTTGGATTTTAAAGTTTTAAAAATGTTTAAATTTGTTGTCCATGTTGATATTGCTTTGATAGAGCATACAGCTCTGATTAATTTTCCTAATTGGTTTTGCTTCTGATTGAATTAGCAAATAACAAAAACAAATCCACAGTCACAGTGTTTTCATCGTGGATCTGGCATTTCCTATATTTAAGCTGAAAGTGTCAGTACCGATTTGAGACCACAAGGGCCTTAATGCATGATGTCTAATCACCATGCTGACTGTAGATCAGGAAGTGTGAGCACCATGATGACTATAAAGTGGCAAGTGTGAGACTGAGAGGTGACCTCTGACCCTGACACCTTTTGGTTCAGATCAAAAGGTGGGGAGGAGGATGGCATAGAGCCTGTGGTGGAGCGGAAGTTGGAAGATGAGATCCAGAGGCTTGCTAACATCAAGGCCTCCTCCAAGATCAGGTGAGTATAGATGCTGGTGTGTGTGTGTGTGTGTGTGTGTGTGTGTGTGTGTGTGTGTGTGTGTGTGTGTGTGTGTGTGTGAGAGAGAGATTGGGGGGGGCAGATCTGGACACAGTGTGTTTCAAACCCTCACAAAACCTGTGAAAAATAACTCAGGAGCAGTACTAATTTTATTTTAGAAGGTTTTTTTACAAGCATCCTTGTCAAGGAATGGATTGTTTCATTCATGTCATTATGCCTCAGAATTTTGTAATGTCTGTTTTGTGTGTGCTAAGGGAGGTAATTGACTGATTGATTGATTGATTTGAGAATTGTGCCTCTCTCCCTCAGGTCAGTTGACTGCCTTCTGTCTCCAAGTGGGGAGATGAAGGTGGCTCTTCTTCTTCAGAACAACACAGTGGAGACGTACACCTTGAAGACCACAGAAACCAACCCTCAGGGCACAAAGACTGCCCGTCTTACCCTGAGCGGGCACCGCACAGACGTGCGCACACTGGCCTTCAGCTCCGACAACATTGCCATGCTGTCCGCCTCCGCTGAGACTGTCAAAGTGTGGAACAGGTGGGTCAGAGATGGCCTCAGATCTGTCAAGAGTCTGGCACAAACCACAGAATGTTTTAGGATCTCTGTCAAGAGCTTGGGAGCCAGAAAAGAGTTTTCCTCTGTATTTTCCTTTGACTCAGGAAGTCTTTCCCTCTGTCTCAGGTCTACACTGCAGGTCGTCCGTACCATGGCTTGTGAGTATGCGCTCTGCTCCCTCTTCGTACCTGGAGACAGACAAATCATCATAGGAACCAAGGTAATGCAACTGTCTACACAAAATCACACTGTTTTCTGAGCAGAAAGATCTGGACTTTTATAGGAGAATTGCAGAGAAATGTTTCAGTCTAACAGACATCACCTGTGTGGCAGCTTGGTGTTTAGCCTGTGCCACTGAGGAAATAGTGTTTGGTTTTAAGAGGACACAGTCTTTGATGCTGTATTGAGATTGTATCACCTGTATTTGTCATTCCCTCCTCCCAGAGTGGGAAGATCCAGATCTTTGACCTGGCCTCGGGAAGCCTGCTGGAAACCACGGATGCCCATGATGGAGCAATGTGGTCCATCTGCCTCTCTCCTGACCAGGTATGGTCAGTCACTGTGTTCTGTCTGTCTGTTTGTCTGTATCTCCTTCTCTCTTGATCAGGTATGGTCAGTCACTGCTTTACTACAAAATCAGTCAGTCTGTTTATCTCCCTCCCTGTCTGCTGATTAGGTGGAGTCAGTCAGTCTACTATGTGTATCTGTTTACCCTTTTTTAAAAAGGTGGAAGTGTTCTTACATTGAACAATAGTCAGTGTTAAAATTTTTGAAAACAGTATGTTCACTGGTACAGGCTGTGCTTTACAATCACAGAGGCAGTTCATTGTCATCAGCTGTGGTTTACATCCAAAAGTGCCTCCCCTATAACAAGCCTCAGGCTCACCATTACACCAGTGTATTTATTCCTGCTGTCTCTACTTTAGTCTGTTTAATGTACGTTATTTACAGTCCAGTACTTTCCTCCCTACTTTTAATGTTTATCTTTTATAGGCCACCTTTTTCCCCCCACTTTCAAGGTCTAGTACATACAGTCCATTAGTATATTTACTGTTGTGATGTATGGTTTACGATTATTGTGGTGGTCGGTGGTATCACAGCATGTGTGTTCTCGTTCAGAGGGGCATTGTGACGGGCGGTGCTGACAAGACCGTAAAGTTCTGGGAGTTTGAGCTGGTCAAGGACCAAGAGTCTGGACAGAACAAGTAAGTAGCTTCTGTTTGTCTCAAAGCATCCATTTAAACAGTCACTGGCCACTTTGCGAGAGAGTAAGAACCTGGCAGACTTTCAGAGTCAGAGTGCTGTATATCAGGCCATGTGATTCAGAGTAAGGGCAAACATACATGGCGGTGCAGACAAGCTCAGGGCTTTCTTCGGGTTTACAGAAGGCCTGGATGGAGAGATCTCCATAGGGGAGGGACCTTTTGTGACTTCATTTTAATAACATGAATTGTGAGACTGAATCTTTTCAGCTCTGAAAAATTAAGGTATAATGTATTTGGTGTTGTCATTGTGTTGAAGCACTTCAGCCATGCTCTTTGGCTCATCACTCTGACTGTTTCTTTTTTCCTGATACAAGCAATGCTCTTACTCCTGCTTCTTTTCGAAAGCAGTTTACATATGGAACAGGAATGTGGAATTGTTAATGTGAGGGACCTCCCCTTAGCTGAAGCTTAGTGTCAGAGATTCCCATGCTGGTGTCAGTGTTCCTCCGCTTGGCGCCAGCGCTGTGTTCAGACCGGTGTTGGTGCGGCTGGTGTGACAGTGTGCCCTGTTGTGACATGTGTGTGTCGCTTCAGGAGGCTGACGGTGAAACACACGCGCACGCTGCAGCTGGACGAGGACGTGCTGTGTGTGCGTTACAGCCCTGACCAGAGGCTGCTTGCCGTGTCCCTTCTGGACTGCACTGTCAAGATCTTCTACACAGACACGCTGAAGGTACGAGGCGCACACCTCTCCACCTGAGGTGCAAGACATTCACCTGTCCTATACCAGTAATACCAAGGTATAAAGACTGCACAGCTGTCCTACCGGTCCTCAAAAGTTTTGTTTCTGTTGTCTGTTGGTTGCCAGTAAAGGCCAGCACGTCCCTGTAGAAACCCAATTGCATATCAGTGAAGTCATACCCACTGGATATTAACATGCTCTAGTTGGCTGTTTCACATTCTGCTGAACGTGACTCTGTTTCTTCCTTCCTCAGTTCTTCCTGTCACTTTATGGACACAAGCTGCCAGTTCTGTGCCTGGATATTTCTCATGTGAGTGGTCACCAGTCTGTTGTGTGCCATATCCGCAAGTAAGTGTGCATCGGTTAGTGAGTTACAGCTGCGTTTTTATGTTGTGTTTCCCAGGACAGCACGCTGATCGCCACCGGCTCCGCAGACAGAAATGTGAAGATCTGGGGTCTGGACTTTGGAGACTGTCACCGATCTATGTTCGCTCACGATGACAGGTAATAACAGGAAAACGTCCCCTTAAAGAAGGAACACAGAGGAACAGGAATCCAAGCCTCTTGAACTGTATCTTGTTTAGCCTACTTGGTTTCTTCATTCACACATTACATCATTCATTATAATTTCCAAATATTCATTGTTGTGAAAGACATCTGGCAAATTGTGATGAGGTAAGCATTTGATTAAGGGTGAAGATTTGTTTTGGCAGTTTTCATGGGCAGATTTCAACCGATGAATCACAGTGATGTTGCAGGTTATGTTGGCTTTATACTGTCCTCTTCATTTAAGACATTACCGAAATCCAATGTCATGAGACTTGTCCTGCACATTCCCCAGTTTGAGTGCATGTTAACATTTAATGTCTGTGTCGTGATATAAACTGGTCTGTGAAGCATCCGCCTCATTATGTCTCATTTTGTTTTTTAGTGTCATGTTCCTACAGTTTGTACCCAAAACCCACCTGTTCTTTACGGCCGGAAAAGACAAGAAAATCAAACAGTGGGACGCTGACAAGTTTGAGCACATCCAGACCCTGGAGGTGAAATTAATCTTACAAATCATCCTTCATACAGATGTTCAACAGCAGGCTTTTGCTTTTATTTTAGATCTCGCTGTTTTACGTCATTGTTTTATGGCTGCTCATCATTTTTGATTATTTACTGTAAGCTGTGCGTACTAACGCCAGCACAGCAGTCCTACAGCCTGTATGACCTGTTACCTGTCCTCAGGGTCACCACCGCGAGGTGTGGTGTCTGGCAATCAGCCCCAGTGGGGACTACATTGTCTCCTCATCCCATGACAAGTCCTTGCGTCTGTGGGAGAGAACAAGGGAGCCCATCATCCTGGAGGAGGAGAAGGAGATGGTGGGTGTCACTATTTTCGAAGTCTATACTGATTAGAATGTTCAGGGCCTCAGCTGGATTTAGAAATACTGGAATAATTTATTGTGAATTTATTTGAAGCAAAGATATACTCTTGACCTTCACCTTGCTGTAGGCTGCAGATTGAATTAGACTCTTTGCTTGTTTTTGTCCAATCTTCAGGAAAGAGAAGCAGAGTTCGAAGAGAGCCTGGCCAAAGGAGAGGAGCCAGTGGTGAGTGATTCTCTTCCTTTTGCTGCCAGATTTCCTTCCATAACACTATAGTTCAAAAAGCAACTAGTCCACCTTTTCACTCATCTGTCTGTCATCGCTGCTTAGCCAATTTTCTCAAGGCTCTGTGTCTCACTGGTGTTTTAATGTGTCACTCATTGATATCTCATCAGTAAGTAACTGTCACTGATAGGATTCTTCACTTTTGTCTCAACAGCAAGGGCTGTTATGTCTTTCTCACTGCTGTCTCATCGATCTACGTCTCTGTCTCACTGAACTCCATCTTTGCTTCATTGCTGTTTGAGTAATCTACATCTTTGTCTCAGTGCTGTCTCTCCAATTGCTCTGTGTCTTACAGGTTCCTGGAGAGACCAAAGGAGAGGCAGGACCAGCGGGGAAGAAGACCGTAGAGACAGTTAAAGCTGTGAGTGCTCTCTGCAGGGCAGTGTTCTCTGCAGACATAACGAGATCCCTGCCTTTTCCCAATAGACATACAGTGTTGACGGATTTGAAGATAAAATATTCTAGACATTTATGACTGTACAAGTAAGAGGATGACATGCATGTGCAGGAAGGGGTGAGTGGGTGTGATTATGTGTAAGAGTTTGGGATCGTTGGAGATCTGTTGTGAATGTGTGTAAGGGGTTTAGATAGCGGGAATGGAGGTGAAGACAGTCTACATGCTGCAGGAATGTCCTGGTGAGTGAAACACCAGTGTGACTCTCACTCCCTCTCTCTTCTCAGGCGGAGCGTATCATGGAGGCCCTAGAGCTGTACAGAGAGGAGAGTAAGAAGCTGGAGGAGCACAGAATAGCCTGTGAGACAGCAGGGAAACAGGTAAATTACCAGGGCCAGGTGGACCACATCAGCTCAGGTAACACTTCTTGAATAGATCAGGTCAGGGAAGACGCCTGGACAGGGTAATTTCCCTGCCATTTTTAATTTTTAAGCTTCAGTTTAAACTGATTACACTGAGTAAAGTGAGTTTTGCAGTATTTGATACTCATTTTTTTCTGTATTTTTAGCTCCCTCCTCCTAAGACGAATCCTATCCTTGTTGCCTTTGGAAACATTTCGGTAAGTTCAATCATCGGCCAGCCTGCCATGTCAGAGTTATCAGTGTGCTCTCTGAACTGTACAGGCTGTACAGGCTACAGCTTGTAGGAATTGTTGAATACTGCTGTTCTCTTTATAAATTGTATATATATGAAAACGTGAACGCAAAGCTCCTTTTGTGAACAGTTTAGCCCTGAGCATTGTTCCCCTCCTTAGCAGTCCATTCTCACTAGACCCTTGACATCCTTCACTATGTGAGCCAGGGTTGGGTCAGTTCTTCTTCCTCAGTGTCTGTAAAAGGGAGGAATGTGGAGTAGACCAAGAGTTAATTCCCACCTTGGATAAAAAAAGCCATTTCAAAACAGTGTATCCGTACATATAACCACATGGTATCCACTTGGTTATTTAAAATTTCCATGTGTGCTTTTATCTCTTCCAGCCCTCTCGCTATGTGCTTGACATTATCAAGAAAGTTAAATCCAGGTAAGATGTCAAACCATGCAGGATGTCGTCTGAGCAAAGAAATGTTTGAAAATTAAAACCAGTAGTTTGTCAGTTGCACAAGGTCTTTTGTGTGTCAGATCTAATAATGAGGGAGTGCTTCGTAAAATGATTAGTGTACGTTTCACTCTCCCTGATGTCTTAGTTCCATCTGCGGTGTTTAGTTTGACTTTTACCTGGATACCCTGCTAGTCACACTGCAGTGACTTGGAGGGCAATTAACCCATGAGAAGTGTTTGGAGTGACCATGTCTCTCTTCTCTCCTCAGTGAACTGGAGGTGTCTCTCTTGGTCCTGCCCTTCCCCTATATTCCCGACCTGCTCTCCCTCTTCAACCACTTCATCCAGGAAGGCTGGGAGGTGGAGCTGGTCTGCCGATGCCTTTTCTTTTTGCTCCGGTATGTAACATTTTTACATATTCATGAAGGTTTGTCAGGCACTTGGCAGTCAATCAAGTGTGTAGCAATCACTCAGACAGTCAGTGGTCATGAAAGGAGATGAGTGGCAGTTGGTCAGGTGAGCAGCAGTTGTTAAGGTCACAAAGTGGTCAGGGTTCAGGGAGTCCTGTCGGGTGCTTAGATCATAAGCATTTTATCTGATGTGTTCTGTTAGCGATAAAGCACCTGAGCCAAAGGTAAAACCCTGTCAGCCTGGAAGCAGTGTTTATGTGCCTGTTCTCGCCAAGCTTGGCCCTGCTGTCTAACGTGGAGGGGATATGTTGCGTGTGCTCAACGAGCTGGCTCTGAATGTTCCCTCAGGGTCCACTTTGGCCAGATCTCCAGTAATCAGATGTTGCTGCCTGTCATCGACAGCCTGAGGAGCAACACCATCTCCAAAGTGCAGGAGATTAGGGTGAGTGCTTCTCTCAAGCTGAAAAAACAGGGTGGGTTAAAGGTGACTTCTGATGAAGGGAGTCCCGCAGAGCTGGGGTCAGAGTTCATGGGGCTGTGTTTCAGTGAAACAGCTCACAGGGTCTTAGCTTACCCCGGGTTCTGAAATTTGAAAGAGTATGAATTATAATATGCAATGGCACCAGTATACCTTGCAAGTAAGGCTGAGGAAAACTGAGTACTTCTTCTTTTCTTTTCAGGATGTTCTTGGGTTCAACAGTGCAGGCTTACAGTTCCTACAGCGTGAGATCGAGAGCAAGGAGGATGTGATGTTCTTCACTGATGCCACTGACCGCTTTGAAGAAAAGAAGAGGAAAAGGAAGAAGAAAGAACGGGCAATTCTCACCATCTCTTGAAATCTTCACCCATCTGAACTTGTCATGGCCTGTAACATGACATCCTCAGGCTCCACACCCGGCTTGGGTCAAAAATGTAATTCAGTTGGTGAAGTGAATGTTCGGTAAAAAGGACTCATCTATTCATAATATACCTGTTGAAGACGACTGCAGAGTCCACACTCTTCACAGGATTAGACTCTTATTAAATCTTAAATGTCAACTGACTTTACAGTGTCACCGTTTTGCTAACATTTATATTGGTTATTTCTCTGTGCTGTACAACAAATGTTTCTGTACAGGATTAATAAAGAATTTCTAAGTATTTTCAAATCTGAGTTAAATTCTGCACCGCCCCACAAGTTTTATTTTTCCCAAGAAATGAAATAAGATGTGGAAATCTCACCGAAGCTCATCCAGACAGTCTGCCATGGCTACACTGGAAAGTACCAGAAAATTCAATCTAGAAAGCACCATTACAGGTATACTTTGGTTAAAAAAGTAAATGCGCTCTACAAGGTCACTTCATTAGCAGAAATTTCATTACCAGAGACATAAACCTCATGGTATATGTATGGCTGCATTCCAGGATGAAAATGTGAGTAATTACCAAACTATCATTAACTACTTAAGAAATGACATTAAATGTACCCCAAACTTTGAATACAGAATTATTTAATGAACAAACATTTAAGATGCACTGACAAACACATTTCACCCTTTGCATGCTGCACTGAAGTCTTCATCTGCGTGATTCAAAGTGTTTTTCAATGTCAGCAGGGCTAATCTGAACAAGCATGCCACTTTTCATTTCTCATGAGCTCTCCTTATAATCTGCATTCTAGTATCTACAGTATTTGAATTGTGTCTTTAGCCTGCAATGGCTACTCACAGTCACATTATAGCTGCCAGTTTGTGTGAGATAATGCCATTTTAATCTGATCCCTCAGTATATACTGCCTCAGTTTCTTCCCAGTTTATTTGTACTTTATGTCCAACATGTCATAAAACATACTGATCTCTGGGGTTTCCAAGTAGTTAAGGGGCTTGACTTGAATGCAAGCTGCGCCCCAGCTTCAATCCCAGGTGTGTTAGCAGCTGATGATGACCAGGAGCCCATAGCAGGACAGTTCTGTTCTTCAAGGGGTGGAGACAGGGGTGGATATTTTGGTAAGAGTCTCCTCATTGCGCTGCTCTCAGGCATACACTGCAGTTTGTCAGGCTGCAAGTCTGCAAGTTGCTTGGATGTCAACAGTCAAGTAGCATCTATTCTCCAGTGAGTGGCAACTCCACTGTACTGTGCTGTGTGACTTGCAGTGTAAAATAAAGCCTATGGCTGCACGCGAGTTTCATAAAAGTGAAAAAAATCGTAAACAATAAGCAGAGCTGGTGCTGATCACAGATTACAGAGCTTAGTCGGAAGGAAGCTGAGCAGAAAGCTGTCAGACACCCAGCATTGATTCTCCAGGCAGTTCTCAGGTGACGAGGAATGCCACTGGAGCACAGCTACAAACACATCAGATTAACCAACAGCAAGCGATGCCAGAGACATGCTGATTTTTCCTGTCTTTAATTTAACCTTTGGCAAATCTATACTGAATATACATTGTTCAGTGGGAATAGGTGTCTTTTTAAAGTTTTGTCATCAATGTAGAGTGCAAACCAGCAGCTGTGGTGAATATCAAGCTAGTATGTGGGGAAATATCCATTGCCTGTAACTGGGCCCAATGGTAAGGCGATTCAGAACTCAGGACTCAGGACACTCCATATTAAAAAGGCTGTATCACAACAAGCTTGGGATGAGTGATAAGCACGTGATTAGTGGGAATGCATGCCCTATCGCAGTGACTTAATGAGGCAAGACTTCAGTCTCCATAACCTTCAGTGATAGTTCCACAGATAGCATGCAAATTAAGGTTATTAAAAATATTGACTGTACCCCCCCACCACCACCAAGCAAACAAGCTAATTTTTTGTATAATCGTGGCATAATTGCTCCATTACAGTACAGCAATGTAATTAAATGCAATGTTCTATGAGGATACAGTTAACATATTACATACATTTTAAACAGGCATCTCCTCTTCTTGAACTGGGATGACTTATTTCCCTTTCTCCTGTTTTTCCTGTACTTCGGCCCATGGGTGCTTGCACAGGGAAAAGTGGAAGCCCCGGCCGGGGCGCCGTGCTGAGAGAGTGATGTCAGACCTGTCACCGTTGTCTCAGACCACCAAGATGCTCCCCTTTCACCACTGTGTTATTCTAAACCGGGGCAGTGTGAGAAAGAGAGAGAGGGAGAGAGAGAGGGAGATTCAGCCAGACTTTACTGCCCTTGCAACACTTGCAAAATTTACGGGCGACTGGACTTCCAGTATGTGGCACATATATTTTTTCAGTCAGAGAGCGGGGACAGAATCCCCAGGTCGTTTCCTTCTCAGTTTTCAGCACGATATTTTCCTAGAACACGGGTGGCAAGAGTGTTTTTCATGCCCTACTGAAATTCAGTAACAGTTACGTTGTTTTAAATTAGGATTAAGTTTAGTATTCACATTACTCACGGCATTTTCAACTTTTTATTTCCATTAAATAATTAAATCGAGCTTTTAAATTTTTTCCTTATTTCTTTGATCTGAAACCAAAGTTTACATTTATAAGGCCATAGCAGCTGACAGCTTGTTATGGGGCTGAATTTGTTTTTGAAATAGATTAGAGCATTTTCAATTCTTCAGAAACCAAGCTTACAAACACATACACACAGACACACATGCACTTGTTGTGTGATACTCCTGATGGGCCTTATAACAAGGACTGTAAGACTGACAAAAGACAACAGAAACATACGGCTCTCCTTTTTGGTTGTGTTACCACCACAGGGCAACAAAAGACCAGAAGAGTAGTCATAGCCATTGAATGGTGCCTGTCCAGTTGTTTTAGAGCACACATTTGATGGGAAACACAATAGGGAGCTTTACTTTTATTGCTCTTGCCAGATGTATACTTAAAATTATCCCTAAAATTATGGCAATCATATTCACATCTGGCCCATGATCACAGGAACTCCTCCCCTGTCCTTAATGCTCAGCCTTTCCAGAGCCTTCCTCGGACCCTCCACCCTCTGCTCCAACCTCCTCTGCAGATCCTTCCCAGGATCCTCCACCTTATGCTCAATCCACACTTACAGGTCATTGGCCTTGATCCCTTGAGCAGGAGTTTAAGCAACCTGCCCGGGAGGTAAGAGAGCAGCTTCTTTTTTTGTGTCCAGGAAGGATCTTGCTTAACTCCATCACTTTGGAAAACACAGCACAAAGTGTTATGCATGCAGCAAATCGATTCAAATGTTTTCACATAAATTTATATTTTTTTAATCCAAGAAAATATTGCCGTTTGAATGAGCAACCAAAATGCTCTTTTGTTCCATTTTATGAGCATTCTTTCATTGCTGTTAAGCTGGCCTTCAATGGAAATGAAACAGGGGAGCGGAGTAGCTGCATATGTAGTGGCACCGCCCTCCCCACGCAGTACGGCTGCTCCTGCCCAACACCACCACCATATTTTGGCTGCGTGTTCTCTCAGTCATTCCTTTCATGAAACAAACACGCATGCAATAAAGACCAAGAGTCCATGAAGCAGGCAGCTGTCCACATATTGGTATGTTTGACTTTTTTATGGCTGCTGTTTTTACGACTTGTTGGCAATGCTTTTTACTGCCTCTCGCTGACACCTGGCACGCTTCCCCTGCGGGCCCAGTAACCTCACCCATGACTGTGAAAACTCATTAGGAACTTATTTAATTCCTCTAGCCTCGATTGTACCCAGCACAATTTTCCCAGTCTTGGAATGTGCCCCCTTTCCAAACTCTGTGTCGGTAATGTCCTTGTAATACTTTCCACATTTTTTTACATGTCATATTTGAGCCAAGAATAGAATGCTTATCATGACTGTAACAAATTAAGTGCAAATGACATGTTCTTGACATGTTTTTTCAGTTCCATTCCAGTGATCTGTATTGGCTGCATATGGCTTTGTTTTGAGTTATTGCATTTCAGAACAACAGAGGAGTTGTACTGTAACTGGGACACAGAAAGTCCAACTTTATTTCTTTTGTCAGACAATGAATTCCAGCTCCATGTGTACGTACTAAATTCATCATACTAATTCATGCTCTTGGCATAATGAAAGTTAAGCTGATTTGTTCAGAGCCAAGGGGAATACATAAAAGGTGTTTTGTTACAAAATGGTATTGATCTTGTCAATATGCCACAAACAACACATTTTTTTGCACAACACACCTACAATTTCATTCCATACATGTTCTAAAAAATCAATCTGAAGGAAAAAAATACCTCATAAAATAGGGTCATTCTTATATCTATTTATTTAGTTTTTTTGGATTGGGTTTTTTGATTGCCTGGTTAATTGATTTGTGAATTATATTAACTTACAAAAATCAATTCATTCAACTATTTTAAAAAATGTCCTGTTGGACAAACAGAGAGCAACTACTAATAAATTCATACATATATTTTAAGATTTTATCTGTCATGTATCTCAATATACTTTAATTGTTTACACAACATCACAGCACAATTGCTGGACATTCAAGCATATTATCTGCTCTGTGAATTGCATACCCTGTCCAACATGGCATCAAGAATGACCACACAGGACAGACAACCTTCCCAGCACTTTTCAAGTGTCCTCTCTTGAGACAACAGGTGTGTGACAACAACCTGCGACTACTTCACACTAACTAAGTACATATGGAGTAATTATACAACATATGTTTTAAATGGGACACTAGTGTGGGAAAATGAAATATTGAAATATACAACAATAATATTGTATACTCTGCCCTGGTGATACATTTGTATTTCATTGCAAAATGTATTTATAAAGATAAAACTAGTTTTAGCTTTACATTCGTTAGCCTTTTATTTTAAACTTCATTTAGAAAATCTCTAAGGAAATTATGTGAAACATCAGCATCGTACGCGTGATGTCAGTACGTGAGGAAAGTAGTCCCCGCGCTATAGTAAAACAGCACAAGGTGGCAGTGTTACTACACCAAACATTAAAAAGTAAAAACGAAGAACAAGAAACTGTCAGCACTGCCAGGTTTGAGGTGAATTATCACTGATTTTGCAAGATGGACTCATTCTTGAGCAGATGGTTTTGAGGTGTGTGTGTGTGTGTGTGTGTACTGTGTAGGTGGGGGTCACTGTAAACAAAGCTAAATAAATAAATAAATAAACGAAGGTTGGCATAATGTATTTTGCCCTTTGTGGGTGACAGATGATGTCACTTTGGTTTTGGATTTTGGCATCAGGGTGGGAACACTACAATACAATTCCTGACTGACATTCCTAGCTCTCCAACTACAAAGGTATGACGTATGTACTCTAGCATGCAATTTAGCTTACTACATTGCTACTGTATGTCAATATTCCAAAGCCCTGTTCTGAATAAATAATGATGATATATTTTGCACACATTTTGCCATCTAGCGAGCTGGAAACTTCGCCACTGTGCAATAGACACCATGTTCTGCAATTCAGCCCATACCAGCTACAAACTGGAAAGGAAATCACATCTAAATGCGTGAGTTCAATCAGTTTGAGAATCCGTATTTACTGAGTAATAGGCCCACATATACACCACTAAAGTAGCCAGATACCTACATAACTACCAGTAACTACCTAAGCTGGCTTGCTTGTTAGTTAGACTAATATTGACCAAAGTCAAACGTATAAAAAAAAATATCGTGAAAATTCTCTGTAACCTCGAATTATTCGTTGCGGCTATTTGCTGGTTAACATTGTACAGCACCTAACAACCGAACTAGGCTATATTTTTATAGATTAGAATAATGAATAATATGTGTATCACTACAGCGTTAATAGTTTCCCAAGTTGTATTTCCAATTGCCAGAGATTTGTCTCCAAAGGAGCGTTCCCTCATTCAGCTAGTGAGCGGTGTCAACCGGTGGTCTGGTCTGCGGCCAGATTTATGGCGAGTCCCTTTTTACTCGGTCTGTATCAACCGAAATTATTTCCAACTAAATTATTCTTGCTGTGTTTCAGAAATGACGAAGAATTATGCCTGACATAAAAATATAAATATTGAAATTGTATGTATACAAGTATAATTGACCTTAGCAGGTTTATTTGTGGTCTAAAACTACTTTCTGCCTTCTGTATACTGACCGTCGGGACGCTTCTTGTTACCATTAGCAACCACGGGAACATGTGGACGAAGGCAATACAGAATTTTGATGGCTGAGCGCAAATGAGACACCTGCTGAACGACCGTGTGCATTACAACATGTGGCAAACAAACGTGCTGCAGATGAGCTAAGAAATTCTGAACAGTGTTTCATGGAAAACCACAATTTCAAACATAGAAACCGTTGTCCACAGACCTGTGAGTCATTTTGGGTAATTCAATAATCTTCTTAATCTGACAGAAGATTCTCACTGGAGAGTAATTTTATCACTGTATTTGAAATTTCATACAATAAACTGGAGTTGTTGTTTTTTTTAAAGATTGGGACACAGTCAAAAATGCAAGTGAATATTTCACTTCATAAGAGGCATTGTGCTTTACGTTTCTGTTAATTCTGAATTTAAATGTAATATAAAACTGGGTATCAGTTTGTGAATCAGTCAGTCAGCCAGTCCAGTGCGGTTTAGCTTTGGCCAGCTTTCATGGCCAACACCCCCAGTGAAATGTTTCATGAGCCTCCTCTTCCAAGGCAGTGGAAGAGGTAATGGTATAGCCTGGTAAGTAATTCTGGGACAGCTGAGGTGTTATATCACACATCTAGGCCCAACATGTGCAAAAGCTTTTAAAATTAAATTCTTTGTCATGTAATTTTTTAAGCATAGCTTTTTTAGCATAGCTATTCATTGTACTTGTTTGCAATTCCACATAATCTCAGGCTTTCAGGTAATATTCATCTTTTAATATTGAAAAAAGAACGGATGAGAAACTGAACACCTGAAGACAATCTATATTCTGAGTCTATATATATTTTCTTTTTTTTTTCTTTTACAGTGGGTCAGGAATCTCCCACTCATTTGGGAGGAAGCAGGCAATGTGTTTTCATAATTGGGATCTTGAGAGATCAGGGGAGAGGAAACCGTCTCCCCTCATACTTATGTCAGCCTTTCCCTGGCCACATATTAAATCCCCCACACACACACACACACATACAGACATGCTGCTTACTTTTCTCTTTTTAAGAGCTTTCTGTAGAATCTGAGCAGCTGATGTAATTAGTCGTTTTGGAGCCGAACACTTCATATTACTGGCTATAAACAGACATTCAATACTTTCCTTTGAGAGGGCTGTTTATATTGGGACTTTAAAATTCGTTTAGGATTTTCTGTGTTTATACTTTGCAGTAATGGCACTATATTCTGACGAAGGAATGCTATTAATTTGTTCAATTTATAAATATGGGTTTTTTGTTGTTGTTTATTTTGTTGAACTTACTCCTGAAATCATTTTGAAATAACAGCGTTTTTTCCCAACAGTAATGATTGTTTTGTACTTATAATGAAAACAAAAAAGCGACATAGACAAGGAACTCTCATGATCTTCATATAAAAATTATGATAAATTATGTTAAACAAAAAGAAAATAAAAATTAACATGCATGTCAAGGGGTTTATCTACCACATAACTTGTACTGAGACACCAAATAAATCCAATTTCACACAATAATAAGGACTTAACTATAAGGACTTGTATAATTTGTATTATTTATAACACATCGATTGTAGTGAATGATTAAAAGTGTACATATGTACATTAATTGTTGGGAAATTTTTGAAAACCTTCCTGAAACCTACATACAGCCAAAACAAAAAGTGTTGTGTGTGTGTGTGTGTGTGTGTGTGTGTGTGTGTGTGTGGTGGGGGGTGTCTTTCAGTTGTCTTTCACTACAACACTGAATCATTAGCCTAGATCTTGATATAGTGCCCATTGTTAATATGCTTAACTTACCTTTATGGTTCACAACGAACAGAAATGTGAACCTTATATGTGTGCTATTATGAAAGGGTGCCAGCATGCAACCGTGAAAAATTGTAAAGTAGTTTAAATGCAGCTACTTTCAAAAATATGTCACACTCTGTTTCTCTTTTTCCTGCAGTGAGGTTTACGGAAGGCTGGAGATTGAAATCCAACATGTACAAGGATGTTTACTTTGTAGCTTATTTTCAGAAAAAAGGGGGAAAAGAAATGAAAAAAAAGTTTTAAAAGTGGTGACTGAGGCAAGCTGACAAAGACCTTCCACCTTTGGACCACCCAGTCAGATGATGAGCTTGTCAATCACAGCACCACATCTGAAAAGAGCCCCACACCAGCACACAGCACCCTTCCTTTCCCTTCAGACACTACTCTGTTGTTCCATATGACTGCAGTGCATAGTGAATGTGACATTTGTAGATGGCTTAAACATTTTACCTATCAATAAGGGATATGATTTTGGGGGTCTGATGTCAGCTGTTTCGGGGTGAACGGTGGGGGGAGAGGGCAGCACACGTCATACGTATTCAGAGTTCACGCTGAACTCGTCCATCATCACATCAGAGCTCAGACTGTTAATCCTGCCATTACTAATAACAACCCCTCCTGGAGCGATGGTGGAAACCCGGGGGGGGGGGATTTCGGCCCCCACCCTTAAACCCTGCCCAGGCCTCCCAGAACAAACGGAGGTGAACTGACTGCTTCGTATTAATGTTTAATTAAGTTAAAGTGGGGATGGGGGGCTCTTCTCCCCATAGACGTTAAAACACAACTGAAGTCGTCTATTCTTTCATGGCTTTGAGCTGGCATTCCGATGGGCTGGGATCACTGCATCAGCCTTTGACTGCTGCTATGTGATCTCTCACTCATGTGATTAATTCAATAAAATCATTAAGCACTTTCAGCCCCGCACCGCCCCGGTCCCCCTTGTACCCCCTCCAGGCACTCCCTCACTGACAGATCTCTGCTTAGCACCTTCATACATTACAGATAACCTTTTTAGCACCAGCTGAACAGAATCAGACCCTTGCTCCAGAGATTGCCGGGGACTGATGGAAAAAATTATAACCGAGCCCTTTTTTGGTTATTCTATCAGCTTTGAAAAGATGCACAGAGAAAACAAGTCTGTCTGAGATCACTACTGCTGCTCTCATGGTGTGTGTGTGTGTGTGTCTGTCTGTCTGTCTGTCTGTCTGTCTGCCTGCCTGTCTGCCTGCCTGCCTGCCTGTTTGTTTGTCTGTCTGTCTGTCCGTATGAATGTATGCACGTATGTAGGTCCATTTGTATGTCTGTGTGTAAGAATGTATTTGCTTCAGATATAGATGTTTAAGTTGATTGTGTAATATTTCATTTGGGTTACTCTGAGATGGAAAACCCAAGCTCAGGACAGTTACCCATATGCTTCAACTACACTGCTTCAGTTATAGTTTTTATTTTGGACTTATTTTTGTACCTTTCTTAACACAGGACATACATACATTCTGAAGTTATTACTATTTTTAAACCTTTTTGAAAAATCTGAATGTAAACTTCTGAATGTAATCTTTTATTTCTGTTTATTTTTCAAACTGGAGATAATATTCTCTGTGTAAATAAAATCACAAGCTGTTCCCATGCATCTTTTTAAGCATATAAATGTAAAAACAAAACATTCAGAAACTTGAAAAGTCTGAGGAATTCGAAGATGCACATGATATGGTTTGAAATAAGATGGTTCATGACACCAGTCTCTGTCTCTTTCGAGCTTGACCGAGGTATAGGCAAAGTGAGACAGAGCAGAGGGGCTTCCTGTCCACTGAGCTCAGTAGTTGCCTTCCAAATCCACTCCCTCTTTCCCAACCGACCACAAATCTGTGCTGAGCAAGCACACATTTCATTTAGTGTTCTGAGAGCTGATCCACGATTAGTCGTGTAGAGAGAGTAGAGGGAATGTGGGGGAAGAGGGGAACACAGCCAGCCTCTCAAATCCAGCAGGGGGCCTCATTTTTAAGCTGCCTCACACATTGCCTGAGGAGAATATAAATCACACAGAAGGGAACTCCTCGCCGGAATTAAATGATAACGCAAGATGGTCAGACGTTCAGAGTGTCAAAATAGCTTTCACCCCCCCTCTCAGGGCCCACCTTGCAGGACCACCTGTGATGTGTTGGTATAGGGCCTCTCACACTGTACACACATGGGTTGGTGAGAATATCTGTTTCATCGCTCCGCAGAAGCCACAAAGAATCCGTCCACCATTTTAAAAACACGAAGATGAAGACGACATCCAAGCATAATGGAAAGCCATCAGTCATGCTAGAGCTGCGCTTGAATACCAGTCTCTCAAAGGGGGGGACGGGGTTAATGTCCAACTCACTCTACGTGAGGAGAGTGAGGACAGCTCAATGCATCCCCTCGGAAATTTATAACCGCGATCATTGTCATTATTATTTTTTGCCCTCTGAACTCACAGCATTGCATCGTGCCTTGAACGCATCTCACTCTCGCGCGTACTCCGATATTCCCAGATCCTTTTCCTGGATTTCAGCGTCTCAGTAAATCTGAGCACCCCAGGGCTGGGGGTTTGGGGGATACGAGGGGGTTCAGTGTCCAAAGCTCCCGGCTGACATTTGGGCAGGAGTGTGGGAGAGACCCCCCCCGGAGGTATATTTCGGAGAAGTGTGGAGGTTTAAATGACCAGTCTGACAGGTCAGCTTTCAGTGAAAACCTGTCCATGCAGATGCCTTACACCAGAGCCCCTCTTTCACCATCCTTCCCACATTCCACGTCTCTGCTGGGGGAGAGGGGGCATTTAGGCCCCAGGACTTTCCATGAGCTTTCCGTGGCTTGAAATTAGACGGACCTTGGAAATTGAATTCAGCGTGAATCTCATCCTGAGTAAGTTGCCCTAGTCATCAGAGCCGATGTGTGGGGCTGCCCTTCTGTTGATGGAGGGAGGTTTGCTCACGCCATGTTTACAGCTCTCTGCGGTCTCATGAAACAAAGACCCTGAAGGTCTATTCCAAGCATGCATGCTCCGCTCACAATTATAAAAGCACCAGATCATCAATCGATGGAAAAGACTAGGATTTCATCTTTTGGACTGATGTGTGTGTGTGTGTGTGTGTGTGTGTGTGTGGGTAGGGTGAGGGGTGGTGGGGGAGAGTGAGGTGTTTGTGTATCTGTGTGTCAAAGATGACTTTACAAGATGCAGACTCTGCTGAGGGCAGAAGACTAGAGGGGTTTGGTGGGATGAGGAGAACAAACAAGTGCGGCAGCATAGTCGTAGCATCGTAGCACTCCTTGCCCTATTCTGAATCCATGAATTCAAAAGGGTGTGAAAGAGAAGATGGGTTCCCAGCAGGACTGGAAGGTTTTTCCATCACAGGTGCTTTTTAGTGCCCTTTCACTGTGATGGCTACATGTAAATGATTCCATCTGCATGGATGCATGTGTGTGTGTGTTTGTGTGTGTGTGTGTGTGTGTGTGTGTGTGTGTGTGTGTGTGTTTCTGAGTGTGTGTGTGTGTGAGAGAGAGAGAGAGAAGAGGGTCATAAATTCATCAGAAGGTTACGTTGTGGTTGTGGGAAAAAAAAACCTTGGAAATTCACTGACAAGATTAATATGCAGTTGATGGGAAGGTTTTCACGACAGGGTGCCAACAAATAAACACAATTCAGAAATGCCAAGTCCCCCGGGGCGGACTGCGAGAGAGGGGGGAGTCAGTCCTCGGGTGAACAGACACCACCATTCCCCGAATTCCAGCCCGGGTATTGGGTGGCCCGGCCACTGACATGCCATAGGGGAGGCAGCAGGGCTGTCCCATTCAAGGAGAAATGAAATAGAGGCAAATAAAAAAGCCGAATGCGGCAACCACAAGTTCTTCTCTGAAATTCATTGTTGTTAAATGATGTCAAAATGAACTTTGTTTGAAAAATGAGTTTGTGTGTAAAAATTAATTTCTTTCCAGAAGCTCTGCAAAAATTCTTGCAATATTCAAAATCTGGTCAGTAAACACAGGAACGATAAATACGTATGCAAATGAAATGTTTTATAATGATTTTTTCCATGATATGATTGGTGAAAAACGGACACGTGAATATGTATTGAAAGGCAAAAGCCAAGATTCTGTCAACACAAGGTTCTCCCTGTAATGCATTGAAAGGTAAAATGTGGCTGCATACAGTACATTATCATATGTACTGTATTGTCACTTTGGTCTGAATGTTTGTACATTTCATTTTCAGTATAGCCATTTTTACAACCCAGTAGCCAGCACTGGGCTCAGGGCAGATTATGATTAGATATGGGCAAGTTGCGTAGACTGGAAGCCAGCTCTGGCCTCAGTGGAGGGTCATCGAAGGATTAAGATCAAAGATGAGCCATTTTAACAACCTGTTAGCCAAGACCGGGTTTAGAGAGAGTCACGGTTAACGGATATCACTAAACTGGCTGAATCCTACCGTGAAACTTCTGCCTGTGTGTCAGCCAAGGGAACGATGATCGGTGTCATTCATCAATGGTGGCCAACTGTTATTAATAACAGTTGGGTTTATTCAGCGTTTTTTCACGGTTTTGCGAGCCCAGAATCCTCCATAAGTCCTTAAATATGCTAACTAATAGCCTCTGGGTTCCAACAAATGGCTAATGGCTTGGGCAAAAGCAAATCTTTTTGTTCACATTTGGCTGCGGTGGCTCCCTCTTACGTATGCGACTGATAAGAGCAGCACGAACCACAGGAAACTTCAGCTGCAAATACAGGGTCACTTTAACACCCACTTAACATGAACACTGGACACCTGTCACAGACACACATATCTAATGGCAGAAGGAGAGGACAGAGAATAGTATCCCTTCAGCACAAAGCTCTGACTCCTTCACTCTGGGGATGACACAAGTGGGCTTTATTATACTGAGCCAACAGTTAAAAACCCCTGCACTTTCTCCCCCATCTTACAGAAACATCTTACATATTACATATCTTACATTTCTCAAAACATTCAGTGGACCTCAAGATTAACCTGAGCCCAGGGAGCTGAAGCTGCCCCACCTGTCACTGGCTGGCTGCTGTCCTCTGTGCCTTTCTTCTGTCCTCTATTCTCCCTCTCCATAAATGGAGGTACATTCAAGTCATGCCATAGAAAAGAGTGAAAAAAAGAAAAAAAGATTAGTGTGTGGATACAGAGAATAAGGAGACAATGCTGGAACACGTAAATGACCTAGTTATCCATCCTTTCACTCAGAACCAGCACCAAATACCCTCAGGATCAAGTCACAGGAAACACCCCGCCCCCCTTCCTGTGCCAACAGCACCCCCAGCAGAAATCTGTGATACTTGCCCACAGCTGAGAGTCCCATTCCTTGGTATTAGCCAACTAGAATGAGAAACACTCCACACAATTTGATGTGATTGATTCTTAAATCACTGTGTTATGTAACAGGTCCAAGAGCTTTTAAGAACAGAATAAGAGACATACACACATGCTCACCCTTACTAAGCACAAACAAACTACACTTGCATTACAGAGTCAAATAGAAGAAAGGGAAAACCCTGCTGCATAACACTTAACCATTCAACACCATTCAGCCCTTCCTCAGAAGCAGCAATGCTCCCACTCATTTGGCACAGCTTGTACCATGGGATAGTGTTGCTCAAGGTGAAGACGGCCGTGTGCCAGTATCAGAGCTGCACTGGGAGCTGACAGAGGGAGGGGGGGTGGCGGAGGGGGTGGATAACGTTCTGCGCCCATTCCAAGGTCACGAGCCCACATGCCCCCCCTGCCCACCCCACTCCTGTCGGGGAGGATTGTAATAGCTCCGCTGACAGACACATTTCACCAGCTGGGACGGCTGCAACTCACATAGGGGGTTAACCCCTGCATAGCTGAAGAGTCTGGGGACTGAGGGGGTTGGCTGTAGGAATAGCAGAAAACCAGAGCCACAGTGTGATGCAGTAGTCAGTGTTTCTGGTCCGAATCCCAGGTGCTGTACTGTCTCGCAACGCATGTAACCTGAATTGCATCGGTAAATATCCAGCTGTATAAATGGACAGTATGCGGAATGTCAGCTATGAGCATCACGCTGGAAAAGGGCATCTGATAAAAGTAAAGAGCAGAGGTTAAACCCCTGCAAAGCTGAGGGGTCCTGGGACAGGAAGAGGGGGTCTGGCTAGAGGTGTGCCAGCTTGGGGAGTGCAGAGGAGACAGGAGGACACAACTCTCCTCCATTAGTGTAATTCACTTTCATGGCGTAAAACTGACATCAGGGGCAGGAACTGTGGATTTTATATCTGCATCTATATATTTTACCAGCAATTCATGGATATTCGATTATACTGTTCTTCAATTAATAGAATCCTTCAGGATTAAAGTAAATATATTACAGTGCCATTATCATATTGTCAAAGACGTGTGCAAGTGAGTAGGTGTGTATTTTTTTTGGGGGGGGGGGCTAGGGTTCAGGTCAGGGTTAGGGTTAGGGGGTTGACGCGGGACTGAGTCATCTGTAAGATTTCAATGTTTTCTTCCAGAACAATACCAGTCCATACCAGGCCCTATGAAAGAGGCCCTTGGTCTCTCCCTCAGAGCAGGCCCTATGAAAGAGGCCCTGTTGCTCCCAGCCAGAAAGACCAAGGGTCTTGTTTTGTGAACAGCTGTGGAAACACGTGTCATGTGGGGTTGGATTTTCCCTCAAAACAACTGGGAAAACAAAACATTCAGGACCCCACCCAAACCCCAGACCAGTCTCACAGCCCCTTTGCCAACCCTTGCCAAAAACACCATATGCAGGATGTATCTCACTATTCTCCATCGTAATTGTTGCGCGTTGCGCAGTACTTTCCATCGTTGTCTGTAGTGGCATTTTTTTGGAATTTAAAGTTTTTTATTGGATAATGGTAATATGATGTAAAGATTTTGATTGTGAAACCAGACATTTGTGTATGCATGTATACCTTCTCACATGTGTGTGCATCTGTGTAAGCATGTGTGTGCATGTGTATGTGAGTATAACATGAGCAGTGTCTATAAAACAATAAAACAAACTGCTGACCTAGAGGAGGAAAAAAGGAAAGACCGAGTTTATAGAATCATCCTATTGTTCCAACAGGTGTGATTATAAATTTCAATTAATGTAAAAACGATTTATTTTAGCAGGACAGAAGTCCCATCCTTTTCTCCTTCTCATGATGGGTTAAATAGACCTCTAAACCTTGTTAGCTTTAGGACTGAGGGAAAATTTGAGTCAGAATTAAGTTTAAAGCCCAGGTTAACATTTCCTTTAAGGGTTGTTTGTATAATACATACAGCCATATAAGAAATCCAATTTAACAAACACACACACACACACACACACAAATTTACTTAAGTTTCAGCTGAAAATCTCTGAGGAAGGAGGAGAGAGAGGAGAAGATGAAGGAGCGAAGAGGGCCCAGCGGCCCGCTAGGACAGCACTGGAGAGGAGAGAAGGACTGGACAAGAGAGGAGAGGAAAGAGCAGAGGAGGAGTGCAACACAATCTTTTGATAGATAATGAGTTGGGGGCCGTACATCATGTTCTGAGGGGATCATTAACATGTAACAACATTGTTAACAGCTTATCAAAAAGTTCGTCTCACACCCTGGGATGTCTTCGGCTCGGCAACCTGACAGATCATCCTCGCTGACAAAGACGGATGGGATCAGAATGTCATCAGCGCACCGGGCAGAGCCTGGGGGGAGAATGAGGTTCTATTCAGGCACCGGTGACTAATTTTAGGGGATTGGGGGGAGGCTTGGCAGGACTGTGCATGGCATTACTCCCCACTCTAACATAGCTGTTATTCACACAAGAGTAGAAAATGCTTTGTGGATGAATATTGAATGTGCGTGGCTTCCACGTGTTTCCAAAGATGGGACACAGATTAGTGGAGATTATGTGTGATTCTGGGCTGGCATCACCTAACTGTAAAAAAGGCAACTTAACCCCTCGACTGTCAGCATGGCGAGTCAATTTATAGCACCCCTTCTCCTCCTCTCTCCCCCAAGTGATTCTCAGTGTAACTGTATCCGCTAAATCCAGATGCCCCCGCCCTGAGCATACTGTGCCCTGCCAAATCCGGGCCCCTCTTATTCACCTGCTCGTCATGGCCCTGTCTGTCCCCCCTCCCCTCTGAACAGGCACATACAATCTGCCCCAGTCAGGTTTCCACTGCTGTAACCTTTCACATTAAAATCAACTCAGTCCAGCCAGTCCTGGAGGGCGGGGTGCTGGCATTAGGCACTTTGGTCCCACTCAGCTGTTTGTGTTCATAACATTATGACAGAATATCGACCCCTGACTGACAAATGTAAAAAAAGAAGGAACCCCGGGGCTACATTCCATCCTTGTATGGGCTGTGTGTGTGTGTGTGTGTGTGTATGTGTGTATGTGTGGAGCAAGAGAGAGGGAGAGATTTTTTGAAGACTGAGACAGGTGGACAGGGTCATACAATCATACAC
This sequence comes from Megalops atlanticus, assembly GCA_019176425.1. Classification (NCBI taxonomy): domain Eukaryota; kingdom Metazoa; phylum Chordata; class Actinopteri; order Elopiformes; family Megalopidae; genus Megalops; species Megalops atlanticus. Next base: position 20,203,070 of record CM032886.1, read on the forward strand.
TTGATTGCACTTGACTTTCAGATGCTGCACTTATTGTAAACGTGATGGTACAACAAGCCTTAGTACTACTGGCGGACACAGTGGTAGTGACAATGACTATATTGTTATTATCATTATTAATAGTAGAACTTGTTACAGCAGTAAAACAGTAAAGAGAGAGAATGAGAGAGAGGAATAACCATGCCAGCACCATATTAGTTGTGAACATATTAGTGGTTTGCCCTCATTCAGCTAAATAAAAACCTGAATTTTGTGAGTCAACCTGGGTCCCAGCTCTACTGCAGAAAAACAGTATTAAAGAGTGTGATCTGTTGCAGAGTCAGGGATAAATTCAATCAAAAAGCTGGAGTGTTATGTTAAAAAACAAATTTTAGAGTGCAATACTTTCATTTGTTAGCCTTTTTCATGAGGTTTGGAAAGATTTTCACAAAAAGTGAAACTGTGCTTGAGCCATTCTTTTTTAAATGGGTCATACTGGCTTTTACTATTGAAAAAGCCCTTTTATCCTCCCGTTTCTCTGACCTCATCGCCATGCGGAGCTCCATGCTGTCGAGTGCCCAGTCTTTGACTGTTCACCACTAAACATTCCGGAACATTCCACTGGCCACAGGCAGTTAAGCTTTCATTATCTTTAAATGATTTACATTTCAATTAAGAGACGTTTGTTTTCTGTAGTCAAACTCCATATCCAAACACATCCTGACATGAGGACACATTTTAGAAGGCAAAGGTCAAGTACTTACACAGTTTAAACTCATTATAGGCTGAAGCACTGCCTATTTTTTTATTCTCAAGCAGGATGTAAGCAAACCCAGGAAGACTGGGGTGGATCATGTTGTTGCGCAAAAGTTTGTTTTGTTGTGAGATGTTTTTAAAGTATCTAACAATCATTTAAAAATGAGAATATGATAGCAGTTATTTTCAAAATTAGTCTGAACACCTGTAACACTGCTAAATGCAACATTTGCCATTTGTAAATTTGTCCGTATAGAAATAATCTTGTACGATATAACATAAAGATACTTGACATATAGGTCTTTTAAATGTGTTTATAAAAACATAGTTCATTAGGAAAGGAAATTGCAGACTGACTGAAGTGAGTTTAGACTCATGCATTAGTGGAAATGTACAGCATTAAACTGAATGGTGGAAGGTCTGTTGGGACCTTTGCCTTGACATGGAGTCCAGTCCTTCTGTACGTCAAGCACGTTAGTGCAGCCGTAGGACAATGCTGAGAGACCCCACCCCCACGGACCTTCTGGAGCAGAAAGGATGAGACCTGTCTGTAGAACATTGGATCCAATTTGGGAGAGGGTCAAACGCAGGTTGAAGACCCTGGAACACAACTCCTAAATCGGAGACCTGCAGGAGACAAGGAAAAGGCAGAAAGAGGGAAGGAGGCATGGTATATGAACAGTTGATACAACAGGAAGAGAGGTTAGAAGGTGATTTAAATACATCACTTGCTGGAAAAGGTGTGGGTATAGTAATTTCAGGTCCTCACAAATTTCAATTATTAAACTTGGTGTATGGTGTATGTTGGTGTATAAAGTGTTATATAATAATACTGGTGGGCAGTGAGCTGAGGCTTGGAGCTGGAATTTGTTATTCTCTCTCTTTGCCAATACTGGTGAAGCTTTGAGGGGTCAGAGGTCACCAGAGGAGGTATGGTGGTGGGGGGAGGGTGGAGCACCGCTCTCCTGGAAGCCAGATGTGTTGATGAGCGATCGGTTCTCCCCCCTGAAGGGAAAGGTGTCTGGGCCTGCAGAGTGACACAGATACCGCGTGTGTGTATGTGAGTGTGAAAGCATTTCTTTGGGGAGGGAGGGGGCGTGTGTTTGGACACAGCATTTCATTAAGGCTGACTTCAGCTTCTTCTTCAAATAACTAAATGGTCTATCCCTCCACTAGGCCATGACAGCAGTGATGATTGAAAGATGGGAATGAGAGGGAAAGGGTAATTTCCACCCATGCAGCAAAACAGTTTCTCTATCCCTGCCCCTCGCTCCCCCGGTCCTGTTCCCCGAGGTATATCCACGAGGCTCCACTCCAGATGACGAGATCCGCTGGAATACACCCGTCTGTAGAACCCAAGAAGCAACAAACACACTGCGAGCAACTGTGACACAATGTAAGCAACACGAGCTCACTGCACACCGCAGTTACTCTTCCACGGAACATTCCAGGACTTGACATTTTTAAAGTAAAATAAATTATGAGAAATGCTTAACAGAGAGGCTCACATCTTGTGTGGTAGGAGAGACCGCAGCGGTCCAGAGACGCTCGCAGCCAATGGTGCTGACTTCCTCCTCCCAGAGCGGAGGTGTCCCCAGGCCTGTAAACTCAGCTCTGCTAAAGTTTTACTGTACATAAAGGCACTGGAGATGAGGCGCTCTTTAAATTGCCATTCCTCTTTAACGCTGTAGCAATTCATGTAACCCAAACCTCGTTTTGTTCCACCCTCCAGCGCTGCTCCCCTGTACCGCCGGCTGCAGCGGGCCCTCCGTCTCGGAGCTGATGGCTTTAACAGAAGGGATCGCAGTCCCCGCCTCAGCAACAACAGACAGCAACTCCCGCCGGTGCTCACACTCACACATCATAACACAAACACACCATTAACAGGTCAAGTAAACACTAATAGGACCGAAGAACCTCACGGAGGTGACAAAAAACACATGGAAACATACTCACAACTTACACGTCTGAACACTTTGAAAAACAGGTTGCCAGATCAGCATTTCTCAAACCATACCGGTGAGTCAGGTTTACAGCATCTGAATCCAAGGCCATAAAGTCAGAAACTAAGACAGAGACCTGGGATCAGAGACATGAGTCAATTGCACAATGTCAGGAACATTGCATTATATTACTGGCATTTTAGCAGCTGCTCTCATCCAGAGCAACTTACAGTTCTTACATGTTATCCATTGATACAGCTGGACATTTACTAAGGCAATTCTGGGTTGAGTACCATGCTCAAGGGTACAGCAGCAGTGCCCCAGTGGGGAATCAAACCAGCAACCTTTCAGTTACAAACCCTGCTCCTTACCACTACACCACACTGCCACCCAGGAACCAAAGCAGATTAAGACCAAAATCAAGATCAAGACAAAGACCAGGACCAGGGCAGGATCAGGTTGCAGATGTCAGTCTAAAGTCGACCTGGGGTGACATGGCACAGCTGTAAGCAGAAAGTGGAAAAGACCATGACTTTGGAGAGAGACCAAAACAGACAATAATGATGAGTACAAGAAAGATTGTCATAGATATGACTTCAGAGAAAGGTTTTAAAACTCATTTTGCATCAGCTCAAAAAAACAATAACTGTAAAAGTTAAGGACTCAGTATTTAAAATAAAACATGCAACCATAAACCATAAAAATGTCTATGGTTGCATGCTATTAGGAATAATTTTTATGAATGGCTTCTGCCCAGTGTAAATACTATACAGGCTATTAATCACAGGCTATACCTGTGTTATTAAGAAGAAAAGTGTTCACTGACCAGAAAAAATCAAATGAACAAATTCCATTCAGTCAGTTGATGTATTTTGTCCAAGACTATTTCTTCATCTCCAGACTCTGCCAGTGAATAATACCATTTGTAGTTTAGTTGAGACTATTAGGTAACAATATCATGTGTGCCATAGCTGAGACTGCATCAGCAAACATTATCACATGTCATAACTAAGACTCTATTAGTGAATAATATCACATGTAGCAATGGAGCTGCTCATAGGAAGCTATGAGATTCAAGATCATCACTGACATCACTGCTATAGCTTAATGTTACATTCTTCTGCTCAAGTAATTTTATACCTTCCAAACTACCAAGACAAATTCTAGTGTAGAGCCCTAACTACACTTTTTATCATCTTAAATCTAGTACTTTTAATTAAGAAATAAATGGAAATAGCAACCAAAATAGATTCATTCACGACTTAATACTGAATGTGCCATTGTTGAAGTAGCTGGTTTGAAAAGGGCTATAACTATTTCAAGACTAATGGAGCCCTTAATTTAATGGAGAATGAGGAACTGTCTTGCAGAGGAATGCAGAATTTAAAAAATAACATAAGTGATAAATCATATTGGCAAAGTAGCCAGGCACCAGCGAGTCAAGCTGAACTAATGTTTCCCATCAGGTCTCCAGTCCTGCCGCCTGGCACAGACTCTGGATGATGTCGACTGACATGCGGCCAGTGGCAGGTAGGTGAGAGTGGGGGAGTTAGCGGCAGAATTGAACAGAAAACTTGGGAGTGACAGCTGAAGAGCTTGGGTTTGGAGGGGTTATGAGTCACATTCACTGGAAAGGTCATCTGGGGGCTTCATTCAAAATTCACAATTGACCACTGACTGGGGGGTCCTAAGTGGTTCAAATGGTAAAGGACCCCAGGCTCAAAACCGGACATGCCACTTGCTGACAATGACTAGGAGCTCACATTGGCTGATCAGATTGACTTTGTTCTGCCAGGGTGGGGGTGGGTAGGTCGGCCAGGGTCCCCTTGCCACCCCACCCTCAACAGCCTGGTTCTGCTGTGGGTGCCTTTGACTCACTGAGGTAGTGGGAGATAGGTTATTCTGATGGCATTTATCTTCTGGTGAACTGTGGGGCTTGTATTGTGGAAAAACATGCAGGTGTATCAGAGGTTTGAAAGTGCCTTGCCCTGCACTCTCCGGTGGGGTGGTAATGATCTTACAAATTAGCGACCACTAAAATCAATGGGGAATTATCATTTTGCGTTCCAGCCTCTTGTTGTTGACTATGATGTCAAGCCCAGGTTGGAAAGTATCTAGTGGTTTGCCACTGGCTTTGTGCGAAGAGTTTGGAGAAATTTACAGCTTGTAGACACTTGAGGCTCATGCAAATAACATAGGGAAATGGGTATTACAAATGACAGGTGCTGCTACAGTTCTTTGGTTGAGAGTAAAGGTGATTAACCACAAGTGAACACAATTTACAATGGCTTACACGATTCAGATCTCTCTTGCGAGAATTTCACAGTAAATCGGGGAGGCTAAACATGGGTTTGTTGACATATTTGAATGAAAACGAAAACACTGAGATGATTGCACAAGCACATGCTGTGGACCTGAATCAGTTCCTCGACATAAGGAACACGCAGCGATTACTCATTTTTAGGCAGGGAATAGCGCCATAAAGGGATGTCTGCGGTCCTGAAGTCATGAGGAGCAAATATTTCAAGTTGAAAAGTTTTTTCCTCCTTGATTCTCAGTCTGGCAGCTCTTTCCCCTCAGAAAATTTAGGGCGCCGGCATCAGGAGCAGCAGGCAGGAGAAAGGATCTGAACACATGCGGCGCTGACATTCTATGCTGCCATTTTTGTTCATTAAAAAAAGTCTCTGCAACTTAAAATATAGTTTATGGAGCTTGACAAAGTGGAAAACCTGCTGCACAGCAGGCCTGTAGGAATAGGAACATTGAGTATCCCTACAATATTCCATGTAAAAAAGACACAACAACTTTTTTTTACATCGAGGGACATGCAGTACATTTCATATGTGCTTTTTCGTATGTGCTTCTCATATGTGTCATTTGCTTTAAAGAATCACTGCACTGACGATGCCAGACGTCTGTAAATAATGATGCTAGCTATGTTTAATAAGGTGGATTAAACTTGAGTTGTACAAACAGACATAAAAGGCACATATGAAAAGTAATGCCCAAGCATTCATAGCCATGACATTTCATCAAAGTAAAGTGATCCAGGTTGTATCTCCACGCTCTCGCCAAGAGTAATCAGAATATATATATATATAAAAAAATACCATCTGTGAGACCGAAAGAATGCTCTATAGGCAGGAGCAGAACTCTGCACTGGTCTTTTAGTCCCACTTCTCCTTCCTGAGCCAATGCTGTGCATTTGTTACACTCTGAGTCTAATGTAACCAGAAGGAGGGAAGCGTTGCTTATGAGAAAAATGATTTCTTTGCCAAGGTGAAGCGCCGCCAGGAGCAGCTCTTACCTTGTCTCATTCCATTAACCGTATAAATATGAAATTCACCACTGATTTTATAGGAGATTGAATAAAGAGCTGAAATACAGCCCGCTTTCTAAGCCTGCTGTCTAAGCCTCTGTCTCATCTTGCAGTAGTAGAGGAAATGGTTGACCGTTGAGCTCTCCTTGTATTTTATATCTGTTTAACGCTGACCCCCCCTCTCTTGCAACGTTCTGCTCTGCATAGTCCATATCACATCCAGTTTTTGCTCTTAGCATCCAGACTCGTCTTTCTCTCCTGTATTCCTGACGTGGAAACTACAGAGCGGCCAAACGCTATTACACTCCATGGTCAAAGACCGTTTTTAATCATTCTTTGTTTTGAATCATTTTTATTGCTCCTACTGGGAATCGTAGGAGGAACAAAATGGTAGTTTATCACTGCATGGTTTTTTTTTTTTGTTCTTTTTTTACTTCAAAACCTGCAGTCATTTATTTACGTTTGTTTAAGCACGCAGTGCTTTCCATCATTTTATGGTTGTGCACAGCGCTCTGATAATATGTTTCAGCCAGACGAAGGGAACTTCTCTATGATAATGATTTGTTAATTGCCACAGGTCAGTGGCCTGTCTTTTGAAATGTCTTTCATTTCACCCAATTTCACTGCAATACACTTTGTTTTTAATGTTGAGCAGATGTTACTGTTTTTACAGTCTCTTACAAAAGAAAGGAAAAGATGAAACTTGCCACATTTAAGGATGAAGCACATTGTGTTCAAACTGAACCTGAGTGTGACTCACACGTGCACATGCACACCTGCACAGTTAGTCACGAGGAAGATTGTCAGGACTGAGCAAAGGCATCCATTGCCAGTATTTCTGTTGGGTCACTTTTTATCATCATCTCACTCTTCTCATTCTCAGATGCGCCTCTGTCCTCGTGGGCCGGCATTCAGATATACTCCTGGGACAGAAAGACTCCCGGCTCAGCACTGACTCCAAAGTGGTCTGATCACATCGTTGCCACACTGGGCCAGCACAATAAGTTTCTCACTATTCATCCTCCCACGGTCCATCTCCCGCCACAGAACCCACCAATGTGTCGCCTCCTATCACAGCATCACACCCCTCTCTATTAAACATTTGTCACTTGTCCCTTGACCTTGCAAAGATAAAACATGTGGCATTCAATAATGTCACCCCCCCGCCTTCCCCCAACAGCTGCTTGACGCTGATGCGACTCTCATTTTATCACTATCTCGTTAGAACACAACACCAGAAAAGCAAAAATACACTCCTATACGCTTTCGAGGACACCTGGTGCACTGGCACACCACTTGAGAAATATCCCCCCTACAAATCCCTCAGCCCAGCCCCATCTATGTGTGTGCATATGTGCATGTGCATGTCTGTGCGCTCTGACAGCTGTTTCCCTGAGCCCCGACTTCCTGCTCAGCATCTCTTTTTTCCATGGGAAGTCGTGTTCGCGGCGACGTCTGTCACTCTCCGCGGGGATTATCTGATCCCGAGAGAGGCGGCTCTGGGAAAAATCTGATACGGGCCACATAACATTTCAGTGACCACAACTGTAGAGGGTGCTGAGTCTGCGGTCATGGACTTTTATTGGGCACGAGGAAGGAAAAATTAGAAACCGTTTGGAATTCATAGAACGGAGGCTTTCCCCACAAAAGGTGAAGACAATAAAACCGTCATGGGCCGTTGCTGAGCCGCCTGTGTGCGATGTGCATTTGCCCTTATTTTTGTAACGCCCGCCATATTTAATCCCCTGACTTTTGGCATGTTTCCAATGTGAAAGGGCACACTTCTGTAGCGCTGACTTCCTCCAGCTGCCCACAAAGAGCCGCTGTTATCTCACTGTTTCTCTCCAACAGGTGGGTTGCCCCGTGACATGTGGGGTACTGTCACCATGACTGAAAATCAGCAACACCCATATGTGTACACATAAACACACACACACACACACACACAGACACACATGCATGCACACACACACTCTTACTCACATCTACACACACACACACACACACACACACACACACTCTTACTCACATCTACACATGCACACATACCCACACATTCTCTACCATGCACACAAGCACGCATGCAAACACACACGTACAGAAAGTCATTCTCTCTCCCTCACACTCAAACACACAGACATGCATGTGTAGACACAATCACATGTGTGTATGTTCACATTCATGCATGTACATGCACAAATATGCTGTCAGACACATACACACACAGCGTCACAAACACACCCCACTGGCTTTCAGTCTATGAAAACAATTGTTCATTTCAATTCATTTCCATGGCGTATGCGCCTATTTGCACGCTGATTTGGCCTCTTGCTAAGCCCAGCCATTAGAACTGCCACACAGTCCAGAACTGACACCTTAGGCCAGGATTTAGTTTTGAGCAATGGCGGGTGTTAGAAAAACATATGATGTGGGCAGTTGTTTTGGGGCGAGAGGAGAAGGGGGGGTGGTGATCATAAACCCTGGGTTTATTAGCTGTTGCTTGATTTGTTCCTGAAGCCCATGGAGCAGACTCTAAATCAGAGTGTGCAGCTGCCACTGGACCTCTCTCTGGTCACAGCAGGTGTATGGTCCAGGCCGCCTGTCAGATCCCCCCGCTCACATAACAAATAATAAGGGCCTGCACACACGGCCCATCCATCATGGTTATGGCCAGTCCCGAGGAGACCGCTGCTCAGACATACACTGCTGTACTCTTTCTCTTTCCTCACAGCGACGGGGGGGTGCGGCGCAGGCCAGAGAATAAATAACATTCCCCGTATCGCTACGTGGAGGACACATTCCTCTCCTCTCGTCCTTATTTGAAAAGATTTTTGAGTTTTAGAATTTGCGGGAAGGAAGAGATGGTGGGTGGCGGGGGTGGGGGGTGAAGGGGGTGGGGGAGAGACCTGATGTATTTATTTGACTTTAAAACACAATAGCCATATTGTGGCTGGGCAAAAATCAATTAGTCTTCGTAACAGCGAGGGTCCACATCTGGTGTTATTTAATGCTGGGGGCTAGGGTTGGGGCCAAGGTGGGGGCTGGGCAGAGCCGGCAGCAGCTTCAGCAGGTGATGGTAGCAGCAGACTCCACAAGGCACCACCAGACACCAGGCTCTGCCCGAGGGCTGAATGAGGAGAACCGGTTGCCATAATTTAATTTAGCCTCTCATTACACACTCCTTAAAAAACGCCTGGATCGCCCCACTGTCTGAGACCCTGACGCCCCTTTTTTCAGAGTCTCCTTCCTCCTCTTTGAGAAGGGCATTAATCTCGCACACTAATACCACTTTACAGAGGGTGGTGCCAGTTGCTCTCTCTTCACACACTTGATTTTATTGTTTATAAGGCCGTCAGCCTAGCTAAGAATTTTTCCCTCTGTTTTTTGAGAATAAATGTGTAGTGCCTAAGTCTTGTTCCCAGCTAATGCACAGCTTGCGGCACCTAGTAGCACTGCTGCAACAGAAACATTAAGAATATTATATATGATATACACATAACATATATTTAATAGGTTGCTTTTGCCAAGGCTGCTTTTAACTTTTCCAAAAGTATCCCTGACACAGCACACATCCACACCACCCGAAGCAGTCACACTAGTATTTAACTCTTCCAAGTTTTGTCAGAAAACCCTCTTTAACTTCAACCAAAATTACCAGATGTCTTTTCAAATGTGTTTCGTAATTGCACACACATTCCTTGCACTTTATATTGCGGAGCTGAAGACATTGAATGTAGCCATTGAGCACATTGCGCTCTCACTTAGAGTGTGTGTGAGAGGATATTGACCATTATGAGAATCAGATTTATTCAAAGCACATGAGGTCACCATGAAAAAGAAACAATAAGCCTAACTGGCCAGAGATAAAGGGTTTAGTCCAATTACACTTACAGGCTGGGAGACAGGAGAGATAAATTTCTCTCCTTCTTCCTCTGGAGGAAGTCTGTTTGCGGGTCTCTCTCTCACAGGCTCGCCATTAGCAAACCCACTCCACACCATGCTGGGTATTATGTGCTTTTGTCTCTCTCTCTTTAATAATGTGCTCTGTGTGACATGTGCAAACTAGTGTGGCATGGGGACAGATCATAGGGACAAGGAAATGACCATATCCTCACCAGCTCCCTACAGCTGGTCCACAGTTGCCCTCTCTGACACCGAACACATGAAAGAGAAACAGAAAATAGGGGCGCAGCAGTGGGGATCACTATGAGACAATCAGGCCTCGTAAATCAGACCTGAACTGGTGCATGGCTTTAACAGAACCAGCCGCACGTGTGTGTGTGAGTGAGAGAGAGGGAGCATGCCTGTGTGTGTTTGTGAATGTGCGTGAGTATATCTATGTGTGTCTTGTTTGTATGTGTGTGTGTGTGTGTGTGTGTGTGTGTGTCTGTGCATATCAGTATATATTCAGCATTACACTATATGACGCTGGGTGATGGGGAACGATGTGTCCTTCAGACAGAGGCCTACTGCTATGTCACTTCAGTGGAATCTTACCGTCTCTCATCCTCACATCCTCTGTTTTCACATAGTAAAACAGAAATATTTATTGCATGACAGTCCATTCACGTGTGGGTTTTTTTTGGACAAAAGTTGTTGTGAGATTATTGACTGCAGTGTAGCATGTAATGTATGGTGGTGTTGAGTATTTAGCTGGAGCAAATTTCCAGTGTAGTGCTTACTGCCCATTACCTGCCTATGACCTCTTAAGGAAGGCTGAAGGGCACTGAAGGGGTATAGTGTATGAGTACGTCACCCAGGTTGGTGTCCAAAGGATCTTGAAATTTCCTGTTCTGTTCAGTCTTTTAAAGGACATGATGAAATAACCTGTGCACTCAATTTGTGACAAATGCTTTGTGGAAATCATGTTTCAGAGGAATTCCTTTCCTACAAATTAAATAATAGAAAGTTTGCAGTCTCCCTAGAGTAAGTGCATCTACCAATAAGAGCAGACTTCAGTATCTCATCCACCCATAGAAATGTTAGCTTCACTGCCACACAGAGGGAGCAGAACTATGTCATACAGCGTTTGAAAAGTACAGTCTTATGTTCAGAACCTTCAAAACTTTTGACTTTTCTCATGATTGTATATTTAGAGGCATATTTCATATGTGGTGTTGAATGACTAATGTGACTTTCCTGACAGATTTTTTTAATATGAACTGGACCAAACCCTATGGTACCTATAAGAGGCTGTTTTGAATCCCCAATGCACCACACTTTCATCTTTCTTTGAACATTGGTAAATGATGGTACATTCTGTGGCTAATGTTTGCATGTATGGATTAACTCCACTGTAATTTTGGAAAAAGTGTAATTTTGAAGTGTTTAAAAAAATTTGTTCCTGTATACAGTGCACAAGGTGCACACACTGTACAGTAATCCCACATGCTACTACCGAATGAAAAACTAGAAGGAAACATGCAAAATCTGTCAGTAGCCTGAATTCATTGAGACTCAAACAGTGAGAACATAATGTGCAATATATCTTATCACAGATTATTCATGTCTTATCTCTCCTTTTAGCTTTTATTGCTCATTTGTACCCCATGAATGGATGGGTAATTACATAATCACACAAGGTAATACCAAAAGCAAAATCCTGTTACTGTAAATCCTTTGACCCAAAGAGAGATAAAACGCAAGAATGGGGATTTTTGTTAAGGCATACAAAATATTGCACATATAAGAGTTTCAAAGTCCTCCTCATTTCCCTGAAAGTCGCTCTGTAAGGATTAAGTACCTCTCAGATGTTAACTTTGATTTATCGTGATCCTCTAACAGGGAGCGAGCCGTTCCCACTCATTCTTGGGAACCGCTAGAATAACTCAAAGAGACGCTCTGTGGAATTGCAGTCACTCAGGACACATTACCTCCCTGTTTGGGTTGGCCATTACTCTGGGCCGATGGGCAAGTCTGATGGGTGGAGAGGTGAGCTCGACAGCACCACGGCAGCTCTCTGGAAGCACCGTTCCCAACTCCACATGCTGTGTCGGTGTTTCTGGTGGCCAGCTTTTTTCTAATCAATTCACAGCTGTGGCTCTGTTTTATTAAGAGACCCTTGGGGCTTTCATTCCAGTTTTCTACATAACAAATCTTTACAATGACATGGTACAGAATGTGAAAGTCTAAAGCTTTTTTTTAAGATTCTCAATAAATACATGTTGTGCTATGAAAATGAGCGAAAATTCACACATTTGAAATGTAATATTAAATTTTTTAATCACGATATTGTAATACCTCACAGCTCCATTTTCACCCAACAATTATACCATTCTTTGTTAAAAAATGTAGTCGTTGCTTGTGAAGATACAGTAAAAGAACAGTACAGATGGATATTTAATTAAACATATGATTTATGGAACATAAAGAGCAGGGAGGCCTGAATTCTGACTCTGTGTTAAGACTTCAACATGATTCATGACCCATAGCTTCCATTCCATGGTAGTGGATGTGGAAATGTAGAAAATTGTTTTAAGGTTCACTACAATCACAGGGGGTCCAAGGAATCTACCATTAAAAAAAAAAAAACCTCAAAAGTCCGTACCTCAGATGTGTTTTTTTCCATTGGGAAAGAAAGTGACAAATGGTCTTTTCTGTTGTGTGCAGTAGATCTTCTTCACTACAGCAAAGGTGTAATTAAAGGAGATGAATCATTAGTAATCTGCACTTGGGTTTCACAGGTTACACCCCCCACAGAGCCCAGAGCGGCAGGACTTGAAGGTCAGAAGTGTCCACATCTGGGCTCAGGTCCAGTAGTTCTGCTAATGTGTGCATTTCATCTCCAGGCCCGTCAAACGCCATTAGTAATCTGCAGAAGTCTGGCCCAGAGACATGGGCCAGCGAGAGGGTTTCACTGATTCACACCCCGGGACAGAGCCAGAGTGCTTCCTCAAAGATCCAGAAGAAGCAGCTTTCTCCTGCTAATGTTCACTCTTCATCACAACATTCCTCCCTCCCCACGACACCATGGATTGAACACAGCACAAAGATGCCGCGATTCCACAGCTCTTTCTGAATCTGCAGCAATCCTAGCACTCTCTCTCTCTCCTTCTCTGTTTCCAGGCTGCTCCATCAGCCCTCTGAAACCACCTGCTAATTCACTGAGGCCCTCCATTAATCACTGCAGCATTTCGAGAAGAGGCAAGGGAGCAAGAGGACTATTCCACACCTTTATAAATTTTTTTTTTTTTTTGCTCCAAGAAAGTACATCTAAACTAGAAATACAGACACAATGGGCAACCTAACGTCCGAACATACTACCTTAGAAAAACCAACATTCCTTTTAAAAACAGCAGCAGACACTTTACTGAAGCCTGGATCCCTTTTTTAAATGTATGTTAAATGAAACATAGAATAGCTTATGTCACATATTCCTTCTATCCATGATTCACATATTAGTGAAACAATCTTTGGGGGACAGGACATGTTTAAAAGTGGGCTTAAATAACATTTGAAAGATTATTTATTTTCCCCAGAACATGGTGAGACAGCCCAGGAGGCATTCTTTAAAGCAGGCATATCCTGCAGGCTGGGCTTTTAAGCTCCCAGATGGTTCAGTTTTGAAGATCATCACACAGAGAAACCGCCAGATAATCAGTGAGATAAGACACTCCCTGGGACAGCTTGAATAAATGTGCTTTGCTTTTCAGATGAAAAAGAAAAGAGACAATTCTTTATAAATTCCTTGACAGATAGAGAAATGAATTTTCTCACCTACAGACCAATCTATCAAGGGCCACTGAAATATCTGATTCTGAATAACTCTGTTGAATAACATTTAAGTATGAATCCTTGTTTTCATAGAACTGCCCGAGCTGCCCTAAAAACTCAAGGTTTAACCATGTAAAGCCTCTCTAAAAATATAAATTCACCATTCACTCCGTGAGTTGAATTATTGTTTGCTTGTTTACAGTTCTATTACAGCCTTCATGAGACTCAAATAGTCTGATAATCAGTAGTTAATGATGATGTACAGTAAACTCGGCTAATGAAAACCTGCTGGGGTGTAATGAGAAATGTGGAGGGGATTAGCAATCTCTCTAAGGAGGAGAAGGTCTTGGGCTGTCCTCCAGATGGTTCTGTAAATGAGTCAACATTCCACAAAACTATCATAATGAATCAATGGAACATTCCGCAAAATGGTTGTTAAAGAAGAATGCCTATTCTTACGCAGTCTTTCCCAACTGATCGGCTTCACTGTGAATCCATCCTTATGGCAATTGGCCATGCCTGTTTCGTCTCTGCTGTAGGATTTGACAGACTTTAAACAAAGAGATGGAAAAGAAATGTTGCATAAAGAGGCTGGCGTTTTCTAGAGATTCCGAGAAAGTTCAGACTAAACGACTCCATTGCTCTGATTCCCTTACTGTCCAAAGTGAAGCACTCTGTTTTTTTTTTTGTTTTTTTTTTTTTGTTTTGTTTTGATTTTTTTTTTTTAATTTTGCCATGGTACTTCTCTCTCCCAATTGTCCAGACCTCCCATTCTGGAGAGAGCAGGTTTATGAGGCAACTGAGCAGTTTTCTCTTCACCCTCAGACACTGAACTCTAGACCAATGGGTCCTTAGTTTAAATGTTCTCCATAAGCTGTGATGCAGTGGTGCTAGCAATATGAAAATTATCACGAAGAAAACAAATAATGAAATCTCACATGGTGTTGAGGTGTTGTGACAAATGGTCTCCCAGATCTTGACCTATCGTTGACTTGCTGCAACCTGTTGCCACATTATGTACTGTTGGCTGTGAACACCCCCAGCGGGAAGTGACAGTGTGCTTAGTCCAGCCTCTAGTGCATCAGTGTCATAACAGCACTGTTCCCATGATGAACATGTGTACAGGTTCCAGTTTTTCTTTCTTTGACTTTACATTCTGCAAATTAAATCATCCCATCAGCTACAACCTACCACTCTTCTGATTAATGGGATGATGCAATTATTGTAAAGAACTCAAGCCGTCAGAATATCATAACCACTGATAAATAATCATTCATTCAAGTGATGCCAAAAACATTTAATTGATATGAGAATAGATATCAGAATATTGCATGCATGCATCTGCACAGTGATAAATGTTTTTTCATGTTGAGTAGTACGTGTTGGGTGTCTTCACAGATTTGTCTACCACGAGTATGCTGCCTTCTCCCAAACTGCTTAGCTTCTTCAAAACAGTATTCAAAACTTAAGCTTGTTTTTAAAATTTTAAGTGCAGAGATGACTGGCCACAAAGTTCATTGTTTCCTTGCCCTAGTCTCTTTGCAGCCCCCTAGTCTGACCTTGCAGATTCCTCACACCAGACATCACTGCCCAGCATCATCAGGCATATGTGCCTATAAAACAATGAATTTGTCCTCCACCGACCAGCTCTGCCATTTATGTCAGGTTGCAATTGGCTCACAAGGCAGTGTGTGTTAGTGTGTGAGCCCCTGTCCATCCTCTCTCTCTGTCTGCACTCCCACACTGAAGCACCAGGCATGTGACGGCTCCACGCTAAGCTAACATGGCTTCTTCATTCCTCTGAGTGTCCTCTGGAATCACTTTGATACAGAGCAGCATGGGATAACAAGTGGCTGAACCTTTCAGTGTAACTCCCCCCAGTGAGACCCAGGCATGTCTGGGCCCGGAGTCGAGCCCGGTGGGATTCCTCCATGGGGGAAAACTGCTTGACATGGACCGTACGAGCCGTCCATATGTTGGCAGAGGAAGCAGTCCTCTCAGATGCGAGGTGCAGTATATTTTTCTCCTCACCCAGGGACCTGCTGCTTGTCTTTCTTGCTCTCTGTGGGACGGTGATAGATGGAAGGAGGAACCAATGTGCCAACAACAGTGGAAGGACTGACGAGAAGAGAGTCCTCTCCCCACAAAACACAGCATGTTTTTTAAAGATATGATGTTTCAGCCATACTTTTATAGGGTTGATACATTGCTCTCTATTTAATTCAGTTCCTGCATGGACACACACACACACACACACACACATACACACACACACACACACACAAGCTGCTGAAAATAGAAAGATTTACTGTATATACCGCAGTTTGAAGTGGAGCAGAATGTTCTGGGTTCTAGTTACAGTGTTCTGGTAGAATGTTGTAGTTAGAAGCACATTTTTCCTTTATCTAAAAACTTTCCTGATGTATGTTTTCAGGGTAATATTCTACAAACAGGCATATTTTGATGTGTATTTATCCTACAGTGTAAATGTACAGCATCCTCACATCCTGAGCAACTGTTTGCAAATTCTTTGAACAACGACCTCTTATACACTAATACATTAGCAACGAGAGGCCTTGAAGCATGGTGACACGTGGATCCAGGGCATGCTAAAGATATTACATTCCTTTACAACCAAACAAAGAGGGAGATCAGTGGAGGACGAGGAGGAGGGCAAAGACAGAGTGGAGGAGAGAAAGACTCTGAAAGGATACCCAACAGGGAGATTCACTGCAGGCAGGACACATGTCTATTGCCTTCAGGGGGCAAAAGCCAAACACACAAACAATATTATGTAACAATACCTGTTTCCAAATAAAGTGAATGTGTGTGACTTCAGGAGGTCAATTTACTATTATTCTAGCTATGTGCCAGTTGTCATAGCAATGCTAAACAACAATTCTGTAGGTGTTGCCTGCATCTCATCTTCTATTAAATGGTCCACTCAAGGGACTATATACATTATATTTTATATATATATTTAAATTAAATATATGGGAGTGGACCATTTTTAAAATGTATATAAAATATAATGGGATGCAGGCAACTCATCTTATAGAGGATGAGATGCAGGCAACACCAACAGATGCAGGAGGTGGGAAATTCCCCCACTTAATCACTCCTGTGCTGATTTAAACAGATCAGGGAATGCACCAGACTTGTTTGTGGTCACTGTACATTAACAGAATTACTTTTATTCTAACAAGTAAGAAAATATACATATATACACACAGTATACACATACTCTGGGGAAAGCATATTACATGCATAATGTGGGGAAAGCCTATATTAGCTTAAGGTTTCACCTCCATAAATCTCAGCTTTCCTGCAGGGAGAGATGAAACTGCCTCCAGGAGCCAGCACTGACAAGGAAAGGGGGCTCATGTATCAAATCAACACAATCTGCTTACAACTACACACAAGATTCCTCCAAAAGAGAATCTGCTCTCTCCGCTATGTGTCCTAGAGCACAATTCGTAGTCCAGAGATTTTGCTAAGGGTCCTGTGTCTTTTTTGCAGCAGGAATTTTTCACGTCTGTACCTCTTGGGATTCTAAGGCTCTTTGCACAATCATCTAAGCTGAATTGTTTGCAATAGGAGTTATACTTGGAAAAGACAGCTCTGAACAACCTGCAAAAGTCGTTAACATTTGCTGCAAAATACAGTTTGACCTTTTGGGTTTTATGATGTAATAGAATGCATTGCAGAGGTCATCAAATCAAATCAGATATATTAGCTGAGTATGAATAGCAAATAATAATAATTGCAAACATGAATCAGTAAAATTCCGCTCAGCACTGAACCTCACAATGTGATCAGAGTGAGGCTGTGGCCTTGTCCAGTCACCAGAGTCCCTGTAGACATTTGGGTGCACACAAACACCGCCTGTGTCCTTTTAGAAGAATTGATTGGTTGACGGTCACCAATCCAATTCACTTAAGGTCTGATCTGATTCCTGAGGCCTGATCAATACCTTAAGGGGATAATGGGGATAGTGGGGATAAAAAGTTTTCAACCCATCTAAGCTGTACCTCAGAGGGAGAAGCATAAATACTGCAGCTCTGTCAGTCTGAGGTTGGCCAAGCCTGCTCTAAGGGGTCGAAGATTAGAGGGGGGCCTGTCAACATGGAGCAGACTGTGGTAGAGACTGGTGACACACGCTGTCAGTGTAACGCAGTAGATCAGTTGGAAAAGAGTCTGGTACAGACTGGTGACACAGGCTGTCAGTTTACTGCAGTAGATCAGCTAGAAAAGACACTGGTAGAGACTGGTGACACACGCTGTCAATTTATTGCAGTAGATCAGCTGGAAAAGAGTCTGGTACAGACTGGTGACACACGCTGTCAGTTTACTGCAATACATCAGCTGGAGCAGGGTCTGGCACGGACTGGTGACAAATACTGTCAGTCTATTGCAGTAGATCAGGTGGAAGAAGAGTCTGGTACAGACTGGTGACACACGCTGTTAGTGTACTGTAATACCTCTTCTTGCTAAGGTTTATTCTGATTCCACTAAAGAAACACAACATACAAAGTTGTGGAGATGGGTTTTTCTACTATTGATGCTGCATTCTCTGGCTGAACTGGAGGCATATCTACTGTGACTGATTAACATGGACTGGCTGGGACTAACAAAGCTGGCTGGGACACCCTCCAGCTTTCTACTCCCATGCAGAGCAATATGACATACTACGCCCTCACAGAGTGAGGTTCTTTGGTCCTCCTTGCCAGTATACTCATGGCTTCATTCTGCAGTAAACATTAACAATGTTTACCCAAAAAATCAAGTGAGTGATTTCAATATCCAATCAGAATGAATTAATTTGGTCCCCTGTGAAATATGCAATCAGTTCTGCAGTGCAATTTCTTAGAAATCAGGTTGAATTCAGGACAGAATTGCAGTATCCATGACAGAGGTCATCAAATTAAATTGGATCTGTTAACTGAGTATGAAAATTAAAATCTTACAATAACAAGAATAATGCAGAATTGTGCAGAATCATGCTTTCATATAAATACAATGGTACATATGAAGAAAAACAATTGCTGTCAAACTCCTGTCTATTTATTTAGGTTTTGTTTGAAGGAAGCTGGAACCTACAGGTCCATGAATGGGGGTTGACTGCAGCTGCCATAGATGCAGTGAAGGCCTGTAACAGATCACACTGTAACAATGCCAGTCTAAGGTGGGGTTCAGATAAGCTCTCTCAGCTGGTCTGTTTCTCTCACTGACTGGTATCTGCTCTGCTTGAGTCTATGAAAGAGAAATTAATTAGCAGGATCCCGCAGCTGAAGTTTCTGGGGTGGGTCAGAGCTCCCCCTCATCTGCCCCCCGTTTCCCTCCCGAGGGCTGTGACTGGCCAGCGAGGCGAAACTTCCTCCTGAGGGGGGCATGTTCTCATTTCCTGCCGCAGGCGGGGGGTGTCGGGTCCCGCGTCGCCCCGGTTGTTTTGCTTTCTCACCCGGAGAGCCGTCTGACAGAGGAGGAGGAGGAGGTGATGAAAAGGGACATGTAGCTGGGGAGCTGTTGTATATCTGTATATTAATTTTCAATCTCGGAGCGATGAGAGAAAAGGGCAGAGGGGGAGAGGACAGCAGTGTCTCACTCGTGGGCAGATCAGGTTGCTTACAATCATCCTTCTACTACTGGTGAAGAGAGAAATCTTTTTGTCTCAGGCCAAGGACCGTGTTGTGCCGTGCTGTCGTCTGAGTGTCCTGAGGTTATTATATCAGTTTTACTTTTCATTGAGCCCTTAGTTCTTGTGTGGAGAGTCCACTATCAATTACAGCTGATGCTATGCATATGTGTAAGACTGTCATTTGTGATAAACTTCTCTGTCAGCCATTCTTAGGTACAGCTGTGGGACAGCAGCAATTACCACTGCATAAAGGCAAGACTCTATTTCATAGGTACACACAAGAAGGATGTATTTCATTTACACAAGTGTTGTGTTCTGCTGGTTTTGAACTTTTCCTTATTTTCAATTCAAGGGCTACAAAAGTGATATAAACTTGTTTTTATTAAATGAACTGAAAATTATACTGAATGCTATTAAAATGTTTTTGATGGAAAGATATACCAAAATCTTGACTATATAGAAAAGCCTGTGCTCTCATATTATTTATTTAGTGTTATGGAGTTTTCTGATGTATGACTCCAGTATGGACTAATGAAGTTATAGTGCATTTTCTCTGAGTCTTTTCATCTTTGGTTCCAAGACACATTTTTTCATAAATATGGGGAAAAAGCCAGCGTTACATTCAGAAATGTATTCAGAAATGGTGCCTCCCTTTGTGTACAGCACAGGTGATAATCAGGGTCATTACATGCACTTTTCCACTGGGCTGAAACATACTACACAACCCGCCGGGTATCTAATCCACCTCAGCTGGGAGCACAGGCTACAATACAGCAAGGTCACGAGTGGGGGGTGGAGGGGGGACTGTCTTGCTGAGTGAGTATCCAAGTTTATTCCTCCTTGGGGAGAGAGCTGTCGTTGCCGAATTCCTCGGGATGAAGAATGTTTCCCCCTCCTGCAGCCTGGATAATTTACCCAGGAAGTGTTTGATGTGGAAGTGTCACTTTCAAAACTGCTGAGACTCTTTACAGCCCCTGCATCAGGCGAGACGAGATGAGCTGACAGCTATGGCGCAGGAAGGAGGGCCTTCAGTGAGCCAACATGGCAGCCTGGCCAAAGAGCACTCAGGTCTTGTGGGGTCTGGTCGGACTGTCTACAACAAGTGGAGGCTATAGCCTGGGTGTGACCTGGATCTAACATAGGCAATGTGTAAGCAAGCGGCTCCACATGCCTTCTTGTCTACCCCTTTTTAATTCAGGGGGAAATCAAGAAGCTGGTGACAGCCAATCCACATTGTTAGCATGAGGCAGTAATATATAAATCACTATATTTTGCCATCTACACTGTCCTTTTCATTTTCATTTTGTTTTCATTTACAAATAAAGTTACTAATAAATGATTTGGAATCTGCCCCTTTATCCCACTACCCCTGCGAACCCATGTCAGTCCTGCCTCACATTATTTCCCCTGCAACCTGACTAGACAAAGGACAAGATCTCTTTACAGGCCTTTGCTACGAAGGAGTTGTTTTTCATCAACAAAACAAATCACGAGACAGATTCTCTGAGTCACTCTGATGAGGCTGGCTCAACAGTGTTATGTTTCCCAGGTCAAGCTATACTTCACATTCAGTATTTCCTGCAGTAATTTCTCCTTATCTGGAAAGGCATAAATTCAGTCCAAAGCGGGCCCCCCCACAAACACACACCTGCTGCTGCGGTTCCGTGCAGACCCTCATCCTGGCACTGTCGTTGCAGTCCCATAGTGGTCTTCCTCCTCCTGTTACCGCCAAGGCGCTGTGCTGGCCCTCCTCCTCCTCCTCCCGCTGCTGCTTGCAGTCTCGCACGGGCCTTTCTGTGGCTCTGAACGCCAGTCCCCCAGCAAAGTATAAATCTCCTGAACTTCTCACCTGCCATAACCGTGAAACCCAAACTGGCCGTAAAAACACACACAGCTAAAAAGTGTTATACTGACCTGACTGGCTATGATTAATGGAGAAGACTGCTTGAATCTCCCTGTCTCTTTTCCTCGGCATTTCACATCATGTCACTGAGACAATTTTTTTTTTTTTTTACATGATAAAAAAGTGGGCACTGTTCTGACAGTCGATGCTACACTATCAGCATTCCTCTCCAGATCTATCAAGGTTTTTTATGAGGGAGAGAATGATAGAGCTGTACTCAATAAAAGTTCTTTTAAAGGTTTTCCCCCCCTGTCCTGGCATGTACAACCTGCACTGGAGCGTGTAATCGTAACACCATGTCCGGGGATGCGGAGAACTCACAGGCTAAATTGTCCATGTCATCGCCTGCGCTTGGCCATGAAATAGTGAGTCTGACATCACAGCCCCTCACGGAGACGAGATTCGGGCAGGGGCTTCTGGGAATGCCGGGAGCATCGGATCTGCTCAGATCATTACGTTAATTCCCCGGGTATCCATCTAAAATTATTACCTGGTTGCTTTGCCCCTTTAAATTCTCTTTCCGCCCTCCCCCCCCAAAAAAAACTCTTCCTCTCTCCCTCTCATGCTGTCTTTTGAACTGGACAAGCTTCTCTCTGAAAAACAACTTATCTTCGATTTCCACCTCTCGTCTCGAAAGGCCAGAGAACTGCCAAAAGGAGCAGTCAGTAAGAATCCAAGTCAGCCTGAGAGAATCTACTGTGCTGAAATCAGTTCTATCCATCTTAAGTTTCATGATCCTTGGAAAATGTTGCTAAAATCAGTAGAAGAAGTCCATAGCATTTCTGTAGATATGACAGAAAATAGCATTTGGCATTACAGTACATATAATTTCTTATTTGCTGGTTTTATAGTGAACAGAGAAAAGCAACACAAGATCCCCAAAAATTGTTTGATTATCTAGAATGACCTGGGATTTGATTTTAATATCATTTTAAACACACACTGTTTATTATTAATATGCAATAATAATGTAAAGTAATATGTAATGCACATACTGTAAAACAAATGGATATTCAAAAATATTTACTCTGCTTAAAATAATAATGATATTCACACCCCTATACTTAGCTTTTTGTCAATCCTTCTCTGGTATGGATTTTGCTCACAAGATGCTTTTTATACAATTTTATGGACACTCTGGTAATTGATGTAAAGTAAGCATCCAAATGGTTGTCTGAGCACAAAATAAATGCTCTCAGTTGATCAGCTCAACAACCACATTCATGGTTCAAAATCAAGAGAGCAGGTCACAAATGAAAACCAAGACATACCACGGCATATATTATCTGAAAGTTCAGCTGCCTATTCATAAAATAAGATACTCAGAGTTTACTAGCAATAAAAACCATGGTCTTCACGTTGATGTGGGCTCTGTTTTTGCAACAAGTATGCCCATGCATGTTTGTGAACACCTGAAAGGGGTCTATTGTCATGCATTATTACTCATCATTAATGACAATGATGATAATGATGATTACTTTTATTATTATTGAACTTATTGTTTATTCATTCACAATGTGAACAAACTGAACAAACCTGCACAGCTATTTCCTTAAGTGTTAAAATGGGTGGATCACGTCTGAAATGGCACAAGGATGTATTTGGAACTGTCTCGACTTTTTTAGATTTTTATATCGATCAATCAATCAATCAATCAATCAATTAGTCACTGAATGACTGAATGCTTAATTGCAGTGCAGTAAATTGTAACTGGGCTCATTGGTGTGGTGGGCCTATCATGACTCATGATGTCATCATGCCCCACATCTTCTAAGACTGCCACACCCCCCTGATAATTGCTTCTCCCCTTTACACTTTGAGCTCAGGACCAGAAATAATAGGTACCTCAACTCCATCAGCCACATACCCTTCCACCCCCACCGCCAGCCCAAACAAGGGGGCCCTCTAAGCTGTTGTAAAGCCTGGCTCTCTGATGTGTTCATGGTGTCCAGGGACAGAGAGACAACTCTCCCAGCGATCTGGAGCCTAGTACTCATAAAACTGTACCCTTCGACTGGAAAAGCAGACAGGTTGTGGGCTGTCTGACGTTCAGAGCATGTGTCTAACCGATAATGTCCACATCAGAGGCTTCATCATCAGTACAGAGTCAGCTCAATTACATAACTGAGCTCTCACCAACAACATATTACAGAAAATAGGTTTAGCACCTTACGGTATAAATGCTCATTCTAAATATGGTGTGAAGCTGGCAGCTGATTGATTTTCACTTATTGTAGCTTGCTTAATAGGGAACAAGCTAGTTGATCTGATACAGCTAGCTAGTAGGTTAACTAAGGATTTTACAGACAACCACTAAACAATTACTTATAAGTGTAGCGCCAAATGTAGCTAGCTAGGTGTATGTGTCACTAGAAGTAGCCTCAAAATAGGTAAATAGTATTTGTTTGCTGTTGTGTCTCATAAACACAGAAATACTAAAGCAGTATGGATTGTTGATGGCAATACAGAACATTGCATTGTGAAAGTTCTGAACACAACTTTGTACCTGTACTTTCCAGAGACAATGTTAGACGCATTTGATGTGTTCATATGCATTAAAGAATTAACGGATCACATGCTCCATGAATTCATATCAACTCAGAAGAAATTGATATTACAGCAATAAAGCCTCCTGTTGAGTTGGTCTCTGAGTTATGTGGCTTCACGCTAACTCTTTAAAGGAAGTATCAGCAGTTGTCAGAGTATAGGGCAGATGTTCCCAATGACCCTACAGTATTGTTAAGGGCTCCCCAGAGGAGCTGGGAGAGCATGAGTGACATGTGGTCCAGCCTTCTCTGTATGGTCCAGTCTTCTCTCTTCAGGGAGCCCTCCCTCTCTGGCCATTTTTAGTTGGATGATTACGGTCCAAAAGCTTACAGAGGCTTACAGCACTCATCTTTAAAATGGAAGATGACAGTTTCTGCTATGTGTGTGAGAAAGAAGGAAGGAAAATCTGGCTGGAGAGATAAAACGCACCATGCTCTTCTTCCCCTAACGCAGTTTTTATGTCAGTTGATAGAATAAATCTTGTATAACATTATAATAGTCTTCTAAGTAATAATTCTGGTTATAAAGGCTTAATTAAGCAGTTACGCCTAAACACACAAGTCTTCACAATGTTTTTCCAACATTATTCAATCTTCACAAAAGACAAATATAAATATTTGTTTATCTTTATTGCTGAAAGAATAATGCAACAATACGGAATACTGCTAATTCAAACACATTTTGCTATAATATCTTCATTAGCACCTGAGGGGATGTTGTATATACCGTATGCAGATCTCAACAGAACATTTTGCAAATTTTGTGTGGAATTGTTTAAACTGCCAGCCCTGGCCTTATCAACAATAATCAACAATCATCAATATTGGACTTAACATTGGCATTGGTTTTTCCTTATTTATGATATAATTATTAATGCTTTAGCAGGCAGTTATTGCTGTACCATGTTAAAAAGGTCACAAGAGATATCTACTTTGCAATATGTTTTATAATATAATTATAAGTAGTAAGTATGTAAGTATGTAATATTTCAGCTAATGTCACTCTTTCATTATTTTTAATTACTTTCTGTACAAATTTGTACCAAAGTTAAGGCTGTCAGATAATTTGATTCGTGTTATTTATACATGAGGCCTTGTCAGTGTCAACAGCAAGGCTGCACAATAAACCATGATGAAATTTATCACTTCTCTCTCTCTTACTCTGTCTCATTCACTCTCTCTCTTGCCCCTGGCTTAGTGATCGCATTACATTTTATTTTGTCTCTGTGTATTAATCCAGTTAACTAAATGCCTCGCTCCAGAAAAGATAAATAAATAAAAAACTAGCTGCAAGTCCAAGTGTTTTAGCACCTGAACCCTTGAGAGTGTAATAAATGTCACAGGAGTATTTATAGCGCAGTATATGGAGAATGTCCAATTCCCCGCTCCACAATAACACACACGCATCTGCTATCCGCATCAGATCGGCCCCCGAAAAGATGGACTGAAAATAGAAAAGTGCAGCGCTCAGTGAATCGACGTCACCCCTCCAGCGCTTTCAATTAACTTACCCTTTAAGTCTCCAGTAACACAAAGACAGCACATTGCTGCCTCCATTCACTTTACTGGAGGCGCTGGTGTTAAGCAGACCTCACTTTGCTAAAAATGGTTTTCATGGTCTTCGTTTAAAAAAGAGTATCCACATGATGAAATCCGAAGCGGTGCTGAGACCACTATAATGATCGTTGTGACGTGATTTCTTTTTAAAAGATGTGGAATAGGATATTAAGAGGTGAAAGTCATTTTAAGAAATTTTGTTATGGCTATTACTGTGTACCGAACTGTGGATCCTTGCAGAAGATGCAGATTGTGTAATAAGTGTGTGGTTCAGCTGTTCATGAGAGAAAAGGAAAAGATGAAGATGAGAAAGACAAAGAAGCAGGATAAAAGGCTGGTCAGAACTGTGTCCATGATGGAAGTATTTAGAATCACTTCTTTATAAATGTTTTCTTGCTGATGCGTGAGGGAGGAATCAGAGACTGTGGATAGCTATCTGCTGTATTTTTCAGCAGATCCTGAGGACCAAGAATTCATGGCCTGTCTTCACAACTGACACCATCACCCCCCTGTCCCAAACACACAGACACACAGACACACAGACACACACACACACACACACACACACACACACACACATTCTGTCATCCCCCCACAGCCACAGCTGTCCATTGACACAGCTGTGTGTGTTTTAAATTATTTGTCATTCATTTGTAGCATTTTTAATCATTCATTATATTTTCAGTAGCCCAGTAGCTCCTGATGACCAGTAACAGTTTTGATGCTGAAAGATTCCAGGGTCTAAAAACTGTTGAGTTGGGTGGAAGTGGGTTACATAGTGCCAAAGCCACAAATTATATTTAGAGTATTAAATTTTACATGGGGAATTAATATAGTCGCACCCATCGGTGAGGAAGAAGTGACAGATAAAAATCATGTGGATCGAATGTGCTTTCTCTGCACTCCCGCTGTGTGGAGCGGGGGCCATTGTCTCAGCATTTTCACATGCTATACGGGCGAGGGTTTCTTTCCATATAAATCATTTCAGCGCAGCTGCGCCACTCTTCTCTATCTATCCCGAGATAAGCCTTCTCAAATCTCCCTCCGACAGTAGCTGCCCTCGCACTGGGGAGAGGCTGGCCGCCCATCAAACTTCTCAAGTCTCGGTGCCCCCTCTGAGGGGCAGTTAGAGGTGCAGCGTTTTCAGGGGGAGACATCACCAGCCTCTCGGCACAGTCTACAGAGCAGCTCAGCCCCTAATTGGCCTGTACCTGCCTATTAACACTCTTAAATTAATATATTGGCTAAATTGTCTAAATGAGGTCATGAAAGGATGAGAAACCATTGCGACGGCAAAGTGATGTGTGTCTTTGCCTGCTTTGAGAGAAGTTAAGAGGATGAACAAGCCCCTGTGAAAAGTCTGTGCCGAGGAGCAGATTTTGGGTTACTGTTCATTACCTGTCAAATTCAAAAGTGCTTTATTGGCATGACAAATAGGCACTTGTATTGCCAACCTGTCACTGAAACCATAGCAAAGACACAGAGGGAAACCGAGGGAGAACCTACTCTATGTTCCTCTCAACCACATTAAGGATTGATTAGTGATTGCAAGACAATGGTTTTCAGTTTGGGGAGGAGTCACTGCTGTAGTTATGGGGGTCCCTCATTCTCTCTGTTTATTGCCATCTTCCTTCTCTCGGCCTTTCACTTTTCTCCTCACTTTTTTACTCTTTCTTTTTCTTTCAATCTCTCCCTCTCTCAGGATGACGAGGGAGTCCTGGCAGCTCATGATGGAAAGTGTGAATTTTACAGACCTGAAGGAGCAGGACCTCACAGAAGAGGAGGGGGGAGGAAACACCAGATGTTGGTTGGATCAGGACTTGGATTCAGACTCCCTGACAGTTGGCTTTTTTCAGTTGGTTTTCACGTCACTGACTGCGCACAGGTGTGATGTCATCACCAAAACCCTGGCTTACCAGGGGTGGTAGCAGAACATGGGAGTGGAGGGGGTCGGGGGTCCTCAAACCCTGGTTCATACAGTGGAGAGGAAAACTATTCTCAGAGGCCATTTGCACCCCATCCCGCCCATGACGTGTGGTCTACTGTATTAATCACTCCTCTCTGTTTGAGACCCTAATTCTGGTAAACACCATGCTCACACGCTCTTTATAAATCATCACCCACTTTCTTGCGGCCTCTGAGAATACCCAGAAATAGACTTACTTGCCATAATTCACAGTAATCAATCAGTTGTTCTTGGGTGTTATTTATAAGAACAACTGGTTCTGAATGAATGCCTTTTGAAAGCAATAAATTGCAATAGGGATATATTAGCCATTACACTCTCAGCAGCATGCTACTTAATGAGCTGGAAAATGTACAGCTCAGAGTCTACATTCCCACCACACGCTGTAGTGGAGAGAGTGTCAGAGTCACACCTCACTATAGGAGCGAATCAGAGACACATTTCACACTGTAGGAGCCAATCGGAGTCACGCGTCACATTGAATGAGCAAATCAGAATCACACCCGGTGGTGTAGTGGACTATTTCTGAACGTATTTATGTATTATGATCTATGTATACATTAATTGGGGGCTGGGTGTGCTCTAACAGGAATTTGGATGTATTCTGCAATAGAAATACAAAGATTTTTACAAAAATATTACTTATTAATATATATGTGTATAAATTACCAATATATACACAAGTTGTAATAAATCACTTACATGATGTGTTAGTATTATGCCATAACATCAGAACTGATTGCATTTAGACTACACATTTTGACTTGGAAACGTCAGTGCTGGATTTTTATGTTGGATTTGGCTGATTTGTAAGAAAACCATCTGACAAAATCCAATGGCTATGTTGTATGCTGGCTGTTTGTGTCCTGCTAGTTTGTAAGATTTTGTACCTCACAGGATACAATAGTACAGCAGTCAGCTGTGCTGTTGTTCACAAAACACATGTGCACCACCATGACCCCAGTCTCATGGAGTCTGTCTGAAAGCATGTGATCAAATCTGTGACTGTATAATCAAACCTGTAAACCTGTAATAAAATCCATGAGTGTGGTCAAATCCTCGAGCCGTAAAATCTGTGAGATTGGTCTAATTTCTGAACACGGTCAGATCTCTGAGACTAGTCAAACCGGTGAATACGGTCAAACCTGCAAGTATGTGGTCCCACTATGATGGAGACTAGAAATGACAGAATCTGGGCCTCATCCACACCGTCTGCGAAGGTCATTATACATGCATAGTGTTTAGCGAGTCTAAAGAACCGCTTCCAACAAGACCACCGACATGACGGACTGCGGGGACCGAAAGCAAATCCTGCTCAAGAAGGAAACATTTTGCATCATCGGCTTTTATAGAGCAATGCTGCTGTTTCCTGTAGAATTGCGCTGTCTCCAACTTGCTCCAGTAGGACACCAGTTTTATGCATAGGCAAAGGAATAAGTAAGGGATGCCACTACAGACTCTCAGATATTACTAGTGGTGAAGATTCAGTAAGACCAGCAAAATTATGTTATACAGTTATTCTATTTGGTTATTTGGTTCTATTCAGTTACTCCTAATAGAATTTTTTTTTTGTTTTCATTTTCATGGTAGCAATTCAAGCTGACTACCTGGCAAAAAGATCTAATGACTGCATCCCGCTTGTGAGTTTAACCTTTTTCTTTCAGGTGGCATTATGCAAGCTAGGGTGACACCATTATGTTTTCTTCAGCTGCAAGTGAAGCAGTGCTTAGGGGCCTTAGTGTGTCTGTATGTGCTGAGCTCTGCATCTCTCCAGACCTGTGCACTGCATGTTCTGTGCAAGGCGCAGTCATTTGCACGTTTGAAAAGCGCACCCCCTCCCCAAATCTTTCACGCCTTGCCATCTGTACACCCGGTGCTGTCTGGGACTCATACAGACATATACAGTAACAGGCGGAATGTCTCTGATCAGCACAAAGTCATGAGACTTATCGCCCACATTTTTAAACTCTGTACCATCGGTGCTATTTTTCCCCCTCGCCGCAGGTGTCGGGAGTTAATGTTCCCCAGCATGTGGTCAGCGTGGCCTTCAGTGAAGGGTCCTTCAGACGGCGGCAAAGCCTGTGAACAGCGCACCGCGGCCTTCGGCAGGGGCAGGAATAACGGTGTTAACAACCTCTCAGAAACGCGGGCCGGCGCAGCAGGGATCAGCGAGAGAGAGCGCTTGTTCATGCCCTCCTCTGGGCGGAGGGGTGGGGTAGGGGGGGCAGGGGGTGGTGTCAGGATTGGCCGCCTGACAGGGAGATCCACACCCACCGAGTCCGGCCACTGCGGATTCAAAGTGTTAAACGGCCATCTATTTCATCGGACACTTTATGGCAAATGGGTTTCGTAACACATTACAGAATGCTAACACGGATGTGGCGAGGAAGCCTGTATGTTGTCTACATGGTACACATGATATTTGTTCATAGTATACATTTTGTTCATGTGTGAGATGGATTTTTTCAAAATGTCTACAATATGAATTGATGCAGAGCAATTCATGATGTAAATAGCCCTTTATTAGAAAATCGTATTTTAATGTGTTACGGTGGGTCTGTAACCAGATTTAACTGAATGGGTTTGCAGTCTCTCTGTTTCTGGTAGTTAATTATAAGGATCAGGCCTTGTCACCAATTTCTAGGTGAGTCAATGCCATTGCTGCCATCAGCCAAGGTACTTAACCCTAATTGCCTCAGTATATTATCCTGTTGCATAGATAGATAACATGTAAGAATTGTATATGATGTAAGTTGTTCTTAAGCAAACATAATATAAAATGTGAACAAAGAGCATCAATGTCACCTGAACTGTAGTGCTTCAGGAACGTCACTGCAGTCTATACTGTACTGATCCAGGAACATCACAGAAGCATCACTGCAACATGACCACACTATGAATTGCAGTCTGCAGATCACTGTAAAATAAACTATAGAGGAAAGTAACACAGTGAAACCTCGCTGACTGGAGCCCCTGATCCCATTATCTGTGCTGATGGCTTCAAGGCCTCGCTGAAGCTCATACAAGCACACTGCCACAAAGGTATCCTGTTCCTGCTGATTGTAAATCTCCCCTCTGTTCAAGGCTTTAATGGCATTTCCAGGCTAAATTGAATAACATGTCTTCAGAAATGAGGTGCGGAAACGAGCCAACGGCACCGGGTGGGGGTAGGGGGGAGAAGCGTTTGCTCAGACATGGCCAGGACGAGACCCTGGAGCTCAGAGATGCTGGCCTGGGACAGGTCAGGACATTTCCACAGAAAAATCACAGTTAATGGTTCTGTGTTCTTGCCATGTCTTGAACTCCCAATAGGTATCGAATTCACCTCCACCAAAAGAGAGAAGTTAGGCAGAAAGAGAAAGAGAGACTGTCTTCAGCTTAATCAAGGTACACGAAACCTCAATATTGAGACATTTTTAATTTGACTCAGTCACAGTGCACAAATTTTGAATTTTGAATTTTGTATCGCATATTGAATTCAACACAGTAAGGTGCAGGAAGTTTTACACTGATCAAAACATGTAACTGCTCCTCCCTCTCCTCCCGGTCTTCCAATCAGAGGTCTGTAGTATTCTATTATTCATTTTTTGGGTTTTGTTCACCTGACATTAAGGTCTTAGCAGTTAAATTGTAGCCAGTTTATCAGAGAATAAATATTCAGGTAAGTGTGAAACACAGAATATTCCCAAGAATAGCCACATCAGCAGGCTCACCCAAAAAGGGTGTGTGTGTGTGTGTGTGTGTGTGTGTGTGTGTGTGTGTGTGTGTGTGTGTGTGTGTGTGTGTGTGTGTGTGTGTGTGTGTGCGTGCCTGCATGTGTATGTTGTTGGTGGCCAGTTATTTCATTACATCTTTATTTTATAAACTATCCAGGACAACAGAATATAGATTAGGGTACAATGCTAACATATTTTTATGTTATAAATGTTTTTAAACCATAAAATAATGATTGTGTGGTAAAGTATACGCATTATCCTACCACAGCTCCCTGAGAGCTCTGCTCTGCCTCATGACTTCTTAGTTGATGAAAATGATGAATACTGTCACATTCTTCATTGTTACTCTGAGGTTTGTTTTTTTTTCTTTTTCAACTTGATCTTGTACATTTCTGATAAAGTCGGGAACTCACACATTACAAAACATATTTGCTATGGGATTCCATCAGACCTAAGAAGAAGCTTTTAGAACATTTTCTTATTAAGGATCCACATTCCTAGGGAGGGAAGAGAAAGGGAGCTATGTCCCGGTGACTGAATGCATTCGTTTATTTTGGTTGCATTTGTTATCGCTGATCAAATGTCCACCATCTCTCCGACCTCTACCTTTGCCCTGCCTTTTCCCATAGAAGCACAAAGGTACAAATGACTGGCAGTGGGGTATATTTGATATCGGCATTTTCAGTCATCTCAAGCCTCATCTAATCTCCTCAGGTTGTGCTTCTAAGGTTGTAAGAACACCAACACGCACCCACACACATAAACACACACTCCCATGTGCTGCGAGAAGGGAGACTGGCAGACCAGAGAGTGTGGTGTGCGGAGCATTCAGTACTCAGTGTATAGGAGGAAATGGGAAGGACAAAGCCAGGCGTTTGAATTCTCTCATGAGTATGTCAGTACGGTGTCATATTAAGAGCAAGCTCTGAGTGAAGACTTTTATTTGGAGAGCATTTCATGTATTAAAAGGTTATTTGTTTCACAGATGGTATCCATTTGCATGTGTTTTTATTATGTCATCAAGTCCTGAAGAAAATTAATTTCCTTAAAATGAATGAGAAAACCAGGAGAGCCACCTTTTGGAGGAATCACAGCTCACTTTTAACGTGCACTTCTCTCACCACAAAATAAGTGTAACAAAAGACAGGATATAGCTTGTAGACACAATAAAAGGTTGGCTTACATTGTTACAGCTACAACACTTGAATAATTACATCTTAAATACTACAACAGATAGATACTTCAGTCTACCATATGGTGTATTAAGTGTCAACAGCTGGGGTGTAGTTTTATACTGTTGGTCTAAAAGGCCTAGACTTTTTTTACCGGCCTGGTAAATTACCTCACTTGCTGTACAGACAACTCCATGCTTTATTTCTGGGATGCTGCAATATAAAGATCAAAAAGGGTATTACTTCAAATGTGTCACTTTACTGTAGAATCTTCACTTACAAGTGCCGAATTTCATGGAAGGCACAAAGTCATGGGACCGTGAATCCAGCGGGAGATTGGTAAAACAGCAAGAGCTAAAAGGACCTTGGAGCTGTTTTAACATGTACAGCCGCTAGGGGGAGTTTTGAGTTGTGTTTTACATATTTACATCTATGATTACAGTCAAATAAAATATTGCTTGTTATAAAACTTGGCCTTTGTAAACAACATTCTGTAACAACAGTATTAATCTCATGGCATATATTAAACTGGGTGTTCAGGCTGCAACTGTCTGCATGAAAGGTGAGAGGCAGATTTTGCCCTAGTCTTTCACACAGGGACATTCACCCTCAGTCCACAATTTCAGGGTGCGTGTTCCCCATCTCAGTGGTATTGGATAGTGTCTCCTTTTAATTCCACTATACAGAACTAATTAGGCCAAAATATTTGATGGGATGAGGTCATTCTTCCTGTTGTCTCTTGAGAACCTAGCATTCTACAGAGGCCTACAAAACCCCTGCTGGATTTAGGCTCTCGAAGGCCTAAGCTGTGTGCACCTGTCACGGAGGGAGAGCCGTGATTGTTGATGCTGACCTGAATTCGGTCCCGTCAGACGCGCTGGGGGCCCACTCTGCCTTTGGGAGGATCTCCGGCATAAATCCCCGGGGATTGCAAGACGCCTGTCAATCACGCTGAAGAGGAAAACTTCTTTGCAAGGCCTCTAGCTCGGCGCAGTGGGATAAGCTCTCCCCAGGCAAACCTCCACACATAAATGCACGAGTGCTGAACTTGAAGGACAAAATCACTCACCTACAGCGCTGATATCGGTGGTCCATCGGCGCCCCTTTTGACCCGCTCTTATTTAGATGTTCCAGCTGCCACATGAGGAGGAACAGAACAGGAACAGAAGCTCGTACTCATACATCTCTGTCCTGGATGACATTTCTGTTCAGCATACTGATCGTTTTGTCTTTTGTGTGATATTCGGAACCCGCAGTTTCTTTTTTTAATTCAGTCTGATGTGTTCATCATTTCGATATTTGATCGATGATGTGTCATCATTTCGATATTTGTACCGTGCGCAGTGTGCCGGACCATTCAGAGTCAAAACTACACTCTGTGGCTGTGTTACTTGTTTCATTTGAAAATAAGCAGAGGTGCTCAGGTTACCCTAGGTAGCAGAGGAATTAAAACAATCACGTAAGCACAGAGTGATCCATTCTGTGGAGTACAACACTTGGGGAACTTCACTGAGGAAAACGGATACAATAAGAAGTTGATGCTGTAGTGTGTTGTATATGTAGCATAACTATGACGAACTTGAACTAGGTTTTAAATCATGTCCACATTTACCCAAGGGAGGTCAGAGCATTTTTTTTTACCCTGGTGGATAAACCCCCCTATGAAAATGGAATTAGTTCAGGGAAAAGACTAAATGTCCCAGGAGGACAGTCCTATCTGTGGGTGACCTCTCTCTGGGTTGGGGAGGGGGGGCCGGAGAGGGGATACCAAGACGATTGAATTTTGTTTTTCCACCGAAGGAGGGGTTTTAGGATTTAGTGAGAAATCAAACCCTCCTCTCTCCCTCCCTCTCTCTCACTCTCTCCCTCTCTCTCCCCCGTGATCCCAGATCCTGCAGCTGTCTCTTTTCCCTCTCATTTTTCTCTGTCAGATTTCAGGCTATAATTAGTAGAAAGACCTCGGTGACTCCACACAAATGTGAGTGTGTGCCTACATAGCCCAGAACTAATGGTCTTAATCCTCCCAATGGCTGGAGTGACAGGTTCACATGTACAGATTTTAACCAACCCATTTCTCAATGGTGCCCTTAAAGGGACACCTCACTGCTCCTTGGGGGACCTGTACCACAGTAAACCATTTAAGGGCACAGAAGTATGGTCCCTGAACATCCCGAATATTGCAGATCAGACGTCCCTCCTAGATTACAAACCTTTAAACAATGAATTTTATAGAATCTTGCTGGCACTGTTTTCAAAGCAGGAAACATGACACACTTCTCCATTGAAACCACATTGCCACGTCTTATTTGTATCATGAAAGAACCCGGTCCTGATATTAAAAGTCAGCATTTGTCAATGTCAGCCTGGCTGTTCTGCCCATATGAGACATTAACGTCATCTTCAATATGCTGCATTTCTCTTTTATGCGTGACATAATTCAGGTCAGACTGGACAGTGATTCCAATCTGAAGCAACATTTCTGACCTCTCTGTTAATCAGCTGGAGAAAGAGAACATTCAGAGGCAATAGATGTGTCCAATCAAAGTCAAATACTAAAAAACACAAGAAAAGTGAGTCCCACAGCCCCCCTCCCCCTCTAAAAGTAATGGCATGTTTAGGTAATAGATGTTTTATTGTTCCAAGGGTAATTATGGGGTTGCAACAGCATGAAATCTAAGCGTAACAATTTCCAGTTTAATGCCACTTGTAAGTCAGCATGCGAAATGTGAAAACACCTCACACATTCTACACACACCACTTTCGTAATGGTTCCAGCGAAACTCAATATTTATCCCTGAGTAAACCGTGTCATTAGAAATATTAAAGCATCATTTTTTACCCTGTTTCTCACACTTCACCCGGCATTACTGGCATTAGGTTTACAACGGTTCTCTATAGTTACGGGGGCTTTCTCCTCTTTATCGAGTTTCCTTGGTGTTTCTCCTTGATTTGCACTGACATATATTTGTTCGGCAGATGTCATTATCTGGAGTGCCTTGCCAATGCGCACATCTCACACTTTGTCTAAGCCTTCGATGCGCTTCTGTTTCTTACTGAAACTATGAAGGTGAAAGAGCTCCGTTGAAGGTCACAGTAGTAACGTCAAACCTGGAAATTAAAACGCATGACCCTCAGAGCTCGATGTGGTAACTACCCACACTGTCCTACTGCGGCCTTGTAACAGCGTTCTGTCTGTAGGGGCGGGAACATGTGGTTTACTCGTGTGGTATACAGGGTCTTTCTCCACAGTTATATTTAGCGCAGACTGCTGTAAACAGTGCTCACTGGACATGGTAGAAGAAGAACCATGCTGGAAAAAAAAAAACGTGGCTTGAAAAAAAGTTTAGCCAATGGCGTTTGATTGACAAGTTCATATGGGGAGACCTTTACCTTAGCAACACAACTTTGGTTGCTAGGTAAACAAGGTCAGATGGATGGGCCAGGGCGATTTTCCGCGGTGACCGACAACCCGGGATGATTTCGATTCTCTCCGCACCAGAGTGAGCCCACGAAAATGACTTGGCACAAAGAAAATGTATTAGATTCGGGTGACAAATAATTAACTGACATCAGCTGGCGCATAAGAGGAAAGGTTGTGCTGTAAATATAGCCCCGCTTTTTCCAATAAATCGTCTCGGGGAGGTGTTTGCATTGACAGAAAACGCCAAATGTATCACGTAAACCCATGATTAATGTGACAGATGGGGTCTTTTAAGTCTATTCTGAAATGGATGCAGTCAACATCAAACCAATCCAACCGAACAGCGTTACAGAATCTAGAACACTTCACCCCCCTTCATGTACAGATTGTGTGTCAAGTTGTTTTTTATTCTTTTTTAACTTGTCTGACAGCTTTGCACACTGACTGTGGTGTGTAGTGGCTTTTCAACATCTACAGGCTATGTATTTACATTGCTGTGAAGCAGGACTGAAATGGGCCTTAATTTTGAGGTTATTTTGGTTATTTTATTCTGAGGTCACTGCGAGCACCATTGTAAGGGGGTAATGACCCGCTAACTGTTAGCAGTGTGCCTCGGTCAGGTGTACAATTGACCAGCGGAAGGCAGGGAATCTGAAACAGGGACGGTGCAAACCTGACAGCACAGAATCGACTACGAAAGCGTTTAACATATCTGTGGGTTTTAGCCATCCAATGCCGTAAAATTAGCACCTTTACGGAAAGGCAGTGGCTGCCTGGATATAAACCAGGGTGCATTGGGGATATTTTGGCAGCTGCCAGAGTGACTTGGTTAAGAACGGTGCTGATAATATTTCTGCTTTTATTGACCTGTCAGTTCTTATCAGTGACTTTCTTTAAAAACAACGATCAGCTTTCAGTGACAAAACAGTAGCTCCAGGGCTGCGTGTCAGACTTTAGATTCATTGTTCCGGGCCAGCGGCCTGATCAGCTATTTTAGAGAAAAATGCATTTCCATTCATGATATATAAGGGCAGGAAATATAAGGACAGGCCCTTGTTTGTTAGTTGACCTGGAAATAAGAGTCAACCACTTAGACTGGTCGAGACAATTTTTTTTTTTTTTTTTTTTTTGCAAAAAAAAGTTAATAATTTTATATATTTTATATATAACCTAGTGCACACACACACACACACACACACACACACACACACACACACACACACACACATATATATATAAATTAGGTTATGCTCTGTAAACAAGAAATAAATCCTGACAACTTTGCGCTCACAAAAATTCAGCTCAATTTTTGCGTCCAAAGTAAATTGACATTTCTTCGTCGATCCTTTGGCTTGACAAAGGCCCAGTGTAGTTATCACCTTGAGTGTGAATGGACTGCTCTCTCCGCTGCGTTAAACAGGATGTTCAGCCAAGGAAAACCAAAAACAATTTCCCTTATTTACTTTAAAAAGAAATAATCTCTGGGCTTCTCCGTCCACAAATGTATCTTTGGCCAAAATAGAAGCTAAGCTTCAGTGCCACTACAAGGTCCCGTTTCCCCTCTCTGTTTCTCTCTCAACATTTCTATTTAGTTTTCGAATTCCTCGGCTTGTAAATACTTGGCAGAACAAGGCCCGATGGACCTAATCCCGGAGTGAAACTGAGATTTTTTCCGTCGGATCAGTGACCTGTTTGTTTCAGAATGTTGACAGTTCACTTGAGTAGTATATTCACACCTTGATGGAATCAGGTCCTGCCCAGGAGTGTAAACTGGCTGCTAAAGGATTCAAGATGGCCACAGGTTTCCTGCTCCCACCATTTATTTCATTATTTAAATTTGTCCTTCAATTTTTTTTTTTTTTCACTTTTCAAAGGTGGAATTGTGCGATGAGCGCAGTCAAAACCATAAATCTGCAGACACGCATAGGTCACATACTTGTAAAGAATATGCAACACCGCACAGTTAGGAAGGAGAAATCCATTTCACATATGTAAAGAAATGTGATGATGACATCAGATGTAAGATGTAAGAATATACTGTATATAATATATTGCATGTATTATAATATATGTACATTCTTGTCACACATAAGTATACGAAAGTGTAAATACATATTTTATACATCAGTCTGTAAATATTTACAGTGCCATCTGTTTATGAGAATTATTGGAATACATGCACATACAGCAATTATAAACACCAGAACATAATCATTTTCACACCATCAAAGTTTAAATATTCTGCTTGCTTGCAACATGACACAATACTTAATGGAGCGCAAAGTGAAAAATGTCCTTTAGAAATTTGAATTTTGCATCTTGAGGTAGTTGTCTGAATGTAAGTCAAATTGCAAAAAAAAAGTTGCTTTATAGGCATGAAAAACACCACCTTTTTGAGTCCTGATGTCTTAAGATCAAAGAGATACGGCTGAGAAAGTGGGCAATCCACAGATTTTCAAATACGCTGACCACACTAAGAAATAGAAAGGAGAAAGAAAACACATACTTACAGCAAGGCACCTGTGATTGAAGTGAGCACCAAATACCATAGAGACACAATAATTTAAACGAGTGCAATTATTTTACATTTCAATTTAATTTAAGTCAAGGAAAGTGAAGGCACTGTATCCTACACACGGCCAATCATTTCCATGGGCATATAAAAATAATTGACTTGTCCCGTCATAACATTTTGCTTTCAGTTGGGGGTTATATAATTCAAACACTCAAACATATTTAGCTTCTATATTTTTAAGAATTTAGCAACTAAATTCTCAACTAAATAAAAATGTTTTTTGTCCAAAATGTCCATTTTACTCATTCATTTGTAATTCCATTTTTAACAATCAACCACTTGTCAACATCAAATTGTCCTGGACAGGTGTCATTCTTATAAATCTAGTGCACTGTAATACCTCTCCTTGAACCTCAATGTACCACTGATTTAAATTAAGTCATTCAAAGTAGAGAAAAATGAGCTCTTACAATGCTAAGCTTCCAATACCGAAAAGCATGTAAACATTAAAAGAACATAGATGTGCTCTTATTTGTTGGAAAAGCAGTCATGTTTCTCTGGCCCGCTCATCTGTGTCTAGACCCGAGAGAGGTCAGAGCAGGGGATTATGGGTGAGGGCAGAGCAGGAGATGAGTGAGGCCTCTATATATCTTCTGTCGGGGATTAAAGCGCATTTTACTGGATATCTGAATATGCAGCACAGTGCCAGCGCTGGAAATGTGATAGCATGGCCAGGTGCCTGAGCAAAGCGAAGCACAGCACAGCACAATCCCAGCTGCAATGCTGTAGCAACATTGGGAGAATGTTATGGGCTAGCTGGGATAATTCAAGCCCCCCTGTATAATGTCCCTCGCCATAAACTCCCCCTTTCACAGACATGCGCACACATCCGCTCCTCGTTTATTTTTTTAATAGACACACAAGGAAAGGAATATTAAACAATACATCCTAAAAACAAGACAAGACATAAAGAGAAGAGAAACATTTTAAGAAAATGAATGTGTACAGCCCTGGCACTGCCCATGCCATTGTGATTTTTTAAAACCCAGTTTTGTGACCCTGCTTATTGCAATGTCTGCTTTTTAGCCACTGCCTTTTGTAGCAGTCACATTGCCTCAACAAATAAATCTGTATCAGTGTGATTCTTTGAAATGCCGCATTTTCTGTTATGTTGCATTCGTGCGATTCCACTCCCTCTTGGCCAAACACATGCATACATTGACACAGTGTACACAACAGGTCTGACACTTCCTTGTCGATCACAAGAATGAATGCAATCTGAGGTTGCTATATATAATTACATTCGAACTTTCAAATCATTAAATACATTAATTAAGCACTGATAGAGTGTCATCAGACTGGTTATGATTGAAAACTAATGTAACGACCTGGTGACACACGAGCGCTGTAAATGATCGTGGACGTGGCGCTGTGACAGAGACTGACAGTGCTGCTGCTATGCCAGGTTTACCCATAGATAGATGGATAGATATCGGCTTACTAGATTGGCCTTGCGCTCGGAAAGCAACGGTCAAATGTACGTGCGCTGTGCGGCCATCTTAGACAGGAATTGTGCCCCAGATCTATCCTAGAATTTGTTTTGATTTAATTAGGGATTCCGGAGGGTCAGGTTCTCTGTGTCTGCATCTGCTGAGGACCCGGCGCAGGACAGGTATTTGAAATGCAGGTCTGACTGCCAATGTAGTAATTCTATATTTATGCTTTCGCCATTGCTTGGGTCATTTAAAAAAAGCTCAGAGTCCGCACTGTGACGCACTGTATAGGCAAACGCATCAGGAGGGGAATGTTCCACTTGAACATGCAGAACAGAAAATCTCCAGTGATGATGTGAGAGTTTAGGTTTCCCTGAACCTGTACTGGCCTTTCGCATACATACTGGAACCTTCCACATTGGAACACCTTCAGTTTGAACGCTCGCCATCGTCTGTATCATTCACATGGCATTCCAAAAGACTAAGTAACCGAACAATGTTATACGCACCCCTCTACATTGACACCTATTTATGGCCACAAAACCCCATAAATACGTAGAGTGTGACATATAGATGTAGGTACACATTCTTCTCCAAAAAAACCTTG
Source organism: Megalops atlanticus (assembly GCA_019176425.1). Classification (NCBI taxonomy): domain Eukaryota; kingdom Metazoa; phylum Chordata; class Actinopteri; order Elopiformes; family Megalopidae; genus Megalops; species Megalops atlanticus. Next base: position 20,243,314 of record CM032886.1, read on the forward strand.
CCCCTAAAGTGCAGCAAACACCCTGTTGTCTCCAAACACAGCCACAGTCCTTAGAGCCAGGAGACACAGGTGTTCCCATTCTGTCACACACTGACTGACTTGTGTACTGTGTCATGTAGCCTGTTTGGGAACCAACAGCCTAATATCTCCAAGTAGCTGCAGATCAAGATCCGATAATGTTACTGACTACCTCTGGGGCCACAAAATCCTTATTTCAGTTCTGTTCTTGTGTAGGGGGCCTTCCTTTGAATTTGGATGCGAAGTGTTAAATCGGTGGGTCTACCTTTTCGGGTAGTGCCAGCTATCTCTACTTAAATAATTTCCCAAACAATAAGGATATGCATGGAACTTCTGATTGCAGGCAACAGGACTGCCCCTCCCTCATTCCCACCCCATCATGGTAAAACGACTGAAGGTGCTAAAACAAGACTCTGATTTATTAAGTACTAATTGTTGGTGTGAATGTCTCTCCCCAGATGGAGGGTGATGAGGGTGGGGGGGTGGCGGTTACTGACATACTCAGTTGAGTGTTAACTTTTATCAACTGGCAGATTCATGTGTCTAAACCCCCTGCCGGGGATGTTATATTTTTGAAAAGTTGTAAACTCGTTCCCACCACTCGAAAATCACCCCTCACGTCCTCGGGGTATTGTTTGTTTTTTTCACCTCCAACTGCATGGTGATTGATGAGGGGGGAGGCCGGCGAGAGACGAGGGCCCAAAATTAGCCTGGCACGGGGGTGCGGGGCACAGGGCACGACTCCAGAAGCCCCAGCCAGCGGAGGCGTGTTCACGGGACGACGCACAGAGCAGATATCTGGGATAGCAGGCGAATGCAAAGGCAAAAAAAAAATAGAGGTGCGCGGGGCTATTTGTGACAACGACTGTCATCCCATGATGGATCAGTGTGAAGGAGGGAGGGGTCAGAGGGACCCTGTTTGCAACACAGATGGAGTTTTTAGGGAAAACATTGCGCTGCTCTGTGCCGGCGGGCTGACAAGGGGAAGTCAGAGAGAAGGAGTTCTGGGAAAAACATGAGCCACAGATCAGGTCAGGTGATGCGACCTGTAATGCCTACGAATTTACATCTTACGCATTCTGTAACCTATTTATACCACAAGTGATGTAAAATACCATGTTCAAGGGCACAACAGCGGTGCCCCATCACAGACGCAGATCCAGTGTGACTGTTTCGTAAGCAAAAGTCTGTGTAGTTGCGTTCACATATTGAGCTGTGTGCACTTTCCTCCAATGCTCTCAAATTCCTTTCAGGAACGAGAATGATCAATCACAGAAACCACTGTGTCTGGAACACTTGTGCACATCACTAAACAGAAACAGTGCCCCCTGCACATGTTCACTTTCATCCTCAACAATGGCAAGTACATGCAACATTCAAATGTGAGTTATTCAGCTGGCAGTTTGGGTTGGGAACAATACTTTTCAAACCAGAGATGTGGAATTAAGTGATCACACATCTACTGATCTGCATCATGCATGGGCAGGACACACAATAGAACAGGCCATAGCATCTAATCTAGCGCACAAGCTGCTGTATCTATACATCCCAAGGCCACAAAGGGTTGACCAAAGGCTTGTGTTCCGTGCGCTGCACCACCGGGTTTGGAATAGCATGAGTGACCCTGGGGCGAAAGCCTTAAGATCCCATTACCAGCCTCTCTAAGCCAGCTATCCCACCAGTGATTTATATATTTGTTATGAATTTACAGCTTGTGAAATACTCCCGGTTAACTACAGTGAAGATAGCTTGGGGCAGTCCCCCCTCTATTCATCCACAAACTACAACAGGCCTGTCGTGTGAATCAGCACCGCTTCAAGTGAGTGGTGCACGCTGGGTAAAGTTCCCCTCTTTGATGCACCTGACTCAAGCAGGGTATATAAATTCAGCCCATAAGGAGAGGGTAGAAGTCGCATAGCTAAGTGTCATTCACTGAAGATGTGAAGAGCTCTGAGGTGCTTTGGCTATGAAATGCAGCAGTGCTGTAAACTCTGTAATGTGTGCAATGCAGAAACTTTTATGGCCGAAGCAGAATAGGCTCACTTCTATTTTAAAATCTTAGTGTTCAAGTCGCATTGTATTCCTGACTTTGCAACAAAACACAATGAGTTTCCATTTGAAAGGTTAATGTATTTTCCCAAGTGGCTCAGGTAGTAAAAACGCTTGTTCTGTATGACAGAGACTTATAGCCTGGGTTTGAAACTGGCCATGTCATTTGCTGACAATGACTGGGAACCTACATTGGTGGAACAGAGGTCTAGGTCAGCCAGAGTCCCCTCTTTGCTCTTCTGTCAGTACCCTGGGACTCAGATGGGCATCTGTGAGTTATTCAGGGTACAATGTCAAGATACTGTTAAGAGGATGTTACTGTCCTCCAAAGGTGGTGCATTGTGGGACTTGAATTGTGAAAAATAGGTGTGGTCGGTGTGCTTCTGTATCAGAGGATTGCATGCATCACACCCGGTGCTCCTACATGATCCTACAGTGGTTCCCTCTTGAATTGCAAACGAGGTTCAGAAATTCCACAGGAGCAGAGCACCCAAACACATAATCCTTCCACCACCCAAAGGACAGGGGCAAAAGCAAAATGGTGTGTTATTTACCTCAGTGTTCCTGGGCTGATGGGCGCTCCCCAGAGGAAGACTGGATTGAAGGGATCCACAAGGTGAAGCCAAAGCCCAGCTAGGACAGCAGTGTGGAGTACTGGATGTCACACCTCGGGGTCAGTGTGCGGTAGTGGACAGAGCACTGCACCTGAGGGTCAAGAGTAGCTGTGTGGAGTAGTACAGGAATCAGAGAGAGAACTAGATTGTCAGGCTGCTGAAATAGACAGTAAATGGGTAACTTTGTCACCCTGTCACTCTACTGAAAGGTGCTTGCCACATACAGAGATAACATGAGACATATTTGACTTCCCATATTTCAGTGTACCCACAAACCTGAATATGACCACAGAGGAGGTATCTGTTAAAACATGGTAAATATTATTCTTTTAAAAAGAATCTCTTCTTGCATCTGTGATAGATGAACAAATAAAATGTGTTATTTCACAATATGCTGTGTGCGAAAACATATGTATTACATTATCTATGGCTGTGTTAATAATAAATATATTTGCAATATATCACACAAATTTTGACATATGTTGGAAAATATATTGCTTACATTTTTGAAGTGATATTTGAACAGGTGTTAGGTTTTCACTGAGGGACATCAGGGACCCGTGGGCCTCAGGTGGATTGAGTTTGGAGGCCTGCCTGGAGCTTTCTGGAAAACAGCCCTGCTGCGCGTTACAGCTGTGCTCCCAGTCTCCCTCTGGCATTTCATCATTGCAGAATGCTTTACGTCTAATTTTCATTAATTGGATGCGAGGTGCGATGCTTTACATGTAACCTCCAACTTGACAGGATGTGAAGTCAGATGCTTTACAAGTAATCTTTTCCTTTATTGATGGTCGCATGAGATGTGCTGCAAGGGCTACAGAGAAATTATATCAACGGACAGTCCTGAACAGTCAAAGTTCCTTCAAATCACAAGATGCAAATGCATATCATTCTGCTTTAAAAAGTATGGGTTTACATGTAATATATGTAATTATTATGTGGATTTATACACACACACACACGCACGCACGCATGCATGCACGCACACACACATACACACACACACACATATAAATGATAGTTTTTGCTGTTGTAATCACTGCTTGGTATTTCTTTAAAAAATGCTACTGAAAACAGGTCTCCTCTGACCTTTTATGTAACTTTGCCCAACTTTGCCCAGGTTCAATTTTAATTTCACTCCAGCTGTTGATAAATATTTACCTTGCTGTCTACTGAATGAGAAATGACATTCCCCAGAAATTCCTCCTAGTAAGACCTGGTGTCAGGGAACATGCAGATTTGAGTTCAAATCCAGGCTTTATCCTCAGGCAGAGCCAAGGTTCTGCCATTGGCATGGAAACAAGGACTGGTTGAGGCTGACGGGAACCAGGGAGAGGGGAATATGGTGTTGCTCTTTATTGTTGACTCTACAATATTTACTCTCTGTTCTGAAACAGATTTTACTGTGGAGTCTGATTTTCAGAGGAGAGGTGTAATAGAGGGTGAATTTCTCTTTATAGAACATCATTATACAATTGTTTGTTTTAGTCAGGAGATATAAAATCAGTTTCTTAAGTCTCTTCCTTTTGTAATTAAATTGACACTCATATGGGTATACGGTCCTCAGGTGATTTATTTTTGTTATGAAGTCATGAATTGCAAAAAGAAAATGATGTGCTTGAGAACACTCATTTTTAATACAATTCTTAGATGAAAATATGTATTGCAGGTTGGCAGATTGTAATAGTAAACCCATATTCACCTAAATTTACTTGAAAGTCTGAGAGTCACTACACCCAAGCAGTCAAGCAATTTCAGATTGTTAATCTAAGAATAGGACTGGCTTTGAAGTCAGACAAAAAACTTGGGAGGGAAATCGATCTTTCTCACGCTTAGAGGTAAATAAACAGACAGCTACCCTAAATGTCATCGACCAGCGGTGAACTGGGAGACGGGGGGTCACGCGGAGAAGGGGAGTGGAAATGTCATAAATCAGACAGATTTTAGAATCTGATGACAAACCTAATTCCTGTCTGAAAAGAGCCGAACGGTCCCCTCTCGACTGTCATCGAAGCCGGCACATAAACATGGCAGCTGTCATCCAGGCACGCCCGGACCGTGAAGGACATGCCATCGTGCCTCTTGCACGCTCTTTCAGCGGCCAATTCTGGAATGGAGGGGCTGGCGAATTCCGATTTGCATTTTGTCACATCCAAGCCACCCCCCACCTCACCAACCACCCCCCAACCCCCACCCCCCCGACAGCCCGGGTCAGATTTGACCATCTGTTCAAGGGCATTACTCCTGTAAAATCACTTTATCCCTCCTTTACCCCTAAAAACAGGTTGTGAAAACTTAATATGGAAATAAGGGTGCAGGGGGCGTGGGGCCAGCGGGGGCTGTCGGGAGCTGGGATGGGCTGGGGGGGGTGTGGGGGGGTGCACTGCGCTAAATGTTGCCACTGCGAAAGGAGAGTAGAGGAGCTTTAGAGGAGCATTTTCCACTCAACAGATGATCCCCACACACGCACACCATGGTAATGAGATAGGGCACAGTGGGGCTGCTCCACTCATGCTCGACACTTCATGGGTTAGTAAATAAGTCGTTTCCAAAAAAACAGAGGAGAAAGCCACTCTCTGCCAGTCTAGGATCCTTACACATGTCTGGGACACTCTAGATCCAAAACACTAGCACATATATAACTTTGTTGACAAATAAAGTTGGGGAAAAAACAGGAAATATTAGCACTGAATTTAGGTCTGCGGCAATTAATTTATTAGTCAGACTAACTAATGAACTGAGGCTTCAGTTGGTAACTATTTATGATTGAAGTTTAATAAAACGGTATTATAATGTCATGTGTATGTGTGGAGCCAGCACAGCTGTGGCTTCAACAAAAAAATCTTATTTATTGGAACAAATTTGTGTGTATATGACAGGTCATATACAACATAAGAGTTGTGATGCTATAACGTGCCATAACAATAAATTAAAGCTGAGAGAATGTTAGACAGCACACCACGCTGGGTGCGTAGACCACATATGAGCAGCTCCATTCACAGCATTCCCACAATGCTACTGGGATAAGGCATCAGTGTTCCCCACTTCCTGGTACTGGTGTTCACCTGTGTTTGCTGTATTTCATTCCTGGAGGGTTCATTGTGTTTGAACTGGCTGCTACTTGACATCTGGTTAGTAATTTACACCTGTTGAGAGTTTACGGTGATAGAAGAAAGAAATAAGCCACTAATCACTTTGAGCAAATTAGTAAAAAAATTAATGTTGAACGTCATTGTGATTAGTTGTTCTAGTTAATTGGAATGGAACCAAAAACAATTAATCAAGCGAGCAACTAATAAATGTAAAATATGAAAATTTGGTATGTGTGCACATGTGTGTGTGTGTTGAAGAAATATATTTTCACTTCTTTTTTATATTTCTTCTGGCACAAAGGCATCTTCAGCAAAACATTTATGTCCTCACAGACTTAACTCTCAAGACAGACATCAGAATGCAGATATTCCAGGACCAGGATTGAGAAACACTGCAATACATCAACATGAAAACAATGCTAAAGTTTTTTTTTTTTGAAATTTTAATAAGCACATTTATTGTGGAGGATGACACTGAATTTTTGGAAACCACACAAAGTAGTGGTTAGGGACCTAGACCTCTGACCAGAATGTTGCAGAATTTGTATCAGTAACTCCCTAGCTGTATAAAAGGTGGATGTGTACATTTCCTATATTTTGAACATTTTCTATGGCTTAGTATGGTCTCCTATTATAAATTCAAATATCACAGAGACCAGTTTGTTCCACACAGACACGACTAACATTCCATACAAATTGCAGCCCCCTCCAAAGTAGAGAGTATCATAAACTTTCAGAAGAATTACGACCAGGACTGAAAGTGTGACAACCCCCCTCACATACACGCAAACACACAAAAAAGGACTTCCTCCATTTCAGTTCTTTAGCGGGAGTATTACTTTCCACACATCATAAATAAATAGTGAATGTCACTGGGCCTACTTCCTGTGTAATTAAATAAATGTGCATCGTGCAATCCCGTGAAAGCATGGTGTTGTGTGTGCGCACCATATGCAGGGCACACACAACGCAAACACACATGTATGGATGTGTTTGTCTGAATGAACATAAACCACTCTCCTAATCTCTTTATGAAGACGGGTGCAGGCTGACTGCACGCCAGGGTTTACTTTAGCTACACATGAGCGCATTTGCAGAAGAAAATTAACGGAGAGAATGTTTTTTATTTGTCTCTGGATTTTTTCCAGATGCCGTTTTGTTGCTTTCTCTGGATGAATGACAGCTTTTACGCAGAACGGACTTCAATTCTGGGTTTAGGCCTTAAACTCAGATTTATATTTACGCGTTCCTTTTTTAGTTTTGACAACCCTAAACCTGTCAGTCGCCATGTTTTTCTGTCCTGTCATGACAATCATTGCCACAGTGACTGAGATTCCATGGCATTTCCACAGGCATGGCGGCTGGCACGTGGCTGCAATTATTCACATTCTCTGAGAGCAATCCCATTGTAATTTTCGGAAGGTGATCATAGTAATAGCCATGTAATTGGTTTAACCAGATTAGGCCGTAGACATGGAAGTCCCATCTGGTATGCATACAGCTACACAACATAACCTTCCGGCAGGCAGCTATTGCCCGAGGCGTACAATGGGATCTTAATTTGGGGGTCTTCAGCCAATGAGGGGGGCTGCTGATCACTGGAGAACTGTTGAACCTCAAGACGGAAATCTTAATTGCTGCCTGGAACTGTTCTATGTTCTTTCTACTGTCAGGTACAGTTAGATGGTTTAACTACACAAATCCACTACTGGACGTGTGGTGAGGAAGAACAAGTAAAAAAATTCTGTGGTTATGCAGTAAACATGTACATAGAGGGATGTCAAGGATTGTAGAGCTGAAGATGGATGTTCCTATGCCTCATTTTGTCACAGATCATCTATGACTACAGTGTCCAAACGTTTACTCCATGCTGCTTGAACATGGGCCAAGACCAGACACTGTGCCCCTATAATTGAATTATATAAGAATTTTCTTTTGGTTTTGTTTTTGTTTTTTTAAAGAGGAAATCTTTGTAATGACTTGACAGGACAATAGAAAGGAGAGGCCATTTGGTCTCATGGTGACTATCTGACACACAGATGAAGGAAACATACTATTATAAATGTATAATTTAATTACAAATCTGAGTTTTAAAATATGCATTTTATATCTTCAGTCTGGTTTTTTTCCCAGCACAAGGATTTAAGGTTTCATTTATATGTTTATTGTCTTTAGGGGGGTCTCTTGTCTTTTGAGTTTAAGAAATGAATATAAGAATATAAGAAATATAAGAAATAAGTTATTATGAAATCTTGCATTCCACAATCAAACTTTAGCTTTTTTTATTTAAATCTTTTGATATAAGTGGTCGTTGAACCAGCCCATCACCAATTTGTAGTGGAGCAAAGCAGAGAATGGGCAGGGCAGAGTGAAGGCCATTTGAGGGGTATATGAGATAGCAATGGAGGGAAACCTGACAGATCATGGCTCATCACACGCTAGTTTATCTGCATGCAGAGCCACTTAACACCAAAATGTTGGTGAAAGAATATACAGATTCACAACAAAGAGTAACATGTGAGGTCAGAGGACTACATGGAATGTAATTGGTTCCCTTACCTAGGCTGGGGTCACCAAACAGCATCTGGTAAATCCAATAAAATTGGTAGTATTGCAGAAATATGAAACTGAAAGTGTCGTCACAGCCACAAAGAGAAACGGAGGATACGTACGCTATGTAAGTCACTCTGGATAAGGGCACCAAGTGAGCATAGCTGCAATGCAAAATTTGCTGTATTACACTATAGCAGATTTCACTTGGAGCTCAGAGTAATTAGCTATTTGGTGTCTAATCAGGTGTGCTTTTTTAGCATTAGAAGACAGTAGCAGATTCTGTAGTCCTGACTGGTTACTGAGCAGAGCGCTTGTGGAGTGGTATACAGTCTGGATTAAAGGCTTGACTGCTGAATAGGCTAGCACCAGGATCATGATCAGAAGCCAGTGAAGGGAATGAAGTACAGATGAGACATTAACATATTTTGACAGTCTAGCAGCAGTTTTCTGAATGAGGTGAAGTGGTCCAGGGGCACAGAGAGGGAGGTCGACCAATAGAGAGTTCCTGGGAACAGGGAAAAGTAGTTGTTGAGAAATGGACAGATTTGACTTATGTTACTGAATAAGGCAGGACCACATCACCAAAGGGGTGTCCTTTGTGAAAGACAACTTGACAGTCAGAGGAACACCAAGGTTCTTTGCTCTCTGAGAGGGGAATAAGGTAAACCCATTAAGAGTTATTGAGAGGTCATGGAGAGGTAAGGATTTTGCCAGCAAATTGATGAGGACTGTCTTTGAGAGGCAGTTTAAGATGATGGTTCAATGTTCAGGAGGAGATCTCTGTGGAACATGCAATAATGCAAAGAGAAACATATAGATCAAAGGGGGACAAAGAGAAAGAGTTTAGCCTACAGTAGTACTGAAAACCAACCATAAGGGAAAAACAGTGACAAATAAAAAAAAAGACAAAACCTCAAGAGTCTAGCCAAATTGAATGCTATGTGGCATTAGCTATACTTCACAAAAATGTGTGCATGTTATAGCCTCCCACAACATCTCTACACCTGCTGTTTACACCGACAGAACAACATGTCAGTGTGTGGACACCCAGCTTGCTGGCCCTTTACTGGTTCCTTTAAAACTCCAGAGCCGAAGCACCTGCCCATCTGTATCTTTAGGGAGGGAGGTATGAGGTCAGCCCCCTTGACCTTCGTCACAGACAGGCACACTTAGCACGCATATGTATGTACAAACAAACCGCAACACAAGATATATTTTTATTCAATGACCAGCTACGCTTCGACTGTCTACATTGCAGGGACTTAAATGGGGCTTTGGCAGAGAAGATGCCAGTTGGCAGCATGGTCAGGATGGACCAGGGGTGTGCTGCAATGCAGAATTCCACAGGGGAAACAGACAAGAACTTCCTGCTCTGAGCCCAGTACCCGTCGTCATGTGGCCCAGCCCTTGGCTGTACGGGCGTGATGAACAAGGGAGTGAGAAAGCTTTCATCGTCTGCATTATTGGGGATTACTGTTTGCTTGTTTAATAGTTTCATTGCTACAAGAATAGAGCGCCCTTTTTTTCCAAGTAGTTGGTCAGTCCTGTAATTACTGGGGTTTTTGAGGTAAAGGGAAAGGTCAACGCAGTTTTTTTTTTTTTCCTGAAACTGGATGCGGTTCCTTTCGTTCAGTCTAGGAAAAAAGCCTGAGAGTATGCAGTCTTATTTTGTAAACTGCATTCAGACACGCACCAAACATATATTTCATACATAGCTAGATCTATAGATAGCTTCAATGGCAGAGAGGAACCACCGCCACATGGAGGCATCCATACCAGCAATGAAAGAACAGTCAGACACACATTAGCTGTGAAGTAACGGACACACACTTAAGCCAGTGGTCATAGCAGAAGTTTATCTGACAAGAATTATAAAGCTGATTTATTAGTTGCATGTGTGTAGCCCAAATATTTGCCAGAATATTTATCCAGAGGGATTATCCATGCATTTCAAATGGTGTGAAGGATGATTGTTCACACTGTCCATCCATCATGCCTTAAACAAATTTCCAATGAAAATTATGAGCGTAGCAAACAGGAGCTTAGAGAATGCACATGCTCACACAAGGACAGGCAAAGTACATGGGCCTGGGAATGGAGACAAAGTCAATTCAAATTGTAAAAAAATCTCTTGTTTAATGTGTTTTTAAGGCTAAATTGGTATTTCACAGACATGGATCCCTGGGGGTTACTTCTCCATGCATGCAACACCAAAGTCTTGTTTTTGAGCAATGCCCATTAGCACTGCAGTTTATTTAATGGAACAATTCCACTTCCCTCATAGTGGGCAGCCATGTATACCCTATCACTAAAACCTGCAACCAGGTTTAAATCCAGTTGCAAAAATAATCCTCCATACCACTATTAGATTATACCTGTAGCATGGTCATTGAGGAGTGAATATATCCTTTGTTTGTGTTTGATATGTTCGTATTTTTACGTGCTTGTACTACAGTTATTGCCACTCTCCTCACTGTTCACACTCCTTTGATAATATCCCAGCTAACTCATAGATCTTCTCTAAATGTTGCATTAACGCTGTAACAACATTATATTGCCACAGGCTGAAAATGTGAGAATGTTACGCACTAGCTCTAGCTAACCCATACAGTCAATCGAAGCAACAGCTGAAAAATACAATTTGATTTAGACAAATGTTTTTCTCAGCAGTGTAAGGACTGTATTTCTAGGGCTTTGACCAGGCTGAAAGGCTGGGAGCTGTGATGTCAGCATGAATAAGGAATGAGTTACAGGACAGATTGAAGGGACTGGAGCTGAACTCTAAGGCTTGAAACCCAGAGAGAAACAGTCTGCGCCCATCATCTGAATCAAATTCCTGGTGGAATTCCTCTGCGTCCAATAAAAATTAGCCAGCAGTTTTCTCTCCTGCTGGACGAAGGGGACACCTGTTTCCCTGTATCTGGGCACAGGAGAACCCCCAAATCCTAACACCACATCTGCTCACCATTCCACCCCAGCGCCAGGCCTCTTTTTCAAGTGCAAATTTCCTTAGCAACATGGTTCCGTGGGCATGAAACGCAATCTGAGAGCGGGTTGCAAACATACCCCCACCCCCCATCACACCTCAAGAGTACCTCAAGGCCCTGGGCTTTGCTGAGGGATTGCATCCTTCATGGGGGCAGTTTTCCACAGGACTTCCCTCGACCGGACCAGGCTGGACTGAACCTCTCCTGTTTATGAATGGAAATGGTTCAACAGAACCCCTGCCCTGTCAGCAGTCCACCACAGGCCCATGCTGCTTTCAGCTGGGTTTATGGATTTATCAGTACCACCTGCTCTGTGGCCTGGCATCTAAAAAATCCTTTCTTTTTAAGTGAAAGAAAAGAATAGGAAGAGGTCCTTCCTGTTGACCAACTCCGGCCTTGTGTTTGTGTGTTTGTGAATACACCTGATACAGTCACTGTGAACAAGAGCCAGAGGATTTAATTCACTTCAGCTGTTCATTTAATTTGTACATGGAGGAAACAATTGATTTAAAACCGGAAAAGTATCAGTGTTTGGTAAACACAATAGCTGGATGCAGATATGTGTGTCAGTCATTGATTTTAATTTCTAATAGTTCAGGTATCGTGCACTGGCTTGCAGTGCAAAGACTGTGAATAGCAGGCAAAAAGCCAAACAGCTGGCAAGAAATTGCTCTGTCTCAGAAATTTTTGGAAGCCTGTAAATCCTGAGGAGACAAAGCTCTATGTACCCATGACCCACTAGTGTGTTAAAATAATAACATATAATGTATTTGGTAGCAAACACAAGAGAATACAGGATACCACATTTGAGATATCCTACATTTGAAACTCTTTGGTAACTTGTTTGTTTCATTGTGGATTCATATAGAGTATCCATGTGTGCATGTACATGTGTTTGTGTGTGTTTGTGTGTGTGTGTGTGTGTGTGTGTGTGTGTGTGTGTGTGTGTGTGTGTGTGTGTGTGTGTGAGATAGCTCCTGAAATGTTAGATGCACTTTGTTTACCTCTGTCTGAGTGAGCTGTAATGGACAGCCTGCAAGATCTGCAGCACTGCCCTCCCCTTACTCTGTTCCTCTTGTTTCCCCTCTCCTTCCATTCTGAAGTGAAGCAGCAGGAGTAAATGTATAATAAAGGGTGTGTGGACCACAGCTGTAATAAAGATTTCCAAATGAAGGGGGCCAAATTATACTTGTTTGGATGGCATCCCATGCAGGGATAGGGCACCTGGGTTTAAGGAGAGATCTTTACATTTAAGATGTAAGATTAAGAATGGCTTATTTTTTCAATTTATTATTTTATGTTTTTTGTCTGTGTTGTCCGTCATTAAAAGAGCTTATAAAATAATACAGATGTGGAAAATTAGTTATCTCGATTCATGAATAGGAAAAGGAAGAAAATATCTGCATTACACAAGTTTAACTGAAATACACTCTGCCATCTTTCTGTCCTTTGTTCTGTCCTTAAAAGTTCCCTAACAGAATGAGAAAATCAGAGCTGCAAGAATGAAGGACTCACTCAGACAATCTGACCAGTCAGTGCCACTGGGAATGGTCATACTCCACAGTAATGTCAATAGAATGCACCACATTCACACGTGCAGTTCAACCATCTTGTTAAAAAAACAACCTACTGTATATGGAGCACCAATAAGGTTAATGCATAGCATTTGCAACCAGCAGCTTCAGGCTTAATGTAAATAAAAGTATCCAGGGAATATTACAGTCACACTATGGCAAAAGGGACAATAATGGGTCTTTACAAGAACATAACATAATTTATATTGGCAAGCTACATGTCTTAAGAGAAAATAGTTTGTGTAGATTTAAAGTTCTGACAGCCGGAATGCTCCTGAACCTCAAGCAGATTAAACAAATAAACACAAGAGGGCATTAGTTTACCAGAAATCTTATTGCAGCATTTTACAGGAAGAGCCAAGGCTGATGGCAGAGACACTTGAAGCTGACGATCACTTTTTTTTAATTCATCATCTTCAGGCTGAGTCTGGTCAGTCTGGCTCCAGAGAGAGTCATTTTGCACATAAAAAATCCAGCCTGAAATATATTCAGAGAAAAGATCAGTCACTGACCAGAGAACCCTGGAGCTCCTGCCAATCCGTGTGCTGTCGCCCGGAATGTCACCAGAACTGAACGCAAGCATGTGTGTGCTTTCTTTAACTCCATCAAAAGCCTCTCATAAAACGTCTAGCGTGTAACAAGCCAATGTGTTTGGGATTTAAAAAGTTCCAGTTTAGTATTTTATTGTATTACAGCCGTTTAGGGCCATCAATCAACCAGGGAGAATGTTTTTCTAATGTAGAACATGGGTTCCATTTACTGTACATTTCAGTGTTGCATGTGCACTGACACAAACATACACACACGCTCACTGGTTCACACGTATGTACACACGTACATACACACAGGCGCAAAACACACACAGACACACCTCCCACAAAAAACACAGAAGTGTAGATTCTTTAAAGTGAGCAGCAAAAGTGTGCCCCGGTGATCACAATACACAAGCCTCACTCATATGCCAGCTGTACAAACACTTCTCAGCTAACTCATGACATTCTCATAGTGTTGCAACAGCGTGATGCAACTTTAAAGAAGCTTTGTGAGAACCTTGACTTGGACCTCTCATATGAATGCCTTTTCAGTTTGCAGCCTCAGAATGTTCCTGTTATTGACAGTTTCTCAAACTGTTCAGAAAGCTCACAGGAAGTTTCCACTGTAGGTGGAAGGCTAAATTACATCAACAGCCATTCTAGGTTATAAGTAGTTTCAGAAACTGGCTATGATACCGAAACCACCCCATAAATAGGGGCCATGGTCTATGTTATTGTATCTGCTTGTGGTCACTTACAATATAAAAATATTCATGCCCACTTACCCAGTAAAACTGACTGGATGCTCAGTGCTACTCAAGCCATGCAAGGAAGAAGGGCACATTAATGATTACTGGAAATACTGTCCAGATACAAGGGGCTCCGCCAATTTATGAAATCACACGCTTTTCTATGGTATGTCCAGCATTATGGGACTCATTTCTGACATACTTGGAAAACAGGTGTTTTCAATAGCCCATTATGTCTCTACCGTCTTTTTCCTCTGTGATGCTCTAAAGATGGCTCAGAGATGATATTTCATGACTAGAGCTCTCTGTGACAGTAAAATGAGAAAAATGCCCATTTATAGTGGAGGTCTGTGCAATAGACACTGATTGAACCCACTGCATCATGGGATTTTGTGCTTTTTTTAAATGAGGGGCAGCACAGGGCAAGAATATAATTGACTATAATTACATTTATAACGTATTAAAAACAGACCATGTTTTGCACATTTTGAAAATTATAACTCATCATTTTGCCAAAATAGGCATCATGCTTGGATCATTATGGTAAGACTGAAAAGGAAACTTTTGTGCACTACAGAAAACTGAATAAATAAACATATAAAAGTACATATGGGGCACCAAATGTAAAGCACAACAGATATAGGGTAAATCTGTTTTTTTCTTCTCAGCTTTTGGTGGCACCGTAAATAAATCTTTTTTATACATATCTTCAGATTTAAATCTTTAAATCTTAGATCTTTAAAAGCTTGTTATATTCCCCACTCCAATTATAACTCAGTATGAGTCTGTGCCTCCTGATTCTTCTTGCTTTCTTATTTTTTGGAAGATGTCTTGGCTCGTCACACTCGGCACTGATATTATTAATTGTCTCTGCTTATAACAACATCTGTACAAAGGGGTTTTGTCACTTTTCTCATTATTACTGTCATAACCACTGTCAGCCATATTTCAGAAGTAATGCTATTCCTTCAACTGCCCCCTAATATATCATATTTGTTTTGCATCTTAGATTTGAGATATTCATTCTATATTCCTTCAGATATAAATGTCATTATAATATTGCTAGGCATATAAATAGTTATCTACAACAAGCCAAAACATGCTTTAGTTTTTATGTTTTCTTAAATCTTGGATTTTGCATATCCTATATTAAAGACATAAACTATGTATTTATCTTAATACTATATATAATATTTAAATATATATTTTAAATGAGATTTACATATAAGATAAATAATTATTATCTGCTAAACACTTTAGAAACTCATATTTAAGATTTAGGTTAAATAAATTTATAGAGGTAAATATTTAATTTTGAAATCCAGATTTAAGATCTGAATTATACCTTTCAAAATTGGTTATGGTTTCCATTACCAGTTGTAGTTTGCATAACTGTGGGAAAAAAACAGAATGCTTTTTTCTTAAATGTGACTGTTACTTCACATTGTTATTTTTCAAACAGAGAGTCTGAGTTCCTTCCAAGTGTCCAGGGTTCACCATGCCTACAGAAAAATTGAACATTTAGGCATGGGTGGAATTACAGTACAATCCTAACATCTGACTTGTAATGTGCATGCTTTTGTTATAGCTGTATTACCAGTAACTCAACTGTTTGTTACATGGTATTAATGATAATCAGCAGTGTGTGAATAGAAGATGAGAAATACTGCATAAAGGACACCTGAGACATGGTCTTCAAGAACGGTTTTTCAGCTCCCTACAATGATAATGCTTACAGGATGAATATGTATTAAATGTATATATGTAAAGAATTCTGCCTTGTATTGGGTGTATTAAGTTATATTAAGTCAGCATAGGACATCTGTAACATACAGCACAATGAGGGTAAATATACTTATTGTGTATACTTGGTAAGCATATTTATACTGTTTAGTTTAAATTTTCTATGTAATTTTATGTAATGCTTGGTCCATTACTTATCCAGAGTTCACTAAATTAGAACAGTACGTACAGTCATACTGTCTTGTACATAAGGTATTCTTACTCTTTCCATATAAATATGCTTAAATCTATTATTTAACTGCTGAGTTTTTATTTCCTGACAAAGTACATTAAAGATTTTGATTCAGAGTTTTTCAAACCATTCAAACCATTTTGTTCTTTCTTGCTAATGTGTGGTTTCTGGCACACAGCTTATGATATGACAGTTAAATGTAAATATAAATGTTTTTTTTGGTGGTGTCTCCTAGTCCATTGCAGCATTTATGGTTGCTTTTTGATTCTGAACATTTTTTTTCAAAGCTATGTTATTAAAGTTGGTGTTCACATAAAAAACACATGAAAAGGAATTAAGATGTTTATTGAGTTTTTTGTGCTTGGCACCTGTATTTACAGTTTTTTGCAGGCCCTGTGTTTCATTTATATCCCTCTTTAGTCTCTGTATTTTACATTCTACACATACCTCACTGGCCTTCAGATATCAATGTAATTGTAATATTGCTAGGCATATAAATACAGTTATCTACAACACACCAAAACATAACTTTAGTTTTTATGTTTTCTTATTTTATATTTGCACTCAACAACTTCAAAGCTTATAGGTTTGCTTGCGCTCATCCATCATGTATATTCTAAAAAAAAAAAAAAAACATAATTTTATATGGTGAAGTCTGCCCTGGCAGTGCGAGGAGGGACAGAAGACTATCGTGAATCTGTTGAAACAGCAGCGTGCTGACAGAGTGGTTCAGAACCATCACAGGCCCATTTGGAGTGACGCAGAACCACTGTGGGCCCGTGAGGATCCGCTGAGACAATCCCTGTTGTGTGCTGCTGAGACAGTCGATTTCTCTCTTCCTCCTCTTCTTTCTCCATCTTTGTCGCAGAGTCTTTTGACAGTCTTTCCACATACTGTATCTGGCCCCTTCTTAAGTACGCCCATTCCCCCTCTTTCCACACAGAGCCTCAGCCAGTGGCTGTAGAAAGCCGCCTGCCTTGGCCCTCCTTCGCTCTTTCCTTCCGGTGGTCCAGCCCTCGCATGTCAAAGTCCTCCGATTCTGCCCTCCATCTTTCCCAGAGCAGTGAAGTTGAATCTTCCTTCTTGTTCAGCTGTTCAGTGAATGCACAACGTTCTTGTGGCATTGCTGCAACGTTGTAGCCAATGTAACAGTACAGTTCAGCTGGGAAGACGGTTTGGTTTGGACTGGATTTTGCAAGTGGAGTTGACTGCGCAGCCTGATTCTCCAGCGCCCCACGTTAATGGCGGCTGGCCTTGTCATGTCTCATGGGCCACAGTCTGCTGCAGGCTGCGGTTATGGAGGCCGTTTCCACTATTGCACCAAATAGATTCATTCGTCTTTCACCTCAGTCATTTGGCAATCCTTCATAAAACAGTGAGCCCCGAGACGTGACCATCCCATGCCGTTCCAAACACGAGGCCCACTTATGGCTGCATGAGTTACTGTGAGATGGGCTTCAAGAGCACCGAGATGAACATTCATGTTAAAATGCTGTTTCCAGGAGGAGATATAACTTCGCCTCACTCCTGGTAAGTCAAATGAAATGTCAAACCATTGTGAGAAACATCCTTTTTAAAGTCTGTTGTTATGTACCAATAGAGACACACAACTGTCACTGCAGATAACACTTCACGTGTATTAATGACATGTCCCTTTCCTTCATTTGATTACAGACTTATTATTAACAACATGAAGACAGAGAAAAATCAAATCAGGATAGAAACAAAAACAAGACAAACACGGGGCAGTAGCCAATGGTAATGATCCAGTTCACACCATGTGCACCGACATCTGAGAGGAGGCTCCATACTGCCGCCCGTCGCAGGCGCCGGCCCCCTGCTGGCCGCCTGCAGGACTGCTGATCATGTGCACGCCCTCCATCCCGTTGGACAGGTACTGGCGCTCAGTGAAGGCTCCACCCGGGGAGGGGGAGCAGAGCAGGCCACCCTGAGCCGCCGTCAGCTTCTCAGGGCTGGTGGCCAGCCTCGGGGAGGCTGGGAAATTGTATCCGTACAGATTGTAAGGGTTGTGGAGGGAGAAGGCGTTGTATGATCCCTGCTGCATGTGGTGGCTGCTGCCAAACATGTGGGCTGCAGAGGAGGAGGGGCTGGAGGAGGAGCCGGAGGCGGAGCCGGGGCCCGAGCCGCCGCCCGCCTGCATCACATACTGGAGCTGCGACGTGGGGAAGGAGCCCAGTTGGCTGCCGTAGGCCTCCATCTTGCCGCCGCCGCCGCCGGGCAGCGAGCCATGAGCGCCGGCCTGCATCCCCGCGGCGATCAAGGAGGAAGTCCTCTGGGGCAGGAAGGAGTCGGAGGCCTGGCCCGAGGTCATGGAGCCCCCCGCCTGCAGCCGGCCGTAGGAGCCGTCGGTCAGCCCGCCGTAGCCCTGCAGGGCGGCCATGTTGCTCCGGGCACAGGCGGGGTATTCGGAGAGGTTGAGGTTGCACAGCTGGCTCTCCCTGCAGCCCACATTAAATGTGTTGGGGGCCAGGTGGAAGGTGGGCGGGGAGCAGGAGGGGGACAGGAGATGGGAGGGCCCAGAGGGAGAAGGGGTGCCTGTACTGGAGGTGGTGGGGGAGGTGCCCGTGCTTCCGCCTGAATAGAAATAGAAACAGAAAGAATGTTATAGGAAATATGTGATCAGATGATCCGTGTGCATATATATATATATATATATATATATATATATATATAAATATATATATATATCAGAAACACCTGCAGAGATTTGAAGTCTGAGGTCTGAGGCTAACCCAGAAAGCACATCACACAGTGAAAGAGTCATTTTCGGATCACTCTCATTTGTGCACATATGTTGCGCTCATATGTTACAGGATCACTTTTAAGATAGTTTTAATGTTCTCCAAGCTCAGTTTATTATAAGTGCAACAAAATCCCTTCAAAATCTGATTTTATTATACGTCTCAAATCTTTTCCTCAAGATTTTTATTTGAGTTGGAACTCATTTGAATCACTGAAAAATAGAAATGCAATTTATTCCAGTCCTCGTCCAAATGCATGCCATACCAGGCTCACTGTATTCCTAATGGGAAATGTCACTTTAAATAAAACTGCTCATACCTCAGAAAAAGCATAGATTGGGCATAGTACTAGTCTCTGCAACAGAAAGCTATACTTACTCCCATAACAAAATGTACTGTATAAATAATTTAGGTATATATGCATGTATGGAGAAAATAACAGCCTTTGAGTACATTCACATCCAATATGTCAAGTTTCTGGAACAATAGGATAGCTGTGGGAAATCAATCATGTATTCTTTTATTAATAAGTATTTGGCCAGCGTTCATTTCATTTTAAAAAAAAATTTAGTCCAAAAACCCTGCATAACCAAGTAATTCAGGCCACTTTTGGCTGGGCTCTGACTTCACACCATATGCCTTTGATAATAACTGAGAGCTCCACTCTGTTCTCTCGTCTCTATGAGAGGGATATCATGGTGATGTCATGCTGGAAAACTGATGGTTTTCCTCCTCTGTCAAGCAGGAGGGAGAGCAGCTTCGGCGACACTGAAGGGGAATTATTGATCACTCCGTTGGACTGCATCTGGTGTGGCCGAGGCTACAAGTTCAAAGAGCTTAAAGAGTGAAGAAAGTGCACCGGTGACACTGGGAGTTTAATTAACATTTAATCGGATTTGTGTCATTGATAATAAACAGATGTTCTGCTGGAAAAGAAAACAATACTATAACGTCATGATACCCATGAGAGAGCAGCAGAAAAGTTGCTATAACATTATGCCCTCCACAAGAGCTATGACTAAATGGCTGAGCTGAGGTTTAGGAAGTAGGATTAGATCTAGTTCCAATGTCAGAACCCCAGTGCACCGAAATGCACATTATCGGGCCACAATATAATTTAAGGGATTATTACAATGCTATTCGGACCACATTCAGACCGCGCCCACCGGGTTCCGTACAGCCTCTGCCAGCCATGGTAAACATTAGGGAGGGCCGGGCTACGCCCACCTCAGGTAAACTGGCATTGAGCAGACGAGGACGTACTTGATAAAGACACGCACCTTGCTGTTTCTGCATGTTGGTGAAGTCCTCAAACGTGAGTGTCCGCACCGGAGGCCTCCAGAAGGCATAGGTTTCCATGATAGCCTCCAGGCCAGTCCTGTGGTGTTTGTGTGTGTGTGTGTTTGAGTGTGTGTGTGTGTGTGTGCGTGTGTGTGTGTGCGTGTGTGTGTATGTGTGTAAGAGAGAGAGAGAGTCAGAGTCAGAGTGGCAGAGGAAACTGGAAGGGGAACCATTAAAACGGAGCTGGTTTTTACAGTGTACATAAATCTGCATGACGTTTCATCTCAAATCTTGACACAGGTCTCTTTCCTGCATGATTTATTCTCCTCTGCGCTGCTGGGCCTGTTGCATGTAAAAGCCTCTCTCCTACTGATGTTATTTTAGGAGCTGTAATCCTTCAGCCACTCCGTCTCATTAGAAGGCCAAGCTAATCACCCTCAGAGACATTCTTGCGTCATTTCCCTGCTAAGCATATCCATCATGATCAACAAAACAATCCTAAAACTACCCTTTTCGAACAAGTCTTTTTTTTCCTAAATTAATATTACCAAACATGGTAGCTTTAATAAAATTGGTAATATCTGCACAAGTATAATGAATAAAACTTTGGGTAGCATAAAGATTTAAATTAAATTCAAGTAAATTAAGTGAGGAAGTGATTTCAGTAGTTATTTTTTCCACATTATTTACTCAGCCTAATTCATCTGCGCTCCACTCAGCTTTGTTACTGTTTTGTATTATTTTTAACTGCTCAGGTTTGTGAAGGGAAGAATGATGAGAAGAATAAAAAGGGATGCTGATGGAGAGCAGCGCTTAATGTTCAGTACATCTGGCACAAAAGCGCTGGCCAGCAGCAGCCTACAACAGTGCCATATGACCAGCTTTCAGCACTCCCAGGTAACACTGAACAGAAGCAGACAGCACTACCCCTCAACACATAAAAGCTCATCTGTCTCGGCACCTTAAATAACTGGTTGTTGGTGGTGCCGCATCATTTTATTTTATTGAGAGCAGCAAATTGCATGAATTTACACTATTGCCATGATGTATACAATACACAGTTTCATCGGGTCTGGAACTGCAAATTAATCACACTATATAAAGTTTACTAAGCAAACGCATTTCAACTGAACCTTGCATATCTAATGTTCTGTATTAAAACTGAAACCAATATATTAGAATAAGTCATACACACCCATGTAAAGTAAATAATGCACTTCCTAAGGAACAAGACATGATACCAGAGCCAGACCAGTACTTCATGTGTATGCATGTTTTTATGCTGAACTCATTCCAGACAAAATGAACAAAAAATGCTTACGAGCGTTTTGTTGTTTACTTTGAAATATGAGCAAAATTTTATTCTGTTTTGCTTGTTTTGTCCTAATTCAATTGCAATAGTTAATGAACAATAATTCTTCATTTGCAGAGTATTCTCAGTTATATTTGGATACTTTTTTCCTTTCTAATTAAAATATAAAATGACAAAATTTGTCACAGAAATGCACTGCCTCACTACTTAGTGGTTTGTGGTTTAATTTTGGCTATGTGCTATTTATATTACTTGCTACAGTAAACCACACAAGAATATAATAACAGTGCAAACAAATATGTAATAAATGTTATAATAAATAAATGAAAGGCTGAGCATATAACTGAAAAGGTGATATATTAACATATTGTATGCATATCTACAATATATAAGCATGAGGACAAAAACATTTTGTCATATATATATATATATATATATATATATATATATATATATATATATATATATATATATATATATATATATATATATATATATATATATATCCTTTCATCTGTAGTTTGTCCGCAATGAAATTTTAATGATAGTTCATAAATCAGGCTCTCTATTGTTAGAAAAATGAAAAAAGATGTCTCAAATATCTGTGCTGATAATGGGGTCCAGATGGACCTGCTTTCATGTGCTGTGGGTCTGTTTCAGCATTTCCCCTGTTACATGATAATTCAGACTCTGAGCGTTCCATCAGACATAAGGTCCATTCCAGCACTACAACAGAGCTAACCTCCCCGTTCCAATCGCATACTCCTTATCGTTGATTTCAGTAGAGCTTTCTTGGCAGGCAAGAGAACATCTGATTTTATATGGAACATCAGCTTTTTGGAGCAGTCTTTTGCAATTAAGTGTGATCCCTGGAGATTATTTCTGTGTTAAAGGGATCATGTTGAGGACCTCTTTGAGAAAGGTGCCGAGCCCTACCTGTTTCTCCCAGAATCCCGGAATCCTTTTGCAAAGGGGTTTCTGTCAATTTTTAGTCTGGTGATCTGTAAGGACGGCATGAGTAAGAACAGAAATAAACATAATGAAAAAACACATGCAAGGGATGTGATAAACATCATGGTGATGAACATATTCCACTGACCTGCTTCAACTGTTAAGGATTATCTAGTGAATCTTTAACATTAATTTTGGGTTCATAACATAAAAATTAATTCTGATCATGTTCTCTTTACAAGGTTAGTTATAGGTTATTTTATCAGCAGTGTATTGTACTGTACTGTTGTGAGCTGACCTGCAGACTGGAAAAAGCTAAATGTAAATGTATTTTACTCAGCCTAGACCACTTCATAAATCACTACAAAAATGGCAAAAAAATAGCACTACTGGATCAAATTAAAATATCCTTTGTGTACATTTATCCACCTTTCTGTATACCAACCCCTGCCCCCAAAAAAAAAAAAGAGACAATCTGATGCAAATGTAGTGAGTTGAGGTCTACCTTTAAAGCAAATGGCACACCAACTGACTGGTGTGACATGTGTAATTGCACACAGCACTGCACCAAATGTTGCCACTTGTGCTCAGGTAAACTCCCCATCCCTGTCTATTTTTGTAAAGGACTATGTATATATTTTTACATATGGTAAAAATTCTGAATATTGTGTGGTTACCAATGGTAAATACAGCATTAACAACTGTACTATACTACATTCATTCATTGCTTAATAAGTACATTATTAAGGAGCTCATATTTGCCAAGTTCAGAAAACTGCAAACAACATTACAATGTGCGCTGCTGACATTTGAAAATATAACTACAAAATAGCAACAGTACATATTGTTAGCATGTGTGCAATTTTTCACTCTGGCGATCATGGCCCACTTGTTCAACACACATTTACCAACACTGATTACTGTTGGACTGTATTTTTAATGACGTATGATACAGCAGGAGGTTATTTTCTGTCCCGGATACTGAATACTCCAAAATATTTCAGAAATCAGCAACAAAACAGTAAACTTTGTTGTAGTAATCATAGCTACACTCTAAGGTTATGATACATACTCTTTCCTACTCAGATTTAACACTGGGCATGTCAGTCGCAATTGATTTCAGAGAGGCCAACGAGTGCAGCGTGACAGGTAAGCTTGCACTGCAACTGCTTATGATTTTCAAAAATCAGTATTGTATGCTGTAAGATTTACAGTTTCATGGCATGCATGCTGCCCCTCTGATGACTCAACCCATTACTGTCAAGTCCCAGTGATGTATGATACACTACTTGTTTTGGGGGGAGTGAATATGGTGTGTGACCGGCAGATGCTGTGATTCAGTGCTCAGTGTCCTGGTGCGCTGATACAGAAAGCGGGGCAGATCAATCCTTCCTGGCCTTAAATCACATCTGAGAGGACAGTAAAACGTAGAACAGCCCTGTCTCTGTCATCTCTGCTATAAAAAACTACGGTTTGCTTCCTGCCCCAGCATAGCGGGAGAGGGGAAGTGTGAATGTGCTCCAGTGTGCTCGCGAAACTTGCCGAGACGGTGCTGATTGGTGGAACCCACCTCGCTGCACAGCAGTGCTGATTGGTGGAGCTGTCACGAGACAGTGGCAGCCCATGAGCTTGAAAGAGGAGACTATTGAAAACTCTCCTTTAACAGGTTTTGCTCTGAATCTGATAGATTGTTTTTTATTGTTTATCATGTTTGACAGGACTGGCAATTCTAGCCTTTGAGAATAGATAAAGAGATCATTCATGATGGTGTCTGAGAGTTGCTGTTGGTTCTCTCATAAAGTATGTTTGAAATACTCCTATTATCAATGTAAATTATTGCAATGTAATGAAAAAACAGTAATAATACAATTTTATAAGTCATCAGAGAACATTTGCATAGGTTTGTGAAGAACAGACTAAGAGGCACAAGTGCACAACTGGGTGAGTAATCTAATGGTCAGCTGAGAGGGAACTGAGAGTCAGGGCATCTTCAGCATGTTAGGGATGCCTTCCAGAATCTATGAGAACAATGCTAGATTGTAACAAGCACTACCAAATATAGATTTTAAAAAGATATAATACATTCATGTGTCATAATCTTTTAATAGCTCTCCTTAATTGGACGTTTTATTTTCTTTTTGCAGGGGCTGTCCCGGGAGTGAAAGCGTGCTGTGAGGGGCTGACCTGCTGGTTCTGATAGGCCGTCACGGTTGTGAAGACGGTCTCCGGGAAGCTGAATGTCCGCACCCCCTCTCCGCCGGGGACAGGCTTGGTGGGCGAGAGGTCGCTGCTGAAGTCCTTCCGGATCACATGGACCCGCGGCTGGTACTTGTGCATGGAGTGCAGGATGATCTGAGAAGCGCCGGAAAACGTCAATTAGCAGGATGCAACTTCACTGTGCGCTCCTCAACCCTTTCAAACGCACAAGTTTCATATATATGCACTTATATATATATAAGTTTAACATACTGCTGCCTTATGGAACCAATGAGGATTATGTTGTATTTGGAGGTGGGGGTTGGGGGGGGTGGTGGAGGAAGCCCACACCAGCAGCTTCAAAGCATATAGGTTGTGTGACCAAGCAGAACAGAACTCAAGTATTGAATGCGAAGATTTTACACCAGAAAGAGGGCAACAGGCTCATGTGGCTGAACAGTCCCCTCCGGTCCTCTGTCTGTTTCTAATTAGAGTCAGAGCGAGAAAAGTCCCTCAGTGCTACCAAAGGACCACAAGGTCAAATCAAAAAGAGGTTTTGAAAGCAGTACAAAAATCTGACAGAAAATGTAATATTTTGACTGTCACCCCCCCACACACACACCCCACACCCCACACCCCAATTTATGCCCAAAAAACACAGGCCTGAGCCAAAACTGATACCAAGGGGGATCAAGGCTGATGGACTACAGCATTGCAGAGGACTGTGTTCCATCGGCTATATATTGATGAAGACCACCCATTCACATTCATTCTCTGAGATGCCCTGTGCATCCCTCAGGTCAGTGCTGTTGTGGGTATTAGTGTATGCAGTCTCACAGAGATATTTCTACAAACATAATGGAAATATATCTCTTTGACAGAATTACCCAGACGATGAAAAAATTAAACCAAAGGAACAGCAGAATCAGATGCTTTAAAAGTGTTATCTGCTGCATGTCTCATATAGTACTTTGAGAGGACCTTAATAGTCATGTCTGTTTCTTCTTTCTTGTTACCACTGAACCTCTGTTTAATGTAAGATATGGTAAACAGCTGAGCTTGGCATGACTCAACTGAGCATGCTCAATTTGGTAAGGAGAGGGGGCGGATAAGGAGAGCAAAGGCCTTCCACAGAGGAAGTTCCACAGTTGGCACCCCCTGCTGTGAAAAATGCTCCCCCATGTTAATTTGAACAGCAACATATTACCACATTCAGGAGAACTGTATCATACAGATACAGCACTAACAACAAAGGCCACGTTTAGAACTACCCATACTAGAGGCTGAAGGCTGAGCCATATACAAGGCCAGCACATCCACTCACATTACACACACATCTGGGCTGGATGATCTGGACACAGGACAGGTGTTTTAACAGTGAGGGATTCCCAATGATGAGTTCAGTCCCTGTGTGCGTTTGTTGCAATGAGGGAAAACTATTGAATATTCTGCTCTGGTTGTCCGACTGATGACAGGTTATGTTACTGAATACAATGACTTTAATCCTGCCAAAGTTTTTTTTTTCAGTGAGTTAAGGAACATCTTGTGCCAGAATTTTAGCATTGCAGATCTCATAACCACTTCAGTATTGGACACAAAAGCAGAAAAAGATGTAGCTATTATATTTCCCAGCTTAGTCTGGCGGACCAGTGTGTGACAGTCACAACATTGCTGCATTGTTATGCTAATAGAATTCTGTTTTCATAATGCTTTTAGAATGTTGTTTTGCTAGGGACATGTTTTTTTACCCTTTAAGATACTTTTTCCTCCTTTAAGATTCATTTTCCTCATCTTATCTCAATATGCAGGTCTATATCTCACCTATGAAGTAATTTGCTGAACTACTGGCCCAACCCACTGTTTGTGTAGTATGTCTTGGACCATTGTAAAATGATAAACCATCACAATGTACAACTGGAATGCAATGCCAATTTGTTTGCTATCATTTTCCCTACTGCTGTAAACCATTGTCACTGCACTGTGAAATAAGATCCCGCTTAAAATGTGTCTGTGGTTATTATACAATGGCTCAACCTAACTCAAGTGATGAACAGGCTGATGTTGTTTTTTACTTCCATCACAGAGGGTGGCCTACAATTTTCAACACTGAAAAAAGTTTTCTCTCCACTGCAAAAACCACAAGAGGGCCCAGACAGTCAGCCAGCGAGGAAAAAAAATCCAGCCACCGCATAGCATTCTCTCAACCTTTCCCAAGGCACTGTGCTATCAAGCTAAAAACATTAAATCAATGTTGAGTGTGCTAGCTGTTTGAAAGAGAAAGCATAATGTGCTGTAGCCCATCACAAACCTGAGATCCAGCATCACCCCATTACTCACTGGTACTGTGACTGATGTCAGCAACGCATTACATCACACTGCAGGACTGGGGGGGGTCTGTGGCCTAGTGCACTTAATAAAAACATCTCTCACCAGTCACTCACAACCAAGTGGCAGAGTATTAGATCATACCGCTGAGGGATCAGGAGAGGTTTAAGATTCTATCTTGTGCACACAGAAAACTCCTAAAGACAAGCTTTTCCTGATTTGTTTTCCCAACAGAGGAAGAGAGGAGGGAGGGCCGGCTCTTGACGTGTTTGTCATGACAAGAAGAAATCAGCTGTGTGTGTTCAGCCTGAAAGGCTTGACCTGCGCTCCATGTTTTGTGTCACCAAAATCCACAGAGAGGTATTAGAGGTATTATCTGCTCATTATTAACCATTATACTCAGGAAGAATAGTGATATCAGATATGGTAGTTAATGGTAGTGTCTCAGTGTGTGCTGTCCTGAAGGTGTTATCACCCTTCATGAAGGAGGGGTGGCTAATATTTTCATGTGATTCAATGGAGTATTTAGTATCGTGAAGAATATGACTATATGCCACCTACGGTAAAACATACATAAACACCTCTACGTTTTATGTAGAAGTGTTCATAATTCTCCAGAAAGCTTTCCAAAATCAGTTTATTCAGCTTTCAAAACAGCTTTCTTGCCATGACTGCTGTTCACAAAATACATCCCAAAACCACTGAAACTGAACTTCTGGTAACATGGAAAGAGATGAATCATGTACATTATGAAGAATCTATTATTATTATTATTATTATTATTATTATTATTATTATCATCATCATCATCATCATATCATTAGTGGGACAGGCAGTTCAAAACAATGTCTAAGCAGCCCTTTGAGAAACCTTTGAAAATCATTCCAAAAGTGCAGACCTACAGGTGTAAAGTGCTCTCTTTTAGGCGAATATGCAAAGAGTTGTGTTTTATACATGTGCACAAGTATAAAGTACTTTGTTGTATGTGTTTAAAGCTCTCTGTTTTATAGAGGTGCACAGTCCCCTCTGCTTTCTACAGGTATAAAGTGTAAAGTGCTGTCTATTTCACACTGAGACAAAAGTCGTAGATGTGATGCTACGTAGGCAACTCACATGTCCCTGGTCGTCCAGCTCATTGTTGGTGAGTTTCAGCTTATCGAAGCTGACAACCTGTCTCATCCAGGTGTCCCCAGAGGCCAGGGAGTCAGGGTGGATGTAGACACGTGGGGGAACGGGGGAGTCAGCGTTACCTGCCACCATCCACTTGGAGCTGTGATAAACATACCTGGCGAACAGAGGACACAGCGGTGAACCCCAAACGCACAACACAGGGGAAATGGGTACACAGTGATCACCTACAAAAAACTGGCAACATACGGCAGAAAAGCTACTGAACTGTGACACTCCAGGACCTGAGTTCAGCAGCACTGATTCACAGCATCTGCTGTGCTACGCACCATCCCATTAAATAAGCGGGACTCTCCTGGCATTGAAAGCGCATGATAACATCGCTGTAGTGATGCAGAAAGGTTGTGAGGGCAATGTGGTTTATAAGCTTGGCAGAGGTATTGAGCCAGAAACACAATGACAAGCACAGAGCTTTCAGGCACACACAGCTTTGAGCCACACAGTGTTCCTCTTTGCCACAAGATGATGTTTGTTTCCACTCGTTCACATGTATTACATTTACATTTTAAAAAAACAGCGTCAGCACACAATTAATAATAATTATAATTTTTTTTTCTATGTGTATTTGGATACGGGATGTGTTCTGCCCCACCCAAAATACAGCATTCCTTCAGCTGGCTGTAAGACGGTAAGCACACTGGGAGCCCCAAACAGACAGCTGTTTGCCTTTAGTTCTGGCCACTCCAGTTGTAGTGGAAAGTGCCTTGCTAAATCGGCTCTGCTAAAGTCATCATTAAAGGGTAAAACATGGACAAAACTCTCATTTTTGCCTGCTTGTTATTGCTTACAAGTATTAAATGCACCTGTAGCCCCCCACAGAGAGTGGCAGGCACTCCTGTAATTTCCTGTTTGGAGCGCTGTTTAGGGTTATGGTCTGTGTAGCAGGGAAAGTGTTAAAGGGAGAAACCTTAGCCTGAAACAGAACTGAAATTTGATTAGTCCCTTTCATCTTTCTTAAATCTGCCATCTGGCACCAGCAGAATCAAAGATTGGACTTTATGTGACACCCGTTTGGACGGAGAGGGAAACACCCACCCCACCTCCCTCACTCCCCCATTCCTCATCATCATTCGACAGTCCACACACACACACACACACACACCAGGCTAGGCCGTATATTGGGTTACCTGACTGACAAACCACATGTCACCATTACAGTGCCCTGCAGGGTTGACAAGTGTGTGTGTTCCTGCATGTGTGTGTGCGTGTGTGTGTGTGTGTGTGTGTGTGTGTGTGTGTGTGTGTGTGTGTGTGTGTGTGTGTGTGTGTGTGTGTGAATGTATATACGTGCATGTGTGTTTTTCAGTGCCTGTAGATGTACATGTTTGAAAAGGTGAACTTTAAAATTTTACAGCAATGAACTACGACATCTAAACAGAAAGACTTGCTCATCATCATTCTTGTAATTTCACCTGAAGTTAAAATATGACTGAAGCATACATTTAGCAGTAGGCTACATATATTGACCCAAAGGAGAGGAAGCAGAAACAGGCCTAAAAAAACCGGGAAAATGTTTTTCATTGTTAAAAGGCCACAAGCTAATGCAAAAGTTAATTCCATGTTTGATCAGTAAAGAAGCCCATATTTCCAAAATAATTGGACATTCCAGGGATAGAAAAGACACTATACAAAGCAGTGTATCCAATGCCTTGTGGGAAATTCCGCAGCCAAAAGGAATTTCCAGCTCGATTTTACAAGCACATTTGGATTCTAAAATCTTAAAGTTCTTTTATGCATTTTGCTACAAGACTACTTTTTCGGTCAGTAAAACTGCTTCATTTCTACTGAAAATAATATAGTTGCATGTGCTGAAATGCATACAAAACAGTTGCCCATTCAATGGTGATGAAAAACAAAACATCTCTTCTGTGACTGATTGACGCAGACCAAAACACAGCTTGTCAAATGAAGAACCTCCCTGGGTGCACCAATCAGCCTCAAAACACTGGTATAATGAACCCATGCAGTAGTGTGTGCAAAGTAGATTCTACACTTGCATGCAAAATTCTGGTGCTGATAAGGGGGGATATATACCTGTATCTTTTGTTGTCCACCGGCACAATGTCCATTGCTATATAGTACTGCTGATGTGCATCCAGACCCAGGATCTTCACTCTCATGGCTGGAAACATTCTCCTGAGAAGGAGCGAAATAGAGACATAAAAAGGTGTTGCTGTTGTTGTTGTTCATAAACTGCACTTGGAGTCATAAAAGATCTAACTGGCTCCACTGCCTGCGAGATGACTAACATCTCTCTTTTTTTATTCGCATGCCGATTTCAATAAGGAAACATTTATCAATTAAAACTTCAGACAAAATGTTGTCTTATCTTCCCCAACTGTCATTGTTTGAACGTAAACAAAATTAACACTGAACAAATGTGTTGTGATGGAAGTAATACGTCCTTCAGCTTGCTATTGATTTAAAGAGACAGCCTCGGCTTTCCAGTTGAATCAGTCCCATGGAAGGCTTGTCTTAGTTTGGTCCCAGCTGTGTTGGGCAGGGTCAGTAAGAGAGGTCAGCAGCACACAAACACAGGGACAGACAAACCTGAGGGCCAGGGCTGACACACACAGAGACAGGCCAAGTAAGAGAAAGGGAGCGCGGCCATCTCATCAGCAATAAGCGGGGTGTCCTGTAAGTCCCACTGCAGACCCCTAGTGTGCATTTTTGCCATCAACAACAATTGGACAATTCAGTATTTCTTGTACATTTTTATAAATTATATTTTTGGATTCAGCCTCAACCCACCAACACCATATGGCTTACAAGGGTAAAACCAGATCCAGATAAAGTCTCTGAACTTCTTGTTATTAGCTATTCCGCTTCCTCCTCCTTCAAATAAAGTTAATGTACCATTACACTACAAACAACTGAACAATCCAAATTCACTATGCTAAGGTACAAAAGTGAGTTGATTAAAAACAATAAGTGTGCTTATTATTAAAAGGTCTGTTGATGCACAGTTCACTCATCACGTTGTAAACACCGATATTAAAGAATCCTGTGTGTTCCATCAGGAAACAGGTGATGTATTCTGAATGCACTAGGAATGAGAAATTCTCCCTCAGCCATTACTACCCCGTCCTCAGCAATGCCAGCCACTTGCTGCAAACCGTGGAAAGCGGTTACATTGTTAACAAGGTACCCATTTAAAGTGTAATAGTGAATGCAGAGAGGCACATTAACTTAATTCCCCATTCAATGTTTAAAAATGGAATTTTCTTTCATTTTAGAGTCATAAATCTTTCCATTTATAATGAGTGAGTTATTTTTGTTTCCTCTTCGTTTGAAATGTATAGTGCTTAGCAGATGCATGAAATAAATACTGCACATTCAAAGAAGGCTTATGTTACCAAAGTTAAAGTACTTAAATGGGTATTCATAAATATAGATTTAATATGAAACCCTTCCAAAACTTGCCAGATGGATGGGGATAGGAAGTATAATACAAATATAAAAAGGAGAGCACCTCTGCAAACCATTGTTTTTTTCATTGTTTCCAGTTTTATACATGAAAGAAAACAATGGATGTCATCAATTGGTGAAGATTTCTGGCATGATATTTTCTGGCTATTACAACTGGATTACTAGTCATTGCAACTAGTCTATTACTTGCATGTATTTTTTCCTGTTGTTTTAAGTTTACACAAGATGTGCATTGCATATTTCATAATTCTCCAGAAAGCTTTCCAAAATCAGTTTATTCAGCTTTCAAAACAGCTTTCTTGCCGTGACTGCTGTTCACAAAATACATCCCAAAACCACTGAAACTGAACTTCTGGTAACATGGAAAGAGATTAATCACGTACATTATGAAGAATCTATTATTATTATTATTATTATTATTATCATCATCATCATCATCATCATATCATTAGTGGGACAGGCAGTTCAAAACAATGTCTAAGCAGCCCTTTGAGAAACCTTTGAAAATCATTCCAAAAGAAAATCCAGGGAAAAGTTTCCTTCACAGTCAACTTGGAAGCTTGGAAGCTTTGTTGAGTGAATATTAGTCCGTTGTACGGTGATGAGTCAATAACCCGAATACAATACTTTTGTTGGAGAAAAAATAAAATGGATGCTGTTACACAAGTTATATATTTAATAACAATTTTTATTCCCTGTACTGTTAGATTCAATTCCCTAAATAGACTGCATAGTATAACCGAAATTCACTTTAATAGAACTAATTCGGTTTTATTTAACACGTAAAGTCCTCTATTATTTGATGCAATTAAAAAAAAGTAAATAATAAAAAAAACATTTTAAATGTTTTGCAAATTTCAGCTACAATGAGAGGGAACCTTATCCAACCATGTACTACTACTTCTGTAACGGTTACTAACAATGATAATAACGTCAATGGTTGCTATAGTTATTAATGTTGCTATTATTATTAGTCGTAGTATCAGTAATAGCAGTAGCAGCAGTAGGCCTACCCAAACGGTAAAACAGACTAGTGATCATTACATTGTCTAATGAATAATACTGGCGCAAAAACACGATTATACATGACCTTCTGTATAAAAAATAATACAGTTCTCTAGAGCACTACATAATAATCTGGTCGGATCTATAACCCGAAGGAAACTCCCTTGATTCTGCGTGTGCCGAATTTCTTCTTCGAGTACATGCAGTGAAAGAGTTGGTTTTAATATAAGGCCTTCTGTTATAGAATAACGAAAGACGTTCATTGATGGCTTTTCCCCGTTGATTAGCCACTACTGTGTATAAACCTAGTGAAGTGACTCTCAATATGTAGAGTCTAACCTATATCCAATCGGTACACCTACCTGCTGAACACAGCTTTTCATTGCTCGTCTTTCAGTAACCTTTCACTAATTAATATTTGTTTTTCGGCACTGTGTTAGAAATCATTTGAAAAAGTGTTGAACAAATAAATGTAAATAGGACAAATACGATATGTGTTAGATCGAAGAGGTCAACCTTTATTTCATGTCCTGTAGATATAGTAAAACACTGCTTAAGAGAATAAGTATAAAATTCAAATGAATTTTAATATGGGCGTTCACCATTGCCTTATTATTATTGTCTCACCAGAGATTAATACCATGACCTTGCCGGAATAACACAAATGTAAAAACACAGCGACAAAATTGACTTTAAATAGTTAAGGTTAATGCACTTTTAATTTCGAAACTGTTCTATCAACTAATCCATCGGTGTGTATATTTTATATAGTTTAGTATAGTTTATATTTGATATAGTTTATCGTAAAATTATAAATGCTCAAATGCGACAGGAGACATCGTGAGACTCCGGCGAAAGAGTGAGAGGAGATAGGAAAGTTGTATTTTTTCAGTTTGCGACATAAGTGCTGCCCAAAAGATCAAGAAAACTATTTCAAATAAATTAAACTGATACAGCACCCATCGTGTGCTTGGTCTCTAATATCAGTAATCGCAGGAACACTTTCACGCGGCAAGTATGGCTCAAGAGTACAGAGTAGCACTCGCGCGTCCAGAGCCCTTTTGGCCCCATGTGCAACGCATTAGCACCCCCGCAAAACATAGCGTGCTCGGGTTATTCCCCTAGCAGAACGCTATTTCTGACATTTCCACCTAATGTGCATTTGTGAAGATGTGTTTCCGTTTCTTTTTTATTCCACTTGCGGTGAGCATGCAAGCTGCTTACAATAACGGAAAAAATGGTGCAAGAAATGTCTTCTGGTGTTAACTTAAGACTTAGTAAACAAGATGAGGTCATCTGAGAAAACAAGGGCCTACTACAAAACTATCATTTTACATGTATTGTAAAGAGTTAAAATTATGAATATGCATTAACCAAAAATATACTTCAGATGTCTGAAACGTATTAGTTTGCATGGCCATTGGTCTTGATTATGAGAGGCTAGTTACCTGCCGGCTTTCGTAATGATCATCTCCGTGCCGATGTCGTGGAAACGCTTCCAGAGGTCAGCGCATTGCAGCTCCACCTGGATCTCCTCCATGGAAGAGGAAGACGAGGGGTCGCAGGGAGTGGGGGCCAGGTCCGAGGGGGAGCCGAACGAACAAGACGTCCTCTCAGCCAGGCCCTCGCAATCTGAGCCGGGACTGGCTTCTGAATCTGCAAGCAGCATGAGTGAATGCGTTTATAAAAATAAAGGGATAAGTAAAGGAAAGAACAAATGGCCTCCATAACAAAAGACCAGTGTAGACAGAACAAACAAGCCTTTTGAGGGTTTCCACTGTTAAAATTACACAACCTATAGCCAGAACACACATATCACTGGGGAGATTACGACCACTGGCTTTTCGCAGAGACACTGAAAACTGATGCAAAGGGGGAAGCAATTTGTCATCTTTTTCATAATTGCATTGTACAGAATGTCATCTTTTCCATCTCAAGTACTTAAATGGCATGCCCAGCATTGAGGATACAAATATTGTCAATATTATTACTTCCATAATAAACTTGGTCCCTAGCAACAATTAGTGCTTCAGCATATACATGCTAATATATTTAGAAATACAGTAGTTTTCCATGTACTTCTGTTCATTGTAAATCTTACAAGGACATTTATTTCATACAGTTTCAGTTTCAGCAAATAAAAAACTGTTTTCATATGCAAGTAATGAGCCACAGTATATTGGAACAGAGATGTATTTTCTTTCTATCAGTTTTGAAGTGATGAACATTACAGCATGTATTTTCTGTGAGGGCCTTCAAATGAAAGAAAAACACATTTCACTGGAGAAGATCCTCCCCAATTGACAGATAACACTGCATTTGAAATAAATGACATATTACTTTCCAGTTTGAGTGGGTAAGAAAAAATAAAGAAATAAGCAAAATAAATAACAAAATAAAGAAAATAGCCAGTAATTATCAGCTGTAAGAATCTGGACTATTATGTATATTGCCATGCTGTCTGCTTTGTGTACATATGGAGTAAGTCTCATTAATCCGCAGCAATATGTTCCATGCGTATATAGTGCTAGCAGAGGTATATCATAGTCAAGATGCGCTTGGGCCTCTTGCTACCCATATTAGCTTTGGTTTCTCCCCTTGTTAGAATTCAAATTCATTCAATAATTTAAGATATGCTAAATTACTGCATGTGTTACCAAACCAATCTTGGCAACAGTTCCTCATTGTTTTATGTTAAGGAAATTGCATTTAACACTGTGGAAACAAATTATGTATGTTAGAAACAAGTAGTTTTTGTAGATTTAGTTTTACATTTCCCATAATAATACTGTTCGGCTCAGCTCGGAGCAGCTCACAGCCTCAGAGACCGAGAGTCACCATAAACACACTGCACCAATGGGACGCTTCTGGTGGAGGGGCACAGAGAATGGAAAAATTGGTTATTGCTGTACATTATAACTAATGTATTAACACTTCTTTGATAACGTGTTTTTCTCATGCCGATAAAACTGTCTGACTTTGAAAATGAGTCGATCGGAGAATGGACGCGGCCCCAGCCTTGCGCCGACCCGCAGCAAGACACAAACGCTTTCTGAGGGCAACGTGAAGACATTGATGTGAAGGGCAGATAAACCGCAGAAAGCAGGAGAAAAAAGGAGACCTTTCAACGTCTCCCTGAGAAGTGCTCTCTGTGTAATTGGAATGATATGTCTCTCTCTCTCTCCCTCCCCCCTCGCTTTTCTGAAGAGCCGAGGAACGCGGGTGCTGAGTTGGGACCTCGGCTGCCCTAGCCTGCGGAGTTCCGCGTGGTGTCGTTTCATTGCGCGCTGTCATCGGCCCGGCTTCCTCTGCCCCGAGTCAAAGTTCAGCCTTCAGCGTCTCGCAATCCCCGGCCAGAACCGTGGGCCGCGGCCCTCCGGGCAGGTCTGGGCTTGGACGGACGAGCGGGTCATGTGGTCCCGGCACGGTGTCACCCCGAGGCTGCTGCCTCAGGCCTGTGGGGTGATTATTTATTAGCCGAGAGGCTCCGTAACGTGACCCTCAGGGCCAGCACTGATTCAGGTGCATGCACTCAAGATAAACAGCGCTCAGGGATCAGAGAGAATGACACGGCAGCTCCCGGAGGCGAGGGATGTAAACGGCCCATTTCATGGGAGCTAATCTGCTGATTGCTACATGCGTGTGACTAATGATGGCTAAGCACCGGGCCCAGATGATCACAGGCTAACCACACCTTTCCCTGCTTCTGTGCTGGAGAAGTGAGCCTTCTTTAAGCTCAATTAACTTGTGGATGAATACAGAATTACTCATTGGTTTAAGTTTCTCAATGAATTTAGTTAAATAATGAGCAGGACCACCGATGACCTGGATTATGTTTGTTGTCAGCGCTTTTGTCTGAACAAAGGCTTGAGGACTGTGAAGGTTCAGTCATTTCATGTAGAGTAGAAATGATCATGCATTAAATAACTTCAAACATACAGAAATCTACACAGCATGGGGAATAAGATCGGATAAGCACAAGAACTGAATACCCTCTAAATATTTACCCTCTAAATATATTAGAACAATTCCACACTTAACACACAAAAAGTAGATTAAGTGCATTTGAATAAAGTCTTAGCAGCTGTTGCACACTTGAAAGAAGTCACAGTTGAAACTTTGGAGCACAGTTATCCATCCTAAGGGACTGAAACAGCAATGCCTGTTTCTGCAGTGTGGAACACTGCAGCAAAGAAAGAGAAATGAAACACAGGAATGTAAAGGCTCTTTTTAGCACAGGATCACACTGCATATGAATGCTTTCATTGCTGTCACCAATGGTACCCTTCTATTTTATAGAAATAATTCAGTAATTGCACTCACTGATACCAACTATCAAATAATGTAAACCCATTTTCTGAAGAGGAGACAAATAATATAGATTCAATGAGTTATTCTTATGTTTTAGAATTATATCCAGGTACCGTGTATTCTTCTTTTTTTTATTTTAGAACTACTTGGATTAAAAGAATATATTATGGGCCATTGTTGGGCCAAAATTTTAAAACTATAAGATAAATACTTTTGAACTGATTCATACAAAATTTATTATTTATAATATTATACATATAATAAGCGTTGTTTCCATATCCTTAACGTTAATATAAAGTTAATAATGTACATAATAATTGAATTCAACGTGTTAGTATATTTTGTATTAATTCTTGTAAAAATAGCACTCATTCAAAATCCTAAATGTCGTCTTTTCGCATTAAGGTTAGAAATGGAATTCGCTCTTTTAAAAACAATCATGTATGTGCATACATGTTTGTCATATTTTTGTCGTGAAAATCTGTCCGAACGTTATACACCTCAAAATTAGTAGCGTTTCAAATGGTTTAAAATGATGTGACATTGAGCGGCGCAAGTAACATACTGATATTTTTATTTTTATTTAATCTTATGTATACTAAATTCACGCGGGTTTGCTGCGTCAAGTATTAATAGTAAACAGAGCGTGCTTTCGTTCATATTTCTGAGGAAGAGGTGCATACGACATTCTGTACACACGCCGCTTCTGCTTGAGTGCCTTATATATGCACAGGGTGAGAGAATTTCTGAAACTGCTAAGGGTTATAAACTGGAAAAACTTTTTTAATTAATGAAAAAATACTAATAATTAAATAAGGAGCCGTTAAAATCCTTTTTAATAAGGATACTTTGAAATTGCTGATGCTAGGGTAAAGTCAGCGGCAGAGACAGCTCACGACCCCACAGGGAAACGTTTCGTGATGTATTGTGCTTTAATGGTGTTTGCTGGTTTTCTTTTACTTTTGAGCGCCATTTTCCTCCTAGGGATATAGGCTACTTTAATATGCATGTCATATGCTGGTTTGAAGTTGCACATGAAGGCTCAAACCATCGCCTGTAAGACGAAAACTGAACCGCACAAAAATGACCACAGAAGCGGGCTGTTTTCAATGAGCACGGACCTGCGTGAATTCTCGCTGCCGCTTGGGGAGATGGAACACCCACATTCCAAAGACGGCACCGCCGGAAAACTTCGTCTCCAACAGCTCAAACTTCAGGGCCTTTTCAATCAACTCCATACTTACAAACAGTCCGCTTTTATAAGGACATAAACGGACGCTGACTGAATATGTGAGCCTTGTTGATATCCTGCGGAGTTGCTGTGAACAGATAATGTAATATCAGTTCTTTGAGAAGGATTGCAAGTGATGAGCAGTCGTCCCGCGCACTACACGCACAAGACTGTAGCCTTGTCAGGCACGGCTCCTCTCCTCTTAACTCTGTCTTCTTCGATCAGTTCCTGGCAATCTTTTTGCCTTGCAGAGACTCTCTATTTGTCATAACAGTTACGAAAATGAGAGTTTTTACTCGCGTTACCATCAATAATAACAGTATTTGTATAGTCGACTTTTTAAAGGTAAAACTAAAAAATGCGAAACTGCGGCTGTACATTATTTTTGCAATTTAAAATAGGATATGGTCTTTATATCACAGCAACGTTTGTCATTACAGAGCAACGAAAATGCCAGTGCAGGAGAAGAGTAACCACAATTAACATACAATTAATTGCAATTGATACTTTGCTTTTAATACAAATACCTCCCTCGTGTCAGGAGTAAATTATATGTGGACACGAGGTGAAACGGTTCACACAAATGTCGTCAGTGACATCAGACTATCTTTGTACACCCCGTTGTCTTTGTCAAACTACCCTCGGTCTGCCATTTTCATGTCTGTTTTTAGGCCAGTTGTTTATTACTGCTTTGCAAATGCGCATGCTGGAGAGGCGGCGCTTGAATATTTCACTAAATACCCAGATATTTGTTGTAATTGTTGTTTTCTTGGTGGCTTGATACATGTCGTTAGACTGTAGTTATGTGATTATTTACGTGCGTATTTACGTGGCTGTACAGTGGGATGTTATTTATCAAATGAGTGATTCACAAAGAGCGATTGAGGAGAGAGGGAGGGAGGGAGAGAGTGAGTCACCCTGACATCAGTTGTTGCTCGATCGTTAAATCATTTTCAAATAATTTTTCATTTTTGTATAAATTAATGAATATTTGCTTGCTTGCGAAGGCAGACCAATATTTTGTCTGCCTTCGTCCGTGCCAATATATTGTCCGTGCCAATATTTTTGTAGAATTGGAATAATCAAGAATTACGAATTATAGCGCTGGGGCCGTTCGAATCAACATAGGCGCTACACTTCCTGTCACGCACCTTTGATGGTACGTGCATCACAGCTGACCGTATGTGACAGTGTCAGCACTGTTAAAATGAGGTTCCTTTTTTGTAAACCTGAGAGTGGTCAGGTTTTGCTTTGCATTGTATTCAGCCGTCGATATGACCACTGGACGAGTAGTCAAAAAACTGCTCCAGAAAATTTAAGTGAACATATGAAGTGTTTTTAAACACAACCTATATGGTAATATATTCCTTTAATGTTCATTTGTATCACCCGCAATTCGCTTATCCATGTATGTGTTCACAACGTGTTGTAACAATGTGCTAACAAGAGCATATAGTTTTTCTAATATTTTCTTAAAATAGTTCCTTTAAAGATTGTTAATACATGTGTATGTAAATTTTTGAACATTTGAATAAGCGACCGGTGAAAGAAAGTGTAATGTCACCTCGTACGTGTTTTAATTATTGAATACACCTTTACCATTCCCACCTTTTTCAGTATCTGACCTATATATAGCCTGCTACACATTCCGGCCTACCTTTGATCAAGTTTTTTTCAAGGCAGGAGATATGTCACATAATTTACTCACTTTATTTAAATGAGCAAATGGGTGAGTCGATCTGTTCCACAAATAAGCTATATCTATGTTGCGCTATTTAAATAACTACATTAGGTAATAGACGAAATATAACTAGTATTCCTCATGTGTGGTCTTTAAAATGAGTGTAGATATAAATATACGCGTACGGTCTAATCTGTCAATCACTGAAAATGTCTTTAGTTAAATTCACAGATTTTCAGTTTTTCAGCCATTTCTAGTATCTAGAGCTGTCTGTGTGTCCTGGTGAACGTTACGCATAAAGTGATATATGCATCTACAGTGAGCATATACATTACGCATCCCCTACAATATCATGTGAAGAAATTTTATGTTTGATCTTATAATAAATTATAACTATTCTGCTACGTTGCATGCATATCAATGTGCAGTATTTAATAGACGTTTTCAAGAGAAAGCCATACAAAATATATATAAATGGAAAAAACATTACATTGGTGCATTATATTCAGTGGACAGTCAGAGTACAGAGTAGCAATCATACATTTCTGGGTAAAATATTATGGTTCTTCATGCAACAGCAAAGTGTGCGGGAAACGTCTCGCAATATCTTCGGATGACGAACTGGAGCCATTTTTGTGCGGTTCTGTCGCCAGATTTTTAGAATTGGTGTTATAAAAGTCAGTCACGGCCAATACAATCGCTCACGTTCGCAAGCGAAGGTTGCGCTTCTGCACTCTTCTCTAACGCTCACTTGCCTCCTTGCTAAGCAGATTGTTCCTGACATTATGTTCAAGTGTACAGAGTGAAATAAATGCCAAGGTCAGGTGAGTCCTGGACGCAAAATATGAAGCGCCTATCACGCGGAAATAAGTCCCTTCAAATAGCATTTTTAGTCTACTTTTATTTGAACTGCTTCAAATATTCGTATATGCGTCACGAGGTTTTCTACAGCGTACGAGTGGAAATACACGCCATACACAACCTTAAGAATTACGCCAAAATATTGAATAGTTATAAATTACGTAAAGTCCACAATATAAATTATGGCCATACCTCTTGCAGCATCGTTTGACAACTATGCAGTCTTATTTTAATGCATATTTTCAATGTATTCATATAGATATTTACTACATGCAACGAATTATTTGAAAATGTGCAATAAATAAGTACCCGCAGATGTCCAAAACCCGCTACAGAGTGAAGAGCATATTTTCTCAAAACTTATGTTGCAATCATGATGCTAAGTGACTAAGTCGAGCTTCTTAGGGTTTATTGTTTGTAATCCTTTTCTTGAAACAGAGGTCATATAAAGTCTTTCACATAGGCCTCTACAATTTTAGGAGTAAAACCAACTTTAACAAACTCCATAGATTTATAACATTTCGGTCAGTGAAATGACATTCCACACTAGGAATTCTGTCTGCGATTAAAGTGTGCCATTACCGTGTAACAATTGTTGAATATAAAGACAAAACTCGATCCCTTACCCCCGAGGGACCAGGGGAATATAGTTTTTTAGCAATAGTGCGGCGTCTCGGTGCGGTTTAATGATATTAGCATATGTTATATACTTTATAATGAAGAAAGACTTTCGTTTTTCAAGTATCACACCAAACATTCATGTTCTGGGATTTTAAGATAGCGTAATCTCAGCTGGTAAATGTCTACATACCCTAATGGTGGAAAATTGTGATTAATACGTAATTTTGAATGCTTGTGGTAAGTGGGTTATAAAGAATACAGATTGCAAATTCAACGAATAAAATAAACAACCTTGGTCTATGTGCTGTTTTGCGTTTAGCATGTGACATCATCTGCGTGTGCAATAACATGGTTGTATGTATGCATCTTTATAGTAAAATCAGAACAGCAAAAACCAAAAAGCCAGTTAGACTATTATGGTCATTACAGACTAACCAGGGTCAATATCCAGGCAGTGAGCTGGGTCCTCGCCGTCTCCGAGCGGTCCGTTGGTCGCGAGGCTTTCCATGGACAATTCCAACTCCTTTTCCTCCCAGCCCCGGAGCTTCCTTTTCTTGTTCGTCCCGATCAGAGCTTCCACCGAAAAGGCGTGCGCTCTCGAACTCAGAGCGGCGGCAGATCGCCTCCTGTCACTCATCTCTTACACGGAAAATCCCAAAGAGAAAAAAATCCTCCTTCCAGAGGGCGAGAGGAGCAAAAACGTGCACAGACTGTTTAAAACAGAAAACACTCTCCAAAGATAAAAGTAATCCAGAAACTAGAACTAATAAAAGTTGGCTACATAAGGCTTCTCGGGTGGGGAGGTGCCATTTCTTTTTTGGGGCTCTGCTAACTCAAGCCCCGTCTGAAAAAGTTTGGACGGTATCACTGCTTTCTGTGTCCCTTTGCCTCTCCCCTTCTCTTTCTTTCCTCGTCCAGTACCTCGCTATCTCTCTCTTTCTGATTGATAAACACTTCTGGAGAACTTTTTTCCAAAGCGGTTAGGGCAACCCTCTCAGCTCCTGTCAAATTCTGTGCGTCCAATAAGAAGCGTGGAAAGGGAAAGAGCCAAAATATGTTATCCAATGAGAGAAGAGAAACTCTAACTCACTGGAGCAGGGATCTTAAACTGGGGCCATTAGATGCGTGTTCTAAAATTCTCTCGTCGAAGCTTAACGTAAAATACCTATATATTCCACATATACGCAATATGCAATAAACGTTTAATAAACTCAAAAAAGATTTAACAAAAACACCAATGGCTGGTGCCTGGGGTTTAAGATGCTTTCGCTGAAATTCAAACCACTGACAGGTAGCCAACCGTTTGTTTAAATACAATGGAAATGCTGTTATTTGTTACCTTTATAAATTTAGTTTCTTTTGTAAAATTACGGTCTACATAGACAATATAAAATATGTTAAAAAAAACTCCAATGCGTATTTGTCTTCCAAATGTATCAAATACCCATACAAACATTTGATTTTTTTTCATTCATCTTTCGTAAATTCTAAATTAAGTGAAGTGCTTGCTACCGATACTGATATGTGAGCAATTACTGGCAAACTGGCAATATTGGCATTAGGTGCTCAGAAATATCTATATTTAAGAGTTGTGTATTTATCACTTTTCTAGGGCGTAGCCCAAATGTATCTTTACCAAAGTGAAGCGTGTATTTAGGATGTGCTGGCAATGTCATCCTCTTCTTTTTTTTTCTTAATTTTTTTATTTTTACACTTTCAGAACGTTTACAATTAATGCCTCAACGTGGGAATGCTGCCTGTGCATGAACACCTGCTTGTTTGGATTCACAGGTTGCACTATCACCTTAATAATTAATAGCCGATCCGAAGTTGTAAATTTCCTTGAGTTCAAAAGATGGGATAGGTAGCTCGGTCATTACTGGGATTAAAATAAAAAAACTGCAGGAAACCGAATGGTGAGCTGGGTTATTCCATAAAGTACGTGTGCCTTTGACGCGCACAGCTCGAAGGCGAAAAACACTGGTGGGAAAAAGGTAAACATTGCGTACAGTTTTTTTTTTTAACTTAAGATTTGCAGAGAAAAGAAAACATTTGTACAAATGCATTTAACATAGCATAAAGTACACGTAAACTATTTATTGTTTATCAAACTTAAAGTCAGGAGGTGATATAATTGTTGAGATGTGTTGCTCATAGTTGCTCGTTAAACTCATTTCAAGGGTGTTTATAAGACGGTACTGCTAAATCAGAAAATCATTTATTATAGCGATTCTACTGTACTGCACCCTCACTGTTGCGTCATTAGAATAACATAGACTATTAATTTCTGGGTGTAAAGAAAATACCCATTCTGCCCTTACTTTTGGGAGCATTACCGTATTTTAAAAAACCTTCGCGACGTGTTTCATATGAATGGCCAGCTCATGAAATGACAAAGAAAATATCTCTCAAAACAAATGTACTAATGTGTATAAGTAAAACAACAGAGTATATACAAATTAGACAATTGCGTTCCACAGTAATGATAACACCATGAAATGATATGCAAAGAAATTTAAATGTACAATGCAGACATACAATACTACAATTTACACTCATATAATGTGCTCCGGTACTTACCGAATTTTCACCCGCCGACGAAAACAGCGTATGATGCACGTATGTTGGTAAATACATGGTTTCGTACCATTAATATCAGAAATGTTATTTTAAATGTTGCGACACGTCTAAATGAAGGGGAATGGGTTTAT
Organism: Megalops atlanticus; assembly: GCA_019176425.1. Taxonomy (NCBI): domain Eukaryota; kingdom Metazoa; phylum Chordata; class Actinopteri; order Elopiformes; family Megalopidae; genus Megalops; species Megalops atlanticus. The sequence continues at coordinate 20,287,323 of CM032886.1, forward strand.
TCAGCATTTTGTTTAGGGTAATTTTCTGAACATGTGTGATACCAAATGCAAAAAAGCTAGATAAACGGTATGCGTAGGGAACCTTTTTTCGCTTTTTTTCTACCAATCACTTTGATTAATGAAAATGTCACGTTTTATAATAATCTGATGTATATTATAATATGAGTTGTCAATATATTAAAATCAATCACACCGTCTTTTTGTTTTGTGTTCTCTTTCTATTTCTGCGTCAAGATCTTTTATCCCAATGAAGTCATACAGATAAGCTGACCATTTAGTTAAGAAATTTGTGCTAATCAGTTAAATGTCCAGGTTGATGTGTTTTTCTGTTTTTACTTTCAGATTGCGGTTGTAATTTGAATGTGCCCTTGCAGATTTAATTAAATGGAGGTTTAACAAGAGCGTCTGGTATTATGTGCATTTACACATACGGTACATACACATTTAGGAACAGGAATAGACTTGGGTGTTTTTTTCCCTCGGTACCTGGCCAAATATGTTACTGCACATGGCTCTGTTTTGCACAGGCTAAATTAAAGTATATGTTCGTGCGTTTAATGTTAAAATATCAGGTAGAAATAAGCATTATTTTGGTCATTTTATTTCTCAAAAGCAACCGAAATTATACTTTTGTTTTCAAGAAGAGCAGACAATATACTACTTTCTATTCCTTACATCTATAAGCGCATAGATTCAAATGAAATGAAAAATGTTATCTGCTTATGATAAACATTTCGTATTTTAAAATGCACAAAGGGTTTTCAACCGTCAGACTTATTATTATTATCAATACTGTCAATAGTGTTTTACTTAACACTGCTAAACACTGTAAATTCAGAATGAACAAAAGTCAGCTGCTTTAGCTAGTCTATAACTATATTTGTATCCTGTATAACCATGTAGAATAAAGTCACCTTTGATCCAAGGTAAAGTGTAGGGGAAAAATAACAAGAGAGAATACAACTTAAATTGGACGGCTGTCCATGAAATTTAAATTACCAAGTTGTAAAACGTGTTACAATTTCCATGGCTATAAAACGAACGTAGGCCGAATGTGTACGTTTTATTTGCTATTAATATTACTATGGTTTAAGGGGTTATTTCAGTGTAAATTGACACAGGAAAACCTTCTATAGAGAGAAGCGTTCTTCTTGCTAACCTATAAGCATAATAATGAATTTTGAGGTTTGTTAATCACATTTTAAATTAAATATTGTAAAAAGTTAATCTCCTGTGTATAATATTAAACGCTCACAGAACAGATACAAATAATCATAATATAACTAAGAGACAATCCGTTAATTCGCAACAACAGTTTGTCGACCGAGGGAGTTGGATGAGCGTCCCTTAAAAATGACTTCATCCTTTCTGGGTAGTATTGGTTCGGGCGTCTCTTTATTGGGACTCGACGCAAAGACCAGAGGTTTCCATGATCAATTTAGAAAAGAGCGAACTGTTTTGCTTACATGCAAAACATTTTCGTTTATTCCATCCTGAATTAAACAGAGAAATAAACAGTGAGCGCTTCTTCTCCGACAGCGTAAAAATATCAAGCGCTACAGTTTGTCTGGCACAAAATCACAATGTTTCATATCCGAGATTGAGAATATTTCAGTAATTAGCAAATTAAAGTGGAAAGTTGGAAACGCCTCAACTGTTTCGGACATTGCTGTTTATAAAAACCCTTAACTAGGTGTTTAATTACTGTATATCTAAAATCCAAGTGTAATTTTCCAGTGCGTTAATTACAATATTTGGCGATAATATTATAATACTCTAATTGTCTGGTCACCGTCTGGGATTAATAGATCGTGATTCTTGTGAGTGCCCCCTACCGTTTGAACAGGTAATTTAACGGCAAATTAACCCTATAAATTTGTAACAAAACAGAACACCGGCTTATTCACACATTTCAATTAAACAGCTTCAGACAGGTTGCCCGCAGGATATAGGATCCAAAACAATTTAATTAATTTGTTTGTTTGCATTTTGATACATTCCACCGTCTTCAGCAGGAAACGTTCGGGATACAAACGCGCGCGTGCACAAACACATGCAAACTTAGCATATACACATAGGCTACCGCAAACTGAGGGACAATCTTGACCATTGCAGTGTTCGAAAGGGTGTAATATTTGCAGCGGAAACACTAAATTATTGAAGCTGAAATCAGGCCGACGATCGCGTTTCATGTCAGACAGGCTGACACGGTGTACAAGAATAATAAGTGGCCTCGTTAACACGCAGGTCTCTCCGACAGATTGAGAAACGGTGGCGCAGATGCTAATGCCCGTGTCTTTTCCACAGACAAAACTCTGTTCAGTGCGTGGAAACGATAAAAGCGCCGGGAACATATAAAGTTTCAGCACAGACTACAATTCGATTGAACGTTTCAGTTTACTGATATCATAATATCTGGGTTGTAGCGTGCTGTGTAAAGTGTTGAACGTCCAGCACCGGAAAGGACTGGGAATGTTACTGACCAACTAAAGAGAGCGCGAGGTTGTCCCATGATAACAGTTCTCATATTAACAGGCCTTCTCTCATAGTTTTTAAGTGCTCTCTGAACACTCCTGATTATTTTTAAATATTACGAAAAACGGATCTAGTACAGATGGAAGTGCTTTAGACACTTCTCCTTCTCAAGGAGGTACCAGGAACGTTAACATAGCGCTATATAATATCTGAGCAAAGCTCCCCGTTCAGCAAGTCTCATAAAAAGGCTTTGGGGGAGGCGATAATTTTGATTGCTTAATATTTAATGCTAACCAACAAATATGATCCAATCGAACTCGAAACAGGAGGATGATTTTATTTAATTTTCCAAAACGCAGATGTTAAATACAAAAATCAAATTCTGTAAAGCTGTTAGTGTAATTGAAGTCCAACTGAATGTAATACCTACAACATAAAAAGAATAATTATTCTTCAATTATTCTAAGATAAATTTCATACGAGCAGCCTTCCTGTCTAATTTCATACAAGCAAAATCATTATCTATAAAGGCACTACATACTCACATTATATAAAAGATAGAGATAAGAATTAAGACCATATATTTCAAAACTTTAGTACTACCAAGAATAACTCGGCCTCTTCCTACACCCTCTCCGTTTGTATATACAATCGTTTGTTCTTATGGGTGAATTTTTGGGTTCAATATAACATTAACTCCACTTGTTTTCCAGGCGACATTTGCAAGCAATTTAACTGATAAAATATGGAAAAAAACGTTCGCTTTAAGAAAGCTGACTTTAAAGAGGTAAACTTGCAGCTTACTGAATGATACATTAAAATGCTGCGGAGTTACATGTGGAACAATTTATGTCCGTTTAGCTCCACTTTACCCACATGAAATTAGTTCAGCTGTGAGTGACTTGTCTCAGGTGTGTTGTGAAGCAGATGTGGAAGCAGTCTGTGTGAGCTCAGTCTGAGAGAGTACTCTGCCCCTGCTGCCTGCTCACATGCGTATTTACCTACGGCACTGGGCGTTTCTCCTGCTTCCCACTGAGCTTTCGTCATGAGGTTTTACCATCATATCAAATGTGCAATCATTTTTGTTTATAAGACGACGTGTTATAAACTAAATGGAGAAATGGAAAAACATCCCCGATGTTATTTTTGTGTAATGCGACAACAGAAATCCTGTAAGCTAACTTGTCAGGTGAAAAACAAAGTAAGTCTACAGTTAAGATGATGTTCACGTTTTACGAATAACTTCACCGCGTTTCTTTAGGATTGGTAAAGACACATGGTAATAAATGATGGCGTGCATTACACTGCGACATGATGCCGTGAAGTTAAAGTGAGTCCGTCTTTCGCTGACACTCAGAGCCTGCTGTGTACGGGTCATGTCACTCAAAACATAATCTTATCACAGACTGTAAAGACTGGAAGGAAAACAACGTTCATTCCTTTAAAACTATTTGGTTTTTTAGTGCAACATTGTCGTCAAACAGCATTGAAACATAATCAAATGAGCATAAAATATATATTTTAAAAAATCAACACGTTAGAATTCCTCTCTTGTGCTCATTTATTGATCCATTTCTCTAAGCTATATCTATGTGGCCTGTAATTTGTATCTTGCGAGCACAACCGCACGTTCTAGAACCTGCAAAAGGGAATGTCCTGGGAAGCACTAACCGTGAGTGCTGAATTACTAGAACGGTGAAAATTTGTGTTTGATGCAGTTTGGTTGATATTAATTCTGGTATTCTGTTGCATTCACTAAAACGAATGTTAAGAATTCTCTTTCTCTCTCTTTCTCAGGTATATCCCAACCATTAGTGCACATTTATGACATCATAAAAGCCCAGTTGTCATATTCTCAGAAGAAGCCCAGCTCCTTGCAGGACTCACTTGGGATGAGACGAGCAAATGTGTGGGCAAGAACAGTCTCCAGAGTTCTCCAGGCGCTCCCTGTCAGCCAGCTGCCTATGGATCTGCTCCTGGATGTGTGCCAGCTTGTAGATGACGCTGTCGGCCCAACATTGCCACCGGGTTAGACATGCTTGGGGGTCAAAGGTCACTTCCAAGGTGAAGCCCATCACCTCCTTGCAGGACTCACTGGCAGCGTCCTCCAGTATGTTTTCTGGGTGTTCCGGAGCTGGGTTCCCCTCACGGACTTCACCTGCAGCCCTGGAGATTTAGAAACAGAGCAAAAAAGAAAGGTTCCCTCAGCCATCTCTGTCCTCTGTCATTTAAAAATATTTTCTTATTATTTTCATTGATGAAACAGTAAATGCAAAAATGGAAAAAAAACAAGGTCAGTTAATGTGGCATGTTTACATCAGTGCACAGGTCTTTCAGGATGAGCTCTTTGATTTGAATCCAGACAGCATGAGAGGGATAGTGACTGTCAACTCCGTCAGATCTGCTGGGAAAAATCTGCTTTTGCCACAGCTTGTGCTCGGCGGCAAAAGCATTTTGAACACAAACAATATAAACCACTTTAAGCTGGATGTCTTCCCTGCACCCCCCCGCCCCCATGCCTTGCCCTCACAATACTTAAGAAGTCATGTTAAAAATATGGGGGATCCCCCCAAAATCCCATACCTTTCATCATAAAATTTTTCAAACCTCATCAAATATGAGAAGTTGAGTCAATGCAGAGATGTGCCTTTAATCAATGCTCAGTTACACGCTTGATTGGGTCCAGTATATTTTTCTGATGGTGATAATTATGGAATATAAAAGTGAATGTTTGTGTGTGCATCTATGCGTGTGTGTGTGTGTGTGTGTGTGTGTGTGTGTGTGTGTGTGTGTGTGTGTGTGTGTGTGTGTGTGTGTATAATATATGTACCTGGGGACCAATGCTCTCTTCCATTTGTAGGAGATGTGGCATTGCTGTTAGGATACCTTGGAGGGTCAGCTACCCTCCACACAGAAAGCCCTGATATACCAGTTGTCCCCTTTTTTGAGGTGCATTTTGTGGAATTTTTCCTGCAAGGGCATACTGCTCTTTATTTCCTGTTTGTGAGACACCAGTTAGCTTGGCATTTTCTAAAATTTAAAGCCTGATGTTTGTTTGAAATATTTTGTTTGTTATTAGCTAATTGGCTAATCTATAGTGCATGGATTCCTACCCATGTCCCTTATCAGCCTATCAATATATATTAAATATGAGATCTGCTGAGCATGACAAGTAGCTTAAAACTGACTAGTGTGTTATTTTTCAAATTAATTCTTTCATTTTTATCTGGATAGAACATTTTTGGTTGGGTCGCTGAAAAATGAAATAATATGCAATCAGTAAAACTTCTCATTGTGGCTTTTTTTGTCAAGTTGGTTAGCCTCAGATGAACCTGCCAGGTAATCTGTCGTGCTACAATATAAAATATCAATGATTCTTAATTATTACTTTGATGTTATTGCATTGGCATTTTCATGGTGAACCTGTAAATGATTAAACCTGATGTAATTTACAAAAGATCTTATCTGCAACAAGGTACATACTGAATGATACTGTAACCATATGGCCTGAGATAGCTAACCAGTCACCTAGAATGTGTACAGCTGGGGTTAATTTAACTAACTAGCACACAGCCAGTGATTAGTGTTTGTTGATTTAAAATGCTTTGTTGTTTAAAAAATGAAAGATATTATTGTTATTTTAGTGTAGAACATTATACACAAATTCTGAATTTTTTGAATATGTAAAAAGGTTTTATCAGCCAGAGACCATGAAAGAACCATTTAAAATATGCAAACACTGAGATTTAAAGGCACAAAGCAAATGTTTTGACAGTTTTTCACACAAATACAAATTTTCAATGAGCAAGTATACACAGTGCATTATGACTGAACTTAAAGGAATGTGTGAAAACCGAGCAGTTGTAGAGTTCAAACCTCTCCATGGATCCTGTAGTGTAGACTCTTTTTCTTCTGTAATATTTTGATCATTGTTGTCAAGCTCTAGTTATATTAGTGGTAGTTTCAGTCGTTTTTTAAATAAAAGGGAGGCATCACATAAGTTAAATAGGTATCAGTTCTTTCCCTCAAAAACAACTAAATGCCAGAGATAAGGTCTGAGGAAATTTATGAGGGTACATTCTAAAAGTGTTTTGTGTTTTTCTACAACACTACTGATTTCTCATGCTTGCATATTGGTCATGGATCATTATTTTACCCTATGGTCTCCACTTTCTTGTTTATCCAAGGCATAATGTAACATTGTTAACTTGTCTTAGTGGCTTAATGGTGGTTTCTTTATTGATAAATGCCAGCTCATTTAGATAAAATTAAACTTTTAATTTTATTTTATACCTCTTTGAAAAAAGCAAACTACATCTAAAAAATAGCGCAATGTTATTTAGTTACTATCTGGCACATTTCAATTCTCTTTGTATCAATATTTTAGCAACAGTCCAATGGTAAGGTGGTTAACCTGTGCATTTTAAGTTGAAATAGAAGGGTTTGGTTAACAATACACATAAAATGTAACATCCATTCAACTAAACAGCACTGACAGATTTTAAATATTAATGGCTATTGCCCAAATACAGGCAATTAAAATATTTTTATACCATCAAAGTGGGTGGACTGATTCACTGTCTTCAGTATCTATCTTAGGCATCTATGTTCAGTAAATTGCATTGTGAATTGCATGCAAATTTCATCCAGTTCTCACAAGTAATTCTTCCTGCATTTGTCTGTGAAACCACGAAGAGTCACTAAATTTTCTGTTAACAGTACATCAATTCCTTTCTCATGCAACCTGATGGATTTTTGTAGCACAATTGTTTATTTTGTGTGCTTATTGTCACATCAGAAACAACATATTTGTATATTAATTTTGAATTAGTAGCGTAATACATTTAAGGTAGCATTTAAACATCTTTTAGCATTTAGCATCTTTTAAACATTGTATGTAGGATATGATTCATTTTAATCTCAAAATGAAAGAAAAAATGTGTAAGTCATTGTGACAAATAATACTACCTCAAGTATATAGACAATATACGGCCATGACAAAACTGTATAATCTAATAATCTAAAGTCCGTATCAACTACATGCATTTGTTACAACACACAACTATTTTCATGAGGCAAGAATTAGAAACAATTCAGTCAATTGTGCCAATCGTTGTCAACAGAAAATCTTTGTTTTTGGGGTGTTGGTAGAAACTGGAGGTATCAAGCATGGAAGTTATCAGTGCAAATTTGCTTTTACGTTCACACGTTATTAAGGTTTCAAGCTAAACTGTGTGAAACATGAAAGTCAGTAGTCACACTAAGGCAAATTATGGTTGTTTGTTTGTCAATATACTCTTGGTGCCCATTGTATGAACTTGAAGCAGGATATCAGCAATCAATCTGGACACAAGTGTACATTGGGATCAGACATCTGCGAGCAGAGCTGTGTTCAGATGTCATAACACTGTTATGTCTTTGTTTATGCTAGTAGTGCATGTTAGGCAGATGCCAGGGCTGAGTTCATAAAGAAATGAACTGTAACAGACCTTGCTCGAACAGCGGGGCTGAGCTCAATATGTAGAGTGCCACGAAAACGCTTTGCAGAATGCATCACGCTCATCAAAGCCAAAGTCCAAAGCCGTCTCGCTGCAAATTTCCATCTCAACATTCAGTTCAGAGCATAAAAGATTGAACTTTATCAACACTGTAATGCCTCCAAGACAAAAGCGCAGCCGTTTTTAGGAACTAATTCCCAGTCTGAAAAGTTAACGTATCGGTCACAGAAACGCATGGGCAGTGGGTGAGTGTGTAATGTTTATACGCCTGTGTGTAGTCTGCATTTGAATACAGGCTTAAATAATGTAGCATTTAAAAGCATGGAAAATCATGCCATGGACCAAAGGAGATGCAGGAATACACAGGAGAGGCATCTACAGGCCGTCTGTTGAGAGATGTCAGTCACCCTCCAATGCATCACTATGGATAGTAAAAGAAAAATGAGTTACCTTGAGTAAAATTAACCTCCCACTTGGGCATTGTTTTAAAGACTGTTATATTTCAAAACTAAGCTTTCTTTCTGTGATTGCATATTCAGGGAAAATCATGAGTACACATTTAGGTTTTTTTCTTTTTACTATAACCTCCAAGTGACTTGCATGTTCCAATAGGTTTCATGTGTTAAATGACTACATACAAGGTAAAGTATTGTTGATGTACTATGTCTTACGCTTAGACAATATTAACACAACACATTTCCACTGCCTACGTTCCACTACAGCAGGTGCCTCAGACAGGGCATGCTGTTCAGGCAGCAGAAGCTCCAACAGGGTTCAACATGTTCATATGCATCGCCAGGACAGTGAACAGAGGCGAGGGAAACCACCACCAGAGGGACACCCATTTCTTAATTTCTTTCTGACTCTGATCACAAATAATATATATTTCAATGGCCTGTGTGTTTTTTTTTTCTGATTTCATTGTTATGAAAATATTTTTCAGGCTTGGTATCCTATGAATATTAATGACCAGAGCAATAGATAGAGGGGTTTGTTAGAACTCTTCAGTAAAGACTTTGACTGTATAGCTCTAGACTGTATAACTAGACTGCACAGTAAAAATGACAACTATCATCAAAATAAAATGGCTGAAGTTTGTAACAGTCTAGTGAGCCAAAGATCCATATCTGTTTTCTATGTTCAGAGTTTCTTGAGAGAACTGTAGATAATAATGAGTGCAAGAGGACTCTGTTAGGAAAACGTGTCAACAGCCTTTCAGTGAATGTAGCTCCGTAACATACAGAAAAAATAGTTGTTTCAGAGTGAACCATGGTTTACCCTCATTTCAAAATGATTACAGTTCATCATCTATAATTTCGAAAAATAAGGCTTAGGGGTCCATAAAATAACTTCTCACCTCTGACTGTAATTACTGCCTTACACTTACAGCTAACGCTCCTCCGGACTATACTGGAGCTTACAGGACCAGAATGCACCATTCCTCCTCAGCCCCCATGTACCTGACCATATTTTTGGGCAATCCAGTTCTCTAGCTGTAGCTGTTTGTTTTCTTCCACAAATGATGAGCCAGACCACAGAAGAACACGGGATAAAAATAGATCAGCACCGACGTTGTGTGCATAATTAACACACACACACACACACATACACACACTCATGTTTAGCAGTCCATATCTACACACGCCCATACTCACTGAAATAATACACTGTGGTTGATGGTAAAAATCTATTAAATTTTTTTTTTTGTTTCATGAAACTGGTGAAACTGTTTCACGAAACCGGTGAGCAACAATACCAGTGATGCAATCAAACAACATCATCTGAGGACAAGGTAATAATTAGTACCCTTACACCTGTTGGTTGGGGACTGCTGAATTTGAAAAAATGTCCTGATCCTCCATGTGTTCCCATGCGCTCCTGCTCCCAAACGGTGGACGTGGCCCTGGACCGCCTCTGTGAGGATGCAAGAGGTTTGCACACAGCAATCCCTACACAGCAGGATATGGCATGCGAGCCATTTGAGGCTCACCTCGGGAAGCCCTCCATGATTCCTTCATCACCAGCTCCACAGTGCCCCCACCTGGCCTCCAGCGGTACTCTGGGTATTACCCTGACACGTGCTCGGAGGTCCAGAGGACTCAACACCATCAGGCCCCAGGGAGCATCCTCCCCCGCTTGTATTAACGCTATAAAACAACTACGTGCTTACGGATTTTTTCATGCCTATTTTAAAAGACTTCTGCGTCAGTGTAGAACTATTTGCGAGCCTTCCTTTAGGGATCAGTCGCGTCTGTGGATTGCAAAAAAAAAGAAGTGTTTTAAAAAAATGGAAATCCCAAAATTTCAGTTTCAATTAAGTTCTACAGCGTTGGCAACGTAACTGCTGTCCCTTCTGCGAATGAGCAGTATGCAATGTAGTATAGGGGCCAGAGTCATGGATTTGGAAGGAAGGCATTGGAATTTGGGAGTCCCTGCTGAGATGCTGTTGCCATACCCAGGAGCAAGGTATGTCAGTTCAACAGTTCCAATAGGTGAGAAGGTTCGCACTGCAAGTTCAAGTGGCTATGGAGCTTATGATAAAGGTATAATATGTTAATCAAGATAAGGACAGCTGCCAACCAGGGTTAAAAGCAAAGTCAAGGAAAGCATGACCATAACCTGCATCTTTAAATCTGTACTGGAAACAAATGTATTTTTTGTGCATCTGATACAGGACTAATACAATGATGATTTTCCTCAATGACTGACAATGTCAGAAATACAAAACAAATAAGATCTGGAAAGAATAAATGTTTTTGCACAAAAATGTTTATTTTCACTCTCTTTTTCCCTGATTTCCATGGCGTAGGACATCCAGAATATTCCGGGAAACCTGTTCCCCTCTGGACATTACTCCAGTAACAGCCTCTTTCGGCCTTCTTTAGCAACCCCAACCCCCCCCCATCCAAACCCCCTTTGGCTATAAACCCCAACACTTCAGACACTATTGATTTCAGCTTGTCACCGTTTTCAATGAAGTTGGGTGTTTTCTTTGGGTGCCAGTTTTATTTTCACATATGGAGTAGGCCTGGACTGGTGCGTTCAAGGGGAGGCCACTGCCACTGCCAAGATATGCGGCATGAAGCTAAACTGAAATAAAAATAGGCACGTGTGCGTGTGTGTGTGTGTGTGTGTGTGCCTATACGTAAGCTGTGTGTGTGCTGTGTGTGTGCACGTGCATGTTGATACTGTATGTTTGTGTGTGTGTTTGTGTGTATGGTGAAATGTTTGTGTGTGTGTGTGTGTGTGTGTGTGTGTGTGTGTGTGTGTGTGTGTGTGTGTGTGTGTGTGTGTGTGAGTGTGTGTGAGTCAGGGGGTGGCGGTGGGGGGTTGTAAAAATTCTGTGGTCCACAGCGATCTTGAAATACTGCAACAACCACACTTTAAAAATACAATCCCCCCCACATACACAAGTTACAAAATACAGCGGTGCAGGAAAAGATATTTCAGTTTCCAGACAGACAGAGTGTCCCTGATTACAGATCATTTGCAAAGTGGTTCATCTCTGGGATTTATGAAAACCCAATATTTTGTTAACTTGGTGCATTCTGATCCTGTCAGTGGCTATGCAGAGAAAAATCTGTTATTATACCTGCCACTCTGTACATGTGGGTTTCTTTGAAGTAAATGTTTGGTGATGAATGTGGTTTTTACAGTTCCTGTAAATCTGTGGAATCCACAGAGAAGGATCAAGCTGATAAAACTGCTACAGCTCAGGCTAGTTCTCTGGGTCCACTCCTTTCAACAGCCCGTGAACTGCAGCTCCCAGAGCAGACAATGGCCTTGCATCTAAAATGGAGTAATGTATCAAACCACAGATATTCCTGAGACCCAAGAAAGCAGGAAGAGGACAACGCCAGAGGGGTCAACGCCATGTAGCTGTGATGGTTGCATCTGTATTTGAGGTCTGACTGGTCAGCCATTTTTTTATGTGAACAGTATGTATATGGCATAACAATAGAATCAAAGAAGTGTGCATATGTATATGGCTGCGTTTGGGGCTAACTGGCCAATGACATCTGTATCTGTATGTGCAGATACTGTGGCTCTTTAGGACCACACTAAAGCCATGTGATTTTTAATAATTGCTCAAATCATCAAACAAAACACATGATTGGAAAAAAATGTCCTATGACTACAACTATACATAGATTAGCAAAATTTTAGACAAATTATTTTGAAGCAAAATGAACTACTCGTCTCTCTTCCGTGGGGTTCTTCGAAATACTAGAAATGGAGAAGGATAAAATATTGAATTAGGTGGAAAACTAGGCTAGCCATTGTTTATTTTGACAGCTACCAAAGGTGGAGCATGATCTATGGCTCAGTATTCCAAAGGGAATGGTCAATTCTGTATGTTTTTTACATCATGCGATTATGTTTTGTCCTGTCCATTTCTTGAGAGGGAAAAAATGGCATTAATGTTTTATGGTGATTAATCTTCTTGCCATCTGTCTCTACATGGAATAACTCAAGGAGAGCCATAATCAGCTCACAAATAGACTGTAAACTACACTGAGACGAGCTGTCTGACAGAGAGAGAGGGAGAAAGAGAGAAACAGAGGACTGATATCTATGAATAAACCAATCCATATCTCAGCTCTGTGGTGATCCTTGAAACATGTAGTAGTTATATGAATGAAAATCTGTCATTCCTTGTTTGCAATTCAATCCACTTTCACCATAGGTTATGCATTTGACTGCACTCCTGAGCTGTTAATTTGATCTATTGTCGTAACCATCAAACTTTGGTATCCATCAATCAAATCGAGTTGACTTTTGAGGAACAAAAGCTCGGGTGAGGGCATTGTGTGTGGAGCTGTGCAGAGGAAAACTTCTGGCTCCTGTTGGAAAGAAGAGAGGCCAAGCTGGCAGATGACCACTCCTCAGTTTGCCAGCTTCTTAAGCTGAGCTCCACTGCTTATTGGATGATTACCTCTGTGGCTGTGTTCATGCCTTGTGTTTCTCCACTTTAAACGCTGCCCACAAATTCCAAATTACAGGTTTTATTGGAGAGACATGTGTGAGGTGCCAGCTCAGCTGGCCTTATCTGGTGACCAATCTATTTGAAAGTTACTGCTGACAAGGTTCAAAACAAATTCAAAAGAATGCCAAAGGAGAAGAATTACTAGAAATTTACTATTGAGGGCACCACTTAACTACTTCCATCCCTGATTCTGAGGATCAGGCAAATAAAATAGTTTACCAGTTCATTTTGCTAGTGACATAACATCTGCTGCATTAATGAGACCAGAACAGAATAACCATCTAGATAGTAACAGGCTCCATAAAGGATACAGCCAAGCCTTGGAGTGTCCTTCACAGAAACGTGTGTGTCAAAAATGTATTGTTCCTCTTAATATTTATGGACTACTACTGATAAAAATAAAATTTTTAAAACCATTTTCAAATGCTTGTTTTAATTATGTTTTCAATCCTTGAACAAATATTTTTGATTCTACTGTGCTATGTGCAGACTAGCAGACACTGTGTGTGTGTGTGTGTGTGTGTGTGTGTGTGTGGTGTGTGGTGTGCAGTACTGAATTTGGCTGTCATAGGAGGGATTGGGGGCAAGTAAGCAGATCAGATGTGGAGCTGCCAAAATGAACAGGAGAGGTTCCGCTGTGGACTCTGACAGTCAGCGCATGGCACATACCATTCACATGACCCAACTGCCCTGCTCCTCGCTCCTGTGCAAAACAAACACAGCCGGCCTGATGCACTGGATCTCAGGAGAGACCACAGGGCCAGTGAACACAGAGGGAGAGAGAGAGAGAGAGAGAGAGAGAGAGAGAGAAAGAGAGAGAGAGACTGCCTTTCCTACCAGCAGGCAAGATGCCCTGACCACATCGCATTTCACAGTGGTATTATACCATAACCTAAGGGCACCTGGGCCTTTTTACGGATTACATGGCATACATTTATCATGCCATATTAGGGTCATCTATGTCCTCGGCACTCCAGCCAAATATTAATTTTCAAATATTGACTGACATTACACCAGAGAACGTGACCAATTCTACGCTGCAATTAGACAGACAAAGCGAGAACAGAAAGTAAAAAGCCGCTGACTGTTTTTACTTGACTGATCCCTCTGGCACTGATAAGAGCCCCTGGTGTCGTATAAGAATCAGGGGACAAACTTCTATCATTGAATGAGCAGCTGTGCCAAAAGCATCATCAGTGGGTCTGTCTCACTTCAGCTGTACATCAGCTATACCTGAGGCCAGCTACAGGCAAACTGCCACAGGCCAACATGTTGGCCAACCAAAGATACAGCATTATAGGCTGGTCTCTCACCCATCCGAGTCAACAAAAGATGGCTGCACTTTTTGCTGATGTAGCTTTTTCTTCGACACATTATACTCCATTGTACATCCTAGAGAATATAAACAGAATGGAAACATTGTCCTAATCACAATGGTTAGGGTTAGGGTAAGGGCTAGGGTCCCACACCAAACAATCATGTAGTATATCAGTAGTGTATCAAGTGTATAACGTACAGTCATGTTCCTCAAAGTCAGCCCTAGTTAAAAAGTTGTCTTTTTAATACTTTATACTGCTATTGTATACTATTTGTAAACAGCTTTTGTTGGGCCCTGTGACAGTTGACATATGTGATTTAGACACAAATCTCTCCCCATTTATCCCCAGATCTGTCAGATTGTATCTACATTTCTCTGGAACACATGGACCTTTGGCCTGGCAGCATCATTTCAGGGGTCTCAATCACCTGGAATGTCCCATTCCTGTGGAAAACCACGTTACAAATGTTTCCTTCTCTCTGTATTTAGCCAGTCCTTAAGATATTCAACAGCAGCACCACCACTGGGTGCTCCTGCCTCATATTTTACGTTGACAGACCCGGCGTTGTTGTATTATCGCACTGGATAGGTGACGAAAGCTTGTTTCATCCATAGTTACCATATGGAGTATACATTACATTGTGTGAGATTACTGGCAGGCATTCACTCACAGGGTAAGTTTTACATAAACGTTAAGGACATGGGTTCACTCACATTCACTTTCACTGGAAGTTCAGTCACTTCAAGTGAATGTTCAAGTAAAGGATTGGAAAAAGATAGATAATGGTATTCCACTCAACAACTCAATGTGCAAGAAGTATTGCTGTTTATGCTCATACTATTCCCAAAGAAATGTGCTGGAACTACTGCCATGCTTCTGCCTCTGTTGATCTATAGTTAATTGCCACATCAGTGCATTTCTACTTGCCTCGCGGGGTTTGCAAACCTGGTA
This sequence comes from Megalops atlanticus, assembly GCA_019176425.1. Classification (NCBI taxonomy): domain Eukaryota; kingdom Metazoa; phylum Chordata; class Actinopteri; order Elopiformes; family Megalopidae; genus Megalops; species Megalops atlanticus. The sequence continues at coordinate 20,302,553 of CM032886.1, forward strand.
AGCCAACCTGAACACTAAGCCGTACTGGTCTCTTCTGCACATTGCTGCAGAACTGCAGGATGACACAATAATGTCACAAGACACCTATACGAGAAATCGCATTACATTTCCATAGCAGACATTTTCATCTAGTGTGACATACACAGTCTTCATTACACACGCATAAGGAGTGCTGCATTAAAAATACAACAAAGTATTCCCCACAATTTCTGCAGAAGTGTGAATCAGTTCTATAGTTACAACACTTTCAACTGCTAAGGCAGTCGCTTGTCACCACCCTTTTTCATAGTTGCCATATCCAATCAAGGCATCTCTGCAATCAGATCTTCTTGCATTCCAAATTGCTGCAGAGGCCCCTGTACACTGTTGAAACCACATCAGCTTTCACACATCATACAAGACGATACCATCAGGATGAAAGCATCACAGCCTACCGTACATACTACCTTAAACAACCACACACACCTGCGTACATACTACCATACACAACACTGTACGCGTTGCTTTATACATTCTCATACACACTGCCTTATACATGTCAGTCTGCTCATGAATAACCATCGCCACAAAGAAACAATCAATTGAGAGTCAATGGGCTGCCTCATGCCTGTAGACAGAGAGTGAGCTGCATATGCAGGGAGAGTTACCAGCCACATTGTGCTGTTCAAGTGGAGTGGTTTGGAGGTGGAGGTGTGACGGTATGGGCTATAACGCAGTAGGTAAAGAGGCTGCAGTGTTTCTTGATGCCTCCATATCTGCACAACACTGTAGAAACAACCCAGAATGCTCCCAACCCCCCACGCTGCACCTTACTCTGCAAAAGTAATGGCCTCACATGCTTACATGACAGCTTTCGCTACATGGCATGCATATCTGCCAAATTTTCCTGGCACAGAACAATGATGGACTGGCCACCATATTCATCCCACAGAGAGACTCTCGGACGCTTTGGACCGGCCCGTGCATCAGAGTGGCCACATCCAGACCACGACCACGTACACTTGCTGAGCTGTGTGCATGACTTCCCGCTGAATGAAATATCATTGCTGAGAGAGACATACATGCTCTTGTAATATTGATGCTGGATGCAAGCCCCGCTTGCAGTAAAATGAGGGACACACCGGACAACCGAATTCATAAAACTGAACGTACCAGCCTTGATATCTCATCTCCTCTGATTTGAATACAGGTTGGAAAATTAATGTCATAACTATCAGAAATAAAGTAATGAATTCAGCATTCTGTTCTGCCAAAGAAATAAATCGTGCCTCTGAGAATACACTGTACATGCATACAGTATAATACATAATGACTCCTGTTTCTTGAAAATGCTACAACATGTCAGACTGACAGTTCATTCCCATTTCACACTGTGCAGAGAGACAGCTCAGGAGCGTAACTGGAAAAACACAGTCACTGCCACCAATTACTAATAATATACAGCAGTGTGATGCATCTATTAATCATCAACAGCAAAGAAGAAAAATATTCAACTGGAACAGACTAGTAGTTAGAATTACAATGAAAATATTTCTTTGCAATATTGTCACGCATTTTCCACAGTGACAGTGACTCCCATTCTTGTGCAGAACAGAAATCTACATTCTTTCTAACTGCGTCCAGATGCTCGCAGTAATGGTGCCATTGCATAAATGTTTGACAAACTTCAGTCTTTGAGCCCAGTGTCATGCAAATCAGAGTGGTGAGACTGTATTTCAACATCTTACAGCTGAATGTTAAGGAGCTTGATCTTGTAGTGGGCACTTTCTGTCAATATGTTATAAATACATAAACATATATCTGAATGCTAAAATAAATACATATAAAAATACATGTAAAAATAAACAAATCTATAAATGCATAAATGTGAAATAATTAAATATTTATAAATATGGATATATTTCATTATGTATTCATTTATTTCAGCATCTTTCAGCAAATCTATATTTATGTTTATATTTGTGTAATATTGAAGTATACCAGTAACCTGGTTTTCTACCCAAGCACTAATCAAGTTCAGCTCCAGTTAGACGCAACCATAAGGCAGAGAAAGGTTACAGGGTGGTATGGCTGCTGGCTGTCTGTCGGCTTTGCTTGCTAGGTAGTGAGTGCCCTACTGATTGAACTGAGGATATTCTTCTTTCCTTTTCTTCAGCTGTCTTCTGTGTTGCCGATTGCACCGAGTCACCTCAGGGTGCTCACAGTGAACAGAACTGACCTGATAGGACAGAACCAACTACAGACCAGGTCACCCACTAGCTTGTAAAAAATACAAATATGTTGAAATATATAGTTTATACATAAAATGTGCACACTTATTTATTTAAACACATTTACCTCAGAAGGTACTGAATTTTTCAAATATATATTTATGTATTTTAAAATTATTTATATAAAGAGGCAATAAATTCATTTAAATTTATTCATTTATTAAATTTCAGAAGCTTCACTGCACTGTGGTAATCTTCACTGCCATGTTCCCCTCCATATTTATCCAAATTAATCCAAAACAATTACTTGACATATGAATGTGTAATTATTTTACCCTGTCTGGTAAAACATGGTTATTGTATGTTTTTTGCATGATGGACCTTGCATTTCAATGTTTACAGACCATGCACTAGTTAGGATTTGTTTGTGCATGAGAATGTGGGCCTGTTTAGGCACTGAGTAAATGCTTAGGTCACACCTCCCAATTAAAGACTTGAAGTTATAAAATGAAAGTTATAAATGAGTGGATGACAGTGAAAAAAGGGGAAAACAAGGGTAGAACAGGCAATTTTACTTCTATTTTAAATGATTTTAGTCTGTGTTTAAACCATTTTTATCCATTTTACTTTTCTGGTTTTATCCTATCCAATCTTTTAATTCTCCACACCTCCATTCACAATGAAACCTCAGAAAATTGCACTGCCTTTTTAACTGCCTTAAACAAATATTTGTTTATTCTTGAAATCCCAAGAAAGGCATTCTTTATGAAAGGGACATTAATGACCATGTGCAGTGGTAAGGGCATTTGACCTAACATTTGCGGGTTCAAATCTCCACCGGGGTTGCTGTTTCTACCCTTCACACCAAGAGCGCGATACAAAGACAGCCTATGAGACCAGCTTAATACGAGAATGTAGCAATGCGCTAATAAACAATGTACTTTCCATATGCACTACTTACTCACTACATCAAATCAAAACCCCATAAATGACAATCCAAAAGGGGTGTACAGCCGACACCTTCCTGCAGACAGAGTAGGACCGGACAGCTCATGCCTCGGTTTCAGTTCAGTGTGCCAATTTCAACACTTCTAAACGTCACCTCCCGCAGCACCGCGGCCCTGTCACGAATGCCATCAGAGGAATGAGGCCCAAACAGTGCTTCACCCCCCCGACAGTTAGGCCGAATAGGGCCCTCCTGCCGAGCGTCAAACACACTGCGCACAGTGTACGCTCTCTGTCAAGTTAACCCCGCACACCCTATTAAAACAGACATCATGCTGAACACCAAAAAGCCGGCTTCTGCCGTGGCGTCAACGCCGCACTCTCTCTCATATTGGGACCTGTTAGCGCAGACAACCAGCGGAGTGCCGTTCCAGTGAAGTATCGAGCAGGAAATCGCTTTTAATGTCCTCCCTCCCCTTCTCATTTGAGGTGGCGTGTTTGTTTTATATTTAAGTATACACTGCTTGAGACAAAGTCTGCGAAAGGTCTGCAAAAAAAAAAAAAAACAGGAGCAGATTGGAAGAACGTATGAAAGAAAGAGCAGGCAGATAGAGAGAGAGAGAGAAAGAGACTGAGCGAGAGAGGGGGTTTGGGGTAGGGGGGGCGGGGGGGCGGGGAGGGACAGAATGGAGCATTTGATTAAATCTGTGGTTGACAGCTCGGACAGGTGAGATTGATGAGGTTCCTCTACGCTTCACACTGTGCTGAGCGCAGAGGAAAAAAACAGAAAAACACACCGCAGCGCGCCAGGGCCCGGGGCCTGCGCACGCCGTGGGGTCCCGGGCCTGATTAATGAGACTGGAGTCACTTCAAAACAGCGCTCCCAACAGAAAGGTAGCAGAGGAGTCCAAAAATAACCAGGCAGGCGCTGCAGAATCGCTGGTCCACCGGCTGAGCATCACAGCCCGAATGCAGGACTCTGGGCCTCATCACTCCTTCCTCATAGCAAAACAGTGCTGAGCAGAAGAGTGGAGAGAGAGAGGGAAAAGTTACACTTCAGTGCCATAAGCTAAAATCAATGGCAAATTTAGAGGCTAATTTTTTTTGCATATATTACACAATATATTTATTAAATTTATTTTATCAACAAAATAACTGAAAATTAACAATAGTATGGGCATGATGATGAGAAAATATCACCATAAATTAAAAGTAAAAAATTAACAATGTAGGTTCCACTGTTGTGCTTCTTAAGAATAAAACCGCCCATAGCTGTTACAAAAATAATGCCAGATCCATTTTTATACAAAATCATAACCATGGAAAACATATGAAAGAAGTTTTTGTACTCAGTGCTGACGCAGTAAATTTGTAGCAGGATATATTCACAACATTGTTTGTTTAGAATTACTCTTAAAATAAACACAACTTTGGATGGAGGCAAGGACTGTTTCTTTTTTGCCTTTAATGGAAACAAAAGTTTTAAGAGAGACTAATAATAAAGCATACGTTAAAATCTAAGTACGAAGTAGAAGTAACACGCACACCTCATAAATTCATGGATATGTAATTATGGCGGTAATTCTGAGAACTACCGATTGCAATAAGTCCTCTTTCTGAAGAGCCTAGTAATTTCCTCTTGCACAGAGAACGGGCCGTTGACTTGAACACAGATCAAAACATGAGAACAGATATGCGGTTCGTTTAATTAAAAAACATAAGGCATTCTGTCCAGCCGTAAGCCAACGTGAAATAACGTGGGACGTTTATACCACACCGCTGGAATTTACTGGACATATTACAAAAGCGGAGTTTTTGTGAACGACACTGACATTCGGGGATTTCGCTGAGAGGAAAAACACGTGACGCATTCATCACCCTCCCCCGGTTTCTAAATTATTAGGAGGAGACTGGTGTGAATTAAAGTGCTTTGGTGACACCTAAAAATAAATATGCTAATTAATTAATACGATCCAACACAAATCCAGGTTTCCTCGTTTCCCTTCTCATATGGTGTCAGGTTCTTTAATGGTTTTAGCTGACACGTCTGCAAATGAATTTGGGAGCTCGACAGAATAAGGTGAGTAATTGATTTCTCTCTAACACCCCCCCAAAAGCAAGGTGACTGATATCACCCATTAGGACCACAGATCATTAAGGCCCAGATGGAGAACTGAGCCGTTTTAATATGGAGGCTTCCATTCTCAGCTCCCATAATGCAACACTTTATAAATGGGTTTTAATGAAAGAAATACAGCCAGGACATAAGTGCTCACCCCCAGAGTTATACACACTTACAATGTCTGCAAATAGATTTTCTGTTAAATTATGGCATAATGATACCTCTGTAAACATATATGCATAAGTTGATGGAATTTATTGAAAACTGGGGATATTTGACCCCTGAATTCTTATAGACACGGGTAATATATCAATTCAGTGTTGGACAGCAATGCCTAAATCACTTTTCACACACTTTTTTTCCCTATATCACACCTCAGTACATTGTTTGAGGGTCTGTTTGTGTGCGGAGCACACATTTGGAGAAAATTAAAACAAATGAAAACCAACAGTTCGTTCCCGATGTTATTCGCGGTAATGAAGTACTGCTGTGATAAGGGGGCCAGCTCTGGAGCCCCCCTGCTTTGGCATACACCTTTCCAGTATCTCCAGAGACCCGGCCTTAACAAAACACAGACGGGCCGGTAGTGAGCGCGCATTCCACACCACGTGGCAGTTTTTACAGCATGCAGCTCGTACATCACTCAGAGGGCAGACAGAGTGTGGGGCGGGGGGTGGACGGGGGTGTGGGTGTTGGGGGGCAGGGGCGGGGGCTTAATTGTGCCGTAACGCAAGAACAGCCTCATAATTAGTGTCCTTGTTGTGCCTTAACACACTGACGATTGTTACGGGCACCGAGGGACTCGTTGCTTGAGTTAACACCCTATTAGGTTTTTCCAGCACACTCGTGTGCTGTGCTGAGTGACTGGGGAGGGGCGTCTAAGACTGACCTCGAGAAAAGTCTGCTTTGTCTTCGCTAATTTAGCTTACAGGAGCATTACATCCCAATAAATACCGCTTAATTTTTTTTTTTTTTTTTTTACATATTGAATACGTTCCTCTGGTGTTGCAAATCGATTGTAGCGTGCATTGTTTTTAGACTGCTCATCAAATAATGATACTTTATGACTTTATTTAATACCATTCAATATCACGGACATATTGATGAAGTAATGCAATATTTAATGTTACATAAATGGCTGTGCCTGAGCATGTGATGCTCTGTGCAAACACACCCCATTTGTCTGGTAGCAAGAATATGGGAGGAAACCTCTTTCATCAACAGGCATAGCAATGATAGAATCAGTTCCAGCTACGCAAGACAAGACAGCATCTGCCATTCGTTTACAATCATTTTTCAACGCAGTTTGGGAAGAAATACTGTTTTATCAACTATGCGTTTACATTATTTGAGGTTGTCTTTAGTATCAGTACGCTGTTAGTGATGTAGATAGATATTTTATAACTTTCTAGTCTATGACGCAGTTTGTGGACAATGTATATTGTTAGGTAATGAAAAAAGATTGGTAATGCAATTTACTAGTTTTATTTGATAGTTAGATCAATGTATAATTATCAACTTACCTAACTACACAATAGCATTCTCACATACTAGTCTCACACTATTAAAGAAGCTGACAGCAGATATATCAACTGTTTTGTCATAGGCATCATTTACACTGGGGACACTGCGGACATGTCCCCACCACTTTTTGTCATGGCCCATTTCGTACTCACCACTTTTTGAAAGACTTTAGTTATTTGACAAAACGTCAAACCCATCATGGTCCCCAGCACTTTTCAAAACAAACTGATGCCCCCGTTTTGTTATAATTGTTTGATTACCAAGTAAGCTGACTAAATTTTGGTAATTTGGCTTAATTAACAGGCATGTTGGTTTTCTAACTGGCTAACACTACTTGGCAACAATCACTTTGCGAGCGGGAATATGTTCCCACTAGGAATGTTATGCCTCTTGCTAGGAAGTTGCAAGGACATTGACGCCACATTTTCCCAGTGTACTGAAAGGTACTATGACAGATGCTACACTGATAACTGCCAGAGACCGCAGGAATTTTTCCACCCACATAACCCAGTGTGTTTAGGGCTAATGTCAAATTTGCAGTATTTAAGAAATATCCAACTTTATTCTTTGGATTTTTTTTTCTTTTTCCTGGACTGGTTTCAGGGCTGGGCACTTCATATAAATAGATCTTCTATCAGTCATTGAGACCTTTCACTGCACATGTTCATTTGCCTTCTACATCTTAGATCATTTTTACCACGTCACCTGGAGAGGCTCTGTCTCGACATCTCCTAACCTCTCTACAAGGATTTCCCTGGGATTGGTGCTTGCCTCTTTTCTGCAAAGACCCTCAGTGCTCTGGTTGACAGACTTTCCTTCACAGAGCATATTGCAGTGACCTGCTCCAGCAAGTATTTGCTCAACATTATTGTAATGATACATTCCTTTCTCACCTGGTCCAGGCCTTATGCATTATCCCACATGGACGAGTACAACTCTTTCATTGGCTGGGCTCCACTTCACGTAAGTCAGAACACTGTTGCTAGGTTTGTTTTCAGTCTCTCAAAATGTGCCCATGTCTCCCCCCTCCTTGTAGCTCTTCTCCGGCTTTCAGATTCATGATGTTGATGCCAGTCTATTGCGCAGTCAAGGGCTCCTTTATTAGCATCAGTCTAAAAGGTCTAAAAGCAGACCTCACACACCTGTAACCTACTCAGCAACCTCTGGTTATCTGGCTACTGCATCCCACCATGGATGCATATCCCAAAGTTATATTTACTCCTTACTTCCAAGTATGGAATGGACTACACGCACCGGTCAGAACTGTAGAATCACTCTTCTTCTTACAATGCTGACAATAAACACACCTATTCAAACTACACATTGGGGCCCTCATTTTTTTACTGCCAATTGAGTTGGCCAAGCACATAGATGAACTATCTTTGATTTCAGTTATCATTATCCTTTGTGGCTAAGAAAGCCCTGAGCCCATGCACCACCCAAATCTGCCTAAGTACTGTCATTAATGAATGATCTTCAGCCACTTGTAATCACTGACTCTCATTCATTGCCCAGTTCCTCTGGGAAGAGTCATGAGTTGGTCACACTTTGCCTTGTTCAGGCACCGTTTGATTGCAAAGGCACCTATTGGACAAATAAACCAACTGTATGCTTGCGTTGAGGGGGTAAACTGTGCCCTACACAGCTGAGAGCCCACCCATCCCAGGAGTCATAGCAGCATATTCCGCTAGAGGTCTACTTTCCCCTTTTAGGGAAGCCCTATATGATTCCATCTGCACTTCGCTGAACTGGGCCACTGCACTCATGTTCATAAGGTATTACAGGTTTCAGGTCAGTAGTGTTGGACACCACACACTCCCATGAGCGAATGATGTAAATTTTATTATTCTCCACATTAACAGCCATATGTCTTGGTGCTCTGTGACTGTTGAGACACTCTCCTTCTGTTGGTGTCATGAACATCCATGATGGTCTGATCGTGCTGACACACCGTTGATGGTTTCCTCCCCCTTCCTGGGATACAAGTGTGCTCTCCGGCTCAGTTGTACTCCCAGGCATCTTGGTATACACCCTAGTTCATCAGGTGACCCTTTAAGAGTAAATGGAGGGGAACATTGTGCTGAGGATGTAACTGTGGTTCACTGACTTAACTAACAGGTCGCCACACTGCTGCATTGTTCATCTGCCTTTGGGGGCACTCGAGTGAAACAGGAGGCAGGATGTCAGCTGAAACTGCACTTCACTCCAGGAGGGCATGTGCAGAAAGTGATCATGTCACCTATATCATGTGGAGAGAAGTAATTACTCCCCAGGTCCCATTAGAATCCCACTTACATTCACATCCCAATGAGCTGATCTACAATGAGGACTTGAGTCAACATGACAACACATGTAAACTTGTGACTTAGTGAATTGTGTATTTGAATTTTCTAATTTATTTCACTAGTGACAGCTGAAGGAAATTAAGTTTGGTTTCCCCTGTAAAATTCTCATAGAGTGTTGAACTCTCTCTTGTATTTCACTGGGACTGGAAGTGTAAAGAGGCCCCCGTTAACCTCAGAGGCACAGGGACAAAGAAATTATACTTCTCTCACTTTGCTTATAAAATTGTAGCTCATTTTCTTGCACTTACTGACCATGCCTTCAAGCCAAAATGACCTGTTTTGGCTAAGTTCTGTCATCTCGAAGACGTATTACCCCCAGCGGAATCTATTTCTGTGCAGACTAGCCAAAACTAAACTTTACATAGTATGATATGTAAGATGCTTCCCTTTTTTTAACTCCCCCCCCTCCCACACACACACACACACACACACACACACACTTTCTGCACTACTACTCGTGAACACCACTTGAACACAAGGCTTCCCCACAGTAACAGCCTCTGCACTGGAGTGGGAGCACAGCACCAGGCACATGCAATCCAATACAACCACTTTTAACACTGTTATTCCCACAGTGCAGCAGGGAGCAGACATCGACTGCAGCATAGGTGCATCCCCCTGACACTGAGTAACTCGCACCGCTTGAGCAAGGGAGTGCTCCAGCGGTGTGACAAGCCAACCCTGGCTGACCTAACCACCCCTATCCCCGGCAGAACAAAGCCAATTTGCTCGCTGTGGGCTCCCTGTCGTCATCAGCAGATGGCGCAGCCAGTTTCGAACCCCAGTCATAAGGCTCAGCCTGCGCTGAGAGTGTGCATTTTCACTGTCTGAGCCCCTTGGGAGCCTGGTCACCCACTAATGCAACGATTCCTCAAAGATGGGATGGGAAAATATTAAGTAAATATCAAATCCCTAATCCCTTACTCGACATCACAATTTTCAGCAAGGCATTTTGTGTAATATTCCTGTGAGAAATGAACATTTTGATCTTGGAAGGCGACTTTGCCCGGTACCAACAGTGTAATGTACTTCCCACAGGCTGCATTTATATGACCTGGCGATGTATTTCAAAAGAAAATAAAAGGTTTGAATAAAACCATTTTGCCTTACTTTATCTTGTACCAATGATCCTGATCGCTGTTTGAAGCCTTTGAGGCTGGAAATCTCGCAGGCCTATATCTGACCATATTCCTCAGTCATCTGCATCAGTTCTGTATGAGCGGCACATTCCCCTCCACCCCTGTAATCCGTGTCCAATTGAGTGTTGTTGTGTATGGTCTGTCCGTAAACCCTTACCAGGCACTGCATAATTCAATGTCCCATTCCTCATTCAATATGAGAGGCAATATATAAGATTATACGGTGAGGTGGATTGTGTTACAGATGTTTTGAGGGCACAAACACCCCATCTTTTCTTGTCTCCATACCCCTGCTCCATACCGCTGTTTTAGTGCCGAACCAACATCTGCTCGTGATTTTTAGCCCCTTGCATCTGGTTGTATTTGCAAAAATATCATTCCATATTCATTATTATTTCCCTGGGCAATGAGCCCCCATAATAGGTAAACCTCTCCTGATATTTTCTCACGTCTGTGAACTTTACTCATGTAGCACATTTCTGATTAGCGCCCGGTCTCCGGGTCCCCTCCTTAGATTCGCAGCTCCTGGCCTCTGTTTCCTGGCCACCCACGTGTGTGTCACTCAGAGCCTCTTCTCCTCCCTCTCTCAGTTTCAAGGAATTTCCTCTCTTTCTTTTCAGAGTGTGGAAGACATTTTTGTTCGTTATTTCTCTGTCTCTCTTTCGCTCTTTCTCTCTGCTACTTGACGGGGTTATCCTCATACTATCGCTTTCTTCTGTTCTTCGCTCAGTTCCACGACCCCTGGTCCTGTCTGAGACAGGCTCCTGTTGACCCTGCCTGTGGTTACAGTTGCTAGCTTGGACACTGTGTTAGGCCGTCTGTCAGGAGCCAGGCCCTGTGTGTCGTTCCTGCACCTGAAGGGTGACAGGGTGGATACACAGAGCGAGGCTCTGACTGACAGACCCCTGGAGCATTTGGACCAGGAAAAACAGATCATGTGGAACCTCTGTGCGTGTGAAGCTGTTCCTCTCACACATTCCCCCCCCTCACCATAACAGCTGGGCTGTGGGCTCACACAGACTTTCCAGAGTACAGATGCCCCACAACAGAATCAGAGAGAACAAGTAACCTTAAATGGCTGATACATTTGTTCTGTATAAGCTCAGAATAGTTCTGCATTTGTCAACTATAATAACAGTCCTCAGAAAATGCTCAAGAGAAAGAACTCATTGTCCTTCGTGATTTGTTGTCTGACTCTAAAACACACATCCTCACAAACATCATTTGTGCTGCACACAAGGATTGAGCACACACTCGCAGACTTACACAGTGCTGTTACGCCCCCACTCCCACCCCATACAGACCCGCATGGTGCAGCTACAACCTCACGCGCACCTACTGCTCATACCTACTGTACACCCCCAGGCAGACCTACATGCTGGGGCCAGGGCCTGTTGACCCCCCCCTCCCCATACTGAAACACAGACACCTGGGTGGCAGTAAGTGACCCCCGCACCCCACCCCCCACCTGAAATAATAGATGCACTCAGAGAGCCAGTTTCTGTTGCAGGACTAAACAAGGGGGGCAGGGATCAGGGGGGTACATACAGGCCTTAAAGTGTGGGAATGCCACCAACAGGCACGCATCCTGCCACTGAAAGATGGGCCTTCACCTCTGACACCTTGTCTAATTGACATGGCAAGGCTCACACCACCAAGGCAGCTGGACAGACATCCCATTTTCATTTCGTCTGTGGGGTGCCCAGCACACAATGCCCTGGGAATATTACATGACAGCATGTTTCGCTTTTTATTTCTTTTCACATTAAGTTAAAACTATAACAAAAATAAACATTGTGAAAAATGTACCTTGTGAAAAGTGATGCTTGCCTCCCTGAAGTATTTCTGGTTTCCATTATACAATGTAGTAACCTATATTTGAATCTGCCTGGAGCCAGAGCTGTGAGAGGTGAGAGGTGGTCAGGTATCCCAATACCTCACAGGCAGATACAGAATACTCTCAAATACCTGACATGCCGACCCACACATAAAAGGCTACAGCATAGGTACAGCATAGGTTTTCTTCCACCTCCCCAATGGAATCTCAGTTGAGATTCATTGAGACTCAGTTGAGCTTATCATCAAGTTGAGAGAACCAATTTAACTTCTCCTCTCAGATTTTGAGATAATTCGCCGAAAGAACATCAATAGCGGTTAGATGGCTGCTGAATTGATATTCTGGATTGTGGCCCCACAGGTGAGAAACCATATTTTAAAAGTGTCTGTGCTTATGTTGTAGTCAACGCTGAGATTAACACACTGTTTAACTGATATAAGAAGACACTTAGGAAAGACTTGTGATAAGGTTGTGTTCACACATGCAAGTTTGTTTTGAAGGGAGTGTTCATTGCTCCCTTGTCTTCAAAGTCTGAGGCATATGTGAACGACAACTGCTTCTCACTCCACAGGGAAGGCAATTTGCTTCAAAGCAAAAGGTGCTTACAATTGGATGGCATCTCTGTTAATCCACCTTCTTGATTGCGCAAAGGACTGAGGGTCCATGTTCTTGTGATGAATTGAGCAAGAATATAATCCCTCTGTTTTTGATTTAGGATTTACCTTTGTAAAATATCTAAATAATCTACTGCAGCCAGTACAGCATCAGGTGGGACTGCAGGATACATTATCTCAGGCGTTAAATAAATAATATTGTTTGAATATTGTTTGAAATTGTTCACTCCAGACAACATTTAGATTCCTCCTGTTTACTTTCTGGATTCTGAGTGCACTTCACAGAGAATATGCACTAAATAAATCATATAAATGATGCAAAATTAAGATACTTCAAGGACACTGGCCACACTTGAAGTCAACTGTTTTGATTCATTTGAAAGTAAAAAAAGGCACACCCAGGTCCTCTGAGTTCAAAGGTGACACATCTTTAATGGATTGCTCTTCAGCCACTGACTGAGGCAAGAAAGAGCAGCAGCTTCACAGCACTCTCAAAGCCCCACTGTCAGTCAGAGGCAGATGTATAGTTGAACGGGTGGGGCAGCTGAGGGCGAGGGGGCAGCCCCATGAGACGCGGTTCATTTCAGCACCTTGTCTGTTCTAGTGTTGACAGCACATGGGGATCCAGGGGTTTTTCAAGGGAGGGGGGGTGTGGAGGTGGGGTATCAATACTGCCTTACCCTCCCTGCCTTTCTGCCTTAGATGTTCCGTTCATATGAAAGGATTGTGCGAGAGAGCTGCTCTCAGGCCATGTTGTCTCCAATTGTTTCCACAGACATACAAATACACATGTATTGTGTACTCACACTCACATGTATGCAAGCACTTACACACACTTTGCAACACAAAGAACTACCGTTGGACAGAAAAAAACTAGGAGCAATGAAGCACAAACTAGGGGCAAAGGTGGACATGCGAAGGTAGCGAGAAAGACTGAAAGTTGTTATGTGAGGAGTGTGACCTGGGCCACACTTTCATCATAACCAGGAGTTTGGCTGAAAAAAAAAACTCAAGCAAAACCAATGCGTTACAGTCACCGGCTGAGGGCCATATTAGTGATCCTGTCAGCCAGAATCGACTTAACACTGCTTCTGTCTCACACTTTTCAAGTGCAGAAGTAGTTTTGATTTAAAATCTTCACTTACTGTGCTTTCCACGCCTCACCACAGTTTTCCCTCCCTGTGTTTTTCATGCTTTTCACCCACTCTTGCCCGTGCTACCCAGCTCAGATTGATGGCTGATCTGTAAGGGTCATGGGGTGTTTGGAGGGGGGGTGTCAGAGATGGGCCCCCAGTGATATTGTGGGTTTAAATTACACTTGAGCGATTTCCACTGATACGGTTGGGAAACAATTATGGAGGGAAAGGGAAGTGTCAGGTCAGATAAACCCCAAGTACTGTATAAGTGTGTTGGGGGGGGGTAGGGGGTGGAAAAGCACCAAGGGGGTGCGAGGGAATGAAGGCCAATAAGGCTGTAATCTTCTTCTCCCCAATAAAAAAAAAGGTATGGAAATGAACAGATGTCTTTTTGTATGATCAAAAACAGCCCCTGCATAAATTTATGACTTTGCGTATCAAAGGATGATTGATACTTGAAAAGTGAAACCTCTCCTAATGTCACCACAACTAATATTGAGAAAAGTAATCTTAGCCGGACTGACATTATTAATTTTATGTCTTGACATGAAAACAAAGATCGCCTCGTCAGATATTAGCTCTCTTCCAGGAAAACCGCAGAGAAACCCTCCCTGATTGAGCCGAATTCAGTTTGTGTGACATTTTCCCCTCGCAGCATCCCTCTGTCTGCTTCCAGCACTTTCACTCGTTTTTTTCATCTTTTTAAGTTTCCTTTTTTTTTAAATTCCCCACCTATGTTCAGCTGGTGCTGAAGGAAAGAGAGAAGGAGAGAGAGATGTGCACGTGTCACTCATGTTTAAAGATGATGTAGGTGTGCGTGGAAAGCCCCTGTCATCTGTAAGTGATTTCTGCTCTGTGGCTTCTTACGCCTGGTGGCCCGGGGCAGGGAGGGTGGGTCAGTGGTGAGAAGACACACAGACAGAGAGTGAGAGGGAGACGCGTGTTTCGCGGCCTCCAAAGTGTTCGTGAGACTCACACTGTGGAGAGGAAGCCAGACTGGACATAGCCCAGAGAATGTGTTTACTTTGGCAGGCGCTTCCTCTTTGAAGCCGAAATTGTTTATTGTTTCTAACAATCATTACTGTACATTAACACTTACTCGGGCCCTTAATGACAACAGCTTTGCCCATTTTGCTCAAAGGGCGGGGGGGCTTGAGGCTCAGACATGGGTGTTTAAACACACACGAAGAGTGTTTACTCATGTGTGTTAATGGTCTTTGCGTGCATGTGTGTGTGTGTGTGTAAATGATGCAAATCTGTTCCAAGAATAGTATTATGTCTGAGGATAAGAGCTTAATCCATTTAAAAACTGTGACTGGCCCATGCTTGTCCAAATCGGGGGGGCACATTCAGTTCAACTGTTGTGGCACTTTCCTCAACTTCTTAGTAACTAATTTAAGCAAGGAATATAATTTCATAATTAGTGCTCAATACGTTTCATTAATTTCAGTGATGATGTAAGAAGCACCACAGTCATTAGACCCAATACCCACCCTACAGTGGGGTGCAGGAGGCTAACTACTGTAGAATTCCTTCAGAATTCCCAGTCGAGAGCTTTCAGCTGTCTGCCACAGGTAAGTCATTAAGCCATAAACAAGCAAGCAAACAAGCCATATGTTTTGGGTATCATTCTCCTTTCTATCTGTCTGCCTGTAAGTCCTTCAAAATGACCCTGAACCGCAGATGTCAAAAAAAAACTCAACAAGTCGACAGAGCGAGAACCAAAGAAAAACTTCTCTTCTACCCAGATGTGCAAGAAATGTAAGTCACAGTCCTTGTGTCAGCTACAAGCAGAGGATTTCATTCAGAAACCAGGCCAGTACAGCTTTGGGATGCCTTGAGGCTTGAACCATACCTGTCTTAGCTGCAGCTGGGTCTAAACCAGGCCAGAATTCACCACCCCAAGACTCTCCCATCCCGTATGACCAGTGCATGGCAGACACAAGAAGGGAGACGGGGGGAGTGAGGTGTGTGTTGAGGGGGAAGATGCTGATAATGAGCTAAAGCTGCTGGGCCCGTGGCCTGATTTTGCTGAGGCCTCAGTCCCACATGAAGAGGGGGGGGGGAGCGCTCTCTGTTACAGGAGGGCTCCCAGTCCTCCAGGCCACACCGCTGTCAGCACGGTCCTCATCAGAGCTGCGAGGAGTATCGCTTTACACTGAAGTCATAGGCCTGGAACCCCATCTCCACACACAACCCAGTAATTTCAATTTGCATTTCATTTCAATTTAATCTGTTCGAATTCCCATGGCGGAGGCAAACTGTTGTAGCGCTGTCGGAGTCCAGGAAACCAGCAACAGGACACTCTGCAAGTGTTTCGCATCAGCAGTGTAGGGTGGCTGTTAGAAAACAACCTGAGGGGTGTGAGTTCGCATCCCAGACATGTGACTGCTATTATACAGGAGGAAAAATTTCTGCACCTTGATTGCAGTGGTAAGAATCTATATGTATATATGGATTATACAATGCACCGAGCTCTATGCTTATACAGGGTGGCTTATAGTGCATTCTCACAATTGAATTCATCTGCTGTAAACAACATACTGTAACCATTTACCCCCTCTCTTCAGACTAACACCAACGCATCATAAAATCACTGTGGAACTTTGAATGATATCAAAACAGGGATGGAAAAGCTTCAGAAACAACCACAACCTTGACCACCACCGAACCACTGCCACTGCAATCTTCCATGAATGGCGAAATGAAAAAGCAGAGCCACCCAAACTATAGAGGAGACAGCGGATCGAGTCAGACAGGTTGCTGCCCACAGCTATTTTGGGCACAGAGGGGAGGGGAGTGGTCATGCACCCACACACATAACTAGGAGCAGCAGAGAGAGGGGGTGTCTGCCCACCCTCCTGTCTGCCGTATTGCAGAGCTGTGTCATCTCTGACTCAATTGAACCCTAGTTGGGTGCTATATGACTTCCTGGCACTCTCAACCTCTCATGGCCCTCTGATTGCTCCGTCTTCCAATCTCTCTCAACCCTCTTCCTCATCTCTAACTCCCTCTCTGTCTCTCCTCATCACCACCTCTCTGTCTTTAACAATCCCCCTTTGTTTATTTTACTTTCTTTCTTTTTCTTTCTGTTTTTCTGTCACTCTGCCTCTCTCTCCATTTCACACGTCCTGGGAGACACATCCATAGAGGGACTGAGTAGGTGTATACATACTGTGCTGATGATAGACTCTCTTTACATTTTTGAATATAGCTGGTGTGTAATTGCTGCACATAATAGCTTGCTTTGATTTGTGTGTGTGTGTTTTTATGGTTTGTTGGCTTAGAGGCCTTTCCTGAATGATTAAGTACAGAAAAGCAGAGGCCTGCCCATTGCAGCATGATCTTCTCCTCATAGCCTAAATATGGCTGTTTGGAGATTAACAGCATTTTAAAACAAACCATAAACATTTCAGAGGGATTATTATATGATCATTAGTGGTAGTTCTATAGTGGCAGTGCTAGTTGTAGAGGAATGCTGTTAAACAATGCGAACATTGTTCATGCTAAAGGAGGAAAGTCAGACATGGATGGACTTGGTCTTTAAATTTAAACGAGGACAGAAGCCGCGGTAAGAGTTGTTAAAGAATCCTCTTAAAAGTAATAATAAAGAGCAATGGCTGTGCCACTTTATTAAGCAAATAATACTTTTTCGATCACAAAAATATAGCAATATATAAATATTTTTTCTCATTCTTTTTAAAATCGGAAAATATCGTCTCCCCTTGTTTCTACACCAGGGGTCTATCAATACATTTTAAGGGGAAGATGTTCTACATATAACAAAGAAAACACAGATCATTTTGTTTGATCAAGTTTTGTCCTCTGGCAGAATATTGATGTTTGGACTGATAACAACTGAAAAAATGCCCACATTTCTTGAACAGGAAGAACATATGGCTTTAAAAAGAGAAGGGTGTGGCATGGATATTATTATATTATTATATTATTATGTTCTTAGGTGTCTGAGGGGTGGAAGTAACAAAAATAATAACTAATGTTCACATCAAATTGATCAGAAATTCAATTAAATTTAAATAGCTAAATCATAGTAATGATGAAGCCCTATGTGAGATAAAAGAATTAACAACCAAACATGATGTAAGGTTAAACAGATTAGGGCAGCATGGAGCAATATGTGTGTGAGTTTCATTCTCACAGTTGTTTTCTGTGCAAAACCATGTACTAAACTCACTAGCCTTCAAACAATGCTAGAATTAGATTCATCTCCCTGTGGTAGCATTTGTGTTGCTACAGCTACATAGCATCAGCAGTGTTGAGAAAGTGAATCATTACAGGGTCCTCCTGACACAGTGTAATAGATGAGATTGAGCCTCACACAGCACTAAAACATAAACATTAGAACCAAACTGAGAGTACTTTGAGTTTAAGCCATTCTCGCCCTCCCCACAATCACATTAGTGACAATACACCGCTGGGTAACACAGCGTGGCTCAGGCAAATTTTACACAATTAACAGACTGGCAGAGCAGACAATTTGTGCTCCAGACAGAGGAGCTCCTGTTCCTAATCACCATCCTGCTAGACAGACAAATTGGGCAGGTTCCTGAAATAGCCTCGGACATACACCTCCTGAACTCAAACAACACTAAATAATCACTAGAATCTGCTCATGGAGCTAGATGATTGGCTTATGGCCAATTCCCAGCCACGTGGAATTCAAACAAATGTCAGGTAGACAGAGCTTGTGTAGTTAATATTATGGTTGTATGGCGCTACAGATACCAGAAGAACCGGTCCATCACAGCTGATAAAAAGAACGGTACATGTACTATCTCCAAAGCTGATATTAATTTAGGCGCTGTCTTATGGTGGACCCTGCAGCATTGAGCAATCCCAGAAGAAGACTAACCACTGCTCACAAACCATTCTGATTCATCTGCTGAAAATTTCAGCGCACCAATTACACCAGTGACTTTTTAGCATAAACGGAGGGTCAGTCTTGCCCATTTTATTATATTAAAACAACCCAGACCTGCAATAAGCCACTTTCTCAGTACCTCTCAATGCATTATTTGAGAGCCAAAGGGTTTACTACATTGTATGAACACAGAGTTAATGTGTCAATAAGTGAATGCAACACAAAGATTCTCATTGGATCGCTCAAGAGATCAACACAAGAGAGACTGAGTGCTGATTTCTACAATGTAGGTCGGTGGGCTGAGCATTTCATCAAAAGTTTTGTACACATATTATATTAGATAAAAGGAGACTCAAATGGAATTAAAAAATAAACAAAATAAATTATGTATATAATAAATACATAATGCTTAATCTATTGGAATGCTTTTCTTTAATTAAATGCAACCATGATTAAGTGTTGAATTATCAATTTATTTGCTAGCTAATGCAATTAGATTTTGTTCAATTTTGTCCAAACGGTTGCAAACTTAAATTCACTATTTTTGTCAGTGCTGTCCCTCATATGGAAGAGGCTGCAATTCTAATGAAAACAAATGTAGGCTTGGGGCACTTGCCAGCCAACACCTCCTCCTCATTCCAAACAGCACCAAGTCACATCATTAAAAAATCACATTTTCCAATAAGCTCTGTCATCTCTGAATTCAGACACACACTAATGAAACTTTCTTTAAAATCTATCTTTATACTTTATCTTGCTGTTTACTTTGTTACCCCTTTCACTGTGTTAATGTTTTACCCTGTGTCCTTTTAGCCTTTAGTCTACCTAAATTTTCCCATTTCTCTTCATTCCTTTCTTCTCCTCTCTGTCCTCAGGAGTGTCATCTTTTATATTCCCCCTCTGCAGGGCACTAACAACCAGCCAGCATGAGCTCGACACAAAGGGAGAAGACTGAGGGCTAGGTTTACTATGCCTATTGACACAACTCAGTAACAATAGTTATGGTAAGACAGATTTTTTAAAAATATGCTTTTTGACACTGTAACATGCAAACATCATGTTAACGGCGTAGTGAATTGAAAGACTGAAAACTGAATTCTGTCTATCTATCCTATCGATTGCTATGTTTCATAAAAAAAGACATTCTACACTAGCCTAGCACTCAACTTTGTATCTTACGGACCTCTTGTAATACTTGGCGATAACTACTCTTAGCATTGTGATGCACTTATTTGTAAGTCACTCTGGGTAAGAGCGTCTGCTAAATGAAGTGAAGTAATGTAATGTAATGAATTCACCAAAAGTCTGTGAGTGTCGGAGATTGCAGCGAAGAAGGATGTACATATGTGATGCTGTTTCAGCCAATAGGACATATATAAAACAAATACTGAATAACACTGCTTGGAATAATGTTCGGTTTGTTCGATCCATTGTGTCTTAAATTGTGTAGTGTACCTTGGTTTCATTTTTACATTACTACTTTTAATAACCAGCATATTTTTCATGTGTTCTAATGACTTAGAGAGAATAATGGCTTTATACAGGTCAGTAACTTTCCATTTTTATACATTGAAAGTGTATAGATAGATAGACAGATATGTGCACTGTACAAGAGAAACATCCATATTGTTTGTTAGTTCATAATATGCAAATTTCTTCTTTAATGCTAATCAGCACTTTGACAAGAGCCATTACATCATCTGTCAAACGTCTCTGCATTCCATTATTTTTTGCTTTCACAGATAGTCAGCTTAGCCTACCCAATCAAAAAGTTGGCAAGGCAACATTTAAAACTATTCATCTTACATGTCTGACTACATAAATAAAAAACATAGTCAAAAACATAATTCCTTTGTCATTAAAACCATTCTCCAGAAAACCAAAGAAAGGTTGGTGTCTGGGGCATAAATGAAAACAATGAAAAACAGTTTCTTCCAAAGGACAAAAATTACATTTTTTTGTCTGTGTCAGGCTGTATGTTAACCATGAAAGAGCAAGAAGTTAGTCTGGTGTGCAACCTCATCAGTGCAGGTCACCCACATGTTTTTAAATAGGTGATTCATACAGCCTTTGCCATAGAGGCAAAGTTAAGAAGGAGTCTACATTTAGATGGCCATGTTAGGTTGTCATAAAGAGAGTTTCAAGACTTTAACAACTCCTAAAAACTACAGTTTTGTCCATTTCCCAAAATAGTCAGCTGCAAACTTCCCTACAAATATCAGTCACACAGGTGCATCGGATGTGGTCTAGAGCAGGTGAGACATGGAGCTCTGACATTAGGGCCTCTATCAATGGTTACCCGTTTCCTTTATGACATCTGCAGCTGAGATAAAGCCTTCAATGGCAGGGCTGTTTTACACCAAAACTCAGTCAGCTGTCCTTACAGTCTTTGTCTTACAGTCATCTTCTTCCCATGTTCATAAAGAAAGTTCTTCCTCTACTCTGATCCAAGATCATCAGGCCAGCTAATGTGATGATCTCTCTGGACAGCAGCACTCTACTAAATGAGGCAGAGTCAAGTAAAGGAAAAGAGAACAGAATTTACAAAAATCACTTGAATACTGATCTAGCAGACCTACCACGACCAAACTGAAATTTTATATGAGACATTAAAACGTTTAAAAGGCCAAATGAACAAACAGATTATCCTTAATACTTGGTAAAAAATGTCTATTGTTGGTGCATAATGTGCTCTACACAATACTACCAAAATAACAAAAAAAAATTGTCAAGGCATGTGCTTTTACCTAGTATAAGATTCACTGAACAAGAGAGGCCAAGTCTTAGTCCTGTAGACGAGGGTTTGACAAACCCGATGCGTGATGTTGCCTACTGCCGTTATGTAAATTGCAGGCTAAAAATATAATCGCGTTTGTTAGCAGTTGACCCTTCTTGCTTGAGTTTTTGTTCCATCACCTGTAAATCGATATTCCTTGCCCGAGCCCCTTTCCTCTAGCGCTCCACAACTTTCATCTGCTCCGACGGGTCTCATCAGCTCGGCAATAGGCTACTGGCTGCTTTCTTCCTGCTTGCTCTCTACACACCTGTAAACCTATGCATTACATGAAAAAGTACGTTTTCAGGTGGACTAGGTTAGTAATTTTCGACAAGACATTTTTCTCCATTGACGTGCCATCGACTATCATGCCGTTTTCATTTCCACTCTTGTTTATTTCCTGTTATCGGTTATTTCTGTTTTTCTTTTGAATTCATGTTATGATCGGATTCAAGATTCTGCTCTCAAATTGCATATGACGGCGTAGTAATGATTACCCTCAGAAATCAAAGGTTTGTTTTCACAGGTGTCCTCATGATTTTGACCAAATTATGTACTATCCAGCGTGTTATATGATGTGAATGCCGCAAACTGCGACGTTGGTATTTTTTATTGGCTGTGTAGCGGTCTGCTTTGGATAAATTCTAGTAAATTGGTCATTAACTGAGACTGTGATTGCCGTCTTTGTATGACTTACTAAAATGGTCATTGATCTTGCGCGTATCAGCTTTGTAAATATGGCCCTTGTTACATAAAACATATAGGCTATTTACGCACTCCCAAACAAGGAAACACACTATTGTCACAGCTACACAAATTCAAAAAAAAAAAAAAAAAAACAGTGACAGCACCTTACCTGATCCAAGTAATGAGAACATATGTGTAATCAAGTTTTCCGGTGGTAATTTGAAAAACATATTACATCAATTTCTGCTCTCATGAAATATGAGAGTAGAAACTGGAATCCGATCACGCATAAAGTAAATTGGCTTGGAATTACAATAAAAGGAAAACTGAAAAATGAAGATGGCACGCTAGAGGCGCACAAATGGAAATGCTTCATAATTCAGAAAAGGCGAAAGAAAATCTGGCGGATGTCCACCAGAAAAAAAAACAATACCTTTTCACATCCTGAAAAGGCTAAGGTGCATATAACGTGAAACCCGACGGAGCATCTCACAGTAGGTTGAAGGTAGGCCAGTTTCTTTGTTTTACTTTGTGATAGGCTTTTTAAATGTAGTATGCCGTCCTGTCATTATGGTCATTTATTTCTATGGTTAATGGTTTATCCAGAGGCGATCTAAAGAAGCTCCACATTACATGAAAGAAAAGTAATTTGCATTAGTGCCAAGCATCCACTGATCATCTACCCAAAGACTGCTCACAGCGATCTTAATTTACACGGACCATCCTCACCTATTAAATAAATTCACAATACGAGGTCGGACAGAATGAACCCATAAGGCAAACGAACCAAACGGCGTAAGTAAATCTTTTCATGTGCAACAAAAAGTGACTAGTCAGGGAGAGACATGCAGAAGCATATCAGTAAATTAAAAAAAAAATTGACATGGCGCGTTATATCTGATGTGTGTTGTGTGCACCAATAATACAGACTGGTTTCTGAAACGGCAACCTGATTATCTGTCCACCTAGAATCATTTGTTCGACAACATTAAGAAAATACCAAAGGTATATCTTTATCATATGGACTGATATTTGTATACAAGTTCAAACACGTATGAAATATCTAAGAAGCTTATAGTGCTGACATTTTAACACGATGGAGTAGGTGGAGGTAGGCCTATTTCATTTGCAATCAGCCTACATAATTTTAGTAATTCATAACAAATTTGATGACAGCAAGCTATATCACACTATTGTTCATTTTGTTGCATTTTACTTTTAAAACCTTCATATTGGTCAGACAGGATGACCCCATCAAAAAAGACTCCTGTTTCTTCCATATGCAATCCTAGTAGATACAAACATATCCCTAGGCGGCTTGTTAAATTGTTTATAAGTGCATTGTTTGTTCCGTGCTGTGCAGAAATAACAGGAATGTAGTCTGCGGTTTTTGAAAAGTCAGTTAAAGTTGTACCAATCCGTCTGTCTGGGTACATCAGCCTATGCCCACTTTTGCAAGTTTTTAGCATCTATTAAGTATTGTCATGTAAGTAAGTATGGTCATGAATGTTGTATGTTGGACCACTGGTAAGAATTCAAGTTAGTGGAAGTGGATGCTTTCAGTGCCTTGAGCAGTGGCTGAAAGCTGAGTGTTCTCCCCCCGATCACAGGTGTGTGGACTTGGAGGGCTCTTGCACATCATTTTTTTAAAAGCCTCTCTTCTTTCAGTAACAGTGGCCCTATTGTATATGGCAGCATTATTGCCATCAAGGAAACATGTCTTTCACATTTAACAAAGAGTAAGGGTTAAAGACATCAGAGGTATAGTGTATTCAGTACCTGCACAAATCCTGCAGTGTTCCTGTAACATACACAGTATTCTGTATGCTGTCAGTAAGTACAGTATAAGTGCATTATAGCATTTATTTATTTAGGGGCTTACAGTATTTTAAACTGTACATTTATAATGTACAGTTTTACATTTTACACACTCTGCCATCTATGTATATTTCCAGGGGAGTCGCTGAGGTAAATTCCCCTGCTCAAGGTTTCAAATGCACAGCCAGCAGGTCTAGATTTTATCCTCTGCTTCACATTATAATCACACTGTAATTGCTTGCAATTAAAACCAGATATAGACCATTCCATATCCAGTATAGGGCATTATAGTCAAATAGCTATTAAACAAGATTTAATTAAAAATGGCAGTTTTTGATAAAACGACCCCTTCAGGGTTGAGCAGAATATTACAGCATGACAGAGCCCTCTACTGGTGCTTAACGGGCCATTGCAATGCCCCACTATCGCTGGAGCTGGTAACTGTTGTGCCTGTCAACAGCATATTCTCCAACTACTTGAGTGGTCTTGTGGTTAAAGTGTATGCCCTGGCACCGAGTGATTGTGGGTTCAAGTTCGAGTCACACCAAAGACTTTAAAATGGCACTCGCAGCCTCTTCGTCTGGCACCAGGAAGGAAAGAGATGAACTCCAGAGTCGTCCTTCTTTTTCAGGCCTCCACTGGCCCTCTGGTTCATGGTCTGGAAGGGAACCTCAGATTCCAGCGCAAGAGCAAGGTTTTGAATAACTCCCCTCCCAGGAATAATACTAACTTATTAATATGCACTGAGATGTTCACACTGTTGTCAAGTGTCTCAAGTTACATCTGAATGTTTCCTGTCTGAAAAATCAAGCAGGACACATTTGAAACGAAGCCAAGCATAATCAGAGAAACACTGTGGTGCAGGAAGAGATTTTAGCTGTGGCAACCCTGTCAGACCTCTCCGCACTGGCCTTCTGGTTTCAAAAGGCAAAAGCCTCAGCATAGCTCAGTTCATATCGTTCTATTGATTTCTGTGCAGAAGTGCATAGTATTTTTTAAAAGCAGCATACAGGTCATTTTCAAAATCAGTCGGTCCATGTTTAAGGATTTTAAGTTAAATACAGATCAGTTCATATTTTGTTTGTTTTCATACATATCCAGCACAAATGCCACACTAAAGAACATACACGATTTGGATTATTTCCTTTATTATGACACTCCAATAGAAGGAAATAACATAGGGTTCCTTTGTAAACGTCACCCTCTAGTGGACACATTTAGCAGGGAGGCCCCAGTACCATAATTTGAGCCAAGACAGAAGAAAATCAGTCTAATGAACAAAGTTAACTAGCCTTGACTACAGTTAGTGAGAGAATTGCTGAAAGCCAACTGCCATTTAGGGGTGAATAAATAGGCAACGCTCTGAGCACACGGAAATTACATAATTATCGTTCTCTAATGTGCGCTGAATTAGGGTATCGAATATCAAAAGAAATGCACAACATTTTGAGAGGGTCCGGTTTTATGACAGACCCGTGCATCCCCGTGAAAATGATCTTCATTCCTCATAATCAGGGCCCTGAAAAATGATTTGAGTCTGCAGCTGAAAATGGAGCTGGGTCACCATGGAAACCAAATCCAGTGTATGTAAATAATATGATCTATTGGTGCCATCTGGAAAAAATTGGCTTGGGTGGCATTTCTTCTCTTTATATATCTCTATATTACAGGATCTATTACCATATTTATTTGTGTAGCTAAGCCTTGGTCCATGAATAAGATTATATAGCGGGGGATTTGAGAGCATATCCTAAACAAACAGAGTTATTAAAGCTGGAGTTCTGCTACATCCTGAACAATAATGGATTTACAAGGCAGAGTTTTTTTCTTTTCAAACCTCTTCATTTTCCAAAGATTGAAACCAGATCCAAGGAGAGAGGGAGAGGGAGAGAGAGAGCAAGAGAAAGCTCTGCTGTGTATACATGCTGAAGAGAGGGCCAGGGTATTTTTCATCACTCTAAAAGACCTTAAGATGTGTGCAACCTGCGTGTGTGTGCTGCTGACAGCTACGCAGGCTAGTGTGGGGACACTGACACTGCTAAAGTCTAGCACAGTAATTTTGACAATTAGACAATTTACCTGAAAAAGGCTAAAAACTTACGGTAGGTTAACTTATGGTAGAGCTTGAATAGTGTTATGCTCACACTCACAGGTCTGGGAGTGTTGTTAGCTTGGTCTGACACTGTTGCTCGTTTAAATTGAATGGATACACTTATGTCGTTCTGGATAAGATCATCTGCTAAATGCATGTAATGTAATGTAATGCAAAAAAGCAGGTTGTACTGTACTTGCAGTAAATATCTACAAAAGCTGAAATAATTTACTCATCTTAGAATGTACACTGTATATATGAGTATCATTCTGTCAAATTCTGTCATTCTATCAAATATAAAAATACTATACAATACATTCCATATTTTATTATTTATTGACACATTATTTTTCATGAGGAAGCACTGCTGAGTTTCTGCTCAGGATGAAATTTTGTGGGTAAAACCAACATTTTCCTCCTCCTCCTCCTCCTCTCCCTGCTCTTCCTTCTCTGACAAACTGCCAGGCACGGTAATAAGAACCTGCCGGCGGCTTCTAGTCAATGGTCCGGTGTGCCTCCCCACACACACAATGGCTCATCACATTATTAGTCAGGATGTTAATGGGCTTTTCAGGGGAGACAGTGAGGGGCAGCCAGAGAGAAGTCACAGGTCCTGACCAACCCCACACAGAGACGTCCTGCAGCGGGCTCCTCCATTATGATGCTGTCCGCCTTCACGCAAGAGAACACCCCCAAAGCACACCAGCAGATGCACAGGTCAGAGGCTCATTGCTCAGTGGGGAGGAACAGACTCTTGTCAAAAATCACAGCTTAAGTCTCCTAACAAACCCTCTCTCTCTCCTGTTCCAAAGTGTCTGCAGACTCCTCGGCTAAATTCAAGTTCTCTCCGGTTTCCTCGCCCCCGGTCTGTCCCTCTGCTCCAGCAGGAAATGAGATAGAGATCTAGTTAGCAGAGACCACAGACGTATCCTGGTTCCACAATACCCAGGCAAGAGCTCCAGTCAGCGGACACCATAGATGTGCCATGGGATTTTATTGGGACATCATGCCTAAAAGATTTTCACTGTGAAATTTCCGGCTCATACGATTCAAAATGCAAAAGCTAATGTTAATGTGGATCTCAGAAGTATTTCTTTACTGTTATTTACTGAATTACTATCCCACAATCATCAACTTTAAAGACAAATGTCATAGTCCATGTTGTCCATAGTCCTCTGTTGCAACAAATAAAATATTAATATCAGATTTTATATATATATATATATATAGTGTGTGTGTATATTATATAAAGATTATGAGAATAATATCTATAGTTATATGTTGATTATGAGAGTAATTTCATGATGACAATTATTTGCTAAGGTCCAGAGCCCAGTGTTCTAACCAGTGCTAGTAACCCCTGCTCTACAAGAGGCCAATTAATCCCTTTTACATTTACTCACATCTCAATAAGCCGCTATGTTACCCCACTGGGCCTGAAAGATAGGAAGCCCAGGGAACGTGTCCAGCAGGCAGAGAACAGAGAATCTCTTAATTACCCATGTTACGGAAAGCTCAGTGGATATCCAAAAACAATCTCATTCTTCGATTTTCTCTTTTTAATGTATGTTTTCTACATCTAAGCCTCCTCCAAACCCCTGATCTGACTCATTCCTCCACCAGTGCAGCACCTCTTGGCTCCTGGACCCGCCCACCCTGGCGTCTCCCGTATAGTTGAACAGGAAGGGAAGATTACACCCGCTTTCAGAAAAGCATGGCTGGCTGTTGACACAGAGCTGAATCAATTATGCATCATGCTGGGGAACAAGGTGTTGTTGGGGGGTCGTGGGGTTGGAAGTACCATATGAAGCAGCTACTTTATAATGCCCAAATTTTAGTAACCGTATCTTGTTACTGCCAGCACAGTACAAATGTGAAAGTGCTTAACGCAATGAGAGAGGTTGGGGACTAAACACTACAAAGGATTATAGGACTATTGCATTTATTTTCTCAGTATTAAAAGCCCTCTTGGACTGAGAGACTGACGGCTCCTATTTTAGGGAGCGAATCTCGCCATCGCTCATCACTAACTAAGAGTACAGAAACTATTATTCATAAACGAGTGTCCAGGGACCCGTTCCACGCAGGGCTGGCCAGCGGGGAAGGAGCAGGGCCAGCTGCGGCCATCTGTCAGAGCTCGGCAGTTAGGCTTCCACAAGCCGAACCCACCTCAGGAACGGCCACGTGTTATTGACATCATTTTTCCCCCGCTTCTGTGGCCATCGCCACGCCGCAGGCTGCAGAGCCCCGCACCCCGAGCCCTGAGAGCCGTGTGCGAGATCCGCACGGATCAGCAAAGGTCCCGGGGCCGCTCTGACCACCCGGCGTACGCGCAGCGTCTCCACCAGCAAAGTCTGATGCCAGCTGCCCACAGGTGGACCAGACGAAACCAACACCAAGCATCTAGTCTTTTCTCTTTTGCATCAAACCCAACTTCAACCTAGGCTTTCTCTTGTTTATTTCAAATTTGTCTTTTTTTTTTTTTTTTTTGAAGGAATAAGAATTCCAGACATAAACCTCCCTCCAACTCTCGCGTGGCTCAGTTTACACGGAGGTATTTTAGAGGCTTTATTCCAACACAAAATTCCACATCTTATTCACGTTGCTTGCTGCAATTCTAATCTAAAAAAAAAATGAAACTGTCCCATGGTGTGGAGGATTGTACCTGGTGCGTTGGTGTTTACATGTGTAGCAGGAGATGTGGAAATCAGCGCATCTGGAAAGAATGGCTCAAACACAAGGTCTAACCTCCACACGCTCCACTGTTCCGGTGTCTGTCTAGAACAGAAACATCCAGTGAAAAGCACTGTTTGTGTCTGTGGCAGAGACACTGCATGATAGCGCCCAGGCTAGTTTCTGTCCAACTGCAGAGAAGCAGCAGGGTGGCTCTTTCTACTGCTGGATTTTCCTGGTTGCCTCAGGGTCCTCAAAGAGCCCATGCTAATCTAATAAGCCAAACTGGAGAGACAGACGCTGGACACTTCTGAACATCTCGGAGAGCTCCCTTTCCCAAGACTGGAAATGGAATGAGATGAGAGAAACAAGAGAAGGGCAAGCAAGTGGCTGTCATTTAACTGAGGCTTCTGGCCCACCTGTTACAAAGGTCCCACAAGCAGGGGTCACCTGCTCACAAAACGGGTCACAAAAGAGGCCAGTCTAATAAAGCATGTACTGTAGTGTGGTTCACATTGCGTTGTAAAACAGCAAACAGTACTTGTATAACTAGGTCATGGAGTTTGAAGATGGCAGACCAAATTCCCTCTGAAGCACATGCGCATGGTGTAATTATGACTTGAGAAACCTATGGTTAAAAATGGGATTAAAGTGGCTTGGGGTGTTCTGTGAGGAGATGTGCAGAATACTCTGTACCAAGATCAAGAGTAACTGATAGAGACTGATCTGGTGCAAGGTTTTGAAAAAGGGACAAAAATTAAAACAAAAACAGACTGCTGGAGTGGTGTGCCTCACTCCCATTGTTTCTACTGTAAAGACCGTGCTTTTGCTTTACCACTAGATGGCAAAAAGACATTAATAAGAAGATCCAAAGCAGTCACCTGAACAGTGCCAGTCTTGGGTCTTGTTTTTCACTCTGTGCTCATCTGGGTTTGATCTCCTCCCCCAGCCTCAGCCTGTTAGAACTGCAGCGGCTCCTCAGTGTAAGGATGCAAACTGCAAGGAAACTTCACTAATTAGACTCCCAGCACTGAGCCCAGGGGAGGCGGGGCTGCCAGGTCCTGTTCTCCCCCTGATCCTTCACCTCGCCTGGGCAGGGACTGCCCGGGGCTTCCATCTCTTCCTACGGAGATCTCTGTGTGTGAGGTGCCAGCTCCAATCTCCCCAACTTCTCTTCACATCATCAACACTGCCCCCAAGGGAAGGGGGGCACTGGAGGGGGGATGGGAGTGTTAGTTGGGAAACGGGTTCATGTGATGGTTTCTCTCCCGCTCTTTGCATACATTGGGACCAGTCTCCCGTCTAAGGTTACGGTGCTGACTTGTTAATCAGACTTTTGGGAAGTGGGGTTACCCTGAGAACCAGGAAGGATCAGTGAAACATAAGTGTGTGTGTGTGTGTGTGTGTGTGTGTGTGTGTGTGTGTGTGTGTGTGTGTGTGTGTGTGTGTGTGTGTGTGTGTGTGTGTGTGTATGTGTGTGTGTGTGTGCACCCATGAATCATCTATCCTCTGCTGCAGATCAAGATTTTCAAGGCTCCTGATGTGGCCTACTTATCATTATCATAACAATACAGTACAACACCACAAAGCCCCACACAACCTTACACAATCCAACACAACGCCACTAGTTCAAAGAGCTCCACACAATCCCATGCAGTATGATGTAACATGACCCATGACATACAACACCACAAAGGCCCACACAAGCCCACACAACACAACACAACACAACACATGACTCAG
Source organism: Megalops atlanticus (assembly GCA_019176425.1). Taxonomy (NCBI): domain Eukaryota; kingdom Metazoa; phylum Chordata; class Actinopteri; order Elopiformes; family Megalopidae; genus Megalops; species Megalops atlanticus. The sequence goes on from CM032886.1 coordinate 20,333,096, forward strand.
GGTTTTACACAGTAAAACCTGTGAAATTGATTATACAGTACAGAGTCTATAGATTATATCATTGGGAAAAACTTGACCTGTGACCTAAGGACAAAGCCAGTGGCAGCCTTGGCAAATCTACCCTCAAACATTTCTCATTTCCAAAGAAACATACCAGAAACATAGTTTTCCAAAAATACTCCTGCAATGTTGAAGCTACATGGTAACATTGTAAGTGAAAGATTATGAAAATGTATAGCTCACCATAGTCTGCACAAACAGAGACACATTCAAAGACACACATCTGCTCCCCACTCTGCCTGTCAGAGGCTTTGGCAGACCTGTTCCCCCAGAAGCAGAGCCCACAGAAACAGTCTGCAGCGCAGATGTGGAACCCCATAATCCACCTCAGCATGAAGTATGTTCACATCCTTGAAACTGGTTTCATTTAAAAGTGGTAGAATTAGATAAAAGAAGCGGGATTGTACCTGACATTGGGTGATGGTTACTTTAATTACCTCAGGCAGAATAGGAAGACTATGCATGTAAGATCATCCTCACATGAATCTCACAGAAAACCGCTGACAGAAACACTGATCCTCCACACAAAAATAAATATACCGGAGCACTGATCCCCCTCACAAAGGTGAATGTACCAGAGAACTGATCCCTTTCACACAGGTAAATATAGCAGAGCACCAATACCCCTGACACAGGTAAACATGTTGGAACACCATTACTCCTTTACACAGGTAAATATACCAAAACACTTCTCCTCTTTCCACTAATAAATATAGCAGACCACTGATCCCCCTGACACAGGTAAACATATTAGAACACCATTACCCCTTCACACAGCTGAATACACCAGAACACTTATCCCCTTCACACAAATAAATATACCAGAACATTGATCTCCCCTTGACACAGGTAAATGTACATAATACCATATATTAGAGCACCTATACCCCTCAGACAGGTAAATAGTTTTTGGAGCAACACTACCCCCACACACACACACACAGGTAAATATAGCAAAGCACTGATCTCCCTCACAAAAACACCCACACACATGCACTCACCAGTAAATATAACACTGATCATCCTAACACAGAAAAATATAATAAATATGAATTTGTTTCACTGTTAACTCTATAATACCTGAGATCACCTGAGCAAGATATTCAAAATTAAATCAAATTTATTTTTTTAATACAGTTTCAAAACTCAAATTCTGGAATGAGTATTTTTATCAAATCCAATTAGCTTTCAGTGTACTTACCCTTTCCGCTTCTAAGTTTAAAGCAAATTCATTTGAATGACTTTATCTGGACATCTTTGTGGTGTATGAAAAAATCCTGATTCCTGCTGACATGGGAATGTGTATGTGAGAGGCAGACATTGCCAGAAGTGCACATTACCAAACAACCCCAGAGCCCCAGATGTGGAATTCCTTTGGTCAGCTTTCTGGAAAGCTCCTTAATTGATATTGTCACGGATGATGGGAAGGATTTTATGGGCCGCATCATGGATACACTCACAGTATATCTCCCACTGTGTCTGTTCCACAGTATGTACTGGTATATATACAGTACGTTCAATGCAGGGCTTAAGCTAAGCATTACAGTCTGTTCGGCCACACGTCATTTGGATGTGAAGGGATAATCTTTTGTGGGATGAAAAATGTTCCTTTGTTCATTTTTCACACATATGCAACTGGTGGACTGTGGAAGCCCAGCCCACTGTAAAACTGCAGTACACATTCTATATCTAATTCCAGAGGGCTACTAACATGAATGGACACTGCACTGAGAGTTGACCAAATGGGATCAGACACCTCAGAAAGATGATCAAAAATGACAGTCAATGAAGTGCTGAGAATCAGTGGTCAGACGTGTGGAGCTGTGGTCAGGGAAGCAGCATCTGTCTCCTGACAGATAGTCCAGTACCTTACACTGATCTGTTTTTGAGATCCCAGAGTACTCACAGGAAGACATTTGGTTTCAACATATCACCCGAAGGTAAATATCTACTGCTGCTATGGTCATTGGGCTTCCCCAGCCCCCAATTTCCAATGCATTGTAGATGGAAGATCTTCTTTCTTGTTTTGTATCAATAACTATTAAAAAGTTGACATTCCATAAGATGAAACCACTGAAGGCTTACTTTGGAAGTAGGATCACCCATTTCTGCATGCATGTAGTAATCCTCAGTTATGAAATTATTTCAGAGCGGAAGCAGAAAGATACCTGATTTTACATAAGAGTTCCACAGACTCTCAGACAGATAGGGGTTTGCAACCATCAGCATGTGCCATCTGGTGGAGACAATGGGGCAGCAGTGAAAAGCATGAATGAAGACCCAAATGCTGATGGGAACTGTAGTCTCAGGGGCAACATTACTCATCAGAGCAAGGTTCATTCCCTCCAGCCAGGATTACCAGGTCAGGCTGGTTGTTTGATTACTTGCAGAATCAGCTCTGTTATTCATCATTATCTCATTAGACATGTCCTTGAACACAACCCTTTGAAATAAAATCATGGAAAATCCGTATTCTCTCTCTCTCTCCCCCTCCCCCTCCCTCTCTCATACATAAACACACAAAGTGGGATCCACAGGGATTCCACAAACCTCATAATGATGACAGAATGCAGATCTCTGTCTCTATAATATATGGCCACTTCCTATGTTTATTTAGAGCCTTTTATTTTAGATCTGCACTTTCACACAAGGCATATCCCGCAGCGTGAGGGTATTGAGTAATGAACAAACATCTATTACCGAGGCAGTGAATACGAAGCGCATAATTACAGTAATGAACACAAAGTGCGTCATTTTCCTCAGCCTTAAGCATCACACTTACGCTCTCTCAATTCGTCTGAGGGGTTTACGCAAACATTCTGCTTCACTAATCTCCTTGAGCTTCACTCATCACCCCTACTCCACCCCCTCCATCATTCATCAAGCTCATTTTTCCTCAAACCCAGAAGGACCAGGTCTCTCCCCCAAGCCATGCAAAGGTGCTACATGTACAGAGTAAGAAGGCTGGCCTGTGGTGTACTCTATGGCTGCAGCCAGGAAATATGAAAAAAAAATCTTTAGAACAGAGTAAAATGTGACTCTTTTCATGCGTGTTGTAGTGTCTCTGAACACTTGCCGTGAAACTCCTTTGGAGAAGGATAATGTCAGAAAAATAAAGACAGGATAGTCCCATGAATTCCTGCTCTATTTCCCAAAAACCCCACACCTAAATAACTCCCAAACATCCTGCAGAATATCCGTGACTTTATGGAGGATAATTTAATGTGGCAGTTTAAAAGGCTGAAGGAAAAAAAAAAATCAACCTGACTCATTCTGGGCCTTCAGATTGATTTTACTTGTCATTCTAGGCTACTCATGGTCAGCAGCTCTCTCTCCCTCTCTCTCTCCGGAGAACCGAGGGTGAGTGAACATGCACACATTTCACAGCCTTTTAAAGGGCAGATAAGTGCTAATAAAGACCAGGGGTCTGCTTGAATTTCATACTGATGACAGAAGAGATTAGCACTCCAATTCACAACGGTCAGCCATTGATAGTACATGACAGAACAACTCATTAAATGAGTTCATGAAGCCTAACTTGGCCCATGACTAAATACTTCGTCTAAATACTGATTTTAATCTCCAGATTTTAGTGTGTGGAAAATGCCTCTTGATTCTTCAGGCCGATACCTGTAAAATGCTGACTTTTCATCTAAAGCCAGAGTCTAGCCTGAATATTAAATACCTGGAAACCTATGTCTCTGTTACAAAATGAGGACTGACTCTCTGCCTAACCCCCTTTCTTTCTCTCTCTTTTCCCCCTACCTCTCTCTCCCTTTCTCTTTTCACTGCCCCCCCTCTCTCTCTCTTTCTCTCTCTCTCTCTGAATCTGTCACAAACTGAAGAGATCCTCTCCTGGGGTGCTGCCAGGTCACGCTTGAGAGCCCTGTCCTCTGTGAAGTTTGGGCAGAACGTTTCTCTGCTGCAGCTGAAAGGGGGTGGGTCAGAAGGTTCCAGCCTATGTGGCTGACAGGACACGTCTCCTCACACCTGTGGTAATATCTGTAAACTCCTGTACTGACAGCCACCAGGGGGCGGGTTCAGCAACTCACACTGTGAGAGGAATCTGCCATCAGAGCGTGCACACACTCACACGCACACACATACTTGGTTTGTGGCCAGACTTGCTGTGAGTAAACAACAGTGCAGGAGAGTGAAGAGTACCAGACACAGCAGAAATGTCATGTAGGGACAGAACACTAAGAGCCAGCTCTACCTACCTGCACACAAGACCAGATAAGTACACACAGAGGTTTGAATCTTGGATAGAATCCAAAGTAACAAAACCAGACTAAAAGGTGCTATTCCATTAGGTTTTTTTGTGAAGTCAAAGTTTTGTTTAAGACAAAATGCACATTAAAACTGTGGCACAAGATAAAATTATTTGCAACTGTGGAAACTGCAGCCTCAAACAGGCAATACAGTGTCAATAAAGATAAGTGAGGAAGAGCCATGGAGGCCTGTACAGGAGTAAATCTGATACAGAGGAACAGAGCCCCTCTATCAAAGCCGTTTCCCTCCTCTCATAAATTCCAAATCAATGAATAATATCCCTCCCTGATAGCGCAGACACTGAGTCCGACACACAGAGAAATCTGGACAACACATGATGCCCTGCAACACTTTCGTCTGGGCCATGGCTGAAACATCAGTTTAACTGTTTCCTCACTGAGGTTTGACTCAAGCTTCAGCCACTCTCCCACACTGCCTGTTAATGCCACTGCATGCATGGATACAGAAACACAGGATTGATTCTGCTTGTTAAAAAAAACTGTTGAATTTGGATGAAGAACTTGGCATTAGATTCTGTTTGCTTTAATAGTTAAGTTCTATTGCATATCTACAATAAAACCTGCTTTCATTTTAAAAATTCAGGCAAACAGCTATTTCTCTGTTCAGAGGACCATATTGAACAGTGCCAGTGTAAATGCACATCGTCAACTGTATGCCACCAGTCTGGTAATTATATATCTATGGCTACAGGAGCAGAGGTTGTATCAATGCCTCCACATTGCATGAATACACTTCAGCTCATCTGAATGTGGTCTGAAAATTATTCCTAAAGATGTCATTAAGAAAGAAAAATTGCTCGTGAGAACTTCAATGTAAGATAAAAGACTGGGGAATGAATATATATTTTATGAAGGCTTGTTTCCTCGGTCACGCGAGAGGGGGAGGAGCACTTTCTATTTGAATTTTCTCTCTCCTCTCTCTTTGGGCGGAAAGGGAGGGCAGAGAGAGCAGCCCTCCAGAGCGGTGCCAGAGCCAGTGCCTTTGAAACTGAAATATTAGAATGGCGGATCACAAAGGCCAAGAAAAACGATATTCTGCCCGTTACCACTCCCTTCCACGGTCTCTTTGTTGTGGGTGCTTCTGCTCTTAACTAGAAACATGTCCAACCCCTCCTTCCATTCCCAGAGACCCTGGTATTGGAGCCGCTCGGTTCGCCTCTGTAGGAGCATCTGCTCACCCCCCTGCACAATGCGTGTGGTAACAAGTTGCTGCACCTTATCCGTTAGACCCACACACAGTGTCCTTGTGCTTCCCTGTGTGACAGTGCTCTCCCTTGGTCTGCCATCCCCTCCAGGAGGGCCGGTCTGCAGGCACCTGCCCTCTGAACCTCTCAGCCTGGCCTGCTGCTCTCTCACACGCTTCCGCTGTAGCCCCAGCTATCGTCACATCAGCTGCAGGCCTTCCTCTGATTAAAAGCTTTCATCCCACCATGTCTGATGAGGACAGTTCATCATAAACATTAAGATGAAGCAGCACCGCACAGTACTTTGGGTAGCACACTTAGATTAAATTAATCGTCCTGTTTGTTATCTGATGTTGTGGATTCCTGGTTTTCATGCTATCATGAATCAAACAAAACAACAACAACAAAAAAAAAAAATCACAGCGCAGTACAGCTAATATGGCGCCACTTTTATTTAGCAAATATGGTTTTGTTTCCATCGTCCTTGCTTTTGTTTTGCGGAGCATGTGCGCACTCATCTTTTTAACATTAGAGTGGGCGGGTGATTGACAGCCCTCGCAGGCTGCTGAAGGACACGATGGGGAGATAAGAGCAGCTTCACACACGCGACGGTGATGTCATCATCTCTGACAGACATGTTTCCTGTCAGGGCTCTGGACCAGCAACACGTTATAAACTGGCCGGCTGCAAAACCTCCCACTTCACATACAGTGTACGCTTCAGTTTGCTTTTCCTCATGGCTTTTTTTGTTCAGTTAATTGCCCTACTATTAATGACTGCGTCATCCTCAGAAATGCTCTGCAAGTTTACAGATTTCTTCATCAAACACTAAAAACAGTCACTGGAGACGCTGTATTAGCATACAACAGTGTTAAATGGATTGGATGTCTACAGTTATGTCTGTCAAGGGCATGTTACAGCACTCAGGCCTACTCTTCAGCTAACACATCAACTTCTCAGAGCAATTCCTTCCATGTTGTTGCCACATTATCATAAGGCAAAAATCTCACATTATGAAAATGTTTTGTGTTTGCTGGACATCCATCATTCTGACTGCTTAGAGTAACAACTGTGTTGAATCGTTACAAGACTACACAGCTGAGGCATATGTTCTAACTGTGTACTGACAGCTGCCACAGTAACTTGGTAGGTTAAGGTCATGTTGAAATATGCACATTTGCTCTGAAGCGAACTTCAGTCAGCATTAAGTGAGCGATGACCACCATTTTCTTTCAAGAGGAAGCAAAGTGCTTTGCTTCAGTGCAAAATATGGTTTACAATTCAAACCTAACCACGCTAACCCTCCTGCTCATCAAAGCAAGAAATTGAAGGCCCATGTCTCCCTGATGAAAAGCTCTGCATTTGTGTTATTGAGAAAGAAGGAATTACATCATTTCCATTTCACTCCATTTACATCTACCATCGAGAACAGTAAAATACAGAAGAACCCTGTTAATTTCATTTTGCTTAATATTACAACCCTCTTAATGTCAGGGTATTTCACTTAGAAACCTGTTTATTATCACCTTTAGAGTAGTCATTTATAATTTATTCCCGTTACACATGTTGTTTTAAAATGATTAATTTAACCCATATTATCAGCGGTGAAACATTTGGAACAGTCAATCCAAGGTAGTGAGCTGGTGTTATCATAAGTATATAATAGTCCAACCCCAGCAACTTCACATTCACTTCTGATTTTGAGGTGTGTTATCGGTGTCTCTGTGTCTTCTTCCTTTCGTAATTACAAACAGCATGGCCGAATAGTGCCTCTATCATTTTTAAGAGTGGTTGTGTGCTTCTCATTACTTTTGCAATAAATATTCAGTACCATTGCATACAGGGTAAGAAAATCTTGTGTAATTTTGAGAAATACTACATAAAAGTTGACATACTAATTATGTTGGCTATTGTGCTGTATTTAAAAAAAAAAATATTATGACATTGTGTTCTTGACCACAGTGTGATCGTTGAAAACATTGAACTTAAGCAATAAAATGAAATGTTATTACTGAAACACTAGCACAGCATGGCAATAAAACACATACAGAGAATTTAATGTTTTATATAATTGCATAATGCATGAAAAAGCACGGTTAAAATATCGTTCTTTGCTCTTCCACATGGTGGCGCCACTGGGTAATGTTGAAATCCTGCTAAAATCACACCCCACTTTATAGCACATATTCCCTCTGTGCAGGTTACACTGCTGGTTACATTACATAACAACTTTGAGCTGTAGCACATCACATTGGGCTGCATGGGCTGCAATTCATCTTCCATTGTGTTATGTGCACTCTAATCATTTGAAGGTAAAATCAGGCCTATACAGTTATTCATTTAGCAGACGCTTTTATCCAATACGTATACAGTACGTTGGAGGTCACATTACATTATGATGTGTGTTCCCTGGGAATCAAACCCGCAACCTTGGTGTCACTAGTGCCATGCTCTACCAATTGAGCCATAAGAACTATAGGTAGAGGCGCTATAGGTGCTACATCTGAGTTTGAGAGCAGCAGGGAATTCAGAGTTAAATAATACATGATCAACATGCTCTTGCTTCTAACTGGACGAGACCTCTGTGTTGTTCCAGAGAGCTTCTGCATGGACACAGATCAGACTCAGGTCCTCTGGTCAGAACCTGGAACAGCAGTAAGTGCCAGGTCTCTCACTCCGCGGGCAACAAAGAAACTCTGAGGGACAGGATCACAAAACCACACGGCCAATCAGCATCAAACACAGCAAACAAACACAGCGCTCATTTTACTGCTCTGCCGATTCCCTTACCCAGGGAGTCTCACAGGTTACATCTGGACAATTACAAAATCAATTCAGGGTAGACACCTTGCTCAGGGGCAGAAGGACAGTGTCCCAAAGTGGGATTTGAAGTTCCCTGACTTGAACCATTGTACTGTTTTATAATCAAAGTTCCTTAACCAGAGTGCCATAACACTACCTCAGTTCCACAGTTCTCTTACTTTGGCTTTCTCTAGAACAAATACAGAAACAGAGCACCATGAAGCACTGCTGCTGATATCCAATCAATTAGACAGTAAGGGGGAGGAATGTTGCTTTTTCTAATTGTCTTCCATCTAAATGGTACAGGCTGTCATCCTACACTGCATCTGTTTTGTATTGTTAAATATAAGACCCAATAAAAATATTTACTTCCTTCTGCCCTTTGAGCTAAATATACTTCTGGTGTGAATGGATTTTAAGAATCACATTCCTCTGTCTTCACTGGCAGCTGTAACATATTGTATACATCATTTTCATGAGTTTTGTCATTTCTGGCCCTGCTAGGAATTACAATCATACTAAGTCACACTGTAAATGAGAACTGTGTACTTATTTGTGTGTTGTAAAGTGGTGCCGTGCTTTTTAGCACAAACAGACAAATACACAAATGTAGAAGCCATCAATATTCTGGAGAGCTTAGGCCCCTGGGAAACTGGCATCATTTATACAGTCACTCAAGCGGTTCATTACAACAGTTCATACAGTACACATGTGAAAATGCCCTCTGCACCAAGTCAGAACAGAAAGACTTTAGAATGGACAAAAATTAAATGTGTCCACTGTATCAGGTCAAAAAGGTCACTGAAGGGTGAAACTGAATGCAAACCTTGACGTAAACCTTCTAAAATTTTGATCTTTTTTATGTGCCCATCTAAACACTAAACTAATGTGACAACTGATGGTGAACCACCCCTTTAGAAGAAAATGGCGCGGTGCCATTTTTTACACTGTTGGTGGAATCCACAGCCTCTGCTGTACCCGAACCCTGGTTTCCCAAAGGCGGCCATGTGGATGTTTGTTGCTGTGGTTTAATAAAGAAGAAAAGAGTCAAAGACTCTAATGCTTTGATTGATGTTTCATTGAAATGATGTTTTTCAGCATTTAATAACAATGTTTGATATTAAACATAACGGCAAAAACAGGCAACTTCATCTTTTTGTGACACAATGCCCTCTGGGCCTCTTTCCATGCAAAACCAATGCTGGAACACAAAACATCTGGCCCAAGAGGCAAGCAAACCCATAACACTACGCTTCCCAACCGTCCTTAGGACCAGACTGTATTTCTGAATGCTTCAGTACAAAGTGGGCATTCCATGTTGTATGGTACTACAGTCAAGCCAGCAGATTAACCATGGACCTCTAACTCAACAATGGGTTAAACGATGCATGTGTGGATGTGACCTTGTTAAAGAGGTCACAAACACAACCCATCTATTTGGGAATGCATATTTCTATGTGTGAGCACGTGTGTGTATGTGTGTCTGTGTGAGTGTGCGCATAGAGGAGTGTGATCGGTCAAGACCGCTGCATCCAACACCAGGACCACGAGCACAAAATGCCTACAAGACCAGAACACGTTTAATGTCTAATGTGTACATTTGTATCATGCTGCAAATGAAGGGACTCATTTTGTGATGATTTTGTGATGATTTTTTTTTTTTTTGGTAGTGACAGACAATTTTTAACTGGAGCATGTGTGGCACACGGAGACTTGATTAGAAGACTTGTCATAGCAGATTAATGTTTCCTGAGGAACTAATGGACACTGAAGCAATCTGAACAAGCCTTCGGGAAAAATAAAAATTCCTTCTGACAGAGCTCTCCCTTCCCAGACAGGGCTTTCAATTTTTTTTTTAATTGAAACGTTTTTTAAGTATTTAAAAACAATTTTGACTGAAGGTTGACCCTGTGGATTGAAATTTTGAATATTAAGAGGGTTTTTTGTGCCATTTGCTGTTTCATAATCAATCCAGTCCAGTTCAGACACACATCCTAAAGTGTACAAATACTGAAGGAGAATTTGAGAGGATCCAAAATGTTTTTTTCCCATGTCTGATCTCTTTTACTTACTTTGCTTAAGAAAAAAAGCCATTATACATAATGAACACAATATATAATAGTTATCACTAATCATCAGTTTTGTCTTTTCTTCATCCTAGTTTTTTGAGGTTTCAAGCTAAGATGCTTTCACAACACACATAACTAATAACAGAAAGGGTAAGAAATCTGCTTATGAATTATTATCATTATTATTATTATTATTATTATTATTAAGACTGCTCTTAAATGAAACAGAAAATACCTCAAAAGACAGAATTCATTGTTCTGTTGTAGACTCAGAATGTACTTCTAAGTGAGACAGTATGAAAGAGCTTGTTTCTTCATATCATTTGGAGGGTGGATAATATGAGCATGTTTAGATTTGATTGTGCCCTTTCAGAGTAGTTTTTAACAACAGACCTTATCTACAGCGTGTTTTGTAAATTGTCCCATGCCACGAGAAAATCAATCCACTGCAGTGTGGTAGAAGCCCACAGAGACATGAAGTGCGTTTAGATTATGTGCAAACTCAGAAAACATTTCCATAGGACCAAGCGTAGAGAGAGAGATAGAGAGGACCCTGATCTGAGTGTTTAATCACTTCCAGAAGGCCATCAGATATATTAAATGCATCTTCAGATCCATTTGTTCTTCTTTGTTTAAAACTCAAAGCATTTAACTGCCAAAAAAAAATCGTGATTGAAAATGAAATAGCAGGGATGGGTTTTCCAAGGAGCTGAAATGTTCATTTCAAACAGCAATAAAATGAGCCTCTAAGAAATGACTAACTTGGATTCATTCAAATTCAACTGACGGATTCAAAAAGGAACAAAGCTTACAAATATAAAAATAAAGCCCTTCGTCTGTGTCTGGCAGAGTGTGCACTTCAGTCATGTTTAGGAAAATGGAGTCTAGCTCTGCCAAACCTCCTTGATGGATAGTGTGGTGTCTGTCACATCACAGCTCCTGTAATTAAACACTAGCTTACTGTCCTCCCGGGAGTCTAATCAAAATTTCTGAGGAGAGGTAATGAAACCGGGCAATCAAGACCCTCACATCAGAGAGAATGGGAGAAAGAGAGAGAAAGTGTGGTGGCTTCCCTGGTGAAACCATGTTAAACCCTCAGGGAAATATCTCTGATAATGGTGCACATAATGCCTCTCCCACGCTGTGCTGAAAAGACATGCATGTGGAGCATTGGAGGAGAAAAAGCATCAAGCTCTGGTGCTGGCAGAACTTCAGAGAGCTCCTCATCCTCCTGTAAAACTGAGCAATGAGTTGGGGGAGCCTCCACTAGTGTTTAGCGTACCAAGCCTTTGCACGCAGGACCCAACATGTAGATGAGACACATACAAGACAGAAGCACACACACAAAGCAAAGCACACCCCAGAGCAGACACTGACAAAGAAATATCAGACAGACAAATCAGACACTGAGAATCATCTAGAGCTCCTCATCAATACAGTATCAATGCTGTTAACCCTTTATTTAAATTGATTAATAAAATGTAAGACTCCCCTCATGCCTCACCCTGACAGGATCTAAATCCCAAATTAACACTAGATCTATCCCTGCAGATGGAGGAGAGCCAGACCTCCGTGCACGCTTGTTATGCACCACAAAGCACTCTCCACATGAAGAAAATTTAAAGTTTAAAGTTTAAAATTTAAAGTTACAGATTTGGTGCTACAAATGGGCTGCTCAATTTAGAATCTGATCTGGACAGATTTTGACAATCTTTGCAAAGAAAGGATATAATGTGACTACAGGGGTACATATACTACAGAGGTCTCATATACTATCTGAGACATCTGAGATATATCTGAGACAGAACCTCCAGTAACACAGTATCCCCTCACAGTATTTTTCTATAGCTGGAGAGGTTTAGTGTGACATTTTTTTCAACATTGAACAGTGAAGAAGAAAATCAGAGTAAATTAGCATCAGCAGAAGAGTGGTTGGCACCCCTCATACTTCGCAGACATCAAACACTCAGCCATTTGCTACACAACGCTTATCATCATTAATGCATTCAGGCTAGGGCTGTGCTTTGCCACATAATCCTCCACTGAGATGTCAAACAGAGAAGGGAAGCTTGGTTTGCCATATGTATCCACTAATTGCAGGTGCTCAATGAATTCAACACTCAGTAACTCCTAATGAAGTCAAGCTCTTGGGGGACATTTGTCTCCAAAAAGCTGGGTGACTTAGGACTCTAGGGCAACTCAAAGCCCATTATGGGCATGAGACAAGTCAACACATACAAAACATATTTCAGCTAAGGTTAATCAATGTCACTATATTGTACCTTCTCTATTCAACAGAACAGCTGGCGGTAAGTAAAATATGATACTGTTTTCAAAATACAACTCAATATAAAATATTACCCTCAAAGACTTGTTAGTGTAGAGTCATTATTCTATAATGTGCTCTGCAAAGCACTTTATAGCAATTTGATTATGAAGGTCACTATACTGAATAAAATAAGCCTGCATTTGATTAGTCTGTAGGTGTTGGTGATTCTTAAAGCCGCATTTTGCTGTACAGTTACAGACAGATCCATTACAGATCCGCTGTGAATCTCACATCACAATATCAGATCCCCGTGTGCGACTGTAACAGATCCTAATGCTGTTAGACGTACAGAGGGAGGTGTTTTTCATCTCGGCGGTGTCATGTGACCGCCGGGCTGCCTTGTTTTGGCTGGGGCCGACGTGGAACGAAAGAGCCAGTGAGCCAGGAGACCGGGCGCTCCCAACTGGAGCCAGTGGAGGAGCCTTGTTTTTTCCAGCGTGGGAGTTGAAGGGCTCCCAAGCAGGAGAGCACCCAAAGACTCAGAGCTGCACAATCGAACGCACATGTTCCCAAAGCCTGGAGGGAGAGAGCAGCGCATTGCGAGACATTTTCCACCCGGCTGAGAAGCCTCCCTGGAGTGACATTCAGGCACTGGGATCGGCATCAAGGCCAGCTGTGGATACAGCTCACACCTCCCTCAAACCGAGGTGAGGATCCCGTCTATTTTAGCATGTAAAGGGAAACTTGGCCTGGTCACCTTCACAGCACTTTGAGCTTCCCATAGAGAAACCTCGTCTAGCAAATCCTGGTGTGACAACCACAATCGAATTCCCGTCAATCGAATTCAAAGCTGTAATCAAATAAAGAGAGAATGTGATTTAACACCAGTGTCTCGTTCTGTTTTAAAACACTTGAATGATATTTCAGGGGGGTGGGCAGATTTGCTGAGACTGTTTTTCACTGTTTGCTTTGCTCCCTCTTCTGTGGTCCTCTCCTTAAAGCCTCCTCCAGCTTTTGGTTCTGACACTGGTTCAACAGTATAACAGGACCACGAGGGGTAGTGACAAGGTGAAGCAAGTCACCACCTTCAAGCAAGGCAATGGGACAGGCAGGGGACAGTGCAAGATCAAGATCTCCACTTCCCTGGCTAGAGAATCTAAGGAACAACAACGGGTGCTGAGGACACCTTGCATACAGTGATTTTATACCCTCTGTTGAATGACTGCATTAAAAAAATAATTTCAAAAATTAAAGGTATCATAAAGGAAAGACCCAAACCCAGCCATTCAAGGTCCACTGATTGCTTCTTCAATATTAATGATGCAGTTGTTTGAACTTGTTTCCCTTGAACTCGATGAACTTGTACACATACAGTATATTTCACATTCATGGAAGTATTTTCCCCAAGACATAAATCAACAGTGGTGATTTCTTTAAGAGTAAGCCATGCCCCTTTACCAGCAAAAAAGAGGACAAAGTATATGTGGCTAGCCAGCCAACTAAAATAGCATTTTAACATCATAAAACACTTGGTTAATGTATATGCATAGTAGGGCAAAGCCACAAGGATGCGATCTAACTAGAAATTTGTTGGAGTGGAATTATGGTTGCCTATCTAAGGAGGCACAGATTCCTCCAATCATAAATTATGATAATGTTCGTGGTGTAATTACACAAAGCAGAAAATATTGTAACATTATCTATTTTTACTGTGTAACCCTTCGATATGAAACAGCTATTGGAGCGTCAAAGCACTTTTATTAGTTTTGTCAATTAGTCACATCATTTAGATGGCATTGTCTCTGCTAATAGTAAATTCATCTGTGTATTTTGTCTCTCAGGCTTCACACTTGACAGTATTCCTACTGTAATCATGGTGTGCATTTGTAATATTTAATCCTTAATTTGTGATATCAAAGGGTGATTGTGTTGTGAGTACAGAGCTGAGGTTACATCAATTGCAGGTTCATTTCTCAAGAGGAATGTTGCAGTTACGTCCTTGAGCAATTGAATTGCTTAGGCAAATGTCCAGATAAATGAATGGCATATATATAAATATTAAAAAAAACATGAGCTATGTTAGTAGCTGGTAGCTGGGTCAGACACCAAGCAAAGATATAATTATATCTCTGATTATATCACACAATGGCTCATTCACGTACAAGTGTTCAGTTTACCATTTCTCAGAGTAGCTTAGGTTGAACAGCATTGCTAGCATGAAATGTCCCCAACAGGGATTTGACCATGTGACTCAATGATTGTCATTCATAGGCATCAATCAGTAATAGGTACAGTGAGGGAGGCATTTCAAATTTCTCCCAAAGACTTTGTGAGTGTACACACACACACACACACACACACACACACACACACACACACACACACAAACACACACACACTGCCTCCCACAGCACTCACTCTTGCCACACACAATTGAAACAAAAAGCTGCAATCTGTCCTTTTTACATCTGTGTACAAAGAGAACAGTGGCTCCATACTGCTGACCTCAGGGGTTAGTGTTCGCAAATGACAAACAGCAGGGCCTTATCAAAAGACAGAAAAGAGTGCAGAATGGGTCTCTGAAGAGCCATCCCATGGGCGACACGAATGGGAGGAAAGGCCACAACACCAAACCGCGAGAGGATAAATGACAAGGTAAGACACATCTAATTTTACGCTCTCCCAGTTATGTGCATTCCGCCGTTCCATCACGCGCACACGACAGAGAAAACACACTGTATGAGCACAAAGACCACTCATACACTCTGTTTACCAGCTTATTAAAAACGTAGTGTATAACAAGACAAAATCCTTTTTTCTTTAAAATCCACGTGTTTCTTTTCATCCTTTAATAGCTTCTTTCTGTGAAAAAAATAGTAAAATAATTCGGTCAAGTAGAATGGAGAGTAGACTTGCAAATCTTATCCTAAACATTTTTTTTTAATTTCTTTCAAGAATCCTTCATTTTTAATGGCTGGAAAGCTACTATAACAACAATTCTGACAGGGTGGAATGTGTTTTAACCAGTTATATACATGGCTGCATTTCCAGAAGTGTGCCTTTACAATGTGCTTCAAACCCTATTGAATTTGCCTCAGTGACCATGGGACAAGTATGTACTGTAAGCTCCATACTACAGTCACAGTGTGACACTGCCACATAAAAGCCGTGATGTGTTATTTTTTATACCAGCACTAAAGGTCTCGTTCATAAAAAGGAATCAATGGCGTGCTAAACGTTTTTAAGGTGGTTTCTGGTTTGAACTCAACATTTTGAAAATAAAGGTATATGGTAATTTTAGTGACTGGCAATGCACAGTAGTATTCTAAATATATTTACATGTTTTTTCAATTTCTGTGATATTTTCATCAGCTAGAAAAATATGCAGTAGGTACGGCGACACGTAGATGATCTTGTATCGTTTTTTTAAACAAGTTTTGATTTGTAGTTATAAGAGGGGTTTTGATGTCACACGAGAGGCTGAGAGAATTGGTGGCAACATTTCTGTGATTCTGTAAAATACTGATATTATGAGTGTTCTGTTACATGGGGTCATTTCAGAGAATTATGGTATGTATTTTCAGTCACTATGTTTCACATATCAGCTTGTTAATACCTTTTACCTTTGGTATCTTTTACTTGAAATAATGCCTTTATGTATGTGGCACTTGTGTTTTTGTGATGTTATATATATGTTTACGTGATTTGATTTTTTGATCTGAAGGATTTGAACTACAATCAAATGTTAAAGCAAAATACTCAGCAACTGTTTATATAATGTATAAAATTATGACAGTAGAGGTGAAAATTTTAAATCATGGTTCTTCGGGTTTTCTTCTTTCATTTGTTTGTCTTACTATATCTAGTTAGGGTGTGTATCATTACAAATTTTGAAGCTTGACTCGGCACTCTCCTACGTGGTCCACAGCTATTTTTCCTTCTTTTTATCAGCCACTGCCCTCTAGTGCTAAGAGATGGAATTGTCATTGTTGTAAAATGCCAAGGGCCAAATGTAGCATGGACAAAACCGATTGGAAAAAATACATACATGCGCAACAGGTCCTGTCAATAAACTGTACTATGACCATGGTCAGCTATTGACAGCAGTGTGGAGCATGGTTATAACCAAAGGGTTGCAGTTTCAAATCCCTGTACCCTTGTGGAAGGCACTGAATATCCAGTTGTATAAAGTGATATTACGTAAACCACATAAGTTCTGCTGTGTAAGAAATGGGATAATAAAGTTGTGTTTTTTGTGTTTTTTTCAGGTTATGACTTTTCTACAAGAACCCAAAGGCAACAAGAGAAAATGAACATCACAGGGTGTAACAAGTGAGTGATTTTGCATCAACACCATAGTCTGAGGGATCAGCAGCTGCACTTTCCTTTGGAGTTTCCTTGGGGGGAGGTTGGGTGGGGGCTTTCAGTGTTTTTGCAATATTTACTAAGCAGTTTCACAGGTCACTGCACCAAAAGTTGTGAAAAATACACTGTCAAAAAAATTCTCTAGATTTCTTCAGCTGTTAGGCTTCAGCTAACGCCAGTTGTTATTGTGCAGGCTTGGAATCACTGACAGTTGAGGAAGAAAGTATTTCCTCATACTTCATGGGAAATGAAAGATTTTACCTTTAACAGCAAAAGTAAGGACTTAAAATGTTTAACATGCTTGCACAGAGCCATGTATGGGTAATAAATGAGTTTAATATCTTAGGATGTATTTTGTGCCTAGATTCTCCTTATATTTTAAACTGTGTTTTTAACTCAAGGATGTGTGGAAAAATACTTAAAGTCATCTCCAGAATTATTGGCACCCTTGATAAAGATGATCAAAAAGGCTATATAAAATAAACAACACATGTAATGATCTATATTTACACTCAAATATATGGGAAAACTATATTATTTTACTCTAATTTCTAACATCTTTTTTGTGTCAAAATTATTGCCACCTCTAAAGATTTTTATAAACAAAATCAAACAAAAATAAATCTACATTAATTTGATACCTTTTTTAAGTTCATCCCAGTCCTAAGGAACTCTATGTGGCCTTGTGGCCTTCCATGGCTTCTGTTTCACCAGGGTATAAAAATGTGGTAACACGCATGTAAAATCCATTTGTTATTCATCAACATGGGGAAAGGCAAAGAATCTACAAGTGAAAAGAGACAAATGTATGTTCACATTCAAATTAGGCAATGTGTACAAAAAACAAATAACTAACTACATATACTACTTACAGCACTGTTAGCTCTATACTATTATTAGAGCAATATTTACCTCACTGAAACGGTTGTAAACTTCCCCAGTAGATGGCGCAACTGTATCTTCCCCCCCACGCGCAGTGAGGAAGATGGTTCAGGATGCACAGAAACATCCAACGTCCACAGCTGGAGAATTACAGAACTCTCTACTTGGTGGTGGTACCCTTGATGTTATAGGGCTGTTTTGCTTCCACTGATCCTTGGGTCCTTGTTATCTACTCTTGATAACTCTATCAAGTCCCAGGATATTGTGACAATGTGTTCTCCAATCTCACAAAACATTAGAGAAAAAGGCTCAGTGCTGTTATCTTTGCAAGGGAAGGCTGCACTGAAAACCAGGATACCAATAGCTGTGACTCAGTTTTTTTAGAAATAAATTTATGATTTGTGAAATGTGTATTTTTAGTTGATTCCACTGAATCATGAATAACATAAAATATATTCCACATGTTGGAAAATCAAAATGTAGCTCAGTACTGGTGATATTTATTTCATGCAGCCTTTTCAATCATATTAATGAAGGGTGTCAATAATTTTGGAGGTGGTTGTAAATGCTCAAAGAGCAGCACTTCTAGACTGTATCTCTGAACTGATCCACAATATCTTAAACTGCATTTAGGAAAATAATCTTTCACATACAAACATTGGCCACTTTTTCCACTGTTAGACAACTTTTATGAGTTTTCTGGTCACAGAAATGTCAAAAAGTGAACTGCGCAAGTTATAGAAAAATGCAGCTGAATGGTCATATCTGCAGTTCTCCATTTCCAAAACCTTTCCAAAACCAGCGGTTAATGTAACAGCATATGAAAGCTTTAAAATATATTGGAGAGGACCTTAAAGAAAGCACATGTTAATGTCATACAAAATACTGTATGCTGTGTTCGCTGTGGTCTGCCTCATATTTACCCTTTCCCTTGCATATGGCCTTATATTTCAAACAACCTTTACCGTAAAACATTGGTAAAGAAGGAGCTTTCAGTAAATCGGACATCCAGGGGGTCAGCGAGTGAGTGAGGGACATTACCGTTTATAGGCCTACCTCTTCCAGCTGCAGCCAAAAACTAGTTAAATTTGTGAAATTTTGTGAAGTTTCACAAAAAACATTTTGTCCTTTACATATATCTAACAAAATGTTACTTTTAAAGAAGAACAAAAAACCTCAGGGGCCAATGCAGAGATGCAGCTCATGATGAAATGCCATGTAAAGGTTTCCAAGCAATTATTAACAGCTGTAGAGACAGGGGTTGCATATGTCTGTTCATGTAAAAACAAAATGCAGTGTAAAAAGTAGCACTGGATTAAATTAGATTTCGTATTGATGCACACATTGGACTTACAATGAGGTTTGGAAAAAAAAAAAACTCACAGAAAGATTTTTGCCTCAGACTCTGATTAAAGTAAATGATTCTTTACCTATTTATTTGCTAAATGTTTATCAGGCAAATCGTAAGACAAGCATAAATCCAAAGGCCTTATTTCACATCTGAGTTAATCCTGAGTGGAATTCAGCCTTCCTGCTTACAGTCATGTCCTAAAGCATGTCAGCCATTACTAACAGCTTGTGATGACAAGCATTCTTTTGTAACAGCATGCAATGATGACTACCGATTACTAACAGGATATGATCAGCGGTGAGTAACATCACGTGATGTAGAGCAGCCTTTACCCGAGAAGCCATTACTAACCACGTATGATAGCAATAAGCTATGAGCAACAGTGTTCAATGTCGAGCAGCTGTTAATGACACATGTTGACGGTAAGCAGTGGTTTGTTACATTGTGTGATGTCAAGCAACCATTAGTAATACAATATGACGGTGAGCAGCATTAGGCAACGGCATGTAATGGCCACAAGCAGTTACTAACAGCATATGACAGCAATCAGCTGTGAGTAACAGCACGTGATGTTGAGCAAGTAGCCATGAGCGAGTAGCCTTTGCTAACAGCATGTGATAGCAATAAGCTATGAGCAATTGTGTGATCTCGAGCAGCCTTTGTTACCAACATGCAATGTTGAGTAGCTGTTACTAAACAGGCGTCAATGGTAAGCAGTTATTTGTATTGGTGTGTGATGTCAATCAGGCATTAATAACAGCATGTGACGTTGAGCAAGTAGCCTTTGCTAACAGCATATGATAGCAATAAGCTATGAGTAATTGTGTGATGTCGAGCAGCCTTCGGTAATGAAGCGCAATGTTGAGTAGCTATTACTAAACAGATGTTAGTGGTAAGCAGCCATTCATAACAGCGTGTGATGTCAATCGGCCATTAGTAACAGCATGTGATGGCGAGCAGCTTCGTGTACCAGTGTGTGATAACAAACAGCCTCCGGGTACAGAGTCTGATCACAGGTAGCTGCAAGTAACAGCATGAAATGGTGAGCAGAATCACATTAATGCAGCTAAATTCACTGCCTTTTCCCTCCATCAACCAATACTCTTCTACAGGGCAACTGTCCGCAGAGACTGCAACTGCAGCTGCAGCTGCAATGGCTGGAAAGAGAATAGTCCTTTAGATCTATGAAAAGGATCCTACAGAATTAGACTCCTGATATGTGCATCTAACCAATACACCATTTTGCCAGGATTTTTCAACGCGTACATCAGGCAGAATGCCGTTTTACAAATTCTGTGCTGTCACCACAGACGCAGCTCCATGGGCGGACCAATGGTAGCCCGGGTCCTAGAGCCGGGCCCTCGCGGTCCCCGATGCAGATAGTCACAGGCCCACGTGTGTGCACCCCGGCTGCGTACGGGAGTCGGAAACCCCCCCCTCTCCCATCAGCACATTTCCAGCCAACAAAGGCAGGGGGTCACTGAGAGGGTCCAGTCACTGTCGGTGCTAATCTCTCCGGGCTGTTATTATTGACCCCACACAAAAGCGTACAGTCCGACAAAAGAGGGGCGTGAGAGCCTGTGTCCGGGCTGCTGGCGCGTACTCATGGTGCTTCCATACAGTTAGGGCGTCACTTAGTTTGGCCTGGGAACTCTATTGTGGACGACACGCTGGTGAGTAGTCGTCACGTTACGAAATAACGAACTTCAAAATATAAATGTGCAAACTGAAAGATTAAAATTAAATCGACACGATATGAATCACTGAATGTTTTGAGTAGGAGGACATGAGTAACGTGGAAATGTTCTCAGAAACTTAATTTAAAAAAAACAACTTTTTAATGTGATAACAAACTGCTGCTTGCATTAGGGACGGAGAATTGTGGTTTTAGATGAGAGGATTAGACTTCCAATTTTGAAGTTAATGAATAATAGAGTTCAAAGTCCTGTTCAGACTAAAAGCACAAATTAACTTTCAATGTGTAAACTATTGGTAGAAGAACAGAGGTGTTTGTCATATTTAATCATCTACTGTTCCAACAGTGATACTTCTCTCTACCCTCCGCTTGAAGGTAAAGAAAGGCGTGTGTGTGTTTGTGTGTATTTCTGTATATATATGTATGTGTGTATGTGTTTGTATGTACAGAATTATGTTTCTCTGCAAACAAAGATATATAGTGAATTAAGCTTTATTTTCTCAAGTGAAAGACATGGTGGAATTTGACATTCAGTGCAGGTTAAGTGGCTGTTCAGTTCAGCTTGGGTAATGTTTCATAAACCAACCAATCGATACCAAATATATAATGCAAAATTTATCTTAACATTCTTGATGGGAGAGTGTATTGTTTCCTTAGATCCACTGAATGTTGTTTATCTTAATTGCATCAATGCAGAGGTGATTAGCATATTCTGACAGACTGTAAAGTCTGTTTTGACGTATATGTGTCTGTGTGTGCAGACTGAAGCTTCTCTTGTTTTTCCTAAGGAAATGGGTGATGGAGGAAAGACATGTTGTGAGGGTCTGTAATGATGTGGTGCCCCCTGTGTTTTTGGGGAACAGGTTTCACAGCCTCTATATCAGTTTAAATTTACAACATGAAACTATAGCGCTCTCTTGCTGAACACATAACAAGGTGACTACCTGTGATTAAGTTTTGAGTACTTAGTTAAAGAGAGACCAATGGTTTGTGTTGGTGCCATCAAATAAATTAACTGAGTGGATTAAAATAGAGAATTCTGATAATAGAAGAAATAACGACATCTAAAAGCCTTTGGTGGATCACGTGCAGCGACATCTGTTGCATTGTATTCAGATGGATAAACCTTATTTTGCACACATTGGAATTTGGACCCCGACCACAAATCGAGCATAGATTGACATTTACATTGAAAAACAAACGCCTGAGTTTTAGAGGCTGCTGCTAAAATGTGATACACAATTTAAAAGAACCATTTGTCCGCACAGATATTCCAAGTAAGCAATCAAGGTGCAGGGAGAAAGTGAAGAAAGTATAAGAACACTACTGATGCAGCATGTTCACAGAACAGCACAATAAACTAACAGTGTTACAACCTTCAATACTATTCCTGCAAAATAAATGGCAATTAACAGATAACCGGCAATTATGTTCAACTTCAGGGTTTGCACACTTTGCAATTCACACTGAATAATGACTGTAAATAAGAAATGGTATGCTACTTTAATTACCTTACAAGAATTTAGATTAAAAAATAAGACACAATTCCCAATTTGGTAGGAAATGTTAAATCTCTGTCAGTTGTCACAAATTCACAAAAAGTTGTTACAAAAGTTTTTCTTCATATAGGCAAGCTTTCGTAGCACAGGAGTAATCC
The DNA here is from genome assembly GCA_019176425.1 of Megalops atlanticus. Lineage (NCBI taxonomy): Eukaryota > Metazoa > Chordata > Actinopteri > Elopiformes > Megalopidae > Megalops > Megalops atlanticus. Next base: position 20,355,723 of record CM032886.1, read on the forward strand.
AGGACATTATGAAGTATCAGGATGATATCTAACTGTAATAGCCAAATATAACAAACTGAAATTTTCTCCTTTTTCACCATGACCCTTCTCACAAACAATTTGATGTCCAAAATAAAGATTTGGGCAGAGAATTTTTTGACAATTCCTACGCAATCAACAAACGTGTCCCATCCTCAAGTATAAAAAGCCCACCTGCCATTTCTACTTCGTGTTAGCTGCTCATGGCATCACTCCTGCACCCTATCTCCTCCTTACTTCTTTCCCTATGTATGACAGCTAATGAGGGGTAAACAACCTCAGCCTATAGCAAGGTGCGACCCCTTCCTCTGACTCCAAACCAAAAACCTGTAACCCTATACCCTATTCAACAGAAAGGGCTATTATTGTATTAAAATGTACACCTACTGAACTGTTATTTGTAATTGTTTTTTACCTGATTGCAGGGTCAATGGCCAATCCTGATCAATTTTCTTTCCTCTTGATAAAAAGTAAAAATACCAAATTACCAAATCATACTATTACTAATAAACATTAATGTATTATTAACACGTAATTGTGAATAGTGCTGAATAAAATTAATGAGTCAACAGCCAAGAGAACCATTCTGTGAATTGAGTGAATTAGTAAACATTTAGCTAATGACTAATTGAGATGATTCAATATGATGATATAATACAATGGGAAGATTACAATTACTTACCAGGTGGCTTCATGATGAGGCTGTATCTGCATCTTGCTACTGGAGCATTGAATGACTGGCTGTACATAAAACCTGTTTTTCCACAGTGAGAGTGGTCATCTCCTTCATCTGTGTGACCACGTTATTTTGTGACAGCATCCTTAGGTAAAAATCACACTACTCAAAAATGCAGCTGGATATTAAATGAATAGCAGTATTTCCAGTAGGAAATCTGTAGGAGAATAAACCCAGGCACCAGGAAAGAACACAGAAATGTACTGTTGTAGCTCTTGCTTTTGCAGCTCTTAAGTACTTTCCCTCTGATTTACTCAGTGGTTTGATTATTGTTGATTTGGCTGCCTAACCAAGCACTCAGGATTTTTTTTGTCATGACTGTAATTCCAACTACAGTAGTGACGAAAATGATGACAGCTGTGATAAGAAGGATGATGGCAGTGAGATATGGATGATAACAATGAGGGAGACTGATCAATTACAGTGATGCTTCAGTTCATGCTGATGTGGTTATGGTGGCAGTGATGGCAGTGGTGGTGATGATGATGATGATGATGATGATGATGATGATGACGATGGCCTGCTGTTTCATAGGGAGGGTGTGCGCTGTGCAGAAATGTCTATGGTCTGCCTGACTGACTTTGAAGAGTATGCTAAGGAGCATCTCTCCAAAGCCACCTGGGACTACTATGCAGCTGGAGCGGATGAGTGCTGCACCAGAGACGACAACCTGCTGGCGTACAAACGGTACTGTTCCTCTCACACTAGAGCTGACTCACCATTACCACATGTTACATTATATTACATTACATTCATTTAGCAGATGCTCTTATCCAGAGTGACTGCCACCACAATAGAACATAAGTGTATCCATTCAAGTTGAATGAGCAACAGTGTTAGACCAGGCTAACAACACTCCCAGACCAGTAAGTGCGAGAAAAACACTATTCAAGCCTTACCACAAGTTAACTTGTGCAACCTGACTAGACAAGGGAAGCCAAGTATAAGACCATACATCAGTTAGTAGATCATGTGGTTCATACCCCCATCAGGAATATTGAACCTGCAGTTCACTGACTGTTACTACGCATGCTTCTTCACCTCGCCAGGATCACTTAAAAAGTCTGAGCATGCTCTCCTTAGGGTCTTATGTGAGGTGTGGTTTTGTTTTGTTGGCCGCGAACACGTTCTGCTCATGTTTATATTTATGGCTCCCAGAATTCGGCTGCGGCCACGGATCCTACGGGACGTGTCCATCAGCGACACCAGAACCACGGTGCAGGGCACGGAGATCAGCTTCCCCGTGGGCATCGCGCCAACCGCCTTCCACTGCCTCGCCTGGCACGAGGGCGAGATGGCCACCGCAAGAGGTAAGGCGGAGCTTACCCGCAAGTGCCAGCTGGGCACTCAAGGCCAAGAACATCACATTATGTATGTGTGTATGTATGTATGTGTTAGTGTTGCTAAATTGCTGTGTGGTGCTTAAATATAATTGCTGTACTGCAGAAAGCTTTTATTATTTATCATAAGGTCATGTGCTGCAGCATTGCTTACAAATGAATGAAGCTTTGAGAATCAGTTGTAAATGAGACTTGACGACCACACTGGTTGCACACTAAATGTATGTTGTTGGCATTTTCTCCCCCTGAATGTTATACCCTGCCCTAACTGAACTGTTCATTATTTCTGGGGGTTAAATTCCCCCTGTGGTGTAAGTAATGCAGCTACAAATGCATATAACACCAGCTTAGTTGGGGCACACTGCTGTTGGAGGATGTAAGAATAGGATTTAACCTGTTTAACTTGAAAATGTTTAATTAAAACGCATATCTTGCATATTATTATTGCAAAATGCATAAGTGCTATGTCATTTGTTTTGTTTCACTTTTATTGTGCTCTTTTATTTAGTTTATAAATGTCAAAATTTCTCTCTCTCTTTCACTCCCAGCCACAGAGGCAATAAACACCTGTTACATCACTAGCACCTACTCCACATGCTCGGTGGAGGAGATCGACGCCGCGGCGCCCAACGGCTACCGCTGGTTCCAGCTGTACGTGTACCGTAACCGCAAGGTGTCGGAGCAGATTGTGCACCGCGTGGAGGCGCTGGGCTACAAGGCCCTGGTGCTAACTGTGGACGTGCCGTACACCGGGAAGCGTAGGAACGACATCCGAAACCAGTTCAAACTCCCGCCGCACCTCAAGGTCAAGAACTTCGACGGAGTCTTCGAGGTAACGGTACAAATGTCATCGCCTTATTTCGCTGTCACTCACAATGTGAGAGTAACTCTAAGGATCCGCCTGGGGCCCAAACAGAACCTAACACGCCTTTTCAGGCCCCATTCTTCTTTGACCCTATTAAGACAGCAGTGTCACAGCAGGCAAACACAGATGGAGGGCCCCATTTAGAGGGAATGGAAAGCACGGTGAAATGGCCTGTTAGCTTTTCTGAAGAGACAACCTGGAGACTCCGCAGTCCGATCAGAAATGAAAGTTTATTCCATAAAGTGGTTCACAGCAAGTTAGAAGCAAGTCTGAAATGAGGGTTTCTCACCCCAGTATAAAGACAGATAAATGGTGTATGTGCCTGTGTGGCACTGACAAAGCGCCAATGTTTGATCATCGGCAGGTGACACTGATTAAATCACTCATTCTCATGCAGACGTGGTGTGCCACCTTGACGAGGTCAAGTGTGTTACCCTGATAATGATGATTTTAGGACAGGAAGAATATACAATTCAGCAGACCAAACACTAGTCTCTAATGACTAATGACTAGTGGCACAGAAAGCAAAAAATGATACCTACACTGAAGCTGCTACTTTCCTCCTTGGGAGTAGGGGGTAATTATATGAAAATGCAGGTGGACACCATTTTTATGTCACAATGAGTTTGTAGAGAACCTGTTAGAAACTGGATCACTATGAACTAAATCTACTTTTCCCATAGATGTAATGTTATAAACAAAGGCTGAATTCCAGAACACGGGTCTGAGATCTGTTTTTTTTCCCCACAAAGACAGGCAAGATAAATATGAGCACTAACTATAATATCTCAAATTTTCATAAAATATTAATGCTGCATATTTAGGTATACCAACAATGATAAGCATGCCTACAAGGCAACCTATATTATTGCAAATTACTCTTGAAGCTCCTTTAAAAGTTGTTGTGAAATCAGGATTTTTTAAATTGTAAAACAATGAATGGAAGCATTTGTATAAATGTCATAAACTGAATCATCATGAAACAGGACCTGTCTGTAAAGATTTTGCATATGTAGAGGACACGTGTACTACTATAGTAACAAAATTATTGATTGATTATTTTGCTTTTAAAGAGTTTAATCTGTGTGGATGGCTCCATTACAGACTGATCCTGATCTTTTCAGTTTTCCCTGCGAAGCATGCTGGCATTACCAATGCACACAGCATTTGCTGTATAAGTATCTAAAAGATTATCAGGACCATTTAAATTCTGCTGGACTACCAACCCACACCCCAAAACATACATTATACTGTCATGCACATACACACACATACAGACACATACTGTCATATTCATTCAGTGCAAGTGCTGAGAAAGGCAAGGAGGAAAATTGCAATTTTGGTACAAGCATGTGTTTTTGCAAGTTTGTCCCATAAAACTGATATTGCCCTAACTTCTTGTGTCTGATCAATGTGCAGTCTTAGTGTATTCTATAAATTGGGCCTACTGTGACATGCAGACACTGCCATATTACTCTACACACCTAGAGCAGGAGTGAGTATTTCCACTTCTCAAGAGCTAGTTCAGTTCTGCTTGTGTCTTTAGAGGAACAAATAATTGAAGCCTAGCAGCACATGTATGACCACATGACCACTGATCTATCACTCCTTAAGGAAATAAGCAACATCTGAGCTGAAAAAGAAACAAGAAGTGTGAAGCCCTTAGGAGTCACCAACCCTTGGCTTAGAGCCAGCAGTAATAATCAAACTGTTAACTTAAGCAACTTCGTCTTCCTTGTTTGTCAAGAGCAACTATTGTTGGCCACAGACATACACACAAACCTCAGTGTTGTTCCCATGACTCTATGCACATCAGTGGGATAGAACTTAAGACTGAGTCTGTCCTCTTGTTCCTCTGAATAGTCTCAGTGCTTGTTGTGGAAATCAGGCTTTGCATCAGACTATGCATGTTCCCCAGCACCCATATATCTCTATTGTCTCCTGTAGGAGAACGCAGGCCCAGAGGAGTATGGAATCCCTGCCAACACCCTGGATCCTTCCATCAGCTGGAAGGATGTCTATTGGTTGCAGTCTCTCACCCGTCTGCCAATCATCATAAAGGGCATCCTGACCAAGGAGGACGCAGAGCTGGCGGTGGAGCATGGAGTGCAGGGCATTATTGTGTCCAATCATGGGGGCCGGCAGCTGGATGGGGGGCCTGCCACGGTGAGGGAAATTTTTTTTCTTTGACCTTACTGGCACCAAAGGCGTCCTTTCAGTCAGCAGCCAAATTAATATTTGCTAATAGTAAAAGATGCATTTGTGCAGCACAGCAAGCCTTTATCATGCTGAACAGCAGCACACACATAGAGAACACATAGCGTAAGGTCTGCCAATGTGTTGCTTCACTACTGAGCCAAGCAAACTCTGGTACCAGCAAGACAGAGATGGTGCAGGTGGGAAACAACATGTTCTTATTATATATACCAGTCAGCCCATGACCTCACTGAATGTCCTCCCTCCCTCCGCAGATAGATGCACTCTCTGAGATTGTGGACACAGTTCAAGGGAGGATCGAGGTCTACCTAGACGGGGGGATCCGGACGGGGAGCGACGTGCTGAAGGCCGTGGCCCTTGGAGCCAAGTGCGTTTTCATTGGCAGGCCAGCAGTGTGGGGCCTGGCCTACAAGGTAATGCAGAGTCCCCAAAGCCCATTTGTTCTGTATGTCTGTATGCACTCTCTCCTTCGCAATGTCCTTAATCTGTCCTTAAACATGTAAGGCCTAGCGCTCCCCCATTTAAACAACCCATTCAGCTTAAAGGCTCAGTTCAAATGCCATGCCAAAACAAGAGAAAGACAACTAGATGTTTTACATTGACAACATTATAAGAAGGAAAACAGCAACTCCAGTATGGGCCACATTACAGACTAAGGTACAAAACATGTTTACAGTCTCTTAATTGAACAAATGTTATAACAGACATTAAAGGTTGCAAGTATTGTCTACCTAACCATTCACTGAATGGTATGAGTGAGCATGGCCAAAGCATCAGGGTTGTAATTATAAGCAATAATAAGCAGCATAAAGAGCGATTATTTCACTGCATCTCAGAGAGGGCTTGAGAAGGTGTCCTGTTGACTTACTGTTTGGTTTACTGACTAATTGCTTGACTGACTCATGGTTTTGCTTTAGGGTGAGGAGGGGGTCAGAGAGGTGCTGCAGATACTGAATGATGAATTCCGTTTGTCCATGGCACTTGCTGGTGAGTGAGGGCTGTCCTGTTGGTGTGATGACTCCTTGACCATGCAGACATTAGATTACCATGAATACATATAAATCATTCGGTGTTGCAAGATAGGGCCCTTTCTATTCCATCATCATTTTCCTAATTTTACAGATCTTACCCCTGAAGATTTGGCCTCTCATTTGGAGGACTTACTTTTCAAAGTCTTATGTCCCCCACCCCCCCCCCCCACAGATAGATGTATTAGATGGCCTGCTTATGGAATGCAGGTTTGAAATTTAGTTACTGTACTTTTTTTTTTACTTCCTTTATGGCCTTTACCACTATACACAACCATATACACAACAACAATACTGCTTGAAATGCTACAGGGGGCATCCATTCAGTACAGCATCCCCATCACTGTATTGGAGCACAGGGTTTATTTAGTCAGGAATGAACAGACATCCCTATGGGTCTCCTTGGACTACAGAAACCTGGTCTTCCCATCCACCTCAGTATATATTGCATCCAGTTCTGCTTTCATACCTAGAATTCACAGAGGAATGCCATAAGATGTTATAAATGCTAGTGATTACCAGTGATTGGACCAATCTAACAATTAGAGAATGTGTCCTTTAGTTTTATTTAAGTTACATTACATCACATTCTATTACATTGCATGCATTTAGCAGACGGTCCTATTTAGAGAGACTTCTAGCACAATAGAACATACAAGTATCCATTCAATGCAGCAGCAAGTTAAATGTTTAAAAACAAGCCCTTAAATGTAATAGAATTTTGAAATACATACATTAACACGTTATTAATTCTCTCATTATTCTCATTCTCCAGGTTGCAGGAATGTTGCTGAGATTAACAGGAACCTCATTCAATTCTCCAAGCTTTGACCTGACAGCAGAGCTCTGAACTACAGAACATATTTTTGACCACCACTGCTACACTGTTCATATACTGCAGTAAACAACGTCTGCTGCACGCCACAGGATGGTTAAAATAACTAACAGTCTCGGATGATGCAGATATCTCACACTTTGAGAAAGACGCTGATTTTAGGTCCATAACAGAACTAATCAAATCTGTATCTATTCGTAATCAAGAGACGAATACTCTTCTTATGGTGAGATCATAAATACTCAAGTACTAGATTGGTTGCAGCATTCCATCTGATGTGCATTCAGTTCCCCAATCCATCATAGTGTCCCAAAAATGTTCGTTAGGAATCAGCAGATTATAGCATATACACTCCTATATGAATTTGAACAAGGAATTTCAAATTCATATCCCAAAGTGGCCAATCCCAGATCCAGCACCCATTCATACCCTTACTCTCAATGGTAGCCAGTCTAGTTATTCTATATCTGTGGGTGAGACAGAGTAAAGACCTGTCAAAATAGCAGAGGATATAGAGGCTGAGAGAGTGACTAATGTAGGTGGTTTGAAGGTGCTTTAGCAGTAGTGTAGGTGAGCCAGCCAGTAATGCATCTTGAGCAAGTCAGAGGGTAAAAAAATAAGCATTCAAGGTGTTTTTGCAGAAAGGGAGGTGAGCCAGTCTTGATCGTGAGCAAGTCAGAGGGTTGAAAAAAAAGTAACAAACAAAGGTTCTTTAGCAGTAAGGTAGGTGAGCCAGTCTTTGCAAACTTGAGCAAGTCAGAGGGTGGAAACAAAATGCAACAACTTTTTCTTAATTGTGATGGAACCATTGTGATGTAGAAAAGACTGCACAAATGGTATGGGAATGGAAACTCTGCAGCTTGACCCGAAAGCTGCACAAAACACTGGATTAGAATGATACAATGATGTAATATTGTAAGCATTTCATGATGGCTAATGAAATGGCAGTTGCTTATCCTCTGAATCCAACTTTGATCTCATCAGCCGCATCAGACACAATCATGACAAAATCGAATCAGAATTCAGCTGCATGAATAAAATGCTTTCTACATGAACTATGCATCCTGTCCTCAATTGGTATCATATAACGGAGGGCTGAAGATTCACAAGGAAATTAAATGTCACTGACTGACAAAACACTGAAGGCTGACATTTACCGAGAGTGTAACTGTCCAGTGGAAAATCTAGAGAAAGCAAGGATTAAAAAATTCTAACCAGTAATGGTTTTTTCAGTGAACTAGAAAACAGCTCTCTGAGTTGTATTTAACCAATGCTTTTTAGCTACTGCAATTGAGGTGGCACATGGATGTTCTCATTGGGTCAGACACTACATTACACTATGTGCTGTGCCACTGCTATGGAGTGTCTTCTCATAGTTGATGTAAAATGTAGTTCACTCCAACAGTGTTGACATTAGTTAATATACCATTACCAACCATTCAGTAGATGCCCTCATCCTCAGCAGCTTACAGACTGTCAGTAGAGTTTAAATATTAATCTATGAAGCGCAAGTACAGAAAATACTTTTATAATCAAAAATACTAGAACAAGTTGTTCCACCTTTAACATCCCACAGCAACACTGAGAAATACCCCATACATTTCCAAAATACAGGTGGTAAATTTTGTTCAAATACATATTACTTCACACAATTCCAACAAATACTCTTGTGATTGAGCACAACAACGATGGACTAACACTTAGAAATGCATCAAATACAACCACTGACAAGTTAACAGAAAAGTACAGATTCAGAGGTGGTGACTGCTGACTCCACCACTAGGGGGCCAGAAACGGGTATGAACAACAAGGCCTTAGAGAAATGCATGATGCTGGCAAAGGGCTGGGGAAGAGGCAGGAGTCGGGAGTTGCTTATCTACAGTAGGGTTGAGGTCAAGTGATGGAGCAATGTCCCAGGGTCAAGAGCAACAGTGAAACAGTTCTGCACTGCAGTCAGTGCTCAGAGGAGTTACATTCTACCTGGCATCTCTGGTACAAGGTAAATTCCTGGTTACATTTTTCTTCAGTGAAAACATTTTTATTTTCACATAATCTTCCTCTACCAAATTTTCACAACCAAAAGTTTTTTATTCCCAAACGTTTTTCAGTACCAAAAGCATTACAAACTAAGAGAGTGATTGTGGATACATTGACTAAGACTACAGTGAATTATTGTGATGTCAGTGTAATATAAAACAAAAGCAGAAATTTTGCTATGCGTTCAGCATGGGATATTAAAGAAGGAGTTGTTTTGCAGAGGAGAGTCTGAGTGATTGAAAACACAAGAGCAAACACACCATTGCTGTGAAGCAATTCACCAATGACTGTTTCAATACTCTACATCCACACCTGAGTTTTCTATTCAGCTGATCACAACTGCTGTACACCACAGTGAAGCTGTCTGCATGGTGGGAAGAGGAAGAAGGTTCAGGCCGTTAGCAGGTCATTGTTTGGGTTGAGTATTTTCATACTTATGAGAACAGAGAGAGAGAAGGAGAAAGAGAAGTGACACAGGAAGTTAGGCTCTGCAAGGCTGTGGTTTGTTCTGCTCCCCCAAATGTGTCAACTACGCTCGGTTGAGGAAGACATATTTGCTGTGCTATAAGTTGAAGGAGAAGGCTTTGAGAACAGATGACTGATAAATGAAAAACTCCTGCTGAAATACGGTCGATCTAAGGTAAGCTACACCTTTAAACATCTTTTCTTCCCCCACTCTTTATGTGTTTGATGTTTCCAGCAGGTGCACAGACGGTATGTGACATCAATCCTTTCAAAAACAGACTACAGAAAAGGATGCAATGATGACCAAGTGCAGATGGTTTTAAAAACACACGAACATCATTTTCTAAAGACATTGTGTGGGGTTCACTCTGGCATCACCTTTAGAAGCAGATTAAAATTAAAATTAGATGTTCACATACTGTAGCTGCCTTAATCAGCATCATGTTCTCATAATGTTACCGTAACATGTTAGCACTATGATAACTGATACTCTGATACATAATCACACAATAGTAATGTGAGAATTTTATGCAGTTGCTGGGGCAAGTGTGAGGACACTATACAACCAACTTCTTTCCACACGTCTACAGTACCTTTAAAATGTTTTCGTCTACAAAACACTGAAGTCACAGCACCTGCTACAAAACATGTACCAGAGTCACACTCTAGTGCTTTTCACTTCCTGTTTCAACAGACTTCTCAGCATGTAAAACAATCGACATTGGCTCTATACTGAGCTCCATTGTTTTGATACAACATAAAGGTGTGCCATAATGAACCTAGATTTTAACCCTTTTTTTCTAACAGGGAAACCACTGTGAACCTGCTTCAGCAGCTTCATCAGATACCAGTTAAAATGGGGTAGGTACTTCATGAGAGCTTTTTGTTGGTAATGTGTGACTGTTTTAAAGGTTCTTTAGAGGGAGCTCACTGACCCTGTCCCATTGGATTCCAGGAGCAGTGGGGAGGAGGGCAAGCTGCATTGGAGGCTGTCCCGACTGGGGAGCAGGGGATCACTGAGGGAGCCCCCAAAACCCCCTGTCCAGGCCACTAAACCAGCTGCCCCAGCCAACAACCCCCCTGAACTCATCCCAAAAACCCCTGTCCAGGCCCCCAAACCTAGCAACAGGCTTTTCAACAGCACAGAACATGGATCTGCCATCCTGCAGGTAGGGACTGACACTTGGTCACCAGGGTGGAAGGGAGCCCAATGAGTGTATTACTACAGCTGAACACCCAGGCAAAGAGCTGAGGGGTAACCCAAGCCTTCCTACATCTAGGAAGTGTATGGTTTTACAGTTGCTAGCAAGAATTCATGTTAAGTACCATTGGATTTTGTAAAAGTGTCAAAAAGTCACTCCAAATGATTTTTAGTAAGTAACATGGTTTTCACTGTAATGTGTAGATCTGCAATATAATACTCACTTATCACGTTTTCAGAGCTGCTAACATTTCAGCCTCTGGTTTAAGGTGATCATAAATGTGCTGTTCTATTTTACCTTGCACTGTTTATCCTGGCTTTCATGAGAGTTAAAATTTAGCATGTTTCATTCTTTTCGACGGTCTCTGTTCCACTATTTTGCTGAGGCAACTCTTGAACACCTGTCTAAACAGGCAGGTCAAGAAAAGCTGGTGTATGTGTGCTTGGTTGGGTTTCAAACACAACTAATTCTCCATGGACTTAATTTAGTCAAACTATTTGGTTTAGCTAAAATTAAATAATGCCTACCCATAATCGAGAATGCAGTGAATTATTGGCAGTACACACTTTTAAGGTAAGACCTTAAGACCTATAATTATTTAATAGTTATAAACTTTGTGCTGACGAATATCTTCAAATGTTGCAGTCTGAACTGAATGTACTTCAGTACATGTGTACAAGTGCAAGTGATGGTTATTATGTAAGAGGACTTCTGTATTTACCATCAGAATTCAAATGTACCTCCATCAGCAGATGAAGTGGATACTGGGGCTAATCTGAAGGTCAGGCAAATTTAAAGCATTCAGCCTCTAGCCAACTGCCTGAGAGGTGATTTGGCAAACAATTTCTGTAGTTTATGTATACCGGACTAGAAGTACTGTGGTCCACACCCCACATGGCAGGAGGCCAGTTTCATTAGAGATCCTCCAATAAATTTGTCAGGGAGGAAGACGTGGCTGCATAACACTGTGGATACTGTCACATATGCAGACAGGCGTTGCTTTGTGACAGTAGTTCAGTGAGTCATTCATTTAGCTGTTGCTTACAATTATGTGTGAGAGGTCAGTTTTAAATTACACTGAAGCGGCGGAGACGAGTTAGTTCTGGCCTCTGCATCTGTCATGTCAAGAGACGTGTCAGGATCAAGGCACCATGCCCAGCCTTATCTGTTCAGGCATAACAAATACTGTGACTTCTTCAACGCAATTCAAGGACCACAAAAACCAGAGGCTGTGGTCTGTGACATGTCCTTGCAGAACTGCACTGGTCCACACTCAAGAAGAAGAGAATCAAGTCAAAGCTTGGCTTCAATTCCTCTATTTTTTAAGTTGTGACTGTTCCATTTTTAAAAAGATATGAAGTTTTCCATTGCTGAGCTGACTAATGGTGAGGGGGTGTATATGCATGTAGGGAAATGGAGAGGAACACAGCAAATCAAGGGCAGAAGACAGACAGCTGATTTGTAGCGGACAAAACTAAAAGTTGAATAATCAAGTGTCAGAATAGTTTGATGTGTTTCACAAAAGAAACCTTAATTTTCCAAGACTGAGCTTTGTGTGGGCAAACATTCATCCAGAAAATGCCTCACTTATGCAGAGCCAGCATGTACACCAGCCCTCTGTGAACTGCGCTCAATGCCTCTGTTGTTCGTTGGTCTGAAAGTGAAACAGAGTCATGGCATTGGACTAAAGCCTGATTTGTGCAAAACCATGGTATGCTTACAACTGCATTCCAAATTCACACATTCCATTAAATATCTACCTGATGTTCCAGAATTACAATAGCTTTTATTAGTTATAAATTTACATTTGAATATACTACATAGGAGCCATTCTACAGCCATTGGAATCATTCTAGCCATTTTGCTTCTGTGGTCTGTCAATCCTGTCCTGGTGGTAATGAGACTTGTACTTCTCCTCACGTGTGGACAGGGGTTTGAATGCTTCCGTTCTGATGAAGCCCTGTGTGATGTTACTCTGGTACCTGGTGACAGTGATGAAGCCTTCCCAGTACATAGAGTCATTATGGCTTCCTCGAGCGACTACTTCAAAGCCATGTTCACAGGTGAGTCCACTATCAGTCTTCTCTTACACAATAGTTATCATCATTATCAGAACCATCATCATCTTCATCATCATTAACTGAAGTTACCTGAATGAAGATGCATAGAATAAATCTCTCTTTTCCTTTGCTGTGTTATAACCTGCTAGTCTGCACTACACTTTGGGTGTGCAGTCACCTGCTTCAGGACAACAAGGGCTGATATATCCTTCATTACACAGATTCTAGTCGCACAGATCATTATCCACTGCAGCAGTTAATGCTAATTGCTTCAGAAGGCCATGATCCTGTCCTACCCTGGATTTGGCCTTGTGGTTCAGTCCAGTACCTGTACTTCTGTATCACCCCATACTCTTTTCTCATAGATGCTGATAAACTTATTTCATTCAATTATGTCATATTCATTTGTGATCCGGGTATTTTTTTCCATTTTATTTTTATACTATGACAAATGCACATTGTGAAAGAAGGCTGACACTGAAATCTTAACCAATGCATAGAAACAGCACAGGAAGGATGAAGCACAGCCTTCTTTCAGTTCTGTTTTTAAAATACAAGCTGCCCATTCAATATGTGGTCAATTAGCCATGCTGAAAATAGTAATATTTCCTCAGAAATCATTTATCTTTCTTTTTTGTACATTTCTGTTCTGTTGTTCACAGTTTGCAGAATTTCAACTTTGTGCCTTATATTTATTAGTCAAAAATATAACCCTAATTTGGATTGTCTCATAAAGTTTTTTTGTGTTCTTTCCATTTCAAATGCTTTTCCACATGCACCATGGGATGAAAAACAGTAGCAGCAATTTGCAGCTCCACAGTTAAGTTTAACACAATCAACTCCTTTGAATGAGCCTCAATTCATAACACTAACCTTCTGGATTTTGAGTCCTGTTGTTAACAAGCTGCAGAAATTATCTTTCATAATGTTCCAGAATATCTATCTCTCTTGTAACTCCTACTCTTCCTCTCCCTGTGTTCCCCCTCTGAGCTTGGTCTCCCTCTCACCTTCCCTCTAATCCCTTTCTTCTCCTTCTCTCTGATTAACAGGTGGAATGAAAGAGCAGGAACTGAAGGTGATTAAGCTGCACGGTGTGAGTGAGACAGGCCTGAGAAACATCATAGAGTTCATCTACACCTCCCGTGTCACACTTAGCCTAGCCTCCCTACAGGACACCCTGGAAGCCGCCAGCTTCCTGCAAGTGCTTCCTGTCCTGGGTTTCTGCAAGGAGCTGCTGAGCAGTGAGGTGAGGAAGGGAGGGGAAAACTGGGACTGGGAGCAGTAGTAGTTGGTGGCCACCAAGAGGATGGGGTCATGTCATCCACATCTGCCTGTGACCTGCAGTACATGTGTGGGGCTCTGTATGGGAAATTATTTCAGCATTGAAAGAGTAAGGGTTGAACATACTTCAATCAGTGTTACAGCTGGCTAATTTAAGTCTGTGACTGAATTGAGGTCTCACGACATTTCTAGCAGCCAGACAAAGACCAGCCACATTACATTACATTATTGTCATTTAGCAGACTCTCTTATCCAGAGTAGCTTTCATAGGTTACCGTTTTTACATGTTATCCATTTATACAGCTGGATATTTACTGAGGCAATTCTGGGTTAAATACCTTCCCAAAGGGTACAGCAGCAGTGGCCCATTGGGGAATCAAACCAGCAACCTTTCAGTTACAAGCCCTGCTCCTTACCAATGCGCTACACTGCCGCATAGAGGAACGTCACACTGCAGGGCTTGGTTGGACAAGCGCAAGAAATGCTGTAACAACTGAGTCAAGATGTCTAAAAATGTGAAAACTGTTTGTGTGCTCCTTGGCAGGTCACTATCGACAATTGCGTGGAGGTGGGGCGCATTGCCAGTGACCTTCTCCTGGAGGAGGTGCAGACCTATGTCAACGAGTTCGTCTGTCAGAATTTCGCCCAGCTGGTAAAGAGCAAGACGTACCTGCAGCTGTCCGAGTCCAGCATGGCGCACGCCCTGGCCAGGAACAGCCTCAAGGGCTTCACCGAGATGGAGCTGTTCCGGGTGGCGCGGGCCTGGCTGGAGCACGACCCGGCCGCCCGCCGCCCGCACACCTACACCCTGATGAAATGCGTCCGCTTCCCGCTCATGAGCCCCGCCGAGCTGCTGCAGATCTCCCAGGAGGACGATGGCATGCTGCGGGGTGACACGGCCTGCGTCAACCTCCTGCTGGAGGCCAGCAACTACCAGATGATGCCCTTCCTGCAGCCGGCCCTGCAGACGGAGCGCACGCAGATCCGTTCCAGCTCCACCCACCTGCTGGCGCTGGGCGGGGTGATGCGGCAGCAGCTGGTGGTCAGCCGGGAGCTGCGCCTGTACGACGAGGAGGCCCGCGCCTGGAAGGCCCTGCAGCCCATGGACGTGCCCCGCTACCAGCATGGCGTGGCCCTGGTGGGCAACTTCCTCTACATCGTGGGCGGACAGAGCAACTACGACACCAAGGGCAAGACGGCGGTGGACAGCGTGTACTGCTACGACCCGCGCTTCGACAGGTGGCTCCAGGTAGCCTCGCTCAACGAGAAAAGGACGTTCTTCCACCTCAGCGCCCTGAAAGGGAAGCTGTATGCCGTGGGGGGCAGGAACTCCTCAGGGGAGATTGGTGAGATGCAATGCGTGCCGTTGTAATCGCACAAAGCTTTGAAGTGTGATGGTCCTCACTCTGCAGAAATTACATTGCCAGACTGGTTAAATCATACTGAATGTATGTACAATATACTGCATGTGAAACAATATTTTTATGTATTTGTTATGTAATTATTAAAATTAGTTCCAAAAATGTAGTAATAACACCATATAAACTCTCTATATGTTGATACAGATAGGCAGAATTTACAGCATATAAACTCTCTGTTGCTACAGACACAGTGGAGTGCTACAACTTCAGTAAGAACGAGTGGACATTCATGTCACCAATGACAGAGCCGCACTATGGGCATGCAGGGACAGTGCACGGGGACCTGATGTATGTGTCAGGTAAGTTCCAAAATCCATTTGGCTTTAAACTCTGCCTTTTGAGTAATGGAGCACCTATCAGGGAACTGGACTATGGACCTAAGGGCCAGAGGCTTTTATGAGCAACTAAAAACAACAACAGTAACATATTGCATGAATGTAGCACCATTCACGGATCTCAAGGTGCTTTAACAGTGAAAGAGTGTGTCTTACCTCATCCACCACTTGTTTGTAGCACCATCTGGGTGATGCACATTAGCCACTTTGCATCACAATGCTCATGGTCATTGAATACATCATTCCTTTCAACTAATTTTCTCATAAAACAGCAAGTGTTAGAGGGTTCCCGAAAGCCCTATACATGGCTTACTGTTTGTGACTCATTAGGGGATCCAGCTAACAATTGCTCATTGTTAGCAAAGGCAGTCTGTCAGGACCACTCAGCTCCAGACCTGGAAAGCCTCAGTTCTGTTCTCGTAAATCACAAGATGGGGGAAGCTAAACCAGCCCTGGGAGGGGAAGCTAAACCGGTTCAGTCAAAACAATAATTAGCAGAATCAGGTGGTTGGCTAGAAGTAAAGTAGTGACCGGGACCAGAGTTGTGTTGCCTTGCTGCAACCCCTATACCTATGGACCATTCTTTCCTTCACCTGTCCCTACAACCTATTCAGTCAGTTTGTATGTAAGCCTCCTGAGAACCCAGCTAAATGTTTCACTTACGCAATGGCCATTGTGTGGACTTAAACTGTTTATGTCCACTCTACCCTGTAAATAATGCATACTTCTTAGAAGCTCTAATCTCTCGACTTAGTTAAATTCTAAAATGTAGACTGCAGGCATTGTGATTGCAAAAAAAGGACAGAAGCAAGGGTTTACAATGTAAGTGCTTCAGGCTGTTGTTTTGGAAGTCACAGCACAGCAATCTTGTAGTGCAAAAGTATCCTTTTTGAGCCAACAGTAAAGACATCAAAGTTTTATAGACATCATGCCAACAGTCATTAAATTTGTTTAGCAGACATTTTTATCCAGAGTGACTCACATAACAAAAAATGTCATGTATGTCATGCATTTACAATGCTAGATATTCATATCAGCAATTAATGCTAAGTACCTTGTAAAAGGGAACAACAGAAGTGGCTCACCTGGGAATTGAACTGGCAACCTTTGGATTATAAACACCTGCTCCTTTCCAGTACACCACACTAATTCCCAGATAATTTTCTGGACTAAGAACAAGGTGCAAGGAGGAGAATTCAAGACCAATATCTTTCATTTTCTTAATAACCAGTGCAATAGAATCCTGAAGATATTGTCTGATATTTCATGAGCTAACATTCAGCTTCTAGGAGTTTTCTTATTTGTCAAATAATCACGTAGGGCATGTTTAATATGATGATAATGCCTCCTGAATTGACCAGCGATTACTATCAGTTTCTCTAGCTTTTCTGTAACACTTTCAAATGTAGTAAGTCCAGTGGACAGCAATGTGGGCGTTGCTATAGAGACAGATAAAGGTCCGCTTTGCAGAGGTCTGCAGCCGAGTGAAACCAAGCTGTGAAAGAGTAATGCTGTTTGGAGTGCGGGCGGGGGTGTGGTAGCCAGTTCCTTCCTGTTGAGGATAAAAATGAAATGTTTTTCTGCTAATCATTTCTCAGACTGTGTTTGGTTGGGGGGGCTCTGTATGATAAGGGTGATAAAAGTGCCTAAGTGACATACAGGTCATCATCACAGATGAGATCAAGCTTAATGATGTGATTTAAACACAAAACCACATAATATAAGACCTAAATGAGTTACTCCAATTCAGAATGATCTTCTTGCTAAGTTTTTAAAGTACCGCCCAAACACAAACTTCTTTTCACTTTTTTTTCCATTTCAGACCAACTGAGGTATCTGAGGAATATCCACTCTAAATACTGTACAGATGTGACTGTGTTTGTGTCATTTTCATACAGAGCCAGTGACTTTACAATGCAGAAATGTCAAAATAACGAAAAAACATCTAAAATGAAAAAAGCATATGTTGCAGTTTACAGTGTCTCTGTTGTTCTTTTGCAGGGGGGATAACACGGGACACCTTTCAGAAGGAGCTGTCATGCTACGACCCTGACACAGACACCTGGAGCCGCAGAGCAGACATGACCACGCTCCGCGGCCTGCACTGCATGTGCACGGTCGGGGACCGCCTGTACGTCATGGGCGGGAACCACTTCCACGGGGCCAACGACTACGACGACGTGCTGAGCTGCGAGTACTACAGCCCCGACACCGACCAGTGGACCGCCGTGGCGCCCATGCCCCGGGGCCAGAGCGACGTGGGCGTGGCCGTCTTCCAGGGCAAGATCTACGTGGTGGGCGGCTACTCGTGGAACAGCCGCTGCATGGTGGACATTGTGCAGCGCTACGACCCCGAGCGGGACGAGTGGGAGAAGGTGTTCAACGTGCTGGAGCCCCTGGGCGGCATCCGGGCCTGCACCATGACGGTGCACCCCCCGGAGAGCTCTGTGGAGACGCAGACCCAGGAGTGCCCGCTCTCCAGCCCCAAGAGCTGAAGGAGAGGGGGGGAGCCGTTCAAATTCAGTGACCAATGTTTGAATCCCTGTAAACGGTACATTCCGGAACTGATTTTAAGCCAGGTTTCCACAAACCCAGCTTAGCTTTTTGTATGCGGCTTGCATTCCTGTTTATTGGGTCTAAACTGCTGTTGGAGTGCTGCTGACCCTGGAACATGTTCAGAGCGCAACTTTTACAGTACTGACTGCACCTGCCTACCCTCCATGTGTTTCCATAAATATGTGAGCATAGCCACTCCCATCTTTCGCATATGTGTTTTACAGCATAGAATTGAGGAGGACATTTTGATGCTTTTGATATTCCTCTTATTTCAAGAGCATAACAAAAAGATCACAGCTATAGTGGAACAGGCATAGAGAGGTAAATGTTTCCGTATGTTTTGTTATTTTCTAGGGTGAATTTTTGATATGTGAAGACTGTACTACCTAGCTATTTTTGTCTTATTCCAGCAATCATCCACATCTCAGACAGTTTGTCATAAATTTTCAAAGTACATAGGTCTCCATCCATTCATTTGCCACAGTCACCAAACCTAAATAAAGCATAGTGTTTTGTGCTTCTCTCAAGGTGTATGTCCATGCTTGCCATGATTACCCATGTAGTTCTATAAATACATAAACAAATAATATGTCATGTGTCCATAAGCTCGTTAAATGCTCTGTATTTTGAGCACCAGGAGATCACCAGCATCATAGTGACAACATAGAATAAACACACTGTTTTCCACTTGACTTGCCTGGGCACTAGGCCAACCTACTCTCATACAAGGAGTTGCCCAACATACTGTCAACAGTCAGCTTGCTGAGGAAACACCTCCAGCTCATTTAATGTAACTGACCTGCTGCTAAGGCAGGTCAGTGAAAATGCACCTTTAAAGGACTGTTTTATGAATTCACACTGAGGGGCTGGGATTCAGATTCAGACTGAACCTTTAGTGAATATAGATTTTACAGAGCTATTCAAGGAAAATGAATTGAAACACTGTCCTCTGTAATACAGTGTAATTTTTGATCTACCAAGCTGTGCTTCTTGCACATCATACTAGAAATTTTTCATCAATCAATCATTTGAAACAAATATTCCATTGAAAACCATGAGGAGCGTGTAACTGTTAATAAAACAATATATCTAATAGGAATTAGTTTTGTGGGAATCTACTGGATAATAATAATTATTTAGTTTGATTAATTCCTTTACTGTTACCTTACAATAACAATATTTTGTAGGACTCAGTTCAGAATTTAGCAGCATTTCAGTGCTAGAATGGACAGTCTATTCTGTTGCTTCTTAGTTAATTCTGTGCCTTGAGATCACAGATTACACTTCTTTTCTGTTTTTGATGGCACTTTTCTCTCTTCCTTTTTCAAATACTGTTAAGGCTTTAAACTTTCACCCTTGGTGTACTGTAGTTTTATGGATGTTGCAGAAGTCACTATGTGCTAGCTTTAAGGTTAAATAAAACTGTGACGCTGTTAAATGCTATTTTTTTATCAACAACCTTGATCCAGAGACATCCTCTTGTAAATAAAAGCATTGTCTGGGACCAAGGACAGGAACACCATGTTATCAGACACAACCCCAAGGTCTATAAATACAAGAGGACTGAAAGATGAATGCCTGACTTCACAGAAAAACGTAACTTATCTCCTTCCCATACACCACTCATTCTATAGCTATAAGTGATCACTCTCATCTTCATCCTTTCATTTCATCTGCAGGAATAACAGGTGGCCAATGATAAAGGCATATCATGGGGCACTCTCCATGGAGCACCATGGAATATTGGAAATAAGGCGAGTGGGTGAGTGAGGGAGGGAGGGAGAGGAAAACAAAAACATTCTTAGATTGATTTCATGTTCTTACTAATGTAGAAGCTGATTCACACTTAAGATATGTACACATAAACCCCACTTCAGTGCTTCCCAGAAGAGCAGCAGGGACTTATTATACTACATTATTGGCATTTAGCAGAAACTATTATGCTGCGTGATCTGCATCAATTACAGGCTTTTACAATGTTATCCATTTATACAGCTAGATATTTACTGAGGCAATTGTGAGTTAAGTACCTTGGCCAAGGGTACAGCAGCAGTACACCCATGGGGAATCAAACCAGTAACCTTTTGGTTACGAGTCCTGCTCCTTAAACACAACGCTTCACTGCTGCCCACCATTACCATTTATATGCAAATTCAGGCATGGGGTGCTTAAGTTCCCATGTGGAAAATAAGCATTTGGGGTAAAGGTTGTTCAAAATGAGCGTGTCTCATTTATTTCCATGATACACTCATTCTGACCCCACACTAAATACAATTTTCTTTCTGCAGCACTTATACTCATGCAAGCGACTTAACATTGTTTATTTGCACCTTTAATAAAATCCTAATGATGTGATCCTGTAGGAGAGTGTTCTGTGAATATAGCCAGATAATTTTCTAATTCATATTAGACAATTAATTGAATTTGTGAGTCTCTTATGGTTGGGCTCTACAGTGAGCACAAGTGGCAGTAATGGAACTCTGTGAGAATATTTATTGGCCAGCAAGCTTCAAATTAATTTATTCACAGTGCAGCCTTCTTCCACCTATTTTAAGAGATATGCACTTGTGGAGGTTAAGTGAATACTGAAAAGTGAAATCAGACTTAAGTGAGGATTGCAAAAAAAAAAAAAAAAAAAAAAAGCTCAGGGCATCAGAATCAGCCCCTCTGACCTGTATTTCAAAGGGTACAGCAGAGGAAAGGATTTCATGAGACTTAATGAAAAACAGAACAAATGAGCCAATATTTTGACCTTCTCCTCTACATTGTCTAAATCACCAGCTTGTTTTAGTCAAACCAAAACAGATCTCTTGCTGATGAAAGACGCTAGACATTGCTCAATGCATCCTTATCTTCAGGCTATGTTAAGTCCCAAAAATTTGTGGTAATCAAGCCCATTTTGAAGAGGCCAGATCTATGCCCACATTGTTTCAAGTTCTTAACATAGCTGAATCTTCCTTTCTTATATTCTCTGGAGGATTATAAAGACGAAGATATTTGGAATTTCTGGCATTCTTACATTTTAATTTCTGAAATGAAATTAAAAGGATACCTCAAAGAAATATCCCTCATGTTTTAGACTGAAACTCTGAGTAAGGCTGTTAATAATACACATTTCACTTTGACCTCAATTGTTTGTATATACCAGGGCCTCTTCACCTGGTTGCTGGATTTGACACACTGTATCAGAGAAGAGGCTGTTAGTCTAAAGGGTAGTTCAGATCATATTTATATGACAGATTTCAGTTGCTTTCAGAAACTAAACAACGCAGATCTCTCTTTTGAAATTCATGCAAAATATTTCCAGACTGACACTTTTTCACCTAGGAACCACTGCCCAGATTAGGAGGGTGATCTAACCCACGTCCTTTCTAGTACAGAGGAAGTCAGACAGACACATGAGGAGGGAGGTGTCCACACAGAGCAGAGTGGCCAACAAATCACTGAGTCGCAGCAGTCTACCATTGTCCCAAGTGAAGTGAGCCGTGGCGCATAACTGGAATTATTGCAACAAATAAAAACCAGACGATACCCTCCTCAGTTTGCCAAGTTGTCTTATGAGAAAAAGAGGATAAATGAACAGCTTGTTCCCTGGCAGACTGGCCTTGGCACCGAGGACTGTTGTCTAAAGGCAGTGGCCTTGCGTTGTCATTAGCAGATACTGCAGCGTATAAACCCTGTGCCCGCAGGCTTCCCTCCACCCAGTAGATCCAGTCTGGGTGCGCTCTGGTGCCTGCATCTGGCACAGGAAGCTCCCGCATCATCAATCCAGAGCATTCCCTGAAGGCTGCTGCATGGACTCTGATGAGACAGGGAACAGTTCAGTCATGTCTCTGGCCAGCGACGTCTGTCTCATCACAGGAGCCTGCGGATTTCTCGGAGAGAGGATCGTCAGGCTGCTCCTGGAGGAGGAACGGGAGCTCGCCGAGATACGACTGCTCGACAGGAACGTCAGGCTCGATTTTGTGCAGTCGCTGGAAGGTAAATACCAGACTCTCCCTTTCTTTACCTGTTTGTCTCCCTCTCTGAGGTGAACCTACAGTCTCCGGAAGGTTCAGCGGGCCTGGCGAGGCCCTTAGAAAAGCATTTAATTTTCACTCTCATGACGTATACCGAAGTTGCCAATGCATAATCCAGTCTCTTGTTAAAACTGTACTGAGTGTGGACTGTGCCCTAAGGCCTGGGTTTGATCCCAGCAGTGTCATCGTTCAACAATGAGCAGGAGCCCACAGCAGCAGGGCAAACTGGTTCCATATCGCCCGGGGTAGGGGTGGGTAGATTGGCCTGGGTTTCCTCATCTCACTGTTCTCAGACACACTGCAATTTGTCAGGCACCTGTGAGTTGAATGATGTCAGCAGAGTAGCACCTATCCTCCATCTGGTGCCCACTTTACTGTGGTGCACTGTGGGACTTGTAGTGTGTAGGCGAGTCAGAGGATTGCATTCGCCTCCATTCAGTGATCCTGCACTACTGCAGATGTGGCCGTGAGTCAAACATAATGAGCAACTGGCAGTTCCAACACGTTGACATAAAGGGGAAAAGGCATTAAAGAAAGAAAATAGTAATGGTTTTGAACTCACAACCTCATGTACAACTGAATTTATCTAAGCTTATTATATGTCCCTGGTAAATACATTAATGAACAGACTAACTTAGTGATTAGCTTACAGCGAGTGGGCAAAAGTGAGTATCTTGTCTTGATTCACAGTTTGATTAATTCACAGCATCCAGATATCAGACAAAGGTGAGTGTGTTCGAAGGGGACATCAGAGACAGTGTGCTATTGAGGAGAGCCTGCCATGGGGCCACCCTAGTCATCCACACCGCATCCATCATCGATGTCCTCGGAGCTGTGGACTACAGTGAGCTACACGGGGTTAATGTGAAAGGTGAAAAGTCAGCTACTGATCTTATTCATTTGACTATCCAGTCTTTATTCAACATGACTTACTATCCTTTCAGGTACAGATTTTTACTGATGTAGACAGCTGATTGAAAGTGAATTACTGTGCTAGTTTAAAGGCTCTCCATAGCCTTGTCCAGGTCTGCACTGAGGTGTTTTGTAGCATTCTGTCCCCTGAAGATACCACATGCAAAATATCATGCAATCCATTACATTACATTACATTACATTCGTAGCACACACTCTTATCCAGAGCGGCTTCCAGCACCAAAGAACAATGTGTATCCATTCAAATTGAATGAGCAACAGTGTCAGAGCAGGCTAACAACACTCCCAGACCAGTGAGTGTGAGCATAACGTTATTCAAGCCCTACCACAAGTTAACTTGAGCAATCTTTCTGTTGTCCGTCTCGCTCTCACTCAGGGACCCAGCTCCTCCTCGAAGCCTGCATCCAGGAGAACGTGGCATCCTTCATTTACACCAGCAGCATCGAGGTGGCTGGCCCCAACCCGCAGGGTGACCCCGTCGTCAACGGCGACGAGGACACCCTGTACCCCTGCCTCCTGAAGTTCCCCTACAGCAAGACCAAGCAGGAGGCGGAGCGGCTGACCCTACAGGCCAACGGCGAGGCCCTGCGGGGCGGTGGCCGGCTGGCCACGTGCGCCCTGCGACCCATGTACATTTACGGAGAGGGCTGCCGCTTCACAGTGGGTCACATGGTCAGAGGGATCCGCAACAAGGACGTGCTGCAGCGAGCCTCCCGGCGGGAGGCCACCGTCAACCCCGTGTACGTGGGGAACGTCGCCCACGCCCACCTCCACGCCGCGCGGGCCCTGAGGGACCCCCAGAGGAGGGCGGCCGTCAGGGGGAACTTCTACTTCATTTCGGACGACACGCCCCCGGTCAGCTACTCGGATTTCAACCACGCAGTGCTGGAGCCGCTCGGGTTCCGCATCCAGGAGAGCCCTGTGCTGCCCTTTCCCCTCCTCTTCCTCGTCGCCTTCATCCTGGAGGTGCTCCAGAAGCTGCTCCGCCCCTTTGTGCGCTTCACCCCGCACCTGAACCCCCAGCTGCTCACCATGCTCAACACACCGTTCACCTTCTCCTACCGCAAGGCCCAGAGGGACATGGGCTACATCCCCCGCTACACCTGGGAGGAGTCACGCAAGCGCACCACTGATTGGCTGGCATCTGTCCTGCCTGGAGAAAGAGCAAAACTGGGTTTGCAGACTGCCCCTGACCGATCCTTCCACAACATTTCTCCACCAAAGACATTGTGTAACTGACTATTCAGAGGCATGAAGCAATGTCTGTTACATCTACAGAAAGAAATGCTTTCAGTGTAGTATACAAAAAAATACAATAGAAGTGGTACTAGCATACGGTACTCAAATTAGTGCAGTCAATACAAGTAATAATGCTTATAGTACAACAAACAGTAATGAGACTATGATAATAGTAATAACATAGTAATGCATCAACAACTGTAGCCTAAGACGCCAAGAGATGGTTCTGTTTGTGATTTTCTATTTTGTAGAGATTTGTAGAACTTCAAACATACAGAATAGGAATGTTGCACAAATATGTAGTTGCACTGCTGTGATTTATCATATATGATATTGTTTAACTTGTAAGGGTTGTAATCTTATAGTAAGTATAAGCAACTGACACTCAAACATGCATATTATCAGTCCTGGTGGGTAATGTTTCAGCTACATTGATATAAAAATTATTTTTTGCAGTTTGGCATTTGAAGCTTTCAGATAAGAGTTTTCAAATGTAGAGTGCAGAAACACTACACACATACACCAAGGTATTGCTACAATGTGAGTGTAGGTAAGTACTGTATGTTATGATCTATATTAGGAATTTAAAAGGTAGTAATGAGAGGGTACTTACAACCTCTAGGCAACTATAGTCAAACCTCAGGTGGATGTACTTCTTAAAAAGCAGTGTATAAGATTAACAGATGATGTCTTGTACCCTTACACTTTTTGGGATTTGGAAGTGAAACATAAGGACACATTGGATTCCAAAGCCCTTACCCTGACACTTATTCTATTCTCATTCTCTTAACTGCATGCTCCTAAGCAGCTAACTAGCTAGCTAGCTTCTGAAATACAGTACTACCTAATAGCCTATACTTCCTTTTTTAAATTAAAATCACTAATGTGGATTAATAACTTCACAGAATAGCGGGACTGGTAATTGAATCACAGGAATTGCAGTAAAACTACCCAAACTGCCCCATTTTGAACAATAAAGTGTTCAAGCAATACTTCAAGTGTTTAAAGGCTGAGATTCACCCAAATGAATTCATTGATTTGTCACCAAAGCCTGTCAATATTTGGAAAAGAGAAAAATAAAACTTTTCAATAAATCAAAAATAAAGCTGAAAATAAAAGTTAGCTAATGTAGCCAGTAGGGATGAAACGGTTACCGGTTTCACGGTAAACCGCGGTAAAATTCCCGACGTTTAGTATTACCGTTTCAAATTCTTGAAACAGAACACTGCTTAGACCAGTTTATTTCCTCCTTCTGTATGAATTTTCCAGCGTAGCTACGATGTGACAGCATTATTTGTATTTGGCTGAAGTTCAGTAAATAGTTGAACTCTTACTAAGTCTTGAGTCAATTAGCCTACTTTACTGTCAGAGGGAACTGAACATTGGAAAACACTTCTATTTAATTTGCCCTCTTCAGCATTATCATGATATTCTGAAATGACCTACAAATTAGCCTATATTATACCAAGACTTTTAGAAAACAACATGCACTCGACTCTTCCCTTTGCGCTTGATTTGCAAATAACGCATCCTTAGCGTCCTGATTCGCAAATTTACGTCTTCCTTACAAGCTCATTGAAGCAATTGGAGCCGTGCATGGGAATGTTGGACCAGGTAGCTTAAGTTCTGTATTTAAAAACACCTATCTGCACTTCATTTTAGAGTGTTTTTGTAGCCTGAGAAAGTAATGTCATCTATAAAAGACATAGTAGACTATTGTACAATTATTTGGCTATGTTATTATTTTAATGTTTATACAAATAAAAACTGCATTGTGCTGTTAATTTTATTTGTGGTTTTCAATATAAAACTTGGTGAAATGATTTCAGTTTGTGTATCAGTACTTTTTGAACATTTTCAGCACATTTTAACAATACCGTGATAATACTGATAACCGTGATAATTTTGCTCAATATAATCGTGATATTACATTTTCAAACCATTTCATCTCTAGTAGCCAGTGAGTCAGCTTCCTGGCAAATATGTTCACTAACAACAATTTGTCTGAAAATTAAATTCACTAGCTAGTGATTTGGCTTGCTAAGAAAATAGAATTAGCTAGCTAGCTAACTAGCTGGCTGGCTGGCTGACCCTTTTTTAACTGAGATTATGGTTGTAGCTGGCCAAGAATAGCAACTCAAGATCTGGGCTAATGGCTACCTTTAGCCTTACTACCTGTCACAAGCTGGCATCCATGATTGTTGTTAATTTGAAAATGATAGAGATTTATTTTTTAGAAATGACTTGTGGTCTGATGAGTGCAAAGCAAAAATGGTTCAAGCTCGGGTGGTTTATTTTGCGGACATACAGAACTATTCTAATGTTGTAGGTTCAAATGAGGTTAGGTGGTACAGAAGTAAATGTTTGTCATGACTCAGGGTCATTGTGGTAATCTCTCCAGGCAACCCCAAAAAGGGGTGTATAGGTATGGGGCATGCCCCACCAACCTGGAACAGTGGATGGCATACATACCACTTCAATAATAAACAATTTTATGTGTTATAATGATTTTGAGTGGGTGTGTTTGGTAGGTTAACAGACAAAACATACTGTAAAGGCAACTTCCTCTATTCACAGTTGATAAATGTGCTGTGAGACTCCTGAATAAATGCCTGAATACAGCTCTCTCAAGGTCAGAGGTTTTCCAAAAACCAATTTGACAGCTAGGGTCCCTGGTATTAAAATATAGACATACAACAGTGTTGAGGGATTCTCACATTTCTGTAAAAGTGAAGTATGCACATAGTCAACATAAAGCTGAAGCTGAGCTAAGGGGTAGTTTCATACAGATCATTTTTGCTAAGGAGGAAATGTAAACTGCTGTGTCACACTCACAGACCCTGTCCTGCAACAACAGCAATGTTGATATCACATGAATTCACAGTGCGAGTTTTTCAATGATGTTGAATGCTGTAACTTACCTGAATCCTGCCGATCGGCATGAAAGAACTACTAGTTTTGTTTTATGAATATGGCTGTGTTGGCAGAAACTATGCAAACAAACATTCAGCATAGTAAAGTGGTTGAGCAGGCGTCAAATACAATGTGTTTTGCTTTCAGTTTCTTTCCTTTCAAAGAAGCATCTAAAGGTCAATTCCAAATAAAATTAATTCCAAATAAAATTAAGTGACTTCCAGTGAATTATGCAGTTTAATTCAGGAACTCAAACATGCATCTGCATGTGAGGAACAGGGAAATTTAATAATCACAGTGAATGGCACTGAATTCGACTTAACAAAACCCTGGCATGGAGCCCTGCCAGAAAAAGGTTCATTCCAAAGTGGACTAAACAAGAGAGCCCGACGTACAGAGTGCAGGCTTACGACTGTGCGACAAAGCCGTCGTTTTTCTGAGGGATTGTGAGATTTCTTTGCCAGATTGAGATCCCAGGGTGCTGGTGCACCCGTGCTCACAGCTGCATATAAATCAGGCCCAACTGGCAGCAGCAGGGGAGGCGGGGGTGGGGATGGTCAAAGGCCAGAATCCGGCGTACAAACAGCCATTGAGGACAACTGAGGCCAACAGATCAGCCATCAGCTGTAGGACTGCTTGCCGCTGTTCTTCAGACTGACAGATTAACAGTCTGAGATACATCCATCTTCCTCTGCTTAAACCCTGAGATTTAAGTGTGGACTTCACTTAGCACAGTCAGCCCTTGCGAGATAGGCTCAGGGAATGGGTGGCAGTGAGAGTGTTTTACAAGGTGGGTGGAGAAAAAAACCCTTCGAAGCTTAAATCAATATCAGATGTCGGAACAGTTTTCCCTGGGAAGTTTTTTTCCTTTGTTTTTGTTTAGCTCTATAATTCACTAAGGGGATTTTCCTGCTTGAGCAAAACAAGGAGCATAAGGGCTGCATTTCCGACAGATGAAGTGAATAGAAACTTGGCTCAAACTGCAACTTCCTGAACTGAAGACCTGAGTGTCAGCCCAGTCATCAGCCATCAGTTATCTTCACACGAGAAAAGACAGAGCAAGTGGGAGTTCTTCTTTGTCAAGTTTCTCCTCCTGAAAGAGAATGGCCCTGTTACGGAGCACAGTCCTATCTTTTCTTGCCATTTTGAGGGTCTATGCCTCATCAACAGCAGCAGGTAAAGTAGAACGCCCATTTGGTAATATGGATACGAACAAATATTACATGCAAAGATCTACCGTATTAACTGAAACACAACCCAATGAAAGAGCTTACCCCATCAACAATGCCTGAGCTTTTATACATTGCGATCAGCCATCGTATCCTGTGAATTTTAGCCCTTTATGTTTCAGTATGAAAATACTCTCCTGAATATACAGGACATTGTAAATGATAAATGAATTTGCAACTATTTATGACTAGTTGTATTGATCATTTCTTGAAGCAATTCTTTAAATAAATTTTTTGGGATTCATTGAGGTTTCAACCACATCATAGCTAATCGTAAACAGCACTGTTTTATTGTGATTGTTAATTTTTTCCAAACCAGATTTTATACTGAAAGAAGCTTTATGCTATGAACCAAACACAATTCTAATGATTTGATCATATGTCCATCTTTAACATCATAACTGCAAGATATAATTCAGCAATCGGAACATACACTGTGACAAAGTGTATCTTTTTTCTTGTAATGAACCATCTTTATTTGTGTAGTACTGTGCTTTGCAACCCTTATGTGAAAATACCTTACACAGAACATTTTTCAAACACAAACCTGCTTTTCAAAAAAGACTGATATTAGGACCTCTGTAACAGAAAATAAGAGTTTTTAAAAAGTCTACGTTTAGAATTCTCCACAAAAAAAATGCCATTGAAAGAGATAATATGCTGGATTACACAGTACATCTGTATGATTGTAGCCGTGGGTGGGTGGTTGTTTGACCGTGTGCATTTAGTTAAATAATGGCCATTATTATTTACTGCTACTTAACACTGATTGCTTACAGTAATATGGTCATGGTCAAATACTGGAAGGTTTAAAGCCATGAACAGTAAAGCAAGATATTTAACTGAATTCATCTGTTAGTAAGTTCCCAGTTAATTGGACTGCATGAGAACTTCTGTCTAATGGAATAAACAATAGCAAGAGGAACCTGACTTAACGGACATAAGCAATCAGCCCACGCTTCCTTTAGTAGTGAGCTATCTATACATGTCCCAATCCTCAGAGCAACACA
Source organism: Megalops atlanticus (assembly GCA_019176425.1). Classification (NCBI taxonomy): domain Eukaryota; kingdom Metazoa; phylum Chordata; class Actinopteri; order Elopiformes; family Megalopidae; genus Megalops; species Megalops atlanticus. Next base: position 20,385,462 of record CM032886.1, read on the forward strand.
ACTGTGTTGAGTTTCTAGGTATAATTAGTTTGAAAAGCAGCTTAAGAAATTTTAAGAAAATCTAAAGAAAATGGACATCTGGTTCAGCTAAGTTTAACAAATTATATATTTATTTACTCACAATTTTGGATGGTTCAAAATTCAGGAACAAAGTTACATCCATCACGGTATACACACTTTGCAGCAAAACAAGCATCTGTCAAGTGAATCACAACAGAGGACGAAATCTTGCTCTCTCACATTGCCAGGGAACCACACAGTCTCCACAGCCGAGTGTGCAGACCTTAGTAACACCACCTGGAGCGAATACCGGCAGGGCGGCAAGCTGGAGGTGCAGTACCTCCTTCTCACCCGCAGCAACATGGACTGCGCCACTGTCTTCAGCAAGGAGTCCCTCTCAGACCCCCAGCGGCCCTCACCCTTCAACTCCTCCCTCCCCACCAAGGTCATCATCCATGGATACAGGTGACTACATAGAGCGAGGTCATACCCTTTACCACCTGAGCGAATGTGAGGTCATATCATGAATGGCATCTTGAGCAAAGACCATCTGAATGTAGGTCAGGTAAGATCAGGTCAGGTCAGAATACAGATGACAGTGAGCTCACACAGGTGAATACAGATGAGATGACAGTGAGTTCACATGGGGGGAGGGGTACAGGTGAGGTGAGAGTGAGGTCATTAGAGGTGAGGTGAAACAGGGTCTGGATTTCAGGGCAAGACTGACAGGCTCCTTGAATGGATCTCCAATTATATTAAGCGATGAAAGCATTGCTTCACACCCATTTAAATGTGAGACCACTTCTCTTCTAGACCACCAGTGTTTACTTCACTTCCGTGAAGTAAAAAACCCTAAGGAACTTACTGGCATGAAAAGAACATGCAGTAGAGTATGTACCAGATGACTAGGTTGACTAAGAATTAAATGAACCACTGGTTAAACAGAAAAATGCTGTTGAATCACAAAGTAGGCACTTCCTCTACTGAAGAGTTCCCAACAGTAAGCCTATGTCAACAGATGTGAGCAGTCCTGCCAATCAAACAACAGACAGAAAAGGGTTAAACATTTTCAAAAATAGCCAAAGGTGCATCCATGGTTAGAATCTGACAGTGACAGTCTACTCTGTCTTCACCAACTGTTAAGATTACCATTTTAAACTTCCATTTTAATTAGACCTTCAAGTGGAATACACACAATGATGCCTTGCAGAGAGTGAAATCTCATTACAACATGAGATTTAATGATCACTGTAGAACTTGACATTTGACCGCATGAGAGGGAACTTTGAATTTCAAAATGTAAGCTAGATGGTGGAAATGAGGATACAATGTAGTCAGGAAAATATAGGAAGAAAATAAAATAAAGATGTATAATGTTTCTGATATTTGAGTAACTGCTTCATGTTTCCTCAGCATTTATGAATATTGGTTTTCATGTGGCAGTGCATCTACACAATAGAAAAAAATTAAGCTAGGCTGTTTCACTAGCAAAATGACACCTGTAACATTATATGAGTAAAATCAACTTGATGAGATATTTAGAAGCCATATAATGCAGAATTTGTTATTTATCATAAGAAATTGCCATTTTTGAATTGATAGGTGCATGGTGTTTCAAGCCCTGGATGAGAGTGAGGTCATGCATTCAGTGTGACACCCTGTGAGATGGCAGTCATGAAAGCTGCCACATTCTGTATTGCCCACAGTTTCTTCACACAGAGATACTTTTCCAAGTAGTCATTTCCAGATAGCCACAAATGAAGGTTCTATAACTGACTGAGGCTGAAGCACTGCACATGTCTATATTCTTACGTACTGTGCCTCTTCTCCTGCAGGGCTCTGGGCACAAAGCCCTCCTGGGTGAAGACTCTGGCACAGGGCCTGCTCCAGGCAGAAGACGTCAATGTGCTGGTGGTGGACTGGGTGTATGGGGCATCCTTCGCCTACAACCTGGTGGTGCAGAACTACAAGGAAGTGGCCGTGCAGATCTCTGTCCTCATCAATGAACTCATTGTAAGTTCTTGTGCGATACTGATGGAGAAATCACGGTAACTCTGCTGCAACTCAGTTATTTCCCTCAGCAAAGACACCATACAAGTTCAAACAATCTGGTGTTGCTATTTGCATCCTGGCAATTTAAAAAGAAACTGAAATGCTGAAGGACAACTAATGACCTCATTTATCCTGTCATAATATACTTTTGAATTTTAAACTGTCACTACATCATTGAGTTTGCAAATTCCTAACCTCACAAATGAAACAAACTCACATTTGTATTAACTGTATATATTGTTACAATACACTGCATCTACATTTACTGAATATATTATCTGTATACACAACACAGCCTATATTTTCACACAGTATATTGTCTGTCTATGTATATAATACATTTGGCATCTCTCCTAGACCCATGGCAGCAAACTAGAGTCCTTTCACTTCATTGGGGTGAGCCTCGGAGCACATGTATCAGGCTTTGTGGGAACACTCTTCAGGGGAAAGGTGGGAAGAATAACAGGTATGACCACGTCTAGTCTGAAGTGTACCTTTATACATAAAACACAGAAAAGGAAAAGCACTATAAACTGCTTCACCTTTGACCAGAGCATCAATTTGCCAGGGGATATACAGCACTCGTAAAGCAAGCTGCTTCCCACAAAGGATATCAGGAGAACATGAGTTCTGACCTTGCGGGGCACCCAGACTCCAACATGCTCTCTAAACAAGGGCAGCCTGACAAGGGCAGCACAGATCCCCAAAGCAGGTCATCAATGATAATGACATTACTCATGCCAGTCTCCGCCAATTTGTATAAATGATGCTTTCAAAGCGAGCGCACCAAATCAACAAGGACTCATTGATAAAGGCACACAGAACCAGGACACAGAAGAGCTACCCCCACCCCCCCCCCCTCTCCTAGTACACAGGAAATAAAAACACAGCAGCTTCCCTTTAAGTTAAAAGAGGCTTAGCCTGTACAAGTAACACAGAAAAGCAAATCAGTTTAAAGAGCTGGTGAGACCAGGCCTGCTGTGATGCAGTCAGCTTAGAGCCTCACACTGGACTCTGGGAGTTTCGTAATGACCTGCCTGCAGGGGCAGCAGTGTGACCTCTCCAATCACACAGCTCTCAGTATCACACACATCATCTCACTCTCATACCTAGACTGACTGAAAAAAAAAACATACAATTACACAACCCTCAACAAGCCATGTGGGTGATACAGAGTGAAATATCCTGGGAATTGTTGTTAGATTAGGCATTTCAACACAACAGACAGAAACCTGAAGGCCAGGGTACACTTCATAACAGTATTTCAGGGCAAAATCACAGATAATTTAAGGGACTGGATACAAGCACAGTCATTCTTATTTTAGATAATAATATCCATAATCCTGGGACAGGATGGCAAAAGCTTACATATAAATAGGACTGCAAGACTCAAATGCAAGAGATGATATTATGCAGTGTGCATGGTTGCAGTAGGGATCTAGGTAGTTGTGTTTTATTGTATGATCATTTGATTGTCTGCTTAGGTTTTTGAAACAAAGAGTTAGGCCCGTTCACTACTTAGCAGTATATATTATGTATTATATATGTAAAAATATATATTACAATATAAATAAATTATACAGTATATTATATAAAATTCTACCTTCTGGGGTGATACAGTGTGCACATTCAACCGTGATGCAATAATTCATCACCTGCACCTAACTGAAATTTGAAAAAACAGTGTCCAACAGAGTGATGCCATTACCTTAGCCACCTCATGAGGGCACCCCCTCATTAGATTACATAACTACTGTTTGCATGATGATTATGCCCTGTCTCAAGGCTGGTGTGCTCAGATTTTCAGATCCTCATCTGCTGCACATAGCTAATAAACCAATTTATATTTGGGGGAGAGTGAATATCATGATGCGTTTACCTGGAATATCTCTGTATCACTGGAGTCACCGCAAGTCTAAAGCTTGCCAACCTGTCTAGTGATCGTGATCCACATTGTATTTGTGTGAATTTACCGTTACATCATGCACAGCTGCCTATTTCATAATGCTTATCTTGCATTTGTGTGAAACGCACAACACACAAAAGTGCATCTCTTTGTAATGTATGACGACGTCAGAAACACTACCTTCACCGTGTACATAGGGGTGCGTTTCGTGTCACCAGTCATTAACTGTTTGCCCCTCTATAGGTCTGGACCCGGCAGGGCCAATGTTCAAAAGAGCTGATGTGTACGACCGTCTCGACCCCTCTGATGCGCTCTTCGTTGAGGCTATCCACACAGACTCTGACTGTGAGATACAACGTGCTCTGCTCTCCTACACTTACTCATTCTCATACTCACTCTTACTCACACTTTCACGTTTATCTAATTATTCAACCGTTCTCCTATTTTCCATCACAATTGCATTTTGAAGCCAGGGCAATTTACTATTGAGTTCTACAGGATCATGGCAATTAATCACAATAAGCATGAGATGTATTTATTTAGTTAAAAGGTTCAATTAAATCATGTTCTCTTTTCATTCTTCCTGTCTTTACATTTATCAAATGCCTAAAGGTTATGTTGTTTACTTTTGTCCATTAAATTCTTTGATAACCCTTTAGCTGATCCCACTGGGATCGATCCAAGGTATGCCACCAGCGAAATCTAAAAATACTGACCACCGTCCAAGTATATTATTATCGGTATTAAATTAATAACAATTAACTAATATCAAGGAAAGAACTTGTAAGAATGCCAATAAGGCTTACCTTAATTATGTTTCTGTGTAAAGTTAATGGTAGTCACCTTAATCCCTAACAAACTTTTCTTTAACGTTGAATCACATGACAGAATTGTTAGTTTCTTGAACTTGTTTCTTACGCGTAATCATAATTATATTATTGAATTGTTCATGCATGCATAATTTCAAAAATAAACACGAGTTCGCTATGACACGATTTAAATGGGAAAATAGCAGGGTCAATTTTAAAACAAAAAATGGCCAACAACGAGGTCAGAAGTCCAAGGGCGAGGTGACCAAGCACATCCGAGTTCTTTGCTCTAACATCCTCAATACTCACAGCATGTAGGCGATGACCACGATATGGACTCCCTGGAGAAGGCCTCTGTTAAAAAGCTCACTCTTTCGCAGATTTTGGGATCTCCATTCCAGTTGGCCATGTTGATTTCTTTCTTAACGGTGGGATGGATCAGGCAGGCTGTGCGCGCTCCCAGTTTGCGTCGAGTAAGTAGTAACTGGGGGGGGCACGTGTTTTGTTCTATTAATGGCTGTCATTAATTTTCTTGTGCATTAGGTTTCCTCACTCATGCTTTCAAAGAAGCTTGTTATAATCGTATGTTTCACTAATATAACTAAAAGTATTATACGATGCAACGGAGTGTGTGATTATGAACAGGGTAGGGTTGATTAGCAGCTTACTGCCAGAGGGTCACGTTTGTTGTCAGTTCTTGCCTATTTTCCAGTGTACGGCTATGTTATCTGCGACCACATGAGGGCGGTGCACGTCTACATAAGCGCGCTGAACAACTCATGTCCTCTGATGGGCTTCCCGTGCAACAGTTACGAGCAATTCCTCAACGGACGTTGCGTGGACTGTCAAGAAACCTTCCAGGGCACCTGCCCACGAATAGGTGTCACTGTTCTTTTCATTTAGAATGTGTTTTTTAACTTCATATAGGGAAATACTGCACTGTACATACTGTTATAACCCACAGTGTCAGAGATACTATTCCCTTTTTCTGCTGTCTGTGTTGGTTGATTCAATGGGAAGTTTTATTGGTATACATGAGTGTTTGTTTTTGATCAAAACATGTTAATAAATATACCCGTGAAAATTCTCTAAACCTTATAAGAAGAATAATATCTGCAGCAATTCAGATTAAATTTTGTAATCTAAACTGGAGTAAGTATTATCGGCATAGTGAGGTCAGGAGTGTAGGTTTCACCTGAACATTGGGGGAACACATCTGAAGGGGACATGCCCTCCCCCCCCAGGCCTACGCCTATGAGTGTGGCACCAGTCTGCCACAGCTGGCGACAGCTTATCCCCCGGGCTGTAGATAAAGTGAGAGAGAAGTAACTGCTCCTTTCATGTGGAGTGACAGTGGAGGCAGGCGAGAGAGAGCACTGGTTTTAGTCAGTGTCACCTCCCCTGCACTTTGTAAGCATAGCCACACACCTCACACACACCATCACATGCATACACTGACCCAGGCACTCAAACACACACACGCACACGTTGTTGCTGTTGCTGCTGTGTTGGGCAAGCCATGTATTCTAATGCTGTTCTGTGTGCACTTCAGGACTTTTGGAGAAAAGTGGGATCACCGTCTCTCCTTGCCCTATGAAGAGAAGGTCTTCCTCCTGACAAGTGCATCAGCCCCATTCTGTGGTGTGTTTTTCTGCGCCAGCCGTGCGCCCGTCATGCTGCATCTCCTCAAGCCTCAACAGGCTGCCCCTCTGCCTCTACTACAACCCTCATTCAGCGTAGCATTTTGAGCGCTGATCTTCTTCTAAGCTGAGATACAATGACATGCAGTTAAAGAACATTCAGTCTGTAGTGTAATTTCAAAACTGAAACAGTTTATAAACAATGAGGCATACTGTAGATCATTCAAATTCCAATGAAACTCTACAACAGTAAAACAATGCCAAGGACTGCTATAGTTTTTCCTTTTTTAAAAAGTCGTAATTCTCTAAAAGTCCTCCCCCTTGTGCACCCTCTGTTCCCCACCCTGCAGCCCACCACATTCTCGTGGAGCTAGAGGTGTCCCCGCTGGAGAAGAGTGCGGAGGTGCAGGTAACCCTGAGCAGCGCAGGATATCCTGAAATGGAGAGGAAGCTAAGGATGTGAGTGCATCCCGGGGTCATCTGAATTATACCTGTTTTCTGTTTCTCAGACTGAGAGAGGGGAAACTGTACTAATTATAACACTTACTGATGAGGAAGGCATTGGTATGTAACTGTTTCTGGTGCAGATGAGAGTGTGTATATGGGAAAGAGAGAGAGAACGCTGTTTGCGATTGTTTCAGATATGCAGCAGAAAGTGTCAGTCAGGTCCACATGTGTGACTTTTATGTCCGTGTTTGTGTGTGTTTCAACACTGTGTGTGTAACCTGCAGGAGCACAAAGGAGAATGTGTACGGGACAGTGATGGCCTCCCCTGTGCCTCTGTGTAAGTTGCACTCCATCCAGCTGAAGAACACTGGGTCACGATTCTACAGACAAGGAGACATCCGCTTTCAGTCTGTCTGCATCTCGGAGCTCCCACGCAAACGGTGAGTCTGTCTCTCATATACTTACACAAATACACACCCACACACACACACACACACACACACACACACACACACACACACGGGGTTGAAATCTGTGTAGCTGTGTACTTACAGCTAACAAGATCTTTCCAATTCTGATATGCTTGTATCTCTGGGCCACATACTTCCTTCCTCCCAAAACATTTAATTATTCAATCAAATATTCTGATCAGACATGAATGTACATGAACACATGCAGCTGCCTGTCATTTCAAGTGAGAAACAAGAACATTTGCATGAACATACATCCACACACAGTGTGCATTGTCAACATGCACTGCGTTTTATATGGTATATATGGTATATGTGTATGTGTGTGTTTTCTTTCTTTCATCTTTCAGTGAAACGGATGCAGTGTGTGTGAATACTATCTATCTGGGAAGGAGTTTTCCATGGTCCCATGACTTTGTGCTGCTGTGTGGGAGCTACTGACAGCCACTGACAGTCTTCACAAGTAACTGCCTGGCCCAAACCATAAAGAATCTGCACTTATCTTCACCCATATAGAGCAGACCTCATGTACATGTATAATCTCTCTCTTTCACATACATGTGCATTTAAGTGTGCCTTCCCAATGTTGAATGTCATGTTAAATGACATTAAAATGACATTTAAAAAAAACGTAAAATTTGCTGAAAGAACCCAACAGTGTTCCCAGTGTCAGTCACGGAGTTTGTCCAGAGTGCAGAAGTCTCAGATACTGATACATTTCATGATGCTGAAATTCAGCAAACACATTGCCTCGGAAGCCCTTTTTTGATCTCTCTGTGTGATTGGCCTTGTTTTGGGCAAGCAATTGGTTAAAGTCAAAGGAACGAGTGGTACTGCAAAATGCTGGTAGGGACATTGTGGTCACAGAATTTTCATTGAGAGCTTTCTGGCCCTGTAGAAATAAATTATCTTATGACATTGATATGTCCTCCTCCTTAACATTGAGATATATATATATATACTGTCTCTATCAGCAGTATTTATTGAGATAGCAGGTATGCCATCTGCAAACTTAGGGGTTGGCAGGACAAACCCATATCTACCTAACGTAGCTAGTTAGGCCCGATAAAAGAAAGTTGTGAAACTGAAATGAGGAATCGTGTCATAACAGGAGAAACCCTTCCTGACTATTGCATTAGAGCCATGCAGAGTTAAACATGTAAACTGTTACCTGCAACTTCACTTTCCCCAAACATTTTTGCAAAAATGTCTGTTTCAGCAACCCCCCCCCTCCACAAAAAAGATACAAATGACAATACTTATTTGTGTGGAATTATATGTTTTACAACAAAAGCACAACTTTCTTATTAAGATGAGACATGCAAGTGACACAGCTGGGTACATTGTATCCTTAATAAATCCTAAATAAATGAATAACTCTGTAAGTGTTGTGTGCTGCAGTTTTTCATGTACACAGTTTCACTCATATTTTATGCCCAGCTGTGCTGACCCCCGTGAGGGTTGAGGAGGTGGGTGTGGTGATGGTGGTGGGAGAGGTTCTGCTGGGGACCCACCCCCCAGCAAGGCCAGGGTGACTGTCTGATCTTCTGTTCTCTAGACAGGGCTGCTGTTACAGTTTGGGGGTGTCAGTGGGGGCCAGTGGGGCCCAGCCTCTTTGAAAACGGGGAGCAAGGTATCCAGCTGAGCTGTCCCCTGTGGGGTTAAAAAAAGAGGACAGTCATTAGTCTGCGATTACACACATGTGCGCACACAAAACATGAGTAAACCAGTCATTGATCTTACACTGATCTCTCTAACTGCCGGCTTTCTTTTGAAAGCTGACAGTTATAGTAAGCTGAGGCATAGAACTTAAACATTATTTTATCATTAGCGGTTAGGAACCACTAGGGGTCCCCAACAGGGTCCATCTTTCCTTTGGCCTAATGGTGAAATGTGCTGCATGAAAACATTTTGTGTATCGGTGCAACATTTGTATACACCTCACAATAACACAGCCTCCCACAGTGGTTTGTTCATATTCACAGTAGGATTTTGATTTTGATTAATGATATTCCAATGAGACAAACAGACAGATCCCTGAAACACACACCCACAAAGTCCTATGCTTTTCCATTCCCTAACTTCAGCCTGGGGGACCTGCCTAAGGTGAATACTAACATTTTAGCAATGTATCTGTAGGAACACACCAGTGTTAGTGTTCAGGCTGAGAGAACATCGTGTTAGCTGTATACTGACTTGTATTGGTTTAAGTGGTTAAATGTAACAGAAAGAATGATGGTCACAGATGAACAGCACGCTGTGTTCCTTTCTGTTCCTCCTGAAGGGTTGTGGTAAGTACCCCTCCACGATGTGATCCTCACAAATACTTGTGACCAGCCAGGTTTTGAGTGAGCTCATGATTATTGGTCAGTGTATTAAAAAAACCTTCTCAGACATTGACAGTGATTACAGTCAGAATCAAACAACCAAAGGTCTCACAGACAAATGAATATTCATGCACATCTGCCTTCAGCATATCTGTGCTGACACAAACTGAATTTCAGCATTAAGTGATTACTCTAGCTAAATTCATTCTCCAACTGCTAAAACTACAGTTACAAACTCTACTGGAGAGTCGTGTCTATGCTGGTTTTTGCTCCAACCTTTTGCTCCAGTTATTTGACCCTTTCACATCATTGCAGATCATAAATCAAAGCTGAAGGTTATGCTATTGCAGAACACTCAGGACACATTATACTGTAGAATAATCTCCGAAATTCACCGATGTTAACGTACACTGCTAATCAAATAACTGGACACGTTAAGTCATTGATTAGATTAAGAATACAGCACAAAAACGGCCCTCCAGGAATTTAGCGTGACACCCCAGCTGTGACGCGTGCCGTGAAAATTGCCTGAGTGAGCAGATGAGGGGGAAATCGGAGAAGATCACATTGTAAATGATGCTCTTGGCACCATTGCCACCACGGCCCAGTCAGTTCTGCTTTCACAGGCCTGGCCCCTCCCCCCTCTCCCCACCTGTCCCTTAAACTGAAAACAATATCTGAAGACCGTGGACGGGCTCTGCGCAAGGACAGTGGAACCCCCCCGGTCCGCAGCTGTCCCGGAATCCGCGGCCCCTCCTGAAATATGACCCGCCCGCGTCAGCCAAGGGCCGCTTTAAAGAGGGCTGTGTGAGGATTAATCACAACTGACTGGATATCCCCAGAGTTTCCAGCCCTTAATCTCAAGCAGACATTTACCCACAGCTGAGTCCCGCCGCTGAAACACCCCTTGCGCCACCCACCAGTCCGTACCACAGTAAGTTATCAGGGTAATTGTACGATAAACTGCCCCCCTTTAGCACAGTATGTCTGACCTCTTTTAAAGCCAATGATTAGGTCTCAGTTGGACCCAAATTTAAATCATACAGCAGAGGAAGCACTCAACAACCTCAGCCCTAGGGGAACCCCTAGGCTCAAATTCTGTGAGAGTACAGAGGGAAAGGGTGTCAAGTACAAGGCCAGAACTGCAGGGCAAGAGAGAGTCAAGTGAGAGGTACTAGACTCAGAGGGGCTACTCTCTGAACTAACTCCTGTCAAAGAACTGCGCCCTGAAGTGTGCAAACTGTAATCTGTGATCCCGAATCTCCCACACAGGAAACGTTTTTATGAAGGTGAGCACAAAAACACTCAGTAGCACTGCAGATTACCCTGAACAGACCAATACACCAACACAAATTACCTGAAACAAAAATGCCTTCATTATACCCACATGAAGAAGTCCTGTTAGTAAGTATGTGAATCCACAACAGATTTGTATTAGTGACAGTGCCATAAGTGAGCCAGTGCACTCTGCTCCTCTCCACAGCACACATGTGTACTTACACGTATCTTAAGAAGTGGCCAGTGTGTTAGCTTCAACACCTATCCTCTACTTCAAATAATCCCTCTCACTCCCATACTCCATAAAGGATCCCGTCATATCAGCAAAGTCTTCCAGGACCAGACTGGTGGAGTCCTCACCAGAAGGCAGCTCATTGTCTAAAGGCCAGTTGTGGTGGGGCGGGTTGTAGGTGTTGGGCACCACGTTCCTCTCGGAGCTTGACTTGGGGGGTGTGGGGGCCGCCTGGGAGGGGGGCGCGGGTTCGCCGCCCCATGCTCCTCGGCGCCGTCCCGGTCCGGGGCACTGCCGCTGCCCTCGCTGGTGGAGGACGGGGCGAGGACGTGGTAGAGGCTGGGCAGACGGATGTCCAGGCGGACGCCGCTCTTGGCGAAGAGCTTGTCATTGAGGGAGTACAGCTTGTCGGCGATGTCGTTGCCCAGCATGACGGAGAACAGGCGGGAGATGTAGCGCTCCTTCGCCAGCAGCAGGTACAGCTTCCGCCTCGGCCACGAGATGTAGCGGCAGTCCGTCTCTGCTGTCAGAGTCACCTAGGAAACGGGGGTCAAGGGGTCATAGAAGGTCAAATGTCAAAAGAAACATATTAAGTTCTGAGGTGCAGTCCACACATTCTTGAGTCAAATGTGGTATGGAAGTCATTGATTTACCTGAAAGTTGCCCTCCTCTGTGGGCCTAAGAGACTCCCACTCTGGTGAGTCCAGAAACTGATAGGGGAAGACGTAGTGGAGGAATTGCCCTTCCAGAGATACCCGGATTCTTTCAGAGAGGGAAAGAGAGATGCATTCATATTAACAGAATCTTGCCTATGTTGCCTCGTCACTTTCATCACTGTGTGTGTGTGTGTGTGTGTGTGTGTGCATATATTTCCTTTGTCCTTTAAAGTTCTTATCAAATATAAATTTGAGTCCTGATATTAGCATATACTTGGGACTGTTGTAATGTTATAGTCTTAACTACTTAACTACAGTGTACACAATACAAGACTATTAAAATCCATAGAACCACAAAGAGACAACCTGCAAACTATTCAATAATACATAGTATACAATGATCTAATCTGAAATTACGGAGAGTTGACTTGTAAAAATCCTGGTAAAAAGCTGAGATGGGGCTACCAAGTGGCAATGAGGACAAAGTGCTCATCTTAAATGCAGACTGAGTCCGATCCCACCCATGTCACCAACCAGCAATAACTGGGAACCCACAGGGGCTGGGGTGGGTAAATCAGCCAGGGTGTCCTTGTCTTACCACTCTCAGGCTCCCTGCAATCCATCAATTGCCTGCGAGTCAGTGGAGTTGTGCCTATTCTACAGCTTGTGCCACCTCACTGTGGTTCCCTGTAAGACTTGCAGTTCAAAAAATAGCCAATTTCTCTGTATGAGTGTGAGATTGCATTCGTTCACTTTAGTGCTCTTGCATGACACAAAGGTTGTTGCAGTAAGCCTAATACCACTGGAAACCACAAACAGGGCTGCATAAAGGGACGTGGTAATAAAAGAGCAACCTCAGTTGATATCTTTGAATCATCTTTGTTATCTCTGAATCATGAAAACCCCAAAGGACATAGCATTCTTACTGGGAAATAATGCTGACAAGGGAGATGATGATAGTTGCTCTGCATATAGCAGGTTTGTACAAGATTTCACATATATAAATGTACAAGGAGTTAATGAATGGGAATTTAGGTCTGGCCACGTACTTCATGTAACTTTGTGGATTTCATTTCATAATTATACATGGAACCTTCATGTGTGACAGGAATGGTCACTCAATGGTATGTTTGTACAGAGAGGTTATATTTGGATTTGTAGGTGCTGGAATTCCAGTGTGTCACAGTAGTCACATGATCAATGAAAAGTATAGTCATACATCTCCCTTGTGTATGAAAGAAAAAATAAATAATTATCACAGTAGGGTTTCTCTGTATGCCAACACCTCCAGATAGACAGTGACAGCAAGGATCCTCTCCAGGCCAAGCATTGCTAGTTGTATATTAAAAGTCACTGTAGCTCACATTTGTGACTAAACAGTGAAGTGGCTGGCTATAGCATATGCCTTTCCCTTTATTCCACACTATTCTATCAAAAGTGATAGGACACCCCATCTGATTACAGGAAAATGGGTTTGACTACCTGTGGCCCACCAAAAAATTTCAAATTAATTTCACATTTTCTTGCTGTGACTATTGGTTCATATTGGTTGCATTTGGTTAAATGGTTGCTTTATCACATAGATATCCCAAGTCAAAACTGAGTTTCTACTCTTGGGTTTGAAACACGATTGCAACTGACTAATTGTCAACAGAGATCAAGCTGGTTCCAAGTCCCCACAGATCATTAGAAAAATTGAATCCTACTGAGTCCACTTTTTGAACTAATGCATTTATTCTCATTTTTACTTTAACTTTATGGACATGCAGCTACAGGTCAAAGTGAGCTTTTCTGCATGCAAGATTACAAGACCCCTATTGAGCTGGACATACTGAGTCCAGCAGTTTTCTGATTTCTCATAGTGTTTAGAGTACTATTACATTACTATTACTATGAGAGTAATATTACATTTACCCATCACAATGCTCACTATTTCAATTATTTTATATTTATTTACAATTCTCTGTCTTAGTCAAGGGTAGCTGAAATTGCACAGAGTGAAGTTCTACAGTTTTTTTTGAGGGTTGCCATATTGGCTGTGGGGGATTTGAGTTTGCTTCAAGCTTGCTTGCAAACAATATTTACGACTGACTATCAACACAGAGTGCCTGAATGAGCACGATCCACCGGTGTTGCACAGCTGGGAGTGGAAATTTGAGCTCATGGCCTCTGTGGAAATCAGCTTAAAAGACATACAGCTCCCCAGTCAAATTAAAGAATGCTCTCTGACAACATGCATCTATTAATTTGAAGTGGGATTCATCTCATAAGACAAGACTGATTAGTATTCAGCATCATCAGAAGGGATATACTGGGAGCCATCTTGACCCCCATGTGCAACCAATCATTAGCAATTATGACACTCAAGTTGAAGATAGCATACTGAAGGCTATGCATATTATGTAGAACAAAACATATTGCAAAAGACCACCATTGATCAAGTGCAACTGATGGCTGCATGACTCCTTTTTTTACTCAAATTGTCTCTTTACTACTTAACAGAACTATTTAAATTGTCAGGCTGTTCTGAGTTGTGTGTTCTCACCTCCCAGACAGCAGCAGGGAGAGCTGGTCGATAGGCGTCTTCCCCTCCAAGGCGTAGTTCTCCTCGACACCTAGCGAGAGCACCCGGTTCTCACATGCTGCCGTCACCTCCTTGAAGACAGGGAGGGGCACGTTGAGGGGCAGGTAGACGGCCGTGTAGAGGCTACGGAACTCCTCGTCAGGGAAGCCATCTTGGCGCAGGCGGAAAAGCAGGTGGACCAGCTGCAGCAGACAGATGACCACCAGCAGCAGGTTCCAGAAGAACACATCCGCCCCGCACACAGTCACCCACCCCCACAGGGTGTAGCACAGGAAGGAGGGCACCAGGAAGCCGAAGATGTACAGCGCCCCGTATGCACCGCTGCCTCCCATGTACCCCAGCGAGAGGAGCGTGCTGCCCAGCTGGTACAGGGCACCCTCCGTGCCATTGGTCCACGTCTCGCACTGTGGGTGCCCATAGATCACAGTTTCAAATAGTGTGGAGTTCTCCTTCCACATAATGCTGCTTGCTTCTTCTCAAAACACAAACACTTCCCAAAAATAGCAATACACCACTAAAAAAATTTAAATCTCCAGAAACGCTTACAAAATCTAACACAGGTGAAACATTTCTTCTTTGCCTTCTTACTGCGTATACTTAAATACTTTTCAAATGAAACATTTTCAAGACACTGGACCCTATCACTGCTTCAAAGAAAGAGTGGAAAAATTACATGGAAAAAAAAATAATTCAAAAAATTGTTCCCAGTTGCACTGTGAAATAGCTTAAATCCTCTTCGGATTCCCTAATCAAATTTTGAATCAGTTTCACAGAGCTCTAAACTTGTTCATTTAGAGCACAGAGCCTGAATGGAATTCTCATCATGCTGTGTGTCTTTCTCCCTTTCCTACTCACGCTCTCTCTCTCCCTTGTTCTTTTGCAGCGTGTTTCATTAGGAATGTGTATCTCATGGCAAGAGGCAGCAGAGAGAGCAAGAGAGAAACAGAGAGAGAGAGGGAGGGAGGGACGGAGAGAGAGAGGGCGAGAGCCCTAGAAGGATAACCATGTTTGGAATTGAAACCTAAGGAGGAGAGGGTTGTGGACAGAAAACAGACTAGCTACTTAACATAACACTGGTGGAGAGGGGAGCCGATAAGGAGTGACGCTAAGCCCTGCTTTCACCGCAATGCCAGGATGGTTCTGCCAAATGCACCTCGGGTCGGACACAGCTCCAGCACCATCCCTTAGTTTCCAAACACTGGAGTGGCCCTGAAATCGTGCACCATGTCTGCCACAGCCCAGGACTGGACTGGACTCTGGTGCAGAGCAGGGCATTCCAGGAGCGTTTTTAGAGACACTGAAATAGGTAGTGTTACAGAGCTGGTCAGGTGTCACAGACGATCCCCCTCCCTCCCCCTTCTCCCTTTCCCCACCCCCCTCACAGAGCTTCACATGCCAGACCCCAGCAGTCATGGGCAATTAATGGGCCGGCCCATTCCCCTTCGTGTGGCAGGGAGATTATGAAGGGGCAATGAGTAGCTCTGACTGCCACTCTCACGTTATCATAGTGGAGATTGGAGAAGCTGTCAGGCGAATGAGTGGCTTCACACACAGGGAGAAGGCAATAGGCGCGTCTGTGATGTAGAGCTCTCCACAGACTGAGGTACTGGTACTGTAAGTACAGTGCAGAATGTCCTACTCCTTGCTACTTCCTCTGAGAACTTTTCCTCACAGAGAAGAACCAGTTCATAATGCTGAACACGTGGAAAAAATGGAACACAAAGAACACACAAGACTCACTAGGTCATCAAGTCACCTTTGCAAAAAATAGTTGGCAAAGGACACTGAGTGCATTGCTCAACAATTTGCATTAAACAGACATAGCATAAAAACTGTGTGCTCCTCTCTGATAGGCTCTTACAATACAAATCCAATATTACATCCAGCCACATCCAGAAACTTTTCAAAGTACAGTAATGCAAATGAATGTATTACTATGCCTGTCCGCAATAGGAACCTGATACCGTAAATTGTTAAACTGCAATGCGATTAGGAAACTGCAGCCCTCTTTTTGCAAATGGTTTAAATCCTTGGACAGCATCGTTGTTGTAACTTTGCGCATGCCACTTAAACTGTATAGTTTAAATTATTATCCAGTTGTATAAATGGATATGTAAAATGTAGTTACCCAAGAACAACTATTAAATAATATAATTGTGCACAGTCCTCAAATATCTAAACATACTTTTCTCAGTTGCTTTATATTTTAAGTAAAGGGGACTATAGGAACAAAGATGGGGTGAAGGGAAGTCAGATGAGTGTAGCCTCACCAGTTCTGTCACCTGTCCAATATATCCATCCCACACACCTTTAATTCAAAAAAAAAACTGACACTGTAGTCTGTAGAGTGGCTAGGCAGCTGAGAAATGCAGTAATGTCACACCATATGGCTTTACTGTGCAGGCTCCTCCCCCTACAATGCCAGATCAGCCAAGGTTAAACTCTAGTGAAGTGCATCTCACTTCCTGGGATCTATGGCATCCATACAATGTGCAGGGATAGAGATATACCAGCAATACTATCTCCCACTCCTGATACTGTTCCTACAATATACTATATTGTGCCCTACAGGCATTCCAGCAGTGAATATAACTGGCTGAAGAGTGTTCATTTACCCCAATACTGCTGGAGGCCCTACCTTTAAAAATCCTCCTAACGAGCATTTTTTTCTTAAAAAGCACTAGATGCATCTATGATGCCATGCTGGGTTGTTAATCCTAAAGAGCTTGTGTAGCGCTCATTAAAGCATGTCATAAAACTTGACTGACTTCATCCGGAACTGTGTTGGCTCAAGTTAAAGTGCGGAATACTAATTGCAGCATGAATAAAGACATCTGCATATTAAATAACCAGCTCGTTCTCTTAGGGATACTGCTTTTTTCTTGCAAAGAATTTGGCAAAAAATATTCTGAGGTGAGGACCGGTCACTAGTTTAGCCCTGTACTGTTGGGGCCATTCCCGCTGGGTGTCCCTGCAGCTCATCAGTGGCAGATCACACATGTCCCGAGAGTCGTAGCGCCCGGCCGTGGGAAGAATTTGGATTAGCCCAGTGTTGACGTGGAGAGCCTGTTGTTCTATTAAAAGCTCCTACGCATAACAGGCCACAGCTGTCGCCACCCAGTCCAGCAGGAAGAAAACACCCGGGGGGAAGCGCTTGCTGTGTGACACGGAAGAGCCTCTGGGCAGGGAGTACTGCATGTCCCAACAATGCAATACGTTTGCCAGCACGCATAAAAACTATAAAATTAAGACAACAGACACAGATCCCTTGTTCAAAATGTCTTAGGAACAGAAGCTGTTTATACTGGACATCTAATGGTTTGCATAGATTACTGACTGTACTGTTAAGAGAAAAACAACCTTTTTTCATTACTTTAGAGGGTATGCGAAAATTTCAGTGATTGCTATTGCTTGTCAGTACACAACATGTCACTTCCTATTCCACCAGAGGACCTGGGCCTTGGCAGCTGCATTCTGAAAATTCAAACAAACGTAAGCGACACACCTGACTGACCTTGCCAGGTTGTGTAGGGTAGTTTCACAACTGGTGCTCACTGTATGAACCCAAAAGAACTCACAGGACTATGGAACACATTGCATAGGATTTTTATTTCATTCCAATCAGTGGAACATGATGGTTTTGTTGAGAAAATTTCCCAGGAATTATGAGAAAACAAGAATTCAGAAATACACTTTGATTTAAAAAATAACCCAAAACAACACAATAACTGCCATAGTATTTAAGTAACATCCATTCCCTTGAGACTCTGGTTTAAATAAAACTGAGGAATGTCCCAGGCTCCCTTGAGACATCAGCCAGCCATGACACACTGCAAGGGAACAGACAGAAGATCCGCTTTAACACAGCTCCATACAAACAAGCTCTACTATGAAATTCATCTGCAGGACAATGAAAATTTCAGGTTGTAAATGCAGTTTATTTAAAATTCATTTGTCATAGAAATGGCACTGCCTTCAAGTTGCTTCAGTTGTCTATTGCTTTCATGGTATTCTACAGTTCTGTTATTTTACTTCATGTGTTTGTCTCAGACAAGCACTTGCAATATTTTTAATATGCAGTAAATTCTGAGGAAATAACATTCATCATACTTTCTTCTCCTTGCAGATTCTACTCAGACTCACTGTCAATGTCTTTCAGTTCTACAAACACCTCCCTGGGATTCCCCAGACTGACTAACATGAATACTGCACAGAAGCTTGGTGTAGACTCATTCCATCACCCTCCCCTTGCTGCTGCATTCAAGTCAGAAAAACGCGAACAGGATCTCAGGCTAGTATGCTCACCGCGTAGAGTGAACATTACGCTGAGCACATTGTGTTTGGGCAGCTATGGCATGTCTGCCTTTGTCTACAATCACAATGCAGCAGACCGCAATGGCTGAGCTTAGCATTAATGTGCCAACTCTAGCATAGAGAAATGGCTTTAATGGACATGTATCCATTGTGTACATAACTACATAACCCTTTCAGAACAAACTGACATGAAATCAGTCTATAATCAGGAGCAAGATGATTTAGGGAAACTTAAGAATTCAGCAAGTTTAAGACAGTCCCATCAGCTACTTGATCTTGTGGCAGCCATGTGGTTTAATGTAAGTGCAGGCCTTAAAACCTGAAAGGCTGCTGGTTCAGATCCTATGGGGCAAAGCTGTTGTGCCCTTTGACAAGGAACTAATTCCAAATCGTCTTAGCAACATTTGATTGAACATTAAAGGGAAACTGGAGGGAAATCACTTCCTCTAAAATGACATTTATCTGTCACCGGTTGTGTCACTCCAAGCCAGTTTCAGAGGTGGCATGTTCAAAAAGCATGCTTTATCTTAACACCTCACTGAATGCAGGCATGAGCTACCTAATTACAGTGACCTCAATGTTATACTTACCACACACTCCAGTCTCATAATTCACCGTGATCAGATCTTAAACCCAAGCGCCCTCATACAGTCTTTGTGTGCCTCGATGAGATCTGTGCAGTTTTCTTCCCCCTTCTCGATGATGCTGAAAGTCAAGAGCAGTTAGCTAAGGACACCTGCCATTGGCAATGAATGAAAGACAGCTCGCTAACCAGGTTGCATAACTGTTCTGAACGTTTACGTACAGTGCTTAGCTCACTTTATGTACAAATACAAATACACGTGATATTCTGTTTCCTCACCAAGCATCTCTGGCCTTCTTGGTCTCGGGACACGCACAGCACGGCTTCAGAGGTTTCTTTTCCTCTGTTCCTTCCACTGCAGGAGCTGTCTCGCAGCTAGCCGCGGCCATGGTCGACATTTTCAAGCTTTGGCTGTCTTGCTTTGGCTTAAAACGACACAGTAATATTTTATAATTGTTAAAACACAACAACTAAATCCAATTAGGCACCTAACGAGGTCAAGAGAGGTCGACAATGGAAAATTTGGTAACGGCGTCACAATTCTTGTAATGTTACTAGTTAGCAGGTTATCTAGCTGGACATGCCGGCTTGACACAGGAAGCCCTTCTGACTGTGCTAGTTGGCTAACAAGACTAACAAATAAACAAGCAAAACTAAGAAAACGTAATGTAACCAACGTATATGGCAAGCCAGGAAACTTTAGCTGTCATCGATAATATAATTTCTAGATAGCTCTAGCTCGCAGGCGACAACGTACTTAACGTAACTACTTAGAAAACTGTTCCTACATGCCACTAATGTTAGCAAGCTCTCCAACTGCGTGTTACCGTTAGCAAATTTATCACAAAATGTGATTTATCGCCAAATGACGACTGTACCAAATGACAAAGTAATGTTATATCACAACAAACACTGGTTACTTAAGCAAAACTCATGGTTACCTCTGCTTCCGTGCGTCAGCGTGTTGCTCTGGTGTGCCCTTCGTTTCATAACCTTGTCCTAAAACAGACGACGTACGTTCCGTCGTATGTGCTAAGATCTATGGGACCTGTAGTTTCGCGTTGCTTTTATTTTGAACCGTAATTTGTTCATTTTCACTACATTTCCCGAATAGCCAGAAAGACTCCAAACACATGCAATGTAACGAGAACAGTACTTTCTAGGTGCTTTATTCCTTATAATAAAGGAATTTATCATAAATTCTAGCTTCCGGAATTCTTGCTATATTTCTCCAATAGTTACGTTTTCTCTTTTTTTTTACAAGACTTTCTTTATAGATATGAACTGAATAAGGGTTAGAAGCAGGTATATATTTTTAGACATTTTGACCCATGGGATAGATAAATACTTTAAATAATAAAATCGAAGATAATAATATAAACACTAGACCGAGAAATGAGTAATAACTCATGATTAATGATGAATAAAGATAACAATGGCGATAAGAATATTACGACTATTGTTAAAACTACGTAAAATTGAAACATCTCCTGTTTTAAAAGCTAAAAAATGAAGACATTACGTGTCTGGCTATACCTTACCTGACAGAAGGATAATATCTAGAATAATTTGTGTAGAATAATTAATGAACGTCATGTTCCAGCATCACTGTGCGACATAGCTGTCAGGCTGAAAGAGACAACAGTTCTAAAAAAAAAAAGTTATTCTGGCGCACCGTGTTTTTCATCACACTTCACATGTTAGCTATTTCTTGTTTTATATTAAACGTCTTTTTCTTGATCAGTTAACGACCCATGTATTCATGTGCGGAGGGTTTTTTTTTTTTTTTGAAAACGGGAGGGGGAGGGGTTAATTTTGTATTCCGGAAGCGGCGCCAATTTCGAAACAGTAGTTTTGCTGAGAATGAGACTGTAGGTGAAGGTAGGTAGCCACTGTTAAGTTAGCTAATTTTCACAAAAACGTAAGTTTGTTTTATTTGTAAAAGTGCGATTGCGTTTGTTACTAGGTGTTAATAGCTGTAAAGGTGTAATACCTTCGAAGTTCGCTACACCAGTGAGCTTAACTAACGTAAGATCTAGTTGAAGTTTAGCTGTAACGTTACTAGTCTAAATAACATAGTCAGCCTGCGTTAATCAGCTAGCTAGCTACATTATCTGGAAGCTAAGGTTAACATAATATAGGTAAGAAGTCCATGTAGCTAGTCTACCTATTTACACACATAGGGTAGTGTTATGGTACCTAATGTTAGCCGTAGTCTGATGTTAATGATATGAATATAAGAAGGTAGGTAGATGGCTAGCATACTGTAATCACTGGACGCTTTCTAGCCAGCTAGCTACTAATTACAGAGTGTAAAGTGATTTTTAGATTATGAAGTAGCGGACAATAGCTAGGTTGTATAGCTAATTATTTATGTTCCTGTATAGAATGGATGCATCAAGACATTTTTTCGGAAAGTTGCGGAGCCTGGCAGTGCTCCTGGAGACGGAAACTGCGAACCTTCAGCAAGAATATATGGATACTGACAATGGTAATCTGCTAGCTATTACTTCATGATTTCACAGCTCTTTATAGTTGGTCACTTGATTAGCTAGCTAACGTTAGCTCACTTGCCTGAGTGCACCAACTGACCGATTTAACTTCAAGTTGCCCTCACACTGTCCCAGTGGTTGTTATTATCAGCAGCAGTATCCGATGTCTTTGCAAGAGACGAATTTGTGTTATACCACAACCCACTAACTGGATATTTGACAAGTTAACTGTCCAGCTAGCAAGATATGTAAAGCTTTGTGAGGGCAATATGTGTCTGACTAACATTAGATGTACACTACGGTTCAGGTTGTCCTATGTATTGCATCTGTTGTAGTCCTGGGTGTAGTTAATGTTACTAAACTAATTTTTCCATGTGATTTTGGAGACACTGTCCAGAGCTGACATCTAGAAATCCCTGACAATGTCTCTATGCATCAGTGCATCACTTCAGGGAAACCATCCTTCTCACCATATGACTGTAATATTGCATTACCATTATGTCCTTGTGAGGGGGTCTGTGTGCTGGGAGTTTCCACTGGTGTCTATTGTTCTGTTTTGCCTCTTAGACAACACTGAGGAGGCAGTGAGAGCTTTACATGAACTGCATACAGAGGTCCGAGATTTGCAGGTAAGTGGGTGAGCTGTCATGACCTGGTTTTCATGCACTCACTCCAACATTGATAATAGTGGAAAACCAGTGTGTATAACACTGAGATGGGGTTACTCCCAAACATGTCCTCATCTACATTAATCTATATCAGTTTAGTATGATCAATTCAGGTTTGACTTGATTCCTGAACTGCAGTTGCAATTGTAGGAGGCTTCAAGAATAAAGAAATATTTATGTAAAAAAGGAACATTGGTATGGATTTGGCTGCTTGTGGCTCAGGGTCACAAGAGGCTTGCCCTGCCTCTACATGAATATTCTTTGTGTTGTATTGACACATGCAATACTTTCAGTGACAACAGCAAGTTTCTCAGTAAGACGGCTCTCTTTTTGGTAATGTTGCATTTTGCATCATCTGGTGATGTTGTTGCCTCCCTAGGGGCAGGTCCAGGATCAGCTGGCATGCTGTGAAGCTGAGAGGAAGGAAATGAGGAAATTCATGCAGAATTGTCTGGTGCTTAAGCAGAGGACTACAGAGGATATTCACAGACTGAAGAAACACTTTGAGAAATATGGTTACAGACCACCCACATCCACTCAGATGCAATTGGGTGGGTGTTTCTCTTTCCTTAACATCCTCTGACACATTATAGTGGTAATCTGTTATTTTGCCAAAAAAAAAAACCTACAAATTTTGCAGTGATGTGTTGCATAGTGCATACATTATATTGTCATATTCTGAGGAATATGTTAATTTAAGTTCAACATAAATTTGGTCATTTTGATTTGTTGTAACAATAGACAGTTTCCAAAAATAATATACCAGCATAGCATTCAAGATGATGAAAATATGAAACATTTACATTGTGACTAGCTTCAGTAAAAAATGAGAACACTTCAACTTCACTGTAATGAAGAGCTTTGATGTCTAATGCCTACACTGTTGGTCTTTCATGTCTTTTTAGAGGTGAAAGGTGAAGAAGGGAAAGGTGTTGCTACTGGGACGCAGGAGCTGGAGAAAGAGGAGGAGCAGGAGCACCTCCCTTCTATGACCCCTGTGAAGATCCCTCCCCTTGCGTCCACTGACCCTATGCGCACTCCACGCCTCTCTGACTTTGGCCTCTCAGAGGCCAACTTCAGGGAGTGGAGCAACCTAAGGAAGTCCCTCGGTGAGGTCCCTCAGGCACCCTGCATGACAGCCCCCACCTTGGCTGCCGCATCACAGCCAGTCCTTCCCAAAACGCCCAAGTGCGCCCTGCGAATGGACGAGGAGGCCCTCACACCACGCCTGGAGGACTTCGGTATCACAGAGCACACCATGTGTCTGAACAACGACTTCACCATGGACTTGCTGCGCAAGAAGGACAGCAAGCCTTGCAGGTAAACTGCACTGCCCCCTGCTGTTACTGTACGGCAGCAAGGGAGACCGGTGCATCAAGAACACTGAAGACATGCGCTGCACTGCCACCTGGTGGCTCTATGTGTGAACCCTGATAACGGTTATCTCCAGACCTCCATTCATACAACATGAATGGATGAGTATTATACATTCACAGTTGGTTGGAATCGTAATAAATTGCCGTAACAAGACAATTCATGTCACAGCTGAGGTTATGCCGCCACTCCTGTTGCTAGTGAAAGGGCAAGGAAGTTGAAGCATCATCAGTTTGCTACAGCATTTTTTCATGTCTGGCCAATATTTGAATGTTGATTACCTGTTAGTGGCTTCCACTCAGTACACACTCCTGCTTCCAGCAAGTAAAAATATATTATTATTTTTTTCCAGATTTTGGTGTCTGCCTCTTTTTGTGGGATGTTTTAGTCCCAGATAATAACTGTGTGTGGGTTTATTCTTGTACCCCTGTTTCTTATCACTGGGAGTGATATTTCCACACCTGGATTTAATTTTGAATTGCTATGGCATAATGAGCCTTGTGTAAGATCCCACTTTTCCATGTGCTACATCAGTGTGCCACAATCCTGCCTCTATTAGTGATCTCATAATCGGAGTCATTTATAACATTTGGCCCGTCCTGGTTTATATGGTGATAGGAGGCCAGATTGGCAAGAATGCTCCAGCTCTGGACAGGAAACTAGTCTTTTGCAGGGCCCATTCCTCCCCCATTCATTTGGGGCTATGCTGATACTAATTACAAGACCAATGAACTGTTTGGGTTTTTGAAGTTCTGCCGGTTGTGAGAGCTTAGGGAGGTGAACATCATTTGTTCAGTTTTCAGAAAATCAGTTTTCAGAATTTGATGTTGTTTTTGAACTGAATTTGAAGTTCTGCAAACATGCACACGTATTGAGAGGAACTGTGTTGACAGGTCAGTGGCGGGGTGTGCCAATCCCGAGGCGGCTCAGAGACCAGCGCAGCTCGAGCATACTCCAGCGCCAGCCTCTTCAGCCCACAGCTCGGAGACTAGCGGTGATCAGCATGCTCATTCACACCCTCACCTCCAACTACACCACTCTGCAGTTACACACTCATTGCCCACAATATTACATCCTGTAATGGTACCTTCACTGCATCTCTAAAGAATACTTTCACCACCAATAACACTCAGTTCTCTATGGAACACCTTTACCACCGCTAACACTCAGTTCTCAAAAAAAATACACCCTCACCACCGCTAACATTTAGTTATCTATAGGACACCTTCACAACTGCTAACACTTAGTGCTCTATGGGACACCTGCACCACCATTGATACACAGTTCTCTTTAGATCACTTAAACCCTTGGACCATCACTGACACACTTGATTCTGTAGAACACCTTCACCACTACTGACACTCACTTCTTTTTCCCAATACTGACACATGTACATTTACTTTCAGTATTACAGTAATTCATGAACTGAAGCTTAGAGAAATGGTAATCCTTTTTTTTTCTTTGTAGAGAGCATGGACTCTCCAGAGCCCCCTAGTCTTATGACTCCAGGTTTCAAGTTGAAAAAAACACAGGCTCCTCTTTCAACTCCTCCAAACGAAGACGTGGACCCCCAGCATCCCGTCCGCCCAGGTCATGGGCGTTCCACCCCTGAGGTCCCTGTGTTTGAAACCCCCTACGTCGTCAAGTTCCTCAATGTGAGATGAAAGCACAAAAAAGTTGTACTGTGTGTGTGTGTATTTGTGTGAGAGAGAGAGCGTGCACATGCCCAGGTGCTATCAGGTCAAAGATGTCATGTTCTCTTCTCACAATGTTCAGACGTGATCAGTAGTGTCCTGTATGTACAGTCTTTCATACTGTTTTATCACATACACTTTGTTTTCACTCCTCGTAAGTTGCAGGAGTGTCCGATGAACAATACACTTTAAATGTAGAGTGTGAATGTCTTGATCCCATATTTCACAGTGTGATGCAGGACAGGGAATGGGCTGATGGTGCTGAAATGCCACAGATGCCTGCTGAATTTTAGCCTCAGTATAGCCGTATAGCCTCAGTATGCACAGTTAAGTCTTAGATGTCCTCTTCCCCTGAATTGCACCTTGGGTAAAATATAAAGACTTCACTGTTACAGACTGTGAAGTCGAGGGAGCGGGACCACAGCACTGATGCCGACCAGGAAGAGAAGCCGCGCCCCAAAGAACACCCATCCTCCAACAGAGCCCCAGACGCCAGCGGAGTGTGGGCATGTGATGTCCCTGACTTACCAGTCAGACTTTCACAGACGGACGAGCCCACACCTGAGATGCCAACTCTTGAGACGTTTTTAGGACACAGGTTTCCTCATGTGAGTTGACAGGCATTTAAATCATATGTGTCGATATTGAATAACCAGAACCGGTCTGATCGTTATAGACAATTGGCAAAGGAGGACACTTCTGCAAGAGCCAGGCAGCAATGTAAAATGGTACATAATCAGAATCTTTGATTAAAGTATTCCTCCTCACAAAAGCCATTGTTCTCAAATGTTACATGGTTGTGCTCTATGGCTGTGTCCATTTAGGATAGTAGATTGGATAAAATCCTTTTTTGCAAATTATGCAAGTACTTGTCAGCATCTTAAATTAGCCTGTGAAGGATCCGTCTCACACAAGGATGGGATGAAATTGCTTGTCCCCTGGCGGATTAAATAATTGTATAATATTCAGAAAGTTAAATATCAACAATATTGGGATTTTGTTGGTTAAAACATGATCTAATTACAGGCACTCTGAAAAAGCTTAACCATAGCACTGCCCAAGTCATCTCGACCTCCCTCACTTGGAAGTGTAGAACTGCGGCTGCATGTGTCTTGCTGGATGTAGAGTAGCCAGTGCTGAGGGAGAAGCAGCTGGAGCAGGAGCCTTCTACACTGACACTGTATCACTCCACTCCATACTCCTGCTGTAAGGAACCCGCTTTGCTCACGTACACTGCTGTGTGTCTGCTGTCTCCTCTGAACCCAGAGGACCAGAGCTGATGGGAAACTGCTGCCTGAGGAGAAGGGCGCAGGGGAACAGTTGGGTCTGAAGGGAGACTCCCCTCCCTCCTTGGAAGGTCATGATATCTATATGCAAGAGTGGAGGCTGGTGACTCCCCCAGGCAGGGCAGACTGCACCGTGGACCCCCGTACCCCTGAAATGCCAGATGTCAGCTCCGTCACGCAGGATATTTTCAAAGTAGGTGAAAGCTCTTCTGATAAATGTGTGGTGTGTAGTGATACTAGATTCATAATCAGAGTAGGTCATATCTGCTCTGATAAATGCATGGTATGTAGTACTACTAGATTGTAAGTATGGGACCCTGAGGTAAACGCAAGTGCTTCACCTGCATTTCTCCACTGTGCAGTTTTACAGGCAGTACCGCATACAGGTGGGCAGTGCTATCACTCCGACTGGGAGGTGATGCCAGCAGTGGACATGCAGTGCAAAGCACACTGTTCATCTAGGAACATGCTAAATATGTGCCATAGCACTTCTACTCAATGCCTGATATATGCATTCCAGAAATGCTTTTTTTAGTTTTGAAGATATGTGAAGTGTTTTTACTATGCTACTTACAGTGCATACCATCTACTCATTCTTCCCTCAGTATGTGTGATTGTGTGAGGATGTCCTGTCCCCTTACACCCTCTGATCTGAGGTGTTCTGATGGATTCTGATTTGCCTTTTTGTGATGGGTATCTGCAGCTCCTGTCTCAGTGCAATACAAAAGCCTCCACTGCTGTGGATTCGAATCTGAAACCTGGAGCTAACCCCAACCCCAAAGCAGCTGCTCTGACTGCAGCCAATGTGGGGAAAGAAAACCGGTAGGAGAATTTTTTAGTTTTCTGCAGATCAGCGTATCACTCGGACTAGTTAAACCACATTTATGATTCCAAACTCAGCAATGAGCTGGTCAAATATGAATCCTGTGTCTTGAAAATTGAGTGATTAGATTTGGTGAAGTACAGATCTGTACAGATGTTGTGTTGAGAAATGCATATTCCATGTTTTAGGTTGATATCTGAAATAGTCTTTCAGCTATCAGTTTGAAATGAAGGCAGTGAATTTTTGATGAGCTGTGTGAAACCACCTGACTGTTTGAAATTTATGCTGTTTGGAAGAACAATGCTGTAATCGTTTTACCCGCTGGCAGTGAGGACAGTCACCACCTACTGTTTTCGCATACAAAGGAAGCCTGTATCTTCTAACATTACAGGCAGCTCCATTTATCTAATGTACAGTTGTGATGGGCGCAATAATTCTCACTCCCTGCAGGGCTCGGGGTCTTGCCCCAGTGTCAGAGAAGGAGTTTATGAGCCTGCCAGGGTACCTGAGACAGATGCAACTGTCCAGCCTCAACCAGGCCATTCAGAAAATCAACAGTGCCCTGGAGGACGGTCACAGTGGTCAGTCTCACCTGACTTCTCACACACACCGCCCTCCTGCTCTGCTTTGTGGTTCACCAACATTTGGGTTTGAAGCTTGAGGATGACTGGGGAGCCAAATAATCTAACCTGTACAATACTATCAGTGCAAAGAAACAAACTGAACAATTTGAGTCTTGTAGCACAGTAAAATCAGTAAAAAAATCTTTGTGTACAAAATGTGACTGTAATCCAGTCACATCCAGTGAGCAGGGCTGAACAACATTCCTTAATCATGCAGTGACCAAATAAATAATATACTTAGCAGCCAACTCTTGTTTGGGCTTATTGGTTGATCATTTTTTTCCAGTCCAACACTTTAACTCCACTACTTTTGAGGGTCAGTACAGAGTACAGTGCTGAGGGTGTGTTTATTTCACTTAACTATGAAGTTAGCCTGCCAAGTAACATTACAACTGGTAACACATACACTAGGTAGCTACAGTCATGTCTTTTCATGCATTTAGCCAGATCACTGTCTTTGTCCATGGGGAGCTGGGACATGTACGTGCAGACCTGGTGTTACAAGCTAGTTTACAAATGTGGAACCGCATCAGTTCGAGTGGAGCACTGCTTCCTTACTCATTTGAATACCCCTCCTGTCATCTCTCTGCAGGAGGCAATGCCGACTCATCTGTGTTTCTGGTCGAGGACCTCAGGAGAATCACAGGGGTGGGGCTGAAGGCCCCCATCTACTTCCTGTGTCTCACAGAGCTGAAGAGGTTGGCGTATGTTCAGGGAGAGGGCGCCGGGGCTGTGTACCGACTTCTCACATCCAGCTGAACACAAGGAAGTATCTTCCCCGTTTAACACAGCAAGGACCCTGCAGAGGCTTCCGCTCACCTTCTGTCCCCATTTTAACTGTCCAATAAACACAACTGAGGAAATGAGATGTCTGGAACCAGTGTGACATACTGGTCACTCAAATGATCTGTGTGCATGTATAAGCTGATTGTAAATAAAAAAAATTGCAATAGATGATTTCGTGGTGGGAACTTGATTTGAGTTTCAGATGTATTCACAACGTTACATTTATGGAAAACAATTGTGATCAATACAAAGTAGTGAGGAGCACAGTGACCGCTGGTTCAATGTGAATCATGCCAGGTTCCGTGTAGTGAAATCCTGATAGATCAGTTGTGTTAAAACCACACAGCTGCCGACCCCAGCCGTGCTGTTTGTAATGCATAAACACAATCGGCAGCCAAAGGTATGAGTCAGTGAAGTACTCCGTGTAGGGGAAAATAGTTGGGTGTGTACAACAGCTGGGTTGAGTCACTGTATGACAGCAATGTCACAGAGGCCTGAAGGGAAGAGTAATCAGAGGCATTAATGCAACACAGTGTCAGACAGAGTTTATACAAAACCACTCACAACTCTTTTAAAAAAAAAAAAAGCTTTAATTCAAAATACTTGAGAAGCAGCACCAGTGTTGGCTTTAGTTAAATGAGGCTGAATTTCAACTGAAGTGTAAAAGTCCAGACAGAAAAAACCTATATGAATTGTACTACTCTAAAAATCTTCCTGTTTGTGGGTAGGTGGTTTTGGGGGGTTTAGTAGGGCCTCATGCGACCCGGCAGGGGTGGTGCTCTGTTGGGCGGGGTGATGGCGATGTCCAGGTAGTCTCCTATCTGAAACCTCTGGGACTGTAGAGTCATTGAATCATCTGCACCCTTCCTGCCAGACACTGTGCTGCCAATGTCTTTCACCCTGAAACAAAGAAGGAGAACCTAGACTTGTGAGGTGGCACTTTTGAAACATTAAAGAGACTTAAAAATTGAACTTTTCAATTCAACTTGTATACTTTAATAACTTAAGCCATGATAATACTGCAGATGTTTATTCTTAATTTTGTGTTGCTACTTTTAAGAATGTTGAGTCAAATCATTTCTTAATTTAAAATGATTCAGTAAACCTAAATTATATCTAATCTGCAACTGAACACTTCTTGATGTTTTGCAGACAAAGTGGTGAAACCTGCTTGAGTTCATTATTGACAGGAATTAAACTAGAAAAAATGGCATGAGTCCTCAGGATTTTGTTCACTTTTATATTTGCACACAGGTTGCTTTGAGAAGATTGGGTATCCCTTTGTTAGTTAAAATCAAAACCATCTAGTCTTATCTGCAGTTGTGCAGATATCTTCAACCAAATCACATATTTTTCAGTATTATGAAGACCAACATCACTGAAGACTTCTGAAAACAGCATCTGTATCCCAATTATATATGTCACAGTAACAGAATTAAATAATACCTTGAATTAAAGATCAACTGCTTGCGAAGGCATTTGTCAGCTCAAACAAATTCAAAGCAATGAGAATTGCAAGTGCAAACTCATGCATCACCCCTGCTCAGGGGATTATTGGCATACCGGTCAGTCTATCTGTAACAAATCTAACAATACCTATGACAATTTTTAACACTGAACTGCTATCATTTCACCACCCTAAAACCAAGGGGAAGAAGTAATGATTTCAAAAAAGCACCGTTTGGAGTAATAAGAATCAATATAATTAACTTCATTTTTTACTTTGCTGCAGTTAGATTGCTCAGTGTCGTTCTCTAAATTGACCCTGCAATACTGCGGTCAACATCTCTGTACGTCTGTTCATCAGCCTTACCTGTATCCCTGTCTTTTGGGGTCTGGGTAGACAATGGCGAATCCAAAATGTGTGCCTTTCTTTCGAGCTTCTGGATAGACCTCTTTGACCAGACTAGTCAGCTCCTTCAAGGTTGCATCCATCCTGTGTAAGCATGGGCAGCATTGTTACATGAACAGTGAATACCACTGGGTAAATCAGCAGTGAAAAGACCTGTCCAAGCCAGGACAGCCAGGACAGTTCACAGATTGGAGCCTATCTGTAAGCCGTGGCTGGTCACACTGTAGAGTTACGATGAGATTCCTGTTCCTTGGAAGGACACCACAGGCATATTTCTAGGTGTGCAAACTACCAACAGGTAGCAAAATGTAAAACAAAGTGCCACTACAGCCTGATTGGCAAATAAATAGTAATAAAGTATGTCCCTGGACTGGACAGAGGTCAATCTTTAGTGTTATGGCTATGCAATATCACGCAATGTATACTGTTAAACCTTGGACAGGACCTGCCTTACCAGGTGTAGATCTGCAGCTCGCTGGACGGAACGTTTCCCCTAGCAAACTCGTCCATTCTGTGATGCCTGCCATTGTTCGTGGTGAATACCCTCAGCAGAAGAGGACAGGTCTGTGAACAATATCGAACAATATGTGTTTTCAGTGATAACTAGCTTCACCCTCCAAGCAACTTACATCTTGTCTTGTTGAATATGCACCGAGCTACACATTCGGCAAACCCGGTTAAATCTTTACATGGGGTGACTTGCATGTGGATCGTGTCACTCAAAGGCGTTGGTTCAGATAAATCCACGGCTCTTAGGTGGGACACAACTGCTGATTTATAGCTAAAGGGTCGGTGCTTGCCGCCTAGCTATAGTAAATATTGATACAGCCTACGCGTGTTCACTTCCGGCTAAGCTTCATATAGTGAGCCGACCCGCTAGATTGCTGATGATCCACTGAAAGGTCACTGTTATTAATAATACAGCATGACCATGTGCAAAACAAGTGATTTAGCTCACTAGCTACACTATGTTCATTCATCCTTATGCCGTTAGCTAGCTAGCGATATGGCCAGTCAAACTGAGCGATGGAAGGAACGACAAACACTACTAGCTTGCTAACTAGCTAACGTTAGCTCAGTTCCGTAAAATCAACAGTAAATGAGCACTATTTATAGCTAAAATCCAACCTTTTCTCTGTCCACCGGTTTTTCTGGTTCTTTTTTAATTTCTTCTTGTGTCACTCTTGATTCGACGGCCATTTCTTTTACTAAAGAATTATGTAAATAGAAATTCGCCACGCGTTACCGAAAAATTCTCCCGTTTCTGGTTCCAGGTCAGGCAGCAACTTCTGATGACGTCATAGAAATGTGCGGGACCACTGAAACTCGTATCCAATCACCGTCTCCGTAAACCTCGAGAAGAGCAACTCGCTTTTCTTGTTTGTGCCGCCATTTTGGGAGTCAGGCTATGAATTGCGAACCAAAGCCTAAAGCAGGGATTCACAGACTTTGTGACTAGCAGTATGGTTCACACGTGTGTGGTGGTAGGCTGTCGGAACAGGAGAACCCCAGGCACCACGCTGTCTTTTTACCGTTTTCCACGTGACCCCGAAAGAAAACAGCGCTGGATTGCAGCTGTAAACCGGGAGGGATGGGTGCCAAATGATGGCAGTCGGCTCTGCAGCACACACTTCATCTCAGGTAGCTAGGTAGCTAAATAATTTGGGTGTGTGTATCTGTAATAAATTGGCCCACACCTAATATTGTAATTGTGCATATGTTGTGTGTGTGTCTCTATATACACATGAAGATATAGATACAAAAATTTGCATTATTCATTGGAAGTTGTAAAATTGGGGGGTGTGGCTTTTTCATGCATTAGCGTTTCATTTAATGCTGAGATTGGCACCATATATTAACAATCATGTTTCTGATTGCTGTTGCCATTGATGATTTCTTTTCCAGGTAAACAGGTGAGAAACCCTCGGTCACCAGATTTCGTCCCATCTGTGTTTGGTGCAGTTTCTCTCTCTCAGGACACCAAGCAAGCAAGTGCCTTCGAAAGCTCTGACAAACAAGAAGCACAAGTGGAGGCTGCCAATGCCTTGCTCTACTTGCAGGGGCAGGTTTTGAACCCAGACTTGGACCACGACAAGACAGAGAGCTTGTCATCTGTTAGCAGCGGTGACTCCGAACAGCCAAGTGACAGCAGAGCCCTGTCTGGCAGTGACAATGATGCCATCAACTATGAAGAGGAGCTCAGGGCATTGAAGAAGGAGAACCAGGCTCTTAGAGAATCAGTTGAGAGGATGTCTCTAACGGAGGTGTCTCTCAGAAATGACCCTGCAAAAGTAAGGTTTTACACCGGCTTGCCCAACTACTTTGTGTTTGAGACAGTCATGTGGCTGCTGTCACCACATATGAAAGGGGACAAGAGTGTCAAGCTCTCAAAGTTCCAGCAGCTTCTCTTGACTCTGATGCGGCTCAGGTTGGACCTGAAGAATCAAGATCTTGCTTACAGGTTTGGTGTCCAGGTTGCAACAGTGACCAGGACAGTCCATAGTGTAGTCAACATCATGTCCACTACGCTGGTACCTACCACAATGTTCTGGCCCTCCAGGGTGGAGCTCCGGAAGAACCTCCCAGCTGCGCTCAGATCCTCGTACCCAGACTGCGCAGTAATAATTGACTGTTTCAGAGTAGCTTTGGAAAAAAGTGACAGACCAGATGCAAACTTTCATTGCTCTGGAGGCAACACATTGAAATACCTGATCGGAGTCGCCCCTCAAGGTGTTGTCACTTTTGTTTCCAAGGGGTCACCGGGGCATGTCAGCGACAAGGACCTGGCAGAGGGCTGTGGCTTCCTGAGCAAGCTGCTTGCTGGCGACGTGGTGCTGGCTGGCCACAGATTCGACATCAGAGAGTCAGTCGCTGCGCGTGGAGCCTGTCTCAAAATCACAGGGGCCAGCGAGGATGACCACAAGGCGCCAGAAGAGGATCCGCTGGCAGAAACTAGCTTGGAGAGGTTGTGGGTTCATAGGCACGTGGAGCGGGTGATCGCCACAGTGAAACAGAGATACGCCATACTGACTGGCCCAGTGGAGAGTCCCTTCACTGTCATGGACCACGCTGCTAACATGACCACCTTTGATAAGATAGTTCAGGTGGTGTGTGCCTTGAATAACCTGTGTATATCTGCTGCTCCACTGGAATGAGTAACAGCAGGGATTCTCATCGCCAGTCCTGGTGGTCCACAATCCAACAGGTTTTCCAACACTTAAACATCTTTAACATTTTCATTGCACAGTAAGAGGAATTTTAAATTCTGTCAGTCAAGATGCTTTGGTATTTCAGTCCAGCGTTTGAATGATTGGTTCTCTTGGACCAAGTTTAATCAGGTGGGATTTACATGAAAAAAAGACAAATTTACATATTGCTTGAAAGGGCCACAGGTCAGCGCAGTGTGTTTTCCACCATTCATGAGAACTGTGTTTATCTCAGAACTGAAACTTAAATCCAGGCATTCCAGGCAAACTTTATAATGGAAAAACCCAGACAGCACAAGTCAACATTCTGGACTGAGAATGAACACCTCCAATTAAGACTGCCCAGGTGGGGTAATTTTGGCCATAAGTCTGGATATCTGTACTTTCCTCAGGTGCAAAGTGCCTTAGCATGTGTAATATGCAGCTGTAGCCACAACAATAGAGCAGATTTATGTTTCATTTAAGTGTTCCCTTTTAGTCATTCAAGAAATGGAAATATCAAACTCTTTGCAGACACACACATGGGAAAAGGCTACAGGGAGCTTGCCATAAACCACTTTGGTGTTTCCTCTTTTTCTGTGTCTTGGCCCCTGTTCCGTGCACTGTACTGACTGTAATGGTTGTGTATGTGTTTTGTGTACACATTTTGTTCGTTAAACACTATGTAATCAATCAAACAAATTTGACTGGCATTTTTCAAATTGAGTTGAATTCTATCTTTTGTCATACTACTGTTTTCTGCACTTCTGTTGTGCTATGTATGTAAAACATTGTAAACAATTCTCAGTATGTGTTAACATCATATAGGCTATCCTGTAATGGCAAGGATTACTAGGAATTTGCATAAGTACTTTTGCTATTAAATAACATTTGCTATTTGTCTGTCTTTTATTAAAGTTGTAACATGGTCTAGAATCATCTACTGTACTGGCAAATATGTATCACAGTGAACATTTGTTGATCATAAGTGAATGATGTATAAAGTGTCACACTAATATAACCCAATGACCCACACTTTAGAGCCTGTATCAGGGGTGGGTGTTGTGATTGGCATTTTCTTGGTCAGACATGATCTGAGGGTATGTGTCCACTTTTTGTTTTCCTGAGTGTCCCTGGTGTTCCTCTGCTGATGACATTCAGAGGTTCAAATCCAGCAAGTTTCTGTGCAGCAGTTGTGATAATTGTGCATAATATTTTCTGAGCTTTCCCAAATTAGTTCAAAAAGACTTAATGGCATAATGCAACAACAGGGGTAGCAAAATGATACAGACTTTACAAAACACAAAGGTAGAGTAATATTTGCATGATTTGGGGAAGAACAAGTGAAGGGTGTGAGTTACCATCTCATTTGAAAAGGACAGGGCTGCATCTTAAATGTTTAAGTGTTTTTTTTTTTTTTTTAAAAAAGGGTTTTCACAAGATAGCAGGCTGTGGTTTTGGTGGATTTTGGCAGGAAAGTACACAAAGTTCTCACTACTCCAAGCAGCTATGTAGTTTTGGATATTAGAAGGAATGTAACAGGAAGGGTGTAAGCCTACTGTAGCTGACTGAGGTGGAAGGGGGACAGTGTCACGTGTAGGGCCTCACAGGTAAGCAGCAGATTTCCATGCACCAATATTACAATCAGTTCGTGCCAATAATACAGACATTGAAGCATGACTGAAAAGAAGCGGTGAAAGACAATCTGTTTTAAGATTTATTTTTCAGTTATTTAAAAAATGGTTTGCTGTGACCTCCAGTATCGGTCAGTTCATTGCTTAAGATCTGCACGAGGTTTTGGTAACTTGCGTTTTAACTGTAGGAAGCCCCGCCTAGAATATGTGGAGCGCTGACGTGCATTGGGCCTTCACGTGACTCCTCTGGAATGTTAACAATGCAGTAAGTGTCCAACTTTGTACTGCATTCTAATTCCGATAGTTGGGAGAAAATGGAGTCTCATCTCATTCAAGCCTGCCTGTACTTCAGATAAATGCTATCCAGACTTTTGACATCACGAAACGTGGAAAGAATTACCAAGCATTTGGAGTTGAGGTAACTGTAATTTTATTTAAATCACCGCTTAGTTTTATTCTTGCTACCTTCCATGACTGTATTCAGGTAAGTAAAAGAAATATATGCCGTGCAGAAAATATAATTAGGCAACAACAACATTCCGTTTGAGTTTACACGTTTATAGACACAAAAAGGAAACATTTAGATGTTCGCTGTTACTAATATAGGAAAGTAAATGTAAGCCCTGTATAACTTTAACCTCTTAAGGAGACGCACAGTGAGAGAGTGGCGATAGAACTCCAAATTCTCCTTTAGCTGGAATGCAGGGCTACATCTGCGGAGTTGCGTTCCTTTCACTCCGATCAGCGATTTAGCTCTAAAAACTTTAAACACGTTGAAAAGGTTCTGTAAACGTTCTTCTTTCACTGGATTTCGCTGCATTCCTTTTATCACTCTGAGCAAACACAAAGGATTACAGAATCGAAGTGGAATCCAACTGATTATTTTTTCGGAGATTAAGAAAAGTCCGTCCCACGGTGGTAGTATATGTGGAGGTTTTTGTTTTCACGAGCTGCCGAGGGTGAGGGGGGAAACAAAGCAGATCTTGCCATAATCAGGTTTTAAAAGCAAAATACACTACAGGCGTAAATTTGTTAATTAGACACAACCACTACATTATAGTTTTTAAAACAAGATATTCATGCCTGGCGCTTTCGGGTTTGTTAAATTTGTACTTACAGTAAGAGCTGTTATTTCGGGAATGGAGAAATTCCAGAATGGTCCTAAAGCCGTGGAGAGAGATCTAGAGATGACCATCGTTTCTTTTGTAACTACAAGGCTGTTGTATTCTGTATGTAAAACTTGATTTTTTGAAGTAGTTCATGCTACAGTATGATTAGATTTATCTGTGCATAGTGAAAGAGTTAACTCACAGACACCAGTTCAGTCATATGTGTGTGTGTGTGTGTGTATGTTTACATATACATTTCGAGAAAATATTTTGTTGTTTGTGTACGAACTTAAATAGACGAAATTGAAAAAATGATATTGATTCTGAAACTAAGGAATTAAATGCATAATGAATGTGAAGCTTTGCTGTCTTCCCTCCTACGTATAATGCAATTCTTTTGAAGAATCATACTACAATTTATTGTATGATCTTGGCAGGAATAAACCAAATATAAAACATGAACACTCCTGGCAAGCTTCTCTATTCCTCTTACTGGAGATGGCCTTGACACGATGACACACAGGAAGCATCAAATATGCAGTTGCAAACTTATTATTCATTCTAAACACTGTACAATGTATTGTACGACATTGATGTAATACTGTAATCAATGGATTTGTTTTTATGGCATGTGTTTCTTGGGTGTGGTCAGTATTTAGGTTTATTTTGTAGCTCTGATGGGTGAGAGTGTGTCTGCTTATGAAGGTGAGCCATCCCAACCCATATGGTTTATAACAGTCAGAATGAGTTCACTTCACCCACATGAAGCTCTGTGTAAATGAGCCATTGAATATCCGAGGGTCCTATGGTAGGTTGAATAGGCCTATCTCAGTGTACTTTTGCATAAGGTGTAACTCACATCCCCAAACATTTCTTTGTTAGAGCCTGTGGCACTGTGTGTACAGTCAATTTCTGTCATTTTTTGTCTATTTTGGGCTGTTCTGCCTGAGATCCGATGCTATGCATGTTCTTGTCGTTACTTGTGGAATGGAATGCTTGCTGGTCGGCCTCAGTGAAGAAACCATCACAAGAATGAGAGCTTAGCGTGAGATCCTGAAGACTAGGCAGGTCTTGCTTAAGTGCAATGCGGTGTATCCAGATAAAGAACATAGCCTCATCTACAGGGAGGAGCACTGGTGTTAGTTTATGAAAAGCCCTCGAACCCACGTAGAATGCCGTTTCCAGCCTCAGAACGGCACTTTGGAGGGATATTGCTGGGCACTGGTTTGTTTCTCGTGGAACAGGATGTCAGACCGATGCAGTCATGGTCAGCTTCAGCCCTCCCCTGGGTCACAGGATCTGGTGGGTAACATCCTTTCACAGCACCTTTGCTGTTCAACTGATCTCATCTGTCATTCACTTGCGGATCGAAACATAACACCAGTATGGCTGCTGCCTTCATGGACCACAGTTGCCCATTCCTTGTATCCATTTATAAAAAACAGACAGTAGAAATGTTACTGTTTTTGTGCACCTCGGAACCAGAGTTCCACCTAGGCCCTTGTCTCTCCTCATGGGGCTCAGTCTAGTTCTGCTGCACTATTTATTAATTAAGTGTTCTCTGCTGAATAGGTTGGAATTTCAAACCTTATGTCATACAGGCAGCAAATACCACCTGCATAATGATACGATGCGTGTCTCAGTGTGAATCTTTACGGTGCTTGCCCAAGGTCATGTGTAACAGACGGATCATATATCTGCCTGGGAGAATAGCACCATGTTGCTGGAATTCAAACGTCCTTTTGCAAATAAAAACCCAGATCATCCTCTTCTTCTCCACTGTTCTTCTATGTCAGCCTGAGACAGAGCAGAGCAGAACTGCTCACCCGGTTTAAGTTGAGCCAATACCACTGAGATTTTTTTAAATGTATGAAGTGGTGGTCAGTGATGTGTCAGTGTGTTGTAAGCACCTAACCCATACAGGAACGTAATACAGGTCACTGTACTGTCAGTCATTGGTTCAGCCATTTCCAGAATTTAGTGCATTAAGTTAGGGTTGAGTCTATGTATATGAATATTTAGTGTCTGTGTACCACAGAGAAATCTAATGTCATTACCTTGTTTTGAACACACACACAAAAGTCAGAGTAGCGTTTATGTGTTGTCATTGTTTAATTTGGGAGCAATACTTTGCTTTACTGCAGCATGGAGCTGCGGTTGGTGAGAGCAATGCAATTCTGTGCTTGAGGGTCATTGGTTCAAATTCCTGAGGGAGCATTGCATGCTTCTCTTTAATTCCTCTGGTGGATATCCTGTTTGGACTGAACAGAAATTGCTGGTTTGTATCTGGAATGGGGCACTGTTTTGTATCTTGCAGAAAGTTTGACTCCAGCCATTTCTGTAAATGTCCGAGTA
Source organism: Megalops atlanticus (assembly GCA_019176425.1). Lineage (NCBI taxonomy): Eukaryota > Metazoa > Chordata > Actinopteri > Elopiformes > Megalopidae > Megalops > Megalops atlanticus. The sequence continues at coordinate 20,424,641 of CM032886.1, forward strand.
CGTAAATGAGCAACATGTCAAATGTAGACAAAGCGATGTGCGTTGTCTTGGAGTAGATAAAGGTGGAATGGTCACTGTAAACTTGATACTATAATAAACACATATGCAGTCAAAATACCATATGTGGTTTAGTCTTGTGGCCCTATCTCTTCTAATCAGCGCTCCAAAGATAAAATATAGGCCACCAGTGTTGTTTATCTCTGTGTCCACTTCTCACTCACTGCCTGACGCAAGTGTCTCTATCTCATGCCCACCAGTGAGCTTCATACCATCTTAAGCCTCTAATGATGGATGCCAAAAACTTCCCTTTAAACTGCTGTCCTCAACCTGCTAAGATTAATAAATGCACCAGTTTAATATAAATATTACCCTGTTGTTTCCTTTGTACTTAAATGTGCCAAATGTAGTCAAATTATCTTTGTGAAGCTGTGTGCACGTAATATAAAAATGTAATTGTGGCAAAAAGGTTAGCACAGTATTAAGAGCTATCTCTAATATAATATTAATTATTAATTAATTATTAATATTAATAATTATTAATGTAAAGTGTACAAAGTAATGCTGCTACGTTAGATGCAATTAAGTACACCATTTAAATATCAGATATTTGTTTTTGAAACGGTCTGTTTCTAGTTCAGGAACCTGCACTGATCCAGTCCCTAACACCATAATCGCAATCCTTCATTCCATCTCAACCTGTCATTCACATGCCTTACAGTAGTCTCATCACCTCTTATTCAAACCCCTACATCAGAATCTCCACTTCTCATCTACTCCCCTACACCAGTAAATCTACCTCTAATCTGCACTTTTAAATTTGTACCTCCATGTCTCATTCGCATTTTTCAGGCATCTCCACCTCATCCACACCCTCAGTTCTCAATTTCCATCTCATCTACACCCTAAATCCATAATCCCATCCTAATTTCTTGGACCCACACCTGATGACCTAATTTCCTGTCTTCCCAGGCACAGATGAAAGCCAAGATGGAACAGAGTAAACATGAATTTGATTGTCCTCGTGTGAAGAGGAAGAAGGACGAGTTTGGCCCTTAAAAAACATGAAAAACGATTAGGATTACAACTGGTCCAAAACCGGACCGAAGTGACCACAATTACAGCAACGACAACAACGCAAACAACAGAACTTCAATCTCTAAAAAGATTTCTTCAGGTTTGGGGTGTTGTATCTATTAAGCCCAAAGAGAGAGAGAGAGAAAACATCGACAGAAGAACAAGTGTATGCGTGCCATTGTGTGACTGAGTGTGCTCAGTAGCGTGTGTGCGTGTGTGTGTGTACGTGTTTGTGTGTGTGTCTGTGCATCATCGGGTCTGTGGCTGTTTGTATTAGAGTGTGCATGTGTGTGAGCATTAGTGTTTGTCAGTGCAGAAAAGTTGCGGGACCGTGATCTGTCATGAGGCCGAAGACATTCCCTGCTGCCCCTTACGTGGGGAACACACGCCAGCGTCTGCAGGAGATCAAGGAGGGGCTGAAGCAGCCCGCCAAACTGGTGAGCCAGGCTCTGCACGGTGGCCCACGGGCTGAGGGTGGCCGAGGGGGGGACTGCAAGGGAAAGGACCCCGCTGGCAGGCAACAGCAACTGCGGCCACCCCAGAAGTTCAACAACTACCAGAATGCCCTGCGCGAGATTCGCAAGTCTCTGATGCCCTTTGCCAACGACTCCGGCCCTCCTTCCAGCTCCACCCATGCTGGTGGGGAGGTCAACCGACAGATGCTGCAAGATCTGGTCAATGCCGGCTGCGACCAGGTATGGTATCCCTACTTTCCATGTTCCTCTTGCATGTGTATGTGTGTCTTTGTGTTTTTGATGTAAGAGGGAGAGAATGAGGTCTTATGGAAGGTGCTAAATAACGGGACCTTATTGGTGAGAGTCTGTTGGGTAGAATAAGTCTCATGAATGTGCTGTAGAAGATAGGTGAGTGGATTTTGAGTATCAGTCATCGCATGGGGCACTAGGGGGAGGGGCTGGGCTGTAGACAGTTCTTCATCTGTTAGCAGTCCAAAATGATGTAGGAAAAGGGTTCACCACGGGTTCCCCACCATTGTAAAGAACCTAACCAAGCTGCATTTTAAAATGGCATAGCATGTAAAAGTATTAAAGTAATAAACTAAAATAGTTAAAAAACTACTGTACATCTGTGTACCATTTTAGTGGTTTGTTGCAATATAAAATAATTTTCAGTGTAAACACTGTAAATGCCAGTTGGAGGAATGCATGCTGTGTAGTGAGCATTTTGCATTACTTAAATGTTGGCTTTATGTAAATATTATTTCCTGGTGGGACTAAATAGTTTAGTAAGACAGCTTGCTGTGTTTTTAATATACAGTAGTTAAATCCCAAAACATGGGATTTTTATTTTCCCTGTGGTGTAGAAAAAGAAAGAAATATCAGTTCCGTCAACCGAAAGACAAACTGCTGTTTGTAGCTATGGTAATTTGAAAGCTATAATTTCTTTTATTTCCTGGAAACAAACATCTCCCAGTTTGCACATCACAGAGACACTTGGGCTTACTTATTTCTCCCTCTCAGGTAGGTCACTGTATCATTCACATTCTGTTGTCATTTTTGAACCATTTATTAGACTCACTACTGGGCAAGGGAGTAAGCATTGATATCAAAGCTGACTGTTTTCTCAGTTGCAAAAGTTTGTTGGATCACAGTGCTCACCACATGGCCGCATGCTGGTTGAATATGCAAAATCTGTAGAAACAGCTACAGGCAAAAGCAAATGCACTCTGACAAGCAAGAGACACCAACCCAGCACCGGTGCGTGTTGTGGTTTGCTGGGAGAGCTGGGGTCGGTGTGTGAGTGCTTTCAACTGCTCGCAAACTGCCTGTGAGAGTCTGCCTGTGACAGTCCATGTATGATTTTTACATTGCATATCCATACTAGAATCACATAGTAATCAAAAGTGATTTCAGGGCAGGAATGTGCGTTGTTGAATGAGAACTGATGGATATTTACTCTAGTAGCAGGGAGAAAGTTGTGTAGGGACAGTAGGAGGAAGGTACAGAAAACACCATTAATTACAAAGGAATTTTTTTTGACACCAACTAGTTGGTGTGGAAAGCTTGTTAAGACTTTGTGTGCTGCTGCTTGTTTAGCTTTTGAAGGACATTTTGAAAACCCTGATGAACTGTGATCAAGGACTGTGAATTTCCCCTCTATATCAGATGTAGAAATAAAGAAGTGCAACAGTAGATGTTCTGCTGGTACAAATGTCTAAATGTCCAGTGTAACTTTAAAATGCTGTGTTGTCAAAATGTAGTGCACTCAGTTAAGTCTTACATAGTCAGAGGTCATGGGTACAAATGGGTACCACCTCTAAATTGCCAATATCTGTTTTGAAAATGCTACCTGTTTAAGTACTCTTATCTGTAATTCTATTCATCATTATGCCTGTACTCTCCAATGTGTCACTTTTGATTTATGTGCTGTTAATGCACAGTCTGAGCTGAGAGATGGTGCACCCCACCACTCATGAAGCAAGGCTTCTTTAATGGCATGATGTGAAACGCTTATGATTCCCTACATTCTTTACATGGCAGGATATGAGAGATATGTCAGTGAACATAAAATATCAATTGTAACACCAAATTCATGAAATGTAATGTGTCTAAACAAACAGGCAGTAGTAAACGAATCAATTTCTGCAACTCAATGCGCTACATTGGAAAATTTATGTATTTGAGGATTGGGTGACGTTATGGCTGTTTGATGACACAATAGATTTCATATTCTATTAGCGCACCAACACCCAGTCTTGCATAACTTTTAATAGAGCTGCATTAATAGCTCACAGAGTGAGAACTATTCTTATTTTAAATAGTCTCTAGTATCACTGTAAATTTAACACTTAGAGCTTTGCTGTGTAGGAGAGGGAATGTTTTCTATAAAACCTTATGTTTTAGCTGTTTGTAAACATGCAGGACAGGCCAAGCAAGATGCAATTTCTTATTTGGGTAATGCCTAGAGCAGGCTTTTTGTTGTTTGACCAGAGTGCAGTGAGGGTCCAGACCCCATGTTGATATTTACATCTGTAACTTGTGGTCTAGTTCTTAGTATTACCTCTGGCTTCAGTACATTTTTGTCCTTAACTAGGAAGTATGTCATTTTTTCAATACTAACACAACATCTCAACTAATTTGCTGAACTACACTGCTGAACTTGCCAAATAGCATTTGTGAACAAAAAAAATGATGCGTTTATTTAATTTAATTGTGTCAAAGTTAATGACAAATGTTCACTGAGCACAGGTATTACTCGTCTTGATTGTGGTGAAAAAAAATGCTGCTGTTTTAGTCTATAAAATTGCCACTGATTTTAGTCTATAACATCACCGCTGTGTTTTAGTCTGTAACATAACCGCCGTGTTTTAGTCAAGATCCCCTCCATGACGCTTCAGACAAAGTCCTTTTGAGCAACGCCGAGGGTTTTTGAATTGTAGGTGTTTTTCTCCCCCCTCCTGTTCCTCTGAGGCACGACCCTGACAACAGCGCCAGTGTCCAGACGCCAGCGGCTCCGTGAGGGCCACGCCCCGCGCGCGGCACCTCGTCTCAAACAGGAAGGGCCAATTCAATGGCAGCAGGGCGTAGCAGTTCCTTCGCTTCACATGCCATGAGGCAGCTGCGCTGAGCCGTTTCTCTTACATCATGTGTAAAATGTACACTGTTGCTAAAGTAAAAGGAGTCCGCTTGCATCACAGTGGCCTACAGCTCTAAATGGCTACTGTACCATTTTGAGGAACAGCTACTTGTTTTGCCGAAAGCTCCTCTTCAGGTTCCATGAATCAATGTTGTAAGACTTATTCTTATATTAATGTATTATTTACTTATTATATGTATTATTTGTTATTTTAGAAAATGTATTATTTACATGGTACAATTGCAGGAATATTAGCATGAATACTTGTGTGATTAGCCCAGATGTCATTCTTAAAATGATTAACAGATTAGCATAAAGGTCATTTTTAGCATTATTAGCATTAGAATTCTGGCAGTGGCAACCTGGGGGCTCAGTGGATCAGGTACCACCTTTATGATGTCCTGGTTGCAAGTTCAAATCCCACTATGTGGTGTGCTGAATTGTAAATGTCTAAGTGTTGCATGAATCTGTTATATGTATAGTTTACTGTATATTTCACAGATTTCTGACTGCAGTGTTTCTGTTTCTGTTTGAAGGCATTTTCTTGCCCCCTTGACTGCTACTTATAGTGATAGTTTTACTATTCTGACTCAGATTACTATTATATTTATGCAATATAATAACATTTCATCCCATATTCTGAAGATGACTGTTGCATTCTGGGCAAGGATTGTGTTTTTGTGCACTTCCCTGTGAAGGGAAAGATGCTATTATTAGTGTACCCGGAACTGCGTTCACTACGTCTGTATTTCCATCACATCTGTAGCTGTAGACATTATGGCCACCGCTGCAGCCCTTTGAGTCTTTTCCCCAAATGTTCATGGATGTTCTGGCCTGATTCTTATCACAGCTCCTCATTCCAGCACATTACACAGCAATGCAGTGGGTTACATAATCAACTAGAAGGAAATGTTTTAGTGGGGGAGTTGGGGGAGGAATGGGAGGGTTGAAGAAGCTCTTCCTTCCTTTCTTCCATCTGTATAAAGGCCCTTTTTTAGAGCTGAAGAAAAAAAAGATCATATTCAGTGAGGACGTGCAGCTTAAGAACATGAGCACACTTGACTGGGTACACAGAACTGTGTGTTTCTGTGGTTGTAATAATTACAGGTCATGAGAACATACACAGACATACACAAACAGACGTGTTTGTTCGTGCCTGCGTGTGTGCATGCGTGTGTGTGTGTGTGTGTGTGTGTGTGTGTGTGTGTGTGTGTGTGTGTGTGTGTGTGTGTGTGTGTGTGTCAGCGTCAGCGTATGTCGGTGTGGGTATGTGCACACACTGGTTCTAGCTATTGTGGAGAATGCAGATGATGAATTGCGTAACAGTGCATTCCAAAAGCTCTTAGCCTCTGATAAGACACATCTCACCAACCAGCTATCTCTGTCGTTCTCTCTTTCCTCTGTCTTCACTAACCCTCCCTCCATCAATCTCTCTCTAAGTTTCGGCCACCTGTCCATCTTCCCCTCTCCCTCTCTCAATCACACCTTTTTCTCCATGGCTCTTTTTCAAGGCTCTTCCCAGCCTTCTCTTCTGTTACTCCCTGTGCAGCGCTGCCTTTGCCCCTGTTGTTCATTTCACTCTCTGACATCTCTGCTGCATTCCTTTGTTTCTTTTTCTGAGCTTTTGCTATCTTCTGTCCTGCTCAATTCTTGATTTTTATCTGTGTGTTCTGATCAATTACGTCTTAAAAGAGTTCATTTGTAGCTCATTTTAGTCTGCTAGGTGAATACAGTGGAACACTCTGCCCTGCCTTGCAGCAGTACCCTAGCTCACTCATGGTTCTCCATCGCATCACCAAGCACACAGAATCAAGTATGTGTGTGGACCTCGGCCTGAAGTAAGCATGATGATGATGATGATGATGATGGTCGTGGTGGTGGTGGTGACAATAATAATTATTGTTTTAAGTAGATAACAGAGGATTCTAAGATGACACTATTAAACTCCATGACAGTGATATGTATCAACATCAATTTCATCCAGTGTTGTAATTATCCTCATAAGGTGTGATCCCAGTTTGTGCTGTGTGTGTGTGTGTGTGTGTGTGTGTGTAAGTAACATGCCTTCCACTCATATACTCACCGACCCATTGCCACCAGCTGTGTAGCACAGTCAATAGTTCTCAGTGGATCTAAACAATGAACGGACCATCCTGCTATCTGTTGGTTTTTCACAATTCTCTCTCTCTGTCTCTATTTCTCTCCTCTCTCCTGTCTCTTAATAATTCTGTCTCTGTGTAGAGCTCCGGCATGCACTCAGTTTCTTTCATTTTCACATCCCAGAAGGGAATGTGCTTCAGAAAGACAAAAATTTGATAAGAAATGATAAAAAAAACTTTCAGCGGTTCAGGTGAAGGTTTTTTTTCTGTTTGATTATGGGTGCACTGTTGTAGTTTTTGGGGATTTTTGATTTGGTATGTAAATGTTCTGCTGGTTCAGACAGGAAGGATTTTTTATTCATGGGTGTGATATCAAGGACAAGACAGAAGGTATATGTGCATGCAGAGGTCACAGTGTGTTCTACAAATGGAGAGAGAGAGGTAGCTGAAGAAAATGTTGAAACGCTAAAGGAACTGAAGGGTTTGAGTTGCTGAACTGGAGAAAGGAGGTTCAAGAGAAATAGAGAGGAAAAGGGAGAGAGAGAAGTTGTGTGCTATGAGGGCACTTGGAACAAAAGAGAGCATAAGAGATGATCATAAAACATTCCAAACAACATGCCTTATCCCAGGCAATCTGGAATGTTCTGAACATCTGTCACTGAAACAGAACAGCGCCTCGGAACCATTGGGCGCCATTGGTGCTCTGTGCCTAAGGGTCGGTGTATGGGTGGACAGTAGCTGGGAGCTTTTTTGCAATGCAGCAAAAATGCTGAGGTTTCTGTTTCCATTGGCTTAGAACAAAGGGCAGTGGGGCTTCAGCATTCCCTCTTCTGCAGTATTGAGTGGGTACGTCGGCCACCTCTATCTGCAGTATACAAACCATTTGACCTCCAGAGTGAATGAGGCCATGTGGGTTATCTTCCCCGCACCCCCTCTCTCTCATTCAGCTGTGTGTGTCAGTGTCTCCAAACTCTTTTTTTGTCAAGAGGAAGTCCTGTTTTTGTTAACCTGCAGCTATTTAAATGGACCTCATACCTGGTGTGAATATGGTTATATTTTTGTTGTGCTGTACAAATGTTATTGTTTCTCAAAGGTACCTGAAATAACAGCGTAATTGGAGGTTTTAAGTAGAGTTACCATCAATACAGCCCGCTAACACATTCTGACAGCTGCATTGTGGTAGAATGAAGGATGTTTTTCTAACGATAAATGTTTCCATTGTAACAGTGGCGTATACAAGCCTTTGTCAACATTGCTCACCAGAGGTTATCGGGCAGTTGAATCTACTGCTCTTGGGTTCTTACAATTCAGACATTCTTTCGCATATTGTATCTTTGTGTTAGTGAGCCCCTACTTCATGAAGCGATATTAACACAGTCCCTAAGTAGATTTTGAATAAAAAGTTCCTAAACAACTTCCCGAACTCACAGAAGCTGTGGATATATTATATCATCTCCTCAGAATAAGAGCTACTAACATTTGGAAGACTATTTTGAAGTTCACTGAAATTTCCACTTCCAGTTTTCAGCTGTGACAGATATTATAATTGCTGTATTGAACATACAGATTCATACTGACAGTCATAAAATGTCTTTTGACATATGAATAGAAGCTATCACATTTGCACTAAGGCAATATAGTTTTGAAAAATCGAATTTGGGGCATGATTCTAATGGTGAACTGGTTTGTTCTTTACTTTGAATAACTTACTTGCTGCTTTTTTCATTGTTCAGCCAAAATTGTGGGTTCAGTGAAATCAATGAAATGATCGAAAAATGTAACAAACAAATATAATGAAAAGTAATATTATAAACATATAAATTATCTATGCTATTTTTTTCACTCAGGTCTGTTTTTTTCATTCCAGTACAGTTCACCCAAAGCCATTCAATATAAATATTGTCTGAAAGTGGCTTTGTTGACAATATAGCCCCACAGAGAGTGTCCATGCCACTTGCCCTTTACGGCTCCCTGATTGAGTTTATCCTTTTGGCAAGGACTCGCACAGTTGGTCCAAATATCAGCTTGGTGGCAGCTTCTCTTCTTGGCATTATAGGACTTGTCTTTGTTGTTGGGTTAGAGGAGTTGGCCCAGCGCTTCACAGCCAGTCCTCAGCGCCTTCAGTCCTTCAGTGCCACGCCTTCCCCAGTCCTCAGTCCCTCACTGTGCCACACTATGCCTATCGCTGTGGCTAGTGCTTAAAGCAGCTGTTTTGTCTGTGATTGTCGTGCCTGTGTTAAAACACCTGTATTGTTTGTGACTGTTGTCAGTAGTTAAAGCACCATTCTGTAACAGGGCTTCAATGCCCAGGGACGGGGCCTGCTGTCATATTTGTAGATTTCCTATTTTAAGTTCTGAACAGGTCACTGAAGTTCTTGGTGGGGAGCGTGGTGGCCTGGCCCCTCCCTTGTGCAGGCAGACAGCACAATGCAGGCGTTGTGAGAGAGTGCAGGACAGTGCCAAGATGCCAAGCAGGAGTCTGTCTCGAGAGAGAGGGAGAGAAGCACTGGTCCACTGTATGTGTGACTGCAAATACAGATTTGATTGAATATAGAATTATTTGGAGGTGTGTGGAGTTGGAGGTCTTGATGGATTTCTTGATGGCAACAAAATAAGTGTGATCACTCTTACCATCGCATAGAGAGGATGCGGAAAGATGTGCAGTTTGTGTGATGTGCTTCTGTCAGCTGAAAAGGCATAGGACTGAACTCTGCGAAAAGAGAGCAGCACTGGGTGTGGCAGACAATCTGTGAGGCAACATGAGCTAGACAGAGAGAGTGAATCATTCTGGGGCACAGAGCAGCACAGTCAGAATTAGGTATTCTCCAAAGATAAGTAGAATAGTTGGAGTGAAGGATTCTAGGACCTGAGAAGGACCGTGAGAGTGGGGCATTCTGGGGGACTCTTCGTAGGAAGGAGGGAATGGGGCCTGGACAGCATCCCTCCCTCTGTGTGTCATTCAGGGGCGGAACTATCCATCCATTAAGCAGCATGCATGGCCCATCTGAGACCGGCCAGACAACACTGGAATTCCATACAGGCTTGTTCATGAACAATGACTAAACAGCCACTGTTTGCACTTTTGCAATGTCCTGTGTCTGTGTGCACGTAGATATATGTGTATTACACATATGTAGTGTATGTGGGTGTGTTACTTTTATCTTGGTGGGGTTCTTTTTTTGTGACACTATACTGTCTGTCTGTTACTCTTATCTTCTGGTTTGGTTCTTAGATTTGAAGTTAATTGATGGAAAGTAGTATTCTTTTCTCTTCTCTTTCTGATGAGCCATTGGCCTGGTGTAAATGTTGGCCTCGCCTGAGACAACATTTGATATGTGCTTCACCAGTTTAGTAATGTATTTGTAGTGTGTGCTGTCAGCTGCTAATTTAAGCATTTCAGATGAAAATATCCTCCCAGGCCTCCCTGCCCTCCACAGAGTCCACTGTAGCAGTTTACCCCCATCCAGTGGCCACAGTGTGTGTAATAGTGTTTATCTCCCCCTCACACACCCACTGTAACAGTGTTGATAATCCCCCTCCACCAGAAGGTCCAGTGTAACAGTGTTGATACTCCCCTTCCCCCAGAAGGTCCAGTGTAACAGTGTTTATACTCCCCCTCCCCAGAAGGTCCAGTGTAACAGTGTTAATATTACCCCTCCCCCAGAAGGTCCAGTGTAACGGTGTTTATAATCCCACTCCCCCAGAAGGTCCAGTGTAACAGTGTTTATCTCCCTCTCACACACCTGATGTAACAGTGTTTATACTCCCCTTCCTCCGGGGGTCCATTGTAACAGTGTTTATGCTAGCCCTCCCTCAGAGGGTACAGTGTAACAGTATGGCAAGCCTGCTGACAAATAGACTGTTCTGTGGCTCTTCCTCCCAAAAAAACACAACTGGCAAATACACATGCATGCTGCCCCCCCCCCCCTTTCCTTGTCTGTATGGGGGGGCAGCAGCTGCTGGAGTGTGTGGAATGTCTGAGGATCAGGCGCTAGCTGGAGCTATGTGAGACATGCAGCTTGGCAGTTAACCCTGGGGGAGGAGTCACCCACAGCTGCAGGGCGGGCCAGCACTGACCGGGCCTGCTTCTGTCTTGCTCGCTGTCCCCCACGCATGAGCTGAGCCCGTTTCCCCTGGAAACCACCGACTCACTGTTAATGATAAACCACTGGAAGAGCTGAGCGACAGCAACCCTTTTCATGGGTGGCTTTTTTTTTCAGACATTGGGTCAGATGGTATGGAGCCAAGTGGTCAGTTAATGTTGAACAGAGTTTTTTTTGTTGTTGTTTTGGGGGTTGTTTTCCAGTTAAGCCACTCATGTGAGGCAGGCAATGTGAGGCAGACATGCTTTCCTTTGTATAAAAGTGAGGCTTTGTCGAATGTCTGCTGGGTGAGATCATTCTTACTTATAAAGCTGGATTCGCATTAAGGTGTTTTCTCAGCCTAGGAAGCTCTTGTGTGTTTTCACTGTTTGTGAATGGGAATTTGTCGTGTCTGTCTTTGAATAGTGTGGAAAACTAAAGAGTACAATGGCAAAAATAATTTGAATAAGCCTGAAAAACGTATTTTCAGATTGCAGTGTAAGTAAACAAGACTGTTTATGATGTAAGCCTGCTGTAGGAAGTTAGTGTGAAGTAATGGTTAAAGCACAGAAGGTCAAGGATGTCAACCTTAGATGATACTTGTACCCTTGAGCTAGGTATTTCACTTGCACTCGTCAAAATACCAGGTGTAATATTGTCAAAGGTATATGGATAAGGGCTAAATAAATGGCTAAATAAATGTATGAATATGTGGAATTAATTGCTGCGAGGAATGCATTTCTTAGTTACCTGTTTGGTTTGTATTGTGCTGGCGGTTGTATTGTAAGCTGATTTGTGCGCTGAAGCAGAGATTATGCAGCAATATTGTAACAGACGGATTAGACACTCTCGACACACCTAACATGTAAATAGCCATAGTTCAGCTGTTGCTGAACTAAATCTGATGCTGTAATGTAGTAGGAAGGCCATAGTGGCTACAGGCTGTTGTTCCAGCCAGGCACATAACTCTGATCAAGTGCACAATTTGTCTTGAATGAAACCACTTTGGTCTCCCTTGTTCTATGAGTGATTTAAGTACTGGGACACCTGCTGCACTGTGGCTCTTCAGAAATTGCGTTGTTCTAATATAGATTAGTGGGCACTTACGCCACCCCTATGAATTTCTCAGAAATGTTTCTCTTCCAGTTTTGGATCTTTGAGGTGGGGTCTTGGGGTTGACAGTCTTATTCCACTCAGCAGAATCCCTGACTGGTGAGAACGTCACTGAGAGAGTGAAGTGTTGCTTTATCTGAATGCTGTGTGCTTTGCAGGAGATGGCAGTACGCGCCCTGAAGCAGACAGGGAGCAGAAACATTGAAGCAGCGCTGGAGTTCATCAGTAAAATGGGCTACCTGGACCCTCGCAATGAGCAGATCGTTCGTGTCATTAAGCAAACTTCACCTGGTAAGCGGACACACGGACAGTGTTAACTGCTGCACCTTGTGCATTGTGTAAGGGTTAATAACAGTTTACGGAGCACAGTACAAAACAACATGTGGTTGCTTTCAGGTGAAATCAGCTGAAATCTGTTTATGATTATATCTGCGATAAGGCTTGTGTTTACACCTGTATTCATCATACATTTCTCTCTTCTCCCCTCACAGGAAAAGGAGGCTTACCAAACTCTGTGGACCACCGACCATCATTAGAGGGAACAAGTGATGGTGCAATGCCCCCCTACCACCAGATGGGGGGGCCTTTGTATGAAGGGGCGGGATATGGGGTGGAGAGTGCTAATGGGCTAGGGGAGATCCCCCGACCCTACATGGGCAACCCAGTCATGAACTACATGATGCCCTCTTCCTCTGCGCAGGGAGCCACCATGGGAAACCCCATGGGCAGGCCTGCGAGCATGGGCCCGTACCCCCCCACCCTTTCTGCTCAGAACCCCCCGGGGAACCCAATGTTCCCTCCTGCTGCCCAGCAGAAGGCGTATCCAGGCAACGTGGAGCAGGCCATGATGAGTTACCCTGTTCCCGGCCAGCCCCTGCAGCTCCAGCCCCCGCCACCAGGTGGCCCCGGTGGGCCCCACTACGACTACGGTCGTGGGCCGCATATGATGGAGCCCTCGGGTTACGGCGTTCAGCGGAGCTCCTCCTTCCAGAACAAGATGACCCCGCAGTCTGATAACTACGTCAACGTGCAGGGCAAAGGGCCCATGGGCCAAAATGGTGGCGGGTACCCCCCCAACCTGTACCTGTCACCCCACTCCCACCCCCGGCAGTCAAGCCCCACCTCCCATCAGGTCCACATGCTTTCCCGCTCCCCGGCGGGCGCGGTAGCCATGGGCTCAGACTTCCCTGACATCCCCCAGGCCCTGCTCACGCCCTCCCGGGCCAGCGTCAATCTGGACCTGTACGACCACCACTGGGGCGCGCAGGGCCCCCTCAGCCCCGAAGGAGCCCCCGCCCGGCAGCCCCAGGGGCCCTTCAGAGGGGAGGTGCGCATACCCAGCAGGACCAACTCCTTCAACAACCACCAGAAGGTCAATGTCGCAGTCAGGCAGAGCATGCCCCCCGCTGCTAAGCAAGACCCCGCCCTGGGGCCTCCCAACACCATCACCGCGGTGACGTCCCCGCCCATCCAGCAGCCTGTGAAGAGCATCCGGGTGATGAGGCCGGAGCCCAAGACCGCCGTGGGGCCGTGTCACCCCGGCTGGCTGGGCACCCAGGCGCAGGACGCGCCCGATTCTCATGCCTACGCCGCGGGCGATGCCTACGCCCTAGAGCCGAGCGAGTACTGCAACCCGGAGCCGCGGTGCCCGCCCCCTCCTTACCCAAAAACCCTGATGCTGACAGGGGCCACCGCTGAGCCCATGCCCCTGGAGGGGAGTGCCATGTGTGCCGCTGTGGAGCTGCCCCCTTCCAGGCCTCTCCCGGAGGAGACCCTCACCACGGACAAGGCCAAAGCTGGCAAGGCCGAGAAGGCTGTGAAGGACAAGAAGCAGATCCAGACGTCCCCCGTGCCGGTGAGGAAGAACGCCAGAGACGAGGAGAAGAGGGAGTCGCGCATCAAGAGCTACTCGCCCTTCGCGTTCAAGTTCTATATGGAGCAGCATGTGGAGAACATCATGAAGACCTACCAGCAGAAGCTGAACAGGAGAATGCAGCTGGAGCAGGAGATGTCTAAGGTAAGAGGGAATAGGAGCAACCTGCAGTACGTGTGTGTCTGTGTGTGTAACACATGGCTGATGAGTACGTACCTTTCTATGGATGTAAAATGAAAATCACTGGTAACAAACTACTTCAGATAAGTGGTTCTGCTTGAGAGAGTGGGCTTTTTAAAATGTGAGCCAAAGATACTCTGACATATTTTGACATAATGGGGATGTAAGTAATAATTAAGTAGAATCAGTTCACCTGTTTTGAATGTCAAGTATAAACACTTAGGTGGGAAGCAGTGTTTGGCTCACTGCCGTGGTAAATGAAGACTTTGCCCCTCCTTGGAGGGGAGTAAATGTAGTAAAATTAAGGATTAACTAATATATCCAATACATCTGTCCATATAGTTGACCTTTGAAATCCCTTACTGGTCTAGATGTTCTTTTGTGCTGCTAGAGTGTACCTTTGGATCATTCCCCTAATAAAGCACCTATAGCATCATGATCAGTTGTTTGGTGAAATATCTAATTCTTGTCATCCGTTTCTGTGACGACCCAGGCGGGCCTGTCAGAAGCCGAGCAGGAGCAGATGAGGAAGATGCTGTACCAGAAAGAGTCCAACTACAACCGCCTGAAGAGGGCCAAGATGGACAAGTCCATGTTCGTGAAGATCAAGACCCTGGGCATCGGGGCCTTCGGCGAGGTGTGCCTGACCCGCAAGGTGGACACGGGCGCCCTGTATGCCATGAAGACGCTGCGCAAGAAGGACGTGCTGAACCGCAACCAGGTGGCGCACGTCAAGGCCGAGCGGGACATCCTGGCGGAGGCCGACAACGAGTGGGTGGTGCGCCTCTACTACTCCTTCCAGGACAAGGACAGCCTGTACTTCGTCATGGACTACATCCCCGGGGGGGACATGATGAGCCTGCTCATCCGCATGGGCGTCTTCCCCGAGGAGCTGGCCCGCTTCTACGTGGCCGAGCTGACGCTGGCCATCGAGAGCGTCCACCGGATGGGCTTCATCCACCGCGACATCAAGCCCGACAACATCCTCATCGACCTGGACGGCCACATCAAGCTCACTGACTTCGGCCTCTGCACCGGCTTCCGCTGGACCCACAACTCCAAGTACTACCAGAAAGGTGAAGGTGGGAGATGTGCAGTGGGGCTTGGGGTAGACTCACAATAAAAGTAATAATGTAATAATAATGATATAATATATGTTATTATTTTAGATACATTTATCATACAGAATAATATAAAAAAGTATATACTATATATACAATATTATATATATATATATATATATATACACACACACACACACACACACACACCAATATATAAGCATACAACAGTAGCATTGTAACTAAACATATGCTCAGGTCTGTGTGTGTGTGCATGGGTGAGAGAGAGAGAAAGTGAAGAGAAAGTACTGGTTATCATTTACTTATTTGTTAGGTTGATGGTTTCAATTCCAGATGTTTCTGTAGCCTGTAGAAGTGCTTACATCTGATTCGGATAACATCTCAGATATAACCTGTAGAATATAGCCATCATGTGACATGTTGTTGTAATGTCATTTAATGTCATCTTGCCTCATAGGGAGCCACATAAGGCAAGACAGCATGGAGCCCAGTGACTTCTGGGATGATGTGTCCAACTGTCGCTGTGGCGACCGGCTGATGACCCTGGAGCAGAGGGCGACCCGGCAGCACCAGCGCTGCCTCGCCCACTCCCTGGTGGGCACGCCCAACTACATTGCTCCAGAGGTGCTGCTGCGTAAAGGTGAGCGCACGGCATCAAGTGGACCGGCTTATACCCTGACACGGGAGGCTGAAGTTACTCTTTCTGTATGTGAAGCTGGATGAAGTTCTCCACCCACTGATCCTGGATCAGTTTTGACTGTTGTGCACAAAATACAACAGTTGTGTGTCTCTGAATCAGTGCTTGGGGCACATTCCAACTCCAGTTTCTGATGTGACAGTCTGCAGCTGGCTCAGGATAACAATTACAACACCTCTGGCATATTGAACCTGTGCCAGTTCTGACGTGTGTGTGTGTGGTGTTTTTTTTGTTTTACTTTGGAACCTAACCTTCCTCATGTGACCTAGCTGTAGGAATGGGGCACAGAATGTTTGTCATAAAATATAACATCTGCTGTTAATACCCCATAATCCTTAGAGTTTGGAAAAAGTAGGGAAATACTGTGTTGTCCTTGTATGCCGTGCCCACAGGTGAACACCTCTATCTTTTCTCTGCAGGATACACCCAGCTGTGTGACTGGTGGAGTGTGGGGGTAATCCTATTCGAGATGCTGGTTGGCCAGCCCCCGTTTCTGGCCCCTACTCCCACAGAGACCCAGATAAAGGTTGGACCAGGAAAAGAGTTTTCACCGTTTTCACCGTAGCTTCAGAACAGGCAGCTTTTCTAACCATGCCCCTACATTTCCAAAAGCAACACACTCCCTCAAGCAAGATGCTGACATTATTCTGTCACCCATCAGAAGTGATCAAGTGATGTCCCTTCCAACCCTGAATGTACTATATTGTATAATTATTAGGCTATGGCAAAGCAGTATTGCAGTGAGCCATGCTGTAACTGCAGCAAAAACCAGGTTGATTAATCTTGGACTCTGGTATTGAATTATGAGAGACTTGTGTGTTGAGTGGTATTAATGTATGTTATTCTAGGAAGTGTGTCTGCATTTGTGGGCGTGCTTACATCTATTTTTGGTGAGAAGCAGAAGATGTGTTTCTGTGTGTTTGTGTGTGGTAGTGAGTATTAGGAAATGCACCCCTGTGTGTGTGTTTGTGTGTGATAGGAAGTTTGACAGAACGAGTCTTGTGTTACTGAATTTGATAAATCCTGAGTGTTGTGAAGTGTGACCTGATGTTCACCTTCCCCCTTCCCCCCCAGGTGATAAACTGGGAGAGCACGCTGCAGGTGCCCCCACAGGTGAAGCTAAGTCCCGAGGCTGTGGACTTCATCGGCCGGCTCTGCTGCTCGGCCGAGGAGCGCCTCGGGGGGAACGGGGCCGACGAGATCAAGGCCCACCCCTTCCTAAGCAAGATGGACTTCTCCAGCAACCTGCGCACCCAGCCCGCCCCCTACCGGCCCAAGATCAGCCACCCCATGGACACCTCCAACTTCGACCCCGTGGAGGAGGACGGCCCCGGCGCGTGGAGCGGCAGCGGGGACAGCGCCAAGGCCTGGGACACGCTGGGCTCCCTGCACGGCAAGCACCCCGAGCACGCCTTCTACGAGTTCACCTTCCGCAGGTTCTTCGACGACAACGGCTGCCCCTTCCGCTACCCCAAGCCCCCCGAGCCGGCCCCGTCCCCGAGCAGCAGCAGCAGCAGCAGCAGCAGCAGCGCCTCGGTCCCAGGGGAGGAACAGGCCGAGGGGTGCGAGCCCGTTTATGTGTAGAGGTGCCCACATGCCCTGCCTGGCATCCGTGGGTTCTTACTTCGGTTGATAAACATACACCCCATGGCTCTATCCTTGCACCAACAACATACCCCCAGTGCACCTGTGTGTGTGTGTGTGTATGAGTGCATGCACGCACCTGTGTGTGTGTGTGTGTGTGTGTGAGTGTGTGGGAGGACCCCCCCTTTAGGGTCTCTCACCCCTTGAGAGGTGCACCTGCTTCATCCCTCAGCTGGACAGCTGAGCTGTGGGAAAAGGACTTGTCTTTTACAGCTAAACGACAATCAATTGACCATCGTGAACCAAATTGTTACTATGACAATATAATGTGGGACCAAGCAGCATCAGTTCAAAGGTCAAGGGGGAGAACATGCACAAAAAGTCTTGAGAGATTTTGTTTAGCAATTCACAGGGAGTTGAGGTCAGAAATTCAGTTGGACAAGAGGGGACTGATCTTGGTCAGAGCATACGGTGACATCCATTGCAGTCCACTCTGAGTGTTCACATAAACTTGCTGTTGTATTACTATTACACTGTGATCCTCAGATCAGCAGTAAAAGTCCTTTTCAGCCAAAACGTGGACTTCCCCCTCTCTTTTATGGATCAGACTGGACTATTACACTGTCTCTACATGACCAAGAACAGGTTCTGGAGTGAAAGGTCTGACTGAGCAGCTTTCCAGTCTTATTTAATTTCTTTTGTCAGGCCCATGTGTATGACAGTATATCTGAGAGCAGAGGAGTAGAGGTGGTAACAGCATCAGAGAGATCGACCCTGCGGCTGCCCGGTGCTCTCAGGTGCCTGAGGGCCTGATGGCCTGACGTGGAGTCTTTTCCAATGAGGGGTGCTCCTGATGCAAGGAGTATATTCTGAGCAATACTTCATCCTCCTGTTAGTCTTGCCGTCACAGGCAGCTGGGAATGTTGAGCAAATTACCACCTTTTTAAAATTATGCAGCAAAACTGAAATAAGCTACCAAAAAAATATTGGGTCTTAAGGTTTTAGAACAGGTCACAGCGTTCAGAATCGCAGATACGGTCCAGCATATGCCTCTTCCCGAATGAAAATGATGGGCGGACTCATGTGTACAGACAGTACTGAGTGATATTACTGAAAGCTCATCTCCAAACAGGGAAAGAGAACGGGACCTACAGAACATGGAGAACTCGCCCCACACTGACCCGCCCCTTCAGTACGTGACTCTGGCAAACCATGTTGCTGCTTTTCTGATTGCATCTCCTCCCACCAATAATTGTTTTGACATTGGTTTGAAGTTTCCATGGGAACAGTGTCTGAATGTGATACGAAAGAGTGGTCTTGATGTGGCTGCCAATCTTACAGGGAACCTTGGGCTGTTTCAACACTTAACTTCGTCTTTGCAGATAACGCATGAAATTCAATCAGTTTTCCAAAGTGAAACTGAGAAGGAGTGTTTGTTTGGACCTGTCAAGCAGGCATGTCTAGCCAAAGATTAACCCTGTGTTTAACTAATAAATTATCATTTTGTATCTTTTTTTACAAATAGACTGTCACCATTTTATTTCTTGACAAGAATAATCCCAAGGTTCTCCTCAGTCCACCTCACTGAGCACCCTGAGGCATGGCAGTTTCCCTTGTATTTCTGAACTAATATTCCAATCTTCAGTTATATTTATAAATATAATTCAGGGAAAAAAAAAATGAATACGTATTGATTTGCCCAACTCGAAATTGTTTCACAAGGAGCAATACGTTACATTATTTATCTGGTTAGCGTTCATCCTGATCCAGGGTGATTTTCAGTGCTTTCAATTTACATATTACGCACTTGTTTGTACAGTTTTTAGTAGATTTTTTTTTTTTTTTTTAACAAAACTAATTAAGATAAAGCCCCTTGTTCAAAGAGGACTGAGGTAGTGCCCCCCTTTGGATTCACACCCGCAGTTCTCGGCTGTAGAGCGCAGTATTCTAACCACTACTCCACAAGGTGGCCCTTTCCACAGCTCACTGACAGTATTATACAGTTACAGTAAGGAACAGTCAGACGGTCAGCTAGGTGCTCGCTGAGGTGCTTTGGCTGACACTGTAAGACGGTTTTTGAGAAAAATTCAGTGGGGAGAAAAGTGGAGTGATCGCAGAGAAAATATGCGATAGTATGACAATGTGCAATACAGAAAATATTATATATAGTTTTCTACACATTACAAATATCCTTTTTATTTACTTTTAATGTTGAAATACGGTATATATGAATATATATTATATCTGTTCATATCTTTTGAATTTATATTTACATGACCTAATGCTGCTTATTATTATTGTTATTATTTTTTTCCTTTTCTTTCCTTTCTTCTTGTAAAAAAAAGTGTGGGTTTGATTGAAAGTGTGAAAGGTGTGACACGACGAGCTGTGTGCCATCTAAACGAATGTCTTGGTGGTGTATTGGCCACGCTAAGATCAGTGTTTTTGGAAAGACGATGAGTGAGATGCCCTTTCTGTTCACTCACAGGCTGGTCCTGTGTTGGGGAGAGAGAGAGAGAGAGAGTGAGCGAGAGAGATAGAGTGGGAAAACCAACAAAACATAAAGGTACACAAACAGAACCTACCTGGCAATCGGAAAAAAAAAGGAAACATCAGCTTGTTCTTTACAGCAGAGACATAACTTAAATGTTCAGGCATGTTTTGTATCAAAGTGTTTGGAATTGTGGGTTGCACAGCTTTTGGACCATTTTAAAAATGTTTCTGATATGATGATGTACTGCAGAGGTGGTGTCATTGCCCAGCCTCAGGATGCTTGTTACAGTGTGGGAACCATCAACATTGTATAACTGTATGACATCATACTTGTGTGACAGAAGCACTATGTAACATCACCCTGTTGTGACAGCCTGGTTTTTAAAATAGGATTGAAGACGAACCGTGATGTTCAATGGTGCCAGAGTGGAAGTGTGGAAGTCAACACGTAAATGGAGGCGCTCAGTTCCAGTGTGGCACTGATGAGCGCGTACGTCACGGTTTTTTTTTAACCCTTAATGAGCCTGGTGTGACAGAAGCACTGTGTGACATCACCCTTGTGTGACAGAAACACTGTGTGTTTGTGTGGTATGTTGCAAAATGAAAGCGAAAAAAACAAGACTGAAAGTCCTGGGTTTTGTGAACTGTTGCACAATGTAAGTGTGCATTATTGACTGATGTTTGAATGTTTTACAATGCTGCTGATGGGACATGAAGTCTATAAATATAGAATGTTGGCACAGATTCTCTGATGATATAAACATGATGTTAGCTTGGGTAGCTATCACAGCTTATCGTTGAGAAGGGGGAATTAAGTTAAAATTCAATTTTTAAAAAATACATAAAAATAAAAAAATAGTGCTGACAGCAGTACCATAAAAAAGGGCTGCCACATCTGTAAAAACACCCTCACCGTTTTGACATGGCCACCAAACTACCTCCGGGGATTATTTTGTGTAAGACTAGAGTAACATAAAGTTACAAAGAGATGTAAGCCATTGCCCTGTTCAGTAGCAAAGTGGTTGCTAATTTGCACCCTTGCATAATGCACCCCAGACTTATGTGCAGTTACTCCTCTGTGCGAATGGGGGGAAAAAACCTGCCACAGATACATTGCCAAGGAACAATACATAGGCTGGACACAGATCCTCGTCCACAGAGGATAATGATCCTTACAGCCACAGTGTACCCCACGCTTTCTCTGTTAGTCTCCATGCAGACCAGACAGGGCCTAAGACATGGGCAAGGACACTAAGAAAGAGGGACAGGGCATTGGTGAGTTTACCACATGGCCTAACTTTAGAGGTAGGAGGTGTCTTCTCTCCCAGAAGAGAAAGGCACGCTTTTGCGCATGATATCACTTAGCCAATGACAGTTGAGGCGGTCCAGGACCACTCAGATCAATGGAACAACCCTCTCTTCCAGGTTTGGGCAACATAGTTATCCCATATGGCAAACTTCTTAACCCCTGTCCTTACGGTCCTTTCACATGAGGTAAGAACGTGTGCCAAGTCACCTTCTTCAAGATAGAATACTCAGTGAAAATCAGATAAACTACAAAAAAAAGAATTTTTATAGTCTAGTAATTTTTTATTGTGTATGTTTTGTGTGTCTGTTGGATGACTTGGATTCTCTGTGTTGTTTGGTGTGAAAGTGCTGACAGACAATCTTTGACTGACTTAATACCTTATTTAGAACTGAATCATTATACGATTTTCCTACTTGTGTATCATTTGTATGTGGGGTTATCTCTGTCTCATACAACCCCTTCATTGTTTAATTATATTGCTGTTTCTCTTGCCAATATATTTATACAGAAACACATATTTTTTGTATTCTTATTCTCTTCAGTTCCCTCTCAGCCTTCATTAACCTCTGTGCCTGTTTTGTCACAGGCAGCATAAACATTAATAAGAAACATGTATCTTTTTTACTTTTATGTATGGAATGAGTATTTGTAAAAAAAAATAAGCCTTGACTGTCCTGATACTTGTAAAAAAAGATATATGTATAAATTAACTTCAGTATTAACCTCTTGTGTTGTTTTTCTTTCATAACATTTAAAATCACTACGTGGTGCTGTGTCTCGAAACGGTCACTCATCCTTCCACACTGAAACCATTTTGACATATACATGTAACAGACCAGGTGAAGTCCCAGTTTTCAAGTCCATCACTGCACACTGGGTTGGGTGTTACATTTAACCTTCTGTTGATTTACATTTAACCTTCCATTAATGTTGTATTTTAGCTGGGTTGTTAATTTGTTTAGTAGGACCTCCGCCTTTTGCAAGTGGTGTATCACAGTTTAGGTTCTGGCATATCGTACGGTCAGGCAAGAGAGATAAGGCTTAGCTGACCTCTGCATCATTAGCAACCACAGAGTAAGTGGGAAGCACCAGTAATCTGCCTACATGGAAGAGCTTCCCTTGTTAAGTTTTTAACTGATGGATGTCTTGGAAAAACTGTATGACATAACAGGTTTAAAAATGGTGTGTGAGAGTAGCTTAACCCAATGAAGAGTGATTTTCATATTTCATGTCTTTCATTCAGGTCACAGTATAAATCTGCAGGTGTGTCCTACAGTATCAAAATTGGGTTACTTCTGAACAATACAAATGTGCCAGATTACACAACATACACCAATTGTTATGTCAGTCACATGTGATTGCTCTTGTCACTTTTTTGATACTCCAAACTCAAATTCTTTTGGCCTTGACATCCTTACCAGTAGGTTCCAAGGCCTAAATTATTATTTTTTGTCTGGGGTGGATATCTTTTTCCAGTGATTACAATGATCGCCATTTCACTCACGTTGACGGTTCCACAAATGTATAGGTAATTGATCAAGTATATTATGTAAATTAAAATGTATATTTGAAGTGAACAACAAAACTTTCAGTGAAGAAAGGTAGTCTCATTGCTCCAACTGAATATGGAAATTGTCGGTAATTGAAGACACGAAAGCCAACATGTATAAAGGAATTCACAAACCAAAACCTCCTTGCGAGATCAACAAGAAAAAAAACCATTGATTTAAACTTCGACCCTTTCTTGTCTCAGATGCGGGTTCCTAAGTAATTTCTGAGCGGCGGATCCCGACCACGCGCTCCGGGAAAGCTTTCTATCGCAAGAGAACGGCGATTACGTAACTTCCAGAGCGCACGCAGCGGACTGCCAAAAGTCCCCCATGAACTCATTGGCCTGGAGTACCGCTTAATCCCACAATGCAGCGCATGGCGCGTCATTGAAGAGAGACCATGATGGCGGCGGTTGGTGCACCAGAAGTGATTTCACAGCTGGAAAGCGCTGCCAAAGTTTTAATGGTGAGAAGTACAGCGCGATTTCCCGTGTGCGTGATTGTGTGTGCCGCGCTTCTCCGTGAAATCTAGAGTTGTGGCGAGGCGATGCTTCAAGTTTTACACAGTTGTTTATCTTGGTCTGAGAAGGCGATGCGTGGCGCAGAGCTATCTCCATCCCACAAACACCAAGCAAAGCCATCGCATCCCCAAAGCTAGCTAGCTAGCTACTTCTTGTGCCACCGCTTGATGTACAACTCGCTGGCTGTGTTTAAAAAACCTTAGTCGCTTAAACAGGCAGGTTTGATACAGGCAAATCATTGCCTTGAGTTCAGTAGTTGGCTAGCCTAGCTAACTAGCTACAGTAATAAGAATGAGTAAAGTGCTGTAGCCCCAGCATCCTGATTCGCCGCTCTCTCACGCTGTTGATTCACTTTTGTTCACGAATCATGATGCTTGTTTTAACGAGCAAGTGAGTGTTTCAGTAACTGTCTTTGCCATTAGAAAGTCAAAAAGTTAACACATCGGCCAACGGTATCCATCATAAATAATTTGCATTTGGCTAATAGAAACAATTATAGGCCACCGTATAAATTCGATAGAATGTAGCCGGTAAGCTAGCTACCTCCAAGTTCTGAGACAAGCGCCATGATGTGCTTAGCTAGCTTGCTGTTAGCTAGATTGCTAGCTTTCTAATTTCTTTTCTTTGAGAACTTGAATAGCCAGCTATTGAGAATATCGCAGTTGGGGAGAAAAAGGTGATTCATGTCTGAAACAAGCAATATCACGTTAACCAACTTGCTATTTTAGTAACTAAAAAGTTAGCTAGATAGTATGCGGTACTTGACTAGGTACTGGAATGCTGATACTCATAGCTAGCTAGCAAAGTTTTTAATGAACATGTGAAGTACAGCGCTACACATGTAGAGGAATGCCAGAATGATCCCAATGGCTTAGCTAGATTTGAGACTGCTGTGTGATGTTTTGTTAGCAGTGTGTATTTTAATGTTTTAAACACGCTTCTCTCTTCATTATCAAAGTTAGAAAGCGGTGTTCATTTGCAAAATCAGAAGATATATGTTGCATATTGACAGCATGGATTTTTTTCGAGTAATACCGTAAACGGAGCTACGGTGCTATATTATTCTGAGGGCACTGACCATTCGGCTAAACCCAAACCATTAGAGGTCAATATCATGTTGTATAACCATCATTTTCTCAATTTAAAGTTCACACGGCGGTGTGATTGAAATAAGACATTTGTAACAATAGTTTCATGGTGTGTGCTAATTTTTCTGGATAGATTTTCTTTTTAGTTCAGGTCGTGTTTTCTCAGGAGATCCTCCGCATCTTTTGCAGGCTGGAAAGATTGAGGTCGCCCGGGGGTGTAAATTAGAGACGTATTTGACCCCACTCAGTAAAATCGTTCCACAATCTGTAGCCTCAGGAGTCATTTAAGAAGATTAGCCTCTGGTTTATAGAAGTTAGCTAATCTGATTCCCGTAAATGTATCAAATGTTTACACATATTTTTGATAAGCGTTTTGCATGCATTGAAATTATTAAATTTATTTCTGGATGATTTATACCCATTCATTTAGATGAACACATTTTTAAAATAAATATTTGTAAATATTTGTCATTTTTCGTACAAAACTATCAGAATTGACTTGATGGGTTTGTGTGAAGCAAAGTTCACTTTGGGACTTGCTTAATTATGACTTGCTTTCAACTTTGCTGGTGCAACCGGACTTTGGGTGGAAGGGGATCTGTTCTCTTTTGGGAATGTATAGATTAGACTTATGTTTCCGATGGGGGATGTCACCTTCAGAAGGAGTGGAATTGGGGTCCTGCCTGATTTTCACTGGTTCTTTCTACAAGTTTGGAGTAGAGCCTTTTGATTGATGATGAAACGGATGCGTTCAATGCATATTGGCCCTATGCACTAAGTTAGCAAGCTCTAACTTGGGAAAATGAGGTGAACCAATAATACCAGCTCTGTGGAAGTGGCTAACTGTCTTACCACTTTGAACAATCTACCTTTATACGTATAGTTAGTAAGACATTTTGTAGTCTGAAGTCGTCATATCCATATAACATATATGTTACACTATTAAGCTTGCTGTTTTTCTGACTTGTTTGAAACTAAAAACACCACAGTGCCCATGACTTATTGTTTGGGATCATACTTTGCTTTTTCTAGGCTTCAGAATACAGTACATTTAAATGTTATGTTCAAATCACATCTGCATGCTTTTGTTTATTGTATATTATATCTCCAAACTAATAGATTATGTTTGCAGACATTCATGGCAAATACATAACTAACTTTAAAACAATGAATTTGTTAGCTAGCACACTTTCACAAAATTTCAGGTTCTGGAACTACGGATATTGTACTTTCTGCACATATATTTGTCTGGGTGTGCTCAACATGGAAAACTCTCTGTTCTTGTTGAAGCTAAAATGTTTTCTTATTTGTTTGATTATGAATGTTGAGGACAGGTGGGCATGTACTGGACCATCTGTCACTAACTGAAGCCTCCCAAGACACAGAAGTACAACATATAGAAGCGTACTGTCTCCCAATTATGATCAATGTCTACACACATCTCTAAAGCTGGCTAACAGGAGCTAGGGGTCATTTGCAGACTTGTTATGCCAGTCATGTGATAGTCAGATGGGAGTTATCAAATTTACCTAAAAGGATTGAAGACAATTTATTTATCCAAAGGACAATTATCCATTTTGGGGAAATGTCTGCTCTCAGTATTATTGTAGGTTGTGAGCAATTCATGTTGATTTGTCCTATGATTAGCTAGTTCTAATATGTACTCGTAGCTGGCTAGAGGTTTCAGATTGCCACTTACATGAAAGTTCACTGTATTTCCTGTAAACGCTCTCTGACGTTCAGTCTAGAATGGTTATAGGGCTTCTCTCAATAGAATGTCCCTGCTTGAGCAAGTAATGAGTTTAAACGCTGGTGGGAAACATTCTAATAAATAGATGTTTTACTGTTGTAGCAAATTGTGAACGCTTAATTAATGTGGCTAATAACAAGAAAAAATTAAATACCTTACACCTAACAACAGCAAATAATTTCAGGAAGATCTGTTCACATTTCTGCCTTTTGAACTTGAAGCCTGCCATACTGTTAACAAACTTTGATATCTCTCAGGCTGCCCTGATTGGCTGGTCCTGGTGCAGGCAGGAGCCGTTCTGTGAGTGCACAGCGGCAACATGCAGGGGAACCCTGGCAGCTTTTTTTTCCTGTGTAGTTCATGGTTTGGGAGTCCCAGTCCGCACCCCCCACCACCCGTAACAGCTTTCAGTTTGCGAGTGTAAGGTGTGGGAGTAAAGGCCAGACGTGTGAGCGTTGCTCTGGGTGCCGTTTGAGTTGTTAAAGCCATTTAAACCTTTGCTAACTCATTTTTTGATGCCAGAGAATACAGTTGTGCCAAAGTGCTCATTCACATAAGTTGTAAGGTATTGGGTGAATTTCCTTTGGCTTTCTAGTGAAGCATTTGGTGATATGGCAGTGGTGGTCTAGGAGCTGAATTGTTCTATTTTTTTCAGCCTACATCAGAGGAGAATTTGTAGACGGTCACCCAGGTGTGTTCAAAAGAAAAGTGATAAACCGCATTTGCCAGGGCTGGCCTTCTTGCCGAGTGATAATTGGGTAAAAGCACAAACTGAAATTGAACTGAATTTGGCCAACAGCCTTGAGAGCTACTGGGCTGAATTGGAACAAAACACAAAAAAAACGCACCAGCAAATAGCGCACTAACAGGTGGGTCGGGGAGTTGCAGGTTACACTATAGCTGCGTGTCGGTGTGTGTAGGGCTGTAAGTCTTTCCCCTTTGGCTGTGCCTTTCCAAAGGGCCTGATAAAGACATAACGCGTCTCCTGTGCTGATTAGCAGACAGCCCGGGCTGTGCAGGTGCCTGTCTGTGCAGCCGCTGCAGTCCCAGGGCCTAAATCCTGCCAGGCTGCGGGAGACAGAAATATGCAGCCTTCTGTACGCCCACCCCGCCTCTCCTGGCATCACACTGCATTTTTATTCTTTCTCCCATACATTAAACCATCACAGGATTTAGAATATCCATTTGGAAATTCTTCTCATTCCATAATGAACATGTACAGGATCAAACTTGCATTAACTGTGACAATGCACAGTTTAATTTTACTTTGTTTTGCATTGAATCACTTTTTTTTCCTGTCATTTGGATTTTAGTGGCTCATCGCATTTGTTGCAGTATGTCCCTAAATTACTGCCTGAAAGTTTGTGTTTTAACAGAGTGAACTGGAGTGCACTGCTGGGCTTTTCACAGTGTACTGGCAAGTATGATTCATGCTGAGGCCCTTGTTATCACTTGCCATCAACTTTAAGCATTTGAATCCTGTGCGTTCTATCCTGAAAAAAAAAAGTCTACTTCTGAAGTATGTGTCCTTGTTTCCTCGCTTAACCTCCTGCTTTGGCTGCATGAAAAAGTTGGAGGAGCAAGAAGTATGAGGAGCTGGAATGTGTTTTTATTTTTGACACTGTATGACCTGGTTACACAAGAATATTTCACCAAATAAGTGTCTGATTGAGGAGATGTGTTCTGAGAGTGTGGGGCCACAAGCCAGTGTCTGTCTCAGATGCTTCCCATTAGACAGGGTGGGGTTTCGCTGACCCTGTGCATCTAGAGAGCAGGCCACTTTGTGGATCCTCATGGCATGTGTGCAGTCATTGGAAAACACAGGAAGTCACATCCATAACAAACTCTCAAACATGTAAGAACAGCAGAATTTCTAAATGCAGGAAATTCACAGGGATATCAACACTGCCTGATTTACAGTGCTGACAAAGCACAGACATACATTAAACTCTGCTTTATTAATTGAGTGTGAAGAATTCTCAGCGAACTTAAGGGCAGCATTATAACGTATGTTAATACATGTAATATCAAAGCTGCCCAGTGGAGAGCTGGTTGTCTGGAATTGGGTTTATTTCAGTATACTGGTGGTACGTGACCATATGCGTGTCGAGTGGGGCAGTAGTGCATTGATTTTTTTTTTTCCACTCCCATTTGTTCCTTACAGCACAGAAAATAGACTGTCCAATCATACGTGCATTTCGGGTGACTAATAGGCAAGTGGAGTTCTGATGGAATTTATTCAGTGTAGTGCTGAGTTTCTGCCAGCAGGAGGATCCTGCATTAGCCCCTGAAATCATGAGAGGTTGATGCCTCATCATTTCTCAGAATTTCTCATCATTTGTCCTTAGGGTGTTTTTACATAGTTGGGCTAAATGAGAAAAATTCTGGGTCTGTCCTGTAATTCGTACTTGAACTGAAATGCAGGGAAGGGTGGTGTGCTAAAGGAAAGGAAGGAAGGAAAGAGTGCAGTATGTAAATTGGGGACACGGTTGACGGTGAGCCATTTCCCCGAGAGAAATGAGGTTGAAATGAGGTGAAGAATTATGATTAGAATACCGTGACGAGATGTCCTTAACAAGAAGCATGAATGTGAAATTCATATCATAATTCTGTAGCTTTTTCTGTATAGGGAAACATTTATTATGGCCCTGTTATTTTGTATGTATTTTATGTTGCATCCCTACAGATTTACAGGTGGAGAACACCCTGAAGAAATAACACTCTAGTTACAGTATTACATTACATTTTATCCAGGGTGACTTACATCAATTCCACGTTTTTACAATATTGTCCATTTATACAGACTTTGTCTGCATGGTTTAATGTAGTGAGTGTTCATGTCTGATGGTTTTCTCAAGCGTACAGTCATGTCCGATGGTTTTATTCAGTGTGAGGGTGTGTCTAACAAATTTGTCCAGTGTACAGTCATGTGTGATGGTTTTCTCTTGTGTAGTCGTGTCTGATGGTTTTCTCCAGTGTGGTTGTACTGATGGTTTTCTCCAGTGTGTGGTTGTGTGTGATGGTTTTTACCAGCGCGGTTGTGTCTGATGATTTCCTCCAGCTTGCTGTATGTCATATTGTGCTGTATGTCCCTCAGGCCCCGCCGTCCATGGTCAGCACTGAGCAGCGGCAGCATGCGGAGCACATATTCCTGTCCTTCAGGAAGTCCAAATCCCCCTTCGCTGTATGCAAGCACATTCTGGGTAAGTAACTGCTCCTGCAGCCTCCCAGTAGCTCTCAGCCACGTGGGCACAGACCTCAGGATTTACACAGGATTCATTCAGTTTTTAATTAGAATGAATGTATATTCCTGTTAATAGAAATCGTACATTTTGTGTCTCATCACACTCCTCTCTCCACAGAAACCAGTAAGGTGGACTACGTGCTATTCCAGGCAGCGACGGCCATCATGGAGGCGGTGGTGCGTGAATGGATCCTGCTGGAGAAGAGCAGCATCGAATCTCTCCGAACATTCCTCCTCACCTATGTCTTACAGAGACCCAAGTGAGTCCCGTGCGCGCGCGCACGCGTGTGTGTGTGTGTATGTATGTGCACACAGGCAGAATGTTCCTCCTCACCTGCGTCCGATTCCAGAGGTCAGGCCGATTCCTGCTTCCGGGTCTTCGTCACTCGGCGCTTTCCTTGTCGAATGGCTGCCGTTGTCGGAAGACTCACGCTCTGCCTCTGTCCCTCCGGCAGCCTGCAGAAGTACGTTCGGGAGCAGATCCTCCTGGCGGTGGCGGTGATTGTGAAGCGCGGCTCTCTGGACAAGTCCATCGACTGCAAGAGCATCTTTCACGAAGTGAGCCAGCTTATCAGCAGCGGCAACCCCACAGTGGTGAGAGAGCCGGGCACGCGCACGCTCGTGGGTGCACATGCACATGCCTGCTCGCACGCAGTCACGTGCACGCTCATGCTCACACTCATATACACATGCTCACACCTGCATATACTAATGCACGTGTGCACACATGCTTGCTTAAAATTGTTTACACACATACTCGCACTCTCACTTGCATATTTGCTCACACACACTGGCAAACACTTACACTCGCATGCGCTCACACATACTAGCATGCAGATTTTTTACAGGTTTCTTAAACAGAGTGTCTTGCATAGTATGCAGTTTTTACTTTGAATTATATTCAGCTTTATAAATATACAGCTGAATATTTGACTGAATCAGCTTGGGTTATGTGCTTTGCCCAAGGGTACAACAGCCTTGCCCCACTGGGTGGTTGAAACGGAATCCTCTGGAGTCAACGCCTAGAAATAGATGGTCCACAGAAGCAGCCCTGACCTGTCTCAGTCCGAGTGTGCTCTGTAACACTTAGTCCTACTGTGTAAAACTCACTGTAACACAACACACTAACCCACAGTCATGCAGTCACACAGTAACTTCTGTTTTTTGGAAATAAAACGTGACTCATTGGCATTAGGTTTATATTAGAATAATTGCTGGGTCTGTGCCTTAATTTTGTGGTTGTATTGTGACAACGGTATGACTTTATACAAAAAGTAAGGCTTTTATGTTTGAGGAAAATAAGTTTAAGGAGAGGGTGTGGCCTCTCCATGTTGTGACTGCAGTGTGACGTAGCCCACCTGCGTAGTGTCTGCCAATCACAGGGCACAAGCGTCTTGAAATGGAGCTAATGGGGTCGAATCCACCAGGTGTGTAACACACCCCAGCCGTGTCCACACAGAGGACAGACCTGAATGCACGCTCAACTCATTGTCAAATACCCCACACTTCCCAGTTCAACCCGGTTGACCCCTTTTCAAATTGTAAGGCATGAAGTGCCCTTCATAGTGGTGTTGGTAGTGTCATGTAAAGTACAAGACAAAGAATTTAATGTTGTAAATTTAGTGTGATTGCAATCATGTTTTCAGTCAGTCTGCTTAATGTTACTGCTAATGTGAAGAAAAAAACTTCCATGCAGGAAATGGGCATGAATGAGGAGAATGAAGAGAACCATTTCTGATGTGAACTTTTCATGTGCTGTCTGTACATAAATCTTTTCAAATTTTTAGACAATGGAAAAAATACATTCATTTGACAAACTTGTTGAAGTTAGCAGTCATAACTTGTTGCCACAATAAATGATTATGCGCTGTCTGTCAGGGTTGTTTCATTGTCGCCAGGAGATGGCGCTGTTACCTTTGGGAAGGGGTACAATGTGGAATATGGCCTACCCTCTCAGCCTCTAAGTGGCCCCACTGCTGCAATATATCCCATCTGTTTTGCACTTCATTTAAAGTGCAGCGTAGTATTGGAGGAAGGTTGAATAAGCTTTGTTATGTGATTAAGATCAGGTCTTAATTGCCACTTTCTGCAAGGGATGACATCCACTCTTATGACAATCTTGGAATGTGGATATGACCAGTCTATTAGTGCTGTTAAAGATGAAATGTGGGTATGATCAGTCTGTGTGTTGAATGTTTATCGTCCTGTACAGTACTGTGTGAGTGGAGAGGTTAGGGCTCGTCCGGTACAGTACTGTGTGAGTGGAGAGGTTAGGGCTCGTCCGGTACAGTACTGTGTGAGTGGGCAGGTCAGTGTTCGGCCCGTCCTGTACAGTACTGTGTGAGTGGACAGGTCAGAGGTTGGCCTGTCTGCCCCTGCTGGCCTTTTAAGATGAGAGAAGAGCAGCACAAAGCCAGCCTAGTGTGAAATGTACTCCGGGGGCCATGGTGAATGAGGGGTGAAGGAGTGGCCTTGCTTTCAGCTGTTGCACACGTGTGTGTATGTGTGTGTGTGTGAGTGAGAGTGAGTGTGTGAGTGTATGTGCGTGCCCGTTCTGGGGGTTATTAATAGCCGCCCCTGTGTTCTCTTTAATGTGTGGTATGCCGAGCGGTAGTGTACATATTTGCCTCTTCACCCGGCTGCATTACCCCCTACCCAAATTGGGACAACACCCCCTCCCTGGTCCTCACTGGCTCCTCAGAGATAGAGCGGCGCTCTGGACCGTCGGTGCCCCTCCCTGAGGAATGGGGCCGCATGTGGCAGCGTGACCTCTGTCTGACATTGCCATGTTAAGGCAGTGGGGGGGGTTCTGCGCAGGCGACTAGCATAAGGACAGCAGAGTGGAGCAGTGGTCACAGCTTTGAGCTTTTTAACTGTTGTAGGCATGTTGGCTCTGTTTTCATTCTATAACAAAGTGTCTTAAATGATTATTGCTCTGCTATGACTGCAGATCGATAAACATTGTCATCGTTTTGCCTTGTGAGCTTGACCCCTGGCCTGTACTTGCCTGACCTGTGTGTGTGTGTGTGTGTGTGTGTGTGTGTGTGTGTGTGTGTGTGTGTGTGTGTGTGTGTGTGTGTGTGTGTGTGTGTGTGTGTGTGTTTGACCCCTGCAGCAGACACTGGCCTGCTCCATCCTGACGGCCCTGCTGAGCGAGTTCTCCAGCTCCAGCAAGACGAGCAACATCGGCCTGAGCATGGAGTTCCACGGCAGCTGCAAGCGGCTCTTCCAGGAGGAAGCCCTGCGGCAGATCTTCATGCTCACCATGGAGGTGCTGCAGGAGTTCAGCCGCCGCGAGAACCTCAGCGCCCAGATGTCCTCCGTGTTCCAGCGCTACCTGGCCCTCGCCAACCAGGTGCTCAGTTGGAATTTCCTGCCGCCCAACCATATCCTTCCCATGGGAGAGGGGCTGTTCGGGGTGCCACCTCGTTAGTTCAGTCTGTTCACAGGAGCGGTATTCCTTTGGTCTGCAGGTTCTTTAGGAACTTGTTTTGCTATAGAGTGCATAACTAGGCCACGGACTAGCATGTAAGTGCTTGCAGTTTGCTATGTAGTAACAGGATAACTACACAAATGTTACCACAAGGGAATTTTCTCACCTTAAGGTTCATGATGGTATACGACACGTTAATGATCACAAAGTAACCCACACCCTAACCAGCATTCGTTTAAAGAAGAAGGGAAGGTCACCCTTATCGTGGTGCCCGCCGCCCTGTTTGAGGCAGATGGCGAGATGCAGTGGAAGTGAGATGAAGCTTGTTCGAAGTGCGAGGTGACGTTTGATTTTCTCTTGTTTAGTCTCGTTCCGGGGGGGCAGCTGGCGGGGTGTCTGAACGAGTCTCCTGTCGGAATGCGGTGCATGCGCTCTGGCACGTGCGGGTGTGTTGGGCCGCCTGTGGGGAGGGCGGCGTGCGGGGGGGGGGGGGGCACGAGCCACTCTTTCTGTCACATAGCTTTCACGTTTGAAGGCCGCCGGGGAGGGCAGCGGGTGTCACCGCGTGTCTTTCGGCCCACTCCTCAGACGCGCTCTGGGGAACGCCGGGCGGCCGCCCCGGCCCCCACCCCCGCCGACGCTGCCGCTTTATCCTCCCCGCGCCGATAAAAGGCCGCTTCATTCCACAGCCGGGGGGGGGAAGGCATGTGTGTCATGTTACCGTGCCACGCTCCCCTTCTCTTTAGAGGAGGCCGTCTCTCCACGCGCTCCGCGGGGTCAGGTGCCCCGAACGGCAGGCCCGGATGACAGAAGGGCTCCCTGTTCCCCTCGTGGGACCCCTGCATGCTCCTTGAAATGGGAGGAGAGCGCGGCGGGCTGTCGCAGCGCTGGGCCGGAACATTCCTGAGATGCTCTTCCACGTGTCCGGGGGCTGAATGACTGCGGGGCGAGGATGTCTCACATAAACCTGGAAAGCCCTAAACCCCTGAACAAACCCGCTCACACAGACAGCCGCCTCTCATAAACTAACATAAAGAGAGACAGATATCACACAGCAGTCATGCCTCCCATAACAGCCTTCAGACACACACAGGCATATCTTTCATAACACCCATTCTCTCCCCTCCATGTGCGCGTGTGAGCGCGTACACACACACACACACACACACACACAGTCATATCTCTCATAACCTCTGCACACAGACCTCATAAACATAAACCTGTCTGTCTCTCATAAAGTCATGTATTTAGAGATAGGTCTGCCTGGCTGACCTAGACATTGCCCTGTCTAGAATAATCATCATGTTTCCTTGAATAACAGATACCAGAAAATCTGTAAAGTTTTCCACTTTTTACATGAGGGTCAGTGGTGTTTGTACATCAAATGTTCACCGGGAGGAGCAGAATGGAGGCCTGTGTGCGCTTGTGTGCCCGTGTTTGTGTGTGTAGCACAGCTCTCCTTAGCTTGTTAGAGAAACAACGCACAACCGTGAGCAGAGGAGGTAACGGCTAAGTTCAGGACCTGACTAACGGAGTCACTAGGTGACTTGATTACCCAGTAGCACCTTGCAGTGAGGTGACCCCACCTATTCCCAACACACCTGCACACAGTAGTACGGTAACCATCATCATTGTCATACTGTTTTGACCTGAGTGGCGAGTTTAATCTGCTTTGTCTGGGAGAAAAGAGGAAGTTGCGTCAGCGAGGGGAAAGTGTGGCCATATCACTGCATCATCCCTGTCACATCACAGAGAGGATTGTGATAGGAACGGTACAGGGGCAGGTGACCGTAGAAACGGACCCATCTGCTCTTGCCTTTGTAATCCGGGCGCAATGGTGTTCTCTCCTCTGGTCAGGCTGCAGCTGCAGCAGGGATGAGACATGCGTCACAGCTTAATCATAGACGCTTCTGCCATCAGTACTCAGCATTATTTTTGCTCCGTTTCTGCAGAGCTGTCTGAACCGTAAGCCCTTGTGTTCTGTGTACTTGTATTTACCACATACCTGTTTGTGCCATAAATCATTATTCGCCTGTATGTAACACTGTATTGGCAGTACTGCACATTGGCAAATACATATACCACACCAGCCATCTGTCTATAGCTTATACCCTTTACTAGCATACCGCTTTAGTTCTAAAGTACATCTCACCCAGATAGTAAATAGATAGATGCTAATAACAGGTCGTTTAGCACATACCCCTGTGGAACAACTGGTGCACAATGTGCTGGAGTATGACGTGAGGGGCTGTTAATGAAGGTACTCGGTGAACCGGCCTGGTTGTGACCCAGACACAGGCTCAGTGGAGCAGGGCCTCTCTGGGGGTGAGGGGAGAGGGGGAGCAGGGGGTCATCCAGAGTTCCTGTTGGCTCAGGCCTCCCCGCTCTCTGCGTTGGGGATCAGTTTCATTTTAAAGGCTGTAAAAGCCAAGGCTGCTGGGGTGGACACTCCATCTCTCTGTCTGTCCACACTGCGCTTGTTTTTAAAAAAAAAAAAACTTTGGCACCTGTCTCCCGGAGCCGGGGGCGAGTGCCGTCTGCAGGAATGCACAGGCCGTGCCGGTGAGGCCTTTCATCTGGTATTGCTGCGGGGTGGGCACCGCCAGCGCCCCCTGTGGCCACACACCGCACTTGCGCGAGAGGAGTCCAGCCCCCTGCCCACTGCAGAGAGGACGAGAGGCTCCCTAAATACACATAGGGTTTGTGCAGAGGAAGAGGAACACCCTAAATACACCTATGGTTTTGTCACTGAAGTCACATGTGAAAAGGTGTTTTTACATCTTCAGAAAGCAGAATACATTCTCCATTTTAGGAGGTCAAAACAAATTCAGTGTTTTGTTTGAACTGGGCAAAAGCTTTCTTCAAAGCCTGCTTCTGTCGTTGAGCAGGGTGTTGCTGTGCTCTTTTGGCTCACGTCTGACAGCTTTGCTAATAGGATTTTTGTGAGAGTCTCTTCTGAAGTGCATGCGTTGGCTTGAGTGGATGAAATAGAAAATTAAGGGAAAAAAGGGGCTAAAGTTTCCAAAAGGAAAGGTTGCTAAATACCCAAAGGGAACATTTCATGGAAGTGGTGGATTAATATTTTGACCAGCTTGTAATATCCCTATAGGTTACAAGCAAATGCATGCTGCAACTGACTTCCCGAACGTTGGAAAAGCTGTTCTGAAACGATCTTGCCAATTGGGTGAAATGTTTGACAGAAGAGACAAGCTTTTGGCAGAGAAAGCCCATTGTGCAAGCTGATGGATCTGAAACTTCACTAAGAGGTTTAATTAGGCCAAACGTCTTGACATTTCATCACTGAAGGTATTTGAGTCTGTTCCTGTGTTTGGAAACAGCGTTTCCAAAAGCTTCATTTTACAATGGCGGCAGTGCCAAGACCTCAGCACGGCTTGCCTTCCAAATCTAGCAGTAGTAGTTTTGAGGTGCACTGTGGTCTTTTGTCCGGCAAAGACGTGTAGAGTGCGGAAACACATGCTGCCAAGACGAGAGCACGACTGTTCCCAGGACAAAATAAGGCTGTAATTGTAGGTAAAGGCAATTTAACCCTGTAGACATTTATCACATTGGTGGAGAGAACACTGTGTCAGTAGGGAGAGAGTTAGCTGATGTCACAGTAGGAAGAAAAGTGTGGATATTTCTGGAACTCATTTTCCTATTTTATATGTCCTTTCTGACTAAAAATACTGATGGAGTAACCATGAGATTATAACCATAGGGGCTACATAACCAGTGTCTTTAGGTAAGGGGAAGAAGAGGGTGGAGGCTGAGAGGGAGGGGTGATAGACAGAGGGAGGAGTGTAAGGGGGTATGTCAGAGGGAGTCAGGCAGAGAGAGGGAGTAGTGTAAGAGAGGAGAGAGGGAGAGAGAGCACTCGCCCCTTGTTACCACCGAACCCCCGCCGGAGCTGGAGCTGTTGACCTTGACCAGCCGATCACTGGGCCGGCACTACATCGCCATGTTCGAGTCCACCCACAACGTGACCCTCAAGCCCACGGAGTCCTGGAGGGAGGCGCTGCTGGACACCCGGGTCATGGACCTCTTCTTTACGGTAAGCGCGTCTCCTCCGCTGCAGAGCTCACCCCCTTCCCGCTGCCGTTCCGCTCCTGGCCTGAAGTTGCCTCCTGCTCTGATCAGCGCAGCGCTCTCCCATGTGATGCTCAGAGTGCCTCCTGAGGTGGCCTCACCTGCGACTGCAGAGCAGAGTTCCACACAACAAGGTGCTGGAAGGTAACAAGGGTGTGGAGGAGTGGCTGGGTCTGTGGATTGTGAACGTGAAAATCTACGCTCTGAATCTGGGTTTAAGGCGGTTGTGTTTTACCCTAGAGATGGCTACTCAAACGATCTGAAATGTTCCTGTAAATGCATTGTAGAACTTGTGAAGTGTGAGATGTAAAGCATTGTAAGTAGTCCTAGACGAACGTAGTAGCCAAACGAGCTGAAAATTTTAACTGAATATTTAAGTCTTATAAGACTTAGTATGAGGGAGACACATGGAGGCTTTCATATCTTCTGCTGCATGTTTCCTTGCACCTCATAGAAGAGAGGCAGAATTCACTGAAATTGCTTTAAGCAGTTTGCATGATTGAGAAATAACATACCCATGGCTAATGCTGTTGGATCTGTCATGAAAATATTGGCAAAAATTCTCCTGAGTTTTACAAATTCGGTGGCAACATTTTTAATGATGTGGGTCTAGATAGCCGTGAAAATCGTGCTGATTGAGAATGTGTTTTGAAGAGTCGTGAAAGCTGGAAGAACTGATATGTTTTTAAAAGAGATGCTTAGCTGGAGGAGGGGAAATGGAATCTGTGCTCTCTGGTGAGCCACTGAAGCGTGGAACAAATCGGTCAGCTTCCCCTCGGCAACATTCAGGAGACTGGCGCCAGGGTGCGAAGGGCTCCCCCTGCCAGATACGGTCCTGCTCTCCTCCCATATCTAAGCACTGTCTGTGATCTGGCAGTGTCAGCCAGGGTCTTCATCTGAACTGTGTAGCATGGGTTAAATGTCCTCCAGCTCTTCCTTTAGTAAGCACACATATAGGTGGGGTCTGGTTGGATGCGGTATGATGGGACTATGCTGGTCAGCGCCAGGAGCGTACCTGCACTACTCTGCCTGTAGGGGGCTTCATCATGAAACACTCTTAGCCTCAGAAGCAGTGTCGCTGACATGATCGCAGGTCTGAGGGCTGGGAGGTGGACTTTGTAGTGTATGCTGTGTGTGTGTTTGGAACAGGCAGGGTTTGTGGGCTGTGCTGCTTGTGTGTTTGTGTGTGGGTGGGTGGTGGAATGGAGGCATGATTTGTAGTGTGTGTGTGTGTGTGTGGAATGGAGGCATGGTTTGTAGTGTGTGTGTGTGTGTGTGTGTGTGTGTGTGTGTGGAATGGAGGCATGGTTTGTAGTGTGTGTGTGTGTGTGTGTGTGTGTGTGTGTGTGTGTGTGTGTGTGTGTGTGTGTGTGTGTGTGTGTGGAATGGAGGCATGGTTTGTAGTGTGTGTGGTGGAATGGAGGTAGGCTTTGTTGTGTGTGTGCGTGTGTGTCTGTGTGTGTGTGGAGCGGTGGCAGGCTGCAGGGCTGCTGGGTGCTGGTGTCGGTGTTATGCCGCATTCTCAGTGGCTCATATTGTGGCAGCTGTCTTTGCGCCCGGAGGGGCTCAGCTGTGACTGGCGAGGCCCCAGACACGCCACGCGCCAAGGGGTCAGGGGATTACACCCTGACCCCGGGATTAGGGGACCACATTAAAGCACGCCCGGCCCGGGCCCCGTCCCCCGGGGACCGGCCCGGTCCGACAGGGCCCGGGAGCAGCCTCGCGGTGTCACATGTCACCCGAGGGGGACGGGCTACGCACAGGAGCATCAGGGTCAAAGCTTTTATTCACCCAGCTCGAGCTGGAAGAAGTCCCTTCACACAGAGCTGAGGCTCCAACTTCCACATATTCTACTCAAGCCTTTCAGCTCACAATAAAACAAGTTGCCTAACTAACGTCTTCCTCACCAGATGGAATTTTTAGCAAGGCGAGTTTTTGAGGTTTGGTTTTGCATACACACAGGAGTTGATTAAAGAGTGTAATTTACTGGGATTTTTCTCCCCCCCTCCCAAATGCAGTCCAGATCCCCTGGCCCCCGTTCACAAACGATAATTGATCTCCTTAATTAGCGTGTTATTCTTTATGCGCGCTCCAGCACACGTGGGCTTGTTTACCCTAAACAGAGCCAGGCGGGGCTTGGGATGGCTTCTGACAGATTCGCTCTGCTGTTGTCGTGACAATGGGTAATTCCACACTGCCTGTCAAGTTACCCGATCTGGATTAAAACGGGGGGAGAGAGAGAGAGCGAGAGAGAGCGAGGGGGCAGGAGGGGAAGGGAGAGACGCCTTCATAATTAACGGTAAGGCGATCGGATCCTTCCAAAATAATAGCCTCAGACGCTGGCTTTTGTTTCCCCCCGCTATAAATAGCCCCCTCTCTCCGTAGAGGGGCATCCCGGCTCTTTGTCATCCCCCCCCCCCGTCTCTAACTATAGCCTGGCTCAAGGCGACTGGCGTGCTCTGCGCGATGAAGACTGCCACTGACTGCTGCATTTAGATCCTGTTCAGCTCCCGGTCGTACGGCACTGTGTTCCTCCCCGCCTCTCTTCCTCTCTCTCTCTCTCTCTCTCTCTCTCTCTCTCTCTCTCTCTCTCTCTCTCTCCAGCGCTCTCTCCCTCTCTCCTCTCCTGCTCTTTTCCAGAGAATGAATGAATAACACATTGAAGGGAAACACTCGGGACAGCAGTCAAGTGTCTGGGAGAGCCGCCCGCGTGCTCGCACGCTGGTGTCCGGTGCCTGGTTGACTGGATTTTTCAGAAGGACCCCTTCTGTCTTTGCGTTTCTATGCGCGCGGGTCTGTGGAAGAAAAGAGACCTTATGATTAGGAGGGCGTAGAAGGGGCGCTCTCAGGGTTTTTTGGCTCTCGGGGTTTTTGGGGGATCAGCGCAGACGCGTCGGCGTCAGGTGGGGGCTGAGCTCGGGCTCTGGGGTCAGCGCCCGTTTTTGAGGGGTGGCGGACAGACCAAGAGATGGGCGACCTCCTCGGCTCTCAGTGACGCCGCTCGCCCTGCCGGGAAGCAACAGGCTGACGGTCGAGGGTGTCGTGTGATGGCAGCCAGTCCCAGGAAGAGAAGCCCCCTGTGCTGACGCGAATGCCTCAGGGCTGCGTTTGTGAGTCTTGGAGCATTTCCACTCGTACCGCCGGGAACCGGGTCACAGAAAGGTGAGCGGGTTTAGCAGCGTTTCAGAAATCCAGCTTGAGTGTGAGGACGTGTGAGGAGTTTGAGATTCCTGACATGGATGATCCCGTTTTGAATGTTCTTTTTTTATCTTTTGGATGTTCAGGCTGTTATTGTGGACTTCAGTGGTGGCCTTTTTTATTTGTCGTTTTACTGGGGGGGGAAGGAAGTTGACGCGTGTCCCAGCAGATGGCGTGTCACGCCCTGGGTGGCTCTGCCGGGCTCTGTGTGCTCCTGTCCTGTTCCTCATTCAGAGGGATGAGGCGCTCCGTGTGCTGGGTTATTATTAATTCAGCCTTGTGTGGAAATGCCATCCGGCCCTGAACAGCTGCGTTGCCCTCACAATAGAGAGACCTGGAGGGGGGTGTCCTTCAGCGCAGCAAACTCTCCGCTTACAGGCGTGTGGAAGGGGACGCGTTTGTGAGGAGGGCTGGCGGTTTGGAGGAGATGGGTGTGTGGGGTGATGTGGGGGTGTGGAGGGTGACTTGGGTTTGTTGGGGAGCTGGTGTACGGGTTCAGATGCTTTTGTGGGGCAGCTGATGTAGGGGGAGGAGACGTGTGTGTGGGGTGGCATTGTGGTGACGCTCAGGTGAGTGTACAGTCAGAGTACGTGGGCGTAGAGCGGTGTCTGACGGTGTGCTCGTCTCCCAGGTGCACAGGAAGATCCGCGAGGATTCGGACATGGCGCAGGACTCCCTGCAGTGCCTGGCCCAGCTGGCCTCCATGCACGGGCCCATCTTCCCCGACGAGAGCGCACAGGTGTCCTACCTGGCGCACCTGGTGGAGGGGCTGCTCAACATGATCAATGGGTGAGTTCACAGCGAGCAACTGGCATGAAGTGGTGGCGGCGGGAGATGAGTGTATTCATTGTAAACTGATAGTGGGGATTAAACCCTGAAAAGAGCAGAAAGGTGGGGTGTGGGTGGGGTTTGTTTCTGTTGTATGGTCAGTAAAGCCTTTACTAATAACTAAATACATTCAGATCCCATTCACATTGACAATGAGCGCTGACCACCTTCACAGCAAACACTGACCACCTTCACAGCCAGCGACACTGACCGTATTTACAGTCAGTGCTACACCAGATGAATTCGTATTAAACTCATGCATGTGCAGTTGTATATGACCATATCATGGACAGTCCAGTCCTGCTCTCTCACTGTGTTCTCACCAGCCAGAAGCCTCCATGGCATAGGAATACGATCATTGTTTTTCTGAATGCCTCTCGCACCATAATGAATAACCTTATAATGAATAACCTCCAACTCATGCTCATTTTAAGCAATGGTGATCCATCTGCATTTACACTCCCACAGGCATCCTGAAGATGGTGCAGAGTGGACACAGACAGAATTGGTGTGTGTGCGTGTGCATGTGTCAGAGAGAGAGAGAGAGAGAGAGAGACAGACAAAGGGTTAAGCAGAGAGAGAGTAAGGGGGGGACAAGGGCTTTGCTGTGATATATAAATAACTCCTACACTTCAGTTTGGAACTTGTGACTCAGGAGGAGGAATGAATGCTGGGGGTGTTGGGGGGGCTTCTCTTACTCTGTAATCACCTATTCCTGGTGCTTTTTCCAGTTGCATCATCGGAAAGTCATGGCGCAGGTTACCTGAGTCCGCGCCAGCTAATCTACAATAATCGAATTGTTCTGCTAGCAATTTAAGTCCATCTGATACAATTTAGGGGAGTGTTACAGAAGGCAGACCTCTAATGCTCTCGCACTGCGAGTATGACTCGGTTAAGCTCTGCTTGAGGAATGGGGATTTCCATGTGTGAGCAATTTGGATCTCTACCTTCGTTGAAAAGGAGAAATTAGTAGGCTGAGCCTGAAGTATTCATTGCCACATTCATCCACAAACCCAGTCCGCATACTCCAGTACCTTGATTAGAATCCAGTGCAAGCTACCCACCTCTTTCACATTACTTTTCATCCTAGCAAGCAGGCATATGGAATCGCTTATGGGATTTCTGCTCTTATTACACCCTTCGTTAGATGTTTGGGGATGTTGTTGGATTGAACCCCAAGTGAGAAATATGATGGTTAGAGCCCTGATCAACATCAGGGGTTTGTGTCCGTGTCAGGGCCCTGATCTGCTTTCCTTCAGTGCACCTGTAAACACCTGTAAGTCAGACTAGAAGTACTGCAGGTCAGTCATCTGTAAACATATTGTGTGAAAGTGAACAAATTGGTGATGTTGATGTTGACGGTGGTGTTGATGGGTGATTGATTTTTTTCTCTCAGGATCGAGATGGAGGACTCTGAGGCGGTGGGAATCTCCAACATCATCAGCAACATGATCACCATGTTTCCCCGGAGCATCCTCACGGCGCTGCCCAACGAGCTCTTCTCCTCCTTCATCAACTGCCTCACCATGCTCACCTGCTCCTTCGGCCGCAGCGCCGCCCTGGAGGAAGTGGTGAGGACTACACGCAGCTGCAGTTTTATCGAGGATTCCTGAATGGGGGGTTTATAGAAAAAGGAAATTTACTTCAAAGTACATAAATCAGTATTGCTGTATTGCTATATTGCTGTGTTGCCACATTACAAAATATGAAAGCAAGGTGAATCATTTGAGGAGTTTGTCCATGCTGGGTGACCCTCTCAGGACCATACTAATATGACCTGCAGAGTGATGACAGTCTGGAAAATCACAGTGTGTGTGATGTGAAATCACAGTATTGGGATGAGATTAGGGAGGGTTATGTGCATGTGTGGGTATATTTGAAATCTCAGTGCTGGTGTGTTGGTGTGTAGTATGTAATCTGGGTGTTGTACGCAGTGGCGGTGGAGGTACATGCTGTAGCATGATGCGCTCTCTGTCCCGCAGCT
This sequence comes from Megalops atlanticus, assembly GCA_019176425.1. Lineage (NCBI taxonomy): Eukaryota > Metazoa > Chordata > Actinopteri > Elopiformes > Megalopidae > Megalops > Megalops atlanticus. Next base: position 20,467,503 of record CM032886.1, read on the forward strand.
GGATAAGGACGACATGGTGTACATGGAGGCGTACGACAAGCTGCTGGAGTCGTGGCTCACCCTGCTGCAGGACGATGAGCACTTCCCCAGGGGCTGCTTCGTGCAGCCCGCCGTGCAGGTCTTCAACTCCTACATCCAGTGCCATCTGGCAGCCCCCGACGGCACGCGCAACCTGGTGAGACTGCCAGTCCGCGGCTCAACCAAGCCTTCGGCTCCTCCGTTCCTCAGCCAACTGCCCGCTCTTCCCTCTGTTAATCAACCAATCAGCAGGGCTCTCCCCAGCCAATGAAACAGTGGTGCTGTAACTTTACACTCATTCATGCCTTACCAGTTATTTCACTATTATAAAATACAGAGAAACTTGTGGCAGGTACCCATAAAGAAGAGCTCAGTTGTGACATTTGTTTTATTTGACTTTCAGACAGACGGGTCAGTCATATTTACTCTTCCGAAAGCTTTCTGGCAGGATAAATAGTGCTGAAAATGCAGGATCAGGTCTTCATTGGTTCTGGAGTCTCCCACAAATCCCACGGGCATTTGCCTGGTCATTTTCCTCAGTAGACCCCTGACTTTGTCATTTCATCCACTGATAACAGCACCAAGCTAAATTTGCTGTCCTGCTTCTTTTGCAACAAAATTGCTATGCAAGCATTCACAAAGAATCATAGATTTAGAATTATGGATTCAGTTTTCAGTACATGTTGCTGTTTTAGGTAAAGTTTGTCTGATGTAGTATTATAGGCTGATTAGCCTCTGGCCTTCCCAGTGCTGTTAGCACCTATCTGGTGATAAGTATCCATGTCTCCCCCCCTCTCCCCCAGACGGCAAACGGCGTGGCCTCCCACGAAGAGGAGGAGATTAACGAGCTGCAGGAGGACGACCGGGAGCTGTTCTCAGACCAGCTGGCGAGCATCGGCATGCTGGGCCGGATAGCGGCCGACCACTCCATCCCGCTGCTCACCAGGTCAGAGGCATGCTGTGAGCCTGGCCCCAGCAGCACTGTGGGAGAGCTGGGTCTCTGCCGCCTGTGTCCCTTTCAGGTTCTGATGTGGAACTGAGTGGCTTCATGTTTTACCACTCGGGTGTTGTGACGGGCAGAATGTACAGCGGGGGACCCCCTAACATATGCATGTGTGTGTAGTAGGCGTGAAGCCAGTTAGATGTGACTTCATGAGACTACCTATCGATTACTTGAATCCGTATTAGTAAAACATTTTTGTTTTGTACAGGGAGTGTGAGGTTAATGTTGGGAGCCATGAAATATTTGACAATGAAATGAGTTTAAATTAATTTCACCTTTGGACACATATGTATATAGCATACATGGAGTTGTATGAGGTGAGTTTGTGCGTACTTGACCTCTGACCCTGCTTGGGGTTTTGTGTATCAGTTTGTTAGAGGATCGTGTGACGCGGCTACACGGGCAACTCCAGCGGCACCAGCAGCAGCTCCTGGCCTCTCCGGGCCCTGAATCGGTGGACAGGAAAGTTCTGGATGACCTCTACGAAGACATTCACTGGCTCATTTTAGTTGCAGGTGAGGTTCACGCTCGCTAACTGGCTCATTCTCGCCGCACATATCATTAGCACATTTACAGTGTGCAGCTGCTAATTCAGGAGGTACAGGCTAACTGTCAGCAGGTGTCATGGTGTGTAACTGGGAGGATTGTTTCAGGAGATGCATGCTATGTGTTGTGTAACTGTGTGTTATTTTGGTTGGGGGGATACAGGCTACCTCTTGGCAGACGACCCTCAGAGCGAGACCCCTCTCATCCCCTCTGAGGTGATGGAGTACTCCATCAACCACTCCACAGAGGTGGACATCAACACCACCCTGCAGATCCTGGGCTCGCCGGGCGAGAAGGCCTCCTCCATCCCAGGATGCAACAGGACGGACTCCGTCATCAGGTGAAGTGGAGCAGGGCCATTTCAGAATTAATCTGAAATGTATTAGAGACACAGAACTGCCCCAGAGTTCAGCCGTCCACAGGCGAGGGCCAGTGGGTACAGAACTGTCCCATTTTAGCACATTTCTCTGTTGGGTCAGGCTTGTATTTAAGTGCCTGTGAAGTCACTCTAGTGTTACTGTGAGATACGGTTTCAGTCACGGGTCACAGAGAGAAGGTCCCCTAAACGACACTGTCCTGTCATGCCGGGGGGGCTGGCGCTTTGGGGTGGGGTGTGGGGGGGGTATGAACATGCTGCCGCCTCCTAAAGCCCCGTGCCTTCCACACGGTGACCTAGGATTGTCGAGTTCCATTCCGTTCACAGTTTATCCTCACCCGGCGGAACAGGGATTCCTACCAAAAGCTGGCGCCCGGCTGGGGCAGGGCGTGGCGCGGGGGCGAGTCCGCCCCCGCCAGGCGCCGTCAGAGGCCCTGCCAGCCCGGGAATGCTCTGGCACCGTCCCAGCTGTGCCACCCGAGTCCCAGGCGCCAGCCCAAACCTTTATTACCCCCCGTACGACATTATTCAATTAGAAGAGTGGCAGGTGGTGCTGAAGCGGGGGGTGAGGGATCGGGTTCAGCTGCCCAGCCCACATTGTACTGAAAGGTCAATGGGGATTTTTTTTTTCCTTGTTGTTTTGGTTGTTTGCGCATAATGGGAAGCGTGCAATGAAGCTTGGTTGGCACTGATACAGTGGTCTATTTTTTTGCATGGCAGGGGGTTAGAGGTGTGGAAGTGGGTGAGCGCTCCAGTATTTCGCGTGCCACCTCTCCTCAGCTGCTTCCTTGTGAATAAGTTTCATTATCAGTGTACAGTACCAGTCAAAAGTTTGGAAACCTACTCATAGAAGGGTTTTTCTTTATTAACTGATAACACAAATGGAATTTTGCAGTGACCAAAAAAGTGTTAAACAAATCAAAACTATCTTGTATTTTAGATGCTTCAAAGTAGCCAGAAAATATATATATATATTTTTTGAAAATTCATATGTAGACATTAACTTCACTATATTTCTCTAACAAGCAAATTTCAAGCAGTTAAGCATGTCTTGAGATCAAAAGATCTTTGAAGGCATGTTTCCCATTGCCTTAATCGAGTATGTCCAAACTTTTGACTGGTACAGTATCTTGCTAATAAAGTTGCTGTGTCCAAGAGGAGTATGACATTTTACAAAATCAGAATGAGTGTTTAGTGGTGGCACAGTTATTTGTTCCTTCATAATGAAGGAGAAACAAAAAGTAAGTGGTCATGTTTCAAAGCAGGAAGGTTTTGCATTTTAATTTCAGTGTGTCTGTATTTGAGTAGTCTTCTGTTTATTCACCATATGTGTTGGGAAAGGCAGGAGCTTTGGTCACCCAAGTTCTTTTATCGTCAGTACCTGGTGACCATACTAGACAAACCATATGACTGAGCATTCAGGTTAAAATAGTGATTATTCTGCTTTATTTTCATATGGGGTAGAATCCTTGACATACTTGGTACTATAAAGTGCCTTAATTATATCAGAGCCTTTGCGGATGGTGGAATGACACTTACAGGGTCTGTGTCTGGCTTGATGAGGACTTTGTTACTCTGATGGCAGTGGGAGGTGTCTGGGCCTCTCAAAGCCGCCTCTGACTCTGCACTCCCACCCACAGGTTACTGTCGGCAGTCTTGCGGACGTCGGAGGTGGAGTCACGAGCCACGAGAGCCAGTCTGACAGAGCTGCTGAGCCCGCAGATGGGCAAAGACATCGTCTGGTTCCTGAAGCGCTGGGCCAAGACCTACCTGCTGGTGGACGAGAAGCTGTACAGCCAGGTGTGTGCCGCTCTGTAGTCTCTGTGTCTTGTAGCCTTTGAGCGTGTAGAAGGAACTGACCCCCGTCCCCTTCTCCCCTTCAGATCAGTATGCCCCTCAGCATGGCGTTTGGGGCAGACACAGAAGGCGCCCAGTGGATTGTGGGATACCTGCTGGAGAAGGTGATCAACAATCTCTCTGTGTGGAGCTCGGAGCCGGAGCTGGCCAACGACACGGTGGAGCTGCTCGTAACGCTAGTGGAGAGGCGGGAGAGGTGAGGGGGCATGGCTGTATCTGACTGTAGCTCCCCCTGCTGGTGGAGAGGTGGGAGGGGTGAGGTGGGTGGGACAGAGATGTGTGTAGCAGTGGTATGCAGTGTGGGAGACACAGACATTCAGTAATGGGGAGCACAAGTTTCAGCATTGTACGGTTTCAAGGAATACAGAGAAAACAGGCCTCTACAGTGAGAGTGTATCCAAGAATTAACATACTGCTCTTCAAAGATTCACTTTTCTTTTTAAGTGCATTAATAGTATTAAAATTTATAGTGCAATTAATTGGTATGGATTATAGTATTGAATTTCTTAAGAAATCAGAAAAAGTCAGAAAATTACAAAGAGAACATGTCTCAAAAGAAATCGCAATATGACTTTAATTAGAACTGGTGAGAATGGACTATACATGTCATGTCAATGGAACTTTTGCTTGCTTTATTGTTTTGTTAGTTATTCATCTTGAATACTGTTTGTGTTTTCGTAGCCCTTTGAACTGCTTCTTTCTAATAGCACCACCGCAATATGCCAGTCAGTTAAGCAGCCAGTGGAGTGCCAAGTGGGGGAGTGTCATTTTATGATAGTTTTGTGTGGTGAACTCCATTTCATGAAACACATCATATTGTGAGGGGATTGTATCCTCTCGTGCCAGGAAATTAAGCGTAAATGCAGACAGCATGCTGAGTCCGTATTGTGCAGCCGATAAAGCGTTGAATGAAACGGGTTAGCTGTGGTCGTTTCTGCCCTCTGACTCTCCCGTCCTGTCTGCGCTTGTGTCCGTCCGTCAGGGCCAACATCGTGGTTCAGTGCGAGAGCTGGTGGAACCTGGCCAAGCAGTTCGCCAGCCGCAGCCCGCCGCTCAACCTCCTGTCCAGCTCCGTCCAGAGGACCCTGATGAAGGCCCTGGTCCTGGGCGGCTTCGCCAACATGGACTCGGACACCAAGCAGCAGTACTGGACGGAGGTAAAGACAAAACAGCAAGGAGGGATTCAGGTCTTGTAGACTGGGGGGCTATGCTGTTTCCACAGAATATAATTGTACAGATGTAATCAGTTTCAACAAGGCAATATTTTGTTCAGCAAGCCATCGTGATTGAATTCCAGGTGAAAGCACATTTTTGATTGAAAGTAATTTTTAAAATAAGCTGCACTTGAGCAATTGAGCTCCTTACAGAGCTGCAGGGGTAATCAAACATGCCCTTGAGCATGTTGATTGCCCCTCCCCTGACCCATGTGCGGGCCCTGGCTGACACCGCCCCCCCCTCTCCCAGGTCCTGCAGCCCCTCCAGCAGCGCTTCCTCAACGTCATCAACCAGGAGAACTTCAGCCAGATCTGCCAGCAGGAGGAGGTGAAGCGCGAGATCATCGCCACGCTGGAGGCACTGTGCGGCATCGCCGAGGCCACGCAGATCGACAACGTGGCCGTGCTCTTCAACTTCCTCATGGACTTCCTGTCCAACTGCATCGGCCTGATGGAGGTGTACCGCAACACGCCCGAGACGGTCAACCTCATCATCGAGGTCTTTGTGGAGGTGGCGCACAAACAGATCTGCTACCTGGGAGAGGTGAGAAAACGCCAGCGGCATACTCATTACACTACATTACACTGCATTCATTTAGCAGATAATCATGTCCAGAGGGACTCTCAGCACAGTAGAACATAAGTGTAGCCATTCAAGTTGGATGAGCAACACTGTCAGACCAGCCTAACAACATTCAAAGACCAGTGAGTCTGAGCATAACACTATTCAAGCCCAACCACAAGTTAACCTGTGCAATCTTGTACTCTTTTGTACATGTCAGTGATGGAGAAGGTCATGTCACTCTTTGAGACATGTTAATTCATGAATTAATCCGGAAATTCAGGTAAAGTTTATATCATCATGAGGGTACAGTGTGGGATTTGAACCCAAGACTGGGATTTAGTGCATTGCTGAATAGGAAGTGCATATGCTGTTCTGTAGCATAGGTGGTTAGATGTTACCTTGGCATTGGCCTCGGTTGTCTTAGTTGAGCGCTTATCTCGGTTTTTATTGCAGTTCGTGTTGAAATATTAATATTAATATTACCTCGCCCACTTCCCAGTGTTGTCAAAAGCACTGCAGTTTATGTCAATGTAATCATTTTGTCTGTCTCTCTCCCTCTGTCTCTGTGCCACAGTCAAAGTCTATGAAGCTGTACGAGGCGTGTCTGACACTGCTGCAGGTGTACTCCAAGAACAACCTGGGCCGCAAGCGCGTGGACGTGACGGCCGAGGAGGACCAGTACCAGGACCTGCTGCTGATCATGGAGCTGCTCACCAACCTGCTGTCCAAGGAGTTCATCGACTTCAGCGACACCGGTACGGCTGTGTGTGTGTGACTGCGTGTGTGTGTGTGTGTGTGAGTGAGAGAGAGAGAGACACTGTGTGTGTTTTCTGAGATCAGTGCATGATCGTACTAACTGTGTGTGTGTGTGTGTGTGTGTGTGTGTGTGTGTGTGTGTGTGTGTGTGTGTGTGTGTGTGTGTGTGTGTGTGTGTGTGTGTGTCTGTCTGTCTGTCTGTGACCAGACGAGGTGTTCCGGGGCCAGGAGCAGGGCCAGGGGGCGAGCCGCTCTGTGTCGGCTGCGGACGTCGTTCTCTACGGGGTCAACATCGTGCTGCCACTCATGTCACAGGACCTGCTGAAGGTGAGTGCCGCTGTGCTGATCGGAGAGGAATGGGAAGCGCCGGTTACTGTTCCTCCCTGAACATGCAGCATGGACACAGTCAACAGCTCAACGGCCCATAATATTACAGAGAATTCCTCTAGTGTGTATATTTGGATGCAGAATGCATTTGATGACTGCTCTTGTCCTTCTCTCCCACAGTTCCCCTCTCTGTGTAACCAGTACTATAAGCTCATCACCTTCATCTGTGAGATCTTCCCCGAGAAGATCCCCCAGCTGCCGGAGGAGCTATTCAAGAGCCTCATGTTCTCCCTGGAGCTGGGCATGACCTCGTATCCTTTATGCGTCTTTGGGGGTGTGTGTGTGTGCGCTGAGTGTTGGGGGTGTGTGCGTGTGTACAGAGTGTTGGGTGTGTGTATCTAAAGCACTGAGCCATAAGTGCAGGGGGGCTTGGCTGTTTGTGGGAATCCTCACTGTGTGTGTGTGTATAGTGTGGGACTGCAACACTGTGTGTTGGGATGGTTTATGTGTTTGTGTAATTGTTTAAAAGTGTCATGTCTGCGCGCTTCCCTAACCCACGGTGTTCAGGATAAGTCCGGAGGTGAGTCAGCTGTGCCTGGAGGCCCTAACGCCTCTTGCGGAACAGTGCGCCAAGACGCAGGAGACCGACACCCCGCTGTTCATCGCCACACGCCACTTCCTCAAGGTCAGCCTCACCCCTCACAGTGGTCCTGGAACACTGCAGCAAGGCTTCAGACATGCTTCTGGGCCGTACTTACTTTGCCTCCATGCTTGGAGAAGGTTCACTGAGCTCACACCCAGCTACTGAACCTGTGGTTTCAATAACAATGTTAAACCAACAGCTCTGACAGCAAAACATTCTGAAGATATTACAATATTACCATCAATTGATATAATCTTGTCTCAGCTAGTATGCAGTTATTTAAAGCTAGCTGTCGGCTAAACAATTATGCCTGCTGCCTAGTTAGACTAAGTGTTGCACTGATGTGTTACAGTTATAGTATTTGTTTACATGTACTTACTGCATGATGCTGGAGTGTTATGTGTAATGGATACAGCACTTTAAAGCACCTGCCTGAACAGAAACCACGGTAAATTTCTAACTTGGTTGTGTAGAGTGTGGATGGGGAGACTGAGTCCTGCACAGTGAAAATGGTGAATCAGACATGCCCCGTGTGCTGGCCCTCTACATGCCACTTAACGCCCTTCCTCTGTGTCTCTGTCTGCAGCTGGTGTTTGACATGCTGGTCCTACAGAAACACTACACAGAGATGACCGTCGTAGCAGGCGAAGCGCTCTATACGCTAGTATGCCTGCATCAGGTGAGAGTCAGCACAGTGGCTCATTTCTTAGAACAATAAGTTATTCCCATTTATGGATGGGCTGGAATTTAAACACTTTATAAAATGTCCGTGGGAACATTTTTCCTTCCTGTCCACCTATTGTGATGTAACATACTTGTGTCACCTCCCCTGCATAATGATGTCACTTCCCCTCCCTCGGTGCAGGTGGAGTACTCCGAGCTGGTGGAGTCTCTGCTCTCCAGCCAGCGGGACGCGGTGATCTACCAGCGGCTGGCCGACGCCTTCAACAAGCTGACCGCCAGCAGCACCCCGCCCAGCATGGACCGCAAGCAGAAGGTGGCCTTCCTCAAGAGCCTGGAGGAGTTTGTGGCCAACGTGGGGGGGCTGCTCTGCGTCAAGTAACCGCTGCCAGCCCCGCTGCCACGACAGCCCCACCAGCTTGCCAAACCGTGGTGACGAGAAAAAAACAAGTTATTGCACTGTTGGACTTTTGACAGAGTGCTGAGGAGGCAGAGACCGTAAACGAGAGAGGTTTTGTGTGCTGGTGGGTGTCTGTGCCCTGCTCTGCCCCACCCCTACCCCAATGCGGAGTAACCCAAGGCCCCCCAGCACACGCGTGAAGCCAGAGAGTGGGGGGAGGCCGGGCAGGGGAGGAGGCCCCCCCCCCCGCAGCGTTCACCACGTTCATCTCTGTCAAATCTGATCTGTGCTTACGATATTAGCGGGAGGTTTGGGTTGAGTAGAGAGAGTGAATCACGTGTGGACATGTTTGGCCGTAGTGGTCCCCCTTCCCCCGCCCACTCTTCCCAGAGTGCCTTTGTTTTCTTGTTTGTGTTGTGTCTCTGGCTGCAGCTTGATGCGCGTCTCTCGGAGACATGCGCGTGCTCCAAGACCTGTTTCACCCAGTGGTTGACACGGACATGGGGGGAGGGGCACAGATCACCATGACGACAAGCCTTATTCTCTGGCACCATCGAGCCCCTGAACCAGCAGGGGGGGAATAACCAAATCACTCTGTGTTCGTAAGGGTGTACATATATTTTCAAAAGAGAAATGGGGGAAAAAGGCTAGAAAATTTTTATAAGATAGATGTCAGATAAGCAGACTTTTTTATTATTATTTTTGCCTGAAGGAAAAGGGCATGATGTGATTTTTTTTTTTCTTCATTTTCCGTTCTGTTTTCCGCAAGTCTTTCAGACGGTTCTGCCGAGGCGCTACTTGCTTCGGAGCTCTTTTTGTCCCTTTCCTGACGAGGGGGGGCGGGCCAACCTCTCTAAGCAATGGGAAACAGACGCTTCAGGCCCTTGTGGACTCGAGCTTCAGAGGAACTGTGGAACAGGCAGACCAAGTGGGGGGGACTATTGGGACTGAATACACGGGTACCTGAAGCATAGCTTACACTCTAGTTTTATTTTTGTACCACACCCCCATACACAGAGTGGAAGTGAAGTATAGTCCATATTGCTGAAGCAATAACCAACCAAAAAAAATGGAGGCTATCTCTTTCACAGTGTGTGGACACCACACCACAAATTGTAGCCATGGCACCTGTAGAAGAATCCCAGTACTGCTATTCCTGTTAATAATTGAGTTCGGAATGCCTAAATGAAATGTATACGTGTATATAAACTTATTATATAAACTTTTTGAGTGCTGTTTTTCTGTTAGGTCTTTGCCACTATGTGCCGTTGTCAGCAGCAGTGTACACCTCGAAACCAGGGTGATGCAACAATCTTGTTCCATTTTTTTTCCATTTGTTCATTCTATTATTATTTTAGTTCATTGTAGCAAAGAGAAACCATGTTGAGAAGTGTAATTTCCTCCAAGAGCTTTTTATCTAAGAGAATTTTACCCTTTTATTTAAATTCTTATTTGAAAGCAAATAGATGAGAATTTTGTGGGGACCACGCTTCTAAAAAACTAAAGTGCTTTAAACCTGCTCCTGAATGTATCTGGAAATCAAACATTGAACCAGTATAACCAACCAGATTTTTTTTTGTCTGAAGTGAACTTCAAGCAGAACCTCAAATAAAAAAAGAAAATTAAATGCAGACACTGTTATTACTTTGTTTCCTGTTAGGAAAACAACCAGGCAGAGCAGAAGCACTGTACAGTAGCCACCTCTGTTGCTACAACAACTGAACTTTGAATGTTCCTCTTATTATTGAGAACAGAGCAGTTAAACACCATCATTGAATGCGCCTTGAAAGTACTTGAAAGGTAAAATGCACAGCATTCAAAGTACTAGAAAGGGCCTTCTCATGATAGCAGTGGTTGAATGCATGAAAAAACTGGGTTGTCGTGTATCTTTTTATGACCCAAAACCTTTGATGTGTCATTGAACAGTGGGGATCTATGCCCTGTGTGAGAATAATCGGCACATCGTATTGGACAGGTTAGATTTATGCAAATAAAATAAAACATTTGAGCAATGAAGCACTAAGGTTTCTTTGGCTGAATGCATGCAAGTGAGGAAACCTGAATTAGACTTGGATCTGAAACACTTGGATTTAGATCTGGATCTTAAACACACATCAAATACCTGGGTATAATCTACAGCATTCAGAAAATTAGAAGAAAGTTAGTGTAAAGGTACATAAGGTTTTTTTTTTTTTAAATCAGCAACAAATAGAATATAGTACTACTGTGTGTCTTATTCCGAAATCCTCAGGTTTGCAGAACAATTTTGCAGCTGTTCAGTTGATATTCATGCACAATAAAGGCTTGTGAAAGTGAGAAATGAAGCATTTGTACTCAAATACATGATGATGTCAAGTCCTGTAGGAGTCTTGAAAGGTAGGTCTTGTCAGGTCTTGTCTTGTTAGTGGAACTTAAACTGAGAATGTTTGCCTGTTGTCTCTCAAGCCAGTGATCCCCACAGCTGACCCCATCAGCTGCCACTGGTTACATTTCAGGTGGGGGGGAAAAAAACTGGTCCAAAAAACTGCCCTTCTGTTTGGCATTAGTACTGTGTAGATCAATTGATCTTTATGTTGTGTGGACCAGTTTATAGGATAGTGGGGTCTATAAATAGCAGGAGCCATCCAGATTATGTGAAAATAAGTAAATCTGCACAGCACTGATTTAAAAAAACAGCCCCCTATATCCTGAGTGGATGCTTTTAGAAGTGCGTCCTATATGTCCATAGAGAATGGTATATAGTCGCTTCTCCCATTGATGCGCGTAAACCAAGACAGTTACGTAGCTAACACCGTACTTCCCCGCCCTGGTCCGAGTGGCCAAGTCAACTACAGTAACATTAAACCTGGCTCTCGGTCAATTTTGGTTGATTCTCTAGCTGTGTCGTTTTCAGATTTAAATGGAACATTTTCTTTTTCTCCATTCTGTTGGTGAGCAAAGTTTCACACCTGTGGGGGGGTTTGTATGTTGATGTACTCAGGTAATTTACGAAACTCATATCTGTAATTTACTTGTTGCATGGCGATCAAGTAGTTTCACGTGGATGTGTTATGTGAGGCATACTGATTCGGCAGCTTTATCGTAGTACTACATTCGCTGAATCGGAAACATTTGATCTGTGGACATTTCGAATAAAGCAGCTGGCAAAGTGCGTTGCGTTGTAGTCCATCCTCCAGCAGTCCAGTGCAAACGACCTACATTTTTAGATTCGCTTTCACACGGTCGGTCCCTCCTCGGCACCCGTAGGCTATACGTACATGTGGTCTAGGAGAAAGGTGTCTTAGTAGAATTGGGGAGATACAAAAATTTCTTTCAGCCAAGGTAAACACCCACGCGGTTTAGTCTGTTTTGAGACGGCTGCGGAGTGCTGTCAGGTAAGAGTTTATAAATTAAAATGAAGATTGTATGACTAGTGTAAGAACGTTCAGCTTATCTCCATTTTGAACTGATGGACTTGCTAACTCAAACTGACAATATTTTTATGTTACGCTAAATAGACTGATTATTTTGCTCGCTCTCCATCATATCTGGTGTTCTCGCTAACCGCTAACCAACCTGAAGTAGTTATTGACAAGTACGAATAAAACGTTATTGTTAGTTTCCCCGGATGAAGCCTGCAGTTTTGCAATAACAGGCAACCCAGTCGGACCGAAACGTTGTTTGCTCTCAGGTAACCATCGTTGTACCATGAGTGACAGCGACGACGATGTACCCCAGCTGTCTGCATCCACTTTGGCGGCGCTACAGGAGTTTTACGCGGAGGAGAAGTTCGGACTGGCTAAGCACGGCGATGCAGTGGAAAAATTCTCCGTGGGGGCTGTAGGGGAGGACTGGGTATGATATTTCCCCTACACGGCAAACAGGAAACACCGATGAGTTATATTAGATGTAATGGACCCGTATAATGACAAAATAGCGTCCATAGAGAGTGGAGTTGACGTTCAGTAGAGATAGTAACGTTACGACCTCAGACTACATCCATTGCACACGGAGGAAAGCACTGTATCTATGTTTCTAGAAAAAAAAGTGATGGTCAAAACACAATCATATGTTAGCTGAGCAAATGACAGTTTTCTGATATTAAATATTGTAGAAAATCGTCATTGCAGTACATGTGTTATGATCATCGTTTTAATTGATTTTTTGTACCTGTTCCCATTCAGCGGATGAGCCAGTTTTGGTACAGCGAAGAAACCGCGGAGCGGCTTGCTGAGGAGGTTCTGCTGGCTGCAGGGGAAGGTGGCAGGTGCGTCAAGACTTTTGAGGTCTCAGTGTCCTGTTGAAGCACAAGCACACAGACAGGCAGTCTTACACCACTCGGGAAATCAGTGTTAATAATGTAATCTAATCCTATAGGGTTTATAACCCAAATGTTCCTGATTTGATTCACACGTAGGCCACTGCTGTCATACTTAACCCAGATTACCCCTGTAAATATCCAGTGGTAAATGTATAATGTATGAAAACAATAGGCTATGTAAATTGCTCTGGATTAGCTCGGGTAATGTAAAGCTATGCCTGCATGTGGTGTAATGGTAGGACACAACCTGAATATCACAGGTTCAAATGGAGCCTGTTTGGTGACCACAACCTGTCTTTAAATTGCTCCAATAAAATTAAGTGAAGGAAATGGATAATATAATGTCTGAAAGCTTTGAGCATTTATGTTGCCCAAGAGAGATGTAAATAATGATGTAAGTATGTTAATTACTGCTGTTCAGAGCTTAAGCGGAGCATGCAGAGATGGTTTGACCGTTTCTCGCGGTGATGCGTGGCGTGTGTGTCTTGCGACAGGATAGCGTGCCTGAGCGCGCCCAGTGTGTACCAGAAACTGAAGCAGCGGAACGCGGACGCGTCGGCCGTGCTGCTGGAGTTCGACCAGCGCTTCTCCATCTACGGGGACGAGTTCATCTTCTACGACTACAAGAACCCGCTGTGCCTGCCGGAGGACGTGGCCCCTCAGAGCTTCGACATCGTCATCGCAGACCCGCCCTACCTGTCCCCGGAGTGCCTCAGCAAAGTGGCGCTGACGGTGAAGTTTTTGACGAAGGGCAAGGTGCTGCTTTGTACAGGTGAGCTATGGAGCCACCGGGGGTTCCGGCTGTCTTCTGGCTCCTGATTGCCTGTCTGATCAGCCTGAGTTCCTGTAGTATGCAAAAGGAAACTTCTCTCTGCGTGAGACTTGGTATTCTAGTTTCCATTCAGTCACTGTATGAACATCAGTGTGATATTGTTATCCCACTGAAACACTAATAGAAATTTTTCTAATCATTCAGCAACCTCTCTCTCTCTCTCACTCACTCACTCTTTTCCACAGGGGCTATCATGGAGGAAGAGGCAGAGAAACTCCTGGGTGTGAAAATATGCAGGTTCCTCCCCAAACACAACCATAACCTGGCCAATGAGTTCCGTTGCTATGTCAATTACCAATCTGCTCTCGACTCATGATGTGTGTTGACCACAACTGCTGGTCCCATCTCAACTTAGGACTTTTAGTTTGCAAGTTGTAGGAATGTTACATCACAAAGTCAAAAGTGTAAATTATCTCCATTTAATCCATTTAATAAAGTTTAATTTGTATTTTGAACAAAACTTGCAAATATCTGACAGTACTTTTTGCATGTATTTTACTACTTTAGGCTCAGCACAGTCAAAGTCAGCGGGGCAACTTAAGTCAGCGGGGCAACTTGCATGACATCAACACATTCAAAGTAAGGTCTGGAATAAGACCAATAAGAATTTTATTTCTAAAATTTTAAAGTCAAAGTCAGATCTAAAATAATTAAAACAACTTTTCTTTGTGTCGTAAAAGAAACCCAGTCTCTTCTGAATATTGTTTGTCACTACAAATACACTCCATTTACTGGTCACCACTATTCTAATTGCTCATAGTACATACTGTTTTGATTATGGTGGGGCAGAATGGGCATTGGAATGGTGACCTCAGATTCAGAGGGAGCGATGCTCATTCTTTGGACAGCAGATGGCAGTATGTGCCAAAAGGTTAATTTACCAAGGTGGTAATTTACCAAGGGAAATCTGGATCACTAAAAGTGACAGTAATTATACTTAAGACATTAAGGTATTTTCCCTAATTCTCACCGTCTTAATTGATGTTTACTTCTATACTTTTCCTTCTAAAACTGCCTTAGCTGCATTAATATTGCGAGCATTATGTCTTAGATGCATTGCCCCATTTTGGTGGCAGTGTAGTATAGTGGTTAAGGAGCAGGACTCATGGTTGAAAGGTTGCTGGTTCAATTCCCCACTGGGGCACTGCTGCTGAACCCTTGGGCAAGGTACTTAACCCACAGTTGCCTCAGTAAAATATATCCAGCTGTATAAATGGATAACATTGTAAGTCACTCTGGATAAGAGCATCTGCCAAAATGCCTAAATGCCAATTTGCATGCATAGCTTGGCTTTGGCTACCAATGAGTGCTTGATTCTGGAGAAGCCTTCTACTTTCTTGTCCAATGGGGGCATGCAGGTGCAACCCAGCAGGTGGAGGCATAGCTCTTGAAGGAATGGCACCTCCCACCCCAATGCAGCAGCCTGTGTGCCAGATAAAGCTGAGCACGTGGACAAGGGTACAGGGGTACTGTTGTATTTGATGTTGTCCTCAAGTGTGCTAAGTTTTTTCTAATACAAATACTTGTACTGGTGTTCATTCATGTTGCTAACCACTATATAAATATATGTGCACTTGTTGCTGGAAATCATTTCAATATGTTATAATGCTTCTACTGTTTACAAGTTCCCCTCAAGTATTTCCCTCAAATAAATCAGGCTGAAGTAAGTAGCTGTAGGGATTACTTTGTAAAATCATTTTTTTATTTTCATATTCGTTTAAATAGGCAAGTGAACAGGATGGTGATGCTCAGTTTTCAATCTGGCCACAAAGGAGAAAGGAATGGATAAATATAAATATTACAAAATAATGCCTTTACAGTATAACAACAGTCCTTTCCAAATGCACTGGATGGAGTTATCTCGGGAATATCATGGCTGGAAATCAAAGCTGAAAGCTTTTTACCGGGGTCAGGGGGGTAGCCACACAGCACCGATGGCGTTTCCAGCGCAGTTTGAAGAAGAAGTGAAATCTAATCACTTCTGGGAAAAGAGAGACCCTTTTGTTTCCAACTCTCGGAACAAACGCCGTTCTGGTCAAGCGCAGAAACAGAAGAGGGGAGCTCGGTTTTGTACAGGCTATCAAAACGGAGATCCAGAGTCTTTCTGAAAATGACAAACTGAAAGTGATGACTAAATATGAGAGCCCGTATGATTAAAAAGACTAACATTTAGTTCATTTAAAAAGATGCAGATGTTTGGTCCCTCATGACATTATACTCATTGTTCTGTTCAAATGGTTATCAGTAATTGAACTGGGTTTTAAATATCCAGTGACATTCCAGGTCTCTCTCACCCCGTTCCCACATCACATCCTTGGCTGTAACTTTACAGGGCACATACACTACAAGTGTTTGCCTGAAGACCCCTGTCAGGGCCAAAACACTTCACCTCTCCTCTGAGTGCTTCATGTGAGCAGGAATGTGCTGCTGTTTTTCATTTTCATCTTGAAATGTTTTTTTTTCCCCACTAGTGCCATTAATGTACCTATTAATATAAACACAGTGCCTTTAAAAAATTACTAGAAGTTCCAGGTGATCTGCATGTACAGTCGAGTGGATCACCGTTCTCTTAGAGTTGAATGTTAAATGCATGTAAGCCATGGATGAACAGGCCAGCTTACTCTGTACAACACGAATGCCTCCCGTCTTTAGAAAAGTCACAATAGAAACCAGACTAATGAATACACACTAAAGAATGCAGGGAAAAAGCAGGGTGATTTGGTGAGGTAATAAACAGATTGTCATATGCTATTCCGGCAGCAGGTCGTCTCCCAGCTCCTCGTCCGCAAACTCATCCTCCTCAGTGCGCTTCTTGGCTGCCGTCTTAGGCCTCTCCATCTGGGGGCCCAGGGGATCCACATAGGAGGCATCTGAATACAAACACAAGCATTATTCTATATTGGCTTGGCAGCTGACTTCATGCAAGGGCTCTGAATGGATAATAAACTAATTACATTCTTGACAGATGACTGCCTTTCCAAATTAAAACCAACGGTCTATAAAAAACAATTGTGACAACACCACAATGCAGCTCAGAGATGTGTGCTGATTCTTACAGAATTCAGTCAATTTAATGTAAAAATGGAACTTTGTTTAAAAATCTAAAACTCAACAGTATGTTACATTGTATTTCTTTCACACCCCAGGGTTTGGGAGAATCAGGGTTGTGGTACAGAAGCAGGAGACCCTCAGAGACAAAAACAGTCGTAACACTGTATTCAAAAGCCATAAACTTTCCTGTTAGGAATGAAAACGCTAAAATGAGGAGGCAAGCAACACTTCACACTTGCAGACAGCTGTGTCAAGGGAAGACACGCAACGTGAGACGCAGGCTTGCGTTCCCTTATAGATACAGAGGGAGGTGGTACTGAGACACAGAGAAAGGAGAGTGACAGCCCTGTCATCTGCATGGCAGAGGCAGAGATGGGGGTGAGACGCTCACCTATGTCCCGCTGGCTGCTGGCCTCGTACGGCTCGTTAGACCCGGGCAGGGCCCTCAGCCTGGCGCTCAGCCGCTCCCCCTTGGCACTGGTGCCATGGCTGCTGTGCCCGCTGTCTGAGGAAACACAGCCAGAGTCGCATGAAACCAAACACATTGGCATACCGACCGTCACTCAAGACCATCCCCTCACCAGAGCACAGGCAGAAAATCACACTGGCTCTCAGGCCAGAGCACTGCAGAATCTGGCTCTTTCATATTTCTTAGTTCGGGGAAAAGAGGGTAACATTACAGCATTTGGTGTTGCTAAAAATGCATGTAAGGTAGTTGCTGGCATCTTTTTTTCAATTTCATTGTTGGCATTTTACTATAATGAACAGTTTTGCAAAAGTCTCATATCCTTACAAAATACAAAACTTTAGCTGGAAATACTAAGTTCAATAATTCAAGCCTGCATGAAGTCATTTTTTATAACAATTTCAGGTGTTTCTGGAGTGAAGGCTCTCTGCTTCACATCTCTATGCAGAGGACTGATTAACAGAGAGAGGTTGGTCAGATGTGGAATTCACAAACCAGCCTCTGGAGGTCAGGTAACCATGGTCCCTTGCAGTGAAAACAGGGAGGAGAGGAGGCCAGATCTCCCAAGCTTGGGTAGGGGCCTCTCAGACAGAACAGTGATGTGAGAGAGGAGATGTGTCTTCCAGTAAAACTCACTCCCCTTTACAATCAACCTCCTCCTCACCTCCCATTATACATAAATGCAGTCATTAATAACAAAGCTCAGAAATGAACAGCCAGGCACTGTATTAAAATGTACATTTATAAATGCTGTGAATCGCCCTGTGCATGGCCAGGGGTCCCAGGTATTCTTTCTGAATAAATCAAACTCTACTCTGTAAACAGCAGTGAATTGTGTGTTATCACAGAGACACTCCACTTTTCTGAGGTGCAAAGCATTACCTCTGCCTTGCTCCAGTAGAGGACTGTGCCTAGTCTCAGGAAGAAAGACTGCAGAGAGACCAGCATGGAGAGGAGGACAGGAAGACAGGATCATCGAGAAGAGCAGTTTAGAAAGAGAACAGGAGAACATAAAACCCAGGGGCATGCTCATATTATATATATATATATATATATATATATATATATATATATATATATACACACACACACACACACACACACACACACACACACACACACACACACACACACACACACACACACACACACATACACACAAAACTGTAATTAGTTGAATCAGGCCTTGCCTCTGTAATGATGTCATATGTATTCCGTATAGGAGCTGCATTATGGCTAACTTGTGCAAAAAACAGGAATGTGTAATGTCGAGACTGTTAATTTCTGGGTGTATTTATCTGCCACTGTAGGCATCAAATGGACAGGTGTAGGGACCGGTGAACAGAAGTGAGAATTGTGTGTCCATGCAAATCAGTCTGAAGTTTGTTAGGAGGAAAGGCTCAGTGCAGATCTCACTGCAGATGTGTGGTGAAGAAAGCGCAGCTACGTTGTACATTATATGTGAAATATACTTTATTTATACTCAGAGACGCACAGCTGTGGGCCCGAGACCTGAAAAAACAACTGCTTTGTCTGTTTGTAATGTAATTAGAGAGGACTGTGCTGATTTTATACTTGGAGTGAAACCTAAATCTTAAGCAGAGCCCCGGGGCCTGGCCCTAACTCAGCCCTGACGCTGATGTAGTGGAGCTTCCACTGTGCCTCAGCTCTCAGTTACTGCACAGTCCTTTGCTGGGCCAAATGAGTTGTCTGTATTCAAAAAGCCCAGCGCAGCTGAAGTGTATTGGGTTATGCAGAGTGGCGTACCGTTGGCCTTCATAGGGGGAGTGCTGTTCGGGGAAGAGGAGCCCACTGGGGAGCAGGAAAAGAAGGTCACGCATGAGTCAAGGTTTTCAGAGCAAGAAGCGAGTCAGAGGGAAGGTTCTACCATAGTCTTACACAACACACACACACAGTCTGCCAGTCACACTATGAACATGTAGAGACTAGAGACTACAGTCTCGGCCACTGGTTAGATTCACCTGTGACTGAATTTGTGCTGCTCACCTGTTTTACCATCCACATCTGAGTTCCAGTAGGTTTAGAAAGGAAAAGACAGCAATGAATTTTGGGGCAGAGACACAAGGAATGCTAGATATACTAGTGCTGTCTCTAGATTTTCATTGGGAATCTGCAACTGTAAGGAATATGGATTTGTTTACTAAGAGCTAACTAAAAGCCTGCACCCATTCACAAAGGATTCTATAGACTAAGGTGCTAAGGTATAGACTAAGTGGAGGTGAAAAAGAAGAGTAAAAGGAGGAAAACAACAGTGTTGTTAGTCTTTCCTTTCAGGTTTCACCAAATAAGATGCACCTTACTGAATATACAAACATTTAGGGAATTAAGGGAATGATTATTCTAACCATTCATACACATTTATAGATAACAGATCAGAAAGACTGTCAGACTGACATAAATGGATGTAAAAAATCCTCAGTTGTGTGGAATTTAAGACAATTTATGTTGCAATGTGAGTCAGACCTATCCTGGTGTAATCTTATATATAAGAACGTTTACTAACCTAGGATTCTGCTGGACAACGTGTGAAACATGCAACACCAAAGTCAGCAAGGTCTGACACTACAATACCAACAATACAATGAAAGCATAGTGATGTGTTTCTTTTTTCTGTGTCATTGAGCAGGTTAATATAGAAAAGCACACTTTTCAGTATTAACCACAACACAAGGCCTTTGCACTGGGCCTCTTTTGTGTCTGAACGCCCTTCACATACTCTGATCTAGGGCTTCCAGTGCTGGTCCTGGAGGGCAACAATGTTTCCATTCAACCTGCAGTTTTATGCAATTAACAACGGAATTCAAATGGAGGTCGAATTAAGAATCTATCTGAGGGCACTACTGGTTCAGAGAGTGCTAAAAACATGCTGTACTGTGGCCCTCCAGGACCGCAGGTAACGAGCTCGCTCCGTTTCTCTCCGCACAGAGCCCTACCGTTGGCCCTCTTGGGGGGAGTGCTGTTTGGAGAGCTCACTGACAGGGAGCAAGTCCAGAGAGCAGGGGAGAGAACGACATGTGGAGTTGGAAATGGTCTCATGGAGACACACATGATGAAGAAAGTACAGTCATATCACACAGCCACCACCTTCACCGAGTTCCTATAAGCACCCTCCAGCAAGAAACAGCCCCAGACGCTCTGGGGCTACAGCATGCATGTCATGTCTGCCTTCTTGATGGGGCTTTATTAAATCTTACGAACAATTTGGAGCTTAAATCAACTCATATTAATGAATATGGATTGTCACGCCAATGAAGCATTTTTAATTTGAAAGTGAACAGAGGGCTCAGGACCGGAGAGCTGCTGCACTCACCACTGCTGGCACTGCCTTCCCTCCGCCCCCGCGCACTGCTCTCCCTCCCAGACCTCACCCTCTGCAGAGAGAGAGAGAGACACAGAGAGAGATGATTGGACAAAGAGGACATGATTAACACCTCCAGTCCTACTTTCCGCACATTACTGTTGGTCCCTGACCCGACATTTCAGAGCTGGGTTAAGGAGCACTTTTGTCTGATTCAGCCTTACACCTACATTCTCTCTCTGTCCCTCTGACAGTTCAGACGGGCCACAGAGTTACTGTAGCTACCTCAGAGAGACCTGGCACCTATTCTCTGTATTATTCACATGTTTTTGCCAGGCACAGAAGGGCTACAGGTGTTGAGGATGTGCAGGCCCATACAGGTCCAGTACAATATAGCCCCAGTCAGGGATATTTCAGAACATCTCAGTACAGCCTACTGTACCTGCTCCTTTTTCTCCTTTAGCTTCTCCACCTTCTTGAGCTTGGTGGCGTATTCCTGGACCTCCTTCAGCCCCATGTCAGAGCAGAGTCGCACCAGGAATCGCAGACCTGCAGGGAGAGGCACTCAGAGTCATCTCTCACACTCATCTCTCTGCACTCTGCACAAGCTACAGTGCCATTCACAGGGATACGTTACATTCCACGCTTTCAGGGAATTTTCGATGGATGTTTTTGTAAGTCTCCAGCGACTTCTGGTAGTTTCCTGCAAAAACAAAGCATGTGGCATATTCAGGTAGTTGAAAACAAAGGGGTTTTTTACCACATGTAATGCACTGAGCTCGTAATATTACTTAAGGGGCATTGTGATTGTTCAGATATGGTTGTATGGAGACAGACCAGAGGTGTGCAGGAGTCAGAGACACTCACCGCTCCGCCTGTAGCAGCTGGCCACCATTAGCTGCCACTTCACCTGCGTGGGCCTGTTTCAACAACCCCACAGTCAGAACACAACATAACAAAATGTACTACACACACACACACACACACACACACACACACACACACACAGTGTGTACATACTGAGAAATACACACACGAACACACACAGACATTCCAAAACACAAACTTTCCAAGCACACACATATAAATGTACGCATCCATACACACAGGCTTAACTAAAAAGAACAAACGTACATCTTCGCAATGTACACTGATGACTTACTGAATGAGGGCGGCTCTCTCAAAATACTGAATGGCCTTTTCACAGAACTGTGTGTCGATGTAATATGCTCCCAGCCACTCTATCACATCCATGTTTGATGGGAAATATCTGTAAGACTGGATCAAACAAAACCATTAGATATACTAATACATTACATTACATTACATTCATTTAGCAGACGCTCTTCCCCAGAACAACTTCCAGCACAAAAAAATTGAAGTGTATGCATTCAAGTTGAAATGGATACCCATAATCAACACAATCAACCACTACATTATAGAAGTGTTTGTTTAACTCTGTGTGACTGTGTGGCACCAAAAAACTGAAGGTTTCCATACTTCTCTCCATCCAGATTCAGTGTATTTCTGTTTGCCTTCACTGCCTGACGAAACAGCCCCCCTTAAAGGGCACTACAGTGAATAAAATGACTGACGGGTGAGTTGAGGGTGACCCACCTCATAGTAGTACTGGAAGGCCTGGGACTTGTCCCCCTCGCTGTCGTACAGCTCCCCCAGCTTGGCCAGCGCCTGGGGATCTGTGGGCGTGACGCTGATCAGCTGCATTAGCCACTCGATGGCCTGGTTAGAGTCCTCCAGCATCTCATATCTGTAATGCTCTGGTTACGAAATGTAACCTGACACACATCAACCACTGTGCAAGTGAAACGCTATACTGCTATGAATATGGTCACATGTAAGAGCCACACATGTGATTACAGGTCACTGTGTTGTGTGTGTTTCGGAGGGTTTGGCAAGGTTTGGTAAGGTGTCTCACGATTTAGCAGGGTTTGGTAGGGTGTAAAAGGATTTGGCAATATTTGGCCGGGTTGCGCAGGTGTTGGAATGGTTGGGCAGAGTTTAGAACAGTTTGATAGGATTTGGCGATGTTTGGCAGGGTTTAGTTGGGTTTGGCAGGGTTTAGTTGAGTGAGGCGGAAGGATACAGGTTGGTTATCTGGTACATGACTTGGGCGCTGTTCCTCAGAATGGCGTGGAGCTTGAGGAAGCAGTCCAGGGCCTCCTCCAGCCGACTCAGCTTCTTATAGGTCAGGCCTGGGGGCAGAGGGGCCACACAACAAAAGCAAGCATTCATTACAGTCATAAAACAAGACAGAGAACACAAAAAGTGCTTCTTACTGACTATGTGTCTCATTATTTTCTCTGTAGGATGTAGTTTTTCCAGAATATGATAACAGTTGTGGAGAGAGGAATTATGGAGTAAGTGTTGGTACAGTGGTGAAGATGACTGATGCAGGCAGATGGCTGACCCAGGTTGTACAGGGCCTCTGTGCAGGAAGAGTCATTCCTCAGAGCCTCCTTGTAGAACTCCGCTGCCTTCTCATAGTCGCGCCGCACAAACACGGTGTTGCCTTTGTTGGTCAGGGCTGCGGGGTTGTAGCGGTCAGCAGCCATGGCCAGGTCAGCGTAGCGGTCTGCCTGGTCAAAGTCTTTCTCCTGAGGGGAGGGTCAGGCAGTGAGTGACACAGCGCACCGTGGCAGTGACAGTACTATCTCATTCAGTGATAATGGGTCTGTCCTATGACTGAATGGATAAACGTTTACAGTTATTTGCATTTCGACAGAAGGCATCCCTAACAGACGGCTAGTTACATTATCTGCGTTTTCCATTGTATGTGCTGTAACAATGTGCTGTGGCGTGCTTGGCGGTGGTGTCTCACCAGAAAATAGAGGAAGGAGAGGTTGGTGGCCGCAGCACTTTTCACTCTGCTGTCCTTCTTCTCAAACATCTTCAAAGTCTCCACTGCCTGCAGAGATGGACATCAGACACACCTAAGACCAGCTCAGCGCTCATTCTGAAACCTGAGGTGGAACTCTGTGCCTATGCAAGGGCAAGGCCAGCGTATCCTTCCACAGCGTCCACAGAATTTAGAGTCTGAAGTAGATGGGAGTGTCTAATGCACTGAAGTGACTTTTGTGTACAAGAAAAACAGTTTTGGTTCATTTGGTGAACATCTGGTGGAGGCATACTTCTATACATACATTACATTATTGTCATTTTGCAGGCGCTCTGATCCAGAGCGACTTATATAGTTTACAATTTTTTCATTTATACAGCTGGATATTTACTGAGGAACTGGTGGGTGAAGTACCTTGCCCAAGGGTACAGCAGCAGTGCCCCAGCAGGGAATAGAACCAACAACCTTTTAGTTACTAGCCCTTTACCACTACACCACATTGCTGTAATCCTATATATAGGATTCCTTATATATAGGATTACTGGTCCTATAACAAACCCTTATATATAGGATGACAGATATTATACAGTTTTATAGCAGCCCCTCTTAAAAATGAGAAGCTAATGGAAGCCTGGATTATCCGCCTAGAGATGGAACTGATGAGATCAATGGAACTGCTGAGTTTGTGCTGATGCCTGGATTATTCATTTGCATTTTTTTCCAGGAAGGTTATAAATGCAGGAGGAAAATATGAGGAGCAACATCCCACACTGGCACCTGTACGTAGAGCTGTGTCATAGTGTAAAGTGGAATTCTTTCTTGGACTGAATAAAACAGTTTAACTGCTGGGATTTATTGAGGCAGTTGAAAATGGCGTCATCTGGAGAGATCCAGGTCAGAGTAAGTGAGGGGTTGGTGCCCTTCAGGGCCACGGACTTTCTGATTTTATAGGGGGCTCTGCAATGCTTATTTAGACCTGGAACACTGGCTGTACGATCTGTCTCTGATTCCTTTCCAAATATACAGAATGATGAGCTTCTCCGAACCTACACTAATACAAGATGTCCAGAAAATACAGGGAAAAGCAGCCTCGGTTCTAAGCAGGGGGAAAACAACCACTCACACTGACAAACAATCACACGTACCTCCACCTTAAGAGCCATGCAGATGGACAGAGTGGAAAAAAAGACAGAACAAGGTGCAGCACACAGTGAATGAAGAATACATTAACAGGGACAGTGGCAATTTGCTGAGCCTTCTAAAGGTTAAAGTGAAATTACAAATGAAATCTAATTTAGATGAACACACATGCCATGCACATGCACTGACTTCGGGTGTTCTTACCTGATTGAAATCTCTCTGTCTCAGGTAGGTAATGGCTTTGTTAATTTCTAAATCGTTGGCCAGCTCCACATATTGAGAGGTCTTTACCATTTCTACACACCTACAAAAAAGTCATCAGTGTTAGACGACAGCGTAAAACTGAACATGCTTTTATAGTGACGAATGAGAAGGTTTTACTATATGAACAATACTTTGGCACATTTACCCAACAGTCTGCTGCATCTGGAGATTTTTACACTCACCAGTCGAACCCTGCTGCGAATGATCCTTCGATGACCGGCGCAATGAGTTTTGCAGCTGTCATGATGAATTTCTCTGCCAGCGCCTTCCTGTGGTGGAAAGAAGCATTGCACCTTGAGTCTGCATGGCTAGTCATTTACGCCATGTTTACATTAGGCAGGGGAAAAATCTCAGACAGGACATTACTTTTCTCTTTCCATTTGGTGAAGCTGGTCATTCTTTATGGCTTCAATCACAAGGTTGGTGTGTGGGTCGTCCTGTGAGGGTAAAATTATGAGTCACATTTTAGGATCTGAGCAGAATCTCTTGTCACGCCTGCACTAACCTCTTCCACAGCCATTTACAGGGTCTGCATGTATACACATATTGCCCAGTCATACTGCTTTCCTGTATACATGAGCGCAGGGCACAGCTCAGACCCTTTCAGCATTATAGAGTGCTCACACTTGGAGAGATGTACTTGTCCTCCTCATCGATGCCCAGCGGGACGGAGATGAGTTTCTGGAAGGCTTTCTTCATCCTGTCTCGGTCCCCGATGGCGTAGTAGCACAGGATGAGGTTGTACCCTGTCTTTATGTTGGGGCTCTCGCTCATGATGTGCTCCAGCGAGGTGATTGCATCCGAGTACTTTCCGATCCGTATGAATACCACCGCAATGTTCTGCATGATTTTTATCCTGCAGAGGCGAGAGTATCACTGCTAATCCCTTGCACTTAACTGTGCATCACTGCTAACCTCCTACACTTTACTGTACATCCCTACTAACCCCAAGCACTTAACTGCACATCACTACTAACCTCTTGCAATTAAATGCACACCACCGCTAACCCTCTGCACTTAACTATGCATGACTGGTAACCTCCTGCACTTAACTGTACATCATTACCAACTCCCAGCACACATCACTGCACTGCACAGTATATCACTGCTATCTTTCTGCATCACGCTGCATAAAATCTGTGAGGAAACAAAGCTATGGAGAAGTGAGGTACGGAAGAGCCAGCTCACCGAAGCTCCTTGTGGGCATTTGAAATCTGGTCCAGAGCCATGCGGTAAAATTTGATGGCTTTTGGGTAGTTCTTTTGTTTGAAGTAAATATTTGCCATGTTCACTTTTAACAGTCCTGCAAGCCCAAAATAGACAAATTTAGAAGCACAGGCACCGCCATGTTTTGTCACATCATTCAAAACTACAACATAATACAGAGCACCTGAATGCAAGATCTGATCACCATAAAGTCCCAATCAGGTCTGTAGAGCCATATCAGTAATAAAAAGTCAATCACATTAAATTGATTAATGAATAAATAATGATAGATTTCAATGAACAGCAAACCCTGAATACCTGTGGCATTGTATCCATGGTGCATTCCTACATATCCACACTCAGTACATTTAACAAACATTCACTCTAGTGTTCAATCACAGGTCCCGTTCCCCTTCCGCCGTTTACCTGCATTGCTGAACATCTTATTCTTCACAATGACCTGGTAGGTGTTCAGGGCCTCTGGGTACATGTCGTTGTTGGCGTACTGGTTGGCTAAATTAAACAGAACCTGGGCAAGAAGAGAAAATCATTTCTAAACAGTCTGAGACACTTCTCTCTGACAGTGCCTACACATGCACTAGATTTGAACCCGCAATCCACCTTTTCCCTAACTGCTAAAGTTAACTATATATTCCACACTTTACGATGATGCGTGTTAACATCATTGGTTAAAATTAATTAAGACTCTACCTGTCACAGAATCTCAAATTACAATGGAGGAGTGCCCGAGTACTATATACAGTATTAATTTTGTATAAATATTTGACTTAAGATTACAAATGTATATACAATCTACAAATCTATCCCTTATTGTGATGTTCCTGTGCTCAGAAAAGTTCAGGAAGCCCTACTGAAAACATTGAGTCTGCAGGAAAACAGGAATCAATTCATGATGATCCCGTTAACATCAGGATTTCTGTAAATACTTGTATCATAAAAGCAGGGACTATATGAATTTGAAATGTTTCATTCCTGACAATGTTTGTTTTATACCTGAACATACACTGCCTTCCTGTAAGCTGGGCATTAATGTCTAGAAAAAGGAAAAATGTGATCATTGGTTACTGTATATTGCATGCATGCGTCAAACCTGCCCAGGGGTGGGAAGAGTGAATAAAACGAATCACTCACAGAATAGGTGAGGTCTAGGTTGATGTGGTCAGCCGTGCCTGTCTGCTCCCTCTGTCTCACCAGTGCCCTCTCCTTCCGCCCTGCCTCTTTGGCTTTTTCCAGCGACTAAGAGAGGAGACACACAAGGCGCCATGTTGGATCAACACAACACCAAACAAGTGCACTAATGAAGGATGGAAGAGAGGTAAAAGTAATTCTTACAGGGAGCTCAAACACATTGCTGTTCCCATTTAGCTGCTAAAATCCTCTGCATCTTGACTGATAAGGAAAACCAGGTTCTGCTTACTGCACAGATGAAAGGAAAAGGTGAAACACGGGGGAGCTCTCACCAGCTGAAGATCGCCACGGCCATGAGCCATACAGCTCTCCTCGATCAGGTCATTCACCTTCCTCTCCAGAATCTTCATCTTCTCTTCAGGCCTGAAACACAAGTTTGTAAGAGCTGTGTCCATCACACTGTCAGACACCACCTCCATGCACATTTCCTTCCATACCCGCCCGCATTTCCACCAGTATTTATGTTTTCAGAGTGCATATGTGTACTTTCATCAGCACATACATGATGCACTGATTAGGGCATGTAAGTGATAACACAGCAGCGGAAATGAGCACCACTATTGCATGAAAATCTGAAATAATCCATTTGACACAAATGTAATAAAACCTACGTGTCCTCATTTTTTGTTTCTAAGGGAGGTGCAGGTCCTTTGGACTGGCCCAATGGGTCAAATGCAGAGCCTGAAAGAGACATGAAACAGCTGTTCGAAAAACATCCCCATACCAAGTAATATAAGACTGCAGTAGCTCTAACAGTCACTGTACACTGTTCCATACTCACTACTCCTCACTGCCCTGTGCTGTAATCACCTCTCCTCACTGCTGCCCTGTGATGTGTTAATTACTCTTGTAACAGCATAAGAGCCTCCGTCTCCACCTCTCTCCCCTGGGGGCTCACCTCTGGCCATGGCTGAGGAGTACCCGGCTGCTCGCACCGCGGTCATAGGCCGAGCTGTGCCCTCCTGTCACAAAAAACCACACAGAGATACAGCGTTATGCCCCACCATAGACAATTCTTTCTGATTATTCTGTAATGAGGCCTTTCATTGTTATATGCAGTACTGTAGCAGCAGTGTTGCCACCTAGTGGTTCCCAGCAGGGGACTCATTACATGGGAAATGAATGTGAAAGGGTTGATGTCGATTCTCCTACCTGCACAGCACCTGTCATTGGTCGACCCAGAGAGGAGGCCATAGGTACCCTTGACTTCATGATTTTACATCATGAAAAATAGACAAAAATCAATCAATCAACTATTAACATATAAAATGGTCCATTGTGAACAATGTAAGACCTGTGTTATTGCATGCATGTTGTGTCTACCAAATTTATGTAACACCTTAGTTTGCTTATTCTACATCAGAAATTCTAAGAATGTCCTCTTCAAAAATCTGCTCTCATCACCACTCTCCTTCTGCCCCTAAGTACTGAGAGATATCAGTACATATGTAATATTTTTATGCAATATTCTATTTTTTACACTTTATATACTCAATCTACATTTGTGGTTTCACAATGTTTGTCATTATGTAATAAATGTTTTTCATTGATTGCATAATGCATTCAGTTGCAAGGATTTACTGAGCATTTCAGAGCAAAAAATTGGAACTAACTGCCGTAAAAGGGAAACTTTTAGTCATTCTCCTGGATTGTGAATATGACATTGTCCTTCATTTTCAAAAATTCCAATAAACTTGTTCTCAAACTGTAAAACAAACAAATACTAGTGTGTTCAGTGACATTAAAGCAGAGCTAAATGACCCAAAAAGCAGCTGTTAACAACCTATCAGTCAAACTCACCCCAAATGAGGTACCCAAGGCCCGTCCTCCAACAGCTGTACCAGGAAATTTGGCAGTCATCTGAAAAGGAATTTACAAATTATTAAAAATTATATGTATAAATTATATAAAAGAGTATTACACACAGCTCTGCCGCACAGTAATGTAACTTACCGGGGGCCGTCTTCCATGGCTTGTCCTGACAGCCTGCTGAAAGCCAGCATCGTTGTCCAGCTCCTGGAAAGCACACTTATGTCAATGTTGCTGAGCAGAATTTTCTGAACAAAAAAATATTTCAGTCTCATAGGTCATAATTAAATCATATTTTGGAGATCTGTAGAAATTACATGTAGTTGCAGTGAGAAAACAGAGAATAATATACATTTATAGGGTGAGTGTTGGAAAATTACCTCAGCATCAAATGTAGGATTGTAATCATTGTAACCAGAATACAGATCATCTTCTTCTTCAGCTGCTAGATGTACATGCTCCATCATACTGTAAGGCAGTAGAAAATATTATGCCATTCCTGTATCACTTATTTAAATTGTGCACTGTACAAATATATACCTAATGCACAAACGCATTGGTTCGTTAGGCACATTTATATGCAAACTCAAAATAAGAAAATATAAATATATAGACAACAGTAAGAAATTGTAGCTAACTGCACAATCGGCAAACTGTTAATTCACTAAGATATATTTTAAAACAAGTAGTTAGCTAGCTAACGTTAGTTAACTAGATATTCATGATAGACAGAAAGAGGCAGAGGAAAAGAGACAGAAAGCAGAGGAAAATTACACTGAAACATGAAATATGCTTAGACCTAGCTCACATACTAAGCAACACAGTGTCGTGTTTTCATTATTTGAACATGCTTAAAAGATTGTTAGCGATCCCGCTATTTGTTCGCTACTATTAGCCTTGCAACGTTAGATAAAGCATGTTACCTTGCCAGCTAACTATGTATTACAGTTGAAGAAAAAAATTACAAGTAATCAAGAACAAAATGCAGCCAATTGTCAAAACACTAACAAACGCAACGTTAAGAACTCACATTTTTTCTGGTATCAATTTGTTGACACGCACAAATCCATGGAAGCTGAGCCCCACAATGCAATGCGGGCTACGTGCGTTTCTTAACTATTTGGAGCCTGTGATTGGTAAAAAGGCAGGTCAGTCTTGTTTCAGATATTTTTATTGGCTAAGAAGTAGGAGGCAGTTGCTAGGATACAACAAAGTCGCTTGAAGTTGTAGCCGGAAAGTGAAGAAAGCTCAGTTGTGCAAAATATCGTTGGTTGCGAAGGATTTCCATGTAAAATATTGTACAGGAGTGCAGAATGGTTGATTTATGTCATTCTATGTAAATTATTTATAATTAATGTTTTGGTGTAGAAATTATCACAGCAAACCCTCCCTCACTCTTTCCTCAAGCATGCCTGAGCCTAGCATCGATTACTCCAGAGGCTTAACCATTGATCATGCTAATCCCTTCATCCTTCACTTTAATGGATGGATGTCTTTTAGCTCGTGTTTTAGCTTTTGAGCAGAAGCTGTGTCTTCTGCAAGGTGTGTAAAACATGGGTCTTAGAGCCAGCGACGCACCTATTTACCAGTGTGATTTAATGTGACATGTAGTGTGATTTTTGTGGGATTTGTCAGCTATATCCTAGATTTAATCGTAAATCCAGGGATACCCAAAATCTTTTAACAGTTAATTATAGTAATGAAGATTAACTTTAGCAAATGATATACACGACACTAGATCTGGAATAACGATACAGGGAGCCTCAAAATATGGCGACATGTGGCGTCATATCGGATGCCAAACTTGGATTTTGTAAGATAGTCGGGTCAGTAGGCGTAACGCTTTTTGCAAACAGCACTCGTTAGCGATCTGGTCATTCAACTGGCAAGATCGTTTTGCAGGGACACTGGGAGAATGAGTACGTCCACGGGAAAGATTATTTCTGTAATTGGAAGGTAGGATAATTAATTCTAAAGAGAATTCACATGGCTAGTTAGCTACCTCATTATTAAGTGAGCAAGCTGAGCTAGGCTAGCAAGCTAGCAAACTAGAACTTCGACCTTTGGTCTGCAGAATGTAACGTTAACTAAGTTTGAAGTTATTTCGCTGTCAGATCATACGACCATGTATTGAATTGGATGGTTAAGGATAAGGAGAGTAATCTTAATGCAGCTGACTCCTGCCAGAACTTGTAAAGATATTCATTTACAGTATATTAGCTTTGAATATATACTGCACTGGCATGCCTGATACTGAAGAAAGACATTGAGGATGCAGAGCTGCGGATGTTTTGAATCTATTGTGAATGTGAATCTTTGCAGTGTTTGGACTGTTTTATTTCAGTAATAGTTCTGGCTTTGCACCTTTCTGCTTGCATATCATGATCATGTGACTATTTCCCTTTTTGACGAGGTGGTTAGTTTTTTTAAGAAAAACATTCCACATCCCGTGTCCTGCTTCCTGTTACTGTGCAAAGCTCATCAGGTTGAGAAGTTTATATCCATAGTAGTGAAGAACACCCAAAATCTAGCCCAGCAAAGCTGTAGATCCAAAACAACGACTTGTCTAATGTGTCTTTGTAGCACACAGATGATAGGTAATTGGAAATATATCATAATAAATCTGGCATTTTAACTTCTTACCCCATTTCTTACAGTTTATGATGAATAAAGTTTGAACTTCATGTCAATTCAGAGTGCTTCTTTCAACTAATCCAGTTAGCCATAACATTGACCAATGTTGCTAAAACACATTTGTAAATTACCGGTCAAAAGACTTAATGATCATCAATGAAGTACAAATTAGAGCTGTAACAACAGGAAAGAGATTTTGTGAGTTTTTGTACTTTTTGTGTTTCAGTGGGCTGATTGGACGATCATGGGCCATGGTGTTTCTCAGTGGAGGATATAGGGTGAAGCTCTATGACAACCAGCCGGGACAAGCCGCTAGGGCCATCGAGGAAGTCGGGTCAGTAGAAAAAAAGTCAAACATTAACAAAACATAAGAGACTGTTACTGCAGTGGCACCCAAAACCTCTTTAAACTGGTTAGCCACTGTCACTTGACTCAGGCCTCAATGAAGAATGATGTTTTTAAAGGTTGAGATAGTAAGTTGTTGTGATCAGGGAATTTAACATGTTAGAGCTGCATCTGAAGGACATCCCTTACTACAGTGTACTTCTGAAGCTGGCTCTTTCCTGGAGCTGGTCATTGTGCGGGTCATGACTCTGAGATGTACAGTCAGAGCTCTGAGGGCTCTGAGGGTGGCTTCAGTTCTTGACAGGGAATTAACCATAGTAACACTTGTTGCACAGACAACATTTGTGTAGTATTGGATATATTAAGGTATGATCTCTCTCCATATCTGTGTGGTTGCCTTGGCTGAAATAAACAAAGGGAGGTATGCTGGCCAGTACCAGTCTTAATAGGATCAGCAAACCTGTCGCATAAGCAACAGTAGCATCAGAACGTATGTTTACACCACATGGCCAGCTGTTGTTTTCCCTCAGCCAATTTGACTATAACTGAAGGCCTGGTGATGGGATGAATTATGAAGCTGTTCTCGCACACTACATTACCTTTGACCTCTGTGTAACAGGTGAGTTGTTAACTCCCTGTTCTTCAGTAGGAAGACCCTAAGAAGAGTAGATTAATCTTTATTCTGGATGTAGGAGCCTCTTGGTAAAAAGTTTTGTTTACAACTCTCAGTTCATTCCACCATTCACTGATCTATTCCATGGAAAGGGGTGCCTCTATACTTTTTTTTCCTAATTTTCATAAAAATGCTTTGCCCTAAAATGTGTTTCAGTTACTGTGACACACTACTTTTGGCTGCTGATGTCATAAATAGTTACTTGCATTTGCATTTGCAAGGCAACAGTCTTAGGGACTGCCTTATATTGAGCTCCTAGGATTAGGTCAGAGGACTGGCTCTTCCTTATTGCTTTTTCTTTATTTGATGGTTTTCACAGCTGTGACTTTTAAGCAACTTGGTTTTGTTACCAGATATAAGACTTGAAAGAACAGTATGATAGCAAGTTGATACAATACCTTTGCTTTTGCATACTGGTTACTGTGATTCACACTTCTGAGCGATCTAAGGATTTTTTTTTCACCTTTTAGACTGTATATGAACCACTGGTAGAAAGTTAGTCCCATTCTCTAAAGTGTAAAACAACACTTTGAAGATTGAACTTTGTCTTACATGTAAATGAAATATGTCAGCTATTCTGGTTGCTAAGCATTGAACTAACCTCAGCTTAGCAAACATGTGAACCTCTGTATTGATAGTAAATCTGTTACAACTGGCATTTTCAAACCAATTTAATCCCTAAAAATAACTTATCTTAATTATCTTAAATCCACGTCCAGTGGGAAGACTGCATTGCTGGTTTCAAAATCAAGTCACAGAAACGCAGGGCCCTAATTATTAGGCTTGTGCTTTGCAGTTTACTAGTTGCCCTGTCCACCATGAGGAAAATCTTTGCAGTTACCCATTGTGGACAGCAGGGGGCAGAGCAGAACCTTGCTTTGTAGCTCAACAGGGACGAGGATCCTGAAGTGTCTCATCCATTCTTATACATGATATTACTGTCACCTGTTTGGCTTGCACTGACTGTCTCACAGCTCTGCACATTTCAGCCAGCATTCCAGACACTTCAAAACCTGCTCCTTAATTAAACCATTCAAATATCCACTTTAAATATTATTTATTTCCCTACCATGCTTCACTGAGAAGTACAGACATTGTGAGACCTCATGGGAAATTTGGATGTGTTAAAGATGTAGAAAATGTCTCTTAGTTTCAGTTTCTGTAGGTATTATGGGACGTAGGCTTGAAAACCAACCCAATAGCATTCATCACATTTGTCCATCTCAGGCCTTTGCTGTGTCCTGTGGGGCCTGTTGGAAAAGTATTCAGTATGTCCCATAGAACATGCCGTGCCCGATGACTTTATTCATTCCCAGTCCAATGACGAAGCATATTTCCTTATTTCTTAATCCTTTTTCTGTTACCATCACCTTGGGGTTATTAGTGCTCTTATCTCTTGGTAAGGGACAAAACTCTCCTTTAGTAATTTAGACAGGTGGTGGTATATTAATATTGGCCTGTTGGCCATGGTTCACTGTTACTGTATACAAGGTTGTTGTAGCAACTACTTTCTCTTTCCTTCTGTGTGTGCGTCTGTGTGTGCGTCTGTGTGTGTGTGTGTGTGTGTGTGTGTGTGTGTGTGTGTGTGTGTGTGTGTGTGTGTGTGTGTGTGTGTGTGTATTAACCCATGTATGTGGTCCACAGAAAGCAGCTGGAGGAGTTGCAGCAGGCCCACATGCTGAGAGGGGAGCTGAGTGCTGTAGACCAGCTGGCCCTGCTGAGCAGCCATGATGACCTCCCCCAGGCACTAGAGGGAGCCTTCTTCGTCCAGGTGCATACCCACCCCAACACTGGGTCACCCTGGACCTAGAGAACCACAGGAGCTTTTGCTGCATGTTAGTTCTACACTGTATCAAACATTCAAAGTCAGTGGTTGGATGAAACAAAAATCACCTTTTGCTGTTAGGTGCCCATCAGCTTTTGACCAGGGTCAGGACGTGTATTTGGTCGGAAGGTTCATTTGCTATTGGGTCTGGGCCTGAATAGCCGGTTGCCTTAATAATAACACCTGAATAATGACTGGAATGACAGGTTTTTTCACCTGTGGCCCACCAAGAGAAACTGACCACCATTGAACAGTATAGAGCTGACATGGAGCAAGAGACCAACAGTGGTGCCTGGAGACCTGACATCTGTTTCAAGCAATTGGCGTTGTTTCATGTCATAGAGAGGGATGAATCATTATATCCATAGCAAGAGTTTCATTCTCCATTTTTTTTTATTTTAAAGTTTAATTTCCCTTTTTTCCCCTCCACACAGCCGGCAAGCCCCCAAGGCCCTACACCCCCCTAGAACTTGTTGCTTTAGTATGTTTGGAACAGTGCAGATACATGTAACAATGTAGTATGACACAAGACTAGTGACACGTTTTGTCATTCAATTGAGATCAGAAATGGAAGTATGATTAAAGAAAAGAGAACAGACCTGACAGAAGAGAGAACAACTGATCCTCTTTGTATGGATGACACCTGCCACCTCAGCTAAAATGCCAATAATGTAATGACACGGACTGGTGTGTGCATTTTTACTGAGAGGCTGACACTCAGGTTACACGTGGGCCACAGTCCTATTATTGCATGTTCTCCCTCCGTGGGGAAGCGAACGATATAGGAACGAGGGGAACGTGTGTATGTGCGCATGTGCATAACGAAGGTCCTGCCCCCCGTCACACTGGCTTCCTGGGACCTCGCTCTCACCAGTGGGCCCTCATTGTTCTGTGTGAGGCCGCCCCGTGGAAGTAGGTTTCTCATAAATGTGAAATATGTCAAAGGGTGCAGGGCCAACGCTCAACCTCAGACCTGCGGGACTGTCACATGCCCTCCGCACAAGGCCTTCGTACTCACTGCTACTACAGCCTGCCCGCGCCCCCCAACACTGAGTGCTGTTGTTCTGCTCCTGGCTCAGAAAGTTGGATTATTTTAAGAAACAATATGCGCCATTTTAATGCTTTCAGAACAGGATGGAAGGGGAGCCAAAAAATGAACATGGATACATTTGAAAGAATCTCTCCTCCCATTCTCATTCTTTTGTCTTACAGAGTGAGTGGAAAGAGACGTTTCAGAGGAGTTAGAATGCGCTAGCTCCTCCATTGATGTAAATCTGAGCTGAGTCTTTTCCCGTGCCCTTTGGTTAAATTACACTGTGTATGTTTTCACAGGAGGCATCAACCCCCAGTTTGATTAGGTAGCTGTAAATCCATCACTTTTGCAGACCACATTACTTGGATTTATTGTAGGTTTTTACAGCCAAAAAATCTCTTGGTATGTTACCCACCCAGCAGGTTTTTTGAATTGTCCTAAGTTATTATGGCACTAGTCTACCATTTTCTCAAAATGGAAACTGTTGTACGTGTTGAGAGTTGGCCTTATTTAAAAGACAGATGTAAGTTCTTTGCACTGGTCACTCCACAGATGAACGTTTCCCTTGAGTAATAAAAAATGCCTCTTACTAAATAGGGACAGATGAACTGTCCAGGGTCAGTACCTTTATGACTTGCTACTCTTGCATGACTGAATCTGGGAATAAGCTCTGAGCCAGTTCCCCTTCTCATCCCAGCTTCAGAAGGTAATGACTGTGAATGCCAGTGGGGCAGGGCTGATGACACGGTACCAGGGGGAGTGGCCTGAGGGTGTGAGGAAGAGTGGTGTGTGCATGGAATTGTAGATATTGCAGCCTTGACACCATTGACACAATGATGTGTTTCCTATATTTACAAGGATTTTTATACAATCGTTCACTAACATATTTGGGGGAAATACTGGTAAAGAATGTAGCTGCTGTAGCTGATTGTTGAAGAAAACTGTTAATCTTATTAAAATGATCTTAAGATCAATAAGATGATTTTTTCATTCTGTACAAACACAAATGCAAATTACATACATACATACTCGAGCAAACATAAAGAAAATGAGAGATAATTGGTGATTGTGCACATTTACCCATCTATGGTTAGGGTATATGAGCCCTGCTGTTTGCCACAACCACTACCACTTTGTTGGAATCCATCTCTATCAGGGTAATGTAAACTGCTGAATTATACATCTAACACACACTGTGGTATTACCAGCCGTCCTGGTGCATTTTAGCTTTTTTTTAGGGGAAGTTATTTGCCATGTGATTGCCAAGCTCCTACCCCTGGATGAGTGGAGTGTCACTACACTGGTTACAATGGTTTTTAGTTAGAAGAAATATCAGTCAAATGGAACAAATGTTGGCCTATTTGACGCTCTCCAAGCAGCGACTGAACAGAGATTACTGTAGCAAACTGTTTTGCACTTTGTGTGTGTGAATGCGCCGTGTTTGTTTTGAGATGGCAGGAGTGCGTGTTCGAGGATCTGGAGGCCAAGCGGAGCGTCTTCCAGGCGGTGGAAGGGTATGTGGGAGAGAGCGTGATTCTGAGCAGCTCCACCTCCTGCCTGCTACCCAGCGACATCTTCTCCCGAGTCCAGAACAGGACACGCTGCATCATATCCCACCCGGTCAGTACTGCAATGCCCCTCCCTCTCCCATCCGTCAGTACTGCAATGCCCCTCCCTCTCTCCTGTCAGTACTGCAATGCCCCTCCTTCTCTCCTGTCAGTACTGCAATGCCCCTCCCTCACCCATCTGTCAGTACTGCAATGCCCCTCCCTCTCTCCTGTCAGTACTGCAATGCCCCTCCCTCTCTCCTGTCAGTACTGCAATGCCCCTCCCTGTCAGTACTGCAATGCCCCTCCCTCTCCCATCCATCAGTACTGCAATGCCCCTCCCTCTCTCCTGTCAGTACTGCAATGCCCCTCCCTGTCAGTACTGCAATGCCCCCTCTCTCCCTGTCAGTACTGCACCCTGTCCTTCTCTCCCATCAGTATTGTATCCCCCCATCAGTACTGCACTCTCCCTCCCTCTCTCCCACCCAGTGAGTACTGCATCACATCTCTAATTCTTTCTGGGCATGCAAAAACAAAACTGATAATAATTTGCCTGCCCTCTGTCTGTGGTAGCACATAAGCCATCATTGGATGTACAACTCCTCTGATCCACACTCTTCATTTCTGCTCAACCAAAGGCCTGTTACACTGTCACTCACTGTTACTCCTCCGCTGCCACTGTGTAACCAAACTTCACTGGATTTTTACAGTTCTGTCAGAGAGGAATTCGGGGTGAGACCTGGGTGGACTTTGGCCACTCTCTTGAATTCCTAACCACAGAAATCCCTTTGTTATCCACAAGATGTCATGACTCAGAGCCATGCTGCAAACCCCACTATTGGCAGGTGTAAAATTCTGACTGAATGTTAGACTGGCCCTGTATCAGAATTGGATGATCCTGTGTAGTGAAGGTTTGAGGCTGTTGGTGTTTCACCGCGGTTTTGAGGTGCTCAGAGGTGGAAAACCCCGGCTTCAGAAAGTAAAAGTCCTGCCACGTATTTGTTCCACCAATGCACTACACCAGCTGAATTTAATTAGCACAACTCTTCAGCCAGGTAGAGGAGCTAATTAGTGAAATCACCTTGTTTAGTGAATGGCTAGAACAAATACATGGTAGGACTTTTACTTTCTGAAGCCGGGGTTTTCCGCCTCTGGAGGTGCTACATAGAAAACCTAACAACATAACCGTTCTTACTACTGAAAGAGAGAACATTGCTGCACCTCTTCTCTGGGCTTCCAAGAGCCAACTTACTGGTGCACACACACATTACTGAAACAGCAGATATATGTGCAGTCAACATAAAGAAATAATCAGTGAATGATTAGTGGAATCACAGCAGCAGTGATTACACAATACATTTGAATGGCAGCATCACAGAGATAAAGCCACAGATAACTGCAAAAGCCTTAGCACCTGTAAATGTGATCATTTCCTACCATCTTTTTCTGATATAATAAATGTATTTATTTACTAAGTAAATTTCTAAGTCAGCACTTGCTCATGTATGGATTCCTAAACTGTAAAATTTGACAAAATTATCTTCTGTATGTCCACGTGTAACTGACCTGCTTCCTTCAAAGATGCCTAAAACCATTCCACCCCCCTCTGAAAAAGACCACTGATTGGATAGAGAGGTTGAATTAGTTCAGTGACGAGCAAGAGGTTCATAACATTTGATGACTGGAAAGACCCCTGCCCACCTGGACTTGCTGCACAGCAGGGGGCGCTGTGGGCTCTCTCCTGGGTAGGTCTCAGTGGTTGAGGCCAACCAGGCTTTGTCAGGTGGGCATTTAGATATCCGGCCTGACACAAGGCCAGGTACCGGAGGTCCACCATTACCCCGGGAATTAGCATCTTAGCATTGATACTCACCCTCAGCATCAGCACTGTGCCAGCTGGACCAACACGCCAAGACAGATGGGCATCTTACCAATGCCAGGGGAAGAATCAGGGCGTCAGGGAGGAAGTTCCACTTAACCAGTCAATATACACTGACCACCAAATTTACTTATATTCCTGATCTTCCTTAATAGGAAAAAACACGGTAAAACAGAGAGAATGTACACAATGGATCATTTCTCTGTTTAAAAAGTGTTAAAACATTAAACCCATTGACAAATTGTTAATTTTGCTTGTGATCCAGTGGAGCACAAGGTAATTTTCACCAACCTGGAGTATCCCTGAAGTGTAAAAGATCCATAACTGTACATTTGCTATCCTTGTAGTTGAGCTGAATGTGTGCGCCCCCCCACACACAGGTGAATCCTCCTTACTACGTGCGTCTGGTGGAGCTGGTGCCCCACCCGGAGACGCTGCCCGCGGTGATGGACCGCACCCACGCCCTGATGACCCAGGTGGGCCAGGCGCCCGCCCGCCTTAGGAAGGAGGTCGACGGCTTCGCCCTCAACCGCGTGCAGTACGCCATCATCGCCGAGTGCTGGAGGCTGGTGAAGGTCGGAGAGGGCGGGGATTCGGCTGTGTACTGTGGGTAGTTTTTTGCTTAGATATCCTAATGGTGATGCCATACATGGCCACGTAGTAAGCAAGTACTTCTCTGTGTTTGTTGGGTTGCACAGAATAAGGAAAGTACAGTACACAGCTTTGGGACATGCACAGTCACTCAAAGTTTCTGGTAGGCCGCTCAGTTATGTACATCCACTGGTTGCGTGTGTGCTGTTTGCTTTTTTGTGTAAGTTCCGTAAGTTACTCCTATCTCCTGCTTTTGTCAAGGTGTGTTTTTGCTGTGGAGGTCATATTGTTCTGGTGTGCCTGTCTTATTGCGCTTCTCTCTCACTGCTGGTTAGCGGTCCTGTCCCTAGCTGTTTGTGAAACCTGACACAACTTTCTGATCTGTCGTAAGTGGACAAGCACCTCACCGGTGCATATATCTTATTTTCTTATTTTATAAGGACCAGCCAATCTGTGAAGGCCACATTGTTTAGCTGATGTACGATTTCAGCATCCATACATTCTAAGGTGGAACATCTACAGGCCATTGTTCCCCACTTGTCTTGCCCCTCATAACTAGAGCCTTGATATATGGTGGGAATCTTTATGGGACGGCAATGAGGACATCAGTCCCCCAGGCTGCCTTCTGCAGAGTGGAGAAGTGGACAAATTATCAGCCTCTGGATCCTGGGTTGGTCCTGGGCTGGAAGCACTGAGGACACGTTATTGTGGCCTATGAGCAAGGCGCTTAATCTCAGTTCCTTCTGTCTAATCCAGATGTGCAAGAGGTTTACAGGATGTGTAAAATTGTTAGCAAATAAGCGGATTAGTGAGTATTGTCATTTGATGTAATTTCATAGCAACATTCATTGCTCTGAGAATGCATCTTTCTCTTCCTTTTTGTAATTTTTTTTGGGAAACAGTACGAGTTTTTGTTCCTCTCCCCACTTTCTGCTGCTGACGATTGCAACCTTCGTCGCCTCAGAAAAATGATGAATCTCAGTTACCAGTGAACTTCTCCCCTATGAGGACAGTACACTCGATCTCTGAAATCTTCCTCAGCAGGTTCATAATGACCGTTCTCCCCAAACAGGGAACCTGAGCACAGATACATCACTCTTCTAAAGGTACCCGTGTGGGCAGGGATTGCTTACTGCATATGCTGGTGCCCT
Source organism: Megalops atlanticus (assembly GCA_019176425.1). Lineage (NCBI taxonomy): Eukaryota > Metazoa > Chordata > Actinopteri > Elopiformes > Megalopidae > Megalops > Megalops atlanticus. The sequence continues at coordinate 20,508,020 of CM032886.1, forward strand.
GTTAAATCCTTTCACATTTACATATACATTTATTCATTTGGCAGATGCTTTGACTTATAAAAACAGAGGCCAAGAATGTCTGTGCTTGTGTGGGTGCATGTGTGAGTGTGCATATATGTGTGTGTGTGTGTTGGGGGGTTGGGAGGGGGTAGGAGGGGTGATTGGGCAATGGGTTTCGAAAAAGAACATTTTTGTCTCTTTAACGTCGGGGGGTTGTGTAGGAACTGAAGGGGCTTCCTGCTTGTTCCTGGGAAAGTCTGAGAACTTTCTGGTAATTGTGTCACAGCAAAGCTTTCAGATCCTTTTTTGTTACCCAGTGCTCCTTCACATCTGCACCTTCTGCCATGGCCTCCACTTCAACATCTGATGTTTAGCGGAAAATCAGTTTTGTGAAAATGTTGTGAAAGAATAGTCACCTCGGAGAAGTCTGTGAGAGAGACAGGTTTAAAGCCTTCAGATAACAATACAGGCCTAGAGTTCACCTGTGTGGACATTCAGTTAGTTAAGCCCTCGATGAAGTTAATGTGTATTTCCTTGTCAGTGTCTGTTCTTTGGCGCTGTTTAAGATACTTATGGTAGTGTTCTCTAATGGCATAAAGATACCATTCATGTCAGTCTGTTTCACTCCTGGGTCCAGGATCAATAACTGCCATGTCGGTTGGCAAACAGGGGGATGCTCTCAGTGCCAGGTACAGATGTACTGTCACCAGTGAGACAGGCAGCCCGGTTAATCAGTGCACATCAGTGAACTTCTTTGTAATGAACATTAGCATATCAGTGCCATGACTTACACCAAGGTCGTGTTGCAGATGTGAGGAAGATTCCGGATTGCTGGACTAATGGCATGAAAATATATATATATCTTTCAGCACCATTGACCATATTCAGAGAGATGTCTGTATTTTTTTCAGTATTTTATTTCCAGGTTGTCTATGTGAACAGATCAGGGCTTTTGTACAATTTGACATCCAGGATAACCCCTTTGCTATGGCCTACACCAGAATTCCAGGCCCCAAGTACTATATTTACCAACATAAATGGAAGCGAACATTGGTCTCAAACTGTCAGAAAAGGACAGCCACCTTGCTGGACTTATCAGCCTCATCTAAGAAGTACTAGACAGCTGTCCTGTGAATTTCAGAGATTAAAAACATTGAAGAGAGAGTCGTGATTATTCGTGTTTCCCCCACTGAAAGCCTTTATCTGTCTTCATTCAGTCCTTTTAGCACTGAAGTGTGAAATGCTTCATGCTTTCATGAGGGTCTTTGACTAAACCGCCAGTGTTGTTTTAAGTCGGTACAGCATGTGGTGTTTGTGAAGCTTGAGTCTGCAGAGGCTCTCTGCTTTGGGTGACTGTCCCTGACTCCTACACACCTGAGGTACTTGTGAGTGTCATTGAATAGTCTCTTAATGTCATGAGTGTTTGCTTCAATGGCTTCTGCCAAATGACCAGAGGGTAGCCTTGGTATTTCATTCAAAAATGGCGAGAAACTGGCTGTTATCATTTAATACATATGTATCTAACTTGAAATCAGTTTGAAATAACATGAAAGAATGCATACTTTTCAAGAATGATTGACAACTGCTGCATTGGTTGACCAATTTTTTCTTATGAGGGTTATATTTCAGAGAATAAACCGTGCCCTTTCTGTGTACATAGCTGGAAGGTTTGGCTGAACCATTTCGCGTATTGTATTTTTAAGTGGCACGTTCACCTCTGCGGGTGTGCCACACCCCTGGTTCCATTATTACCATGCCGGTGAAACACATCAGCAGGCTGTTGCTCTTGTCATTATAGGGCTGTCTGAACACTACTCTGTCTCACTCTCTCCAGCCCCTTCATTCTCTCACTCTCACACATTCCTTACTCTCTCTAGTCCCCTCACTCTCTCATCTTCAGACCCCTCATTCTCTCACTCTACAGCTTTCCCAGTGCAGTTTGAGGAACAGAAAGCGTACACCTTCAAATTCACACACATATGCAAAAGTTGCCTGCACTGTCATCACAGGGACTTGCACACCCTTATATGCAGTCACAGGTACACAAGCGTGTGCACGGGCACACAGGGCGATGCCACTGACAGGTGCCAGATGCCATAAGTAAGAAGTTACTCCTGACCAGCACACCAGATCCTTTAGATGTCATTGGCTCGGAATTCCTGATGGAATGCTGCTATTGCAGGGTAGTGTGGTTTCAATGGTGCCTGGATGTATAAATCAAGGATTTTGTGTGACATTTAAGCATGGAGGGCAGTGGTGCACTGGATGAGGACCCATTTGGCTAGACAAAGTGGGCACAGAGGCACCCTCCTCTTAGCTGGTGATATAGAAGCTCTCTGCGTGGCAGGAGTCAGATGAAAGAGCCCCCACCACACTGAGTCCAATGGTCCAGTGTTTAGCCACGCAGAGGAGCTCCGGGGATTCGGCCCTTTGAGACGGAGCCAGCTCTGGAAAGCGGAGCGGCTGGGAATGGAGACGGTTCCTCCCCGGCGATTACCGCACCGAGGAAAGGCCCCTTTTCACGGCTCCCGGGAGTCTCTCCTCAAACCTGGCCACTGTTTCGTGAAGCGGAGATAACGGAGCCGTTGTTGCCCGCGGGGAGAGGAACAAAGGCAACACTGTCCCCCCGTAGTCTATGTCCACGCTTTGATTTCACCCGTGTCAGCCAGCAAGTAACCAGAACTGTGGGTAATCAGAGAGGAAAGTTGGCCAGGCCTGCCCTCCGACTCCCTATTCGATAGTGCCTTCCTATTCTTCTGGGGACACAGAACTGGAGGATTACAGTAATCCAATATGGTGGGAGTCGCTGTGAGTGGAGAAAGGCAGGTGAAAGGGAAGAGCACTGGCTTCCACAGCGCTCCCTGATCCTCTGTGATAGGCCCAGATTTGTGTTTGTGGCTGCCACAGAGGGAGGATGACGGTCTGGTTATTGCCAGACACACCCCTGGGTAACCTAGGGCAGGGGGAATGAGGAGGGGGGGCAGTCTGTCAGGGATTTGGGGGGTGGTGGTGAGTTGACAGAGTTCATCTTCCTGTCTGAAGGTTTTCTGAGTAAAGTACAGTATAAGAAATGTGCATCATTAGCCTGCTGTCCATGAAGAGGAGAAATGCCATTAGATGCAGTTTCTTAAATATGAAATTGAGGACATTGAGTCAAACCAGAGGATTTAATGTTTAGATCATTTTTGTAAATGTTAAGAACTGCATCAAAGTTAACTTGTTTCAGTTTTTCTTGCTTGAAAGCAAGTGATTTTGTTTATCCAATTCAAGATTCTCTCCTGCTCTCACTCTACCTCCTTATTTCTGTTTGTTTAAAGTTTCTGCTAAGATGATTTCTTATATGGACCTTAGTCAAAGGGAGGTTTCTGATATGTTGAACACTGAGCATGTGCAGTCCTGCACTACAAAGGTTAAAAAGAGGGGCTGGAGATTTTGTGATTTTGTCATGTATGTTATTATCTGGAATGGAGTGTTTTGTAGTGTATAACAGAAATGTATCAGGCAGTGAGGAAATCGTCTTCATTTAATGGTCCTCCTTTCCACTTCCGTTCTCCTCTCCTCCAGGAAGGGGTCATCTCGGTTCAGGACATCGACCTGGTGATGACGGAGGGACTGGGCATGCGCTACGCTTTCATCGGTCCAATGGAAACCATGCATCTCAACGCTCCTGAAGGTACCAGCGCATCACCGCCGGACCGTCTCACTCTCGCTCTGTCTCTGTCTCTGTCTCTCTCCTGTGGTGTCTCTCTCTTTCTCTTTCTGTTCCTCCCTCTCTCTCTCTCCCTCTCACTCTTCTGTTCACATGAAACTACCTGGAGAAGTTACCAAGACAAGTAAGTCATGTTTGAGTAAGCACGTAATTTCCCATATTTTACCTTTGCATATAAATTCGTTGTATGAAACACAGGGATGTAGCAGTGTTAAATATCACATTAATCAAGATGGATGGAAGAGTCCTTACTTAACTCTTACATTGTTATGTATACATTTTGTCATTTTAATGAAGCTGTATATTAATTAGTATATTTGTGACTGATGTTTTCAGATTATGATAGAGATCTTGTATTGGTTATATCTTTTATATTATGCTAGTCATAATACATTTCAGTCAGGGGCCTATTTTTAATTTGTTTGAGCGTGAGTCCTGAGCTTGTATTTATATTTTTTGGCTCTTAGTCTACAGTAACTTACAGAGGTAGCGTTTCCCTTGCTTTGAGGAATGCTCTGCTACCACAGGATTGATTTGTTACTGTAACATACTGTCTAGATCTTCATTTTGATTCATACTCACTGCACAAAACGCCAACTTTACCTCTTATGTAAGAGGCACTGGCTTTGACTGACAAGAAATTTAAGAAAATTCTTCAGGCTTTCGGTGTCCTCGTGAGAACGCCTGACCTCTTGCTGTTAAGGTTACTTTTAAGCCCTGAAATGCATTATAAATCACTTTCAGGCACAGTCTTAAGAGAATCTGTCTATTATTATTAGAATTTTCCGCACTTCAGTGCAACATTCAACGCTTCAAGCCTCGATCAATGCAGCCACAGATGTATGAAGCACTCCTCTGTGCTGCCTGTGGCCAATCCTGGGATGAGGAGGAGCAGCTAAGCCTCGCCTCCATCAACCTTTAACCTAACGAAAGAATCACACCCTCCTGTGAGATAATAAGAATGCTTGCGGTACCTCCAGTGCCTAAAAGTACATGACCCATAGGGCTTGCACTGGCCACAGCCAGCTCCAGTAAGGGGGAGTGAGTCACAACAGCAGATTCTGTGCTAACCCTGTGAGCCCAGTGGTCACAGATCACAGACAGGTACGGCCTGCCAGAGACATGTGATCTTTAAATTGTAGTCACAGACACGTACTATGCAGTGTTTCCTAACTCCTAAGAGACCTTCTGGGAGAGAACACTGTGTTCCATTATTTTATAGTTATGTTCACTTTGCAGATATCTTTGCCCTAGGGCACTCGGTTTTCTAGTTTTCCAATCCAAATTTATACTTTCGGTAGGATTAGTATGGTGTTGGTGGTGGGAAAAATAGTACTGGTGTGACTCATTGTTCACATTGATGATTGTAACAGAACTGGAATGTATAACAGTGAAGTATAACAGTTGTGAACTGTATTAGCAGTGATCATTAAAAATGTGTGCTATCAGTGGAGAGCAGAGCATGATGTAATGTAACTCAGCAAAAGAAGGTGACCCTGTTTTAACAGAGCATCATATAGCTAAGGGAAATATTTCTGAAAGTAAACATTGGTCGTGACCAGCCAGATGGAGACAGTGTTCACCTGTTGTCCTTCTGTACCTAACTGCACCTCAAATCAATGGAAGGAAACAGCGTACACTTGGGAAAAAAACACTAATAAAACTCCAGGTTTACATGCATCTAGTTCCCCAGTAACATTACAAGTATGTCCCTAGTCATGGACAGCTGCCCCTTCATGGTTTAATGCTTTACTTTGTCAGGATGGTGTTTTCACAGTTCTGTTATTACTGCATGGTTCTCCAAAGGTTGCTCTTTCCATCAGAACCAAAACACTCAGGTCACGCTTTCTCGTCACGCATACCATGCAAACCAGAGCACCACAGGAGCAGCTTTTAAACGGAGAGCACTGGGTCATTGTACCAGCAGACTCATGATCAGTCCACATGTTACTGCAGTTCCCACTTTTATTAAGCTCATTAAAAGGAGGAGAAGAACAATCCTCAAGCATGCTAAATATCTGAAGGTCAGAATGTTCCATGACAGGTGTTGAATTATTGCCTAAAGTGTGTTTACTCAAGTGAACAAAAGTGCTGAGATAATGTGCTTATCAGCGATTGCACATCAAATGTCTTTATCCAAAGTATTTGGTGGGCCTTTTCTGGCTTTGTTTCTGTGACTGGACTGTGTGCTATTGAGACATGCATATAGCCTCTACACACCTGTCACGAGCAGACCCTCTGTGACACTCTTCAAACCCAGGAAGAAAATAAAAGGCTTTATGCTGCATTGGGCAACCATGGCTTTTTCCATAAAGGAGAGTGGCTCCCTCTTTTCCTGTGATTGGTTTCGGAGGATAGGCACCGGCACATTCAGCCATAATGGTGGGTTTTTACCTCCGACTGATTCTGACAGGGTGGTAGAAATGGTGACCAAGCTGCGGTGTCTTTTGGTGTGGACGGCATGCAAGAGTGAATGAATGAATGCTTTATTGTCCCTTGTAAGGAAATTTGTCTTGTGGCATCACATGCAAACATAACATACAGTACAGACAAAGTGCAATAAATGTAGTGAGAACATATGAAAACACATTATGTCTGTGTGTCCTTGTGCCCAATGAAATGAGCGAATTAAGACGGTTAAAGGAGTGACGAAGTTTGATCCAAAAGTTTAGTGGTTTACAGAAGCAGCACTAGTAAGACTCGTGGACGTCCCATTTCCAGCTTTGACCTGCTACATTCAGGGACTTAAAACTTTAAGAATCCTCAATACTGCATTTCTGTCTAAAGCAAAATTTGCTCTTGGTTTTTTCCTGGAAGCAGATATGATTGTGTTGTGCTGAATGCTAAAGAAAAGTTCAGGGATTATACTTTTTATGCATGTGACTTTTTGCATTCCAGATGTTTCATGCATGTTTACCATAGAAAACTCCACTAGCTGTTGTTTTACTCCAGGACTGGAGGATTACCTGAGACGCTACAGGGATGGCATGAGAAGGGTGCTGGCATCCTTCGGCCCTGTTCCTGAGTTCTCTGGAGAGGAAGCCAAGGCCATCATCCAGGTGTGTGTCATTGTATATGTCCATATGTACATGCATTGGTTTTCTTGCCTACTTGTGTGTGCGTATAGAGCAATGGCTTTCCCCATCTCCTCGTTTTTATTTTGTTCCTACCAAATAACTCAATGGCATTGGCTGATCAGAGATAGCTCATTTATGTGCTGTCTGGGTGTTCAAAATGATGACTTTCTGTTGTCCTTTTGAGAAGCCAAAAGTTGCTGAAATAATATAATTAACTAATTTTATTAATGTGTTAAGGAATTTGTAAAGGTGTTTTTGGGTAAACGGAAATGTAGGGTAAAAGAATGGTATACCACGCTTCCTCAGTTGGAACTCTCTGGTCTCTCTGCACAGGAAATGTGTGAGCTCATACCCAGTGACCAGCAGCATCTATCTGCCAGGAGAGAGAGGCGAGATCAATTTCTGATGGGCCTGGCCAAGCTCAAGAAATGACCCCAGTAGTGGCTGGGATGACTGGGAGGTGGGGGAGTCTGGACCTCTGGGCTCCAGTCCTGCTGGTTTTGCAGAATACTGGGTTCTGTTACACTCTGGAACAGCACTGAGCTCGGGTGCTGAAGGCTCCTCTGCAGAGTCCACCTCAGAGATGTGGACACTGACAGCTAGTCTGTTACTGAACCTCCAAACACAATCACTGATGGGCTCAACATGAGTCCTGTGCTCAGCAAGCTCTGTCCACACAATAATCTTTTTTAATTCAGTCAAATGTGCAGTTTAGGCTAGAAACATGACAAAATGAATCTTGATGGGTCCTCTGAATTCAGCCTGTTTTTACAAAATTCATTCATAAAGCTCTTTGAATTGAAATAAAGACTTTCCAAAATAATTTTTGAAAAAGATTTCTGGGAAACGGGTGGTTGTTGGTTCATTCCTCACCACAAGGTTGTCAGAATCATGTATCAGGATGAGGTGAGCTTGTTCCATTTCTTGAATCACTTGTAGAGGGTGCCAAAAGGATCGTCTTTCCTTTGAATTTTTAACTTTTTGTGTACATAAGAAGACAAAATGTGTCAAAGAGGGCTTTCTTCTGCAGCTCCACGCGTGTCAGGCTAGTGTCCTTGCATTTCTAAATGTCACAGAGCTAATGTTGCGGAAGAGGACCGACACTCGGGTCCTTCTGACTAATGGTTCTTGGAGTATTTCCCGCATGGTGTCAAATTACATGTGCCAGTGTAGCCTGGACTCTAGACCATCTTGTCCCTGTACGAGTGTATATGATTAGAAATAATCTAATTGACACAGTGTAGCCTATGTAACATGGGTAGCGCGATTTGATTCACAGTTTCTTAGTTTAATTCATACCGAGAATACAGGATTAACAATAACGGTTAAATTGCAGGAACTCGTTTCGTTAGTTTCATTAGTTATTCATGTAATCATGAACAGAAAAAATAGAGGAATATATTAAAATTGGTGCTGTAGTCAATGTCGTTTTTATCATTTTGAGCATTAAGGGCACGTCAAAGGATTTGTTCTCTTTACAACGCAAGATATATACCTGATAATTTAGTTTTCGGCAAGAAAGGAAGACGTCCCAGAGTCTGTTATACGTTTGGAGAAAGGGGGTGTAAAACAGCTCCAGGCGTCTGTTATTGATGCAATACGTACGGAAAACTTTGATTTTTATTAAGGTTTAAATGGTGCGGAGGTAGTTTGGGAGCCATAACGTGGATTATACCTGTATGACAAGTTGCGTTCAAGAAACAATGAGTTGGCAACTGAAGATGTCATAGCCTACCAGAAAAGGCTGTCTTATCGCCTTATCGTCGATAATTGTATTAAAGAGTGCAGGACAATAGAAAGCTTTGTGAAGAATAGATTATTTTGCTGTTGTATCAAGACCTCACAAAAGGCTCGTCAAAGGTTCTACTTTGAAATTATTATTTAACGGAATAAGCTACCGACCTATATTTTTGCCCGTTTTTCCACCAAGCGACTGACCTGATGTTTTCGTTACATTTGTGAAGTAAGGGCGGCAGTGGTCTAATTTTTATATCTCAGCAATTACAGTGAAAATAGTTTATTGATTTTGTTCAGGGCAAGGTCATTTTTATAGAGTACAATTGTGCACATTTCAATATATTACACATATATTGGCCATGAATGTATGCTTAGTAAAGACTGTCTTGGAACACTGAGAAACATGGTGTAAATGATGTTTCCACATTTTATTTCAACGGATGATCACAGAATAACATGTAAACATGATGCATGCAAATGGTAAATTCACATTTGTAAGAATTCACTGTCACCAACCACTTACTGTCGTTATCAGACATTTAACAGGGCTAAATGTTGTTAATATGTACGCTCAAGGACATTTTCCACAGGACTGGTGTAAGGGTAAAGCATGCGTATACAGTGCAAGATAAGTAAAATTATCTACCGCAAGATTTAATCTCTAAGGAAAACGAGCAAGGCTCAAGACGTGTAGAGTTGCCCTCCCTTTGGCCCCGCCCTTAGACTTGCGCCACGCAGGTGGATCCTCAACTGAAGAGGGAACCTAAAAGATCAGGTGCGCTGCCGAAAGTGTACAGACATCTGTCTGCCAAAGTCGAGAAGAAATCACGGCATCGGAATTCAGCCTTAATGTCAGTTTCAGTCGCTGTCTGAGAAACTTGGGAGTCACCTTGGGGACAGAGAGACGGAAACTGAACTGAATTTAATGGAGGTATTTTGAAAGCTCTGCGAAAGAAGGTGAGAGATATTTATTGTATGTAGTCTGCAATTTTATTTTTATTTTGTAAGCAACCGGCACTACAATTCAGTCTTCATACCAGAGTATGACTGATAATAAATAAAAAGAATGTTAATAGTATTTTAAAATCATACATGGTCACAATAGCGTAATCTTTACCCAGTTATCCAAATGTGGATTTGTTTTCAGATGTAAATCAGTTAGAACTAGTCTGTTCAACTAACATGTCCGTTTTAAAAGGACAATAAATTGTAAAACAACAAATTTGCCGGGCAACAATTGCAGCGTTTGTCAACTGTGAGATATTGTGAGAAGTTGCTGACGATAATATCTATCCAAAGGTTTCTTTATTTCTAGACCTAAGAATAACGGCGTCACACATTTTTTCACTCACGTGCTTTCTATGGGTATACTGAGAATTTGTCACACAATACAGGCCACTGTTTACCTCGACGTCATAAATTAAAAAAAAAGAGGCGCACTTCGATTTCGCGCAGTTTTGCGCACATTTGCCAGATTTTTTTTTACAGTCTACCTCCTACCAGATCCGTTTAACATAAATCACCATGTTTAACATTATGATGGTGTTTATATCGAGAATATGTGTAATTTATTCCCTTGACATTAGACAGTAATACGGTTTTGGTATGAAGTGCATCATACCGCTCTAAACCAAACGTTTTTAAAAATGTATAAATACATAGAGAGATTATTTATTTAGCGTGATTTAATATTTACGTTATATTTAAATGCCATAAAAGATGGAAGAAATGCGTGATTGCAAGCAACGGATAAACTCAAACACCCTTTTCCAAATAAAATGTATGCGATTTTATGCGAGAATTTGGGCCGAATGCGTCGAATTACCTCCGATTTTATTAAATGCACACACGTTAATAGCACTGACTTTATTGAAATTAAAATATATATTGTGTGACGGATGTTAATTGCACACTAAACAGTTACAGCTTATCTGAAATAGACCCACAGCAATTTAATATATCTAGATCTCGGCATTTTCCACTACAAATTAGAGGAAAGCTGTGCGTATTTACTTATTTAAATTAATTCTGTCTTTAGGACGAAATTGATTTTTTGATTAAAGTAATAATTTGTTTATTACTTTACCTAAGATTTTAACTAACAGCATGGATTTTGAGTGTTTGTTATTAGTAAATTGGTTCATAAAAAGAAAGCGCTCCATCTAGCGTTCAGCTGTAATTGAATTTACAGCACGTGAAGAACGGGGAGTCATTTAAGGACATTCCGCATTAAGAAATCTAACGTAAGAAATGTTTTGTTGTCTCTCACCGAAGCGCATTTTAGGACATCGGGTCAGTTGCTATTGAATATGTATTATGAGAACGTGATATTGCAAAACAATTAAGTTGCTTTAACCTTAAAACACTCCCAATTAATAAATGGCTAACGTGTAAATAAATACATGTTTAAATAAAACAATTCGATTTTTTTTTTTCAGATTGTCTGAACATTGTCTTCCAACATTAATTTCAAGATGTCTGTGTTTACCCATTACATTAGCATTTATATTTCTTTATGAGTTTTGGCTGATGCTGTCCTATATAATGTTTAATATTAGCTAAGGTATCACACCTGGGCTTTACAAATGGCAGGCATGGCTGCTGTCATGTGTTTTTTTGGTCATCACACTTCCGTATGAACTGGTAGTGTGAGAGTGTGATGCAGTCTTACCATTCAGTTGGAAGTGCTGGAGGGATAGATTGTATTCTTGTTTTGCTGGTTCAATCGCTGTCGTTGTAAGGTGTATACTTACCCATTTGAAAGCCAGGAAAATCCAGTAGGACTGTTGCTCTCAAAGAGCAGAGTTGCCCACTTGTTGAATTGTGTTATAACCCTGGCTTCCACCTTCTCCTCCTCTTTCCACCTCTCTGTTGGTGTGCTTTGTATTTTCTTCCTGCATTCTCTCCACCTCCGAATCTCTTCCTCTTCCTCTCTGCCTCTCCCCTTTTCCCCCCTTGTTTCCAGGTGCTGTGAGCTGAAGCAGTCAGGATGAGTTGGGGCACGCTGTACGCTCAGCTGGGCGGGGTGAACAAGCACTCCACCAGCCTGGGCAAGATCTGGCTCTCGGTGCTCTTCATCTTCCGCATCATGATCCTGGTGCTGGCGGCGGAGAGCGTGTGGGGCGACGAGCAGTCCGACTTCACCTGCAACACGCAGCAGCCCGGCTGCAAGAACGTCTGCTACGACCGCTTCTTCCCCGTCTCGCACATCCGCCTGTGGTGCCTGCAGCTGATCTTCGTCTCCACGCCGGCGCTGCTGGTGGCCATGCACGTGGCCTACCGCAAGCGCGAGGCCAAGCGGAGCATCATCCGCGCCCACGGCGACAAGGTGCAGGACGACCTGGAGAGCCTGCGCAACCGCCGCCTGTCCATCACGGGCCCGCTCTGGTGGACCTACACCTCCAGCCTCTTCTTCCGGCTGCTCTTCGAGGGCGGCTTCATGTACGCCTTCTACTTCGTCTACGACGGCTTCCGCATGCCCCGGCTGGTCAAGTGCGAGGAGTGGCCCTGCCCCAACGTGGTGGACTGCTTCATCTCCCGGCCCACCGAGAAGACCGTCTTCACCATCTTCATGGTGGCCTCCTCCTGCATCTGCATGGTGCTCAACGTGGCCGAGCTCTCCTACCTGGTCGTCAAGGCGCTGATGCGGTGCTCAAGGCGCTCCAAGAACAACCACGCCTACGCCCACCCGGACAATGTGAGCAAGGACAAGGCTTTCCTGCAGAACAAAAAGAACGAGATGCTGCTGTCGTCCTCTGACTCCTCCGGGAGCAAGGCCGTGTGAGCCACAAAAGTTGAACATTCTTGCCCTTCCAGCAAGCAGAGGACTACAGTAGGTAGACAGACGCTGCAGTATTTTGTTGCAATAGACTTTTTTATGTGTAATTTCTCCACCGAAATGAGAGAACTAGAAGGAGGCCCCGTATTCCCTGCCTGCCTCTGCTTGGTTATGCACCCAAGAAGAGTTCACTCTCTGAAACACTGCTTGTACTCAGCTTTGCCAGGGTGGTATATTCACTGATAGCGAGTGGTGGAAGTTAAAACTAGCACTCTTTGGCTGCGTTCCAATTTGTGATAAGTTACGTCCTCCTTCCCTTCACCCATGATTCAAGTGTGTACTTGGTGTGGCATTTTAATGATGTCATAGAGTAAATACTTGACTGAGTAGGGGGATGAGAGTGGGCTGGAGCAAAAAGCGTTTCATTTGGGACCTGCTCGCCATCTGAATTTGCATATTGATCTTTACTGAGGGACCCTTACTACAAACCACAAAAACTGTCCACATCTAGTGACATCTAGTGGCAGACATTAAAAGAGCAGTGACACACACACGCAAACACACACACACACACACACACACACACACACACACACACACACACACACACACACACACACACACACTGTCTCTCTCTCTTTCTCTTGCTCTCCAGCCAGAGTATTTGAGAGTACTTACCCATATGATGTATAACATTCACTCAATGCTCATATGACACTGTGGGTAGTACACAGTGATGATGAGGATGACGATGCTACAATATTATGTAAATATTCTAAGAATATTATGTGGTAATTTGTTTCAGGGCAGAACTTTGATCATGGAAACTTGGGAACTTGGGAGGCTGCAGATTGAAATTATGGGTGTGACCATGCTGATTTATGTCTGAGTAAGGTACTAAAGGTACAAAAGTGCCCAAGTAAATATCTAGCTAATATTAATGCATAATATTCCAATTTTAAACTGTACAGGTCTTGGCCTGTCATCCCAGCTCAGCTATAAGGTTAGCTGAGCATCACACACAAAACTCAGAGATGAGTGTCTTCCATCGACTATCAGCTGTTTTAGTCCTTATGTTCAGTTCATTTATTTTGACAAGAATGATAAATGATGACACTTAAATCTTATCACTTGAATTAAACCCTGAATTATAAGAGATTAATAATCAAGTTTAAAAACTGTGGAGGTGTTTTCACTCTGCTGATCTGAGTTAATGACATTGAGCATCTGACAATGAATTGTGTACTAAAAAGAGCAAACTGCCAAGGGTATGGCTGTAAATATTCAGATTTTCATTTTCACTAGTGGAACATCAAAGAGGCTTAAATCTGTTTGTCAGGGAAGCTTGTGTGCTCCTCGTGCTTGGACAGACACCAATTCCCTTTCGGAAGTTACAGCTTGCAGCTTGTGCCTTATTTTAGCTGTTAGATATCTCACCATGTGTGTCTCTGTTTTTATACATGGGGGCAACTAAGGCTAAAGTTCATCTGTGGTCCGGCCAGAAACCTGACTTGGATCACACCTTCACTAACTCCAATCTGTGTTGCAACAAACAGGTACCTGTTGACAGGTGAGAGAAGTTTGACCAACAAAGCACATTTTTTTGTATCTTATGAAATCTTATCTTTATCTGTACTTCTTCCCTCACCAGATTGATCTTTGGTAAGAGGGCAATGTAATTAGTTTCTATCTGTGTATCAAAAACATGATTTTATTCTGGTTAGGAACTGGAGGATTATTCCATTGAAGTTTCTTTTCTGGACTCAGTAATAAAGATGTATATTTCCATTTGTAATGTCTTTTTCAATTCTATTGTGCTGTATGCAGTCAAATGTAGTTGTGCAGTTGTGCAGCTGACTTCCAAATGATATGGTTATGAAAACTGAAGGATGTAATGTATTTAAGACTTTCTTCTAAATTATTTGATAGTGTGATATGTTTTTGTTTGCAAATAGAAACACACACCGTGATGTCGATGTGCACAAATCAGTTCTGATACCAGAGCAGAGTATTGCCATGATAAATAAAAATCAAACATATGAACATAGTTTTTATTTACCATGAAATTTGGAGTGAAAGTGCAGAAAAGCAATACTCAGCTAACGCATCATGTTTTACTGTTTGTACAGTGTTTCGGAAACGTTGTAAGATCCTTGTGTGTAGCCAAAGTATATGCGAAATCGATGCGGTGTGTCTCCGGGGACAACCGAAGGGGGCGGCGCTGAAGGGAGGTATTCGCTGTTTTTTGGTTCCACATGAGTTTTGAAAGTGAACCACAAATTGCTTTTATGCTGTTATATAATTGCCGTGTCGTATTGAGATGCTTGGGATTCAAACCCACCAGCTCCAATGGCTGCATAGTCCCGTCTGATTCCAAAATGCATGTAAACTGAAAACCATCAAAAACATGTGCAAAGTGTTCACCTCTCAGAGACTGTAAGCAGTTAACAGAACAGTTATTCCCCCTAACACGGCTGGGCAATGAGGCAATGAGGCAATGAGACAGCTGCTTTACAAGAGTTCCCCTATAGGTACTACAACTGTACCCCGCAGACAGTATGTGCAATTATTTTGCTCGGGTGATGAGTTTTGGAAGTTGACAGGGGCGTGGCGTGCGCGCGTGCAGGGTGATGACTCTCTGGATTCAGTCATGCATGGTCACACAATGTGACAGTCGCGATGGCTGGGAACGGGAGGCAGCTGCGCTTCGCGGAACACCATCTCCTAGTTCAATTCGCTGCTAAAAACTAGCTTTTTGCGCAAGACTGGCCTCGAATCCACGTGTGAAGAAGGCTGTGCTTGAATAAGTTGGCTGGTTGGCTGCTTTCAGAAGAGTTCGGTAAGCTGGCACAGCTGCTGGGATTTGGGAACAGGGGAGAGGGGAGGGCTGCTGCTACCTAGGACGCTCTGTATGATTTCCAACGCACTCAAAATATGACATCAGTGGCAGCCGGATATTGCTTTCAGTAGCTAAGTTTGGCATCCCCTGGCCAAGGTATGATGAAGACTTGGTGCATGTGAACATCTTCCTTGACACGGTACATCCTGGACAGTGTGAGTTTGATGTAACTTTACAGAAATATATAAGAGACTTGTTTCTTGGTTGTTTTTAAACTGATAACATTTTCTCCGGGTATTAGTAACCCCTTAATAATATTCAGCGGGTTAAACAATAGTTCTCACACAATGGCAGCAATGCTTCAATGGATTGTGTCAGCGGGCACAAAGGAGATCTGGCACCTTCCGCTTTGTCAAACTGTCAGACGGCTTGTCAGTGCTTAAACTTCAACCAGCCCAACACAAAAACTATAGATCAATGGTTTCAAGCATCAGAAGTCATGATTTTTTATATGGTCGAACCTACGGTAAAAGAATACCAAGTAGCAATTCGTGGTTCACGTCAGTCCTAAAGTTTAAAATGACCAGTACAAGAGGTAGTGTGACTACTTTACATACACAATAAGGTATTTTTCAGTGAAAATTTCCAAATGAATATGTTATATACGCATATGTAGGCTATACATGCAAAGGCTACATATGTAATAATAACAATAACTTCATCATGGTTTCAATAAAATAGTGGATAGAATATTGGCCCTGATATAAAAACGTAATTAATTCAATTAGTAAGTAATTCTCAACAAAATCTTGTTAAGTGTGTTGCTTTAATCCACCGATGACATTAGTCGCTCACTGAACATCAGTCGATTAGGCGAAATATTTCCCTTGATCAGCACTTCAAATTCTGATGAGACCAGCACTCGTTTGGGGTGAGGCCATTTGTGTATCATTTACATATTCACAGGGCAGGGAAAAAAAGTAATTATTTTTTGATAGCCTCGTTGCCTAAACTTCGTAGACTTTGTGACGTTTCTTTTAAATTGAGGGAACTTCGTACATATTTGTGGACATCGTTGCAGAGAAATAAACCATTAGTTAAAGCACTCACGCTCATCACACAGGACGCAGACAAGTGCACACTTATGCACTTACGCGCGCGCGAAAAAAATACACAAAGGCGCACTGCTCTAACCTTTGTATAACGCTGTACACATTATGACAAGGGTCACCTATACAAACTCAACTTAAAAAGTGATCATGTGACAAAGAAAATCAATTTTACGGTCGATAATATTCATTAACTCTTTATATTGAACTACTCATGATAGGCCATCAATTACCTCAATACGGTACTGGTAATCCTATTACTCTTCTGCTCCCCTTTTTCTAAATTGCAAGTAAATGCTTAAAATGTTCTGAGAATAATAATGTCTACCGATAATAATGATACGTATTACTACTAATGATAATAATAGCAATGAAAAATATGGTTACGTTTCATATTAATTTCATATTAATTAACGTTAAAATGATTAAATATTTAACATCAATTAACGCTAGAAAAGTTGTTTTGCAGTGTCTGCTTTTTAGTCAAGTTTCAACAGTTTTTTTTTCTTGCTCTTTGAGATTCCTTACATTGGAACACAAATACCACCAAATGAAGATATACAAGGAGAATATTTGTTTCAGTAAATGCAGCCTCAGAAGAACAGAATAGAAAAACAAAACATAAACTTTAGTGAAAAAGAAATGTGTATAAAATTATAAGAGGAAGATAGTGCACACCATATAAGACTAAACAGTGTAAGGAGTAAACTTACTCAAGACAAAGACTAACATAAAAGGAAAAAGGTGTCAGAGCTGGTTCAGGACACTGGACTGGGCTCAAAGAAAAACAGATAAGGATCCCATACCATGTTAAAAGTCTTTCATGTTCCCACTCACTGAATGTATGTTTTTCTAATTTAAGAGGCTGTAAGACATTCCTGACCCAGTGTTTGACTGAAGGTGATTCAGACTGCTTCCAGTTTGTGAATGACTTCAGATATATCATCAAATACATGATAATGCAATAAGGAATTACTTAGCTTGTTTTACAGCACTTATGGGCATTTTTTGAGTCACTCATGCCCCCTAAGTGATGTCTTCTTTCTGAGGTGCAACATAGTAAAAGGATGTTTCATGTGTCAATTTACAGTTAATTAATGGGACCTTGAGTAGGTGGCCCTTGTATGACTTTGCCAATTACCTGTAAAAGCAGACTTTAATGCTGCTTAGACATCATAACTATGTGCAGCAACACTCCCCCATCAAAGGGATCATAAAAACTCCAATTAAACAAAGAGTATTTGGAAAGTTTTCTATCTCATCTGTAATATTATTAGCTCAAGTTTCAAATTGTGTTCACTGGAAGTTCCAGAGGTATTTGTGGCAAACTTTAAGGAAGTAACTCTACTGTTAGAAAGCATTTGATAAACACATAAAGGAAACAATGACATAAAAACACAGCAAACATTTTGGTGACAAACTTTCAATATTTTTTGTGTGAAGTAGTTCAAAAATCATTGCTTTGAAAGTACTTTCCATTTGATCATATGTAGTGATTTTAATTTATGTCAGGTTCTAACTTTGATATTTATAGTTAAATACAACCTAACAACTTCCTGACAAAACTAATACTGTATACCACAACCAAAGTTTATTACCTATTTACTAACTACTTATTATCTGTTTATGTTTAAAATAAGCACAAGTAAGTAATAGAAAATAGTAACATGTGTATAGGGTTATCATTTCTTACAGTATAGGTAGGCCATTAAAAGAAAGTGTGATTACATTTGGTAATTTTGCCTTAATCTGCTGCCATTATTAATTAACAAAAATGCTTTCTGTTTCCAGGTATTATATATATATTTTGAGACTTAGTCGATGGATTTATTACCAACAATACAGGAGCATTTTAGTAAGTCCTCCCTCTTGTCTGCTGTCTGGTTTGCCTTTGGAGGAAGTGATTGATATTGGTATATATCAGCATGCTCAGGCGTTTGCTCCTATTAAGTGTTTGTCCTTCCCGTGGCAAAGAGGGGTAGTACATTAGTTAGTACATTAGTCATTACCTCAGAATAAGATTTGATAAAAGTGATCTATTCAACCTTTATATAAGCACTTAACTAATCATTGGGTATGTAAGAACAGATGATATCAGCCTTCATAAAGTACAGAAGAACCAAAAAGAATGGAACACAGACTTAAGCATGAGATTCTCAGTCATTTTTTATTCATTTATTCTAAAATTTTCCCCTATTGGATAATATATGCTTTCAGATTTTATGTGTTCACTGAAATCAGCTGTTTGTAGACATAGTTTTAAGTAGAGAGCTCCAAAAAGCTTTAAAAAAACTAAATGTGAAATAACATAAAAATACTATAATACTGACAGAAATGGCAGCCATCACCTTTAAATTGAGTTGTTCATTTTTATGTTGGTTGGTAGTTTGATTTTTTCATCAAGCTTTGTACTATTTCACACACAGTGCCTTATGTCACACTAACTGCTCCAGGAAGTGATAAGGCCTCCATGTAGAATTTCAGCAGAGTTGGTAAGAGTGTTCTCTTGCTTGTCTTTACCAGCTAAAATGCTGTGTGAAAATGAATGTATTTTGTATTCATATCACTCACAGCTGGTGTGTGTGTGTGAAAAATGAAACTGCAGTTGTTCTAGAAATAAGAAACTTTTGAGTGTTTCAGTTGTTTTGTTGATTTTAAACGAGTTACCAAAATGTAGCTATTTCTAAACATGTATTAATTTATGTCTCAGGGAGAGAGTACATTAATAAACATTCATGACATGTTGGGCTATGTATTGGACAGATTTTTCACGGGGTAGTTACTATGGGTAGTCCCTGGGCTGGTAAAGTCATCTCAGAAAACTGCATGCAACACAAAGCAAAAACATGTAAATTGTGTAATACAATATAAATATCAAATTAACCTGTCAGGTGTAGTGAATACTTTTATTGTATGAACTTTTGCTAAATTAAGTTGTCGGGTGAAGTAAATACTTTTATTATATGAATTTCAGAAAAATCTACATTATATTTAAAACGTATAAAATGATTTTTTGCCACAGGATCTTGTAATGACTCTTTCAATGTACTTTTCATTGAGAAAGCTAGATATGTGCTGTCAAGACACAAGAAAACTCACATTTTACCATCATTGATTTGATTTTAAGAGTTTCTTAGCAAAAAATGGATCATTGTTACTTCTATTTGCTTTTTAATCCAGCAAATAATTCAGTATTATTGTATTACCAATACTTTTGATATTTCCCAAAAGCATTTCAGCCTTCTTTCTATTAACTAAACATACTACAGTCTACAGATTATTGAAGTGATGCTGCTCTCATGTGCATGCTGTAGTACAATCACTACTAATCACAATGCACCTTGTTGCGTGAAATCTCAGTGCGTGGAACATTATTGATTACAGGTGTGACTCAAAACCATTTAAAAACCAACTGTAAGCCAAAAGATAAAGTGTATATTAAGTCTTTCTCAGACAACTACTGCAGTTGTCAGTTCAACACCAACAATCTCTCCAAATGACGAATTTTGAAAGTTGGGATTTGTGAAAATTAGAATCATGAAAGTTAAGATTTCTCAATAGCCAACCAGCTACCACAAGTTATCCAATCACCTTACGGTCCTGTACCAGATGAGGTAAACACGTAGCATGAGGTCGAGTCCTGTTGCTATGAGGAGAGCGTGGCTAGGCCTGAGGCCTGTTCACAGCCACCTTTGAACGCTATACTGTGGAGGTCAGCACATGCCTGCGGAGTACTGGAGCGAGTATGAGAGAGAGGGGGAGAGAGGGGGAGAGGGGGAGAGAGAAAGAGAGGGAGTGGTTGCATGGCCCATGCTGGGTTCCCAGTCTACAGTGATGGATAAGTGGGGTTTGTGAAGCACTAAAGGTGCAACCATTTGAGTCTATTAATACTCAGTGGATGTTATGTGTTTGCTTGCTTCATTGAAGAGCTGATTGGCTAGAATCATCTGATCACGGTCCAGAGTTGGGGTGAATTCCATATCATTTCAGGACATAAACCGAACTTCAATTCCTTAATTGAAAAATTTTCAATTAATGAAACCAACTGAATTGAAATGGTTCCAACTCCAACTCTGCACTATTTAAATCTACTTTGTGAGACCATTATATTGACCTGACAGCGTTATGAGAGCAACTCGTCTGGTGCTACACAGAGGAAATAATTCTACTCGGGAAAGCTGTGTTCTGTGTGTGAGGGTGGCAGAGGGGGTCTTTCCACTCCTGTCATTCAGACAGCATGGACCCCTGTCCCCTAACTGCTGCCTCTGGCCCTGCTTACAGCTTTTTGCAACATAGGTGGACACAGTTTGAACCTGACTTGAACTCAGATAGTCTGCTGTCTGTGACTATCCGTGACTATTTTCTAAGCAAACAATTACCAACCCAGACCTGGAACTAAAGACACAGAATAAATAAACCTTTTACGGCATGCAGAGGAGAGATTATGATTTGCGTTTTAAGTGATTTTTTTGGACATGCTTTCTTGTTCATTTTTTGTAAGAATTTCTGTCATTTTTTGTTAGTTTTTTTTTTGTCTTCCCCCCCGTCCCCCTCCCCTTCTCCTTCTCACCATATTCACCCCAGACTGTACTCTCTCCTCAGGATAGAAATCTTAAAGGATGGGTGACTGGAGCTTTCTGGGACGGCTGTTGGAGAATGCGCAGGAGCACTCGACAGTGATCGGCAAGGTGTGGCTGACGGTGCTCTTCATCTTCAGGATCCTGGTGCTGGGGGCGGCGGCCGAGGAGGTGTGGGGCGACGAGCAGTCCGACTTCACCTGCAACACGCAGCAGCCCGGTTGCGAGAACGTCTGCTATGACGAGGCCTTCCCCATCTCGCACATCCGCTTCTGGGTGCTGCAGATCATCTTCGTCTCCACCCCCACCCTCATCTACTTGGGCCACGTGCTGCACATCATCCGCATGGAGGAGAAGCGCAAGGAGAGGGAGGAGGAGCTGCGCAAGTCCGGCCGGCTGCAGGAGGAGAAGGAGCTCCTCTTTAAAAACGGGGGAGGGGACACTGGCGGCGGAGGAGGAGGCGGCGGTGGCAAAAAGGAGAAGCCGCCCATTAGAGATGAGCACGGCAAAATCCGCATCAGGGGCGCCCTGCTGCGCACCTATGTGTTCAACATCATTTTTAAGACCTTGTTTGAAGTTGGGTTCATTTTAGGTCAGTATTTCCTTTATGGCTTCCAGCTGCGGCCCTTGTACAAGTGCGCTCGGTGGCCCTGCCCCAACACCGTGGACTGCTTCATCTCCCGGCCCACGGAAAAGACCATCTTCATCATATTTATGCTTGTGGTGGCTTGCGTGTCTCTTTTGCTGAATTTGTTAGAGATCTATCACCTTGGATGGAAGAAAGTCAAACAGGGCATGACCAACGAGTTTGTCCCTGAGCAGGATTCTCTGTCTAATACCGACGCAGAGCCTGAGCCCACGGCCCCCGCCCCGAGAACTGCCCCTCCGACCCTCAGCTACCCGCCAAACTACACGGACGTGACCGCAGGGAGCGCGTACCCCCTGCCGGCGGCCCCCCCGGCAGAGTTCAAGATGGATCCTCTCCAGGAGGACCTGCAGGAGTCCCCCTCCTCCTTCTACATCAGCAACAACAACCACCG
This sequence comes from Megalops atlanticus, assembly GCA_019176425.1. Lineage (NCBI taxonomy): Eukaryota > Metazoa > Chordata > Actinopteri > Elopiformes > Megalopidae > Megalops > Megalops atlanticus. Next base: position 20,529,886 of record CM032886.1, read on the forward strand.
GCTGGCCGCCGAGCAGAACTGGGCCAACCAGGCCACCGAGCAGCAGACTCGGGAGAGGAAGCCGGGCTCCCCTTCCCCCTCCTCCTCCTCCTCCTCCGCCTCTGCCTCCTCCCCTTCCTCCGGCGGCAGCGTCCGGGACGAGCAGCAGCAGCAGCCCAAGGACACCAGCCCGCCTGTCAGCAGCTCGAGTGGCGGGAGCTGGAGCGGAGGGAAGAGCCAGCCGGACGAGGGCCACGTCTCCACCATGGTGGAGATGCACGAGACCCCCGCGGTGGTCACGGACGCCCGGCGGCTGAGCAGGGCCAGCAAGACCAGCAGCATCAGAGCCAGGCCCAACGACCTGGCCGTCTAGTCCCACTCACGCCCCCACCACCTCCCATTTTTACCTAACATCATCCAGCAGCGATGTGAGGCAGGGTGCTGGAACTGGGATGCTCTCGATATATAAATCTGTAAACAGCAACGTGTACTGCAGTGCAATCGGTGAGTTGTAGCATATCCTGGACAGGGTTGATGTTCTCAAGCACAGAGTTTACACAGACATTGATGGGGCTAGGATGGGGTGGGACACAGGCCAAAAGCAGGAAAGGCTAGAGAGATGGTTAAGGATGGCTGGGATTTCAGCACTATTTCCAGTTTTAGTTTTTCACGTGAGGGAATTCTGGAGAGATGCAATTCTGTTTCTTTTTTGTTGTTGTTGTATTTCTAGAGCTTCAGGTTTTTTTTTTTTGGACTGGTAACCCTCAGTCAAACATCTGGTGATTGGTGTTCATATACTGTACGTTATTGTCATTTCTGTTCAAGTTCATCCAGTGTGGCCTATAGAGAAAAGTAGATATCATTCATCCTGTTGTTTGCGCGGCTGGGAATCTAGGAAGCTTGTTTGACTTAGCAGACAGGATGTGCAGAAGGGGGCGGTTCTGATGAATGTGTTTATGGTGACCCTACAGTGAGGTCTGCCTGTAGACTTTATGGAGCAAGGAGCTGTGGCTCAGCGTGTGCCAGGCATTGGGTTGTCTGTTAGTGCGGTTGCCGTTGTTCGTATCAGTTTCTCTTTTCAGAAAAAAAGAAAACACTCAAGCTGCCATTACAGTTACATCAGGGTAAATGGTTTCAGTCTGACAAGGGCCTCACCTTCTGTCATCAGAAAGAAGAGTTACTAGAAAGTTATGTTTTTATAAAATGTTCATAAATACTACCCCTGGAATGATGCTAGTGTTTGCAGTGTATAATAGGAATACACATCCCATTTGTATCAAAATTCAGCAGCGCTGGAAGGCTAGAGATTAATATGATATAAACAACTTAGTTGTAGGCTAGTCTGTAAAGTTGCAATAACATTTTTCATTGTTAGTGGAATATTTCAATAATACAATTAGAAATGTGCATTTAAATTTATTTTTTATTTGTGCCAAAGATTACAAATCGTTTTGCCTTAAAGATACCTACCGATCAACGCTGTGTCCTGATTTCAATCCTTGTACTTTTTTCCTTGCATTTAGGAAATTGCTTAGCTACCAGTTTCATGTGAACACCTCTTTCACTCTTTTTAACACTTGTTTTCTGGATGTAAGTGAAACCTATAAATGTGAAACTACAACTCACTGATTCACCAACAGGTCTGCAAGCACTTTTCTCTGTCTTGGTTTTACCCACTGTCAGCTATTTACTGAGGATGTCATAGAACTGTCAGCCAATTATTGAGCATGTCACAGAACTGTCAGCCAATTACTGAGCAAGTCAAAGAACTGTCAGCCAATAACTGAGCAAGTTACATAGTGGGAGAGAGAGGGAAACAGACAGAAAGAGAGAGACAGAAAGAAAGAGAAGTCAATCTTCATTGTGGAATGAAAGATCATTCATATTAATCGAACCCCGATGTCTGAATATTTAAAATATTGGGTTTGATACTCTGGAGGAGGAAGCAACAAGGAGAAGTATCTGGAGTCAAGGATTCATGCTTGCACAAACACACATGTGTGCGCCCCTACCCAAACCCACACATTCTGTGATTGCCTCTGACCAGAAGGGGAAATATGTGAGGTACTGTGGGTGAAAACCAAGATCTGAGTTGTGCTTTTGCAATGTCCTGCTGTTTATCATTTTTATATGCAGAAGTTTCAGGTCCTGTTATGTGCCACAAATCTGAGCACTGCCTCAAACCCCTAGGTGCCATACTTTCAGGCCCTGCTGCTATATTTTGCTCATTTGAGAAGAGGAAAGTATTAAACCAAAGAGAGGAGAGAGGAAAGGACAAAATATTTTTATCTGATCTTTTAAAAAAGTAGAGCAGATGCAACAACAATGTATAGAAAGAAAGGGTGATATGAGTTTATCAAGCTGCAGGGTCACCAGGAATAAATAAAAAAATACCAAATAGCAGACTATGGATGGCGTCTCCTTTCACTAATTTGATCACAGCCAAATTGTTCATCTGCCTGAATAACTGTGTCTTCAGGTGTCTCTCGTCTCCACACCTGTGACAAAACTAAAGGACACCATTTAAACCATATGAAGCTTTGGAGCCCTCCCCACCCACCTCCCAAAAAACAAACAGTCAGTTAGATCAGAATATAAATATAAATATTTTCATATGTTTTGCAGATTTCCTGGGAGGTGTATTTTTTCCCTGAAATTTCATGCTACGTCTTTATTTTTAAATCAGATTTTCATTCTTTTTGCGTTCAGTCAAAAAACAAAAACAAAACAAAAAAACCCCCAAACCTCTATGATTTGACTGGAAAGATCGAAAGCTTTTTTTTAAAGATGACTGTGTTTATTGCTGCCATCAGGAACACATAAAGCCTTTTTAATCATTGTATCTTCATGTAGAGAATAATTTGTGAATAGAAAAGTACACACTTCCTCACATTACATGTGACACCTTAAATATTGGTTTTATTTATAAAATTGCTATTTTTTTAAAAGCTATTTGAGGATATGAAAAGAAATTTGCTTAATTGTAGTCAGTAAGAAATGACTGGTTGATCTTTTTTGTAGTTCCCTTGACAACTGAATCTGGTTCCAAATGGACAAAGGCTAAAACCACTGAAGTGTCCTAATGCAGACATGAGCGGTCCAGCCCCATCTCTTCCCTGTTTTTTGTTTATATTCATAGTATTCATTAATCTCCCAAACTACTACTGACTACTGCTACTACGATGGGCAAATGTATGCACAGTCTTCCATCTTTTAGATATAAAAATGTAAATGCTGACTTTGTAAGATACCTGAAATACCTGAGAGGTCTCAATAATCTATGCAAAATCAATGCACAGGGAACTCTAACAACTTATGTAAGCACATTTTTCTTCTTTCTACTTAGATCTTTAGGATGCCAAAATTCTATTTTTCTAACACAGTAAAGCTGCTAAAGACTCACGTTAATGTATGAAACATATACAAATATGATATACATATTCCTCGCAACATAAATTCAGATGTTATACAATGGTTCAGTTGTCAGAAAAGGAGAAGACAATAGTTTAAATATGTAATTAATGACTATATCTTCAAGATAATAAAGTCATAACAATAACATAATTGTCAGGACTAGCAGAAAATTTTACATTCTTTCAATTAGATGGGAGGCCTTTGCAAACCTTTGTTCGTGACAATAATACATTTTCAAAAAAGGAGCAGTTTTTTGAGATGTACGTAATCTTTTATTTTCACATATTTTAATGTATTAAAAACTCAAAAAGTGTGTTATCTTGTCATTTTGGTTCTTAAAGTTTACATTTTAGTATATAGATGAAGATTTGCACATTTAGAGAAAACATTGTTATATGAAGTTTATACTGGTTAGAGAGAAAAGCAGAAATGGACATCAGGCTCTGCCAATGTTAATGATTTCTTAAAGGAAAATGTCTTAATAGTAAACACAGCAGCTCTTCAAATTAAAGACAGTATTACAAAAAATGACATCAAATGTGATTTTAATACATAACTTTTAGAATATGATAACTGAAGTTGCTTATTTGTTGAGTTTAGGACTCTTAACTTTGTCTGAAACAACTGCAGAAAGTTTGGATATTTTAAAAGAAGAAAATGCCTAGAGATTGTGAGTAATATCTGTATGCTTATACATTGCTTTCATAATTTTCTCTCAACACTCCTATTTTGTCCCTACAACATCACATGTTGAGAGAATGTTATGCGTTATCTTGGTAATAAGACTCCCAACAGCAGCTTTATATTAAATACAGTTCTCTTAAACCCAGTGGCTGGTGTAAAAGCACAGACACCCCACACATGCACATACACACACACACAATCCTGCCAATGCACACAGACACAGACACACACACACACACACACACACACACACACACACACACACACACACACACATATATTTACACTCTCGCGCACACACCTACACCCACACATACATATATACATACATACACTCACAGCCTCTTATGTGTCACGACTGAAAGGAAAAGGATGTTCTGTTGTGGACTCTTGGAAATTTTCTGCCCAATCAGGTTGTAGGACCCATCTCCATATGCTCTGTATGCAGCCTGTTTCAGTGCTGTCTGAAGAGAAGTGCCTTCTGTATAAAATTTTGTAAGAACAAGTTGATGTAAATGTTCATTTACCTCAAATGTTTACAAAACTGTTACTAAATAAACTTTTTGTACCATAATCAACATTTTGCCTGTCTCTTCTGTTATTTTATTTTGGCAAAACCATCACAAGAGCACAAAGTTACCTTACAGAAGGAGGACTTTTCAATATGTCATGTCTGTGTGTATGGGAGCCTCTGCCCCAATGTGTAGGGTTGTGGATACATCCAGCCACACCCTTTGCACACACACACACACACACACACACACACACACACACACACACACACACACACACACACACACACACACACACAACTCTGGGTTTTGCTCTTCTTATCTGCACAAAGGTGAATCCAGGACCAGTTCCCTGTCTGTCTTTCTGTCTATACCTGGTTTTGACTGTAAACCTGCCTGTTTCTCTTTCACTTGCGTATGACCCAGCAGGCACAGCATGTTAGGAGCAATGAAACACATCTCCCTAGAAGGCCTGCTCGACTACTTAGAACAGCAGGACTTGCACAGAGGCTCCACATTCGAGCAGGGAATGCAAAAACGTTTCTGAATGTGGCCGAAAAGGAGGCTGGAGAGACGAAATCATTCCCGCACTGCTGACTGCGCTGTGCACTCGAATGTCCATATAATTACCTTTCACCCAAAGGAGTGACGTTTGCCTACTGATGGGAAAACATCCATCACTAACTCATTTAGGGCTGTCACACATGTCCATTACACCCTAGATCACACCTCCCTACAGCTTTCTGACTGTGTCACACCCTCATTAATGACTGATCTGATGTCTCGCCTGCGCTTTTGTTACATTTTAATATTTTGGGGGGGAAATAAAGACAAACTGAGCTTCTGTATTGAACATGATTTAGAATGGTATGCTATTTTCATGGGTAGTTGACCAAACTGACGTAAATTTTGTGATGCCGGTTTAATTACGTGGGCGATTAAATTTGTATTTCCTACTCAAAGTAAAAAAAAAATACTAAAATTTTCCTGAGCTTTTCTGTTGCGTGTAAGAACTTGGCTGTCAGTGAAACTGCGCTAATCAACACACTTCAGCGGTGCGTATTCATACAAACAAACAAAAAATACAACCAGATCAAAAAAGTGTCACATTTATGTGATGTGTGTGTTTACGCAACAGCCGGCATCCTGACGTACTCTGGCTAACCATACGCAGTCACTGACCCCCCTGTCACAAGACAGCCAAAGACTCCGCACAGCATGTGAATTTTTTTCCTCAGTGCATGAGCAGGCGGAATTCTGCGAATGCAGCCGTTTGATTTGTCCCAGGAGCGAATGGCATTCTCCTATCTTGCCTACCCCCATCCACAAGTGGGTGGAAGCCTGGCATAGCGATTAACCACCAGCTTGCTGTACATTACGACTTTGCAATGTAGGTGGTAGGTTAGCCTGTAAAATTCATTGAAATTAGCGAAATAGTTTGTTATAGCGAAATTATTTGTTACATTTTTAAATCAGAATTAATAATTGACCTTGTCCTACTTTTTCAATGTCACTGACAGCCATTGAGAATTTTCCAAGTCAACCCAAAATGATACCGGGAGGTCAGGATGACAGCAAGCGTAAATTCATGTCAAATATACTGTTTGATATTAGGCATGCAACCTGCAGTGAAAAAACTTTGTCTGGATTTTAAATGTTCCCAAGCTGTGGTCAGAAATATTGAAATTAAACCAAAAATAGGCTATGCTTGCATGACACCCTCCTAAATACAGTAGCGCAATACCATGCACTACACTTACAAAAATCACACCATCCAAAACAAGCTGATTTTTATGAGCGATTGGGTTTCTAAAGTGGAAAAATGTCCTTATCTTAATTCTTCAAACAAGGAGGAAAACATTTTTTGAACGCACATTTTTTACACAACCATATATTAAGTAGCCTAATATACATCACCTTAAACGTCTGAATGTCACTGAGCCAATTGTTGGCATAATGTCATGGAGCAGTCAAGGATCTTAACTAAATCAAAACATGAAATCACAATTTGACTCACATCAATTACTTTTGTCCCGTGATAATAGGATTTCTCCAGGATAATTGGTGCTGAAAGCCGTTCGTTATTCTCTCTCCTTTCCACCTGATGCACTCTCTGACTTGCAGAATTTTCAAGAGTGTAGACTGTGGAATACCAATTGCTCGGCTACATCTCTTTGGTTAGCTTTAACAATGTTGTGAGATTCAAGCTAATTTAGCTAAACTGTATGACTTTTTCAAAAATATTTTTGTGCTCGGTGCCTTGGTCATTATTGGCATCCAGTAATTAGTAAGAGGTACTAAATTCAAATTCTAACGGCTTTTATACTTTTAAGGAGCCATGGCACTGCTTCTTATGTGCAGATTTACTGATTCTTGCAAACAGAACATTTATTATTCTGTTCTGATGATGGCTGTCCATGTATGTGGCTGTGTTATCTAACCCTGCTTTTGACTATGTTGGCTCTCTGTGTGTCTGGATGTGTTAGTTTTTCTTGCATTTGGGTGTCTTGGCTCTACATATGTTTGTGTTAGCTATCCCTGAATTTGGTTCTGTTGGTTCTCTGTATCTGGCTGTATTTGCTATCCCTGCATTTGGCTGTATGGTTTCGCTCTGTCTGGCTGTGTTGGCTATCCCTACATTTGGTTGTGTTGGTTCTCTCACTGTGTTGGTTATCCCTACATTTGGTTGTGTTGGTTCTCTCGTTGTGTTTGCTATCCCTGCATTTGGTACTGTTGGTTCTCTGTATCTGGTTGTGTTGGCTATCCCTGCATTTGGCCGTGTTGGTTCTCTCTGTCTGGCTGTATTTGCTACCCCTGCGTTTGGCCATGTTTGCTCTCCCTGTGTCTGTCTGTTTCAGTGTTTGGTCACTGAAAAGACAGCAGGGATTATTGGGGTGAAAGGGGAGCTGGTAGAGGACAGGGCTGGAGTTCTGCCTGGCTCAGGGGTACCTTATGCATGAGAGATACAGGAATTTGCCACTGACTTGTCCCACACACCCTGAGGGTCTGAGAAAACACATTTAGTTGGAAAATGAAAACCATCTTGCTTTTCAGCCAATTACAGTTGTTTCAGCTCAGTAAAAGAGCCAGGGGCACAAGGGTGTGGTAAAACCTGCTGGATGGAGCACAAGGACACTGCTATAACATCTCATATTATTATTATTATTATTATTATTATTATAAAACCTAATTGAGCATAGCTATCAAGAAATCTGATAATGCATCTGTCAAGATATTTGATTATGACTCTACGGATTCAACTCCAAAGTAGCCAGCTAGACAGCTAACAAAACTTACAGTAGCACCTATACTACCTCCCCTAGGTGCAACTAATTTATCTGATTGTACAGACTTCAGTAACAGACATCACATATCACATTTGGAGTTCAGATATTTACTAAAATATGTTAATACTTTTATCTATTTATCTGCATATCTGCAAAACTATAGATGTTTATTCACAGGATTCATAGATTTATAGAGATATTAAACACAAATTAGTATTCAACTAACACCTTCACCAAACCTAATGAAATTAAAAGCAGATAAAAAAAACATACACAGAGTACCTTCAGGACCAGCTTGAGTCACACTATTCTAAGGACACAACCCTATAAACCATAGCTCTGCATTTACCAAACCATCTACCATGTCTGTCTTCAGTTTTGACTTACTTGGCTATTGTATCTCTCTAATAACCAATCACTTTTTTCCCTTGACTGATTTTGCTGATTGGCACTTTCATCCATTTACCTATTCAGTGCATATAATAAGTTATTCCTGTGTACAAACTTCTTTTTAGAGCGTCTGTACATATGTACTTGCTGAGGAGAAGGGGCATGGAGGGTTGGAAATGTCAAACAGGCTCTGACACTCTCATACCACCTCCCTATTTTTCCACTTCCCAAGATCGCGCCACTGTGCAAAATCGTCACACCATATCCAACACATGGCCGGCCTGCCTGCCGCCATCTGAGGAATCCACAGGCATACACGAAGAGACGGCACCCGTGCACCCCGACCCCGTGAACTCTGTGATCTACAAGCTCCTCCCCTAACACCCGTGCAGAAGCGAGGCTTCTTGTCCTTGGCCTTGTCTAGACACCTCTTACGCTCGCAGTGATCAGGGCTGTGGCTTCTCATGAGGACAAGGGGTTAGAGTGATGTCCAGTCGGCAAGAGGAGCTCTCTCGTGTCTGCTGCCCCCTTCTCTTGGTTTTCCCATGACCCTCTGCAGCGGTTTTACACAACCTGGCAAGACAGATAGGCACCATATTAATGCATGGGGAATGGAAGTGAGAAGGAGAGGAGAAAGACAGGATAGTTGGTGTGAGTTTCGGAACGAGGAGAGGGAGAGGAGGGGAGGAACTCGGGGTCCGGTGACTGGGGGTCCACTGACATGCGGGTGTCAGAGATTATCGGACGTGGGCGCTGTGAACTCTATCGTCTGTCAGCGGAGCGCAGGGACACAGGCCGCGGAGACTGAAAACAGGCGTCAGGGCTATTTATAGCCTTTAATCAGCTAACAAATTCACACCAGCCCCACGGCCTGAACACTTCACCAGCCCCAGGGGTTATTTAAAGACTGCTGGAGCCATGTACTGCTCACCAAACTGGCCCGTTGTTCAGTGTGCCGTACGCGGGTCTCAGCATCAGGTAAACAATTATTTACAACAACCAGGACCTAGAGAGACATGGTTCTGCCAACGGGGAATCAGTCTGTCTGCAAAAGCCGTCAGGGGGAGAGGGAGACAGAAGAGCGGGACAATCCAACGGCAGCGTTTCAGACATTGTGGTCAGGTCAGCTCTCTAGCCATCAGTTTTACAGATCTGCCATAATCCCATTAATTTCTCTTCATCTAAGTGATGTTTGGCACACAAGGGTACCTACAGTGTTGTCTGTGTTCAAGGGGAGAGCAATGTGCAGGTGTGAGAAGGGGGCTCCACACTGACACTCATAGGCTGTTGCTGGAAGAGCAAATACCTCTGTCTGACTTTGTAATCTGGAACACAGCAGGATAGACAGAGCAAAGGATGGGAATTATACATTTCTCTCATACATTATTTTATACTTGCATGTTGTCAAAGAGCCTGGAAGTGTCCAGAGATCCATTAGTATTTTAGTCTCATAAAAACATAATTACACTGTTTAACACACAATGCCCTACTTGTGTTTGTACTTAACTAATACTGGGACTATGAATGGTAACTATAAGGTAAATGGAAAAATGTAGATGTCATAAAACAGTAGCTCTTGTTTTGATTTATCTTCTAAACTCATGGCTACACTGAAGAGTGGGAGGACTGAATTCCTTCCTAATCCACACCAGACACAGAGACTTGAATCTGATCTTGTAATTCTATACCTATGGAAGTACAGTAGCTACTGAGCTTGTTTGATCTCATAGTTGAATCCCTCCAACAGCCTCTAACTTTAGTACACTAGTGAGAGCTAGTAATAGAATGTATTAAGACAATGATAGCAACACAATGTATTCAAGTTCAGATTTCTTTTTTAATAAAGGGTGAATAGACACACTGACAATCTGACCTCACACAGCCCCTAACTAAATTTTAGTCACTTTTATAATGACATTCCATACCAACTCAACCAATACTGCAGCTGTAAACTGTACAGTAAATTATTTTAAATGCTACTTGAGTAGTTAAATGAAAAAATTGCCAGGAGAATTTTCAGAGATAGTGAGATAGTCCTCTAAAAATATTAAACGTTCCAAGCCTAATGTGGACTAATAATAATTCTCTTCAAAAAAAATATATTTTCAGTTGAACAATGTTTATTCTTAAATAATTGCTGGGGGCTTTTACACACTTTAAAGAGAAAATTTCTAGAAAAAAACATTTTTCTAGAAAGACATTGATTTTGGGAGGGTTAATATCATGTATTTTTTCTGTACAATCAATGCAAGATTTTTAGAAATATGAATAATGTTACTTGTGACTCTCTAACACTTAGATTAAGATTACACTGAGGACACAGCCAATTTGATAATTCTAAAGCGTGGACATTCGATGATGTGGTTAACAGACATTTTATTAATGAAGCCACATACCCTTTAAAACTGAAAGTGCAGCCAAGTTCTGTGAGTGAAGAATGAAATAGAGAGAGAGAGATAAAAAGAGAAATGAACAGGAGACGCAGAAGAGAGAAAGAGGATGACAGACTATAAAAGACTATATTTGTGTTGTACTCTGCCTCACTTGTAAGTCACTTTGGTTGAAAATGTCTGCCAAATGAATAAATGAAAATGTAAATGTGAATGTAAAAGGAAAGACTAAGAGAAAGTGAGAAATACAAATCTGTCAGAAATGGACGATTGTTCATTTAAATATCAAGATGACTGCCACAAACTCAGGAGGAAAAGAATTAAATCAGAAAAAGGAATACATGATTACAGGAAACATTCAGAACATTTTGCAGGGTTTACCTTGATTCTTCGTTAAGAGCTCTGTCCACAATGTGTCATGTGAGCACATGAGCCTTGGTTAGTTCTGTCACTTTTGGCCTGATCATGGGCTGAAGGAAAATTATGAGGGATATAATAAAATATGATTTCACACACACAAAAATATTCATGTCACTCTATTTTTTTGTGAAATCCAGTCAAGCTAGGACAGTTAATTTCAGTTGAGCTGGTACGGAATGACTCCATAGACTCTCCATAGACTTGTCTCTCCAACAAGGCCACCCCGATAGTATATACATGTCTGTTGATACATTGATGTTAACGTTATGTTTTAAACTGAGCCTTTAAAATCCATTTCAGTTTCTTATTTGAGGAGTAATTATCTTTTGGATTGAATAGGTAGTGATAGGAATAGGGGAAGTGGGGGATAATCTGTTGGGAGTGAATGAGCGCTGTTTGGGACTATGAGGCAGGAGGGCTACACCCACTTCTTCCTGTCCCCCAAGCCGTCCCAAACGGGGATAGGTGGTCCTAGATTTAAAGAGTGGTGGGCTAAGGAGGCGGGACCATCGGCCACGAGAGGAGAGCCTGCTCTTTGGGCCACTTCAAACATATCGTGCTCGGTATTTCGCAACGGATTCACGGCTCACACGGTCCAGCCTATGCAGGTCTGTAGAGGTACGCACGCACGCGGACCAGCGAGAGGAGAGAGGGGCAACGCGGTGAAAACAAGAACGTGTCCGGCGGCGCAACGGATGCCCTTTTTCACACACCTTTACTTGTTTATTTTTTCCTCCCTTTTTTGTTTCCCCCTTGAGGGCCACAATGCATGTGCCGGAGCACAAAAACCTTAAAAATGCCGCTGTCATCCATTCCATTCCCGGCGCAGCTGTGCGCTCTCTCCCTCTCTCTGTTGTTTTATAATTAAATGGCGACATTAGTTCATATCATGTGATTGGGAAAGGATTCATGGCACATTAGAGGCCCTAATCGCTGCCTATAGTCTGCCTTTTGCCTTTCTCTCTGGGGCGTCCCACATGACCCTGCTGAGCGCAGCGCTTTCATTATGGCCCTGAAAAGAACGGGGATTGAACAGAAACAAAAAAAAACCCAGAGGGGGTGAAAAGTGTTTTTTACACCCGGACGCTCGCTCGCTCGCTGTCTCTCTCACGGGGCAGGGGAGCAGGCAGGGCTGTGTGCACTCAGGACTGTTTTAGCTTTAGATGAATGGGGCAAGGTTTTTGGAGTCTGGCCAACTTAAACCGATAGAAAAGGAGGAAAAAAAAAACTGCCTCTTCAAATAAAAAGTTTGTCATACTGGCAAAAATGTTTAGAAAGGGGACTGTTTTTTGGTATGAATCTGCGCATGGTTGCTCAGTTTTTGAAAGAATGCTCTGTAAATGAAGGCAGGTTTGATCCTGAGAGGAGTGGTTCAAACAGGGAACACTGACTGTGCAGCACTGCAGAGCACTGGTGGAGGGGACACCCCTTTACACCAGCTAAGCTTGCAGGGTGCAACTGTTCAAGTCAGCCTTAAGGTTGTGAATTATGAGTACTATCATGGCACCATGTAAATAAATAAGGAGTTTCTATTTTATTTTTCCCCAGCACAATATGCCTCAGTGTGGGGTTCCCACCTGCATGACAAATAGCGCCCCCCACTGGGATGCGGGGGCCAGTTCACACTATCACAGCAGAATCAGCAGGGAGATCTTTTGATATGGTACCTGCTGCCACTCGAGTCAAGGAGAGCAGACAAGAGTGCCATTGTGCCACCCATGGGATTTGTTTGCTCCTGACCGTGTTAGCCTACCCACGATAATTAGCACTCGACTGCATGGGCTATCATCTGCCTGTGTGTGTCTCATTATCATCGCTAAGAAAATACATGAATATTTACAATAAAACTTTCAAAATATTTGCATTTTGTGCAAACAAATTCTCCAAATGGTTAAAAAGTTTCCATACACTACAGCATACCCTTTAACCAGTATAAAATGTATTTCCATCCACTGAAATGTCATAAAATGTAAATCTGTCCACTGTCAAATAAGGAGTTGCATCATTATTTATTAAAACTGTATTTTTGCTAGATTCAATTACACTGCAAACCAAGCATACATAAATCAATGCCAGGACATCCCAGCTGATCGTTGTCTCAGTTCAACTCTTGTTTATAAATGGAATCTTTTACAGTCAGAACCAACACACAATCTATCCTCATTGAGATGTAAGTTATTCATGTGAATATACGTTGTATGTGTGGTATCTCTCACATGTATCCCATCATGAACTCTAATGTCGTCCCCAGTGAACCCAACTTCATTGACTACACATGAGTTTCATATGTGGTATTTAGACATCGATGATGGGATATCTGATCTGGTAACACCAGTGTGTCTGAGGCACAGGGCAATAGCATGCTGTGAGTAAAGGCTTTACAAAACTTGTGCCACTGTATTATCAAATATCACATTTCACATAGGTGAGCCATAAATGTCTGAAGTGTTTACTACCACCATATGTCTGCAGAAGAGCACCATAGATTTGTTTGCATCAGGGGAAGTATTCCCATCCCTGCTGGAATGTGTCAGAGCGCCCAGCTGCAGTGCCTCTCACGTTCTTTATTTTTCCCCCACAATAAACAAAAATGTGGCTACATGAACCTTTCATTGTGTGTGTGTACGCCTGGTGAATAACGCTCTTCTTTGGCCTTTGTGCTACGGTCACTGTACTCCTGGTCACATGACCTGTCTCAGACACCCAGTGCAATGCGGGAGTGGGGGGGGCAATAGCTGAACTCCTGGTCAGCCATACCCACCCCCTCCCCTTTCACAGACCTGCCCCCCCTCCCCTTTCACAGACCCCTTTCTCATTCCTAACCCCTCCCAAAACCAGCCTCTCATCTCCATCCCCATAGCCGGTCTCACCTTTTCCCCCAAATCCCGGGGGGTATTTAACTCTATCCACACTATCCAGTGTATACTTACAGTTATTTGCTACCACCCTACACATACCCTTTTCACTCCAGTACCAACCTGGACACACTCACCCCTACAGATGTATCTGAGAGTCATGTATGGTGGTGTATCTATTCACTTCCTGTCTCAAAATGGACCGACTGCCATCTTTCCTGATTGGTCATTCCCTTTCATGCCTGTCATCAGCAAGGTGCTACTGTCTATCACCTAAACATCCAGGAAACGACAGCTGCACTCTGCCTCTTCCTGACAACTGACAAGCTGAGGTGCTGAGGATCATCTGAGCATGTAGACCCAGACTAGATCCACATTTGACACAGTAGTAATTCATTCATATACATTCTGTTGTCCATCTTCAAAAACTGGACACAGACAAGACCATTCAAGTCTATTAATGCTGTAAAAAGTTGTGAAGCTTGTTTCCTTCTGAAACAGTTCTCACACCAGGAATTTAATAATGGTAATAATGTATGCAAGTGACCGTACCCTAAATGCAGCTGAGACATACTACACACAATGGGCAGCATTAAGTATAAACAGGATTCAGGTACAAAGTTAACTCACAAACAACCTGTAGATTTTGTGAACAACCTTTTTGTGAGACAGCCTGCACTTTGGCTTTATAAATCGGTGCCTGTGCTAAAAAGCACAGGACCACCTAATCTTTTAGTAGATAGTTCAATGGACTGCACTGTAACTAATTCATTCCATGTAATCACCACATACTTTCTGTCAAGTGGTCCTTATATTAAGAGGTGAACATAATCCAAAAGATACCGTTTAGCTTTATGGTTGAGTAAGCTGCTCCTGGACAAATACATTGGTAACAGAAATGTGGTTTGGGTGCTACTAGTTGACCAGTCTACCAGTCTATCTGACTGGATTAGAGAACTTATATGACAATGTAGCTGGAGGACACAATAGAATGTATTGTAGGGCAATGCAATGCAATGTAATGTAGATGTGTATATTAATGAGACAGCTAAATTGCATACCTCAGCACATGCAATGAGGTAAAGCAGTGGTGAACACTGCACATGAAACAATGGACCTCCAGCTCAAGTCAGTATAAAACCAAGCTATTGTGACAGCAAAATAAACCTCACCTTGGTCACATTTCAGTCCTTGGCATACCATTGTTTGCTTTCTTGTTGAGAGACCAATGTGAAATGCCCTTGTATTGTTCGGATGGTTTTGGGAAAACCTACAATTTATAATTTTTCTTCATAACACTGGTTTCAAAGGGAAGCTTCAATCACTTGGGCACAAAGAAAGATGTGCAGTGCAGGCTCACTCCAGCATGGGTCTATGGAGGACTCCAGCAGACTGATGGAAAATGGAGCATGCTGGGACAGAGAGGGGCATGCTGGGAAAAGCAGGATCACAAAAATGAGAAAACAAACCCTGTCACTTAAATAAAAGTAAACTTAAGAGCTCACTGCAATTTATTGGAAGGTAAAAAATACATTGGCAGCAAAGAAAAACAAGTATAAAAATATGAATTTAAATCTGAATTTCATTTTCCACCCCATAAATAATAATGCAATCATATCTGAGTGACGCTTAACAGCTTCCATTGTAGAACTGAAGAGATCTTGTACAGTGGGAGTGAAAATGACTCAAACCAGAGAGTAGCAACATTAAGACAAGATTGCTGGGTGTGCCAGGCCAAACGCATACAGTACTGTGATGTTCATTTCTACAACATTTCTGAAAGTCTAGGCTCTGTTATCACAGTGTAAATATATCACAGCAACTTTGTGAGAATTTTACATATCAGCTGGGAAGTGATTGCTCTCACCCGTACTAAGTACTTTCACATTTCATCACCAAAATCCACATACTCACGTACTGTGGATATGTGATAAAGCCTTCCATGTGAAGCGGACAGAAAAGACCTTGGGGCCAGTGTTTTACAGATTCACTATGCTACTGACTCATGCCTCTATAAAAACAATGACCCTAACATCTAGTGCATAAGCCACACCTGTGTTTCGGTCACTGCCGTTGTTGCAGTGACCTGTAAAGATATCCACTAAAGCTGACCTAGCTGGTAGATTTTGTAGCAAATTGTGCATATGAAAATATACCTGCTTTTAAACCCATATGTTCTCCTGCCTTTCAGTCAAACCTTGAAAGAAACAAAGGAACCGGTTTTACTGAAATCCCCAAACAGCTACTAGGAGGAAGTGGTGTACAGTCAGTCCCCATCCAACAGACAGCAGAGAGGAAAGAGGGTGAGACACACTGAGTGCTGCGGCATAACTGCACTTTTAATGCTCAGAAAAAGGCTCCTATGGCAAAGGCAGATCCTCTAATGTCCGCTAAGACAGCAAGTTACCACCAAACTCAAGTGAATGAATAATAAATAAAGGCTTTCTTTATCTCCTGGAATCAGGGGTCCAGGAGAATTCAGCACATCTTCCAGCGCCAGACCACTGGCAGAAAGAAGCGCTCTTCCTCCCCTTAAAATTATTTACAGATCACATACCCAATCTGGGTGTAGTGTGGAAATGCTACATTAGGTATCTGGAGTTTCCTCACAGAAAAGCAGTAGGTGAAGGACACTTTCCAAACCAGCCTCCCATGGCTACGCAGCGATTGATCGGGGATCAGTGTACCAGAGGCAGCAGGGAGTGAAACGGAAGGCAACACTTTTGCAATGCCATGCGAGTCTCTGCCGGAGGAGGTGCCGGGGCTACTGGCTGACATCGTTCTCCTCCTCGTCTTCCTCTTCTGAGAGGTCCCTTTGGTTGTAGATGTCCTTTATGAGCAGGATGCGGGTGAGGAGTGTCTCTAGGACAGTTCTCTCCAAGGGGGTGGAGCTGTACCACAGGGGGCTGTCCAGGCTGCTCGTGACCTCGGGCGTCATGTAGAACATGTCCGTTCTATTCTTAAGAGCTGTGGGACTGTGCAGACAGAGAGAGACAGAGGACACAATCAACCAATTACAGCACTTAACACCACGCACATTCAGTCCTTATTCACACGAATCAGTTTAGAGAAGCCACTGCAGTGAGGGAGTGAGTGTTATTGGAGTTCACCTCATGACCAGCTGCAGCGTGCAGTGTGGGAAACGTGGTCTTTAGTGAAGACATGCAGTGTGGAAAATGCACCTCGAGGTGAAGGCTTACAGTGCACTGGGACTCACCACTTGGAGAGGTAGAGCTCGTATAAGAGGCACTCATGCTTCCTGATGGGACAGTGGGAGAAGTTTCCTGAGTCGTTATCTGGTTCGTTTTCGGGGTCGCCGTAATCCACTTTGCGTTTCCTCTTCCTCGTGCCCGTTTTCACTGCTCACGGTGGAAAGAATAAAACTGAAGACCAAACTGAACACCTGATTGGGGAGATGCTGGCTAATAAAAGAAGACCATGGCAGAATGGGGCAACCCAGCACTGTGTGGTCACATACGGAGCTTGCATCAGGACTGGCATACCTCGCTGTTCCTGTGATATGGTGGGTATCCGGATGCAGAAGGACGTTGCCTTGGAGTGCGGGTTGATCTTGCGGTGGCCGTAGACCTTCCCGAAGGACAGGCGCAGGTGCTGCTCCGCGGTCCTCAGGCCGAAGTACTTGGTGTTGAGGTAGAGCAGAGAGCGGAGCAGCGCGATGGGGGAGTGCTGGCCCAGCTGCTGGCTGCTCCACAGGGCCTGCTCCTCCACCCTGCCCCACAGAGAGCCTGCAACAGCGTCACCAGTCACACAGAGCCTGTGCTCACACTCACTGGTCTGGGCGTGTTGTTAGCCTGGTCTGACACTGTTGCTCGTTTAACTTGAATGGATACACTTATGTTCAACTGTGCTGGAAGTTTCTCTGGATACGGGCGTCTGCTAAATGCATGTAAGGTAATGTAATGTAATGTCAGCACAGTCACATAGAACCTGCAACAGCATCATCAGCCACACACAACTTGAGCCAGCGCTGTTCCAGACAGTGTACGATGGTGGAGTGAAACTTACAGCGTGCCTCCAACAGCATAGTCAGAGTCTTGTGAACTGTTCATATGCTCCCCACTCATCACATGGCTTCTTCACAAAAGATTATCTGCTCCTTATCTGCAAGGCTCTTTAGGCCCAGAGACATTCAACACTTTCTGCCAGACTGTGGTCCTCCTGGACTGTGATTGAGGAGCCCTATTTAGGCCCTTTCCCTAACTTCAACTCTGTACCGCATTTGGACAGAAGGGCTGAAAACATAAGAATCATTCTCTACTTCAATGGCTATTCAAGTATAGAACTGCCAGTGAGAAAACAATATCCCTTTGTACAGCAATCCTTTGTAGTCAGATTAAGTGCGGCAGTTACAACAGTTACAAGTCTTTCTCATGAAAGCACACAGCGCTCAGTTTGTTGAATGTTAAGAACAGCAGACGAGTTACACTCATAGAATAAAAGTACCAACTCAGTCGGTGAAGAACTGATAAGTAAATGAAATTTATATTTAACTCAGTACAGAAAGACAAACTGTAAACATGATCAAGGACCTTTTATTGTTATCAAATTCACACTTATACTATTTGAATGCGTGACACTTACACAGTTGTGTAAAAACTGCTGTATGGATGAATAGTTAATCAACCAATGAAAACACAAAATTCCAATTTGGTACACTTTTTTGACATCAACCACCCAAGAGCATCTTACCGTCAGGAAGCACACTGGGCTGCCAGCCTTTGAGGACCTTGTTGAGCTCCTCTCCAAACAGCTGGTAGCTGGGGTCACTGAAGATGTCATCGGGTCTCCCGTTGTCCAGCAGATGCTACAAACAAAGACCGTGGTGACACTGGCCTGAGAGGATGTGGGATGCTGAAGCGTGGTTTGATAGTCAAAAACACTTAAGACATGTTTGTTCCTAATTTTGACAATATTGTTCATTTCTGTAATTGGAGGTGTGCATAGCTTGGACTCAGAAACTGGCCTCTGAGGTTTTCAGGATCGCTAGTCCCTGGATTCATTCCAGTAGACAGTTGTGCACTGCTGAAGATGACACTTCTACAGATCATGGTCAAATATACAGAAGGAAAGACAGACAGACAGAGACGGCCCTCCTCTGTGGTGACTGACCCGTTGGATGCCGAGGCAGAGGTAGAAGATGCTGTCGGGAGCGTAGCTCTCCCCGTTAGGCCGGCGGACCTCGCGAACAAAGCGGGACAGACCGTCGTTCAGTTCCGCCACGCTGAGAGAGAGCAAGTTCCTCTTCAACCTCACTGGCTTTACTGTAATGGAAGAATGGACGCATCAGAGCCAAAATCTCCCATCCAACAACAAAGGCTAGAGTCCACTCTCACACCAGGTATAAGATGTCTTCACTCACTCTGACCAGTTCTTACCAAAATGTTGTTGCTATTAAGTAGTTCTTTTTCTAAGCAGCTGCTAAGTGCAATTAAAAAAAAAAAAAACTCACAATCCTTAATTCTCTAATAGCAGCTGGACATCATTACTGGTGCTGGATGTAGATTACATTGATGCCTAACTCCAGGGCACAAAAGCAGAGTCCCACCAAGGATTCAACCCCACAGATCCACAGGCCCAATACTCTGGCCACTACTCCTCACATTTTGGGCTTTGGAGCAACAGTGTGCAGTGTAAGTCTGTGATGAACAAATAGGTTGGCATGGAATGCTAAACCCAGATATAATAATTTAAGCCGGGGGGGCAACGTTCTATAGCCCTTCAGAACTTCATGGATGCTCACCCTGAAGTGAGCAAGAAAGAAAAAAAGTCATGTACATTATATTACATATTTGATTCATGTGATAATTAAAAATGTTATTGTTGAATCTTGTGAAATGTGTAAGATGGTGAAATCATGAAAGACTGACAACCGACTTAACCACTTTACTATGGGCAGTTAATCATTTTGACTGATTTCATATAAGCCAGTCCTTATTAAATATATCTGTATAAACAACTGTAAATTTACAGATGTACCTCTGGAGCCTTATAGCATCGGTCAGGGCCCTGGATTTCAGGACAGAAGGGTATGGGATCAAATCCTAGGTGATATGTAGCTATGCAAAAGCTATGTAAAAGCTGGAGAAAGGTGTATAGATGAGCAAGCTGGGATTGACACAGTACTAAACCAATTAGTAACAACCCTGGCTAAGTGAAAACTGTCCTGTCCAGCACTGTGGGACAGGGGGCCCAACCCCAGAAGGTTGTGAGTTTACATCCTGGGTGTGTTTAACTAACCCTCTTTTAGCCGATGCTTCGCTTTGACATCGTTGGAGTTGTCGATCCGTGTCAGCACCCATCTCTTCCAGGCATTCACCCAGTACCTGGACTTCAGGGGGAAGGAGCGGCTGTCCGATGGGGTATCAGGCGATGGGGGCAAGGTGTCCCTCTCCACTGCCTTCCTCTTGCGTCCCTGATGACAGAAAGTTCAAACAAAACGGCCTCAACACAGCAGGCTTAAATGAGACTTTTCCACTTTAAGGCTTGCCCCACAGTTTGGGCCTTTAGGATGTCACATCCAGAGCTCAAGGTTTTCTGCCTTAACCACCACACTGGTTACACCTTAAATGCATTGGGGAAAATCCTAACCAAATCAAAAATCTACACAGTTACATTGGCTCATTCCATTTAACTGAATAGTGTAAGTGACCTCACAGTAACTAGATACTTTTTGCTATCTCAGTGTTCTGTGGCTCATGTTCATACACTGTCTCTATCACAACTCCCATCCTGACCCTCTCAGGGTCAGGGCTTCACTTGATTTCTGTAACCTGAAGCAACATTCTCTCCTGGAAGGCATACGAGGGCACACCACCACCCAGTTACAGGAAAGGGGGTAAGAAGCAAACATGCGGAAAACCAGAGGCCTTAATGACCAAGTTCTTTCCATTGTATCAAATTACTTCTCTACATCCAAAACAAACAGCTTCTATTGTTACCATGTAACCATAGAAGCTGTTTTTTTTTCAATATCAGATTGAATATGGCAGTAACGTCTATTGTGTCCTCATATTAAATACAGTAATCACAGTGTTTCAGGATGTGAACAGCAGTAGAGTTATAATCACTGGACACAAAGCTGGAGCAAACTGCAGGCTCTCTGTCATTGGAGGCATGAAAACAGACAAGCTCTTTCAGGGTTACTATTCTCAGGAGTTGCTTACGTGTTCCTCATTCATATCCGTATCCTAACCAGTAACTTCTGTGTGCACCCTTCCTCATCCTTGGCTGATGTGTGCACCCATATAACAAGACTACTGAACCAGTCCCCTACGAATACTGACTCTTGCTCGCTCACCATAATCAATCCACAGTTCACCAACTCGGTCGTTGCATTTAAAGGACTTCGTACCTTCCTTTTAACTGCAAGTGGCAGCTTCTCCTCTTTTTCCTCCCCCAGAACCAGTGGCAACGTGAACCCAATGTCAGCATCCAGGCCCTCAACGGTGGGGACCAGATTCGGAACTACAAGGAGAAGAGGGACAAACCAAAAGGCTGGATCTGAGGAATGGGGCTTACCAATGACAATCAAGCCACAGAGGGATAAGCAGCTGCTGTTACATAACTGTGCCCTATAGTGAACTTGGCCAGTGACTCATATGACTGCTAGGTACGAGTGCTTTAACTAGAAACAATGCTCCCATTCCAAGGCTACTTATACACAGTATATAAATACACCAAACTAAATCCTTTTGTCTGATGTTATCGATGAGTCTTCCAAATATATCCACAGTAAAGTTTCAGTCTGATTATCTGTGCCATACTGTACTAATCCTCCAAACCCTTGTAATGATCTGACATTAAGCAAGTTCCCGCCATAATTTTAAGATATTTTAAGAGACAGTGACAGCTGGGTACTAAACACACAACAGTGCTTCTCATATGAAGATTATCCAGTAATACAGTGACCCCTTGTTTATGGCAAGTTTTGTTTTATCATTATTGTTACCCCGTGTAGAAATATTTAAGAAGTACATAAATAAAAATGATGACCATAAAGAAATGGAAGGGAAACAGGAGAAAGTGAGGAGAGAGAAGGAAAACAGTAGGACAAGGCAGTAGAGGGAATGGAGAAAATCACTTTGATGTTTTCTTTTGTATCAGTTTTCTGTGTGTTGTGTTACAAGACAGGCACTCACCATGCGTGTGTGTGTGTTATACTACAGCTGGGTGACTGACTGATTCAGCAGTTTAAAAGTGTAACACCCAGTGCCTTGCAACAGTTGGTGAGCGCGTTGGAGAGCTGTTCTTAACTTCACCATAATCATACCTGAGGGAAAGTCATCCTCCAGATCTAGCTCGGGTTGGTAGGAGTCATCCTCCTCCTCTTCCTCCTCACTGCTGCTGCTGTCCTCACACTTTATCCTCCCTCTCCTCTGGGCTGTGTTCTCTACACTTTCACATTTCACATCTCAAACAACAAACAGCAAAACACAGCCATGTAAATCACAGCACTGCACATGGCTAAGCTATTCCTGACAATACACAAACACAGAACTGAGCTACATGCCTGTCTCCAGCAGCTACCTGTAGACAGTACCTGTGGGCAGTCTCAGACCATAACCACGAGAAGGGAACATTTTACAACCTTAATAGTCATGTAGCATAAATTTAACTGAATGTAGCTGCTGTCACTTGTACGGTCACAAGCAAATTAAGCATATATTATGAGCTGGGGATCTGTGTGCAGGTATGTTTGATTTGAGCCATATTAACATTACCATGCACCAAAACAATAAGATATGTACACATTTTTATAAAGTGAACACATTCAAGTTAAAGCAACAGGTGAGTGCTGCCAGTTTACTGCCCCAGCACCTGTCTGTCTGTATGGGGTAAACCATCCCCAAAACTTAGGCCTGGTTCATAGTTCCATTGTCAAGCTGTGATTTAAACATGATTTTGTACATTTGAAAGTCATATAATTGCCTAAATCTTTGAATTGAATCTTTGAACGGCCCAGTGAACATCCCATGTTCTTTTCTAAGTATCAGTGTTCCACTGTGTGCAAACTGCATTGTAGGATCATATCTTAGACTTTTTATGAGGAATTTCAAAATGGGCCTGAAATCTATTAACAAGGATAGGCCCAAGCATCGCAGAATTAGTGTGCAGAACATTGTGTCCTCATATTTCAACCATCATCACAACATTTCAGGATGTGAACAGCAGTTAAAACAGAGTTCTAATCATCAGACACAAAATTGGAAGTATACAATGGCTTGGAATGATCGTCAGCATATTCAAATGTAATGAAAGGCTTAATTATCCATGCATACCCATCACGTTATAGGAATACATGTACTGGTCATCACTTTGAGATGCACTTGGCTTGGCACATCAGACCAAACCCTAAATTTAATCCAAGGTTAACCCTGGGATTTATTCCATTTGATAGACATAACATTGTAAGTATATGCATATAAATACAGGTAAATGCAGCACACAGACACACCTGAACAAGAGTGTATCATACCTGTGCAGTTAGGCTTCTCTTCCTCTTCAAGCGTGTCAGCCTCCAAGGGATTGGAGGGGACTTTGGCCTTCAGCTTAGCGATGGTCTGCAGGATCTCCTCCGCACTGTCCAGGGTAGTGGGCAGAAACACTGGCACAGGGACCTGGGGGCAAGCAAGCAGCCCATAGACCCACAGTGCTTTTAATGCCACAGGACCCCTGCCTCGGCAGCTTCTGTCTATAATACATATGAATGCCATTACCAAACAAGAATGCACTTGATTATGGATACTCTTGTCCTTCTGACCACCTGCTGAATGAATTTTGTTATTGCTTAAACCTCCCCACTGACCTGGGATGCTAAATTTAAGGGAATACAAAAAGATACATACCAATGCATTGATAGGTTATGAAGTGCCCACATAATAGAGCTGAACATCAAATTGCACTGTAAGCAGGGGATTCACCTGGTCTGAGTGTTTGGGTTAGGCCTGATGGTGTGATAGAGAGAGGAGGACGTACCGGGACAGGCAGAATCACAGGTGTGGGCGTGGTCTGTGCATACATGTTCATTGGCACAGGGACGTAGACGGGGGTGGGGACGGGGACTGGAACATACTCCTTCTTCACAACCTCCTCTAAAAGAGAAACACAGGAAGGTGGTCAATTCAGGGCCTACCAGCAGGGGGCAGTAATGAAAGCTACAATTGAGAGAGGAGAGAGTGAAAGAAAAATCCTTCAGCAGAGAGCTAAATGAACAGAGCTTTTTAAAAGAATAAAATGTCACGACTTTCCTGCATTAAACATCCTGAAATTGCCTTGCCACCATCAAACAAAGTGTTTACCCATTTGATAGTGTGTATGCTGCACAAATGCTACATGAATGTGTGTGTTCCTGTCTTTCAAGATGTATATATGCACTCTACCTGCCTGGAACATTTTTTTTTAGGATTTTAAGGTGTGCTTGAATGCGTGTGTGTGTGTGTGTGTGTGTGTGTGCTTGATCTGTTCAGTGTGTGTGTGTGTGTGTGTGTGTGTGTGTGTGTGTGAGTGTGTGTGTTTCTGTACGTGTGTACGAGTGTTATCTGCAGTAGGGATACCTGTCTGGCTGTGCTTGCTCTTCATGTGTGGCTTGCAGTAGGTAGCCTTGCTCACAGCGAGGGGCTTGCACAACACAGCCTTGTTTTTCACATCCTTCAAAATGCCCCCACTGACGTGTGGTGATGCGGCCATCTGGCTATACCCCTACAGGCAGAGAAACACCACTGACTAAAACTCAAAGGCAGAGAATAACCCGCCTGTACACACACAGCAGGGAGAGACTGGTCAGCTCTTATACAAGCCATACACAAGCTGACATACAATTTGACTGAAGCAGACCTGACACTCACCATTGCTTTGGTTTCAAGTGACCTCCCTCCATATCCTGTCCATGAACAAGAGGGTTTGAAACAGAAGATGAAGAGTTATTTCTCAAATGCGAGTGGGCAAACAGACAGTTCCATTTTTATACGTTATCTTAATTTATGTCTCATATAAGAATATGGTATGGTCCACCCACTTCACACACACTGGATTCTTTTACGTCCCTCAAACACAGGCAGGCTCCCGAGTGCCTCTTGCAGAGGCAGCTTCCCTCATTCAGACAGATGGTCGGAGGCGTACCGAAGGCGGTGTTCTCCGGACCCTTCTGTGTGGACAGGTTGGGCTCGCTCTGCTGGCAGTAGAAGCGCAGGAGACAGTGCTGGTTGCAGAAGTGCTTCATCTCGCCTCGCCAGTGCACCGACTCCATCAGGTTCCCCTGCAGCTTACAGCAGTCACAGCGCGCTGACTGCAGGGCAGAGGAACACACACACACACACACACACACACACACACACACACACACATGCATACAGACATATGCGCGCATACACAGACAAACAGAAACACGCACACAGACAGACAGGTTAGCTGAGCTGCCGGCTCTGTGATATTCATGTCAGAGAGCTGTAGGTGTGAACCCTCTGTGAGGTACTACTACCCTCGTGCAAAGAGCTACATCACTCCAGGAAACAGGTTCCTACATTTTGCATCCAAACGTATGGACGTAAATTTGGTATGGAAGCAAACTTACGTAAGAGGCTGTGAACAACTACTGATAGGAGCATTATGTTATTGATTTTATGAACAGTTACATACTCATATATTTAACAAAAACCACCAACTCTACAAGCATGGAGAAAAGCAAGGCTCGCATCACTTCCACAAAGTCTATGAAGCAGAAACCGAAGGGCGTTCTGCGCGTGTGAGAAACACGGAACGTGGCCCATTCTGGCCACACGCTGCAATGAGGGGACGCTCTCACCTTGTAGTACCAGTCATTGAACTTCTTGGCACAGGTCTCGCTGCAGAAATCCCGCTGCACTCCGTCCACCTTCTTGGTCGCTGCTTTCTTGCACATCTGGTGGCAGTGGTGACACGTGACGCACTTGAGGCCCAGACGCCTGGCAAAGTCCTGCTTGAACAGAAGCTTACAGCCTGCGGAATGGAGTAGGAATCGTAGGGAAAAAAGCACTTAAGTCTGGCTAAAGCAACCAAAAACCTCCAACAGTTTCAATACCAGACAGCTTAGACTCAGTGGGCATCTCCTAACCAAGGGGAAAAAAAGACAAGATCAGCCAGAGGCACGCTAGTCTTGTACAAGCACTCCACCTAGTGGAGGAACTCAGGATGTTTACTGCAGACCCACACATAGAGGACAGTGCATTTATTTCAAGGAGAAGAACACAAAGACATGTCTGAGCACAAAAATGAATGAATAGTGCAGTAAACTATATTACATTTTACATTATTTACCTAGCAGATGCTCTCATCCACAGCAACTGACCAGGTGTACAGTTTCACAATACATGCATCATGTAGCTCATATACCCCATTCACACAAGTGAATAATGTTTCTGAATGCGGAAAAGCTACTTTTTGAAATGATTTGAGGAATTGTGTGAAGCAAGTGTTCCAGGACAGAGAAAGGCACAGAGGATGAAAGAAAGTCACTGGGAAGGCCAGCTCTTACCCTCACTGCAGAAAGGCTTCTTGACCCCTGAGAACTTGACTGTTTCATGGAGAATCTTCTCCTCTTGACAGTACTCACAGAACGTTACTATACAGTGCAGCTTCTTGTAGTCTTCACAGCAGGTTGCACTGCAGAACTGGTAGACTTTATTCTGGAGGAAGGAAAGTCACATTTCACACTTCTGATCCTCTCACACACTTCCTGTCTAGTTTACAGCAGAGCTGTAGTCAGCTGGGGAATGTTCAAAGCTGAGCTTAGGGGCATGTCAGAGCTGGGAGCACGTCGAAGCCAAGAAGGTCCTGAAATGGAACTGGATCAACTTCAAACTATTCTAATAGAAACAAATGCTGTAAAATTGCATAAACAGCACAACACATTAATCTCTATCACAGAGAACACATTGCCAAAAGGAAGACAGTGAATAACATTAAGTAATCCATCCATACAACACAGCTGGGGATGGAACCCACAACCTTCTGGTGTCATGAGAGACATTACCAAACACACCATTAAACCAGAAGACTTTGGGGTTTTATTTCACAAGAGAATCCATATTGTGAAAGCTCTCATGCGCTCTCATAGTAAACTCACTGTATGAACTCAATGTAGGAACACAAGGATGCACTATCAGTCTATATGCATCTGAAATGATGCTTAAAAAAAGGCCAATCCCAATACCACTACCGCATATTTTTTCTAAGGGGGCAGCCTATGAGCTGCAGCCAGAAGACAGTGCTATTTGTGTTTCAGAGGAAAGTGGCTTCGGCTCTCCCTCACCTTAGTGGCATATTAGTAAGTCATTACAAATGCCAGAAACAGAGATGACCTCACCTCCCACTCCAGTGTTTGGGGCTTCAGGCTGAAGGCTGCTCTGCAGTAGCAGCATTTCAAATGGATGCTACCAGATGTGGAGGAACGTGTAGTCTGGCCATTCATTGTTTGAACATTAGCACTCTGAAACAGACAGAGAACCATCCAAGCCAGCCCAGGTTAAATGGATTCAACAAGCTCTGGTCTCCATTTAGACCAGCATTAAAATAAAAGTTTCTTTCAGGGAGTTGAATTCAAATAAGAGTCTCAGATGAACTTTATAATGCTTCTCAACAGGCAAATCAAAGTTATAGCTAATTTTTAAGTAAACAAACTTTTATGAGCTCTCTGATTGGCCAAGTCCACAGGTGATACCTGATTTTAGACTGAGTGAGTCATATTCAACCTAGGCAATAAACAATGCTTTAGTGGCAGACGCTATTGCTTTACCGTTTGTTGTAAACCAATTTGGCATGAAAGTCCAAATTGCACCCAGTCCACAACACTGAAGCCTGGGAAGAGAACGGCCCTGCCTTACCTGGAACTTGGTCACACAGCTGGAGCTGCAGAAGTTATAGACCGCCCCGTCTGGCAGTGCGGCCTGGTACTGTGGTAATGCTCTTCTTTTACACAAATGACACGTAGGCTCTGTGGCTAAAGACGGGCCGAGTTAAAAACATAAAAACAACAAAAAAACGTTAACAGTTTATCCATCTGCATGAAAGTGCGAACGTTCATCAACAAAACAAGCGAATGAAAGAGCAGACTTTACAGACACAACTCAGAATATTGTGCTTTCAGATATAGTTGTGTACAGTACAATAGAGTAGCAGGGAATTTAGACACTACCCCGAATGCAGTGCTCTCGGATGTAGTCATGTACAGTAGAGTAGAGTAGCAGGGAATTTAGACACTACCCAGAATGCAGTGCTCTCAGACATAGATATGTCACATACAGTAGAGGAGAGGGGGACTTACTGACGCTGGTGCTGGTGGTGCTGCAGCTCTTGGACTTGCCTATGCAGGCGGTGGAGCAGTAGGGCTCCATGGTGCCGCTGGGCCCGATGCAGTGAATGGCGTCGAAAGAGCTGCACGAAGACTTGCACCCGCTGCAGCTGGTCACCTTCCCATGTGTCTGAAAACCACAAGGGGAATGTCACTGGCCCTACCCTCCCAACAAAACATTCAGATGAATAAAAAACAAAAACAAAAAAAAAAAACAATATCATGTGAGCATTTCCACCTTGGTGTGACTCGTTTAATGCTCCAGAGTTTCACACACTATTTGTTACACTATTTGTTTGCGAACCCCAGACGTACTGTGGGCTCAGCTCCAAGTAAGACTCGGGCAATAACTAAATCATAACAATAATATTGCTGTTGATCTGTGTGTAGGTCTCGGCCTGACCTGCTTGTAGTCCTTGACGCAGTTCTGGGAGCAGAAGCGCTTCTGCTGGCCGTCGACGACGAGGAAGTGGTTTGCCGAGGCACTGCTGGACAGGTAGCCCCCGCACTGCTCACAACAGTTCATGATCAGGCCGTTGGCCATGCGGTAGCGGTTGAAGCACAGGTCGCTGCAGATCTTGTGGGTGACGTTCTTGAAGCTGACCTCATGCCGAATCTGCAGACAGTGCGAAAAAGGAAAGAATGCTGAACAAATATGCAGCCACTTAGACATTAAGAACATGAGGGTGAAGCTGTAGTGGCATTCGTTTGGGTATGGGGTGCCTTTTTTCCTTTAAGAGATTAAGAGCAGAGGCCTGACTACGACACACAGTAAGATGGCGTTTGGGATGTCGCTGGCCACTTGGAGGAGTTATCGCTTGGGCCATGGATTCAATCTCAAGGCCAACTGTTTTTTTAAAAAAAAAAAAAAAAAAACCATTCATGTACCTGCACTTTCCAGGGAAGGTAATAAATATCTTATTTTTGATTCATTCATGGCAAGCACATATAGAATCATTTTTCATCAGTGCAGGATAACAATCTTCAGATGGCTAGTTAAGAAAAGGACAAACACTCCTCACAAGGCTGAGTGGAGGGAAACAGGAGAAACGCTGCTGTTCTGGCCCCCCTCTCTGCCCTTCACTTACTTCTGTCAATTTCCCGCAGACACTACATTTAGTCCTGATGGGGGACTTGGGCTCACTTTGCTTCTTTTCATACGATGCCAGGCAGCCAGTGCTGCAGAACTCCTGGAAGGACTCACTCGAGTCCACCTGGGCTACAATCGCTCCTTTCATACCAGTAATGTTCCTGGAAAAGACAAAACACACACTCAGAATTCACCCTCCCAACACACACACATACACACACACTCTACTGGTGTATTTAGCTGAAAACACCTTAACACAAATTTGCAAATTCCCACACAGCAACGTACCTGATAAATTAACCAGCAGCTGTAAAATTTAGCTTTATGACAAAAGATCATCCGTAGCTCACAATCGCATTGGTTAGGGAACTATATGAAAACCTTTTTGGAACTCTATCAATGAACAGGGTGGGGTGAGGGTAGCAAGTGGAAAGAGTGAGAGAAGTGGGACAGAAAAGCCACACGGTGATGATAGTAGGACTATCTTTCATTGAAGAAAAAAAAAAACATGACATTTCAGTCAATAGAGTGGCCTCAGCTCGCTCTGACAGCTGAAATGTTACGTTTTCTCTTCAATGCGAGTACTGCACTTTATTTGTATAATTTCCTTACCGCACCGCATCTTATTTGTCTCAGCACAATTCACTCAAAACCAGTAGGTTATCAATTTTCACCGGGTATTCCTCACCATGTATCTCTATTGCCAGATCGTAGTCTATCGAGAGAAAGACAGAGAGAGCTTGTGGACCTCATCTTTTTACTGTGAGTTTCCCATAGTTTTAATTCTGGTGGTGCAACAAGTGTTTTGTCAAATATTTTCCTCTACTCTTCCAGTCTGACACAATGCTGCACTTTTGAGCAATCCCCATGTCCGCTCTATTTTCGCAACAAGGTGTCAAGGACTTAAGAGAAAGTAAAACAATCCCTTCATGGAGTACAACGGCTTTTTAAAAATCTCGACTATAACATTAGAAGATTAATCAGCACTACTTGTTGTGTAGATAATTGTTGTGTAGGCTGTTACTAAATGATAATGCAGGTGTAACATTTAACAGCTTTAATATCTGACAGCTAAATGAAAAACTTTAACTAAAAATTAACAGTAAAAGGGGATACCCGGCAACTATTAGAGACCGACATTTATACCCAGCATTTTATCCCCGGCCGCTAAAAGGGACCGACGCTTGTTAGAGACTCTGAATTTAAGGTTTTACAGCATTTGTAGAACTAATGAAGTGATGTCATTGCGTGGGTTGAGCCACTTGCTCTCTGCTCCCATGGAGCTACAAAGCATTCAAAAGCTACAAAGAAAAATCTGCTTTTGAGGACAAGCAGCTGGGTCTCCCCTCCAGATCCTCACAGCCAATTCCCCATGAAATTTCATGCTTTTGAGATGCATGCCTTAAAATGATATACATTTTTAGAGAGGGAGAGTCCCACAAAGGCAGCTAAAAGCTGGGCTGTGGAGGAGAGTAACACTGGCCCTGGTATATACACTGGGTCCTTACTTCTTGCACATGGCGCAGTTCTTCTTGGGGGCGGGCTTGTGGGAAAAGGCAGACAGGCAGGTGGTGGAGCAGAAGAGGTGGGTGGAGCCTTTGCGCTGGTAGGCGGTCTGGCCCTTCTTCAGGGGCTTCTTACAGTTGGCACAGGTGACCTTCACTGATCTAGAGGGCTGCTGGGTGCCTGAGGGCGAGGCCACTGGTTTGGGTAGGGAGGCTGCCGGCGCTGGGGAGTCAACACCAGGCTGCTTCTGGTTTCGTGGGAAAGAGGCCGACTGAGATATCCACGAATCTGTGGTGCAAAAATGAAACTGTTTACATGCAGCTCCCTTTTCATGAAGATATATACAGGATCTCAACACTACAAATGTTCCCCTTCCCTTTGCGTCCCCTCTGATCCCGATTTTCCCACCCATTTTCCCTTCCACACTCCCTACCAAGAAAGAGCAGGGTTCACCCTCAAATCTCATCTTTATCTTCCACCACTTTTCAGTGACAATTTAAGGATATATCAACTTTAATGATTCATTTTCCTTGCTGCAATTGGCATTTTTCTTTTATATTGGGCTACTCTTGAAATGTAAATGAGGGGGCAGTACTTTTCAAGACAGGAAGTTTGGGTCAACTTCTCATTACTTTAAAGGACACTGGGATATTTGACCCATTTTCACAGCTGCAGAAGATCAAAATATGTTCAAGGATTTTCAAAACCTCTGGATACCTTGAAAAGGGCCACCAAATATCCATAATGCATAATAATGCTTTATAATGCAGCACAGCCAATCTGTTAGCAAATAAATACATACAAAATGATATCATGTAGTTTGGCCTGCAGCTTGCGTAACAGCATTTACATCATATCTCCATGACAACCACACAAACTATTGTGTGTGCACATATGCATTTGCCTGGTTATATGTGTAAGAGGATATATACAGTATGTGTTTATGTGTTTGTGTGTGTGTGTGTGTATGTATGTATACATGTTGCCGTGAGAGTGAGTTTGTGTGTGTGGAAAGCCATTGTAAGTGTTTGTATATTACATACGTACATAGATACACACACACACGCACGCACAATGTGTCCCCCTGAGTGTTACCAGGTTTCTGGTGTGTTGTGGTCTCTCCGTTCTGCCCCGGCTCCCTCGCGGTGCCGGCGCGGCCGGGGTTGAACGTGGCGGGTCTGCTGGGGGAAGGCTCGGCGTGGGAGCCCTGGCTCTCAGGGTTGAGGCTGAAGGCGTTGCTGATACGCAGGCTGCTGGCCTGCTCCGAGCCCGGCCCCACCCCCGCCAAGCCGCCGCTCTGCAGCGACGTCACGCCGGAGATCATCAGGTTCACGTCTCCCTGAGGGCCTGCCGGCGGGGGTGCCGCCGCTATGGCAACGGCGCGAGGGGCCTCCGCGGCTGCCACGCCCAGAGTGGTAACGCTAGCGATCTTGATCTCGGAGTCAGGCTCCGTGCTGCTCAGCAGGGCAGCGCTGTCAGAGGAGGCCGGGACGGCGCCCCCCGCCGTGGAGGGCGGGACAGAGCCCGTCTGCTCGGAGGAGTCCTCCTCGTCGTCGATCACGATGGTCTCGCTCCGGCTCTTGGTCTCTGCTGCTGGAACCAGGGCGGGAGCAGGAGGAGTCTTTGAGGTTTGTGTGGGCATTGATGCTGTTGCCATGGCACTTTTCTTGGTGCAGTCTTTGAGCTTGGGGGAGGGGGCATTTGTGGGAGTTTTGGCTTGGAGAGTGGGGGCCGAGGCCTCCACCAACACAACGTCATCATCATCGTCTTCAGGACCCTTGGGAGGGTCTGCTGTTGTGACATTTGGACTGTGAGTACTGTCCAAACCCTCTGTATTTCTCTTCTGCTTAGAAGGAAGGACACTATCCATGAGGGAAACAGTCTTTGTGGCTGTGCTATCCCCTTCTCCACCCATCCTGGGTTCACAACTCTCTGGTAAACCTGCATCCATTGCTTAGGCAACCACCTGCTGACACAGACAGTGGTTCCCCAAGTTATTAAACAGACAACAGCATCATCTGATTCTTTATGTCCTCATGGCTAGCTGCAGTGCTAAGAAAGGAACTCACTTTTTTTTTATAACTAGTGACAATACATGCCAATAAAGACAGCCTGCTGTAAGAGCCCCAGTAAAGTGTGTTGCTGTAATACCTATTTCTGTTTATTTGACAGATGTTCTCCTCAGAAATGACCTACAATGCCTCAATGGCACAATAAAATATATGTGTAACTGAGAACCAACAAGAACAAGCAGAACACAGCAAAAGAACAGTCAGTCACAATGTCTGAGCACAAAGCTAAAAAACTGTGCTAATATAAGCATGCAACAATAACCGTTTTAGTATTTCAGCACATGTAGCGCTAAACAATTATCCAAAAGAGCAACATAACTACATCATACTAATATGGACAGGGCTTAATAATGACCAATCTAAGTAACCGTGTTTAATAACACTGTTCACACGGAGTCAAACAATGATTAATTAAAAGTAATGGCACGTTTAACCATGCAATCACAGTCAACATGATATACATTACAAATTACTTTGTGGCTGGACTTTGGACATGTCCAAGTGGTACAGTGCATACCCCATACTAAATATGTATTTGGATGCCGTGTGCTCAGGTTAATCATGCTCATTTGTCCACATACAGCAGGTAATACACAGTGTGCCAGTGAACCTACCTAAAGACAATATGTATTAAGACTGCACTAGGTGGGTATGTAGCTAAGGGCTATTTTCTACTTTCGGACACAACATCACTCAATAGAGTTCAGGCCCTCAACAATGTTAAGAGTGGACTTATAGCACCAGCATGTATGTGCGAGTATTTTCTCACATCCTCAGTTAAATCCCCCTCAGCTTGCACACTTCAATGGTTATAACATGCTCCAACAGCAGCTGAGCTGCAATCTCTAGCTGAGCACTTCTCTTTGGGAAAATCATCACTTTTTATTGCTGCCACCTAGTGGATGACAAGATGTATTGTCTCTCAGTTTCATGTAGTTAAAAAAAATCTTAGAGCAGTGGAGTCTTTCATACTCTGCAGAACAAATCCAGTCAAATTCAGTGGACAACAAAGAGTCTCCAGAAATGTTCCTTCAACAAATCAGCCAATCCAAGCCAGAGGCAGACTCCAGACCACTGTCAGAGTGAAATGACCAACTGTCACCTAATTCACTGTGCAATGAGTTACTGCATCTTGAGTCTGGGAATTTTTCCCTGTGAGTGAGTCTTCTACCCACTACATGTGTTGCTAGCTGCAGGTGATTACACCACCATGTGGCTGCTGGTAAGTGGGGTATTATAAATATGCCACATAGCAATAAAATGCCCTAAAATAATGCAGCTATTCCAGGTAAAAGGAGTGCAAAAATTATTATTATTATTATTATTATTATTATTATAGAGACACATCTACTCAAGACATGTCAATAAGTATGTAAAGATCAATGAGGAGCTGCTCAACTCGAATGCGAAATCGGATGTTAGTATGCAGAGGTCAAGGTAGGTCTACAACAGCAGCACTACAGATGAAATCAATGAGCGCTGCCTGGGAGGTGCAGCTGAGGACACAAATTATATACGGGCCCTTTCTATTGATGTGAGTGTCAAAGCTTGCAATAGCTTTAACACACAACCTTATCTCTAAGTTGCTGTAATACTGTTCTGGCATAATAACGCTCCTGTGTAATATGATTCACATCAGAACCGATATGTTCTAAATATGTTAGCAACAGCCCCTTCAAACCAGTGCCTAGAAGTTAAATTGGATGGTAAAACCGTGTTTTCGGAGAGACATTAATTATCTTCCTATTCAGCCTTAGCGCCACACGGTAAGAGAAAACGACAGAACAAAAATGCCCTGAAACCTGCCAACGCCACGACTTATGACGAAAATATTTCACATGAACAGAGGTCCTTCCACAGTATATACTCCATCAAATCATAAACCTCGACATTACCTTATAAACACACGAGGTAAAACACTTCGCAGAAAAACGAGTTCCTAAAAACAAATTCACTTAAGGCTAACAATTACCAAACAGCCAAACATAAGATCTTACTTAAACACTGGCTTCGTCCGTTTCTCAGCACGTCAGTGAGCAACTTGCATATAAATTGAGCACGATGAGGATCTTAAACACTCAACATAATGGAGGCTCTCCCCCCGGCTATGCCCTGGACTACGTAAACGGGTAGAACCATGTAGAACACCACGAGAACCACCGCTCCACTATATCAAGGCAACCGGCCACCGACGTCACCATTACCACAGTTGCGAAGCAATTCGTCTAGCTGGCGAACATTCTTTTCAGCAGTAAGAACAGAGTACAACTTGGAGACTAATTTGTCTTAGCGGTTGCCCTCTTCAACACTTGCAACATATGACCGACCGAGTTCTCATTTTGCCATTAGCTGACAGTAAACATGCTTCAGCCCAGTTCCACAGTTCCCACCCCTGGCTTCCGGCGCTCAAGCAGCCATTGGATTAACGGCAAACTGGAGGGAGGTGAGCCAGGGGTACTGCGCCATTGTTATTATAGAAAATGATCACAAGTTATTCGCGACTATTCGAGCAGATAATAGCAGATGTTACAATCCGAAAACTCCCTAAAACAGGCAATCTTCACAGAAAACGCGTTCTGAAAACGTCCAGTTATTCCAGGAAAGCCATTTTTGTGTTCATTCCCCCCGTTTCCCAATCCAAAAGTCAGTGTTGACGTTGCTTTCTTGAGAAATCAATTTCTATCTTGTTCTGAATATCTGGGTCTGCATCTGATAATTATTACAACTTTTGCTTAATTGTACTCTGTTTCCATTACCTGTGATATATTTTTAGACAGCAACTGAACAAGTGTGGCATTTAATTGGAAAGTTACCCCTAAGCTACTACCCCAGGCAATCAAAGACAATTCATCTGGTGGCCTCAAGGGGCGCTGCGGTACAGCATTACATCAACTCTACTGTTTTCTTTTTAATAATATAAAAACTATTGAGGACAAACCGTCATGTCTTGCAGATGTTAATTGGTAAACACACACTAGTCTGTGCACACAGCACATCCCGTCTTACTCTCTGTCTCCGACAGGGGCTACTATTTACCCTCATCAAATCAGTTAGCAGTACTGCCTCTCGTCCGCCATTAGAGAGCGAACGAAACAATACGTGAGAGCACAGGCAATAGCACCCTGCCACAGCAGAGAGGGGGAGAATATATCAGGCGGGGTAAAATTAACTGCTAAGTCGCCATTAAATTGAAGTTAACGGCGTAACAGGAGACTCTCAGCATTCCCTCTACACCAGACTTGCGCCATCAATTGTTGCTACAACTTTGGCCAATTAACCATAATTTAGGATAAAAACGTCTCTGGATCGCTTACCCGAGTCGAGCTGGAAACGATATAGCGCCACTTCTGTGCCTTGACACAAATCCCAAAGCGCATGCGTTACAACGTAGCGACGTTCGCGTGGGAGGCGACTGGCAAACATCTCTCCCCTTTCTCGAATTTAATCACCGCGCAAGCGCACTGTGCTTCGCAGCTATTAAAATTAATGACTTCAGGTAAATGTGAAATTACATAATTATTTGTTGGCTATATATTATGTGTTATATGTTATGATCATTTTGTGCAATACATTGTGAGATTTTGAAAAGTTTTTCAACAAACGATGTTTTTTCCAACAAAGGAGTCAACATACTGAAAATTGTGATTTACAATTTTGTTTATTTTTTCCAAACTAATGTTTCAGACTGAATGAAATTTAACAAGCTTAAGTGGTTTTCTAGAGGAGAAGCTTACAGCGAATAGAAAACTTTTTTAAAATGACATTAGCCACGGGGATCCCAAGCTAATGCGCATATTAAAGCCTTTATAATAAATATATTCAGAGACATATTAAAACTACAGTACAATACAGTGTAACCGCTTTACGGCGTTAAAGTTGCATAATAATAATTAACCATGTAGCTAATTGATTAATTACTTTTATCGCAATTTTACAGCATGTGTCAAATATATCCAAAGTTCACTTGACGTGCCCTGGATTCTCAAGTAGGGTAATAATAAGCCTCCTTGAACTGATTCACACTCAGTTAATTGGCTCCACTGCGTTTTAAAGCTGTAGGCAACATCTCATGGAATAGTTGTGCGAGAAGCCAAACGAGCTAACGTTAGGCTATTTCATAATGGGCAAACTTCACACTGAGTTATTGCAGAGCGTCGAGGTCTGCGGCAACAACATGTGCAAAAAAGGGGGCGTGGTAAATAGTGATTGCGTGAAATATATCATCTGAACCAAACGGATGCAAGTTTTACATATTGCAATAAACTAAGCAAACTGGGCTCGTCTTGTTGCCATTGCGTTAAGCAAGATCTCTTGTCGCTCCCCTTCGATGCAGCTATACTGAACGGTCCACAGCAAAAGACCGGCGACTAACATTGTACCTTCCTCACTGCTGAACTGACGATTTGCCATAATAGTTATCACTGAAGAGGTCGTTACTTTCCATATCTCCTTTTCTGCAGTTGCGGAAAACGGAAACCAACACGACCTGGTGACGGATGGACACTTGCTCCTGTGTCTACTATCTATCAAGAAATTGAGCGATAGAACAATTCAGCATGTGGTCAAGAAATGTAGGCTATTCTACCAGCCATCTGACAAAACAAAATCTATAGTGTGACGTTCGAGATGCACCGCAAGATGCAACAGGTCTCTCTCCTTTCGACGTGCTCTGTGGTTGTAAGATGCCCAACAAACTGAACCTGCTGCCCCTGCTGTAACGAATGCTCATGCTCACAGGTGAAGGTCACCTGCGTCGGTTAAACATGGAGGCATAAACTGACGCCAGATTTTGCGCTTCGATCCTCTTTTTTCGAGAGGGGAAAGGAGGCATTTCAGGAAACGACTGCACATTCCAAAATGACACCATACATCGTAATCTAGTTGAATTGAAAAACAAACTGATACAAAAACATAGGCCTATCTGCTATGGAGGGAGAACTTTTAACGACTCTCACCTGTTCAGCATCCCCTAACGTTACTAGGCAACCTCGGGAAACACATGCTGTTGCAAATCTATGGAAAATCACTGTTGCCAAGGGCACCTTCACGCCTTGTCAGTTAGACTGCTTGATTCGAATGATGCCGTTCGGTGCGTTTGCAGCTAAATGTGGACCGTTGACACGACAGTGCTTTAACTAAATCGTTCCAGGATGCTACTTAAAAGAGTGGAACCAAGAGTGACACAGAAGGCTGGTCTTAGATCACTCGGAACTGAATTCGATCGAATTTAGATTTGGACAATCTGTGCACAGATTAACTGCCATCCTATTCTGCCGACTACCCTCTATCAGACTGCCTTTATAGACTTGAATTGATCGAGTAAAGTTATGAATTTTTCATGCAGTTTAATTGGTAACACTTCACCTTTTCCCAGGAGTCACTATACCTCTTTTTTTCCAGGGTCAAAGAATAATAATCCAGTTTTCTCAAATGACCTTGAATTTTCTACTTTCCAGTTCCTTGTAGAAAACACACTTTGTGTAGCTCCTTGTGACAAATTACATTGTAAAATTGCGCTATAACAAATGAAATGTGATTGGGTGTTTGATTGGTTAATAGGGTCGTCTAAGTTTGTTCTCCTATACATCACTAGATGGTAGCATTGGCATGTAATGTAGGGTCCAGTGATTAGTAACTATTGGTTGTTCAGACAAGTGTACAAGAACTACTGCAGTGCCATTGAATGCAGTATGGCACTTGGCAAGGATTCCCCCAGGTAAATAGGCTAGATTGATCGCTCATAGGATATCTCCTCCATAATTCCCCATATCATTTGATACATAGAGAACAGAGACAGAATACAAAAGATTGCATTGCCTAGCATTTCATTTTGTTTTAGATCACTGTTGTGATGATGAGGTGTCAATGTGACTGTCTTTGTAATGCTGGATCATTTTCTTTAAAGGTGTAACATGGTTTCTTGGCTTGACTCTGTACTAATGGATATTCCAGTGCAAGAAGGTAGGATTTATTAAGGTTATCTGAACATTACTGTGAAATCTATCTATCTATCTATCTATCTATCTATCTATCTATCTATCTATGTTACATATATTGCAATAGCTAATTGAATGCCATTCTCTTGTGGACTTGTGTCTTCTGATAACCTCCTCACTTTCTCATCTCAGGAAGACTGTGCTAGTCATCACAGAACTGCTGGGAACCAGGGAAAAACTGTTACCACATAATTTGTTTCTACTACTCCCCTCTTACTAGAAAGTAGCCTGCATGCTTCTGTCAACATGTAGGCCTATACAAATGTTAATCAAAACAAACATGAATGGGGACCCCACATATCATGTTATAGATATGACTATTGGATAACACCGATGCTTTATAACTATATTATAAACAAATGGGGGTAGAAATGGAAATAACTAGGCCTACATATCCGAAATAAGCATTTAGTCAGGTTAAGCCAGTGTTTTTCAATCCTACTCTTGGAGCTCCCTTGTCCTGCATATCTTCTGTCTATCCTTGCTCCATACACACCTGATTAGTGTGATTAACATGCTCTTGATTAAATGAGGTGTGCTCAGCTAATCAAAAGTGCCACTGATGAGTTCAGTCAGGTAGGTAGAGCAGGGAAAGATGGAAAACGTGCGGTGCAGAGGTCCCCAGGAGCAGAAGTGAGAATCATTGGGTTAAGCAGTGCGAATAACCACATAGCTAGTATTTCTGGCGGTTACCGCGGGGTGGCGCGTGACAACATCGCGACATTATCGTCCGACGCTCGACCCTTTTCGGCGTATTTTACATTGCTGCAGAGAGACGCCATCTTGAAAACACTAGGAGCTCTTCAGGAGTAAAGTCCGTTAGTTTGGTAGCGTAAGAGCGTCGCACTCGTTTGTACTGTTTCCAGTCTGTCGAAAACGTTTTAGATAACATTCTTTAGACGTCCAGTCCATTCAGTGTACTAGAAACAACGACTATTATGGCCAATCGAAATCTTAAGCAGGTTAACATACAAAACAGCGCTCCGTCTCCCAGACCCCAAAACGCGAGTCGCAATTCGGAGTCCCCAGCCGCCGAGCATGGGCAAAAGATGGAGGGAGCGACGACGTCGGCTGCGGAGCCAGTTTCGGAACCCGGCGTTGGTGAGCCGCTGGAGATGACGCTGGACTTAAAAAGCTTTCGGAGACCCGGGGAGAAAACGTTCACCCAGCGCTGCAGGTTGTTCGTGGGCAACCTCCCCACTGATTTGACGGAGGAGGACTTCAAAAAGCTTTTCGCGAAATATGGCGAAGCCAACGAAGTGTTCATCAACCGAGATCGAGGATTCGGGTTTATTCGGCTGGTAAGGCGTTCTTCGTTGCTGAATGTGCATTGTGCAGACATAGTTACACCGTTGCGCTTTAATCATCAAACAAGCTAGTTCCTAGTTAGCTAAATAGCTGTCTGTTAACGATATGTCATCTGTCCTTAAATTAGCACACGACACAAATAGCTGTTTACCTGAGATTCCCATGCATCGACTTGATAATTGTATTGTCGGCTAGCGAA
This sequence comes from Megalops atlanticus, assembly GCA_019176425.1. NCBI lineage: Eukaryota > Metazoa > Chordata > Actinopteri > Elopiformes > Megalopidae > Megalops > Megalops atlanticus. The sequence goes on from CM032886.1 coordinate 20,570,332, forward strand.
GAAGCTAACCAATATCAGCCGACGATAGAAAGAGTTTTTCAGTCTGGCGCAGTATTTCCATGCAAGACCGTGTCAGTTAGGTAATTACATGCCAACGAAGTTATGAGGGTAATATGAGTGTATTTGGGTAGCCAGTGGGCACAGTGTCGGTTGTGCTAACGTTAGCGAACTTGAAGTCAATAACGTTTGGCAGGTTAAATTCTAACGTTAGATGGCTGGCTGTCGCAATCAACTCGCTGATTTCGATTCAGCGGTTGCCGTCTTTCAGTGTAGGACAAGTCATGTAAGATATACTAAGTATGCAGTTCTTCCACATTACGCTAACATTAGCTAACAGTTTCTGTTGTCAGCTAATTTCCATTTGCTTAGTCAGTTACGCTGTATTGATACGTCGTGTAAATGGTGCCCATAACAACAAAACAACAACAGATAATAATAATAATAACAACAACAACAACAGGGATGGTAGTAATACAATAAATAGCCACCTAGTGATATAAATAGCAAGCTATGGCGGGTCTACATTAGAATAATTTCTCTGCGTCGTTGTCAGAGGGACCCAGTAAAATATTTAAATATTGGAATCGAGCATCTTTTATCTTAACTTCACTGAGAATAGTCAAATTATTTTTTTAGTCACATGACTGTTTGTACGTGAAATCTGTCTTACACTTGGTATGAGGGAATTGACTCTGACTATTTTGCTGTCCAGCTGATATTGTGCTTCTTATGGGATGTCACAGAAAACCTGAACAGTCTTTGCTCAAGGGCGCCTCATATTTGTCTACACTGCAGTGCACTGTAATTTTACGCATTTTGAACGAACCACCAATGCCGTCGGTTTCTTAAACTCTGAAGGCATTGTTTTGCCATGCTGATCCAGGGAACGTTGTGCAAGATATTTACTTAGGCTTCATTGACAGGTGTTGATTGAATAGCTTCTTATCTTGATCTGACATTTGTTAAGTCCTATGTTAAAGGAATGTGTTAATTCAAAGATACAAATAAAAGTGTTCAGCTTTTTTCCGGGACTGAAAGACACAAGGCATCAGTGGTATGCACCAAACATTTATGATCCCTCTTTTCAAGGGCTATTTTGATTGGTCCTTGCTGACAGACCCAATTAATCAGGACATAGACGTACCGTATTTATTTTGATGTTCCATTGGTATGGAAATTAAACAGTATTTAATTATAATTTCTGATATCAACTTTCAGCTCAGTTCTCCTTGTTCCTCTTAAATAAATACTGAGCAGCACTGAACTTAACATCCATTTGCTGATCTGCTAATTGCTGTAACGCCAAGAGGAACACGTTAATATAGTATTATTAGTTTTATTTTTTCAAAATGCAAAAAGAATGTATCTCTATCTTCTTAAAGTGCTAGTTGTTTCTGTGCCACAGTTTTGTCACATCAAACGTGAACACAGAACATTACACAACGGGCCAATGTGCACGTGGTTGTGTCTCCAGGAAACCAGGACACTGGCCGAGATAGCAAAGGCTGAGCTGGACGGGACCGTCATGAGGAACCGGCCCATCCGCATCCGCTTTGCCACTCACGGTGCCGCGCTGACCGTGCGGAACCTCTCCCCAGTGGTCTCCAACGAGCTGCTGGAGCAGGCCTTCTCTCAGTTTGGGCCAGTGGAAAGGGCCATCGTCGTCGTAGATGACAGAGGTAGACCAACGGGCAAAGGCTTTGTGGAGTTTGCGTCTAAACCTGCCGCCCGCAAGGCCTTGGATCGATGCGCAGAGGGGGCCTTTCTGCTGACCACGTGAGTGCCATTTCTCATTGGCTTGTTCAACAGAATTGGTAAACCCACATGTGTATTTACTGCACTGAACTATATCTGACATTGTAGGGCATTTGCAGTTGTCTTAGAATTCTGTTTCAATATTACTTTCCTGTATTAGTCAACTGAAAATCTGACAATCCATATACTATGTTTAAATTAACAGCATAACCAGATTTATCTAAAAAGGCTTATTTACCCCCAGAAGACTGTCCTCAGTAGTCTTTTTTTCTGAAGCGCTTGCATTTTTTGTACACAGTGCACTTTGTTCCTAGCCAGGCTGTCTATAAGGTTAAGTTAGGAGAGGAACACTGATAATTTGTGCAAAATTTAAAATGGGGAGAAAGTATGACATCACCTCAGTATACCAACTACAGGTATAGGAACAATGGAATCACTTTCTGTATTATTCTAGTGATCATGATGGATTGCATCAGATGGCAACTGCAGAACAAGATTGAAACCTGTACATTCTTGAGTTTTGCAAAGAACCAGAAAGACTTTATTTTACATATTCTTTTGCCAGCTAGTTAAGGTGTTTTCTTCATTTTGGATGAAGGCAGTTCTGCGGAATACACCTCAGTCTAGCTGATGAGCTACTTATTTTTTTGTTTTTATTTTTTATTTTTATTTATTGTCTTAACATTAAGGAACCAAAGTGACTCTTTCATTGTTCATTTAGGTTAATGAATACAAATCCATAGACTGTGATAGCAGAACCTGATAAACGCTAATAACTTTTGCTTGCGTAGCACTGTTTGTCATCCAACTTGCTATAAACTGTTTTCACTACCCATTTCACAAATATGAAATGTCTGTCTACATGCTACAGTGGGGAGAATATATTTCATAACTGATGCTTATCAATGCTGATTTTGCTGTTGAGATATAGTTGATTAGATAAGTGATGGGGAAAGGATAGTTATTGCGCTAGTCTGATTTAAAGCTCGTGAACAAGCCACCTACTGTTCCTTCCCAGTGTTTACTGAAGTACCAGTCTATATGAATGTCCAATGATTTTTTTTTACATTTCTGGAACTAATGTTATGATTGCTAAGCTTAGAAGAAAGTGCTTGTGTGATGGCAAAACCACTCTCTTTTAATGAATGTTTCAGATTTTAAAAACCAGCGTGGTTTTTTTGCAATTCAGTTTTTTATAGACTCTAGAATTTTTACTTTGTGAGATGGATCACTTAGTGAATTTGGTCCTTAAAAGACATTACATAGTCCTCACCTTTGTAATCTGTTATTTTCCCCATTTTTCACACAACTCTTTGAAGTTACCAGTTTCACTACAGCAACCTCTGCTCTCACAGTGTACGGGGTTAGACCAATACAAACCTCCAGTACTTACATGCCTACCGTAACTGCTCTCCACACTGCAAGCTCCTCATCGCACCAGGAAGCAGGCGATGAATGAAGGATAGATGCCCAAACAAGTTGCAGATTGCAGTGAGCAGTGTGACGAGGGGACCCTGGCTGTTCCTGTCCCGTTGGCTCCTGGTTATTTTTGGCAGATGACATAGCTGGGTTTAAAACAAGGCAGTGAGGCCCAGCCTGTGCTTGGAACAAGCGCATTAACTGTCTGAGCCATGGTCTGAATAGCAGCCCCACAGTGCATGTAGTTCCCTGTTTACTCTTGAAATCAGTGTGATTAGAGCTATACATAAGCCCCATGAATATACTTCTGCGGAAACCTCATAGTAGAAGTAATGTGTACATGAACCTCTACAAAAGTTGAATAAAGTGGAGAGGATCTGAAAACTTCATTTGATTAAGGAAATGAATTGCATTATGTCCTCCTGCTGAGGGGGTTTGGGCTGGGATGGCTGATGTAATGACAGCCAAAATAAGAGCTTTAACTTTGGTATAAGCTGTATATATACAGCTGTCTAAATTCAGTAAGCTGCATAGCTGCAGGCTTATGTAATCGCCATTACTGAATTAGTTTCACATTTTAAGATTAACTCCATTGAAATATCTGACATGTCTAGTGTCTAATGATCTGCGTGACTGCTGTTGCATTGTTAATGGAGTCATTTTTATTCTTATTTTAAACCACAGTGCAGTGATTGTCTGAATATTGCCAGATACCCAGCATAGTCCTGTGGCTGTTTTTCTCCTCAGGTCACCCCGTCCTGCTGTGGTTGAGCCGACAGAACAATTTGATGATGAAGACGGCCTTCCTGAAAAGCTGTTGCAGAAAACTGCACAATATCACAAGTATGTTTGTTTATTTGGGGAAAAATTGTTTTCAGGACTAATCAACATGGATGTTGTTAATGTTTTATGTATAACGTATGTGCCCAGTTTTGCCATTCCTTTGAATGAACCACAATAGATGTAATGATTTAAAGAATAATAATAAAAAAAAATTAAAATTTGATCTTCATAGAACAGCTTGCTTTTGAAAGCCTAACTTGTTTAGTGGAACTAGAGTATAGCTGAGAGTGATAATGTGACAGTCAAGTCAGTTGAGCTTTTTGAAATGGCTTTACTACATGCAGGACTGGATGTTCCAGGCACTGTAGTCAATGGTGGCAGCTTCTTTCATAGATATAGGTGACTCTTCTCAGTGGAACCATATTTACAGCTGCTTTCAGCTGGAATGTCAGAACCAGTACCTCTCCACATATGGCAGGAAGCGACAGCTGTACCACGTTGTATCAAAAGCCATGTGGAGGGGTGGATTGCTTCATATGTTGTGGATGATGGAACCAAAGGTCTGGGTTGTTAGGGTGGAGGGTGTGTGGAGCTGATGGTGGTGTTGTCTGGCTGTAGGGAGAGGGAGCAGCCCCCACGCTTTGCCCAGCCTGGGACCTTTGAGTTTGAGTACTCATCTCGCTGGAAGGCCCTGGATGAGATGGAGAAGCAGCAGCGTGAGCAAGTGGACCGCAACATCCGCGAGGCCAAAGAGAAACTGGAGGCTGAGATGGAGGCAGCTCGACACGAGCACCAGCTCATGATGATGAGACAAGGTATATGCAGCACTGTGCAACTACACCTGATTAAGTACTACCCCATACAGCTCCACCTGATCAATACCACATCATACAGTTGCACCTGGTTAAATACTACCTTGTACAACTTCACCTGATATTCATTTCATTGTGGTGGTGTTTTTTTTTTTTGTGCCAAGACAAGCATATTGGTTTAAGTGCAACAGAGATGTCTGTTTTGGTGTCCACATGGTGGCTGTGCAGTGTGTTAAACGTGTTTTTGATGTGTTAAATGTTCTTGTGTTAATTTATTTTAAAATCTGAATGACACATTTGTGGGATGAGATGATTTCTTAAAGTTTCCCGTGTTATTTCTTTCTACCACAGATCTAATGAGGAGGCAGGAGGAACTTAGACGTTTGGAGGAACTGAGGAACCAAGAACTACAGAAACGCAAGCAGATAGAAATGAGGTATACATAAGGAAGTGTAACTAATACAGGTCAGGTAAAAATGAGGTTGTCGCATGTCAGGACCTGAGTAGGTCAGGACGCTGAAATATTGATTTGTTAAATTGTTATTAAATTGTTACTCAAATACCTTTCTTTTTATGTGAATTTACAAAAAAAAATTTACATTTATGGGTTTACATACACAGACATTTAGGTGTGTTTAGTGTATCTGTGTGTACTTGTGTATCCGTATGAGTCTTCTGGCCTGAGCTGTGTGTCGCCTTTCCCCAGACACGAGGAGGAGCGGCGGCGTCGTGAGGAGGAGATGATGCGCCATCGCGAGCAGGAGGAGATGAGACGCCAGCCCGACGGCTTCAAGCCCAACTACATGGACAGCGTGAGTAACACAGCAAACGTCCACACGCACAGCCAGGAAGGCTCCTGCCTTGAAAAGATGCTGGAGTTAGCGTGGTATCTCTTGCGCCTTTCTATGTATGCCACAAGTCCTGAAGGAGGACTGGCTGCTTCCTGCGGGCGGTCGCCTGTTTTAATGAGACCAGGGCAGGCTTTACACACCATTAGCTTGAACACACCAAGATGAAAAATTTAGACCTTAATTAAAGGTTCCTTGAGTAACAGACCTAAAAATAGGTCAACGAAATTCCAGCCTTGATGTATGTATTTTAATTCTGGTTCTTCGAAATGGCAGGTTTATCACAGGCTGAATTTAACAGAAGCCAACATGACTAGTGATTACACTGAAAGTCCTAAAGCTAACACCCTGCTTTTCTTTGTGGAACACACTTTTTGGATTTGTCATTCATAATTTGGCAAGCTGGTGATGCTGTGGAGTTTCCTCTTCGTACATGGGCTGTGTTTCCATAAGCACAGAGCAGATACATTTATCCTACAGCAGCCCACAATATATTTTATGTGTCAAAAAAAGATATTTTCATATTTCCCCCACAAAAATATGGTGGTGACTTGTTTCTTTTTTGTAGCCAACATGGTTACCATAGAGTGTCCATTGATAACATTGATCCTGACTTTCACTTAGGGTTAGAAGTTGCTCTCTGTACTTGAAGATATTCTGTAGAATCTAGGCTGGTATTAGGTCTGTAGGTCAGAGGCATTAAAATACCACTGCATCTTCCATTTGCAATTTGGTCATTCTGTATACTCAGAAGACAATGAGTTGCTACTACCATGGCCTTAAATGACTTAAATCTATAAAATTTGTTTGTTAGCCTTGTGTAGCCCAGAATGAATACTGCTTCAGCTCATGATGAACTGTGGTGTAGCACATGTGAGCTGTGAATGATGGCCCTTCTGTGTGTATACTTCAGTAGGCTAATGTGTGCGCTCATTTCGTGATTTCTTTTTGCTCCTACAATGAAATGTGTCAACATAAAATAATTCTGTCTGTCACAGTCATAAACATTTGCATGTTGTTCAACTCAAACAATGGCAAGACTACATGTCCACAGATTTACTAGGATGCACATCTCAGAAAGGCAAGAATGAATAATGGAAACTTGAGGTACATTGTGTATTCAACACCTTTCTGGCTGTGAAACAAGGGATCTTAATTATTTTTAAACTGGTTTTCAAGACTCAATGTTGTCAAAGTTAAAATAATTATCTGTGTTGCAGTCTTAAGGTACAATGTTCTGACTGAAAGACCATAGCTGCTTTCCTTCTTTTATAAATAATGGTTAATAATATAGGTTGGACTTTGACATGAATGCTCACTCAGGGTACTTTGGAGAGTTTGCTGCTCTTACAGGAATAGTGTAAGGTTGGAGCTCATAGCCTCATCATAACTGATACTGTACATGTCAAAACTTCTCATCAAAATATGGCAAGAATAGGCCTGACATTGTGAGTTCAAATCTTAAAATAGAGCTATATACACTTGTTGTGAGTTTGGAAAGCAGGCAAAATACAATATTGTACACATTTATCCAGGTTGTTAGATGAACCTGCAGCTTTTTAATTAATAGGAAAAGTCCATTTTACTTTCTCCATATTGATTACACAGCTGATGTTTAGATGCATGTTGCCATGTTGCCAATAGAAAGAAGGAAACAAAGTTTTTAAATTGCTTCCTGATTGTACAATCCCCTGCCCTGGGAATGGCAGCAGTTTGCTTTTTTACACATACAGGTATGCAGTACAATATGCATGGGAAAAGTGATATGTTTTTGTGGTTGACTTATCATATAATAGCTATAAAGGCATGGAAGCTCACACAGTGCTATCATGTCTTTAAAAATACACCATGATGCTTGTCTTTTAAAACTTGAAGCGGGGGGGAAGCATTTTTATGTTCATATTTTTTCTGTTCATAGCTGAGGAATGTTTTTGTGGGTGCAAGAATAGCAACCTGCCTGGAGCACTGGAAACATCATACCAGCTCTCCAGTGACAGCATCTTACGGCTGAGAAAATTCTCTTCTCTTCTGTTTGTGTGTTAAGAATTCAATTATAGACTTCAGTTTAGTGGTCTACCACTCATTGCCAGCAGTAATTTGAGTTTTACCACAAATTATACATAACTCAAGGAACTTAGTAACTCAGCACACAGTGTAGAAAGGATTATGTCTTGACATCTTGGAAAAACAACATAAATAACAGGTACGTTTGGTGTTATGTTGTATATTTCTGTACATGCTTTTAATATCTAAGTGTGAACCTTTCATTTGCAACTCAGATGAATCTTTGGGGGGTTAATCATTTTCCACTGAGGTTGGGTTGATGCAGGACATTGATGTCTTATATCAAGGATAATGTGATTTTGAAACTTTATACAATGTGAACATTTTTCAGCCAGACAATGGTTTCATTTTCAACCCCCCAGTCCTGTGAAGTACATTCCCTCCATGACACTTGTACTTTCCATTTGCAAGCCAAGAGATGGGCAAATCTTGAGTGAGACTGGTGAAGGTGTGGAATATGGTGTATTCAGAAAAAAACTGGGTAGTTTGGTCAAAAAAGCACCCAGTGACCTAGTTTGTAAATTGTTCCATGTTCCACATATGCAAATTGCCTGTTACTTGAAACACACATACTTCCATGCTTTGTGACCATGCATTGAAAATTTTCTGTATTTATAAATTATGTGAATTGACAGAATTAGAAGTACGGTCACCACTGACAGAGAACCTTTCCAGCTGCTGGCTTGGTGAACCATCTGTGTTCCAGGCTGCTGCAGGACAAGGTGTCTTTGCAGATTCTTGAAAAACATTTGTGTGAGTTTAAATTTTAATCATCTTTATTTACCCTAACATGGGGTTCCTTTGTCGTCCATTGTGTCACCAGTTCAGTGCTGGTTGTTGCATAATCCTGGGTACCACTGAATGCAAACCTGAACACATTGATGCAGATTTTTATAATCTGAGAACTCTAAAATTTGCCAAACACCACGCCTTGCTTATTTCAACCATTGAACACATTAATGAACACTCAATTTAGAGTTTTTACCTGACCTTAAAAACTAAAGATTCAAGTCTGTTGCTGTACTGACAGGATCCTGGAATGGAACTTCTGCGGGTTCCATGTTTTCCACAAGTGACTTCAACTTGCAGTAGCACCTGATAATATTTCATTGACAGTTACATCAAATGTTGTGGATTAAGCATTTACACATTTCACACATTTCCATGGCAATATTTACATTTGGCAAGGGAGTTAATATGAAGCCTCTGAAAAAATCAAGTGTGAAGATCATACAGAATTAGTTTGCTCTGTTTTATTCGAGTAATCTTTTAAATTCAAATGTCAGTGTTTACTAGACTGTACTGTTACTGTTTGCATATATATGTAATGTGTTTGTAATGGCTGCTCACAATAACCTGATTGCCTTTTCTTCCCTTCTTCATTGTGTTTAAAGACACCAGTGGCAGAAGACATGCTGAAAAGTTATAGAAAGTGACATTCGCTTTGCTGTAATCTGAGAAACCTTCTGTAGCTGTTCGTAGTAAACATCCATGGGGAAAGACCCTTTTTTCTATTGCCTAGGTTCAGGTAATATGGTTTTCAGAGTGGTTTGCCAATTACATTGGCTGCCATTTTCTGCGTTAACATTATCTGTTCCAAAGACACCTCTAATGGACCCATAATGGGTTTCCTTCCTGACTCTAGTGCTTGCAGGCGCACCAATGAATATTGACAGTACATGTGCTGCCTAATGTAACAAGTTAAACGGAGCATAGACGTTTCTTTGGAGTGCACAGTGGCCAAGAGGAATGTTTAAAGAGAAGAAATGTATCATCTTATAAAGGCATATATATTTGGTTTGCAATCGTCAACATCATAATAAACACAGAATTTGCTAGTACATCAGTTACATCATAAAACATTCATTCATAAAAGAAAGTGAGATGCTGGTGCTGTGTGAATTATGTGACTGATGCTAGTATACTGCTAATGTTCAAGCATCTCACTACACAATTAGGGTAATTTAAGCAACTTTAGTAAATATTAGTCTGCATTTTTATTACTGTTAAAGTGAGTAATATGAATCATTTCAGTTACCTGATAGCTTGTTAGTTATTGAATAAAGACATTTATTTTTGGGTAGGAATTTTTCTGCTGTGTATTACAGCAAGCACTGCCTTTAACAATTTCGGCCTTGAGATTACAATATTACACACTAAAAGTGGAACTCTTCCTGTGGGCCTTCCCATGTTGGCTGTGCAGTGTTTTTGTTTGTTTTTTTTTAACCAAACATATGGAAAGTGCATTTCAATATGATATTTTCAGCCTGTATCTTGCTGTGGATATTTTACAGATTTAAATTTAAATAATGTACAGTAGCCAAAATTGCTCAGTTCCATTTGAAAGTTTGCAAGTGGTACATCATTTTCATCAAATATACTACACTTGCTGTGCTTGCAAGAAGTGTTGGGTCCAACAGCAAAATTCTGTAGGCAATGGGCTTTTGTTAAAATGAAGTGCTGCTCTGTTTCAGTGCCATGGTTGTTAAATGGACGGCAATGGAAACAAACTAAATCCATAAAGAGCTGTATTACTCAAAATTTTGCCGCCTTCTACCATGTAGTCTTTCTCTTCTTCATTCTGTTATAAAGTGCTGGCTTGATCTGACCCTGGAGAAATCCACCGACACCAGGAAGTTATCCTGTGTGCAGGAAGAGTCATTGCCTGCCACAAACCTTATATTAGTTGCATCCCTTGATGGAGCATATTGGCAAAGCATTTGTTTACATTTAGATACAGATGAGATATGTAAACTAAAAGGGAATGAAAATAAGGAAAATATCTAAAGTATGCTTTTGTATTTTAAAGGCTGTGAAGGAAGATTAATATATAAGAATAATATATTTCAGACCTTCACACCTGGTTTATGAATAAAGACTTAATGGTACATTTAGGCTCGCTGAACCACCTGTCCTCCTCTCACACATCTCTTCCTCCCAGGGGCACTCAGGAAATGCTGCCTTAATCATCGTTGCATTGCCAAGTTTTTGTGTCACCACCACCTGCGTTGTTAAAGTGCTTTCTGCATACTGGCTTACATTCATCAGTGGACTGAGCAGCTAAATTTGCCACAAAAGTCAAAAAGATTTTTTGTTTATTATGATCAAATTGTGTTCACAACTTTTTCCCTTTTTGCACATTAAAAACTGCCCTGTACTGAGAGAAGAGCGTGAGGCAGACAGTGAGCTTTGATGTGAATGAAAGCCAAAAAAAAGCTTGTTGGATTGTCATCACTTGAGTGCTGCTCGAGTGTGTAAAAAGTATTTTTTAAGAGTGAAAATGGAAATTTGAATGAATGTGTACAAGATTGTCAGATTATAAGTTAAAGAAGTCAAAGGCAGTTTTATTTGCTTTTGTTTCTTGGAATAAATGAGTTGTACATAAATTCCATCTTGAGAGATGCAGCTCATTGACATTTTTGAAAGCATTTTTGAATCCCTTATGTTTATATTTTTCAATTTTAATTTCCTCATCCCTGATTTCAGTGCATTTTCATGGATTTAATTGAAGTTAATTGAAGCTCCTTTGTGTATTTTTTAAGTTAGTCAGCACTGTGTTGTTTTGATCAATTGTCTGCTCTCTGTTGATTTCGTTGGCCCCTGTCCTCCTTGTCCAGTGTATTCTTTGGTAGGCATATGAGGTGTGTTATCAAGCTCACAGCTTCCTCTCCTACCAAAATAACAGTCCTCAGAAACAAGTCCACATAATGTGAGAGTTTGGACCTAACTTTTGTTACAAAAAGATTACTAAATGCATTAATCATTTCCTTGAGGTTGATGTATTGCTCATACAAACAATGAATTCTTTAGTTTCCCATAGTAATTTATCTGAAATCTAATATTTTAAAAATGTATTACATTGCTACTGAAGCCCAATATTTCATTCAGTCTTGCTTAGGAGGTGATCACTCATGTGATTTCCATGTTACATCATAGCACACCTCTACAAAGAGTTAGAGGGATCAAAGGGAATGTGAATTAACAAATTGCAACAGGCTTTAAGATGCCTTCTCTACTCACAGTCATAAAAAATACTTTTTGTAAAACAGAGCAGGAATATGCAAATACCCCCCAAAACTGTAATATGCGATTGGTTAACCATCATGTAATATCTGTTGATATTTACTTCATTTCCTGTTTGAAGACATCCTAGCAGTATATTATAATTTACTATTTACTTCTTTGTACAGCTGGAGATGTATCAGAATAATGTGCTTGAATACCCAGGATGACGCCTTTGCAGTAATTCTAAGACAAGTGTCCCTCGAACCACCAGGTCACAGATCCAGTTCCCTGTCCCATTGGCCATGGTTAAAACGGCAACTGATGATTAGTCCTGAGTAATTCTCTTTCTATGGCCCATTCATTTGCTCTGTCATTCATTTATGTGTATTTCCATCAGTATGTGTGTGAAACAAGCTAGTAGTGGACAGGATCAGAATATCCACTTATTTCCCTCTTGCATAAGCCATTTTGTTTCTAACTTGGGTAATTGTGCAGGTCATGCAAATTGATTCATTTTCTCCTTTTCCCAAACATGAGGCAAGTCCATAGTGAATAGTTCCAGTTCAGGCTACATCAGTACAGTAGACTCCACTGTTTCACCCGACTTGTGTACTACAGACATTTTAGTTTTAGATGCTTCATAATTTTCTGTGTTTTATATCTGTGTGAGTGTGTGTGTGTGTCTGTCTGTCTGTGTCTGAGTGTTTGTGTTTCTCTTTGAGTGAACAAGGTATAGCATGTGAGTGAGAGCAAGCAAATCAGTTAATGTCTGTGTGTGTGAGTGATAGCAAGCAAGTGGGGGCTTTGAGTCTGTGTGTGTATGTGAGTGGAGGGGGGCTAGAGTGACTGTGTGTGTGTATGTGTACACATTTATGCACATACGCACATACATTACTCAGCAAGACACATTGTATGTGACTTGAATTAAAGGTAAGTTTTTTCAACTATGTGTGAAGTTTGGATAATTCACAAGGCTAATGTATGCAGGCCTATTACATGTTCATTGATGTTACTGCCATCAAGAATGAATTTTTTTGAAACTACAGTTGTGGAGTTCCTGTTATATTGTCTGCATAATTCTAAAGAATATGTAATGTTAACATTATAGCAGAAGTCACTTAATACTGAATCAGACCAGTAAAAATGTGACTAATTTGCAGAATGATCCAACAAACCATTTTCTCATTCTAAACATTTATTATAGCACTCTGATATTATAAATGGATATAGTTGCTTTTTGATTTGTGTGACTTTGTCACTTCATTACATACTATAGATTACCTTTACGTTTACATTATGTTGTAGTCAGTGTTTGTAAACAGTAAAGTTGAACACAGTCTCCGAAATAAGGACAAGATGCATGCAGAAACTGTTACTGTTGATGACTATACGTATGAGTAATTAATCATTTTCTTTCCAGAGCATTTTTTTTCTGCAGCAAAACTAAATGTTTATACCACCATAACATGTTATTTTATTTTGATACATTTTGATGACATCATTTTGTTAGGTCTTCACTGAACCTTACAAAAAAAAAATCTTATTCCAGCAGGTTTTAGTGGGATGGCTTTTTACATTGACACCCAGTGTCGAAGAAATACTACAGATCTTTTTTTTTAAAGAATGCAGCAAATGTTTTCTCTTTTTCGACACATGCAGATTACACAATAATTTGTCGTTAAACGTAGTGATGTCTTTACTGGTACCAATGCAGATATGCCAAGAAGAGTGCCTGAATGTAATCTCATTGTCCAGCTCACAAATAATGTTGTGAATATGAATTTTCAGATGCCAGTTTTTGCAAGCATTTATTTAGGAATAATGAATGAGTGACAAGTCTGATAAGGAGCAATGTTCTGTATGTAAACAAACATACAGTTTTGCATTGTACTTATGAGTGTGAATATTAATATTAGTGCCTTATAGTGAAATATCTCCCATGTTGCTATATATGTTTGTGATTTAAATCTTATCTTTCATACAGACCTCACCTACCTGTAAGAAAAAGTTTCATTTTTAGTAAGATGATGTCTTTGCTAAGAATGAGCAGTTAAATTTTCTCGAGGAACAGTCAGTATTGACCAAGTATTGGCCAAAATCAGGCAGTTTGGATTGCTCTAAGACAAGGCAGTTAAATGTTGACGAAGATTAGTTGACTAATATAAGGCAGCTTGACATTCTTTAAAATCAGACAGTGAGATATTGGCTAAGATTAGGTAGTTTGGCTTTCTCAAGTCACACAGTTAAATATTGACTGAGGTCAGGTTTTTAGTGACCACAGATATCCTTTGGTGTGTTGTCATCTTTTTTAACTTCTGTTAGTATTGCATAATTTAAGTCCTTTAATTGGAAAAATGAGTAGAGCATCAGCTGTAGTCTGTTGTGAAGTACCCAGATACTAGAATGTTAAGTCTGTATGGATTCTACTAAATGTACTTGTGAAAGCGACTAAATATTAACACACTTTGCATTTCTGCAGCACTTTATAAACGCAGAACAAGTCTTTTTATACTAAGTCCTTCTTGGAAACTTACCTCTGTCATAATTATTTCCTAAGTATACTCTTTTAGATTGACCCGTGCTGAATTCTTTTTACTTCCAGAGAGAGCAGGATATGAGAATGGGTGATATTGGTCCACGCGGAGCAATAAATATGGGAGGTAGGGACATACTGATGCTGCGGACTGCGGACCAGCTGTGTGGGGCTTTTGGGATGTCTGTGGCAACAATTTGTTTGGGACTGTACATCACCTGTAGGTGTGTTAAAGGCTTTGTGCTCAACCCATGCCTCCCATAATGTGAGAAACATATGTAGGCTTGCATTCCTGTGAATATGTCCAGAATGTGACCTGTTTGAATTGCACACTAAAATCTGCAGCATAATGTAGGATTTCTCTGGATTGCCCATTTTGGAATGTCTGTCTATCTCTGTGTTCTGTAAACTGCTCAATCTTCAATTTTTCTGCCCATGTGGCTGTACATTTTTCTATGCTATTCTTGGGTAGTTAAGGCATCTCATAGAGTGAAATGTTGCAGAGGTTATGGGTTTGTTTCAAAGGACAGCCCCAGCTCTGGGTTTTGCGTGGCTGTGTGAACTGTACAGATGTCTGTATATGGCAAAATTTACATGGATGCCCCAAATCACACTTACAACATGAGGAACGTATGTGATGTTTTTTTTTTTTTCTCAATGACTTGTGATTTTAAATGTATCCCAGTGGTGTGTGTGACGTGTTCCTCAAAGTGGGAGTCTTGTTGCACTTTAGGCCTCCTTCATTTTAAATGGCCCTGCTTTTTAAATTGCCTCGCATCCTGGGTTCGCCTCACTGTTTGAAATTGCCTTGTTTCCAAACTGCAGTGGTTATGGGCTGTATTTTGACATAAGGATGTTTATTCTTCTATACAGTCTTGATGAATGTGCCCGTAGAAGTGAATTTCTGAAAAATTCCTTTTTTTGTTCAAAACCAAAAATTTTATTTGATTTCTTCCTGCAAGCCTCAGTTATGAAAAGTGATAGCTAACATGTTGTCCAATTGGTCTATTTTCATTAAGCCCATTTAAGCTGTACAGCTGACATAACCAACTTAAATACAAAATATACAGTGATGCATTTAGATTACATTCAAATTCAGTCAAAATAATGGGAAGCCTATCAGCTTCTTCCCTTTCACATAGCTTGTGGACACAAAAAATATTTTGATGTCAGTTGCGTGTGCTTCTTGCATCTAAGTGTGTAGAAGTGTTGCTGTGAAAATGGATTTTCGCCCTTTATTATGGTGTTATAAAGCTAAGTGTCAATGTCACAGCTATGCTGCACTGGTAATAGTGGTCTTAACCTGATCAAAATACAGGTTTGTTTTTCTTTGCCTGTCTGCTTCTTGAATTATACTATACATGGGTAGATACTGCTCTATTTGCAGAACCTTCAAACATGTATTATAGTTGTACATTTACAGTACATTTATTCATTTGGCAAACACTTTTATCCAAAGCATTTTTGTACACATGGGTCCATGGCTGTAGCTGTGTGCAGTCATCCGGCTCGGTTGGAGACTCTTTGGGACTAAGCGGCGAGTCACTAGCAGGCTGCACATGATGTGGTGCAAATCACTACATAGGGGTCACCATATGCTTACAGCATCCCATAATGACGATAGATGCACATAGTGACACTTCAATATTCAGACATAACTGCAAAAACCCATGAAGTGTGCATTTAGTTTCCAGTCTTTGGTAATCTGTTCTTACCCAAAACACAGAATTAAGCCTTGTTGGGTGAACTTGAATAACATGAAACAGTTTGTCAATGCATGCATTTATTTTTAAAAGAGTGCTACAGGGGTGTGCAGATTATACAAATACGAAGCATGAAATTGCAGTACTTAACTCTGCCACAGTGAGATACAGTTACTCAAAAGGTATGGTTGGCTATAGTGTAGATACAATGCTCAGTATGAGTCCCAGTGTTCAGATATTGCTTGCTGCTTGGTTAATGTCGCTGGTTACCATAGTGACATTGACATATTATAGTTAGTCATGTATTGCTGTCTAGTTCACTAGTTACTTCACTCCCACGTGAGCAAACAGGAAGCATGTGCTGAATTATACAAGGGACTGTATTAGTAAGGTAATTTATGCAAAATGTTTACGATTAACAGGTTGCCTAATTTATGCAGACTCAAGCATACAGTTGGTTGGTTGTCTATCTTACTGGCGTGTGAAGTAATGGAACGTTTTTACTCATTTCATTAACTAAAGATGAATGAAACATTTACAAACATAACTTAGCTATGGATCTGTATGAAGAGACTTTAAATGTGTAACATTTCTAACACCTTTCATTTGTATTATCCAGGCCTGGCATCTCTAACAGAACCTAGTCTTGGGCTCGTACAGAGCACCCATCACCAAAGTAAAGAAAAAAATGAAACTGTTTTCAAGTAAAGGTTTTATAATTTAGTGAATTGCAGACAAAAAGACAATATATCTTAATTGCTACTTTGATCAACTAACAGTAACTATGCCACCTTACTTGAAGACGTGTGCATGCAAGAAGTTAAGATCACTGGAGTACCCATTTGTAATTTTATGATAAGGCTTTCACTAGGCAGTGAAAATTAGATGTTATAGTGCCAGTAAATGTAGAAGATTAATGGCTAGAATGCATCAGGATTACATGTATTAACAGTATTTGTGAATTTTGTATACTCACCTGTGAATTATGGAAATATTGCCATGCTTCTGTTGCTTTAATGCTCCACATCTCCCTTTTGGCGATGCAAAGTGATTTAACACAAGAATACCTAAAGACGCATAAAGCCCCTTTGTGTTGTCATTGAGGTATTACCTTTGAGGAACTGTGGACTGCTTTAACTTCTTGTCATCTCAGAAACATAATCGTGTGGTCTTGGTGACGCAGATGGAATTGCTAGCTTACCTTGTGCCATGAATAGAATTTAGAATGCATCTAAACGTGAACTGGGACATGTCCACAGAATGTGTGTGAAGCATCATGGGAAAGTTTAGAAACTTGTGTATACTTAGACAACATGTTGTTAGCTTGTCCCCTGACTCATTTTAGACATATGACTGGGGAAAAGCTTTTGTTTTTAATATTAATTTTGAGCAGATCACTCATGGAAAACAAATGCATATTCAGAAACAAATATGGATTTAAATAGGGTGTCTATATAAAAATAACTGCAGTTCTGTTTTCCTGCAAGCCTGTGAAGGGCAAAGGCAAGATAAATCAGGCTAACTCATAATGCCTTAGTCACCTACCATCTGTGTGAATGCTGAATACTGTGGTGCGTTACAAGTGTCATCTGCATAAATGAAGTAGGGAATGGCATGCATGTGTGTGGCTACATCTCAGCCCTGCAAATGTGGGATTTTGGAGGGTAGAGCTACAATAGTGGTATGTTGTGTCCTATTTATTGATGTCATTAGAGGGTGTAACATACCGCCTGTGTGCAAGGGGGTAATGTGCAGTCCCAAATTTTATTCATCCAACAAGCCGGGGTTTGTTGTGTTCAAAGGAAGTTAATGGGCCAGAGCCTCACACAGTGTGTCCCAGCCGTTCTGCTTTACTGATAGTAATTCACTCTGCTGCTGCAAAAGCTGCCTGCTGTCTAGAACTCTTGAGTAAAGAACACAAACCCCCACATTGTTTTGCGTAGATGCATATAACCCAGCCTCTGCTGGGGCTAGCCAGGGGCCCCCTCAAATGATGGGCATGAACATGACCAGCCGCGGTGGAGCCATGGGGCCTGAGGGAGCAGCAAACATGGGGACGCCAATGATGCCGGATAACGGAGCCATGGTAAAGTATCAATCTAGTCGACCTGATTTACTTTTTCCGTCATCACTCGTTTGGGAACGTATGGTATCCTGTGACTGGACACTCTTTTTTTGCATGAATGTACTATATCTCATTGTTGACTAATCTCTATTAAAGTCTCACTGTCAGTGAGCAATAAGAAAGGGACATGATTAGTCCTGCAGTATGGGGCTAGCAGCATCATCAATAACTCAAAGCGCACTGTTCAGCAGCAGACTAAAGGGCAAAGTATTTTCATGCAAAAATGGTTTATCTAAAGAAATACATTAGTGACAGTGATCTGACCGACTTACTCTTCTGTAAAAGTGAATTTAATGGGTGCTTTCTGACCATGTTTCACTGATATATTAGAAAGCGATGATGGAAGATCCACCCAAAGTGACAACGTTCACTGACATTTGCTTATTCCTCGTGTTAAGGTTTGCAGTGTATTAGTAAACAAAAATCAGTCTTGAACAGGAGGCCTATTTAAGATTCATAATGATAATTGTTACGTGGTCATTTTACTGTACTTTTGGATTTTAACTTAATCTAATCTACTTAATGGCATTTCCACAGAACAGTAAAGTATTATTTACATTATATGACATTTCTGTAAACTATACACTATATTACGTTTTGTTTTGTAGAACAAACACACCATTATGTTTGTAGATTTTGTTTTATTTTTAAGTAGTGAAAAACTTGATAATAGGATGAAGTTCTTATTTTATATTTTATTTATTTCGGCTAGGCATGAGGTGATACAAGTAGCTCACTATATCATATATTTCAGGAAAGGGGAGTTCATATGATATCAGAAGATGATATTCCCCTGCTGATCGGTAATTGTAAGATACTATTAAGAAGCAGTGCAGATAGCCACAAAAATGTAATGGACAGAACAAGTAAAGCAAGTAAAAATTCCACAGTGTAATTACGTTGTAATCATATAGTAATTTAATTTTTCAGCATGTTCTTAGGGCCGTGAAACATTTTGTCATTCTCGGATTTTAAGAAATTTGATAATTAAAATATTTCATCTCATGCCTAATATCCATATTACTTTTTTCCAGTAGATATTTTGTTTTGATAGATTTGAGCCAAAAAAAAACACTCAGACATATGACAAATGGATAATTAGGCCATGTATGTAATTTGTGTTAAACTGTGGTCTGGTTATGCTTAGTATAAAAGGTAGAGGCTGCATTGTCCTAGGGTCTTAAGTGCATATCACCGTTTATTTGTCCAGGCTATTGGTCCACAGTCCTGCTGTACAGAAGCACACTAAGATCTAAGATCTTAATCACCAGTGCAGCTGTTGGAATCTAGAGAAGAGGGATTACAGTTTGTTAAACTTTGCAGATTAGTTTTTTCTCCCTATCTTGAAATTGGTTTGCCGATGAATTAAAATAAACCTTGCCGTAGTTTCTTTGGGATTTTACTGAAGTGTATGTTCACGCTGAACCATTAACCTCTCCGAGCACTGGAGTAATTTTTCTGAGCAACACTCATTGGTACACAAGATTTCACTTGACTAACAAACATGAAAGAGGAGCCAGGTCATTTTAAACTGTAAAAATGTTACAGTAGTGCTGTGGATTGGTTTAGCCAGGAAGTTGTATGTACTCTGCTTTACCTCACAGCCAGCAACACCCCCTGCTGTGCCAGTGTGATACATCCAGGACTCCTCTGCCTTATTTTATTCAAAACCATTATAGCAAGCAAACATGAGAATAAATTTAAGAGCATATATGATTTCACTGGCTGTTGTTAGTCAGCTACGCTTAGTGCAGTTGTAGATAGTTTGATTTTGTGAAACTACTGAGCATGTGTAATATGGAACACTGGTTACAGATGGACTGCCTGTGAACAGCGTATTCATCATGGATCTGTCACGTTAAAGTGACTTGCTATGTTTAAATCACATTTTGTTCAATGTTAGAATGTGTATCTGCCTCTACACTGATCACTCATGTCTGTTCCAGCCAAACGTGGAGAAAAAGCTTGCAGAGATTGGCTTTTAGTCTCTTTATAACCTGTGTTAAAAAGCCCACTGTTGTGTGTCACTGAGCAGTTGTTTTCATCCAAAAAGTTTGGTTGCCATGCTCGTGATGTCAGGTCGGAGAGGTTCATGGTTTCAGAATCTGTGCAGATCTGAGTCTTAGGTTAATCAGGTGATGTGGGGTGCTTTCACATAATCCCCTCTTGAGCACTCTGGAAAGCAGTCCAGCTTGTTGCTTCCCATGGATCACACCAATTTGGCAGTACCCCAAAGGTAGCAGTGTGGAGCATTCCAGTCAACCCACCATGTCAAAAAATGCCTCCTATTAATTTGACTGTGATTCCTACATTACCACAATAATAGAAGTGAAAGGGTCATTTGTAGCTAGCCAACTGACACCTGGACTAGCGAAACACAGTGAAATGGGAAAAATTACTTTGCTGCAAACTACTTAAAAGGAAACTAAATCGTGTCTTTAGTGATTAAAATAAATTTCTGTGAAAGGTCATATGGAGCGATAAAAATACATGTGAAAGTACCCATTTGCAAATAATGGACTGAAAAGATGTCAGAAAGGCTTGATCAGTGTGTTTACAGTGTGTTATGGCCCATCTAAAATGATCATTTAATTAATTTTTGTGAAGGAATAATTCTGCTAAATAATGGAATAGTTGCGCAGAACCTAGAAACATTTAAGAGCAAAGTGCTTCTCCCCCAAAACAAAATGGTGAAGGCCACGATGAATCAGATTTCACTGTAAAAAGTTTACTTCTCAAGGTGAATTGTTTTGCCTTCCTAACACCTTTTCTGTGCCATTAGGACATCTTTTCTCAGGATGAGATTCTATCAGTGTGGTAGAGGAAACAATGCACTCCCCCCCATTCACTGATGCTTCTTACTACCTGGCCGAGAGGCCCCTCTGTGCTTAGTATGCTACTGCTGTATTTATGCCGCAGGGTGCATTATGTGTAGTTTCTCTGTGCTCCTGTTTTTACTCAAGTCCAACTCCGGTGCCCTGGTTCACAGGTTTCCATCACAAAAGACATGTCTCTTTATGTAAGAACCTTTAGTGAAGGTGGGGAGGGGGGAAACTCTGAAAGCAGCCAGGCTTTGTAACGGATTTCTAATAAAACCACTCCTTTCTTCCTTTTCCGCCATTTGATCCTGCCTCTCCTGGGGACTCTTCTGCCCTCCTCTTCTCGACTGCAACATTCGGAACGTGGTGTTGTATCAATGTTAAAAAAAAAAAAAAACCCTTCTTGTGGCCATCCGTCAATGGACTGGACTGTACGTTGGCTGTTAAACACCCGTAGCGCAGCGATAGATTCCCCCAGGGCGGCGGTCCCCCGCAGATGGGCTCCCCCATGGGCGGCCGGCCTGGAGTGGAGCCCCCGCAGCAGCCGCCCATGGCAGGGGCAGTGCCGGTGGGCGTGGGTGCTGGTGGGCCTGGGGGTTTTGGGAGAGGAAACCAAGGCGGGGCGAACTTTGATGGGCCCAACAACAAACGCCGCAGATATTGAGCTACACAGGCCTGTCCCAAGCATTCCTGCCTTCCCTCATGGGCACAGAACACCCTCTCTCCACATTTTACGTCTCATCTTACAGTTTTTATTATTTTTATTTTTACATAAGTTTTTTTTCCCCACTTATTTGCCTGATATGCTACCTTAGTGCATTTTTATTGCAAGCCGAGCTTTGTAGTGTAGCAGTGGGCAGTGTCTTTTTTTTTTTTTTAAACTGTTTTTCGTTACTGAGAAGGAACATGCATTTAACCAGCAACTGTAAAAGAAAAAAGTGACATAAGTGATTTTCTTTAGCTTTTAATTTCTGCCTTGAATAATGTGAACTGAAAGATGTGAATGAGTAGCTTTTGCATTGGTGTAGGCTTTAGTGTTTTAATGCATGCCTCTGCCTGGGTCCCTCTCATCACCGTTTCAGTGTTTATTTGACATATCCTTAGTCACGTCGTGCTCTCTTCAAGAATTTTGGCAACAAATAAAACAGAATTTAAATGCTTGCAATGTGCAATGGTGCTTTATATGGTGCACAAGTATTAACTTTTTTTGTTGTACATCTATCAGAAGTGCAGACCATCATAAGTAAAAGTTTGTTTCTTTCTTGCTATCTTCCACTGTTTATTTGATTTTAAATTATGTATTAAGATCATTCTTGTAAGGCCTTAGCAGTAGATCATATATTTGAAACTTTTTAAATTTCCTGCCCCTGGTTGAGTTAGTCTAGTGATAATAAATTTCTCTCCTATATTTCATTTAATTGTAGTTTTCCTTATCCCCTTGAAGAGTGAGGGTTTGGCCTAGATCCTGTTATACAGTATATCTCAAAAACAGTTTGTAAGTGTTATCCTTAAACCATGGTAAACAAAATGGTTAAGAAACTGCTCTGAGTTTCATAAACAGTCCTGTTTGAGAAGACATGGAATGCCTTTCACCGAAGAGCTGCTCCTTGCTGGGAGTCTTGTATTATATTGTTCTGGTATGGTCTGTGTCTTTGTGTACGAAATAAAATAACAAGAACAGAAGACCAGTAACATTTTAAATTATTGCAGTCTAAAAGGGTTGGCAAGGTGTTCCATACTGATGCTGCTAATCTATGTAGCATGTGCTGTGATCCTTACAGTCCACTGAGGAAACTTATCTTAAAATATCAATTTCCACCACATACATATTGCAGCAGACTGTATTCAATGCCATGGTTATTGTCTACCACTGCAGGTTGGTTTAAACCTTAGAGCAGAATGTACCTCAGTGTGTTTATGTGTGTTCCATGTCTGTCTGATTTTGCAAATTATTTTTGTAAAAATAATTAACCTTCATGATTTGCAGCAGTCAGTACAACTTAACCTCATAAGTAAGGATACAAGAAGCAGGAATTGTATTGTTTCAATAGTAGGTTCACGTATATCTCAATAGGAGACCTAAATCATCATCCCAATACTAAAGGAAGCCAAGGAGAGCACAGCTTCTTGCTTCGTCCTTTTGATTAGTCATTTTAGGAACCTTTAGTGTGCAGTCCAGAAATTGACAAAATGTCAGCAGACACAGTGTTAATATTTAATCAAATATTACAAGAGGATGCAAAATCAAGGCAGTCCTCCTTTTCAGATATTCCTCTTTTATTTTTGTTGTTGCCGTTTTCCAACACACGGTCCTGATTTTGAATGAGAGAGTACTGAGGGAGTGAGTGTGAGAGTGAGAGCCAGTAGAAGCAACCGAATAAAATCTGAGATTTTTCCCCCCGTTGGGGGTGTTTGCATTCGTTTCTTATCCTTATTTTAATTTGTTTTCATGTCGTGAAGGGCATTGTATGGTTCTGCCTTTTTGTTAAGAAGATATGACAACACTTCAGACAGCAGAGTCAAAGTATTATGTGCGAACTCACACCTCCTTTGTGCTTCTATTCTACGTGGAGAGAGCAATGCACATACTTGGTCAAAATTTTATCTGCCAATGGGGACACTGTTTGTGGAAAATTATATGAGTCTATGGTCATGGGAATGGTCTTTCCTCACTCATGATTCCACCTATGAAATTCTGGGAAAATGAAATGCTTCACCTTGATGAGTTATGAGAAAGTGGACTTGACTTTACAACCTTTTCCTGGTAGACTGTTTCAACTAGGTACAAGCACTAAGTTTACAAAATATGTATTTCAAAATCTTTAATGGCCAACTAACAGTGTAACAGGACAAATACTGCTAATGAGACAGCATTATCTTGTTAATCTCATATACTTTTCATGCTATTTGAGCATTTTTTTACCACTTAGTTTTATATTGGGTTTCAGGAAGACCTTTGATTCTGTCAGTTCATAGATCACAAAAGCTCAGCATGGTCCTCCAAGTGGATCCGTGTCCACAGTGAATGGATATCGCTACATTAAAGGAACATTGATTAAAGGCTAGTTGTCTTAAACCTTGATACAAACACAAATTTTACTGTGTTTCAGTTAGGTTTGGGGGAAAACGTGAGGTGCATCTGACATTGTGTCATTTTTTGAAAGTAACAGTAAAATATTTCAGTGTCTGTACAGTTGAGAAAAATGGTTTTCAATTGCTTTTACCATTTTGAAACTTACATAAGCATAACTGATCATTGACTAAACAAAGAAATGCTAGTTAAACACATTTGAAAGAATTGTGGCCAAATATAAACCTGTCTTAGCTATTTAGAAAAGTATAGCAGGTACTTCTATTGGTGTTCAATATCATTTTTAAAAGCAAGGTTCCAGAAGTCATTGCTAATCAGTTCTGCAGTGTTTTCCCTGTGTTACAAGAAGGGACATGTATATAACAAGACGTTGTGTGCTTTTATTCAAAGTTATGGTCCACCCAATGCCAGGAGGACCGAGTCATGTTGAGAGTATAATGTTGCAGTTTTAACGTTCAGGGAAATTTCACCAGGAAAGAAAATTTGCAGGGGTCCTGTCTATATTCTGCAAGAGGAATATGCTCATAGTTACGTACGCCTACCAAAACACACTGCAACTGAGGAAGCACAACAGATGGAACTGCCTAATGTCTGCTGCTTATTCCTAAAGATTTAATCTTCAGTTACCACACCTAAGTAAAGTAAATATCTGGCATGTTTCATTTCTTTAAAAAAAAAAAAAAAAAAAAAAACAATGCAGAAGAACTTTTGGGTTTTCTGTGGACATATCTGTAGACCAAAAAATGCCGTTTTGATGTGTAATAAAGGTATACATCTTGACTCCTCTCTATTTGAAGGAATTGGAAAGAAGCACATAAAAACGTTAGTATAGGCGTGGACATTAAAAGCTGAAAATGCCATCAGGTGAAATAGATGCATGAGTCCTCATTTTCATGCATTTACTTCTCAATGGCAGTAGCGTTCTCTGGGCACCTGTAATATGCTTGCATTAATTGAATACATGGTATCTGCAGAAAATCAAATCCAGCTTCAGAATGGAATTACTTTTCATAGTGACTGTTTGCGGTGTTTAAGTAATGAAAGAATACCTCTCCACTTTCTTTTAGAGTAGACATGATACTCTGCTTGTACCACTGAAATACCTTGCATTGGGTATCTTTTTCATTATGGTTATAGAGATTCAATGAGATCCGAACTTCTGCAGCGGAAATATTCCAGAGTGACAAAGCATCACTGGTTTTACTGCTTGCACTGCCCTCTTGTGTAGCATATCCTGTACATGTGTTTCTGTGTGCACCCATAGAACTGTATGCACTGTACACCTACAGCCATATTACAAGTAGTGCCATTACTCCTCACAGCAGACCTGAGACCACCAGAAGAGGTCATTGTTAGGACTTCACTTTCCAGTCCCATTCATTTGGACTAATTAATAAAAAGGTTTTTTTTTTGCTTCAACTGAGTGAGGAACTGTCTGTTCATATGGCACTATCCGTGAGGTTTGTGTCCTGTCTGCCTGCCTGCTTTGCTCGGTGTATGGTGAGTGTCCTGGTGCAAATCTGTTGCCCTAGGTCAGGGCACTGCCGCACATTTTCAATGGATACTGGGAGTTTCACAGTTTCTCAGATGCTGGGGTCCACACAGGTCCAGACATCATTCCTATCATTCCCAGTGGATTATGGTATAGTCACTGAATCATAAATAAATTTTATGATTGCATGATTGTGATTGTATGAGTGTATGAGTCTCACTGGGTCGTGAAATCTTTGAGTGATTTGTGCAATGCAAACTTTTTAGATTTCACTGTCCTGATCGGAGGTTAATGAGAGCAACACTGTATTTGCAATCTCAGGATTCTGAACACAATGTTTTCTGCTCATTCTTCTATTCATCATTCTTCGTAGCTACACTCTCACTTTTATGCTCTTTGCACATACAGTATTTATAACTTATACATTTTTCTTTATTGTATTGGTCTTCATTTAATTTCAGTGAGGAAGAGTGTTTTTATTTTTTGGTGTGGATTTCTGTTCTTTTTTTGGTTGTTTTAAACAACACTTTTCAGCTCTTCAGTCCTCATTGTATGAGTGTGTCATGAATAGGTCTATAATGTGTGATAAATCGAGGAAACATTCCCATGAAGCTCATCTACATTCATTTTACTCTGTTCAGATATGTTTCTCACTTATTATCACAGTGAGCAGGAATAGTGTATTTAAATGTTTTAGTAATCCGTAAGAGTAAATCTTACTGTAGGAAAATATAAAATGTTCCAAGAAATATAATTCAGGTTTGCGCTGGTCTCAATTGTTATGTTTTGTACCATTTTCATCCAGGTATGTTCCTCTATATTTGTTTATTTTCCTTAATTAAAAGGGACTTTGCACAATAATATCAGTAGTTGTATCCATGCACAAAATGCCAGATTTAGCTACACAGTTCATTTTCATTTGTAGTCCCTTGGCAGGTGAACATGTAAAGATGCAGTAGTGAAAAATTTCAAAACACAAACTTAAAATGACAATATATAGCTATATATCATATGGGGGGCTAGTACGTATGTGGCGCAATCAGATGTTATGCCAACAACAGTAACACAGTTACCTTTTGGCAGATTCTAAATATAGTTGTGAAAGCACGCTAATTGGTTCATGTCATCATTACTGTGGGTAACATTCTTTGGGAAAAATGAAAGGCTG
Organism: Megalops atlanticus; assembly: GCA_019176425.1. NCBI lineage: Eukaryota > Metazoa > Chordata > Actinopteri > Elopiformes > Megalopidae > Megalops > Megalops atlanticus. The sequence continues at coordinate 20,596,949 of CM032886.1, forward strand.
TAGCTGAGAAGGCAGTTTGCCTGCTTTTACCTTTTCAGTATGGCACATTGCACTCACTTCAAAATCTGTTGAAATTTTTTTTTGTTTGAATTAGTGGGGAAAGAGCCAGATTGTGCACAATGTTAAAAATGCAGTATGCGTCTGTAAGCTTTACAGCTTTTATTTTTTATTTATCCTTTATTTAACCAGGAAGGTCCCATTGAGATACAATATCTCTTCTGCCAGGGAGTCCTGGTCAAGATGGGCAGCAAAATGAGATTAAAAAAAAAAAGCTTTTATCAAAGCTTACCATATTACATTTCCTACTGTTTTTACAGTGTTGTTGGGTGTTTTCTGTCTAAAACTCATTTTCTTAAACAGTTTGTGTAATGCAGATATTTCTGTCTGGCCACCTTTTTCAGTTGTCAGAAAGATGAAATAAGTTTTTGAGTGCATAAACAGTTTACCTACATCAGTGGACTTGAAATTTCTTATATGCCCAAAATTTTCCATGTTAAACTCAACAACATTAACCACATTTTTGACCTGTTTTTGAGATTTCAGTATAACATAATACCTATGTGTTTGAAATCAGATGACACTTTGAGTTCTGCCTATTCACATCAACTGCAGTTGGCTTTTGGGAGGAACATGCAAATGGAAAATTGACAGTGGAGACAGGTGAAGTTTCTGCAACATGTTCAAACATCTGTTCAAGTTATATTTACATTTGCTATCGTACATTGCATAAATATTTTGATGATCCTTTTGCGTTTAAGTTGATGTCTTATGTCTTTACCTACTCACATTTTTCAGTAGTAGCACATTACATGTCTTTTAATATGTGTTTTAATTATATGTTCTAGTCAAGGGCATCTCACTACGCCAGCACTCTTGGTAAAGATTCAGAAAAAAGAATCTGACCATTGTACAAATTAGAACTACCTTTTTTAAAAAGTTGCTGAAAGCCATAGTGTATATTTGGGAACTATTAAATGACTTATTATAATAAAAACAGAAGAGCACCTTTGGCAAGATCTGGTAAGATCAGAAGTAGTAATGTCTGAAGAATATGATTGACGTATCACATGAAGGGCTGTAAATTATGAGCTTGTTTGAATGTGTCATTAAGAGATTACTGAGGGTAGATGGAAACACCAGTAAAAAGATCTTGAAGCTACTTTTTTACTTTCTGTGAACCAATTTCGATTTCTTGTATGCATATTTGAGACCAGTCATGTCATATACTATGATTCTGAAAAATGAACATAAATGGCTAAATTACTTTGGTCCATATATACATGTGAAACTGCTAATTAAATCAGTTAAAGTATGATACAGAACATTATTTTGCATCCAAAAATGGCCAGGAAGTGAGGATATAGTTTATAATATCTTCACTGTAATAAATAGTTCTCTTCAAATGAAATATCAGAAGTAGAACAACAAAATACTGTCAGCATTTTAATCCGAATTATGTTTTAATGGTAAATTGTGTCAGTTGACTTCATTGTTATGCGGGTGTTATGTCCCAGATGTGAAATAGCATCCAGGGGTAGGGGTGAGGGACGCAACACAAAAGAGAACAACGTATGGGGCACATTTACTTCCCCTTTGTAACCCATCTGTGCCGATCTGACTGATTAAAAAAACTGGATCATACTATAGCCATGTAGCTGGCTACCAAGCAGTAATATGCACTGCTGTAGTTGCTGTTAAAAAATGGTTCCATTCATGTCACTTGGTGTGGAGCCCCTTTCACTGCAGTCCGATTATTGTTCATTTCGCTACAGAATACCTTGTAAGGACATTATTGCCAGATGTGTATAGTGGAGGTAACAGGAAGACATAAGTATAGAATAGTAAACTAGAGAGGAAGGCTTCAGTTTGGCTTTAAAAAGCCAGCATGGTAGTAACTAGGAGTTACAAGCTTTTCTGTATCTGTGGCCACTGTAGGAGGACCATTGTAATATCAACTGCTAGAATGTTCAGATTTTGAATTTTTTATCCATGTTAATCAGTGGGAAATCACATAAAATTGCAAATATGTAAAAAAATGTAAGTATTGACACAAAAAGCAATCCCATAGTAGCTGACGGTGTTGACCAAGTTTTGTAAGTGTAGCTTAAAAGCCGTAGTGGGAGTTGTGTACAGAAGATCGGATGGAATAAGAACAATAAGAAGAAACTAGAAAGTAAAGTTTTAGGACTTTAAGGTGGCTTGGCAAAGCCTAGCATGGTAGTAGCTAGTAGTTACCAGGTTTGCCAACTTTGGTAACCTGGCTTGAGTGAGATTTTCTGTTTGAGACCATCTCGCACAGACCCGTTTTTCAAGGATTGGCCCACAAGTTCATTTATTTTGAGCCAGTCACCTTGTTAGCTAGCTAACTAGCATGCTACCTCCATCATTGCTTTGTTAGCCAGATAGCTAATTCTTTTTTTGGCTACTTAGTGAAATAAGTCCCTAACTAGCTACTTAAAGCCAACTTACACTGTAGTTGTGCTAGCCAACTAGTGAACTAATTTCTTGCTTGCTAAGTCTAATGTGCTAGCTAGCTATCAAATTCTATTTTCAACCAACTGTCTTGCTTGTTAGTCCAGCTCTGCTTTTAACAAAAGATCTGTGAACAGATCTGGGGAGAGTGATATTGAGTTGAGAGAGCCTGAGAGTCATGCCAGATGTTAGAGTTGGAACCACTGAGTTAGATGCTTTACTGGAGAGAAGGTGTGTATCTGTGGGTGCTGAGGCAGTCCTGTTGTGATGTCAGCTGCACATGATAGAATGTTCAGATTCTGAACATTCTGTGTTAGTGGGAACTCTTCTGTGTAAAATCATAAATATATCAAAAAATATTTAGGTATTAACACAAAGAGCACAAGCAACGCAGCTCTGTAATAACTGAAGGTACTGGCCAAGTTTGGTGTCACTTGAGAGCTGTAGGAGGAGTTACACCGACTGCACTGGATACGTTCTTATATAATCTGATTATTAATGGTATTTCACTTTGCAATTGTAGCAGTGAGTGGTGACAAGCCTACTAAGCTACTAATTTCACGCTTTGTTTTTATTATTGTAGCTACAGTGACCAACTAAATTGAATAACATTAGTATGCTGTGCATTTAGCAAACCAGAGTGTGGCTTGCCACACATCGTTGCAACAGCATTTCCATCTCCTTCGCTCACTAGCTCACCTTTCAAGCCAGTGGGCGCATCTGTAATATCAATAAGCCGTCACTCAAAGTGTACTCTTTCCTCTAGGCATATGGTAAATTCATATTCTGTGAGTGAGAATGACTTCCTGGCAAAGATGACTTAATTATTTTTTACCAGTTGTATATTCATGTTGTTTAAGCAAAGCTAGTCGATGCTTCTCCATCTTTGTAAGAGATATATTTTGTTATTATTTAAGACATTTATTTTTAAATGTTTAAGTAGGAAGTGAACAAAAGGATTCATTATTCTTGTAGTTTACCCTGTACATCATCTGTGCTAGGCACAGGGGACATGATTCTGAACACTGGACTTTCCCAGAGGAGTTGGTTTGCATCCCACAAATGTGTTCCCAGCATGCACTGGGGAAATACCTGCTGGGGGGCTCCAGAGGGGAAACACATCATGAAAAGAACTGGTTCATGCTGTTGTGTTTGTATTTGTATTTTGGTACCTGTCTTTTTTTACTTCATTTTATTTCATTTTATTTTTTTACAGTGGTTTCTTGGGTTGTTGTGGACAGTGGCGACCTTACCAGAACTATGCTTCAAATAACTGGTGAGTGCCCCGTCATCACTTTTTATAGAGCACCTATGGCAGTTGGTATGATATAACGGCCATACCACAAGATATTTCTGCATTCACAAATAATTTGATCTTCATCAAAGTTGTAGTTGTATGTACCATTTGAAGTACAGTGAATCTGAATGATTATTTTAATGTTAAACAGTGCTGTCTGATTCATCACAGACTTTCCTCTGTCCCTCCCTCCCTTTCCCTGTATCTCCCCAGGCTGAGCAAGGCTCTGTCCCACGGGATGCAGTGTGCACACATACAAGCTGTGCTTCAGCTACAGACATGGTCTCTAATTGCACTGTGCCTTTCATTTTGCCATCTCTTTATCAATGCGCTGTAGGTAATGTATACTTTAATGGCAAGATTGCATTTGGCAGATGTGCCCCTCCCAACACAAACACAATCAAGATCAGGTAAGTGCTTTATTTCTTCCCTAACAGGTAGCCCTGCATTGTGCTTTCTCTACTAAAATCAGACATGCCATTTTCTACTAGCATAAATAAAGTTTACAATTTCAAAGCTTTGTAGTGTCCTCTTTCTCAGTAAACTTTGCCAGAAGTTGGGTGCTCCTCTGCTGGCCTGCTGTTGGTACAGCCTCAGTGTTCTGACTGATTTGATCAGAAACACCATGTTGCTTCTGCGTCTGGCTCAGAAAACTCATCTGCCCTATGTGCTTTGGCAGGAAGCTGATGCCAGAAGGAGGAAAAAATACATGCAGTTTTTTTAAAAGTGTGTTACATTTAATGCAAACAAATTTACAGTGTAACAACTGGTAATGGCTTTAATGCATCAACAGCAATGAAAAACACAAGCATCTTTAAACACACCTAGGTTTTCCAGGGTATTGTTGTAGGAACAGTAAGTGCATCTGAAAATGGAAATGGACAACAGGAAATGGAGAGACCTGCAGTCCAAGTTTTCTAAGGAGGCACTGGAAGTTGGGGGTGGACCCATAAAGAAGGCTCCAGTACATACTCAGCTTTAGGACTCGCATAGAGGTGAACAAGTACCGATGCACACAAAAGATGTTCCGCAATATTTCCAAGTAAATGCCTGAGGTATTTCCTTCAAGTTCAGCTGTTTTCTACAAAAAAATTACAAACCTTATTACAGTTAAACCCTGGTAATATCCCTGTGTTTAATTTCATATCACATACTCAATATCTACATCACCTCTGTCTGCATAGTCAAAAATATGAACAGTGTGTCTGTGCTCCCATCTTGAGATTTAGGTTTAATTGCATCACATTTCACCTGAGAGTAACATTTGCCATCCGACACCCATACTTTACGTACATCAAAAACTAGATTTTTAATCCTCAGAAATTACTTCTGTCAAGAACATTTTTGAAAATCTCAAAGCATGTTTGACTAATAAAAAGCACAAGTGCATTTTGGGGAAAGAGTTCATTTGGTCCAGAGATTTCCCCTGCCCTGATGTGGCACACAGGCCCTTGTGACAGTCCACACTTAACCTGCCAGCTCCTGCCCCAGAGACTGAGTAGGAGTATGTGAACAGCATGAGGACCATGGGCAAAAAAAAAAAACCACCTCTGTTACACCATCGCATCTCACTCAATCTGGGTGTGGGCTCACATTGAAAAAAACAGTCCTGCGATTCATCGATACTCTTTGGGAGAACATCTCTTAGAGGATGTGTGGCCTGTGCCTTGGCAGGTCTGCATGTGACCTTTGACCTGGAGGCTGTGCATCACTGCAGTTGCACCCTGTATGCACAGATCAGCAGCTTTACCTGCAGAAGCAGAAGAAAGATCAGTTTTGCCAGTGGTACAAAAGATACAAAATGAGGCAAAGTCAAGAGGGTAAAATCAAGCAGTCTTCACACAGCAGTAAAGCCATTTCAGCCCCCCTACATCATCATGGACCAATCTGAAACAACAGGAGCATCTCTCTAAGCTAGGAAGCTCCCCAACTGACTTTCATCCATAATATCCTTAAAGAAACCATTAGTATAAATGGTTACACAATGGTTATATGTAGGTATGGGCAGATAAACTGTCCTGTCAGCTTCTCAATGATTTGAACCAATCAACATACACTACCACAGAGGGCAAAGAAGTTTAATTTCAACAGAGCAGTCAATGATTGGCAGCTCTGTCTGCTTATCACAGGTTTTTCCTTGCACTCTCACCTTCGCAGTGGGGGACTCCGCCAGTCGTATGAACAGCTTATTGGTACCTTGTACAGGGCTGAACGAGTAGATGAAGTGGCTGTCCTGGGGGAGAAACACAGCATGAGAGGAGAAGGCTGAACTGAGAGCTAAATGGCAAACAAATCACATGAAAAATGTTTTTTTAAACATTGGCAATTTTTATGAATTATAATACAACTGAGAAAAGCATGAACCATGAGATATATGTGTTCCTTGAAAGGGCCCCTCACTGAATTCAGTTCCTTGCCCCTCAAGAGCCCCCTTGAAAGGGCCTCTCCCTGCACTCAGCTGACCTTGCTAAGGGTGCTGTTTGTATCCCAGCTTACTTGACCCTGGCACAGTAACTAAAACAGCAGCTGCGCTAATGGGCACTCCCTGGCTCTCACCACCTCCAGAGAGGCTCTGATGGATCTCACTCTCCTTCCCTCTCCACCCCTCTCTCATTTCACACAGCTGTGATATTGGTGTGGGCTGGGACGATATTAGAGATATCCCAGCCGAAAGACACTTCAGAGAGCTGGCAGACTGACTCATGTCTGGGCAATGATGGACTGTCTGTCCACGTCTCAGGTCTGCTTTGAGTGGTTTGAATTTTCCTGAAGGGCAGAGACCGAAGGCAATGGAAAGTGCCACAAAACAAACCACTTCCACCTAAACCAACAGACAAACTTTTACCACCCATTAACATTTGTACCAACAGGCCTCTGTCATATCTCAGAAAGAGTGTCAGTACAAGATGGCTATTTCTTCTGCCCATTGTGCTATAAACATACCCAACAGCCTCATATCTAGACCCAACATTGCCTTTTTTGACCTTGACGCACCAGGAAGATGGGCAGCTGGAACTTGTCATTGAGGACCACCGCGTGGACGCTGCAGGGCCCGCACAACCGGGCCGTGACTTCACTCAGGAAGTTGGCGTGGAAGATGAAGAGGAGGATCCCCGTTCCTGGGAGAGAAGTGAACGTCTCCTTTCAGCTTCCATAGACGTGTCTTACAATACTGCTGAACGTACATTTACATTTATTCATTTGGCAGACGCTTTTATCCAAAGCGACTTAAGTGAGGCAGAGTACAACACAAGCAAAAAAAAAAACATAAGGAGTCAACAAAGTTAGAGGCACTGCATCACCAGGTTTCAATGGTTGACAAGGTACCAGCTAGCTGGTAGAGATAATGAGTGTGTTAAACCATTAGATTACTTTTTTATAGAGTTTAACAGGAAACAGTTTTGAGATATGAGAGACTGAGAATGTGTAAGAAAAACGTGGTTATGTTAGGCCTCAACTGGGTTTGAGACTGGACTGTTGAGTCCTCTGGAAAAACAGGATCTCCAACTGCCAAAAGCATAGAAAATCTGAAAATATGTATCTGAAAATACATGACATTTGTTCTTTTTCTGTCCTGAGACATGCTGCTCCTGTCGATTCCTCCTCTACAACATCAGGAGGATTCGCCCTTTTCTGACCACCTACTCCACCCAGCTGCTCGTCCAGGCCACTGTGCTCTCCCGCTTGGACTACTGTAACGCCCTCCTCGCAGGCCTCCCAGCCTGCACCATTCAGCCGCTGCAGCTCATCCAAAACGCAGCTGCTAGGCTGATCTACAATCTCCCCAGTTCTCCCGCGTCACCCCCTACTGAGATCCCTCCACTGGCTCCCAATCGCAGCCAGGATCCGCTTCAAGACCCTGACTCTCACCTTTTCCGCTGCAAGAAAGACTGCCCCGACCTACCTCCAGGACCTCATCCTGCCCTACGCACCCGCTCGTCAACTCCGCTCTGCTACATCCGGACGCCTCGCTCCACCCACCAATGGTACGAAAGGCCCACGCTCCTCAAACGACGCTTCTCCATCATCGCCCCCAGTGGTGGAATGAACTCCCCACCCCCTAAGAACAACTCCATCAATCCAACCCTTCAGACGTGCGCTGAAGACACACCTCTTCAGACTCTACCTGGACTGATACCTCCCTCTTCGACCTTGTAACTTTGATGTTGTGAATCTGACTCCTGCCTTGTACTTGTTGCTCACTTGTCTAGGTAGTATAGCGGTACTCCATTTTTCTTTCTGTAATTGTATTTGAGATGCAATCCTAGTTCAGATTAAGTTGGCTCGCGTCACTGACTTTGCGCTCAGCTTCAGCACTATTTGCATTATATGACCTTTACACATCTTGCTCTTGTGCCTGTTGTTTGCTCACTATTTGCACTTTTGTACGTCGCTTTGGATAAAAGCGTCTGCCAAATAAATAAATGTAAATGTAAATGCTGCAGTGAGCCTTACAACTGATTGAATTCATTGTATTATTCAGTCAATTCACTGTATGAATGACACCTCAAACTTTGTGCCTACTGCTACACTGCCGTATGAGTGAACATCTCTACTTCAACCATGCTTGTTCATGCATGTTATTGTTATAATCAATGGTGTATGGCAAGTGGTTTAAAAAAAAAAAAAAATGACATTAATAGTATATTATAATATTAATGATAATAAGGTTCATCTATGCTTTGTGCTACTCGACAATGATATTGGGTATAAATGTAAGACTACAAGTTGTACAGGATGGGGTTGTGAGACTGGATGGAGTGCTGCCTACCCTCTGTTGGGCTTGAGTGTGTGTGTGTGTGTGTGTGTGTGTGTATGAGAGAGAGAGCCTTCCTACCCTCGACAGGGCTGTGCTGGGGTGGTTTGTAGTTGAACTCCAGGGAAAAGTCGGGCCCCTCACAGAGTCTATGGCAGGCCAAGGGGAAAACAGGCTCCAGCAGGGCCAGCCGGGTCTCAAAGTATGCCCGGATCGTCTCCTCCGCTACACTCGACAACCTGTGTGCAGGAGAGGGGTGTCTCATTCACTGTACAGCCCTGTACCTTCACACAAACAGAAACTTCAACAAGGCAAAATGAGAAAACAACTTAAAAAATCCAGCCTAGCTTCTGATCATGAGGGTTCTGTATTCCCAAATGTGAGACACACACACCCACAGACTGCCACTGGCATAGACTGCCTGGAGAGTGTGAATTTCATGAAACCCTTCATGGCTGTTCTGAACACAACACCTTAACAAGTGCTAAATAATGACCGGCTAAGAGGAGAACACCCAGAGAGCATGCTAATAAAGAGGTGGGGAACACTGTGAGTGTGGAGGAGAAGCGTGGTGCGTCAGCCAGCAGTCGGCTCTACAGCTTTGGGGCTTTGAGGTTGTCTGTGCTCTGATGTCTCCTGAGTCAAACTTGGAGTCCTGTCCTTAACTGGGCCCCTTTAACCTAACCACTACATTAAGGTTCCTCCATGAGATGACTGAAACATATAAATGCATCCTCTCTAATTTGAGCCAGTCACATCAGCCTGTGAAAACAGGGTTCTTAGTATTTCTCAAGGAACCTTGTGTGTATGTGTGTGTGTTTGCAGTGTGGACTCACATATTCACATGGTCCTTGACATAGTCATAGACGATTACATTGTTGCTGAGCTTGGCAAAGTGCAGGGCGTTGTTCTGGTATTTGGACAGGATGTTGCAGTCTGCCCCATGCTCCAGTAGGAGGCGCACTACTTCTGCATTTCCTCTTTTGCAGGCCTAGAAAGACAGCTGGAGTTAAAGAATCGCTCACTGTGGTGGTATGGTAATTTCAGTCTTAAAAGAAAACAGGGACGTATCCCCGTGACCCTCCTCACCCTCATGAGGGCCGTCTCACCGCTCAGCGTCTGCATATTAATGTAGGCCCCCGCCTCCAGGAGAATGGCCACCGTGGACAGGAAATTCTGCACCGCACACACAAGGTGACAGAGGGGTTAGGGAGGAACTCTGTAGAGCCCACACACCCACTCAGAGGTGTGCGCTGATATGCCGATGTGAAGTGAATGAGAATGGCTGGGTTGTCCAGCACATGGACAGACTGTGGAGGGGATGGGACACCTTCTCGGCGGCGTGCATGAGCGCGGTCATGCCGTTCTTCTGCCGGCTGTTCACCTTGGCGCCCTTCTTGATCAGCAGCCGCAGGATGTCATCCTGCCCCCCCGCCGCCGCCAGCATGGCCAGGGACATCCCGCTGGAGTGCTGCGGAGGGCACGGGCGTCACAGGGTCATGTGGCGTGAGGGGTGGCGGTGCGGCACAGCGGTAAGGAGCAGGGCTCGTAACCCTTGGGCAAGGTACTTAACCCAAAACTGCCTCAGTAAATATACAGCTGTATAAATGGATAGCATGTAAAAATTGTATCCTGTGTAAATTGCTCTGGATAAGAGCATCTGCTAAATTAAAATGTAATATACCCTCTTTATCTTACATACTGCACAAGAAACTGAGGTTATGTGCAGTAACAGACATCCTGAAATTTACATTGAGGTGTAAATCCTCTGTAGGTTACTAAACTGTACCTCCTGTTCCAGATTGTAGTCTTCTTTGGAATTGAGTGCAAATTTTACTGCCAAGTAGTCTCCACTTTTCACTACATCCCGAAGTTCATCTGAAAGACAGAGGGGCAAGGGGCAGACAGACATGTAACTGAAAAAAAGGACTAGGACACTAGAAAGCTGACACTTGGGAAATAGGTTATCCATCTGAATACAGTGCTCCAAGTGGACACGGCTATCAATAATTCTACAGTCTAATCCATTCAGTTAACACAATAATTTCCAAGATTTCCCCAAACTTATTAGGGCTGGTTACTTTATCCTATTAATGACACCTAGCTATGTGTTAAACAAGAGTAGCTATAGTAAGAGTTAGTGGATTTCAACTAAACTACAGGCTACAAACCTGGTTGCCAAAATACAGGGTACTGTTCAGCTGTCAAGAGGTGATGGAATCCAGATATTTATGTATGGGATCCCATACAGAGTGCGTGTGTCTCAAAGAGAAACTCACCTGCAGTTAAGGTAGCAGCTGAGAAAATCTCGTCGTCTCCGTTCAAATGTTTCTGGAAGTCCTCCATTGACATCCAGTCCAGCTCGAGCTCCACCCCGAAGCTCGGCGAAGACGGGCCCCTGTCTGTCACACACACAATGACACACTTCATCACCTGGGTCTGCATCCCACTGATCTACTTCTGTATCTGCTGTGTGCCGGCAGACATGCATTTCCTCACACATCTCCCTTTATACAGCTGGATCTTTACACAGGCAAATGCCCTTCATATTGAGTACAATGGCGCTAACCCTTGGAAACTAAACCGACAACCCTCTTGGGAGCATCCTTCTAACCAAAAGGGTCCATCATCACTCTCGATTACTCTTCCGAAATCGCTGAATCGATGGAACCATGTATGGTTTAAGCTCCTGACTAACAGATGTGTGTGAACCCATCAAGACTGTATTTCCATGCCTGTCAGGGGGCGGAAGTGTACCGCAGTGGTAAGGCGCAGCACTCGTAACCAAAAGGTTGCTGGTTCATTTCCCAGCTGGACACTGCTGCTGTGCCCTTCGGTGAGGTACTTAACCCAGAATGGCCTCAGTAATATCCAACTCTATAAATGGATAACATGTAAAAACTGTAACCTTTCTAAGTTGCTCTGGATAAGAGCTTCTGCTAAATGACAATAATGTAATGTGTAATGTATGTAATGCTATGACTGGCTGGCCAGGCATTATTTCACAGTTACTAACTGATAGGCACAAAACAGCCAGCCTGAGTATGTGTGTGTCACCCTTTCACTTTGTTATGACTGAAATACAGTTCCATGTGAAGACACTAATTGTGTGCATGTGATTCACACGTAAGCAAAATGAACCTGGCTTGTCAGGGGGCCCCGATGTGTCCTGAGAGTCCTGATTGTCGTCACATGCGATGTACAGGCGCGGCTCGCTGTCCTCTCGTCTCCTCCTCCTCTCCCTCATCCTCCCAGCAGCCAGTGTGTCTTCTGCCAGCTCTGGGGATGCTGCTTCTGCTGGCTTCGCCCCCTTCTGCTGGCCTCCGCATGTCTCCTCCGGCCTCTCCCTCCTCTCTCCCTGTCCCTCCCCCTTCTCTCGCTGATGCTCTGCCTTTTCCTTGCGCTCTTGAGTCTCCCCCAGGTTCTCCATGGGATCTCCTGTCACTCTGGACGCCAGAACCTCTTCTGGCTTCTCCTGCTTCATCTGATTGTCCATATTCTCCCGTCTTTCTGCCAGGCTGTCGGCCTTCTCCCACCTTTCCGCCAGGCTTTCACTTTTTTGACGTCTCACAGCCTGGCTGTCACTCCTCTCTCTCCTTTCCTGCTTCTCTCCTGCCTCCAAGGAGGTGGGGCTCTGTGCCAACCAGGAAGCTGAGAACACAAACCAGTTAGACTCATTAGGAAATAAATAATCGGCATGTTCAACCAAATGCCTTCCCTGAGTTTAAATGTTCAAAAATACTTTTTTCCAGGCAGCTTTAAGAAATTACTTCAAGCTCTAGTTTACGTTAAGTCTAAATTGCAGTAAATATTACAGCAATGTACATTTATTCCAATATTAATTTCAAGCAACACTCTCCTAGAAATATGGCACTTCTGTTTCATTTTTCTGGTGTGCAGTGGTGAGTGAATGAGCAATGTTTTGATGCTACAGTACCACAGCAAAAAGGTGAAAGGAAAACTCCTGAGACACAGTCAAGCAAAGTGAACCTGACTGAAAAGGAGGGACTCAGGAAGACCCCTGTCTGACTGGGCTGCTCTGGAAGCCCTGCACCTTACCCTCTGGGGTCTTGGAATCCCTCTTGGCCTTTTCTGTCCTGTTGGGCTCTGGATTCTGGGCCACCGACTCCTTCGAAGGTTTCGGCTTTTTCTCAGCCTTGCCTGCGGTCTGCATTTGCAACAAAACCTGTCACATGTCACCAACGTCACCATGCTTATAACTGTCTTTCCCTCTTGCACATTTTACTGACAACCAGACCCTAAGCCGCATTTGTAAATGAACTTGCAAAACAAAAGACATACTACACAAGGATCAAATTAGATTGTTTAACTAAATCTGCTGTCCCTCAACTCTCTACCACATTGTCAGAGACTCAGTTAGCAATGATGAGAACATTGGTGCAGTGATCACATATGGACCACTGCCACAACACAACAACAAAAGAGATACAATCAGAAGTGAGGACAACCTTTGGTGCTGTAGTCTTCGCCTGTTCGACTCGATTCTCTGGGACCGCCTTGTTGCCACTCTGTCTCCTTGACACCTTGTCCTTGGCCTCGCGGTTCAGCAGGAACTTCTCAAACAGGTTGCCCGTAGAGTGGTCCTTCTCCACACTGTCCCCCTGCTTCACTGACCACGAGCAGGATGCATTTTTGCCCTTCGCGCCCAGGCCTGAGGCCGAACCAACGTCCTGTTTAGCTTCATCCTCCTTGGGTCCGACAGCAGCAGAGGAAGAGGAGGGAGACGACAATGCTCTTTGGGCGACGGCCTCCTGCTCTTTGCCCTTGTTCTTCCTCTTGCTCACGACGACGACGTCGCTGGAGTCGGAGGAGAGGAGGGTGGTGTCGTCCTCCGTGCTGCTGCGCGGGGCCTTGCTGTGGCTTTTACCACTGATCAGATTCTTCAGCCTCTGATGCGTGCTCTCCTTTTGAGGGGCCGGGGACTTCCCGCCCTTCCTCTCCTGGATGAGGTCTCGGATGCCCTGCAGCTTCAGCCCCGCCCCGCCCTGCCTCGGCTTGGCCTTCGAGGTCGCCGCCTCCTCCCTCTGCGCGCGGTGGGGCTTCGCCGCCGCTCTTACCGCGGTCTTCTCTGTCGGAGCCCCCGCCGCGGCCCACTCGTCCTCCTCAGAGGAGTCCAGCGTGTTCCAGCGACCCTTCCTCTTCTTCTCCCCGCCCCCTTTCTTCTGCTTCCCCCCGTCTTTGAGCTTCTCCTTTCTCGGCTTCTCTCCACCTTTGGGTTTCTCTCTTCTCGCCTTCTCCACGTCTTTGGGCTTGTCTTTCTTGTGTTTCTTAGGGGAGACGAAGGGCTCCTCGTCATCCTCGGACTCACAGGCCCTCTTTGGCATGGAGGTCGTCTGGCTGCTGGGTGGAGGCGGGACCGGGGCGGGCTCGCTGGCCTCATCCTCCATTTCAGTCCTGTCAGATTGCGGTGCTGGCGATACCCTCTCCTCCTTCCATTTTGTTTCCTTCTTATTTTCTTTCCTATGCATCTCTGGTGAAAAGTCCTTAGAGTGTTCCATTGATTCCTTTTTCTTATTCCTTTTAGGGGAAGACGCGTCTCTCTCGTCACCATCGCACACAGTGTCAAACAGGTCGCTCTTCACAGGCAGCTTTTAATGGAAGGAGAGGAAAAAACCACACCCCATAAGTGATCCCTTCACAGCTGCATCCAGTAAGCAAAGGTGCAGCCTTCCACCGCAGCCCAAAGTGGACAGACCGCAGAAGCGCCCAGACACGTTCAGCTCGTATTCCACTCACACTTTGAAAACAACACACAGAAAGTACACGCTGAATAAACAGGGGAGAATCAAGAGACGTCAGGCTCACAGGACTGCCACGCAAACACAGCTACAGAGCAAAAGCACCACTGTATTCCCACCCCATTCCCATCCCACCCTCTACCCTCCTACCACACACACAGTAAGGGCAGTGCCTGGGGGTTTGGTCTCTTACCCTGGCTGTCAGGTCCATCTGCTCTTCCTCCTCTCGGGTTCCCACAATCCCCCTGGGCGTCACTGCCAGCTGACACTCCTGCACTGGACCTGCGCTTACCTCCTGTGCTTCCTCCACCTGCATTTCATTTTCAGAGATTTAGCAAGGTTATTGCAACTGAGACAAACACCCCCCGCTACCCAACCTGCCTTTCTGATAATCCTTCCTGGAACACTTTAAAGGAGTTTAACTACCTCAGAAAATACTGATTGTATTTAGATATGGCATATATTTGAGGTAATTATCAACATTATAATTTAAATAATCACATACATTTTTAATACACCTGTCTGGCAGATAATAAATGGCCATCCCCACCCCTCTGACTCTAAAAATAAACATGTACAAAGGCAACTGTACACCTCCAATAATTACAGCCATAAAACTAAAAACAAAAGGGAAGATCTGCGGAGAGAGGGGTGAGAAGCATGAATCAGCCCGTCTTTCTACATATCAGCTGGGGAGGTGTGAAACCACACAGGCTTTCTCAAAACAGAGCAATGCAACCACAGATCCTGGATCAGTCAGCTTTCTGAAGTGAATGGGGATATCAGCAGACCAGGATGGTGCTGCTGAAGCCAGATCAGTGTTTGGGGGAGGGGGACGAAAGCTCACCACAGCTGCCTCTCTGCTGGCCTTACTGTCGGCCAGCTTCCTCCTGAAGGCCAGCACCACCTCCTTGCAGTCCTCCAGGTTAGCCTCCGGCTCCCAGGTGTCATCGTCCGACGTGTAGTACTTCCAGCGGACGCGATACAGGACCTCCCCCTTGGGCGAAAGATGGAGGAAGGTCAGGAAAGGGCAGGATGGAGGAAGAGGATAGTGAAACTTTACACAACACATCCCCACCACCTATCTGGAATCAATCCAGAAAAAATGTGCAGTGGGATTTGATCTACACTGGTGGCATGCTGTATTATATTAAAACCTTTGAGCTCTTAACTTGTACTGATTAAATGCACAGCAAGTGGCACTGGGCAGACTATTCTTTACTTAATAAATTACCAATGATACCAAATATCACATTATATTAGACACTGGGTTAGCAGACAGATACCCTGTGCAGAGCACTGCTTCATGGGTAACTTCCCCAAGAGTAAACAGAAGTAAATACCCATCAGCCACTGGAACTGGGAGTGTAACCAGAGCACTGTGGGTGTGAATCCCAACTGGGACACCCCTTTGTATCCTTACACAAGGCACATGAATTGCTTAGGTAAACATCTAGCTGCACATATACTAACTCATCAATATGTATCAACAGATGTGTCAAATGTTAGCTGTGTATCTGCTAGAAGGAAACTGTTATGCAAATAAAATGTAAATAAAATTTAGCCTTAAGGAAGAGAGTAACAAAATAATAAAAGAATAAATGATAAGACCTTAAAGAAAAGAATAACAAAATAGTAAAAGAATAAATTATAAGACATTTACCTAATATAAAAATGAATCCAGTTGATCAAAACGGAGGAAAAAAGCTATCTTGCAAAGAACTACAACAAAAAAATACAAGCTTTTCTTTGTATAATGGTTGTGTTAGCCTTTTTGAGCAGCCACCAAATCCACAAAGTTCAACATGTGTTTCCAGTACACAGCTTTTGATTTGTAATTCTCATTTAAAAGGCTTTAACAGCCATGTTCATTTCAGCCATTCCTGTCTGTGGGCTAGACTTCTGGAGCCCAGACTGGTATTCACATAGTGTTAGAACCACCTTGTCGATATGACACCCAACAAACAATGAGGTGCATTCCTCCGACTGTAATAAGACTCATCAAAAAAGCCAGCAGGTGTTGCTTCAGTTTCGGCAGCGCGAGTATAACTCTACGCAAGCAAAACCAGCAGTTATTTACCCTCATGATAAATCACAAATATATGAGCTTAGAGTGGTTCCAAAACATGGTTAAGCGGACAATTTACTATTCTGTGTGTGTATTTACTCTTGCTGTGTATGTGTGTGTGTCAGCCCCGCCCCACCCGCCTCGCTCCCATCTGAAAGCTGCCTCAGTGTCAGCCCCTCCCAGGTGCCCCCGCCTTGTTTTTGTGGGTCTCAGATCTTGGCAAAGGCTCGGCAGACAGAGACAGCAGAACTCTGAATGGCTGGGAGTGGCAGGCTGCCAGCGCTTCCTGTCTGTGGCTACAGCGCCCCCCCCGCCTCCCTCCGGAGGGCGCCGTGACAACCGAGCTCCTCCGTCACAGGGGACGAGAGCTGCCAAACACGCACCCACATTCACCCTCGCATTCAAAACACAAACACGCGCACAGGCAGAATCACAGACTGTCTCACACCCGCCGCACGTTCTCTCTCACACAAGCACACACAAGTACTGTTTACCAGCCAAGCACATGCACAATCTCACACATACATTACTACAAAGACAAAGTACTACAGAGACAAACCAGCACATACACACACCGTGCACAGGTCCACATAAACTCTAACACGGACACAATCTGATGTCATACATCTATTAACTAAACAGATCATCCAAAATGCAATGGAGCGTTCGCGTGCCTGTTGGGGAAGGAGGAAGGGATCATCCCACAAATCTGAGAGAAAAGAACAGCCAGGATGAGTTCCATAAGCTGGTGCAGATGGGTGGTCAGACCCAGAGCTAAAGCAGTTTGTGAATCACATCTCTAGCTGTGTGTCTCTGACTTCACATAACTGTAAGTACAGTAAGGCTGCTGTTGCTGTCTCCCACCCCTGTCATATCTGCTTTGTTCATTCCTATGAAAAAACTTCAAGGTTTCAAGGTCAACCCAAAGCTATGCCAATGCAGTAATGAATAAAAGACTGCTTGTGTTATAGCAGAACACAATAGCAACAGTGTATTACAGCATCAAAACAGCCACAGTAATATCAATGTGCATTAATGCGCATTAATAACTATCCAAAGCTTTCCTTGCTCCACACCCTCAGTGAGTGTCTTAGTGCAAAGTGTCTGTATCCTTCATTTGATGCCAGGCTGTCACTAACATACAGAGTGTTCACTACGGCTGTATGTCCCCTCCAGCTGCGCAGCACTGCAGACAACAGAGGGGACAGTCATTCAGACCAACGAGTGACATTTCATACAACATTGCGGCTACGCTGTAGAACCACAGGAGCGATGCTGCAGCGCTGCAGTGGCGTTGTCCGAATGCAACACGATAGCCCGGAACCTGTCGGCCTCTGTGACGTCCAGACAGGAAGTAATAAAGGATCGGGTGTGTCCAGACAGCCCGTGCCCTGCTTTCCTTGTGAATGCCCAGCCCTATGGCCCAGACTGCGCCACGCCTCGGCTCTTCCTCAGGTGCTAGCAGGAGACTGTGGCACAGTGGATCTGCCCAGCTCATCCCAATGAGACCTACAGCATACAATACAGCACAGTGATAAATGCAGATCAGAAACATCAGTCAAGCTGCGCTCCTAATTATCAATACAACCCTGAAAGCTGACTCATTCTGGTGCTGTAAACACTACTCACCAAAGCCCAGCACCTCCACCCCTAGAATCTCCATCTGAGGCTGCGTGTTCCAGGGGAACTCATTAGATAGCCGAGACAAAGCAGCAGGGCTTTCCCTGTCCAAAGGCAGGGCTGCAGACACAGAAACTGGGCGCTTTCACAGTGGTGCGCACAGGGACTTGGCAAAAGATCCAGCAGGGAATGAATCAGTCCACAGTGCTGGCCTCAGTATCTGCAGTGACCTCAACCAGGCTGATAATGGGCGAGGTCACGGGGGGTGCTGGAGGCTCTGTGGTGTCTGCAGTGTGTTGAGCTAACTTGGGACTGCACCTCATATCGGCACATTTGTGAAATGTTGTGCAAAATTCTGTTAAACACTAAATCCCTAGTGTGTGTTCAGTACATTTGTGTGTGTGTGTGGTGGAGGACTTACATGATGCTCGCGACTGCAACCACCTCCGCCATCAGGCAGTGAATTCGAACCTCCCCATTAATGGTCTTTTTTTTCTCCCTCCTAATATGACGTTTTCATGAAAGGCGCTTCTATAACTTCACAACAAAACGACCTGAGACAAGGCGACACGCCCTGGGCGCACAGAACGAGCGGCTGAGCCTGACATCTGTTTGAATTTTGTAAGCTTTTGTAAGCTTTGTGCGACTCCAAAACAGAGGATGACGAAACAGACAATGGCCCTTGCAACTGTCACCCACTTCATTTTATTTTTGCATTTCAGTTTCAAGTGAATTAAAGCCTTAATTTTGAGAATTTGCTAAAGATAAATAAAAGGTAACAGAAAACAATAACTGTCTGTGTAAGCATGTGCACGTCTTGCAACTTAAGCATGCCGATCTGGATACCCAGCTGATAATCACATCAACAAATTCTTAGTAGAAGCGTCAAAGTGCAGTAGTGACTTTCTCCTATGTTGCTCGCTAGGTCGGTAGCTACCGGGACAGGTAACAATCAAGCTATATGTAGCTCTATCAACAATAATGTCAGCTGGTTAGCTTTGGTAACTTTTACACAGTGGAGACATAAATGTAAAGCAGCATACAGCTAGCTAGGAAAAAAAGGACTGAATACTTTGCATGTTAGCAATTTAAACGCTGCCTCATGCTGTGGAGAATCACGACTGATTACGTTTCGTGTTAGCTAGCCTAGACTAGTTAGCCAGCACAGCTAGATAACGTTAAATCCCCCGGCAGTGATTTTAGCGACAGCAGTTGCACACGCATTTTTTATAACTTGCTGTGGGAACTATGATCATATGACGAAGGGAAAGTCGGACGAGCAAGTACAACTTCTACATTTCCTTGTTAGTTAACTGGAAAAACAACACAGGACAGCAGGGGAACACCATCTCTGCTCAGGCATGAAGAGGAGTGCTTGACATTAGCATAACGTTAAACTGAAGCCGTTCCATTACGAAGTCAACAGGACATATGAAACATAAGTAGGCATTTCCACACCGCTTTACAAAGTACAGTGGAAAACGTCGTTGGGTACAGTACAGCCGCAAGAAGACCTTACCCACACGTTGTGGCAACCTCCCCCCTATATCGCTCACCTCCTCCACACGCATGTCAATAATCTTCTCCACTTCGTACACATCCTCTTCCTCGTCCTGCTCGCTGTCTCCCGGCTCAGCCCTTGCAGTTCCTGCAGCCCCTTCATCCATTTCTATCTGGTTTTTTTTCTGTGTTAAGTTTGAGCTATCTTTGACCCAAACTTCTGCGCTCTCAAAATCATCAACCTCGCCACTCAGGCCGCGCGTACTACTACTTTCCGCTAACTACCATACACAGTGATGGGGGTGGACGCGATGGGATGGGTTGAATGGTGGAGGGGGCGGAGATTACCATCTTTCATCAGCCAATCATAACGAAGGTTGTAGTGAAAGGCCTCAAAGAAAGCGAGTATTAGGGTTTTAAAAATACATGAAAGCAGGTGCGGTGCTATTGCAGGAGAAGAGTCTGCACACGCCCTGCGGAGGACAGTGTGTATGAAACACGTGTAAAAACCTAAGGTCAACGCTTTGGGGTGTTTAAGAGTACTAGGGATCATGCTTGTTGCGTTCGTTGCTCTTATAAAAAAACTGTACAGAGGCAAAAGTAAACAAGTGCTCTGGTTAGGCTGTACTGAGCTTACTGCGGTGGTTGTTTTTACACCAGATTTCTCCCCGGATAATTTACGCTGCTGTATCAATACAGTCAATAGCGCAGGATTAAATGCTACACTGTAACACTGATTTCGTTTTAATGATGTAATTGAACCTTTCCGCTCCCTCTGTGGATGACACAAAGGCTGCTGCAGTGGGAATGTGCTCAGAAGACTGAAGTCTGACACAAGGATACTCAAGGGACACAAAAGTATTTGTAAATTTGTTTCTTTAATTTACAAGCATTCAGTACAAACTATATTAAAAAGAAAATGGGAATTCATGCAACAAATTGATTCAAGTGTACCAAAAGGCCCTTGCAAGAAAGAGCTTGTCTGTTACATCTTGACACCAAGAAGTGCACATTTTAGACACGGTAAAAATGAAAATAGCTGATAAGGCCAGTTAGAATGCATGCTTTTTCAAATCACAACATTATCTCAAACACACTTTAAAACTCTGTTACAAAGGCCATAAGTTTTATCACTTGCAAATCAGGACAGTGGATTAAGGTTAGATTTAAACTTACATGTACCTGGACAGGCCTCTCTGATATAATATGGGGTACAATCTTACTGAGATGGACAGAAGACTTGGGATAGGACAGATAGAAGATGAACCTGAGAGATGGGGAGGAGAGCGAGCCTGAAACAGGTGAAAGAGTGAGCATGACACAGGTAGAGGAGTGTTAGTGTGATGTCATGTCTTACATATATCCTTCACTGCTGAAATACAGTTTGTGCGTTATTGGCTACCTGTGAAGCCTCACTTTTGTAACCTTTGTCCTCAGCATCCAGCCTCCTCACCTTCTGTCCTGCTGTGCTGTGCTCCTGTCAATTTGTGACTGTCACAGTGAATCCATTGAGAGAGAAAGCCTGTTAAGCCTTCTATGCAATGGAAAGAAAATCATACAAAATAGATATCCCACTTAAAATCTGGTATAAAATCAGCATCATCCTGCCCATTGCACTTTATTGCAGTGAAGTAAGGGGCTAACTCAGTCAGCAAGACTATGTTAAGATGCTTTCCCCTTTTAACTGAGACCCCGCTGCACAATTTTGTAAAATTGTGCTAAATCTGTAAAATAAAATACCCACCAATGCATGCAGGGCAGAAATAGGCCAGGTTCCATTGATAACAAATACCCAGAAAAGAGGGCCAAAATTTTCAATGCATCTAAAATTAAGTCCCCATAACTCATTTAAGGCACTTCAAACCCAAGAGCTGAGCCCAAAAAAAGCCCCCTCAATCAACTAACCAAGTAACTGCTAACACAAACAGGCTTCAGAACAGCATTGCTAACATGTCAATCAACAATCATCAACCACCAATCACTATAATTATTTATTAATTAATCTGTAACCAGTGTAATCATTACATGTTCACTGGTTTAGGTCTGTAGCCATTATTTCTTTATATGTTTCTTTTTTCTTTCTTTTCATATATCGTATGTATGTTTGTATTTGTATGTATGGGTACGTATGTATATATATATATGCATATTATATTCTTTGATAATGTTTACACAACATACATCATATCATTAAGCAAATGAATGTAATAGTGAGACAGGTAGAGGAGTACAGATGGGACGAGCTAAGGAGGGGTCACCCTTCACTGGGCCTGGATTCCTGCGGACCTCTCCAGAATAGGGTGCAGAGGGGAGTACGGGTGTGGCGGGTCCACCCCCAGCAGCTGGCGCGTGGCGGACTCCCAGTCCTGGCCAAACTCCAGCCTGCTGCAGACACAAGGGTACTGTCTGTCTGCCCATGACACCCAATCCACCGCTCTCTTCACTGCCTCCCAGCGTGTGGACCTGTGGCCACGACACACACATACACACACACACATGTCATCATCACATAACATGCAATTAAATTCATACATACAGTAGCAGTCAAAAGTTTGGACACACCTGATCAAGATAACGGGGAAACATGCAGTCAAAGACATTTTGATCTAAAGGCTTATGCTTAGATGCTTGAAATTTGTTTCTCAGACAAATATAAATTGTGAAGTTGATGCCTGTGAATGAATTTCTTTCCAAAAAATATTTTAATAAAAAAAAATATTTTTGGGCTATTTTGAAGAATCTAAAATATAAGACACTTTTTGGTGACTACATAAATTCCATTTGTGTTGTTTCATAGTTTTGATGGCTTTACTATTATTCTAAAATGTGGAAAATAAAAATTAAGAATAAAAAATAAAAAGGAAAGAAAGCGTGTCCAAACTTTTGACTAGTACTGTATACGTCAAGCCAGGATGGTACAACTCTTAATCACCTTAATAATCCTAAATAAATTCTATGATGCACTCTCCATATATTGTTGATTATATAAAGTGTTATGGAGTGTTATGGACTATCACAAAACTCTTTAAAATGAAGAAATGTGAGTGTTGAGGAAGCAACAATGTTAAATCAATCACGAGTTATGGAGGATTACATTATAAATTAGGAGGGGCCAGAGCAATAAGAGCCCCCAAGGACAATGATCTTAGACAGGGCAGCAAGAAAAGACAATGAAACCTTTGATTCCCCTTCCAAAACCTGGTCTAGATATTGGTATAAAGAAATCCTGTTCATTTAACCCAATCACATTCATTCAATTATAACTCCAATCAAATTCATTTAAATAGGGTTAAAATAGCACTGAACTTGTATGGCATTAGATACAATAACTGGGTTATAATGGAGTAAGATGGCAAGTTTGGTGTCTGTTTTGGTTTTTCACTGCTCTCCTTAATTCTCTGTGTAGTTCAACTAAGATTTACAGACATTACCGGGGACAACAAAATGCTGGGGGAACGGGTGGAATATATGGCCAGAGACCTATGAAACAATGCTAAGGGGGAGACCTACTTGAGTGCAGGCACCTCCTCCAGGCGGAAGAGGGTCTTGAGCAGACTGCCTTCAGCCAGTCCCATAACCCGCATCAGCTGGAGGACCAGCAGCGTGGCCACCAGCCTCAGGATGTCCGCATGAGCTCTCACTCCTGTGGGACACACCCTGACCGTGAGCTGAAAACACTCCAGCATCCTCACATCAAGCACACACCCACAGAAGCTAGACCTCTAGAACATTAAGGTATCACTATGAATCGGATCTGAGAGAAGTAGACACAGAAAGAGAGAGAGAGACAGAAAGAGAGAGTGAGAGTGAGAGTGTGAGAGAGAGCGAGAGCGAGAGATAAAGCAAGGGAAGTATTCGTTAAAAAGATCACTGCTGTCCTCCCCATTTTCAAAAGGCTTGACACAGAGTAAATGCCAGTCATGCTAGGAGAGGGGCCTACAGCCACATGGCCGAATAGTGAGAACCCTGTGCTACAAGGGTTGTGACTTTTGTAAAAGAAATATTGTTTGTTACTCAACAGTTTAAGAAGGATTTTATTTATTTATTTATTTAACCCCCTCCTACCTAGCTATGTAATGTATATGTCTGTGTGTGTGTGTGTGTGTGTGTGTACAGTATGTCTGCTAAATTTAATATATCTGTGCATCCCTGTATACATTTTATATATTATTTACCATTGTTTAGATCATTGCTCTGGCAATACTATTTTCATCTGCCTGATAAAGCCCCATTGAATCGAACTGAAATGAACTGAGACACACAGATGGGGAGGAGACAGAGAGTTGCTCGTCAGCTGCTTACCCAGAGAGATGATGCCCTTTTCTTTCAGGAAGACATTGGCGAAGAATTCTATGTCCAGACCGAGAATGGAACCCAGTCTCCCTGTGCATTCCCAGTACCCATCCTGGGTAAAAATTCATAAAGACAATATTATTCTATATATTATATATCAGTAAAGACAGTTTTTATTCACTCAGTAGCAGCAGTGATTAAAATTAATAGATATAATTTATTCTCTAAGTAGCTGTCCTGATTAGAATTGGTAAATACAACATCATGACATTTCAGTACCTTTCCTGATTAAAATCAGTTTATATGCATGGTTTATACGCATGTGACCTAAAGGGCACTGAAGCAAATGGTAAGATAAAAAAACCCCATTCCACATGAACGTGAAGAGGGTGTGTTCTGACCTGGTGTTGAAGGTCAAACAGCTCTCCCCATGACAACCCACGTGACTTCTCCCTTTCTCTGAGGCTGAAATTAAATCAAACGTAACACGCAATGTTAAATTTGTATATTCCCATGAAGACACATGATCTATGGATGATCAGTGTACAAAACATACACCCTGCCACACAGGACAGTGTTCATGTGATGGCTTTTTAAAAAACTGGATACAGACACATATCTTTTCTACCGATGAGAGGGTTAATTACCTGGTGAGCCGGTCCATTCCATGTCCTCTTCCTTCGTCTATTCTCATCTGTGCTTTCTTTCGCTTATTGTTCTCAGATAATGAAGAAGAGCAGGTGAATTCTGACAAGGTAAGGACATCAGGTAATGAGGGGGTAATGGTACTTCCCGCCGCAGCCTCAAATAGGGACGCTGAAGGGGTAACGGCATGTCCAGCGGTAGCTCCAAACTGGAACCCTGAATAGGTAATGGGAGTGCCACTTACAGACCCAAATTGGAAAGGGGTAACGTTATGTGGCATTGCAGCCCCAAAGAGGGGTTGTGAAGGGGTTAATGCATGTGGTATGAACTTTGTACGGAGGTATGGAGCCGGCAGTGAAGCTCCAGGTGAGGATCCAAAACTGACTGCAGCCCCAAAGCCACGTGCCTGGGTGTCCTGTGTTAGTTTATGATCTGCTGCAGCGGTGCCGATTATGGGAAAGATTTTCTTGGGGAGACTAACGGACCGGGAGCGCCCACTTCTGAACGAGAAGTTCTCTTGTTGGGGACTATGGAGTACTTGGAGCCCGCTGGCGCGCACTGAGGGGGCAGCCATAGAAGCGGCGACTCTTGAGCTGGCTGGAGGAGGAGGGGTACCAATGGGATGAGATGGAGGTGGAGGAGGAGCCAGAACAGCAGCAGAATGAGATGGGGGTGGAGGAGGAGGCGGGACAGCAGCAGGGTGAGATGGGGGTGGAGGAGGAGGCGGGACAGCAGCAGGGTGAGATGAGGTGGAGGAGGAGGTGGGACAGCGGCAGGGTGAGATGGAGGTGGAGGAGGAGGCAGGGCACCAGTGGAATGAAGCAGAAACAGAGAAGGAGGCGGGGCAGCCCCAGAGCAAGATGGGGGTGGAGGAGGAGGCGGGGCAGCAGCAGGATGAGATTGAGGTGGAGGAGGAGCCAGAACAGCAGCAGAATAAGATCGAGGTGGAGGAGGAGGCAGGGCACCAGAAGACTGAAGCAGAAGCAGAGGAGGAGGTGGGGCAGCAGCAGAGCGAGATGGGGGTGGAGGAGGAGCCAGAACAGCAGCAGGGCGAGATGGAGGTGGAGGAGGAGGCGGAGTGGCAGGAAATTGCTGCATCTTTTGCTGTTGATGTTTAGCCTGCATGAAGGTGAATTTCAGGATGGAGGGTGGAGCAGCGCTATCAGCTACAACAGCTGCATCTGCAGCCTGAGCTACAGAGGGAGAGCCCCAGCAAGTAGCAGGAATAGCAGCAATTCTCAACTGTGCACTGTTTGTCACAGGTTCATCTGCACTGCCTATGTCTGCCTGCATGGCTGCCTGCTCTGGTTCTAAACTGAGTGCTTCGAGAGACACGTCCTGGAGCAGGGATCCCTGAAGTGTTTTCACAGAGTAAAGTGAGCATGTTTTTTTCAGTCTTAAGCTGCCATCCGGGACAGGGGGAGGCTCGGACAAGGCTTCCATCCGGCCACCCTTTTCACAGAGCTTTTGCATTAAATCGGATTCCACTTCGTCATAGATGTCATCATCGAAAGGTACACTGGAGCCCAAACAGGGAGACTATAAGCAAAACACAAAAAATACAAATTCATTTAATCTGTTTCACGCTGAAATATTCAAAAGTCAAAAAGTCATTTTTGTGTGAGAATAAATATCACTTGCAAAGTTCAGTCAAGTTTTGATATAACTGAGCATCTAAATGTCATTTTACAGGATGATCTGATGTGTTCCTGGTTCCAGAGCCAATCAGTTAAGATGGGGCTTTCGAGAGAGTCGTGCCGTTACAAATTCAAGCTCTGCGTGGGACTGCACTTCCATCCTGCTCATTCCTGCTCACACGGTGTGTCATGCCATGTGCTCCTGTTCCCGCCCACAGCTGACTCCACCCGTTCCACTCCCACCCGCAGCAAAAAAACATCCTGCGCTTGCCCACAGCAAGATACCAATTCTGCCATACTACTTACAACACCCCAATGTAATCTGGCGCACGCTGGTAGTCGGTTTTGATTTGACGCTCAGAAACAAGCCACTGAATTAAACTAAAATGTCAATGTATCATCTTGACAGATTCCACACATGGCATTAAAACAACGGAAGATGAACTGACATGCTGAAGGTATCACAACACAGTTTGTACTGAAGGCAGCACTGGACTGGACCACATATCGCACCTCCAAGTAAAGAGGAACATGCATACAAGTCTGTACTGGTGACCATATATTTTTGTTTGGGGTGTCTTGTTTTAATTGTTTTGCATTTTAACTGAACCCCCAATACACCAGTTGTACGAAAGCTATACCGTCAGTGTATCTGTACATCGGTATTACCTCTGCATCAAAGAGGAATTCAGAATAAGAGTAATCACTCTCTTTCTCTCCCAACCCGTCCAACGAGAAAGAATCAAAAATTTCTTCTTGTGTGTCTTGATGTTGCTCCCAGCCGATATATGGCAAAAAATCCACCTCCTCCTCGGCTATCAGCTTGGGTATGTCTGTGAAACCAGCACTTGGCCCGTCTGCATCCTGTAGGATCGAGATAGACAGCAGATGCTTGGTGTCCCCTCTGCACATTCGTTTCAGTTCAATTAATTCACATCACCCCTGGGAGCAGAACACTGCCTGCGATCGTAAACATGTTCAGCGCTCTGTGACTATTTAATTGTAAAATGCAATACAACAAATTTGATTTATTTGAGTGACTGACAGATACTATCACCTAGAGACAGAAGCATGTAGCCACCGCTACATGAACAGGTAAACAGCATCTACAGGTAAGGTCTGTGTCTTTCGACACAGACAGCCTAAGAATTCTTCAGCTGTGAGGAGCTGTACAGTATACTGAAAAGGGAAAGGATTACCCATGATTCCTCAGGCCTTTGACATCACCGGCATACCTACCCTTTCCTCTATGGCCACGAAGCTGGTGTACTGCGTCACGATGGAGTACTCCTTGCTCAGCTCAATGATGTAGGACTTCAGCTCCTCCTTTCTCCCCTGAGGACACCAGCACAAGCAGCAGAACGGTGAGAGGTCTGACCCCACGCTGCGAGCAAAGGGAAACGCGACGCTGGCAAGCGGAACAAACTTTTGAGGAGCCCCGGCACCCACCTCGTGCTCGGCCTGGTCAGCGTGCAGGCTGCCGTCCTCATAATCCCGAATGACCGCCCTCGCCGTCAGCTTGTGAAGGAGCTGGGGAGCAGAACACGCAGACGCTCACGCAGAACGCACCGTCACAGACCGCCATGTCGCAAGCAGCGAAGTCGAGCTGGACAATTTAAATGAATAATCCTGACCTCCACCTGAGATAGCGAAACTGGGCGACCGAGCCAGCGTCTTACCGTGCCTTTAGTCTTCTGAAGCTCTGTGGTGGACACCATGGTTTCAATCTCCTGCTCGCTCAGCCTTCCACACAGGGTCGCCTTCAGGGACCACAGAGAAGGGTCACTCACAGAAGTCACTCACCGGCTGTCTGCATCCTGACGGCCTCCGAGCGGGTGGATGGTTTACCTGGGTGCAGTGCGGCACAAAGCCGTACACGAGGGCGTGGCAGTCGCTGAAGAGCGCGTGCAGCTGGGCGGGGGCCTGGATGGGTGGGGCCGCGCCCGGGTTAAACTGCTGCCACTTCACCGACACCGAGCTGCAGCCTGGGGCAGACATGCGCTTCACCTGGGAGGAGACCTGCCAAAGCAGACAAGCCCATTCACCGGTTATCCGAAGACTTGTTTGTTGACCATTCTCATACACAAATTCCAACTGTATGCATACACATTTTCACAAAAAAGTGTGAGATTTTTCCTGGTAGCCTGGGTTTGTTTTTATTTCCACCCAGGTGCACATCGCTGTCACATTCTGCATAGCTCCTAATGATCCAAACTGCACCTGTGCTTTCATTTACAGTCAAACAAACTGGTCTCACCTTCTCCATCCAGGTGTGTTTCATCTTGGTGTCAAAGAATTCGTAAGCTCCGCCTCCAGCCTGGGCCAGAGCTCGTAACATGTGCCGATTGGCTGTTGGGCTGCACAAAGAACCGACGGGTGAAGCAAAGACAGAGATGAGAAAACACACACTGATGAAAAATACAACTGTTTTTGGATTTAAAAATCCATCAGATGTTGAGGGCATTACATCATTTGAAGCTAAATAAGTTTATTTGTGCCTTTGAAGCGAACTGATAAATTGATGCTAATCTACAAAAATCAACATGATCACATAAACATTCTTGCTGAAAAACATGATTTTTTTAAATTCACAGTACCAGACCCCGATCCTTTTTAAAACACATGAAACACATTTGAACACACACTTCATCCAAATAAAGTAAAAAACTGACATTCAGAAGTCAGAGTACACAGTGGTGGTGATTCCATTTGAACAGTTTGAAACTGAAATCACCAGGCTGTGAGACGCAGGTTTTCCGACTACCCCCTGACCCCCATAACCCCCCCCTGCCCCCTGCCCCACCTGATGCCACAGGTGAAGACGCGGCTGTGTTGGGCATTCTCCCGAACCAGCCGAAGGGTGAAGGCCTCGCTCTGAATGTGCCCGTCTGAAATCAGCAGCAAATTCCTGACACCCCTTGAAGGAGGCAACAGGCTGAGGCTGCGCAGAGGCTTCCACAAATCAGTGCTGCCCCCCATTGGTGGGGAGGTCTGAAACGTCAGGGAAGAAGAGGAAAGTTAAGACCATCACTGCACTGTTCCATACACAACAGCAGGAGAAAGTAGTGAGCAGATCTTGACATTTTGGCTCACTTTCTCTGAGATTCAACATCAAATTAATCCTCTCCAATGTATTAGGTTTGTACATTAGCCGAGACTTGTAAGATAAAATATTGAGAATTTTTCAGATAACAACTGAAAGCAACCTTTAAAGAAAATGGAAGCAATACAACCCTGGCTGGAAACACAGCACCATACTAAAACACTGTACAAAAGGATAGAAACATGGGCAATGTTTCATGGACTGGGATTGTGATATGCAGGCTACAGGTGTGACTCTCAAGTAGACAGAAGTAACCCTTTCATCTTCAGACATAATTTAACATGAAGACAAGCATAAAAAAGTAATGTAAGTTACTTATGCCATTTGGGACAAATACCCTTCATGCTCCACATTTCACGAGGTTTATCTGGGCCAAGCTTGTAACCCTGTAGCCCAGCACTCACCATTGCAAACCTCATAGCAGGTTGATGGCCCTTGCTAAAGGGCTGAGAGAACAGGAAAAGCTCTTTATAATCTGTAAAAAAAGAACACATATACTCTCAATACAATGATGCTCCTTGAGTAAGAACTGTAATTACTTTTTCTACCAAGATTTTGTTTAGTTTGGACTCATGAAACTAAATACCAGAACCACAACACAACACAACATGAAATGTCACATGGTTCAGATACACACATGCCTTCAGCAGAGTAAGTAAGTTTGAAATACGGTGCACTCTGCTTGAAAGAAATACCGATATAAGAATTAACTGTACATAACCTTAAAAAAAGACAGAACAGAATCAGAATCAATCCTAAATTAACACTGTTTAAAAACTGTACTTGTAAGAACTAAGCAATCCACTTAGAGGAATCAGTTTGGGCACACAACATGTAACACACGCCTTGCTTCTTGGAGTGAGTTGAAATGGAAAGAATCACGACAGTAACTGAGCAGAGCTGTGAGTACCCGTGCCAAAGGAGATGATGTTCACCCTGACTTTAGGGTCCAGGGTTTTCAGCACCTGCAGGGCGATCCGGCGCGCATCCCGCACGGGGACGCCCCTCATGGACTCCGAGGTGTCCAGCAGGATGACCGCCTCCTCGCCCCCATCCTCGTCCCCGTCCCCAGAGCCAGCTGCGCCACTGGCGTCGAAATGCGGGTAGAACACCAGCATGCAGGCCTGCGGATGGACATCAGGGGCACACAGGGCTCTCCACTCTCCTGTCCTTAACACAGTCTATTCACTATTAACACTGCAGCCTGAGGCAATATTTACAGCATCACGTGCAAGTCTGGAGTTTTATTTCTTTATTTTTACTATTTACCACATTTTAGAATAACAGCATAGACATCAAAACTATGAATTAAAAACAAATGAGTTATGCAGCGACCAAAAAGTGTTATAAATCAAGTCAAAACTATCTTACATTTTAGATTCTTCAAAAAAAAAAAAAAAAAGATTCTTCTTTTTTTAATTGAAAATATTCTTTAAAAGAAATGCATACATAGACAAATATAAATAGTGAAGTTGATACCTAAGAAACAAGTTTCAAGCATTTAAGCATATGGCCAACTTTTGACTGGTACTGTACATGCAAGGAGAACTTTGGGCAAACCAGACCTGCAAGCTTTGTTGCTAATTTGTTACCAATGTACAGTATGTTTATTCATTCCTGATGAAATGCTGTTATTGAGTTACAGACAGATAGGTGAGATGAGGAAGTGAGAGTGAGACAAATTGAGGAAAAAAAAGAGGGGAAGAGAGAGATTTACCTGACTGTCTTTGTCAGGGTGGTTCTCCACCCACATCCTGGGCAAGTGGACCTGGGACAGGGTGAAGGACAGCTGGAAACCATCAGGCCCAAGGGTCTGCCCTGGCAGCGTGCTGACCACTGCCTTACATTCTGTTTTCTGCCAGCATCGAACAAACACACACCACAGATGCGCGTGCGCACACACACACACACACACACACACACACACACACACACACACACACACACACACACACACATCTTTAGCATCTTTGTCCATTAATGACTGGGCTGAGTCTTCTGTTGTTACTGCATCCAATATTCTGTTGTTCTGTAATGTTGCAGCAGGGCTATATGATGCTACATCCTATAGTATCTGTACTGTACTGTATCTAACTGTATGACCCTACATCTTACTTTGTCTGGATTGTACTATATTTTACAATACCAAACTACATCCTACTATACCTGTGCTGTACTGTATCTAACCATCTGACCCTACATCACACTTTCGATTGTACTGTATTTTACTATTTGACCCTACATCTTACTGTAAGTAGACTGTACTGTATCTAATTACATGACCCTACATCTTACCTTCTCTGGATTGTACCGTATGTTACTATATGACTCTACATCTTGCTTTCTCTGGATTGTACTGTATTTTACTATGTGACCCCCCCCATCTTGATGACTCCACAGTGACTGTCCCGGACTCTGCTCTTGAGGTCTTTGTCTCTTTGTTGCTACTTTCAGAGGCTTTTTTTCTCAGTCTCTGATACACATCTTTGAACTGTCTCTGTTCCCATCAACGCTGTAACACCAAATTCCTCCTCACCCTTTCTTGTTACATGTGTGATCTCTCTCCCTGTCAGCACAGGGTGTTGATGAGAGAACAGCGCTTCCCACGTTTATTGTGTGCATTGGTTTTCACACAATGAAAAGCTCTAATTTGCAAAAAAAAAAAAAAAAAAAAAAGAAGTGGAAAAAAATCAAGACTGATTTTCACCTTGATTTTCACTTGGTGGGTGACACAGCACAGGTGTAAGATCTCATATGGCATCTCAATGGACATGTCCAGCGTGAAGAGCCTGGGGGCAAAGACGACATTTCAAACGGCTCCATTTCAGTGACAGCACTGTCAGTCGACTGCGGGCCTCCAGGTCGTGAGAGGAGGGGACAGTACCAGCAGACACAGGGACTATGCTGAGTCTGTGAGCTCATGCGTTCATGCACTTCTCATTAAAACCTGGCTTATTAAACCCTTTCTTACATCTTTATTTTATCATATTTTTTCCCCAAAGTGCAGCCAACATAAGGCAACCGTGCTGAACAGAAAGCAGAGAAGACAGGAGGGAAAAAAGGGATTAACAAAGCCAGAAAGAATGTGTCAGAGTAGAGAGAGGATGGATCATCAGAGTCTAAGACTAATACGTGAGGGGCTTTCTGTTGTTACAAACACATATTTATTGAATGCATAAAGATGTTTTCAGTGAGATGTGAGGAAAGCTCAAAGAACTACAGAGCGGAAAAACTCACCCTTCTTCCTGTAGCTCATTCACACACACCTTCTCCACTGACACCTGACACACAGAAAACACCAACAACCCCCAACAATTACTCACACTATTATTCCATATGACCAAAATCCACAAGTCCCTTTTTTTTGCTCATTTTTCCATTTTCTCCCCAGTTTGGTCCCATTGCACAACCCCCACTGTCAATCCGGGAGAGCATGGACAAGCACGTGCCCTCCTCCGAGACCTGTGATGTCAGCCCCTGCTTCTTTTCGCTCTGCGGTCCACAAGCTAAGCTAGCACAGAGATGAGTTGGAGGAAGGCATTTCATATGCAGCTTTGGCACGTGGACCACAGTCGCCCAATCAACCAGCAGGGGTCGCTGTTGCTAATGGGACCAAAGCCCTTGCTGACGTACCCACCCCTATCCCCGGCGGAACAAAGCCAATGTGTTCCGCCTGTGAGCTTCCGGTCACTGTCGGCTAGTGACACGGCCGGGATCGAACCCGGGCCATAGCGTTCACTCTATACTCGGAACGAGTGCTTTTACCGACTGTGCCACTCGGGAGCCCCCTACTTTTATTTTCATAAGTGCCAAATTTCATTCATTGCGTGAATACATCTTGACTATACATTGGAATAATTAGAAGTATCAAAAAGATGCAAATAATGGCTTCAAAGATACACCACAGCTTTTACATGAAATGAGTAACAGAGTGTGCTGGAGGAAGCGTCCTTTTCTACCTGAGTCCGCTGGTTCAGTGCTTTGCTCTGTTGCCACGGAGCCACACTGCCGGGCAGGGAGAAGATAAGGGACCCTGCCTTGACCACCAGCTCGGTGACATACGTGACTTTGATCAGGACCGTGGCCCCTGCGGGCAGGTTCCCCACACTGATGGTGAACACATCCTGTTTAAAGAGGAAACCAGGCGATAATAATTGTCATTCGGCCCTCCATTTTGGCCTTCCAAAAGAATGTCATGCCCTAACATCAGTGCATGCATGTATGTATATATACAAATACGCAGACAACAAAGTCTGAAGGAAAGTTTCAACTCAAGATGCACTGAAGCAACATGCTGCCTTGACAAAAGTTTCCTCTCCAAATGTATTGTAACAGCACTAAATGCATGATTCTGGCCAATCAACCTTTTGAGCACCGCATCCATTTGGCAGTATAATTTCTTCTTCTTAATCTATGAATTATGCATTCTACTGAATTATGAGCAGGTTTTTTCCCCCACGAGCATTTAGTGTCCTGCTCAAGGACACAACAGCAATACTTTTCTTTGGTGTTTGGGCTAGCAGCCCTACAGATGAATGAACTGTATGTATGATGAACAAAGAGATTCATCAATGAACACAGAGAGAGACAACAGAAAAACTTACAGGTGCATCCTGATCCATGAGATAAGCGCCATGGCCCTTTTCTATGGCCTGCCTGTACTCTTTCCTGGCCTGCTCTTTCTCTTTCACCTGTGAGACAGTCAGAATACACGTGACCCACATTGACTAAGACACAACCACATACACCCACATGAACTCAAAATCACTCCACACATATCCCCCTTAACCGAAACTCACACCACATACACCCACACTCACTGGAAATCACATCGCATATACACACCCTAACTGACACTGACACCACATACACCTACACTAACTGACACTCACACCACAGACACCTGTACTGACAGTATGAGGTCCAGATCAATTCATATAGGATATAGTTGTTTAATTCAAGTTCTTGTAGGGCAGGACACTGGTTTTCACACAACACACACCACAATTACAGAAATTAATGTGTTATACATTTGATTCCACAACCTATAGTAAAGCTGAAGATCTATTAAAAACTCCCTCCCCCCAACCCTCTAAGCTAAACCCAGCTGGACCCGGTGCTGATGTATGCTGAGCAGTGAGTAACGGTGAACTGCTGTACCTGTCCCACTATATGCTTCCCGTTAATGAACGCTTCAAATCCACACACAGCTGCAGATTCGTCCAGGGGAAAGACATACTTGGCCTCGATTGGGACCTTACTCATGTTGGTGTAAGTCTGAAAAATTATGACCTGTGAAGAAGATAGCAGAATTAAGCAAGGTAATGCATTGTTGGAAATGCTGTCTGATCACCTGTAGCTGCAGCCTACAGCAACTGCAGTCTATTTAGGTCAACCAGGTCCTATTTAGTTGTCCTGTATTATGTACAAAAACATGCTTTAGTGATAACGAAGATCTCTTTGCGCATGTCTTCGAAATAATGCCATGCTGTAAACATGATAAAAACATCAAATAAACCATGGCACTGTGTAGCATAAACCACAACAGATGTCTCCACAGACTGGACAGAGTAAACCCAGTGGCACGCAATCTTAAAGGTCTTGTACATCACATGTGTCACCACATGATGTCACTGGTCAGTGCAGTACCTGAGTCAGCAGGTCCATGAGCTTGCACTTCACATTGACAGCCTGCAGGGGCAGCGGCTGGCCAGTGCTGTCCAGCAGCCCCGCGGTCACGTCTTCCAGGGGGTTCTTGTACCCTCCGACACCCTCCTCCTCCTCCTCTGACACTGCAGGGGATAAGACTCAGCTCTGCACATACCACAGCCACTGCACAGCTAAACTGCTTGTTCAGACACGAACATCAAACATTCACACAACACATAAATAAGGTAGGCAAAACACTCCTCTGAAATGTTCATTTTTACCCTTTATAAAATTCAATTTCAATTCAATTCATTTTTATTTATATAGCTCTTTTTACAACACAAGTTGTCACAAAGCAGCTTTACAGATCCCAGGCCTGAGACCCCCTGTGAGCAAGCCTAAGGCAACAGTGGCAGGAAAAACTCCTAATAGGAAGAAAGACAGAACCCGGCTCAGAGGGGGAGCCCATCTGCTTCTGGCTGGCACTGGGCAGGCAGAGTTAAAAGGCAAACTTAAAGTTGAACAGAGTACTTTAAAATCTGAACTTCTTTGCTTTTGAGAGCTGAGCTCTCAAAAGTTTTGACACTGTATGCTGGTCTCTTATTCAGGACCATTAGGGACTCACATAGGTCCGCGGTTGAAGCTGGCTGGGTCGTGTCTGTGGAGATGTCGACGGTTGGCTGGAATGCTGTCACCGGGTCGTCCTGTGCTCTGAACCGCACCACATACTTCACCTGCACCTGGTCTGTGCTGTACACCACGTACTCATCGTCCTTGAAGACACGTGCACAGACCGAATCACGGATCGGTCAGAATTAGCAGAGACAACCCTTGCACAGGCATGACTAAGAACGTGCAGATTATACGAATCCCTCTAAGTACCTTGAAATCAGAGGGCACTGTGGGGGACTGGCGGACCCCATGCACGCTGTGGTACCCCTTGGGGGCGCAGCTCAGGCTGGGGTCCCTCTTCTGGAGCTCCTTGCACTGCCCCAGGGCCACATCACACACCAGCAGCAGGCGAGTGCCATCCGTTGCGCTGGGCTTAGAGTACTGCATGCTGGTACTGTGACACAGAGGGGAGGGAAGGGACGCATCAGTGAGGGAGCTAGCGCTACTTACACGGGACACACATGCTGTATGTAGCTGTACTGGCACGTAGCACGTAGTGGTAATGCTTGACACAAAAAAACAGTATCCTACATGTTATTTACTAGCATGAATAGCGTGTAGAATACTACATGTTCGCAGCAGCAGTGTAGCATAGTGGTAAGGAGCAGGACAAGTAACTGAAATGTTGCCAGTTCAATTCCCTGATGGGGTACTGCTGTTGTACCCTTGGGGGGAAAGGTACTTAACCAAGAATTGCCTCAGTGAATATCCAACTATATAAATGGGTAAAATGTAAAAATGGTAACCTATGTAAGTCACTCTGGATATTAATATAACATAAGTCCTAATATTATTTCTTCTTGGAGCTAGTTGTGATCTGAGAATAACTGGTAGTAGTGTACCAATGCATCAGCACAGTAGATTGTCTGTACTGTATAACTTTGGCAGTGTTGTTAATATGGACAGCAGGACTAATCAAACGTATTGTGTAAACGTAACTCTGCAATAGACATGGCCATAAGTAATGCAATAATGTGTCTGTGCAGAAGATATGACTGTCAGTGCAGGGTTTAAATGAGTGCCTGTCTTGTCCACTGACCTCAGCGAGTCACTGAAGTAGATGCCTCCACCCAGGTTCCCGATGTCTGTCCGCTCTATCCCATGATGCTCCACTCCTACTCTGGGCAGCAGCAGCCCTCTGAGAGAGGAAGGAATACGGTCACTGACAGGCGTGTGCGATTCACAGGGGACACAGGGAATTTAAGAGCAGGCACTCACCGGGACAGGATGCCCACGAAGCTGCTGGGAGCAGTGGAGTGCAGGAGGGGTTGTACGTTCCCTAGCTCTCCCCGAAACACCTGCAGCTCCTCAGGCCTGGTCACTTGGAACACCTGCAGAATCTGTACTGGTCTGAAAGGGAATCATAGAGAATAATAGAGAATCAGAGTCAGACCCGCACTCAAACAAAAGCACAATCACCAACACTGAAACACATGCAGTCTAAAAAAGTCTGTTGTGACGTGACGTGACATGAGGTGACATAACATGACGTGTTAGTACAGTACCTGTCATAAAGTAGGTTCCTGACGCTGCGATAGTCCGGGCTGTCTGGGGAAAGGTGCTCAATGCTGCACCTTAGTGCGTGGTATTTTCCCAGACATGAAGGCGTGGAGCTCCACATTGTAGCCTCACTCACCTTCAGCATGTCTCTGATTAACTGAGAAAAGGCAGACAGTGTTTCCATCACACGTTGGGCCAGAGAAAGTATTTGAAAAGAATAAATTGTTCACATTTCCCAGGGGGCTTATTTTCACACAAGGACAAAACTTTCAACTAATCTGGACCTTCAACTAATGCTGAACTTATTTATTGTTAAACAAACCAACTTTAAAGCATATATAGTCTGTGCAGCTTCATCACCATTGTTACCAAAACCAGAGTCTGAATTAACATAGTTTGGCACTGTAAGCATAGACTGCTAACTGCAGAAGGCCTTGCTGTGGTACCTGGCAGAGGTCCAGCTTCTGGGATATGATCCTGGTGGTGGGAGTGGATTCCAGCTTGTGGGGCAGGAGGGAGTAGAACTCTCCCATAAGTCTCTGCAGCTCCTCCTGCTTTGCCCCCTCCTTCAGCCCCTTCTGTACCTGCAGCAGCAGCCCCTCTGCTCGGCTCACCTGAGCAGCACCCACCATACAGGTCACAGGCACGTACACACACACACACACACACACACACACACACACACACACACACACACACACACACGCACATGTATACATGCACGCATGCATGTGCACACAAACACACGTATACACACACACACAGACACATTCACATGCACAAACACACAAACACACACACGGACACATGCACAAAACACACAAACACACACACAAAACAGTTCCTTCACCACACCACAGGCATTTCAGCATTGCACACCAGTCACATGGACACCAGATGCTGTAGGCCAGCTTTGTAGCACAGAGACAGTGAATAGTGTGCATGCTTACATCATTGAGACTAATGCTGGTGATGGGAATGTTGAGAATGTTGCCCAGGCAACCAAGGGCTTCTGTCCAGAGTAGCTCTACAAACACACCCACTTCCTGGGAGATGGCACTGCTGTTCAGCTTCTCCTCCAGCAGTAACTGTCAATCACACAGAACAGAAGCTGCCATCACTCACTGTGAACCAGCCAACTTATACTCAGCGCAAAGAGCCCCCAACTGTCACTCACAGCTACCTGATCCATGCAACTTTCCACCACACCACACTAACAGAGGTTCAGTCCTCTGTGCTAAAAGACCCTGATCACCCACATAGGAGACTGATCAATCTCCTATTAAAAAGGTTTACAAAGGGAGAAGACATCAATGCAAGCTACATCTTAATTACTGGAAAATGCACTATAGCGTGGACTGAGCGCAATATTAGATCTTGTGTTAATCCCTGTGTACAGAAGCAAATGGAAGGTCAGCGTGTGCTCAGCATGCCAAACAGTAAGAGCTGTCCAGGTCGGGCATGTGTGAATTCTGACCTGATGCAACTGACTGGAGCCCAGGCCCTGGGGCCGTGAAGGCAGTCTGGTGCTCTGCGTCACATTCGTGATGTCGAGTAGTTCCTTCCTCAGGGTCTCATACACCTCGAGGGCCTCCTCTGACGTGGAGCAGTGCACAAGCATGTCACGGGTCACTGAAACCTGGCGGAGGACATACAGTGTGACCACAATCATAATCATCATCATCATTCCAACCATTCCATAAACTTTTCAGTTGAAATTTTCAACAAGGATTGTGATGGATGATAAAAACAATTGTATACACACAAACATGAAATTTCCAGTGCTAAAAGTTTATCAGCCTTTTCACCAAGTTTGATGAGTTGCATGCAAATCAGCTCAGTTAAAGACAGGGATATTTGGAATTTGTCTGATCTAAAATGAGATGAGTTAACTCACTGTCTCTGCTTGGAACATTTTTTGTTAATGCTACAGAAGGATGCTAAAACTAGCTATTAGATCTCAATGTCTTTCACTTGTTGCACCAGACAGTTTGGTCCCACTAAAGAGAGTGCTTAGGTGTGACCTGTGACCTGCCACTATAGTACTCACCCTACAGCCCCGACCCTTGCTCCAGTATCGCACCACACGGTACTGCTGCCCTGCTTGACCCTGGCAGCTCTGCAGCTCCAGTACTGTCCAGCCTTCTCCAGGTCTCGCCTAGAATGCAAAGGTTTCATGGCCACTGTAGGGTCGAGTACAACACGCACCCACATACACTCTCTCTCCCTATGGCTCTCTGTCACCCTTGCATACACACACCCACCCACAAGACTCATACACACGCGGTATAACCCTGTGCTCACTAGACAGGTGGTGAAAGTCATTTAGGTGAACGGACAGGCTCTTACCCTCCGGAAAGTTGAATATTTGGCAACTTTAAAATTAGAGGGGAAGGTTGGCAGATCGCTGTCATTTTCACTGTAAACTCTGTAGGCAGAGATAAAAATGGACATAAAACAGAAGGATGAAAAATACCATACAATAAAGGGAAGAGTTATATGACTACAAGAAAAGTACCTGCTGCACCTAAGGCAGATATTAGTTTTGCAGCAGTCTCAAAATATGGTGAGAATCATATCAGAGTAGAATACTACATAGTCTTGCTCTGTAGAATGTACATTTTCCATATAATGCACATGCTTATATTTACTGACAAAATGGAAAATATTCAATATATACCCCAAAGTAAACAATTTTGCAGATCATGAAAAGGTACAATTAGCAACATCTGTGTATGACAGGATTGGTACATTCATTGCTTCTGCTGTCTCCATGCCTAGTGACACACATACACACCTGTGGTGGCCCACATGGGTTCCACTCTTTGTCTCTGTCTCTTTCTCCACATTCTCTGTGCGAGGAGCAAGTGCCACGGGTGTATACTTAACTCTGGGCTTCTGTTCCACAGGCAGCTGGCCAGTCACCTTAAACACTTAACACACCCATACAGCCACACAGCTCAATGCACATTTTTTCTTCTGCTTGAATCTTGTACTGACTAAAGGAATGGAGGAAATGTCACTGTATGCTTTTGCATGCTTTAAGTACCACAACACTGTTCTCACAACTGTCTGAATAGGACCATTGTTAGACAAATGCACTTCAAACTTAAGTGAGCCATGCAGTGCAGCAACAGGAGTGAGTTCAGCAGGCAAACACTGAAACATCTTCAGGAACTGTGCCAATGGGAAGTAAAGAAGTAAACTCTATAGCTGATCACTGTGAAGTACCGACATACAAGCCACGAACTTCAACCCCTCATATGCAATGCTAACATTATTACACTCTGCCCTAGTTTCCAGGTAGGAGGGGCTGTGGTACTGCTGCGGCCTACCTGTTCGTGAGGAGGGAGGGGGGGTGGCGGTGGGAGGAAGGGGAAGTGGGCTGTACTCCTTTGTAGATAGTAGAGTCCCTTTCTCCACACAGTGGAACACATACTCCACCCCCACCACCGGGACCTGGAACTTCTCAATGCTGCGCTGGCGGTTGGAACTCACATTGTCCAGGTTGTTTGTGACGACGTGAGTGCACTGAGAGGCAGACAGACGGACAGACAAGCGGGGAGGGAGAGGAGCAGGAGGAGAGACAAACAGAGACAGACAGACACATGATGCTAGGAGTTGCCCAGTGCAAAAAGGCTACTTTCACCTTGACGGAAACTTTTATTAATTATGTTCATGTATCATGAAAAATGTATTTCTTGTCAATTTACTGCACAGTATTGAACAATATATTTATTTCTGACTGACGAATTCAGCAGATGTGGAGAAGAATGATAGCTATCTGTGTGCGACACACTGAAATATGTGAGAGAAATGAAATAATGTGGAGCATACCTGCTTGTTGACCATAAAGGAAATTGTTCCTCCATTGTCTGTTATTGCCAGCTTTAACTTCTTCTTTTCTTTAAAAGGTAAATCCTTCACTTCCAGAACCACGAAGCAGTTGTCAAAGACAGCCATACTCCTGTGCAGTGACACACACACACACACACACACACACACACGATTACACGATCTTTCAAGTCTGGGTAACGTTAAGACACATCACAGTTACAGCCACCCTTTAAAAGTTGTTGACAGTGTGGTGTTTGAGGACTGCGGCATTTTCACTTGTATAATTAAGCTTCGGGTGTTGGCTGCAAGCGTCACGTTAAATGTTTAATCATCCAAAACCAGGACATTAGGAAACCCAAATATAGACGTCGTATCTGTTTTTAGTTAAATATCAGGTAGCGACATATAATACAAAATTATGTCTCGGAAGTGGTTCCCACTTAGCTAAACTGCCACAAAATATGCATGATGACGTCATCCTGCTTTTTGATCTAACTTTAAAGTGTCGCGCCGTGGTGTTTTCTTTGCAAATCATTCACCACATATCGTATTCGGACTAAATAGTACTGACCTCACAGGTTTTCGCAGATTTGCAGATTACAAAAGTGACTTCCTTGAGAAAGCAGGTACACTCATTTACGTCCGTCACTTTAAGGCAGCCATATGCGCACACATCCGGTAATCTTTAATCCAAATGGACACACCAGTGATGTTATCTATGCTTGACGTCAGCCCGTCCAGTGTGTCTAAAAATGTATGGTTCTGCACAGCGCCTGTTCTAAGAAACAGTTGTAAAAGTAGCCAGATAGCTAACTTATGTACTACGTTGCTAGCCACAGCAACTCAGTACTACACAGCACCATATCTGCCTCCAAACTGTCAGGCTATAGGTAACGCTGAAATTGGAATGTAAAATAAACAGACATTGCACAATTTCTGGCATAATTCTTGCTTTGAAAGCTAAAACAAATAGGCCTACTGTTAAAACATATCTGCGTAATAAATACAATATACACTCTGTGCCAAACAAGCTTGTGACATGTTTTGCACAGCGTCCCTCTTACCGCAAAAAGTTGCGCAGTCCCACAGATATTCATAGATTTCTTCTTCGAATAAACTTCCTGGATGTGTAGTGCCGAATAACGTCACGCTTGAACTGCAGCATTACAAAGTACAGCCTTTTACCATCATCTAGTGGACATTATGTGTAATGCAGCAATTTACCTTGCCCCTAATTAAAATTTAAAATTTAGCCGGCATGTTGTGCTATTCCAAAACTATCTATGGTATGAAATAATGAAAAAAAAAAACCACTCAGACTAAATGAGCTAGATGGAGACGGTATCATATACGATACTGTCTGTCTCCACATAGCTTTTCAAACGCATGGTAATATAGCAGGGTACACAAAAGGCATTAATTCATGGCACACTGCTTAGTATCATTCAATGAATATTGAATATTCAGCTTTGATTTATGCCAGCGTTCTTTTTTGACAACAGAACATCGAAGCAACGTTCATTTGTGGTTGGGTTTGTCAATGTCAGGATAGTTTGAGAACAATATCAAATCAATCAATCAATCAATCAATCGATTTAAAAACAAAACTAAAATAAATAAATAAATAAATAAATAAACCTAGAATATTCAAAGACATTTAGGAGGCAAAACAAAGCTGACATTTGGTTGATTTAATAAGTACATTGTTGAAAACACAAAACTAGATCAACAGCAGCTTTCACAGTTTATCAGTGTAGTCAAAATGTTTGGATGGGTTTGGTTTGATTATATTTTGTATCTGTTTTTAATGCCTGGTGTGATTTTGTATTGTACTGTGAGTTTACTATACTCTTAAAAGTAAACATTGTTTTGCTTTATAATACTGACTCCATTACCTTCAAAGGTGTAATTGATGCAATACAAAAACTGTGTTTAAAATTAGTCTCTCCAGGTCCAACACCTCAGCCTGCAGAGTGCTCTTCTCAGCACTCAGGCAATCCAGCTGCCAGTAGAGCTATCAGTGCGTGCTGGAACAGGAGGCTTCCTGGCTTCCTGAAGAAGCTCAGCTGCTTCTTCAAAACCAGAGGCACTGCAAGATAAAGAAGGGAAGAAGGGTGGGGTGAGCTCCAGGCAGTCAGGAGTGAGCACTGCCAGGGCTTTCAAATTCCCTCTGATTCTCCTGGGATTCGCCTTTTATTCTCATAGCACACACAATGGACATCAGTATGCGATACTGACCGTGAGGCATTAGACTCATGTCATGAGGGCTGTGAGTTTAAATGAAAGGACAGACACCTCAGTTGTATCTAGATGGTGTAAAAAATACTTTAATGACAAGGTCTTGCACTTATTCATACTTACAGTGTTCTCATCTATTAGAGGTACAGTGAAAACAATGTAAATTGCCCTGGACAGGGCTGTCGGCTGAGATAAATCATAAAATGTAAAATAAGACCAGATGAAACACAATAACCAATCCCTGGGGTTTATTTCCATGGGCCACGTCGTGTGATGGGTAGAACCTAAGCTGTGACATCTCACAGCCCAAGGTGGTCTGCTGAGCGTTCACCCTAGCGCACAGAGACAATCCCCTTGACGAGGAAAAAGCACTGTACACTACTATGCTGTGATCGGAGAAGAGACGCTGAGGGATTTTGCAACAGGAAACTGGCAACCGCACAAGTGAGGTGTGAGACAGTGCCAGGCTGGCTAGACCTGTTAACAGTGCCCAGGGCCCTTTGTGTCCCACAGAGTTCATCTCAAACATATGACCGCAGGCCAGATGAAATAATCACATTCAGGAACCCGGCTCCCCAGTATACATTCACAGCCTACGGCCACTAGAGACTCGGCTCACTGTAAAATCCATGGGCTATTGATAAAACAACATCAGAAGATAATGGGTGTATTGTTACATGTACATTGTGTATTATGTGGTTAATGTAAGAGTCAGTTTAGCTTGACATCCAACATATCTACTAGTAAGCTGTATGTAAGCCATGGATAAGGACATAAGTACATGCTAAATAAGTACATACTGAGAAAATGATAGATGAGGAGCTACAATGATTTACAAGATGAGCTCTTTTCATAGTAATGGAGTATTAATGCTGACAGTGTATTTATCGTAACAAAAAACCTCACCAATTCATGCCTCGTAAATGAATAACATTAATAAATGTAAATGTAAATGCATCTTCAAATGCAACAATCACAAAACTGGCAAAATAAAATAATGCCAGTAATATGATCTGTACCTGTTCACCTACACAGTCAAAGCACCAATTCTGATGTTGAATTTGGTTAAGACAATGGACCCCTAGAGTCCAGTTTTTTTTTTTTTGTTACTTAATTACTCCACACAGATAGACTAATGCAATGAACAGTAAGATATGATTCTCGGTTCTTGAAGTGGCATGTATTTGATCTATTTCCAGCATTCTGGGGTTGCTCCTAACTTAGGCCTCTTCTTCTGTCTTTTCCCTCCAACATTTTTTGTGATCTTTCTATGAGGGCAGCTGGATTATTCTCATTACTTTTTAAAAATAATATGTTGTATATCATGCCATGCCTCTGCCAAACTTATTATTTATGTCATAAGGCTGATTGATTTATGTCATAAGACGACTGAATGATTAAAAGTCAGTATCAATGTCAAAAGTTACAATTCATGAGGATTTAAACATCAGTATCAAATGTTTTTTTGTTGATGTCTCAGTTGAGAAAATTTAGCCGTAGTACATTGTTGTTATTGCATGGCTGTTGAAAAGAAAAAGAGTGAACATCTCACTAGCCCTTTTAAGCTGAGCGAAGGCAATTCATTCATATAAATTATATTCTGTCAGTCTTGAACCTGTCTGGGCCCAG
The DNA here is from genome assembly GCA_019176425.1 of Megalops atlanticus. NCBI lineage: Eukaryota > Metazoa > Chordata > Actinopteri > Elopiformes > Megalopidae > Megalops > Megalops atlanticus. The sequence goes on from CM032886.1 coordinate 20,641,624, forward strand.
TCATAAATACCCACCAGGTGGCGCTAAAATGACAAGTAATCACAAATACGTGGTCCCTTAATTACCTGTGCTGTAGGCTTGCTATTTCCGCATTCATATCATGTAAACGGTTTGTTTTGAAGTATTGTCATCCACATGGTCTTTTGACCTTCTGTTGTGGTTAGACTGCCAAAACACAGCTCATGTGCCTCTTGCAAGGGGGTTTGAGGGATACCATTGCACAGGACAAGCAATGAACACAAGTTTAGACAGCTGAACCACTGCCAAAAGGCACTGGGCACAATTTTCATTGTATTTTGGCAATTACTATTGTTAATCATAGACAGCATCAGTACAAATCATCTACTGCATAGGATCTTATTTTATCTTATTTGACTGAATACAGCAGCCAATCCATTCAAGTTCTTTAATTCGCTGATATTGTTTTAGCAACCTTTCTGTCTGGGAGAGAAACGAATGAACAGTAAACCACTGTGTTACTGAAGCACGTAGCACTGCATGTGTGTGACAGAGCACATGTGAAGTGTTCATACACAGAGATCTGCATCTCCTTCAGATGCATGTGTTTTCGTATTTGTAGAATTTGAGATTTGGCGATTCTTTTTTTTTAAATTATTATTTAAATAAACCCACCGACAGTTTGTGTTGCACTGATGCCTTGCATCAAGATTTGATTTAATGCATGCAGTCAGTCCATAATCAGATAGCCCTGAGTCCCCCATAGTCCGGCTTCTGAGGGGCGATGGGGTTCGCGTAAGGAGTGGAAGGGGGTTATTAGGGCTATGTGAGCAGCTGTGGCTGTGTTGTGCTTGAGCTGTTGCCTGAAGTCAGAGCGCAGCGCGGTAACGCCACGGCGAACGATCCGGAGCGACGTGCTATCGCGCAGAGAGGCGAGGTGGGGCAGAGCTTACGGTGCATTAGGGGATGTCTGAGGTCAGGGTGAGGAAGGCTGCCCTTCCTCCATCCATACAGTAAACCAGACCAAAACAAAGGTGAGATTTTAACGTCTGACAGGACGTAACCCTGAGAGGTGTTTGAGGTACACGTATTTTAACAACGTATTTTCACCCTTCGATTTAAGTGTCAAATATATTTGCCTGGTTGTATGGCTGTGTCCAGTAAATTCACTCCCATGAATGGATTTCCATATCCAAAAAAACATGTCAGTACGGAGTGAGGGAAAGAAAATACAGGTCATCGAGGCTGCAATCATATAAACATGTCTAACATATTTTTATTTTGACATGTATGATGTTATGTTTTTTAAGGTTTTAAGTATGGAAATGACAGCAATACCGTGCAATAGACCCACATGCACATGCTGTCTTTACATGACTTGATATGACTCCTTGCTACACCACCTCAAGGTTAAAGCCAACCAACTGTTAATAAAAAATCTTCACTTCTAGAACAGATTGCCAGAGTGTTCTCATGCATAGAATCATGCTAATGTCATACATGAATTTGACTTTGCTGCTAGGGCCTGTTGCTTAAGAGTGTATTTTCATATTCTTCTGAAAGGGGTGTATTTTTCGAACACTAACGTCTGTAAACACATTCAAAACATGCAACATATTCTTTTAACAGCCCCTCTCTCTGTGTAATATAAAAATGATCCGGTGATCATCAGAGGAAAGCCACAGTATGTTATGTATGCAGACAAAATCTATAACGAATGAAATTAATTAAAAAAACCCAGTAGTGGGTGTGGACACATTATTTCAGAGCAATATCTCCCATGGCATGCTGACCATTTGTACCTAAATATCCTCCCTGATAAAGACATGTGTGACATTGAGGTCATAGACAGTTTATTCACTGCTGGCAGAACAAAAGCAGGTCTGTGTTGCGGGGGGGAAGGGGTGGAAGCAAGCATAAGAAGATGGCATTTTCTGAGACACTCTATTAGTGGATGGGACATCTATAGCTGAGGTGAGCTGCAAGGGTGCAAAGCTTGCACAGAGACAAATCTGTTTTTGTGTTATGGCAGGTGTAGAGTTAAAGTGATCTCGCTTAAATTTACTTTAGAGTTTTGGTGCTTCCGCCCTCTATACTGGTCAGAGGCGCGTGGAGCTGGTTATGCAACACCTAGCCTCATGCTCTCGCCAAGGTCTCCTGACCGCGTCGTCGGCTCCTTGTTAAATAATCGTATAGAGTGCGATGTTTTCAGGGACACGCTCGACAGCCCCAGAGCTTTTTTATACATTTGAACCTGTCAGATTGACTTGTCCTCTCCGTGCACCTGTGGTTATCTAACGGCCTCCTTTCATGTTTATGGGCTCTGAAGCCCCGGCTCCGAATGTGTACGGGTGAGAACATCTCATTAAACCTGCGGTAATGTGGACCGACTGACGTGAGGAGCGGCGACAGTAGGAGTGGCCTTGGTCAGACCAGGGTCATCCGCTGAATGGCTCTTGTGTTTTTTTATCGAAGCTGTGTTGCGTTCATTGGACCATTCATTTTCTATTTTTGCTTCTCGACTGCTTTCGCTGTTTTTGATCTCCCTTATATGTGAGAAAAAAAAGAAACACCAGGCAGTGAGAGCCGCTCAGCCTGCCATTTGGAAAACACTGTGCTGCACGTGTCTCTGATATTATGATGCAAGTGTCACGTCTCTCACTCCATTCATAATTCTTTATTACTCCAACATGTCGGCCACGTGGGAAAGGCTGGAAATTATCGGCCATTAGTATGGTAATAATATTTTGTGGATAAATGGGTGATTTCTTTCCTGGTGTCTTCGAGCCTGAGTTTTAAAGTTGGTGATCAGTGCCATACACCCAACTGCAATGACAGCGGGTAGACAGTGAAAGCTACCGACTGGGATGAGAAACCAAATCTGGACTCTCTCCACAGTGGTTTACCGCCATAGTTAGGTGCTTCCAGCTGAAAAATACTTATCTTTACCACTTTGAGTTCCCTATGTTCTTCTTCAGAACTCACCTCTGAAACTAAAACTCCAGTGCAAGCCTTAGCTAGAAAGAAGCATCAATATGTTTTGACTCTTTGACCAGAATCAGGTTCCAATGACATATTGCATGATTAAATATCACTCCCAATAACTGTACACTACTGGTACGGGCTAACGCTTACTCTGTCATTCTCTCATATCTCAACGTGATCCAAAGGCAGGAACAAGTTGGATGTTTAGTGGGGAAACTTTTAGTGAATTAAGAAGGGCTTCCATGTTCATTTTGGATTCAGATGAAATCCCAGGGAAGGACACAAAGAAAGTAGACCAGGACAGACAGCGCCCACTTTATTGGCTTTATTCTGTTGCCACAGCAAAAGCACAGCACTGATACAGTTTATCCTCTTCAGCTGCAAAAATATTGTGATTGATTTTATCTAATGTTTATGATGTTAGTTTTGAATTGTAATTAATTAGATGTTTTCATTAATTCTGAAAGCTGTTTGCACCTTTTTATATATAGCGCTCCAGAAATTGACTGCAGAAGACCTAATCAGATTTATCAGTGATATACATATGCAGAGCTCATTAGATGGAGAGGGCCTGACTGCAGGCAGACAGAGAGAAGACAGGCAGGCACAGTCTGTGTACTAAGACCAGTGGAGCGGAATGTGGGGTCCCAGGGGCAAACCCCCTTCTTCCCATAATGTGGGTCACCTCCCAGCCTCCAGTCATCTCACCGGGTTTCCTCCCAACAATGGCCCTAAAATGCAATGAGCAACATCTTTAACAGACCACTAATTGATCCCGACCATCAGATGGGATTTCAGAAAATACACAGCTCCTTCCTTACTGTCACTGCCACAGCTTTTCATCTTATATGCAGTTTTATTTGATATTTGGACCACGGTCACTACAATGATTGGCTTGGCCTTTGGTCATTCTCTCCTCATCACACCTCTAAACCTGACAGCATCACTCACTGATGAACACGGCTAACTGAAGGAATGGGACTTTGATAATCCAGGAGACTCTTTGGGGACTGTTATTAAGTGCTGACTTCTGGTCGTATGCACAACAAGAATAGCAAAATGAAGAGCAGCCATTGACCATTTCCAGTCCTCTTGTCCTCTATGAAAACATTTTCATCAAACAAAGGAAAGGATCACAACTGGTCATAGATTTCAGTGTGATTTTTTTAAACATACCAAATGAATATTACATATACTATAATTGTGGTGTGCAGTAGAACTTGTGGCAATGAGGCAGGTTTATCATAATTAATATTTTATTTTTACAAAGCACATGGGTATTCTCTTTAAGCACTCAGGGCGGCTGTTATTTAATTTAAAAATAACTGAAAATCAAATCAAATTAAGGTCAGTTGACAGAGACACCAGTGTTTGCTTTAGGAAGCTGTCATTATTAATGAACAACATAGCATAAATATGTTATAGTTACATGAACCCAGTGAACTGCAATAATATCGTTAAACGGGTCTTTATTTTTATAGCCTCTGTGGGTATTGAATGGCCATCACCACTGACATATATTACTACCATCCTTACACACTACCCATGTGTAAAATCATTCATGTGCAAACACATACATTTTTTTGTGAAAAACAGTTTGATATTTCAACTTTGTCCTATGATCAGTACACTCTGTGTGAAGATTAAAATGCATTTGTCTTAGCATTTGTGAAGAGGAAAAAGATACAAATGCATGACTCTCTGCCTTCATCAGAGAGTGGAGTCGTTTTTACTGGTGCTGTTTACATCAGTCAGTGGCACAGCCAAATTGTCGCATTGAGGATCTTAACTTTTGACTCTCTGGTCATGTGTCCAGAGCCCCTAACCACTGTTTCTCACCAGCAGCCTTTATGAAGTGCCAGTTACAGTTGGAGGTATCAGCCAGCTCTGAAGAGTGACACTTAAACCCAGCTGGGCTCTAATAGACGAGGACATCGCACATATTCACATCAGAGGGCATGAAGCTTCATTTGCAGAGGCCTAATTTCATTGTCATTAAGCATTCAAGAAGCTGTCTATCATGGCTGGTGTGGCTATACTCTCTCAAAAAAGGGACTGCTCACTTTGAAACTGGTCTGTTTTTAATTGCTGGGGTGGAAGAGCAAGGCCCTTTCTTGTTAAGAGAAAAGCCCCCCCTATTAGTAGTGCACAGGGAACGCTACCCCACCCATTCACTGAAGGGATGGCAAACCACTGTGACCCACAGTCCCCAGAATTAATCCAGACCCCTGACCTTATAGAGTATGGCACTAATGCTCTGGTCTAATGTAACTAAGAAGAGTTCCCATTGCTGGTCTCTGTGATTGGAGCTGGTGTCAGTCATTTGGGTGTGATACCTTTAATGGCTGCAATTAGTAATATTTGCAAAAGATAATTCAGTTTATTCCCTTCCAGTCCTTCTGAAATTAACACAAGAAGCCCATTTAGATGATTTGGTTGCAGCTCTGTGTGGAAATATACTTAAAGTGTTGACTGTTCTGTCCCAGTACATTTTTAATCTGGGACAATTGCAGAATATATGCATGTGATGACACTTCACTTGTTTATTTCTTGCTCTACACAAACACATCATTTTCAGAGTAGCAACGTTACAGAAGTGCTAAGCAATATTTTAAAAGTAGCTCATTTCTAATAATTCTCCATGACAGAAACATAGTACAAAATGTTATATGGAAAAAGACCTGTAACACTGCTTTTAAATGTGGATGTAGTATGACCTGCAGGGTGATTGTCAAACAGACTACATTTGCAGTACTTTTATTTGAAGTTTGTGAACACTGTGTACACTCTCAGGACTTAAGCTGTGAGGATAGAGAAAAATAAGAGGAATAAGGCAAAGTACTGTATGTGGGAAGTGAGAGCTTATTCATGTTATTCTATGATTACTTGTGTTTATTCATGCTATTTATGTTCTTTTGATAAGCTCCATGACATAAATGCTTATGTCAAAGCAAAGTGCAAGAAAAAAGGCATTTTAAAGCTTGGAGCAAAAGTAATATAATTTGGCATGTTAGTAGATGACCTCATAAAGCTATCTTTTTTGGTTTTAGGAACCATTGGCTATGAAAGGATAGTCGTAATTTGCTAAAAAAAAAAAAAAAAACAAAACACCAAGAATGAACAAATGCTCCAACAATTTCAGTATTATTTAGTTGTAGTGTATGTGGGGAGAAAGACAAAACAAAGAGTAACATGCTGATATTTTGTTATGTTTCTGCCCTGTCTCTTCTCAGAAGGATCTGAGCCTTCCTGTTTACACTTTAAAACCTGTGAATGAACACGAGAGGCAGCTGCAGAGTTTATACCCCATCTTCTTTATTTGATATAATGAGTTATCTTTCCTCAAAGCGGCAGCGTGTGCTAGCCAGAGTATACTCGAGTATAAACCGAGGGGGCTGGGAGCTTATAAATTTTACAGGTACATGTTATGATTCTCAATAGTCAGGTTTATTTGACTCGTAATTCAGAGGTTCGCATGGAGTACAGCTTTATGTGGAAAATGGCTGCGCCGCTGTCAAAACTGACAAATGAGTGGAAAATCAGCAACGTGTTAACAGCATCAGTGAATGCATGAAGAATTTGAATATGAATTCCACATAGCCTTTAAGACTGAGTTAAATCTACACCAAAGTAACACCAGGTTGGCATGTACTACCACCATATATCTCTGTTCTTCGCTACGAATGCCTCTCAATCCATTCACAGCTGAAGACGGATCTGTGATCCATCTAGGCTGCACACTAACACACCCACACACTACTATCTGTTCACTCATTAAAAAGTTTTGGATCTTATTGTATAAAATTGAAAAATGTGGTTTGTTGGGGGTGGGGTGATCAACATGCTCACAACGTGGGCGTCATAAACCCAGAGGGTCAGAAAGAGCCCCCTGTGGCCCAGGGAATCAGACGCCTGGTCACCCTCCTGCAGCTCCTCAGGCGTGGCCTCCCCTCCCAGTCCACATGACTGATCATCCCGAGTCACATTTCACATGGTCCCCTAAATGGTTCCGAGTGACTGGCGGTGCCCTGAATGTTTCTCTGTGTTAATTTACTGTGATCGGGGGCCATGGCTCAGAGCGACAAATGCATTCAGGCCCAATAACAGGACAGGACAGTTGTGAAATGGGCAGAAAGATGCTCGATCAAACTCGGGAAAATGGTTCGCTCGAGAGAGACATAGTGATGCCATCTTCATTAAGGGCAGCAGAAATATTGTATATTATATTTACTAACACTCCGCGGCAACATAGAATATTCTGTCCTTGACTTCTAAAGAGGGCAGGAACCTGTCTGGTTCTGATTTTGGTTAGTGTCTACAGTATGTGTTGGATCTTTGTGACAGGCAATGGTTCAATGAAAGAGACAAGATACAGGTCATTTAAAAACTTCTAAAGCTGTTTGAATTTACATGGAAACATACTGAAGTGTAGTGTCATATTGGGCATATTAAGTACGATATCTGAGAGAAAACTAATACTTCTGGGTATGATAGACCTGCAATAGAGGACAGGAAGCACAGGGAGTGTGTGTACCGTGGTCTGCAGTGGAGAGAAGCAGGAGCCAGAGAAAGTGAACTGCAGTGTCATCTTCCCAAACTGTAGTTATTGCCATGTCTACTAATTGGTTAGATCACAACTAGCACCCTTGGTTTGCAAAAACTTTGTTTGATACCCCTGATGTAAAAAACAGAATCTGACTTCAAAAGGAGTGCCTGAGGAAACTTTTTTTTTGAAACAAGATGGAAACTACATACAGTATTACTGCATCTGGTGGTGTGAAGGGGTGCAAAAAAAAAAAAAAAACAATGTATCATAGATGTCATCATTTAAGTATAAACAGTAGTATTTATAAATAGTTTTAGCTTTATATATTTTTTCAGGACAGGAAGGGAAGGGAGTGTACTTCAGTTGAAAATCCAGCTGTATAAACAGGTTATGAATGTGTGAGGTGTAAAACTCTAAGCACAGCAAGTCACCCCGGATAAGAGTGTCAACTGAGTAGATAATGTGAAATGTAACGCAGTGTCTGTCAATGCGGGCAGCGGATTTGTGATGGAATATGAGCTGCCTGTTTCTGTGGGAGAAAGTGCAGATATGACTTTGGGTTAAAATAAGGGTCAGCCAGAGTAGCGGAGCTGGCGCTATACTGTGTGTTTGGAGGGCTGTCGTGCAGGTCAAACACCGAGAAGGGGGGCAGAGAAGCTTTCAAAAGTTTCCTGCTGTAACTCACTCAGTCCTCAGTCAGATTGTAAATATTTGAGCATTGTTTAATCTTTTCTATACTGTGGAGTGATGGCCCCATGGGAGTTTCCCCACTCCTATGGGCCCTCTGAATATAGGTCACTGGGCCTGAAATCTGAGCAGAGAAAGCCCTAAAGGATGGAGAAAACCCCAGAATATCTGACCATCAATTCGCCAATTTACAGTCTTCAAGGGTGCCATAGATTATTATCCATTGTTTTCAACTCATGTATATATCCTGTCTCCAGAGCAATGTGAATTGGCTCAAATATTCTAAATATCTGAAATATTCAGGAACCAAAGGACCATGTTTATGTGACCTGCATACCTGAATAAGTCTGAACCCTATATTTCTCTTCTGGCCTTTATATTCTATTTGGTATATCTGCATTTATATACATTAAAGCATGCAGACATCACTGACAAGCTGATACAAGGTTATTTACACCCTGTGATGTTAGCTATGGCATTCAGCTTGTAAAGAAATGTATAAGTAGATTAGTAATAACTGCCACAATAATAGTTAAAAAAAGTTAATGGGTTGGCTGAGCCGCACACAATACACATTTATCAGCGGTAGATGTATGCTGAGTGACTAACGCTGGTGTGTATACGCTGACATGTGTCCATTATGGCATGCATTCATCGAGTGATAGGAGGAAGCGACAGGGGTTTGACCGGGAAATGTGTTGCATTGCTATCACATTATTGTCATTTAGCAGACACTCTTATCCAGAACAACTTACATAGGTTATAATTTTAACATGTTATCCATTTATACAGCTGGATATTTACTGAGGCAATTGCGGGTTATCTTGCACAAGGATACAGCAGCAGTACCCCGGGGGGGAACTGAACCAGCAACCTTTTGGTAACTCACAGCCCCACAACTGCACTAAGGCTAGCACCCTGGAACTGTACCATTCCATTCCACCAAGGCCTAGTCACAGACCACGTTAGAAGGTGATTATCCCACAGATACAGCACACCAGAGCTGAACACACAGGTTGATCACACAGGTTGATCACACCAGAAATCTAACCCATGAACGAACACAAACATGGCAAATTGTCTCCTCTGCAGGAAGAATGACTAATGAATTGGTTTTGACTGCACATGTATGCAGAAGGCAAAACTGACCTTGATCTCTCACTACAGTAAACAGTTCCAGATCAGTTGCAGATCTTGATATGGACTCGTAGGCATCATTTATTTTCATTACTCCTCAGGAAATGAGGACTGCATGTTCAAAGAAAAAAAAAAACTTTCTGACCGGCCTGATCAGCCTGTGTTTGTTCCAGATCTTGATATGACCTGATGAGGATCATGTGCTGTTTAGCTAGAGGTTTATCAGCGGTAAATGTCAAAGTATGTCCCAAACTTAAAACAGAACCAAGAGCACATGCAGGTGACATACGCGCCAAAACTAGGCCAGATGTGCAACAGGTTTTGGCTTGTTTTGCAGTTCTTAGGTGCAGCCTGCTTGAGAAAGTAGGATGGTGCATTTTTTGGTGACAGGTAGACTGCACTGTATTTGTATTTTTTTACTTACAGGTCCCAGGGTGATGTCATTTCGGCAGTCTATCCAGGACGCGCCCTATTTGTGTTCCACTGTAACTGATTTAAGGGGGACGCTTGAGCCTGGCAGTGGTGGGGCTCTCCAGTTGGTTAGCAAATGTATACATGTGACATAGTAAGATTTCCCCCCCTGAAAATGTATGTTTGCTAAGCAGATAGACAATGTACCAATGCACATCCTGATGAAATGGATTTTGAGGATTTCGCCTGGTTGCAAGTTGTAGTTATCACCCCTGTGAAGGGTCTGCATTTGGTCATTGCCTGAAAAAGCTATTTTATGGTTTCATATTGATTTGCCATTCCCAAGTTAATCTTTTTTTTGTGCAAATGTACAATTTTTGGAGAATTTCAGCCCACTTCAGGCAACAGTGTAAGCCTTGTTTTATCACCCAGTGACTACGGATCCCCACGTTCAACACTGTTTTCATACACTGAGGCAATTCACCTCTAACCCAGCTATGTTTGCACAAATACCAAAACACAATACAGAGCCAATGAGCAGAAAAATCTATATCGATATCAATGGGCTGACACAATACAGAATTTAGTCTGAATGTTGGAAAAAGCATGCGAATACTAATGCATTTTATATGCTATTTGCCATGCCATAGTTGATAAGCTGTGAGGGCCTAGCAAATCAATAATTAATGTGCCAGACTGTCTTGCTCACCCAGACAACAGCGAGGTAGATTTCTTTGCCTTTCCTCTTCTAAAAGCTCAAATAATGCAGACAAACAGTGTATGACCAGGTCAAGTAAACACTCCAGAAGTCAAGTACCAAGGAAAAGATGGCCATGATTGATTGCCATGAATCAGACCCTGAATTGATGAAGATTAAGGTCATAAAAGCAGAAGAGTGGACAACCTATGACTCCAAGCACTGACTCCACCCTCCATGCCCCCCTTTTCTGCAGATAACCTCTGAAATAAATTCCTCCAAAGACCATGCCATCATCAAAGGGCTGAATCATGCCAGTATTGATAACACAATAAGGTTAATAACAGTATGAGTTCACAAGGCTTCCTGTTTCAATAAAAGGAAAAAACCTGTTGCTTTTTTCCTGAACAGCATCAATTACAGGACTGAACTGAATTGTCATATACTTTACTGTATCTTCAGGGGAAAAAAATCTATGTGTTTTCTTTCTGTCTTGTTGGACCAAATAAGCAATCTGCACACAGAAATAGCACTCATCAATACAGACTCCTTTCTAGAGCATTCGGTTTCAAACTGTTAACTCGATATACTACATCTGAACACTAATGGCAGTGAGAAGTGATGACACCTCAGCGTACGTGTCATGCATCCTATCAGTATGTGTGTCACAATCCAGCCCTGTCTATACGTTTGTGTCAATAACATAATATAGTGTGTGACAGACCAGTAACTGCTCCTATGGGCCTAACACAGGCAGCAGACACTCTCTCTCTCTCTCTCTCCCTCTCTCTCTCACACACACACACACACACACACACATACACACGCGTATCATTTGTCAAATGATTGAAGAGGCTAAATATATAATACATAATAAATCCTGGTACAATGTCAGGTTCTATTTCCATTGTCAACTCTGTTAGAGAGCCATCATTTTTAAAAAAGTGTCCCCTTTGTCCAACTGAAGCTTACCTTCTATGCCCTTGAACCTCTCCCCTGAGATTGCTTGCATGGAATAGAATATTTCTTATTAGAACGACAGCAACTTGTGGCTAGATTGTTATACTGTGAGGAAGATTCAGAGATTCCAAAAGTAAAGAGATAAAGTTAAGAGAATTAGTAAAACAAAAGGAAATGTATGTCATCCAAATGAAAAACATGCTCTTGGTCTAATTATAATCCTATAAGAATTAGCACTGAAATTAACAATGATATTGTAGAATACCGCCAATGTCACACTAATCAAATCCTGTTTTCTTCCTTCCAAAAGACCTTTGTAATTGAAATCATTTGTGCACTTATAAACAGAGAGTATTACCTGCTCAGAAACACGGGACTGTTTAGCAAACGCATGACCCTGCAGGCTGTAAACAGAGTGTCCAGGGCCTGCATTGTGAGTAGAGAGCTCCTGGCGCAATAACATTGGACCCCTGTCTCCTTTGCCCAGCTAAAGAGATCTGCCCCTAATCCCCCTGTCTCTGTTGACAGAGGGGGCATGGTTTCACTTGCCTCCCCCACCCTTCCTCCTCTTTAACTGTGCTTCATCCCCCATTTTAAGAAAGCACACAGCTTTGAAGCAGAAAGACTGAATTCATTACATCTCATTCTTAAGCTGCTATGGCCCACAAAATCATGCACTTAGATCTATGCCAAGTACTGAAAAGGACACAAAGAAATGCATATACTAAATGACCCAGTTCATATTTTTATGCTTTATCCCCTTTATGCGACCCTATTCTTGCAACTTTACATTATATATTAGGCTTTTCTTGCCACGACAGCCTCTGCACTTGTGCAGGAGAACAGAGGTGAGATGAATGCAATACTTTAATACACTCAAATGCAGCCAGTGGCCATTTTTCATACTGGAAGTCACACAGTATGCTACAGTGGAGTGAGCACTCATTGAAGGATAAGCTCTAGTCTGCTGACATCATCCAAGCAACTCGCTCACTGATGGACTGCTGTGTACCTGAGAGTGGTGACAAAGGGACCCTGGCCGATTTATGCACCCCTGTCCCAGGTAGAAAAAAGTCAGTCTGTGCCACCTCTGTGGACTCCTGGTGATCGTCAGCTGATGATATGGCAGCGATAAGTCCCACGCTGTAGAGGTCAGCTTGCGCCCAAGGTGAGTGCCTTAACCTCTGAGCTACCTGTGAGTGACCCATTTCTTTATCTGATATATGCACTTGGTTGTTATAGATTTTGCTCTCGCAGCAAAGCAAGCCCAAACACTCTTCCATCTCCTGTATCTGTGTCAAGTCACTGTTGCGTCTGCCCATTTGACATTACATTTGTTTATCCAGGGGGACTTACATAGTTCACAAATCATCCATTTTATACAGCTGGATAGTAACTTATACAGTTTGGGTTAAGCCTACCTTGCCCAAGAATGCCTTGGGTTGACCGTCCCTTTCCTTATCACTGGACCACACTGCTCCTCCTCTCAGCATTTCCCCTTAGTGGAAAGCTCAACCAGATCAGTAGAAAGCTCACAATTTGTTAAAAAAAAGTTTATCTGCTTAAATTTTCATGGATATGAGCACCAGCGAAAACAAAGACAAAATTAATTGGCACAGGCAGGGTTGAACCTTCCCAGGGCTGTGCTGACTGCTAACATGTAATGTTCACACAATGTTAATAAAGCGTACCAGGGACTTCATCAAAAGTATTCTGGCTTCAATGTTAGGATGACAAAGGCTCAACAAACATTCAGGTGTAGTGTCCCATGTCTTTCACTCAGTGTCTCTTCCTATCCTTTCAGCCCTAAGACACAGCTTAAGGGACACCTGGAAGCAGCAGTGAGTAATGATGAGCCTTGATCTCTGACGTGCACAAGTTTTATACACATGTGGCCACTTGTTTGTAACGGAAGCAGTATAGAAAATAAGAAAAGAGCTTGTCTAGACATCTTAAATTCAAGATGAGGCTTGAAGTTAACCCTAAATTCTGATATAATTTGAAATGACCTGCGCCTGTCCTCATGCCGATAACGTGTCGCGAAGAAATGGTCTGACTGACATCTGAGAATTGCATGACAAGCAATGTTTGTATTGAGCGGTGGAAGAGACAGGCCATGTTTATTGTGTGAACTGAGTGCACTCCCTCCCCAAAGCCCTGGGGGAAGTGTCAGGGATCTACAGGGGTAGAGAGAACGTTCCCAAATGCAAAGAGAGCGCTTGTGACAGAGAGTGTCACAAACAATCTGGAGTGAAGCGTCAGGAGGCACAGGGCATTGCTGAGCTCTGTCACCCTGTGGAACTCAGATGATGCTTCCGTCCAGCTACCCTCAGTTCTGATATCATTACTACAACAATAAACTTTATAGTGGTGCCATGCGAAAAATTAACTGTTTGTACGTTTGATTTTGTTCATGCTCGGGGTCGTGTTGTCAGGTTTGTCCACACAGACCATGCCAGCACACAATGGGTCTCAGCATCCATTAAGCACCGACCTCTTGAATCGGCAGAGTGACATTACAGCCCACATGGGCCTACTTCAGGCCAGCAGGCAACACCCCCTGTGTAAATACCCTGAAACCACACTGGCTTGACCCCTGCACCTCACTCACATTCAGCACAACTCCCCCCCCCCCATGTATCAGGGTTATGGTGATGAATGAACAGCCAGGGTAACATTCAGCAGCATGGTGAGCTTGATGTCTCAAAGTAAAGAGGTTTGTCTGGCTGAAGGAGTTTTATTAAAAGTACAGGAGAGGAGAAGTCTTGTTTGTTGTATTCATTGGAGTGTACCTGCTATACATCTATTTTGCAAATGTTTTGTGTAGCCAGGGGTGCTCGATGTAAAATGGGGTACTCTGTGATACAGTATGGAACAATCTATGTAACGCAGAGCGCTATATGTGATATAAGACACTCTATTTGACGCACAACACTCTAACATAGAGTACTCTATGTGATATGCAGCAATCTATGTGATGTGGAGCCCTGTATGTGAATGTGGTATGTCTAACGAAACATTCCAGGTGGTACAGATGAGCCCTGTAGATGCTCAAGGGGAGAGCAGCAAACTTTCCAAAGGTTCTTTGTCCTCTGAGTTGTGTAGCCTGTTGAAAAATTTTCTGTAGTGATAGCAAAACTGCACGTAACTGAGATCTTAAGTAGAGAAAAGTAGGCCTATAAATAAAGAGGACAACTAAACCCAAAAATAAATGGAACATTCAAAACAATGTCGGTGTCCTAGATCACTTCCTGAATGACTTTAACAAGGAGGAACGATATCTCTACTTACATAATTCATACTTCCGAAGCAATGGTGCATTGTGGTTATGATGCTCTTTGTGTTGATGGAGATAGGTCAGGATTGGCATGGATGGTGCTGACCTCCGCCCCTGAATCAAGGAGAGCCAAGGGATCCTAATGGCCCACAGAGTAAACAGCACTGTCACCTTAACACGCTGACCCTACCTTATCTCTTCAAAATGCCCTAGCCCATCCGCACAAGAAGTAAATACAGCACTTCTGTGAAATAAACACGCTCCCAAAATAATTTACACTGAGAGGGAGAGAGAGAGGGAGAGAGAGCATGAGAGACAAAGAGAGAGAGAGAGAAGCACAGCATATAACAGGCCATAATGAATACATGTCACCTGCTGAGATTTTAATTTCATTGGAAAAACTGGAATGTAGCTACTAATTGATCATCTGGGAATGAACAAACAGTCACAGAAAATACTAGTACCAAACGAGTACTGACTTGAGGCTGTGGGTTGCAGTTGGTTCTGCACATTGTAACCTTGAGTGGAATTTTCTGTCTGGCAATTCTGATTCTGTCTCCTACATAATAACACATTTACAACATATTAATATTGATCTAAAGATCAACAATGTTCAATAAAATCACATATAATGCAGTAATTAATGCTTTATTAAGCAATTATACGTGAACATTATTATAAAGTGCTACCAGCCCCACTATATATCCTCTTGGCCTGCATGTGTTTTGGACCATTGGCCCCTGTTATCAATGGTATTTCAGTATAAGGTTTTACAGGTATGCAGTCAATACTGTCCATAGCTCCAGAACCTACACTATGACACTCCCACCATAAACTCATCAAGCAGCTGGTACTTTTTAAGAGTTCAGTCCACAACTTAAGACTGGATCCAAACCTGAGTAATGAAATTAAGTACTACATAATATCACATACTAGAAGAGACAGGAAATCACAGCTTTTGTTTTGTTGCTTTTGTTTTGTTTTTTTCCCTTGGAAAAATCTCTATTATTATTAAAACTGTGGTTTATAGATGAAGGTGCTAGTTATCTAGAATATGATAAAAGCCAGCCCTCTTCATAACATAATCTCAAAATCTTTAAAAAATCTTTAAAATGTGTGATATATCTTCAGACATAAGAATGTGCTAAAACCTTTTTTTTGTTCTGAGGTTTTCTAAGTGCTTTAGAGTGAGGCTTGAACTCACAACACTCCGCTTTCAGAGAATTCACCTAGAAGCCACTGTCTCACTGAACATCAGTTCAGTGAAGAAGCAAGCAGAAGAGGCGGCATGTGACCTAACCATGAAATGATAGTGTTGATCCATCCTGAGAAGAAAGCCTCAGGTAAAGGCAGTTACTGCTCCCCTGTTAACATGCAGGACCTCCCCACATAAACATGTTACATAGTGATGCATTATTAGTGCAATGCGATGTTTGATGGAACAGTCTGAGAATTATGTTTTAATGTGATTTTGAATTTGCTGAGCAGGTTCTCCATATATTATCTATTTAAATAGCTGGATATTTTAATCAGTTTAGGTTAAGCACTTTGATCAAGAGCACAACAGCAAAGTACCATCAGGGATTTGAACTAACTTCAACAAAGTTCTTGTCACAAGCCCAATTCCATAAACATTATTCCACACTCCCACTGAATGCTCTGTTGGTTCAGCTCCGAAAAACTCCAGGCAAGGAGAAGGTTTAGGAATTTAGATTACATTTAAAGAAAAGTGATTTCTGTTCTAAACATATTACTTTCTGTCACTCTTCTGTGTGTTTCTTTAATTGGTTCATTACCATTGATGATTGGGGTGAGGAGGCGGTTATTCTACATAATGCTCCCCCGTTTGTTAGCTGTGTACTTTAGAAGGGACAGCAGTCTTTCTGATCTTAATGTGGCAGTTGAGGCACAGGAGGCACTTGTATGACATCACGGAGAGAGGTCACAGGGGGACACATTCCTGATTTTTTATGTATCATTTCTTGTCTTTTCATCTTCCTCTCACACTGTCGAAACAACACGTGACGGTTTCCTTTCCTCAGGAGAGTTTTTTTTTTTTTGCCGAGGTCAAACGCTGCCTCTACTATATCGGTCGGTAAATTTGTTTGGCGATGTGCCCTTTGCGATGCCATTTCCACATGCGAAAACAGGGCAAAGGGTTGTGGGAGACGGGGGGAAGGGCCGCGCCATGGGGGTCGGTCCGCATGTGTTTGTGTTCTAACGCGCCCACAGACTGCAGGCTGGTGGGAAAGGAACACAGCGTGTCAGATGTACATTATTTTGTGGATTTCTTCTCTGGGTTTATGTCCCTGTGATCTCACGCAAGCATATCTATAAATGTGCACCAATGAGAGCTGTAATCTGTCATGTGTGCGACTTTCCTCAGTGCTCATGTTCACATGAGGACACAGCAAGAGAAAGTGAAAATCTCGGCAAACAGGACAGTGTCTGTTCTATGTCTATGGTATCTTTTTATATCACTGTTTGTCTGTCAGCATGTGTCTGTCCACCAAGAACATAAATGCTGTCATACGCAGATACTGATGTGAAGGATGTTTATATTTGCAGCTGAACTGGGAGACTGCTAAGGCAGAACACATCATATCACACATCATTCCAAGAAGTCTCTTTTTCTCTCTCTCTAAACCGCCATCTCTTTTTAGCCCTGACCACACTGTGTGGTACTGGAAGAGGCTGTGATTTTGGTTAAGCTGATTTATGCACTGAAAGTGTGTATGTATTTATTGTAAAAGAGCAAACTCAAAATATAGCCCTGTAAAAAATAAACTGCAAAATTGTATATGGTTCATGTTTTTCTGAAAGGAATCTGCCAAAGCCATTTCCTTTGAAATGTATAATTGTTTTTACAAGAATTACAGACTTTTCCAGCTAACGCATAACATTCTCAGCATTTCCGCTATGTTGCAACTAGACTGACACAATGCTGTGACCGCATTGAGTATGAGCAAGACTTCTCCTGTAGAACCACGAGAGAGCAGAGTTCAGGAGAGTGAGACCTGATTCTGTGTGCACGACCTTGAACCACAGAGAGTTCACTGTCCAATGTACCTCCATGTTTAGGCCCCTCCATGTTTAGATGAAAAGGCTGGGCTTGGCCAGGCTAACCTGGGAGAGTCTCAGCTCATGGTGATTAACGGGCAACAGTGTGGCATAATGGTAAGGTATGGGACTTGTAACCGAAAGGTTGCTGGTTCGATTACCCGCTGGGGCACTGCTGTTGTACCCTTGGGCAAGGTACTCAACCCACAATTGCCTCAGTAAATATTCAGCTGTATAAATGGATAACATAAAAATTGTAAAATCTGTAAGTCACTCTGGATAGGAGTGTCTGCTAAATGACAGTAATGTAATGGACCTCTGCTACCTCCAGTTCTCTCCTGAAAGGAGACGAGGTGGGTCTACACCTCATTGCAGTGACAGTAGCAGTGAGGTCACACAGGATGAGGGTTATCAGTGCATATCCCAGACAGGGTGCTGCTGATGGAGTTGCTTTAAATTCATACCAGTGAAAACAGTAGACCAAAGGGTGTAAAACTTAACATGCTACAGGTCACCCTTCAGAAGAGAATATGCACAAGATATCAGATATCCTACTGCAATGATGGGAGATCAGATGAACAGATTTTTTGTTTTCCTGTATTCCTCTGCTGCTCCATTAAATGGCAAAAATGGTTGGATCTGTCACTGCATCAGATTTATACCATTACATTTGCTTAGCAGACACTCTTGCACAGAGCAACGTACATAGCGTACAATTTTCACATATCATAAATGTATACAGCTGGATATTGGCTAAGGCATTTCTGGAGCACATTGCCCAAGGGTGTAACAGCTGGGGTCCATCTGGCAGCCTTTAGATGAAGATAATTATGTCACACTGCTGCTCATACACCTTATTAATTAAAGTTATTATAACTCAATTAACATAAATGTGGGCCCTCCATTTCAAGTGCAGGTTGGTTGTGCTGTTATTTTATAACCATGCTATACAAGGTGTCAGCTGCAATTCCTGTTTTTGAGCTGCTCTGATCGTTAAGACTTATTTTTGAATAATTGTATTAAAATATCTGTCTCTGTTTAATCGGCCGCACATTGTGGGGGAAGTTAACTGACGTAACTGCATCTTAACATTACAATGTTCCAACATTTTTACCATATTATTCCGTATTTGTCCTGAGCTGGTAAGTGCAACCACACTTTTACTTTGGGTTGTTCAAGTGGGTAGGGCTACTTACAGTGTCCATCAAAGAAGCTTTGTAGGAATAAAATGTTAACCTCTCACAAACACTAGGATGTGGAAACAATGACAGCTACCCCTGGAATTCATGCAGAATGTTCTCTGTCTCAGCACTCACTGTGTAGAATCAGCTGTCAGTCCAGTCATGGGACAGACATCACGTTACGTCATGACCTCATGGCTGCACGTTTACAGCCCTCCTCAACATTCCGCGATTCCTTTATTTTGGGGAGAGGGAAAATTCCCACAGGAACTATGCTGACCACGTACCTGAGTGTACAGGACTCAAAGACCCATGAAGATGTTTAGTCTTCGATGAGACTGAAGTGTTGGAGCAAGTGCACGGGAATACACATCTTCCTAGCTCCACTGCAGCCTGGGAATGCTGTCATCAAACTGTTTTTCCTGTTGCTCTTTCAGTGTGTTCTTATATGGTCATGTGCTTCCTGCTTGATTTCCTGGATGGCTGTGGTCAGGGAAAATTTGTAGCAATATGTATATATTTTTTGTTATTTTTGTAAAGGAGACATTTACAAATGTATGGTTCTGGTTTTAGTCTTATAGTTTATGTCTCCCTATTTCAGGGAGGAAGCCTGCCTGCCTGCTGTTTTGAGATGTGAAAGGACTAGACCCATATTTACTGAAACGTAAGTGAAAGGAAGAATTACAGATGACAGTGTAAGTCAGTCATGCTCACGACAGACTTTAATCTGGCCTTCACACGCTGCTGTGTTTGTATGTCCCTGGGTTTCGAAGGCTGACCAGAAAACAAATAATAAAAACCTACTAACTTCATCCACCCTCTTCCTTGCTCTTTCCTTTCAGATGCCCTGTTGCTGATGACAAAAATGTGATACAGGTCCTCTGTGACTTAAAAATAAGGAATGTGTTTCTGAACGTGACAAAATTAAGAAATATTTGAGAAATACATAAGAAATATATAAGAAATACATGCATGCAGTTATGGTGTTTGTAAGTGTGTGACTGGTTTGGTGGTGATGTTGTCACATTGGAAGGGAGATGGTGGCAGTGCTTGTAAGGGGGTAACATGGCAAACAAGGGGTGTCTCTGTCTGAAAACCAGGCTGAGTACAGAAGGACCAGATCCCTGATGGGGCCAGACACCAGTGAGGGCTTTCATGGTTATGTCATCACTATTTTCCCTTCATTTTGCTGTTATTACCTGCTTCATTTAGGCAGCTTTGTGTTCTCAGGGGTTTGAGTGCAGTTAATGGATCCGGATCATTCTCCCATGACACTTTTGTTGGGTGTTTAATCATTAGCATTTCGTAATTAGATCGCAGTCTGGCTATAGTGTTATCAAAGGGAATATGAAACAGGCTATTTTCATTACAAACAAAAGCAGATTGACATGTACCTCACTGAAATACCATTCAGCCGGAGGTACTTTCACAAAGGCCAGACAAGTTAATTACATGAACATTGTTATAAATTAGGTCAATAAAACTCCACATCATATGCCACTGATAAAATGTATGTCATCAAAAACAAATTAATCTCCTGCGCAAAAATAGGTCAACAACACAGGAATAGGCCTTGAGATATACACCATAGCACAATATAATGATGTCCCATGAGCCCACAGATCTGGTGGTGAGATTTTAGTGAACAGAAATTGAGGGATCAGAGACTGACTAAGTTCTGTTGAGATGTGATAAAAGTGACTGGGTTTGATCATTTTCGAAAGATTGGTTTGAATACAGAGAATGCTAATGTGTGACATGCATGCAATTTATGTGAAATGCATAACTAACTCTAAATAACCATTCTTTGGGGCACACCACTAAATATGAATTCAGTCCTACCTACATACTGCCATGGTGCTGTTGGTCAGCTATGTCAGTTCTCTTTCTCTTATTAGGGTTATCAGGACCCAGGGCTTTTACTTTGGGTCATGTCCTTGCATGGTAGTGTATCAATTTTGTGTCATTAACCAAAAGGCTATCAGAAATGAATTAAATGAAAACTATTTAACTTGAGTCAGTGTAGTTTTCCTCGATGTACAGTAGTGTGCCTCAGTGGCCCTGCCCTGAAGGGGACCTCTGCCATCAAAGACATGACTGAGCTAGCGTATCCGCCCTCAGTCAGCTGGAGTGCATGCCCATCCCCCTACAATCACCATGAAAGGGGGCATTAAAAGCATGGAGTATTCTGAGTCTATCACAACAGCCATGTACAGGAAAGGGGTGATTGGGACTTTGAGGAAATGGTCATCGATCATTTGCCACTGTAAATTTAGTTATATTCATTAGCGCTATGTGTTATACTTACCTTAAAATGAATGTACCTCTGGGAGGAATGGTAGCGGTGTAATTAAAGTATGGGGCAAACAGGGTATCGCGCCAACAATTCCAAGCCTGGCGGGTGCGTTGGTTCCAAGAGTAAATAAGTCCTTCAATCAAAAGAGAACTCGCACACCAATATTGCCGATACAAAAGAGTAAATGGAGCAAAAGAGCAAAACGTTTTCGGTCCCATTCAGACCATCATCAGTGCACTAGCGGACCTACCGGTGTAATTAAACGCATGAAATACATAGAACAAACACCTTATTAATGTGACAATGACTTAAATATTTTGAATATGCTTACATATATTTTGAAGTCTGTTAAAAAATTTTACACTGGCTGTAACTGTTATGCATTTTGTCAACATATTATTTGTTCCTTTTGCACTGTTCCATGTTGTGTCACCGCGCAGAGTTCAATTTCCTTGTTTTGTCCTGTAGTATCTTATTTGGTACTAAAGCCACACTCATGAGGACACAAATAGTGACAAATGCAGACCCAAGTGCCTGAAGAAGTGGCTATTTTCGACATTTTCCCACCGAGTCTTTAAATAGACACAGAAACAAGATTATTTCAATCAAGATAATTGCCACCACCCAGAAATAAACAGACTGAATGACAAAGGATAGGACCCAGGGGTTGTTTTCTCCACATCCAAACAAAAGCACTTCCAGTCCCTGACAATAAAGACACTATTTATGATTTTACAATATCTCTGTTTTCTGAAAATGTTAGAGCCATAGTGTCCATATGAGCAGGTGAATAACATTACTAGGGCTGTTGACACTGGGAGCAGTGTCATTCTGATTCAGCACACTGCTGAATGAGTATGAGATGGGTAAACACCCTGAGCGCTATTTACTGTGATGTGTCAGATGCACTCGCTCTCTCACTGTTTGCATCAGACTGTGCAGAACACTATCCAGCATGCTGCCCTGAGCAGTGTCCTTAACACTGCTTTTAGCACTACACCGAATTGTACAAGATACCACTCCTCTTATTACATCTTTACTGAACTCTGCCCACTGTAGTTCCCGGGTTTTTCTATCACTGACATTAGATCAAAAAAGGCAGTAACCCTCATTCACTACTGTTTCTCATCTTACAGACCAGCACGCCTTATTGAGCCAAGAGCCAGAAAACCTGCCAATCAGAGACAAGAGCTTCAGAATGTTCAGTGGAATTTAGAATGAAAAACAGGACGATCTCCAGAGAGGAATCTGGAATGCAGCCCTGATGGTTTCTCTCTTAGATCCTTTCACATTCTCTTGGGTTGCCATGTTTTTAGTGGGTCACACACGCATTGAGATTACTAAGTGAGCAAAAAGGATGTGTTGTCTGGAGGACTACTGTCTATATCTCCATCTCCACCGCTCTTTCAGTCCTTGCTAATACACCTGTGCAACCAT
The DNA here is from genome assembly GCA_019176425.1 of Megalops atlanticus. Taxonomy (NCBI): domain Eukaryota; kingdom Metazoa; phylum Chordata; class Actinopteri; order Elopiformes; family Megalopidae; genus Megalops; species Megalops atlanticus. Next base: position 20,664,256 of record CM032886.1, read on the forward strand.
CACATCCACCTGAACTTTTGACTTACGTGACCCTGTAGCTCCTTGACCCTGTAGTTCTGTAACTTACGTGACCCTGTAGCCCAGACCCTGTAGCTTTGTGACCCTCTGAGATGCTGTGACCAATCTGACCTTGTGTCATATATGACCCTGTTGCCATACAAACCAATAGGTCTACAGCCACATACACCACGTGACCCTGTAGCCCCACGACCTATGGTGACCCAGCGACCCTGTGACCCTGTGACCCTGCAACCCTGTGACCCATGTGTCCATGTTCAGCACAGATTGATCTAAGGGAGCTGTGACGGTGAAAGCATGTGTAATCACCTATGTGCTGTACTGTTAATATCAGGAAATGTTTCCCTTTCAGAGTAGTAATGAGATAATAATGCCCTGTAGAGCACTGTTTGAAATGTGAATAAAGCAGTTAAGATTTTTCTCTGTTGTGTGTTTCATTACTAAGTCAACCGTCAACACACATTACATGATGCTTGTAACAGAACAATTAAATGGTTTAAATCCAAACCTTACCTATGAAAAACCAAAAGACTACTAATTTTAACACAAAACCAGCTATCTCAGCTTCTTCTTCAGTTGCTTACTGGCTGATATAGAGTAAGGCAGTACAATTGTGTCTCTCTTGTTTGAATCCTATGAACTGTTAGGATGATTTAAAATGATTTTTTAAACGGAAGACTTGCAGTCTGAAAGAATTCTCTACATCTGTATAACATCTGTCGGGCAGTGAAACAAAGGCAGGTCAGAGGAATCACATGTCTGGTGAAGACAGGCTACATGATATTATTCAGAGAGGGCACAACCTCCCAGCTGAGTCAGCCCTGTGATCTTGCATTACCATTATTAGCCTGAAATTTCGAACGTCCCACGGTATAGGGTGTGTTCATACAATAACAGCGAGCTGTGTGTGCCTGCCTTCATCTGGGTCAAGTGGACAGAGTCAATTTTACCAACTCTGCCCAGTGAACACATTTGACTCTTGCAACAAGGCTGTGACATAATAACATTGTTACAATGTAAGAACAATGTTGTGAGAACATCGTGTTTTAGCTGTGTGAAAGCACAGCCTTAGCCAAGCAAGATTTCTTCTCTCCTGCCCTCAGTCAGTCCCATTACTTACTGGGTTTGTCCAGCAGTGTTCTTTGGGGGCAATGCATCACATGACCACAGCACACAGCATTCAGCGCTCCAAAGAGGCAGGCGACCTGGTGGAAAAATTCAGCCAGGGGATGATGCATCTATCAGGCGTATGACTGTTGAAACCTGCCTCTGCTTTACTCACGTGAGGAACGCTAACATGCTACAGACAGGGGGGAGTGTTTCCAGCCAGAGAGGGTCAAGTCATCTGCCACGAGAAGCACACTGCCTCATTGTTTCAGAAGCAAGGAGGAGCAGTCGAGACGGTTAAGCACACACTCCCAGTAATAACGCAGCTCATATGAACAAAGGTGACAACTTTATTCTGAGTACAACACACCCTTTCATGGGCCTTTCAAGACTTTTTTTCCCCCTGCAGATCTTTCATAACCTGACCAATTGAGAGTTAAGCCCAATTTTAGCTGAGCGTCTTTTTCCATATCACTGTGACCATTAAGACACAGAGCCTATGAACACATGTAGACTTGGGAGTGGCAAAAGTAGCTGGCAAGTCATTGAATAAGGTCAGCTGACTGTCAGAAGTATAAAAAGTTGCTCCGAATGCATTTTTTGTTAACTTGAAGATATAATTTACTGTAATTCCTGTGACCACATACCAACTGTTTCCCAGTACATGACATCAGATTGTTTTGTAGTATTAGAGATGTGCTGACACATGGGTAATCCAAGCAAATGCAGAAGACTCTTAACTTGTTGTAATGCATCATCAATGTTACCAACAATGGGTTTTAGTGCAACATTATACATATCATATTGTATAGTATTGCTGTTTTGAATTATCTGTGTAATTTGATGAAATGGGCCATCTGTGAAAGTATGATTTTGCTCTGGAACACTTTAATGCACTTGTTCCATGAGGCTCAAAGCAGTACAGAAACCAGTAGATGAATATTCTTTCTTTCAAAGGCTAAAAACTGGCCCTATCTGCTCAGGTAGTGATGAAAGGTCAGCCCTTCGATGAGAATGAAAAGAATAACTGCACGACTTTTTCTTGAAGCAAGGTTTTACATGCTTTGTTTCAGTGGGGTTTTTTTGTTTTGTTTTTTTGTGGACTACCCCAGAAGTAGCTATGAACCTGAATTTCATCTGTAGCCCCACACAGCAAAAACAAAAAATAAAAGTAAATAAATAGCAATAACCATAATAATTTAAAAATGAATACTTTGGGTTACTATCTAGCCTGTTAGTTCTATGGTATGTCTTGTGCAGTAATAGCTATTACTAATAGTCAACCATGATTCCCTGTCACACACGGTAATGCTAATTAGAGTACCACATCATACTAACAACAGTTTTCTATACCTGCTTCTAGTGGAGTGAAAACTGTTCCAATCTGTAACAACACTGTTTGAATCTGGCCAATTTCAAAGAAAGGGGAGCTTGCCACCATATTTAAGTATAGAGTGAACAAAGCCTATGATAACAATTATTCTCTGTCTTTTGAAAAGCTAAGATAAATGACAGGTTTAAGGGGACAATTAAGAGAAAATCATGTGATATTTGAATGTGCAGTGTTATAACAAGGTAATGACTGAGATTATTGAAAGTTTTTTTTTCCTCCACTGACCTCATAACATTATCTTCAGGTTGGTTTGCCTCTGGGGGGCAGTTGTTTGTTGAAGTTTAATCAAGCCTAAATTAATAGATGAATTTACTGTTAATTTAAATCTGTTGTTCCCTACTGTTACTTCAGCAAGTATCCATATTCAATCCTTTCATGAGTTTATGACCTACATATAAACTATACATCTAATAAACTAAAAATTATTTGTATAAATGTAAAGTAGGCTGATGTTGCTCTAGAAGCCAGGAAATGTGAGCAATGCATCTCACCAGTGAGAGGATCCCATGCATCATGTACACTCCGGGCTGTTTGAGATAAACACATACATCCACTCACATACTGCACTGAGAGAAGGGCTATTGGATAAAGAGAAACAGATGAAGTGCAAGGGAGAAGGAGGGCAAGAATCACCTGCAAATAAACACATACAGAGAATCATGAACACACATTTTGGAGAGAAGATGTGTCTGTTTGCAAATATGTCTATTCATTTACACATCAACTAATGTCCCAAGTGCAGTTTGCATGTGGCGCCTTGAATGAGGTTCAAGTCAGAGCAAAATCCTCCACTTATAGAAGGGACAATAATTCCATCTGAATGAGAACTGGGAGAATAAACAATGTCTTGAGTCGATACACACAGTAAACCATGGGTCTCTGGCCCATACATGGCAGGCAAATAGGAGTCCATAACCTATTTTTCTGAAAGACTGGTTCATGACCCCAAGAGAATATACATTCAATTATTAATTTTCTTAGCAGAAAGCATTATTCAGGATGATTAACGAGGCTTGTAATGTTCAATATGTTGTAACCTAGCTATAGATACAGCTGGATTTTATCTGGTGGTTAACTGACCCCTGGTTGCAATCAATATTTGACCTGAACTTTGATATAAAAATGTTACTTTTTCCATTCAAAAAGTACTTTTTTCATTGCTTTGGTGATTGCTGAGCTTACAAAACTTTGTCTGTGAAGAAAAAAGTAAAGTCAACAAAGTTCACAACAAATCTTCATTGAATCAGAGGTGGAATAAATATAGTATTTTGCTTCAGGTACTGCACAACAGCCGTGGCCTATTAGTAGTTGGCGCCCGCAGCCTGCAGGTCCAGATTCCAATGCTCTGAAGACTTCTCCCCTATGCAGCCTGCTCCTGATCTCATTCCACAGGTGGACACAGCCCAATGATGTCACTGAAAGACCAGTGCTCCCTTAAAGTATGGGGTCATAAGATCTTTCTGGCAACTGACTATTGCTGAATAGGACCAAAAAGCTATCTACATTTATTCCTGCACATATGTTTCCTTGTCAGGCTGCAAAAACATTGTGCAGTTTATCTTCAATACTAGACATTGGTTAGGCTACTGATAGGTTTTTGAAGTTTTTGAGAGACATACCCATGTAAGGAAACATATCATGCTGATACAAGGTGAAAGCAGACAGTGAAGGGTTAAACATCCAAGGTTTGTGAATAGAAATTTTTTTTTTTTGCTATATGGCTCTCTAATTTTGTTTGGTCTACAACAAAATGGAGGCTCAAGTCCACTGTCTTCTCCTTGGCAGCTTATCAAAGTGTAAAAATGCTGTGTTTTTTTGTGGAAAACAGAGACGATGGAATAAAAGAGGAAATGAATGTTGTCTGAATCTCTTGAAAAGCAATAATTAGTGAAAATGAAAGAGAAGCATACAAACAGAAGGATCCTGAGGTGGTGTGATTGTCTGTCTGCACGTATGACTGTGTGTGTGTGTTGGAATACATGAGAGGACTGTCCACCCATCGGAAGAGACAGAATATATCACAGGGAGATGACACCTCATACCACATTCCCTCTATGGGATGCCAAGTGTGATATGAGACAGATTTATTTTTGATGCAAAAAAGGGAAAGTTGCAACTCAGATGTTTCCAATGAAATACAGGCAACAATTATTGACCAGGTGAGATGGCCTGACAGTCAGAGAAGTTAGGCAGTGGGTGCAACCAAACCTCAACAAAGCTATGTTGGCATCAACTGTGAGCACCTTCAGGAATGACAATAGGTAAGCAATATAACATTTCCTCAATATATTACAATACTGTAAATCTGTTTAACCTGCTTATCAGTATCTTACTCTTGTCATTAATAGAATTGGATGACAATCCTATGCAGGTGGCTGGGAAAGGTTTTCACTGCTGAGCAAGAAAGTTATCTGTTTGGAGGAAATACAAATCCCTAACTACAAGACAATGACACTTTTCAGAGTGGGAATACTGTAAGTATTGCCACCATCAACCATGTATATATGAGTGGATGATGTGGGCTTCATTCTGGCCAAAAATGAAAAAACATGAGAGAAATGGTATCTGTCAATGAACATAATTCACATTCCACCATTGGCTCTTACAATGCTGCATGCCTATTAGTACTTTTGAATGTCATGTGCAGTGGACTTTATCCACTTTGAAGAGAGGGAAGGGCCAGTAGATTCTTCCCATGCTATATTATAGGATAAGATGTGATGCTGATGAAAATATCCATCCTGACAGAAACGAATGGATGAATGGTCTTTGAAATTATAACTGAGTTTTTTTTTCTTTCTTTCTCTGGAGCATGCTGCTGTATTTATGACTTTCTGGGTATTTTGGATTGACTTATGTTTATAACATTACTTTAGATTTCTTTCATGTAAAGTACATATACATTTCTTTAGGAAATGTGTTCATAAATACCTTGTTATGATGCAGTGACGTGATTCTGACTGCTTTTTAAAGCAGAGTCAACATAAATTTGATTACTGTATCAGTCATATCATAATCAATTGCACCAAGAGAGAAAGAGAAAACTAGCCTGACACATGACATATTGATGGTTATAGTATGTCTTGTGCCTGTATGAAGTTGTTCATTGAGTACAAAATTATTCCTACATAGCATTTGATTCTGTACTGATAAACCTGTTTAATTTTGTGACATTTTGGAGTCTTAGAGCAATTTGGAATTAATTTTTTGCAAAATGTGATAAAGTTCTGAGGGTTTTTTTTAGAAACTGAATAATGTTTCAAGAAATGTGTGTGAGAGCAACTGAGGAAAAGCTCTGAAATTCATGTCACATTCGGTATCCCGTGCTCACCAATTGCACCACCATTGTGGCCAACATCTCATTGCATCATTCAGATTATTTGTCCTCATCACGTTAATTCAGTTTTAACTTAAACAAATAAAGTCCAGTCAGAGGATTGCTGTGGAGAACTCCTTCCAAAAGCACATACACACACATACACACTATGCAAGACTGAAGGAGGATCTCTTTCCCTTCTTTTTGTCTGGCGATCAGGCCCCACCCCCTCTTGTCTGAGGGGGCTATGTCTCTTCCACTTGACCTGACTGCCCTGAGCTGAATGCTGCAGACACACTAGTGGATGTGTAACTGAGGGCATCTCCTGGACCCTGCGCCTGCTACAGCAGGAGCGAGGCTCAGCTATCTGCCCTGTCTGGAATCCGCACCTGTGCAGGATCCGAGTTGAGGCAGGGGCTGCAGACACATTAGGTAACTGGAGAGCCGCTCTGTTACCTCTCTCTGGAGCTCTTGGACATGGAGCCTGTGTTGGTGGGTGAGACCCTTCCCGGGAGGGCACAGATCTCCCGTTCTGGAAGCTGTGGGGAATTCTACCCGACTAATGTAAGTACCACCCCGTGGGCAAATCTCTTCTGTTCCCATTTAAAAGTGTAGAAATGATCCAGAGGAAATGAGTGTTTGAGATGTGCTGGTTTGACTTCACCAATTAAGTAGCCTGTTGATTCATGTCTCACCAAAATCTTCCTGTAATCTTCTACGTATTGTGCTATTTTTATGGTCATTAGCTAATGGCATTCTGATTTCTCTTCATACTGCCTTTCCCTGGACAGCACCTCTAAAGGCTGTCTACTGTTGAAAGTTGATTCCTTCTCTGGTGAAGTGGTGTGGAAGTTTATATCAAGTATTAGATGAGCTTCAGCGGGAGCTGTACGCTGAGGGCCAGTGTTAGATGAATTGTGGTGAGTGTAGGATAATTCTAGGCTGTGAACTCTGTGAGGGTATGAAATGAGGGTGTACATATGATAATATACATGTGGCATATGTATGAGGAAACCCTTAATGTGAACTGAGGTATATTAAAACAGTAACTCTGAACAGAGGTGGTTTTAATTTAACTTTCCAATGGGCGCCACCTGTTGTATGTACTGCTCTGAATCTGTGCTGAGTTACATTAGAAATGATGTTGTTTACCTGGAGGAACTCCTCGTTTGCTTCGGATTTTGCGAATGAGGGAAGATGCTATTGAATGAATGTGTGTTTGATCTTTTTGTATCTTTAGAGCTCCACTCTGTCTGATAATAGTTTCTCCCTCTTGGAGGGGTGTAGTAAGGGGGCCACTTTGAGAAGCATGCTGAGGGGGCCCTGGGTCAGAGGAAAATGAACCTGTCTTTCAGTGGAAGACCCTGTAATTAGACCCATCCAAAAAGTGCAGGGGATATGATTACTGCTCATAAGTCTCTGTGAACTGTGTGTATGTGTGTGTGTGTGTGTGTTGGGGGGGGCACATGCACATGGATATGGCTATACTGTTCACATGTGTGCACACATGCACCCACCCACTCACACACACACACACACACACACACACACACACACACACACACACACACATACCAGATAGCATGAAAACCATTTAACCAGGATCTTGCTGGTAAAGGGCCAAGGCAGTTCAAATCTGTCACATGACAGCACCAGCAGAACACCAGCAGACCCTAGGTGTGGCTGAGCTGCCTGTCACCACACTCTGATCACATGGCGAAGCCCTGCCCTGAGGGCAGCCCTGATCGAGTGAGAGACACAGGAGCATAAGCAGAGAAACGCAGGGCTGGACAGGAAGAGGGAGGGAGGAAGACCCAGTCTGCACCTTGCAGTGGAGGTCACCTGCTACTGAGGGGCTACTCCTCACAGGGGAAGCCCTCAAAGGGTACCACCAGGCTGGACCCTGCTCACCGCCTGGACAGCCCTTAGGTCCCTCATGCAAAAACGGTCTGTGTGCAACACATTTTTTCTCATTTGACTGAGGCACAGGAAATACAGAACTGTAAAGTCTTATAATAATTTAATGAGAAGAATTACAGTCAAAAGCAACAAGTAGCAAAAAGCACAGTGAAAAATTGTTAGAATTTAGCTTCTAGATTTCTGCTGATTTCAGCCAAAGTTGTCGGTTATATGTTACGTTAAACACACACATCATTGAATATGGTGCAGCTCACAGCATATCTTGCCATTGAATAAAGTGGATTTATAGACTTAGAAGCTCTCTTGATTGGGACCCTAAAGGATGGATCACATTTTATTGATTAATATAATGTCTAATCAAGTTTATTTTATGAACACTGAACACACATCACAGAAGATTTTTTTTCCACTCAATGTGGCAATTTGCCAGACCTACAGGCAGTGCATTTATGACAACGGTAAGACTTTTGAGCCTCTTTCATTGTTGGCCTTCTCTAGGTCATGGACCCTTCAGCTGTCACGTGTCTGTGGAACTGCAAAACCTGAAAGCCCAATAAGGTATTAGCCTTTGGGGCAAACAGTTGCCAGCCCGTTCCTCGGGACAGAACGTTACTTTGTTAGGTGCGTAATTAAATCACAGAGGCTTGGTTTGGTCAGTCAGGAGAGTGTGTTATAATGGACACTGGCGGTGAGATGGTGTGGGTGGAGTGTCAGTGAGATCGAACCTGACAGCTCTTGGACAGGAGCCTGGAGCTCCCCCTGGTGCCCTTGGCGCACTCAGCCCAAACACAGCCCGATCCCCTAATTAGAGCAAGGAGAAGCAGAATCCCCTGGGTGCAGGATGAGGTGCGCGAGTCAGATGCTTAAGGTGAGGGGCAAAGTTTGGATTACAGGTCGAATTACATTTTCACTGCAGCAGAGGCACAGGTTAAAGTAATGTTGTGAGAATATTATTTTTGGCTGGGAAGACTCGCTAATTTAGGGGCATGGGCGGAGCCAAGTTTTGGTGTGACGGTGGCATGGACAAATCACAGTCAAGGGAACTAAAATTCACCAATCAGTCTTCAAGCATTAGGGTTTTTTTTTTTACCATGTTGAAAGTAGTGTATAGGTTGTCTTAAATGATCATGATCAAGGAATTTAATCTTGTTTCATCATCATTTCATCATTATATAAGTTATGACCACAAAAACATTTTTATGAGGTCCCTGAGGTATGCTTCAGATTTCTCCTGCATGGATGTGTGAGTGGATGATGTGTTGAGCCAAGAAAATGGCAGAAAGCATGTTTTTTTTATTGAACTAACTCACTTAATTCAATTATGAATGTATTGAGTACAGTCATCTCCAGGAACAGGAGAATATAGTGTTTGGGGGGTACTCACCAGTGATCCACAGTCCACAACAGTTTGTGTGATTCAGACTGGTGTTAGCATGGGGCTGTCAGCACCTTTTGTCACTTTTGTTTTGATATTTTGGGTGGCAGGCACCAAAAAACAAAAATAAAAGCAAAACAAAAAGGATAGAGATAGCTATCAGGCTCACTTACCAGCTTGCCAGCTCTCCGTTCATTTCACAGGGATTTAGAGAGACTTCAATCCCCTATAAATGAGCAGCAGGTTACAAAATGAATTTTTGCAAAGAATACCTCAGGTGGGCCACTTGGCACACATTTATTTAAAAAAAATCTTACAAATGGTATTTATGAAAATGAATAATGAATCTAGTTGCCAAAAAAATACAAATATGAGCTAAAAACCCCAAAACAAAACAGCTCAAATAGTCAGGAATGCTTTTCCAACACAAGGCCATATTGACCCCAGGCTAGATTCTTTACCAGTTTTAACCTCATCCTCAGGTGACTGCCATGAGCTGTACCCTGACGACATCACAGTGTAAAAAAAAGAACTGAACTGTGGTGAGGGTATTATGATAGGTGATTGAGAGACCATGAAACCAGTTCTTAATAGAGCCCAGAACATAGTGCAGCTCGAATAGCCCTCATTTTAACGTAAGCCACCATCCCATTCGTGGCTTTTGCAAAGAACCCTCCGCACCACTGCTGTCAGAGCCTATTTGCTCAGCTGACACACGTATCCAGAGATAATACCCCTTTTCTACAATTTCACTGTGACGACTTGCCTCCAATCCACCACAAATGTGCAGCATCCTGCTGGGTGTAACACACATATTACTCATGGAGGACTACAGGAGAGACTGGGGTGACACCAAGGGTGCAACAGCACTACACCCCACCTGGAATTTGACTCAGTTCCCCCTGACCTGGATGCCCTTTCCCCCACCCCACACTGATCTCTGACTCCGGACTCCAGCGTTCTTCCCCCTGCTCCACACTGCTGCTCCCACGCCACAGCTCCTCTCCCTGCCTCCCTCAGCCCGGCCAGCGGAGAGGAGTAAAGTAAACAGCGCTGACAGAACACACACTCTTATCCGACACGGAGATAAATCACAAAACAGGATCTGCCGGACAGACAGAATAGCCCATTTATTAGTGTCACTCTGTTCCTCCTGGAATTTTTTGCGGAGATCCTGGAAGCATTATTGCGATCTCAGATTGCTGCATTTCGCTGTTTTTAAACCACAATCTCATGTCCACTGTGGCTTTGTTCTGGTGGTATTGAAGTGATGGGAAGTTTGTTTGATAGCTTTTACTCACTCATTACACATCTATCCCCAGGATACAGTCTTTCAACCATGTAGAAGGACATACTCACAATCAATGCTGATTATCTGTATGCACTCACATATGAGGTGCCGTTCTGTCATAAGTTCAAAATCTTAAGCCTGACTGCAGGAATGCACATATGCACATGTAACGCAGCCTATGTTCATGTTATTTATTATCCATGAACACCTGGCTACACAGTACCTACTGCAAGCAAATCCCTCAAAAATGTTATTAGATGTGTATACTTTCATATGATAAATGCATAACAGATAAATGTAAATATAATGCTTATGGATAGATACACGATTATATTCTTACTTGAGATTATCCCATAAACTCTATGCTACAATGAGTACTTACATAAAACACACAGTTTAGACTATACAGACTATACACAGGTACACAGGTACATGAACACTACAATGTGAAGTTTCACCATTTAAATTTGTCTTACGGGAAATAGTTAGAGATTGTAAGTGGATAAAGGTTTGATAGGGTTGGCCAGAAAGTCACTGCAGCTGTGTGCGAGGGGACTCTCCAGTCTATTTCCAGAGCTTTACACATTAAAGTTTTACACATTCCTTTTTATTACAGCTGGACATTTATGGAACCAACTCTGGTGAAGCATCTTGCCAAGGGGTACAAGAACAGAATCTCACCTAACCCCCCACTCACTCCCCCAACACACACACACACACACACACACACACACACACACACACACACACACACACATACACACACACACACACACACACACACACACACAGCTGATGCCACTGTCTGCTACTGCTCTACAGCTCTGAGTCTGTGTGCTCTGTCAGTGTCTGTGTTTCATCTGTTCCTGTGACCTCTCTGACACCTTGCCCCTGTCTCTCCGGTGGGCAGACTTGCAAGGATTCAGCCTGGGTTAGCAAAGATGGCTCTGCAACATCTGTGTAGGGGTCTGCTCAGCCCTGGTTCTGAAGTTCTGTAATACAGAGACTTTTCAAGTTCGCTTTAAACCCACTGACACTGTCAAAACACGGGAGGGAAATTCATTTGGTTCAAAGACTGTGGTGATTCAGTTAAAACAGATGGTTATAGTAAATGTGTGGGAAGAAGGACTTGCTGATACTGTGGTCCTCTAGGAACAGGGATGAGGTGGCTGAAGTCTGTCTAATGAATGATGTCATCCACACAGGAGCCAACTGATATTAGCCAGACTCCTGAACATCCTTAGCCAATTCTCCTCCCCAATGTTCTCTAACTTGTGGAGACAGACACAGACACCCCGACTGAGAGCTCTCTGACTGACCCCAGCTTTTTTCTTTTTACCTTTTTGGTCACTTTCTTGAATATTTGATACAGGTATAAGTCATGCATTTATAAATGTTTGTTAATGACTAATTCATCTATTTATTTATTCAACAAATACTTATTCAGTGACTTATTACTTATTCTTATTCAGTGCAACTTATAAATCTGCTCATTTATGTATTGCTACTTATATTTATGAATTTATTTATTGAAGTCAAAGACATTCATAAGCAGCACAGACAAGGCAGAGGAGCATGTTTTACAAGAAAACATACATACGTTTATTCACCACAGGAGCATCTTTACTTCAAACATGAAAAACAAATATCTCACTCTGTCAGTGCTCCGCCCCCCTGGCTGTGTGTTTGTGTTCTTCCCCTGTCCATGTGCTTTTGTTTTTCCTTGTGTTCCGGCCCTGCCCCGCCTCCGCCCTGTCTCCTCCACCTGATCATCTTCGCCCGCCTGCCTGCACACCTGCTTCCCATCACCTCATCAGCCCTACCCTATATTTACCCTGCTTTTCTCTGTCTTGTTGCCAGTTCTCTCAGTATCCTGTTTCGTCCTTGCCTTCTGTTACTCGGTTTTTCCACGGTCTTCTGTCTCCCGCCCAGAGTCTCTGTGTTTGCCCGCTGTTCTGTCACGTGAGTTCTGTTAGTCTGTTTTCTGTTTCATCCTGTCTTTGTGTATCCCTGTTTGTGCGAGTCTGCTCCCGCCTGCTGTTCTGCCTCCGCTCCCTGTTGCCGGCCTGCCCGGTTCTGCCCCTGTCCAGACCCTGTTTCCCGCCTGCTCAGCCCCGGTCCAGCCTGCAGTTGCCCGTGGTTCTGCCCCAGCTCCCTGGAGACTTCACTCCCGCTTCTCGGCCCTGCTCCGACCTGCCTGCCCAGTTTGTGACCCTGCCTGGCCTTCGGATCTCGTCTCTGCCTGCCGCCTCTGTTTTGGTTGCCGCTGCCTGCCTGCCCCGTTGCCGACCCTCGCCTGTCCAGACCACGTGCTTGCTCTGTTTGTTTTTGGACTGACTTCCCTGGTTTTGACCCTGCCTGTCTTTTACCCTGTCCTCGTCTGCTCCTGTTTTGGGGCTCTAATAAAGCCACTCTGCCACTCACCTCCGGGTCTGCGTGTGAGTCCTCACCCCGCATCCCTGACACACTCACAACTGACTCGGGCATCAGCTATGAGAGGAAAAGGAGCTGAAAACAGTGGAGGACATGAGAGAAGAGGATAAACCCAAAGGGAGAGCAATAATGTCGAAAACACACTGTGACCCCAGATGGACTCCTACTGTGGACCGCAGATGGAGGTTCAGACTACCTCCGTGCGCCAGAGCTGTGCTTTACCCAACTGTGTTAGCTGCCTCGTGTGACCTCACAGTTTCACTCTCTGCTCCTCCATGTGCAGACCGTAGACAGAAAAGCACAGGTGGGGGGCCTGCTATGTCTGCATTGGCTAATGATACTCATGCTCAAGTCCATTCAGCCTTGAGCTGAATAACGATTAAGGAGAGAGTGGTAAGATAACATGTCAACTCCCCCACCCTGTCTGCTCCATCACATCAGAGCAACACGAGTGATTACACGAGGAAGTGCTGTTTTAGGGAGGAAAAAGAAAATCTACATATTTTGATTCAGTCCATTTCTAAACCTCATCACAGAGCCATGGGATTGCATACACTCTCACAAAGCATCACTTGTATTCACCTGATTTTTTTCACTGTAGTACTTCACATAACTAAACTGAAAGTGACGCTGTCAATTAACCAGCCAAAGGACCTTCTCCTTGTGTTACTCTAGGCTTCTTGTTACTGTGACGACATTAAGTCCCATGATGTCACAACTCCCACAGCCCCAGCTGAATGGCATTCAGTGCTGATTGGGGGGGTGGGGTGTGGAGTGGGGTCACATGTGCAGCGTCTCTGACATCATCAAAGCGGCAGCACATGGGTCAGTCCCACAAGGGGACCTCACTGGCACGCTCCTTGTGTAGCAGCCCATATGAAAGCACTGCCTGGAATAATAACTTGCTTACCACTGAACTTTAAAGGCATTTTTCAATCCATCCCCCAGATGATCACCTTCTCTTTTTTAATTCAGGTGAACAGGTTTGATCAGCTTTTTCCCACTATGATTTTTTTGGCCATAGTGAGTGAGGAAAGTAGTTTAATGTATCACACAAAAGCTGGCTCCTCCTGCAGCTTGCGTGTCCAAGCCTTTGCACTAGCAGATTGGACATAGAAAAGACAAATTTTTATTGGATCACTACAGCCACCACCTTCAGCAACAACCTGATTTTTTGAAGAGATCTACAATCCAAGTACAATCCTAACTGCAGCCTTGCTTACCAGGTATGAATCAAACCATGATCTAAATTGGAAAAACGTACGTACAAATGCCAAGCAATTGTAAGCAATGGCTATTTCACCTGCTCATTTAATTAAGAGCATGATACTTCAGACAAAAGCATAACAAGCGATGCTTCTCCCTACTGTCTGTTCATTTTTTTCCAAAATGTGTGTATGGTTGTCACCAGGCATATATAAATTTATATGAATAATGCATGGTGACAAATGGCTGGTAAGTGCGGCTAAGTCCTACTTCCACTTAAATGGCAGTTGTCTGGTGTGATTGCTGTTCTCTCATAGTTGGTAACACACTTCATTTAGCCAGAGTCATGTACAGCATGCATTATTTAAACAGCAACTTCTTCCCTCTCCCCGGCAATGGTGCTACTCACATCCTTCAGCATAAAGAGTTATGGGAGGTAAGCACAAAAAGTCTGCAAAATGTACGTGCATATAGGCATGTGGACAGGATAGGTGGGGGGTAGACCTCAGCTCCTACACATGCATGTCTATTGTATTACAACACCTCCTGAACTGGTGACTCTTGAACTTTCACTACTCTATCTGTGATTGTGCGAGTGGGGAAATTTATGAAACACTACACTTCACACACCCTTAATAACATTAACATGTGCGTCTTAAATATCTTTAAAATAGTACGACAAGTCTGAATGGAAAGATTATACCATTCAGTGTGGGGAGTGTGCTTCGAGAGCCTCTTAAGAAACAATAATGATGAGAACTGGCCATTCAGCCCATCTCAGCTTTGCTGATAATCTACACTGAAGCTTTTAGTTTTGAAAGATTTTGAAAGATCCCAGCGTCTAGGACTCTGCTTTGTATTCCATGCTTTTATAATATTCTGTGTAATGAAATGTTTTCTACTGTCAGAGTCATATTTAGTTTGAATACATTTTCACCAGTTCCCAGTTGGTTGGTTCTGTTCCCAGAATTTTGTTCCAAACAGCTTCTGCAGGGCATTTTATTAATCCCTTTTGAAATTCATAAATCCAATTCAACCTCGGCCTTCTTTTACTCAGACTAAAACCCCTTCCTTTGGTGAGCAAATGTCTCTGATTCTCTCAGGTTTACAGCCCCTGTATCTGCATTTTGAATGCAAATAAAGGCACAATTAATCACTATGGATACAGGCAAATGTGCGCTGATGTCATCTGTACAAGATCCAGGATACTTTCAGGTCTAGCAATCAGTTCTTTCCCTATAGGCTTTGATATATCTCATGGGTGAGCGAAATTAATTTGATTTCACCTTTTCAAAGTGAAGCTTTTGCTGCCATACCTATTGAATTATAATAAATCCATAATTCCTATTTGATATAATTTCTCAATGTAGACAACCAGCTCAATGAAGGCAGATTGAATACTATAAAATTAATTCCACATTACCTTTCTGGCTCACATTACCTTGCCATTAGATTCACAGCATAGTGTCTGACTGTGGGTCAGTATAGACAAGCCAATGCCATCCACTTACTGATGTTATCAGGCATACTGGTTGGCTTAATGGGCCAATATCGACAGGCTAAGGTTGGTTTAAATTTTGCTTGCCAAAAAGGTGGCATTCCAATAGTTGACTGACACTTGCTGTCTCTATGTTTGCCATTTTCATCAAGCTTCAGTTATAGACAGTGGATTTAAAACATGCATGCACACACGCACAGACACACACACACGCCAATTCATTTTAGTAAATCAGTAGGTTTGATATATCAAGCACAGATTGACCAAATCTGTGTG
Organism: Megalops atlanticus; assembly: GCA_019176425.1. NCBI lineage: Eukaryota > Metazoa > Chordata > Actinopteri > Elopiformes > Megalopidae > Megalops > Megalops atlanticus. The sequence continues at coordinate 20,680,089 of CM032886.1, forward strand.
ACAATTTAGGCAAACATAATTGCGGTTTCCTCTAGTATTTCAAACATTATTTAAACAGAAGCACATTTTTTACAATATTCATTTTCCTAACAATACAATTCAACAGCACAAGCATGCAATCCACAGGGAAAGGAAAGAAGTCTGAGACAGAGCGGAGATTATGAAAGCCACTTGGCAAGATGAACCATGATTTGTGGACACACCCACACACATTTTTGTACATTCAGACGTGCTATTTATGGGTATATAGGAAAACAGTAATTTCATACGTAACTAAACAGGCACACAGGCACACACAAAAGGAAAATATGGTGAAAACATGATTGCTGTACTGTACAGAAACAATTGCTCTGTACTCTGGTGACAGTTTTTTGTGGGTCAAAAGGAAAGAGGTACTGCAATGTGTCCCCACTGACACATAACAATCTCACACTACATTTATGCAATATTATATTGTTGTGATCTTATGGCAACGTTGTGCCTAATGTGTTTGCTCTGAAAGTATCTGCGTGGATCCCATTGCATCCCATTGCAGGCTTGTTTCTGTCCAGGCTAACCAGATTACAAGAAGTACGACAGCTGTCATTAAGATACCATTTAGCATAATCATCCATCTTACTCACCTTCCGTATGACAGTTAAGTCCTCACAGCGTCTTCTGTCATTTCCACTCGCTTTCATAACGTCCGAAGACTGTTTATTTTGATGATATAACTCTAGGAATTACCGATCCAACTTCGAAGTCTAGCATCAACAATTTAATATTAATAGCAGAATGACGCGCTGTCATTAATGATGCCAGGCGATGAAATCCCATATTTTTTACATGATACTGTAGGCATTTCATACAAAATCTAAAGAAAAGTGTTTTGTGTTATACATAGTAGTCTACACAGCGCATATATAATCAATAGCTGTAGAAGATATGTAAAAGTAAAAATCGGTTGTAATATTTATTAAACGCAATGTATCCGAATGCAAATGTACTAATGAGAACACATTTTAAGCATCAATAGCTATTTTTTCCAAATGAAAAGAAGAATTTGATCATACTTCATACTTTTCTGGCTGAAAACGCACTTCACACTGAAAACGCATTTGAAGTAGATAATAGTTGCCCAGTGGCGTTTTCATTTTTTATCCACATCACTGGCCTATTTCAAAGTATTAGCTCTATTTTGTTTTTCATTGCTTAGTGAAAAACCGAATGGGAGAGCATTTGTGCAATGTGGACTTTTTTTAGAAGTGAAAAAGTGAATTTGCTTGAAAGAAATTCAGAGCGACATAGTTAACTCATAGTGGAAATAAAGGTAAAATCCATTCCCCAAGTGTGGATACATAACGGTAATTTATGTTTGCTCTGGGCCATTTTGGGCATTTCTCTTTCTAACCTGCACATCGTATATTTCTAATGATGGTTTCCCGACAGTTCTCTTAAATTCTACCTGACGAGGGCGTCACTAAACTCATGCGCATTCTGCAAATCGCGGAGGCGAAAGCTCAGCAGCAGCGAGGAACGAAGCGACGCAGTCAGTCGTAATCCAGTGCGAGCAAAGAACAGGGTGCGGAAAGCAGCCAACATCTGATCTCTCTTATCTACACATTGTGACTGAGAATTACTTTTATGGACTGCGATAACAGTTGCGTGTGGGATAACGCCCGTGCAAAATGCCGCGAATAGATGAAGGACTCGGAGAATCCAAGGTTTTTGTTGAATTTGTAAAATCCATCATTTGACAAATTCGGATTGTTATGGGGGAAAGAGCGCATTGAGACTTACCTTCTCTGGGATATATCAGCCTTGATGGAAACCATGTCACCCCAGCAGGAAAGTACTGGCCAGAGTCGGTCTGCCTCTTTGACTGGAGAGACGAAGATCTGCACTCTACCTGAGAACAAAAAGGTATCCTGAAAAGTTTATCTCCTGGGTGTGTGTTGTCATTTGAAGCGTGAATCTAATATGTGCTTGCTTGATGGATAGCAACACATGCGCACGTGAGTTCAAATCCGTCTTGGAAGTAATGATAATAAAACACTCCGATTAGGATTTTAACATTGTGATGTTTGCAATATTTCACTCGTTGTTTTCGCTGTAATCATACAGCAAATGAATAAATCATTCAATATCTTGTAATGTTAACACTATTATAAACAGACACGTCAGTGTCAAACAGACCCACAGTGCATGTAGCCTATTCTTAAATCGATAGCCAAAATAATTCACGATAAGGGGCCATTTAATGAACTGTAGTGGTGTCGCGTGCGGTCTAATTTTGTTGGACTTTGAACAGTAAGGTGAGGTTTCTGGAGATGGCCACATCCTCACAGCTTGCTATTTATTTGTCCTGTTGTCATTAAAGTGCTTGTGTACTATAAGCAAAAGATGATCATGCTTTCCCTAAGAACTGTGGTCGCTACGAGAGAATTTTGTATATTTGGGGGTGGTTCCGATGGAAATATCCCGGATTCCGTTACACGGAATCATATTCATAAACGTTAAGGTAACAACGGGTGGTTCCAAGCGCTACAATGCTAAAACTAGGAGTAATGCTTTGCTCATACTATTGCTTTATCTCTGGCTTAAATTGTTTTAAACAAAATACCATGTGCAGAGCAACTTTTTACGTTGAATTAACAAGAAGTCAGAGACATAGGAAAGTGAATGTAGAGAGGTGTTGCAGAGATGGACTTTCTTGTACGGGGGAACTTTCGTTACTCCAGTGAAACAGGGTGGGAATACTGTGCTGCGGTTTGAAAGGCACAATCATTCATGAGAACACCCAAAGAGAGCAGGATGAGGTCCTCTGTGGCACTCTGTGTTCAGACTCCTGACTGCATCAGATCCCTTTCTGTGTGTACCCTGGAGCAGCTGCAGAGCCTCTCCCGTCACAGTGCCGGTCTCACTGCAGAAAATGGATTAGAATCGCAGTGAATTTGTCAGCATTGAGAGGCAGAACATTTTGTGCACGGAGGAATTGGAGCAAACGCTGGACGCACACTTTCAGAGGGACACAGTGTTGCGTTTGAGGGTGCTTTCTGTCTGGCCAGAGAGAATGTTGTGCCATTTGACCTGCCTCCTGTACAAGTGGAGAGCTGGAAAGCTGAATGAGAATGAGAATGAGAATGAGACAAGGGGGCTGTTCTTACCTGTGAATGGTGGCGATGTGGCAGAGGCTAAAAGTGCCATGTGAGGAGAGGCATTCCTTTTTTAACAAGTGGGGCTGAGCTTTACATGCAAAGAATAATCCTTTTTTGGAACATCATATACTTAACTGTGCAGGTCCATGCAGGTGAAGGTAGCTTCATATTGGACCTAGGTGTGACAATGATTTAGCAGAGGACCTGTTTGAGAGTCTGTTTGAGGCTGAGATCTAGCACATCAGGCAACATTATGAGAACCATAGAGTTTTTATTTATTTTGATTGGGAGAGTGGAGGGTGGAGTCGGAACTCTGCTAGAGACACATCTTGCAGTTGAAAGATGTGCGAGAGCTGTGGGCTCCATTTTTTGCCAAGGTGCTGGGGCAAAATGGCACATAAAAGCAGAACAGAACTTGTAAAAAAAATCTTTCATATGCTGCAACAGCAACACTTCGCTAGCTCAGTATTTAGACCCCCTGAAGTCTGACCCCAAGCTGAACATCTGTCACTGCTTAAATCAGCACCCCCACTGATGCAAATCTGGATAGTTAAGGAGCACTGCACTGACAGAGCCAGGGAAATGGCATCCATGATAGCTGGATCTGCATGTGTAATAAGCAAACAGATGATATGTGTACATATAGTCATGTATTCTTATACAATTAGAATACTCATAATACATCCCAAAAGCAACGTTTTTGCATGACGCCCCTGTACTATATGCTGAAAGTGCTGGGTCTCCTCTGCTGTTAGATGTTGCAATAGAACAGTGCTCTTCATGTCTTGTGGTGTGAAGTTGCTATTGCAGCCTCTATTGATGAGGTCAGTGGAAAAGGCAGTGATGGAACTCACAAGATTCCATGTCCTGGTTATCAGCCTGGATGCCAATGTGCTGATTTAATGGGTCGACAGAATTGTGGCTATAGAATTGACACTACTGACACACTCAAGTGTATATGCCCAGGTCTGAACACCAGCGGGTCACTTTACAGTAAGTGATGCTGTCTATGACTTTATGTTAATGACTCTTGGGAGTCATCCTGCTTGGGATGTCATTACAAACAGAGCATGTAAGAATATGCGGTGCATATAATGTTCCTTCAAATTTAGCACACAGCAGTGTTCACGTTTTGGGCATTAATCTCTCTGGATTGTCATTGACAGACAGTTTTTTCGAGACTTTAAAAAAAGAATGCTTTGGGTAAATGGCCATTAGAATGATGCACCATCTTTTAGCTGCTCAGATTTAGAAAATAATTATCTACTAATCAAGAGTCACTCAGCTGGGCAGCTGTTTTGAGTACATAACCATTTAACGGTTTGCATGTCTTTAATGCGTCGTTAATGCATAAAGGCTTTTCTCTCCTGTTTCAGTGTCTCATACAGTTTGTGAATGTAGGCTCTGACTTAAGTTCAGAATTGTTTATGTCTTGGGCTCATGTTGTGGAACGCTGTGTGCTTCCTGGTGGATGTTTGAGGAGTCCTCCTCCCAGACTCTTCTTTGATGGTTGCCCAGGGAAGGCAGAGAGGGTAGAGACCAATTTTAAAGCACAGCCCTGAGGGTCTGCTCCCCAGGGGCGGGGCTGCTGTGGTTCTGAAGAGCAGAGGAATGAATGATAAGGAAAAGCAGCCCGTATCAGCCCTGAATCAAGATAGGTCTCTCCGAGCCGAATTTGTGTTATTTTCTCTTTCAGCTCCTCTGATAGCTCCCAGTGATAGGGAAATATAAAAGCGCCCACATGAAGAATCACAATTGTAGTGGCTTTAATGGGGAAATCAAACAGATTTATAAGACTTTCGTTCTTTCTGTCTGAAAGGAATGCCCCCTCCTCTTTTTGATTTTGTCTTCATGACATAAGAATAAGCCTATCCAGAACAGCTGTATGCACTCTCTCTCTCTCACACACACACGTACACTAACACACACACATACTGTGTGTGTGTGTGTGTATGTATAACATGATCATAAATACATAAATATATACAATATACATGTTCTAATCACAAATTAAAGCATAACCTTACCATAAAAAATCCAAGAGCTTCCAGTTTTTATAATGAGTTCCCACAGCTGGGTCCGCTCTAACACCGATACATATTCCTACAGCTATTGTAGTATGTGAAACTGACAAAGGTCCTAAGAAATAATGTGACAAGTAATCAGTTACAAAGACATCTCATATGCCTGTGTATAACACTATGTTTGTTATGGTTGTTTACATCTAGGAATGTTGCAAGCATGTACTTTTTTAGTAGGCAAGTATTTCATGACACATTTTGTGAAGTGCACAACTGCTCACATTATGTAGCTTTGCACCCCTTAAATCCTGTAAATGAGTAATATATTTATATAAAATTTATGGAACAAATATTGAGCTTTGCATTTAAAAATGACATATCTCTCTGTCTGTCTGTCTGTCTGTCTGTCTGTCTGTCTGTCCTCTGCTTCTGTCGCTCAGAAGATGAAGAGTCTGACGCAGCGGCGGCAGTCTGCTCCCTCCCTGGTCATCAGTAAAGCGCTAACAAAATCGAGGACTCTCTCAAGGTACGGTCCGCAATGAAACATCATTGTTTATCGGTGTCAGTGAGTTAGACGCTAACATGTTTAAAGTGGGCAAATCAAATGTCACTGTGTTTTAATCCCACAATGCAGGTTTGAGTTCCTCTGGAAATTTGTTAATCACCTGCATAAAAAGGAATGCTTTTTAAACATAAATATTCATTACTGCATTTTTATTTACATTTCAGGCAACATCTATACTGTAGCAGGTGTTTTACAGCCTCAACTAGCACACAAGAGACACGTACCTTACTACTCATGCCTTACTACTGCACAGTGTGCAATTCAACACTAGTAAGATCTACATGGTCCCTTATCCAGAGGGAGCAAGATGAGGTGACAGTGACAGTGAAGGAATTCTTGAAGGAGGAAGAGCTGGTTTTGTGCCCTTATCACTTCTGACCTTTGTTAATTGTAAAGAAGAGTCAAGGGTCACTGGACAAGGCGTTTTCAGAGGTCATCACCCCTTTCATTGCCAGTAATGACTGGGACAGTCATGTCAACCTTTGGGGAGGGGGGGGTCAAGGATCACTTGGTCTGGTCTATTGGGGTTCGCTGACTCTCAATCATGTCAGTGAAATCTTAAGTGCTTTAGGTGAGCAAACAACCAGCCATTTACTGTGCAATCATTTTCTTTTCTTCACTGTTGTTGGACTTCTCTCTGCCTGACTCCACCCCTCTCCATTCCTTCAGTTTTACTGCTCCTGGCAAATACATGGTGCATCAGTAAATGGGGAGACAGAGGCAGATTGTCTTTGGCTGCATCAGTGTCGAGAGGCATAAAACAGCTTTTAAGCAATCATCACGACCCATTTCTTTTGCTACGGGCTTCAGTGTTACCCCAGAGTAGTTCTCATCTCATTTCCTGATGTCCACTCTGGGATGGCATCTGTGGTTTTATTTCAGCTGTCATGTCCCTGTTTTCACTGTCAACATACCTTGGATAACATCTCCTGCTTAAATGCATTGTCCAGGTTTATTGAGTCCAGATGAATACATGATTACATGTATTTGTATCCTCAATATTTACTGAGGGAAAATAAAGTTCCACACACTTACTCATTCAGTGGATTAGGGTAATAGCTGACCTCTTTGATCTCCCGGGGAAAAGATGTTGGTCAATAGAAAGGAAAAAGCTTCCGGCCATGTTGGTTTCACTGGATCGTTGGTCACGCCTCATGTCTGACATATAAAATCAGGTGTCCATGCTTTGTCTGCAGAGAGCCCGACTTAAGTGACATTTTAATTCAGTGGTGCAGTTCCTTGGCTCAGTGGCAGATGGAAAGTTGGCACTGTGAATTATTTGGTGTTCTTTTCTGCAGCAGGCTGGTGGGTGCATCTCCTCTCTGATTTACAACCAGTGACAGTACTCAACAACATTCTGTCCCCAGGTCATCAATCACTCTACACACACAATGAGAGATACTCACTGTTATAGAGCAAAGCAGGTAGGAAATTATTAGTGGAGAGTTGCACCCTGGCTGGCTCCTGGTATAAAAATCATCATCAGAACCTTTTTTTTTAATCCAGTCCAAAGTAAAGTGGGCCTGAACTACTACAGCTCTTATAGAATTGTGCCGTGTGGGCTCGTCTGGATTCAAAGTCAATATGTTATATAACACTGAAGGATTATTTTTGTTGCTTCTGCCCCTGTTTTTTTTGTCAGGGGACCTTGTTAAACAGCTTTATTTGCTCTTCAGTTGGATTGCCTTCTAGAAAATTGAGATCCCTTTGTTGTTTGAGTGGAGGCAAGTGCGGTATTTCAGGTACAAATAAGTTGAAAGTATAAAAATGTTCAGAGTGTAGATGAGACCTATAAATGTTGTGAGGAGAACGACACAGACAGCACTTCAGTCTGGATACAGACTGGAGTTCAGAAAGCATAAACAGATAGTTGGGGGTGATAGGAGCAGCTGTATAGCATAGTGGTAAGGAGCAGGGCTCTTAGCTGAAAGGTTGCTGGTTCGATTCCCTGCTGGGGCAAGATATTTAACCCAGAATGGCCTCAGTAACTATCCAGCTGTATAAATGGGTAACATGTAAAAAAAAAAAAGTAACCTATGTAAGTCCCTCTGGATAAGAGCATCTGCTAAATGCCAGTACTGTAATGTAATGATAGTTGCAGTTTGGTCAGACTTTGGATTGGCCTAGTGAAGGGTTAAAATGCAGGTTTAGAAACTACAGCATGCTCAGAAAGAGCAAAAACAAACTGTGTATTCCAGTGTTTACCCTACAAAACTTGCAAATGATAGAGGTAAATCTCACTTACCATCTTGAGGAATGACAGCCAGCCCTGCTTAAAGATGACTGAAGAGACAGCAGACTGCAGCACAGCTGTAAATGCAGGGAACGTGGCACAGTTTTCCAAAATCTGATGTCAAGAATAAAAGGGCAAAAGAAAGAACATGGAAAATGCTGGCGTTTATTGCATCATTTACTTCACTGTTACCCAGTGGTGGTCCTAGAGACTCAGCGTGTATGCTGCTTTTCATTCCAACAGACCTAATTATTTAGATTTGTTTTAGCTGATAGTTGAATATTGGATTTTACATCTCTTGACAGCTAATCATCTGTCAGTCCTCTATGAAAGAAATGTGTTAAGAAATATGTGTGGCACCAATAAGAAGAAGCAAGGGGATTGAAAGTATATGGTACATTCAATATATATTTTTCCCCTTAAATAAAATTTAGGCAGCTTTACAGTTGAATGCCTTATCCCCTAAGTGACGTTGAATACTAATGTGTATTACCATTTTTTTAAAGGGCACAACGTGCAGAAATCCATTAAAGGAGTATCTTTTCATGTCTGTCTGATAGCGCCAATACAATCCATTTCATTAACAAAACGCTCGTGGCCAACAACTGTCAAGATACGTAGAATGCAGAACTGGATTCGGTGAACAGCTCAATCATATCTAATTGATTAAGAGCTCAAATGAAATGAAAACCAGCATTCATGTAATCAGCTCTTTTTCCTTGGCAGAGGATTTGGATTTGGGCCACTCTGTGAAATGTACTGAGGCCCAGTACACTCTGCAGCGTGCAGTTTGTAACAGAACGCCCTCTCCAAACAGTGTCGCACCGTCTCCACTTGAAGCCACGCGCTCAGTGGATAAAGTTTCGGTGGTGAGCTTTACATAGTGCATTTGGAGTACAGATGTGTACCCTGTGTCCATGTTTTGCTGTACGTTTGATTGATGCAGATTTCAAATTGCAAAAGGCAGCTACACGTGCCCGAGAGTACACTGGTAGTACAGCTGAAGCCTTTTTAGTCACATTTCACAGCATGTTTGAAATGTGAGAAATACAAGTGCTGAAATCAGCTCAACAAATCTGTGTTTTTTGTTACTGGTATTTGCACTTAAATTGTAAGTGTCTAACAGACTGTCAAAGAATGAATACATGGGTTCCTATATAGGACCCATAGGCCTATATGGGTCATTTAAGTACAGTGTGTTAATTTGCTCAGCCTTTCTCAATTTTATGTTTTGTTTGTGTAATTTTGCTTATATGTGGTATCTGCTTGCTCTGACTCTGGCAGTTTATCCCTTTTAATGAGCTGGTTATTAATTATCTGGGGAGCTGGAAGTGTGGATTATACAAATGTTTTCATTAGAAGCCTAGGAAAATATTTGTACTCCATTACGTTACATTACATTACATTATTGGCATTTAACAGACGCTCTTATCCAGAGTGACTTACATAGGTTACTTTTTTTTACTCCCTAATATCTTTGCTACATTGGTTCTCTTTACTACCCTTAATTGTGAAAGTGTGTAGTTTGAAAGGACATGGGTCACAGCTGACATGTAAAATAGATTTTCCCAGTACATAACAAACAAGCCTTCCTGAAATATTGGTATGGTATTACAATAGGTAGGTACACATGGGCAAATATTATGTATCAGTATTAGTCTATAAAATCTTTCATCAGTGTAGTCCAAGAAAGTAATCCATTTTGGATCTTTGTATATTTTATCTCAGTGCAGTGTAAAATGACTGGATTACTCCTGGTCAACCTGACTCAAAAAAGGCATTGGATACTGCTCCTACTACTACTTCTACTACTACTACTACTAAATAATAGTAATAATAAAATCGCTTCATTTATATACTGCCTTTCTTGTCACACAGTAATGTGTACTTCCATCTTGGATTATCCACAGTAAACACAATAAGTACTGACGAGATTTGTTATGCAGCGATGGCTGCCAGAATTTCTGTGGATGAGGGCTGGTTTGGAGGCCCACGATCAGCAGGGGTGCTGACCACCAAGTGTGTGAGTGTGTGTGTGTTACAGACGTGCAGTGGGGACTCAGACAGCTGCCGCTCAAGCTATCATAATGTACCGAGGAGTTTACAGCTGTGCTTTTTACTGTGACCTGAATGGATGTTTATATCTGAACACGATTAAAGACTAGACTGTGACTAGACCGCACATCTGGCTTAATGTAATTTCATCTCTAAAAAGCTGTCGTCGTGAAGGGCTTAGCTGCCCTGATTTGGGGTGGGTGGGGGGTGTCACATTTGTGATGGCAGGCTCACGTGTCAGCACCTTGTAGGGACAGGCTGGTTCATGCAAGGATTTTAGGGTGCAGCAGTGAAGCGCTGGGCAGGAGAAAGGGAATGAAAATAGCCCTGCATAATGAAGTGAAAAGCTCCTTTGGCAAGCACTGTTCTCAAAACAGTTTGGTTTATAAACTCATGGCCAGATTTACTGAGGAAATAGACACAGTAATACAAGTTCAGTGTGGATGCAGCGTGACCAATCAACTGAGCCTAGTAACGTAACATGTTTAATTACACAGTTCAGACAATCTAAAGACAAAACCTTATTCTGACTGTTTGCAGCACACACGACACAACACAGGGCAGGATGTTACCTGGTCCAGGTAGTGAGGACACAGTGTGAAAACAAAAATTTCCAGTTGGAAAAAATTCATTTGAGTATTACATCATATAAATACAGAATATTTTAATAGAATTATGCATGAAATAAATATGCCATTACATGGAGAACAGCTGAAAAAATAGAGAAAAGATGAGACAATACTCAGGTGCACAAATGTCTTTTAATAAGGGAGAAAGAACACAGGTGGGGGTCCACCTGAATAAATGCCTTTGTTGACTAAACTAGCACATGCATACAAAACAGGTTGGCAACGGGTACCGTACAGTTCAATTTACAATGTAATTCTCTATGCTGCAGGATGTCACTCTGTCATTACTTTTGCTGGATTGTACTGTTAATGGGATAGCAATTCCAAATTCGAAGAAGCTCCCAATACCACAAATGCAGGTAAAATATTTGGCATTATCCTAGTATTTACATTTGACAGTAATATCAGGTCAAACAGATTGCATTCATCAAGGAAATGCACCGGCTGGGACAGGTGTCCATTTCATCAGTGTGCAGTTTATTCAGTGAGAGGTATATTAAACAAATGGCAGCTTGGCAGCTTGGCAGATTTTGAAAGATTTGTCATTTTTGGGGAATTAATCACATTCTGCATCGTTAACCAACACACACAAATCTGATGATTTCAACAACTAATAACATCTATCTGTCTATCTATAATATGAAGTTATTTAATGATTATGTATAAGGTTAAGCAAAAGTATACAACAGCAACATTGGAATTTGAAATTAAACATTAATTGAAATTTGCTGAGTTTCGTAGTGGTGCTCACTGTATACTGATATATAATAAACTGATAAACTGTGCTCAAAAAGCCTGAATGTTTGACTTTAATAAAATCGTCACTGAAATATGAGACTTGGGCTTCAAAAAAGTTCTGAATTCAACCTAAAACATAATTGACCTACTTTACAAACTCCCATTTATCTCTTTTTACTGTGCAACATGAATGCAATAATTTCCTCTTCAGCCTCAAAGAAGGACATGGTGCAGTCCTTTTGGGCATTACACAATTTGATGTGACAAATACAGTTTGAAAGACTACATTCCCTTCAGATGAAAAACAGAAGGCAGTGTTACATTACATTTGTGGCAGAAACGGCTAGTTGTTAGTTGGCTTCTTATTGCTATTATTATCCAAATGATTTTTATGTTGTGCCTATTTTTGCATTTTTTTCTGTTTATGTGCATTTTATGAAAGGTGTTTATTTTCTGTATAAGAGTAATGATTTGTACATGTGAATAGCCTGCCATTTTTATGTTGATAAGGCTGTTTGTAAATAATAGTGAATAAATTGTGAATTCTGGGTAAGCAGACAGTCTCAATAGACAGTTGCTGTATAGCTGTTCACAATCAGTATGTCATTCAGTAGAAGGAATCAAGCTGTGAATATGGGAAGTTAGATGAACTTCATTTTCAGCATTCCTGAATTTTTGTGTTTTCCTTCAAATATTTGTGGGGAGACCAGAGAAAGGATGTCAACATTCATAACTTCTCTCACATTTGGGCAGCCGTTAGGATTGTACCCCGTGGGAGCTTGACTGCTCTGTGCGTTTGTCATTGAATCCCTTACAAAACACCCATAACATATTCCTGCAGGGTAAATCTCCTCAACCATGATGAGTATTGTCTTTGATCATTTTCCATACTGTACTTCATACTATGCATTTCAAAAACTCCCATGAAAGGGATCCTTTTTGTGACACTATGCAGCATTAACACAATCCCGAAACCTCACAAATCAAACACTTTGATGCTGGTTATTTTCTGTTAGCTCCATCAGGGATTAATTACACAGCGAAATGGGAATGTCATTCGTTTGTGAATGTAGTGTGTTTTCCAGAAGTTTCAGCAGTTTTCTCATGGCCGACAGCCATCTTAAAGGGAAATCTCTCAGGGATTGGGCCTTTATCACTTGGAAGTGTGTGGGGACGGGTCCCAGTACAGGCCATAAACAGGAAAGGACGGAACCCTCCAACTATTTCCTTTGTTCTTCAGAGAAATGCACATTTTCCCCGGTCCACCCATGGCAGAGATTGAGGTCATAAAAAAATCAAACCCTCTCATTCCCAAAACCCAATACCCTTCATGTTCTGTCTTTCCCCTCGTAGGGGGTTAGGCGTATATACCCTGACTGTTGCTCTGATTGCTGTTTTCTTTGCCTTCTTTTGTCAAGGAATTCATTCACAGTCTCCACGATGATATCACAAAGCCGGTTAACAGTTGGGAAAATGATCTCCATCGAGAGATGTTATGTTAAGTGTGGGGTTATCTGATGAGCTTTTTTTGTGTGGAGAAAGTGATGGGTTGAACTTGCCTACAATTCGAGCAATGATCCAGCTGCAGTACCTCTAACCTTAGCACTGAAACATGTATCAGTGAGGGCAGCTGACTAGCTGTGCTTTCTGCCTGAACAGCTCCATGTTACAATATCGTAACTAGCCACAACCCTTACTAATAACCCATTATGTTACTGAAGTTGTGCAAGATCATCCATCAGTCATGCACAGATCATTATTACAGTATTACCAATAAGGGAAGTGAAGTGACATGAAGTTTGGAGGCATGCGGTTAGAGCAGTAGAGCGCTGTCTGTTCTCGGCAATGGGTGGATGTCTCTTATATTATGCCTCAGATGGCCGCATCAACCATGTGCATCACTGCACTGTAGGCACTGGGTATAATTAAAGACTTAAAGATTTGAAATGACTCCTCAATGAGAGCCCGAGTACCAGCTGAGCCTTACTAGGATATGCCGGTCTTAATAGGATAATGTGTTGGAATCTCAAAGATATACATTCTATATATACACTGGGATTTAACCTGCTAAGTCTTCGAAAGTGAATAACCTTATTAAAGCAACACTGCAATTAGCTTGGTGGTGCCTTCCCCCCGTGTCTCTGAATGACCTTGTTAGATGCCAACCTGAAGGTACGATTTGTGCTGACTGAGCTCGAGACACCAGACCACAAAAACACCACCAATTCAAAATGCTTTCATTCTGTAAACACTAAATAATTCCTGTTTTTTATTCTGCCATCAGGCAGTTTTTGGCATGACTCACTCAATGACTCTGCTTTCTGTTCTCTGTTCAGGACCTGGTCTCTGAGAGTGACCTGTTTAGTGGTGTTTGTTTTTTTTTTTAGGGAGAACTGTCTGTCACCCATCAGTCCAGAGACTTGTCCCCTGGTCCAGTCCTTTTTGACCCCATCTCGGACTTTTGTCACACACGGTCACGCCCAGCTGAAGACTGGCCTGCAAACACAGGAGCGCCACCTCTTCCTCTTCAATGACATCCTTCTCATCGCCAAGGCCAAGTGAGTGTTTCCCAGACAGACAGAGAGAGAGAAAGAGAGAGGGGAGGCAGATTAGGAATGCTTCATTAATTTATCAATACAATATAAAGTCACACAGCTTACAGAGTCTGGGCCCTGCATCATTCAAAGTAAAGGGTGGGGATGGAATGGTACTGCAGTATGTATCCACTCCTGTGGTGACTTCAGGCTCTGTGTACAGTTTCCAGAAACCACAGCCACACCCCTTCCTCCCTCAAGACTCTTCTCCCTGCTTTGCCCTGGCTGCACTGTAATTAACGAGCGCATGGCCAATCAGGTTAAACCGAGCCCTGGCTGGGACGTAATCCCTACCATTATGTGAATTAAATGGGCAGAAGGCGCCTGGTTCATTTCTAATTGATGATGTATTGGCGCTGTGATGTCCCAGCAAAGTTTTGAGAGCTTTATGTCTTCATTGGATCTCCCAAACCTATGTAATGTATATTCTATGCCTGAGTTCCGTGTGAATCCGTGTGAGTTCCATGCACCATGGTGTAAGTGTGTGAAGTATTGTGCATTCCAAGGTGAGCAGCATTGTGCATTCCAATGTGAGTATCATTATGACGTGTTTTTGTGGAAGTGTGCTTAGAGTGTGACAGCTCCCATGTTGTCTGCAGGTCCTCGACACACTTCAAGCTGAAAGCTCAGGTGCGGGTGTGTGAGATGTGGACTGCCAGCTGCATGGAGGACGTGTGCGAGGGCAGCACGAACCCGGAGAGGAGCTTTGTCATGGGCTGGCCCACCTTCAACTGTGTGGCTACCTTCAGGTACACCACAAACAAGGATGCTACTTCATCACCCCAACATAGACAGAGAGAAACAATAGCGGTCAAGCAGAGAGACTCAGTTTACAGGGACAGGCATGCTTTGCTGTGAGTGCATAATGACTGTCTGCACCACTAACTGGCCTGTGTAGCTTTAGTCAGAATCAGGGGAATACATGTGTTTTCGCAATAACAACTACATTACATTATTCTTAATATACTTACTATAATTTCCCTATTGGACCTAATCATAGATAGTCTAACGTCTAAGGTCAATTCTAAAATTACATTCCTGAAAGGAACGAGTTGAATAATTAAATCTAATTTTCAGTATTATATAATGTTTCTGGTGTCGTGTGTATCTGCAGGGTGAACTGTTGAGACAACTACAAGAGTGATGATGTATGTGGATTATAAAAAAATTCTCTGTTTTCAATAATTTAAGATGAAGGAATTTAGATGAGGATTAAGCAGGAATTTTGCTATTTTACAGGGACTTGTAAGAATGCAAAAGCATGCTGTATATATGAAAAGAAGGAAAAAACCTTGTGCACATCATGCATGAGGTGCTGATAGCATCAAGTAGCAAATTCAAAAAAGCCAATTAAACTGAAGGCTATCTATCGCGCACTCTCCAAACAAAACAAGGGACAGACCTTATTGAATTGGTAGATCTTTTTTTGGCTGGCTTTTTAATTTTAAGTAAACTGTATACATGTGTGTGTCAGTGTCTCAATTTCAATTTCAAATGTCTTTTCCTCCACAGTTCTGTGGAGCAGAAGGAGAGATGGCTCTCTTTTATCAAAAGGTAATCAACAGGTGTAACACAGACATGTCAAAGGTCACTCGCAGTTAATTAGAGAGGTGTTACAGGATGTGCTTTCTGAGTCGTCCACAAATTCATCACTATCACAGCTTCTGTCTTAACTTCTGTGTCCTGCTGATGGTGGTTTAGTTTTTAATCAGTCTCAGGGGACATTCACCTCAGCACCAGGGGCCTTTATCCTTTAGAAATGCATTTATGGACCACATGTTTTCTATTTGCACATTTTTCATTAGCTATAATGATTGCAGTGCTCATAATGAATAAGTTGCAAAAACTTGCAAAAGCTCATGACTATGTAAAGATAAAGTGCCAGAGTGCCAGAGTGGTTAGATTAAATGTTCATTGTGTTTCATAGTCTTATCATCTTTAAGCTATATATTGAGTCTTATTTTTTGTGAATTGCCAGTTATCATAAGTCTTGTTTACAGTTTTTTTCCTCCTTCTCTTTTCCAGCCGAATAAAAGAGGAAAAAGAAAAGGATGATCCCAAAACCATTCTTCTGAAAATATTTGCAAAAGACATTGCGGATTGTGCACATGTGGGTATTAATAGTGTAAAATCCATTTGTGTCTGTATGCATGTCTGTGTGTGTTTGTAGGGGAGGTTATGTGCACTAGTTCTCTCCCTCGATAGAGAAGCCATGACCGGACCTTCCCACGATTAGCCCGGGGACATTTACGGGGTCAGGATGTCCCTGCAGTTTAATCTACCACTTGACACAGTTGTCCTTGAGTGCTGCCCTGTGTCACAGGACAGCGGCAGCTGGGGTGTGATGCCCCACTCGATATTCAGTCATCCCCGTGTAATCTGCCCCCTTTCCCATCAACAGCCCCGCCCTCCTAACACTCAGCGCTGCATGAGAGTTAAGACCATTCAAAATCCATGCGAAAGAAGCTTTCAGATCTCAAATGCTGCAGTAATTCATTCCGCCTCCAATTTATCAGCTGTCTAGATAAACCCTGACAGCAAATGTTACCTTTATTTGAAAGGCATTAATTCTGTCTGTCTGTTATTGAAAAACAATGTACAGTGGCATGCCTTTTTAAATATTGAACCATCCTTTTTATATTAAGACTGCAATTAATGACATTGAAGTGCCACAGTGCAACACAGTGAAACAAATAGAAATGTCCTGCCTCTCCCCTCAGTTTGACTTCTGCACAGCTCTGTCTGGAAGATAACTCTTTACAAGGAGCATATGAAGCACTGAAAATTGGTGAAGTGCAATAAAATTGCTCCATGAGCTAATCTTTTCCTCATTTATATTAATATATGATGTAGCTAAATGCTACATTATTGATGTAAAATAAATTTATCAGGATGTGCACCATGAAATGTGTTTCCATTGATCCAATGGTAATTTTGAGTGTTGCTACCAATAAAGTGTTCCCTATAGAAGAATAATCCCTGATATCTGACAATCCCTGACCCCTTTGTTCAACTTTATACTAGGTGGATGATTTATGTTCAGGTGTGACAGACAGACAGAGAGACAGACATGTCCATCTAGTGCAACAGCTGTAAACATTGTACTGGCTGTATTACAAATCATACTTAGCAGTAAATTAGGCGTACATCTAGCTGTTGCCACTGGCTCCTGATGTCTGGGGTTTAAAACATCCTCTGTGTATGTGTTTCTCTCCCAGGCTAAGACGCTTACGGTCAGCCACTCAGACTGTGCTAGCGAGGTCACCCGCATGACTCTGCAGCAGTTTGGCATCTCGGTGAGCGTTCCCCCCGCTGTGTGTCTCGTTTCTGGTCCTGATCCAGCCCCCCAGCCTAAACATAAAGCTTAAAAACAAATGGCCATGTGAAAGGCTGTACTAATATAGTAAAACCAGTTACTATCTGAGCAATACAATAGAGAAAAATTCATTCATGACTCCAGTTAAGGTCTTGTAATAAGTGTAACTTCACAGGGTGAGACTGCCCTTTCTGTTCAGAGGCAGTGAGTCCATTCTGCACTCTATGAAAAGTGTGTTCTCTGTAATGGCTATGTAATGGAGCCAAAGCAGCTCAGTGTTTCTCACAGTGTCTTTTTCTGTACAGGGCAGTGAGAAAGACTACCAGCTGTGGGTGAGCTCCAGAAAGGATGAGCCTCCCTACCCTCTCATCGGTGAGTGCAGGCAACAGCTCAAGAAGACTTTTCTTCTTTCGCCTCTTCTTCCTTGAATCATTGAGAGTGCATATTTACACAAGCGACCCCCCTAACCCCTGATCCCTGACCCCTTGCAGGGCATGAGTTCCCCTTCAGCATCAGGATGAGCTACATCCGGGAGCGCGTCTCTCATGCTACGGGAGTGAAGGATCCAATTACTCCTCCAGACCTACAGGGGGCGCTAGAGCAGCTCCCAATGGACACGCAGTGCCAATTCATCCTCAAGCCCAGTCGTATGGCTACGGGACAGTCTTTAATGGGTAATGCTTCATTTTCACAACTATAAGAGCAAGGACTACTAATGACTTACACAGGATCTCTGGAGAAAGATGCTGGCAGAGGGTATGAGAGAGAAAGAGAGCATAAGCAAGAGAGAGAAGGAAAAAGAAGGAAAAAGGGAGAGAGGGGGAGAGGAAAACAATGAGTAAGAGAGGGTGGAAAAAAAGTGACTCAGAGAAAAAGTCACAGAATGAAAGAGACATCTTTTTGGTTACTTTTCCAGAACCACAGCTCCTCTGATATAACCACAAGCCTTGCTTTGAAGTCCTCTGAGTGCATGTTACATAATTAAATACATCTTTATTTATTTTTAGATATAATGTAAAATACAATTTTCTCCCTATTTTATAACCACTAGTAATACAGTAATTTGTAGTATATATATCAGAACTCACAGAGCACCCGTCTGTTGGCCAGTGTCTGTCTGGACCTTTTTTCCCCTAATATCCACATTATTCCCAGTACTCATTACTTTTTTGTGCTGGTGAGCTCTGAGTGTAATTATGTCGGACCTGTAGCTTAAAACATAGTCAAAGTGGTTAAAATCTGAAGAAGACTGCTTTAAAATGACACTGTGGAATGTAATTGTGTGAAGTTAGCTTAAAGGCTTTTAACAAGGTCAGACCTGGGGCAGTGGCGTGTTTTACAGCACACATTGTGTGGTGCTGTCTTGTTTGTCCCCAGCAGAACACTTAATTTGCTGGGTGTGTGTTTTTGCATTCCCCCCTCAAGCTCAACACAAACAGACACGGCGTTTAAAAAACAGAGCCGGCTGTTCGCCCCCGCTCTCCCACAGAACACCGTCCGCAACCCAAACATTTGCGCGCGGTGCTGTGGCGGCCTCTCCCCCGGAGCGAAGCAGGCCAGGCCATGTCTGGACAGTGTGTCTGGCCATGTGTCTCCCTCCCAGTCAGAGCTCTCTTTCTCTCCCTGCGTCCCCAGAGCCTGCTCAGAAGCCCCTCAGGAGGAAAAGGTCCTTCATGAACTGGGCCTTCTGGCGCGGCTCCAGCTCCCAGCTGGACGGCCTGCCCGTGTCGCCCACCTCGCCGGCCCCGGGGCGTCTCTTCGGCCTGCCGCTGAGCGCCGTGTGCGAAGGCGGCGCCCTCCCCAAACCTGTGATGGTGAGCGCGGTGCCAACTTCATTCATAAAGCGTCGGCAACGGTATCTTGAAAGTGAATGAATTGCCTAGAGAACAGACAGGACTCCAGGCAGGGCATAGCATGTTGTCTGTTTTCCTTTTAAAAAAATTAATGGTTTTAATGCACTTGTGTGTCTACCAGCTAGCTTTCACCGTTCCTGGCTAACTATTGCAACTTGGTCATGCAGCACTTATATTGTTACTCTGTGTATGCCTTTCATTTGTGTGCTCTGCCTCGCTTGTAAGTCGCTTTGGGTAAAAACACCTGCCAAATGAATGTAAATGTGTATGAAGAAAAAAACACTGCTGTGTAATTTCATGGGTTTGCATTTGGAATCAGTTGCTGAAAGTGACCATAAAAGGCTCTCACCCCTCTCTCTCCCTCTCTCTCTCGCTCTCTAGGACATGCTGACGTTCCTGTTCCGGGAAGGCCCGTTCACCAGAGGAATATTCCGGCGCTCTGCCAGTGCCAAGGCCTGCCGGGAAATGAGGGACAGGCTGAATTCCGGGACCGACAGCCTCCCGCTGACCTGCGAGTCCATCTTCGTCATCGCCGCCGTCTTCAAGGTGCGTGCGGGTCACGCGACTACACTTAAATGCTCAGGGCGCGTCCAGCCATGAGCTGAATTCACACCGTTGAATTTCATCAATGGCCTACCAGCTGGTGGCTTACTGCTCCCAAACAACATCCTTCCCCTCTGTGTGACGTCGCACGGAGTGTGGACTCATTCACCTGGATCGGGACACAGCCCTCACTCCCTCCCTCCAGAGGAGAGGCGGGCACCAGCACGCGTCACCGCAGAGTCTTGTTCGCATGCCAGCCTCCCTGCTGAGGGTGCTAATCGTCCTGTATTTGTGATGATAAGTCATCTAATCGCGTTATCTGCATATCCTGATGCTAATAGCAGGGGCATCTGGGGACTTGCAGAACATTCACTTGCTATATAGCTGCCCCAATCAGGTGGTGCTTGTGCATGGAGTACATCCTTTATTAGACTGAATGGGCTACTGTATCCATGCTGATGACAAGCATTTTGGACAGGTCTAATGGAATTAGAATGCAGACTCTTTCAGAGAGTAATTCTATGATAAACGCTGATTCTGGAACACCAAGCAGCTGTTCCCTCTCCTCACATTTGTTTCCATCATGGAGCAGTACAATGCATGCCAAGTAGAATGACTTGTAACCCTATATCAATATCTTTGCTTTACGCAGGACTTCCTGCGGAACATTCCAGGCAGCCTGCTGTCCCAGGACCTCTATGAGCACTGGGTGGGAGTGATGGACCAGGCCGGAGAGGGAGAGGAGGACCGGGTACAGGCCATCCAGAGGTGATGCCCGTACATCCATCCAAAAGAGCATGCTGGTTTCACAATGTGTTTATATAAAAATAATATTGTAGCAGTTTTATCATGCATTGAAAAAGTGCTGCAACAACACTACAAAAGTGTTATATGTAAACTGTAAAGGAGCTACGGAGCCAGACTGTCCATGCCAGACATGCACACAACAAGCATAATGGTGGGATTGATGGTAAATGTAGTCCAAAACCTAAGGTTATTGAAAATGTTTAAAATCTACTTGTGAAGTTTTAACCTTACAAAGACAAAGACATGTGAAAACGTGTGTAATGCACAGCTCCTGAATGGTAAAAAAGCACTTTACCTTTGGTCTGAATGACTAGTTGCCACCAGAAAGCAGCATTGTCATGGCACAAAAAACTCAGAGCACAGGCGTGGGTTCATGTTCACACAAAATCCCAACAGGGACATTTGTGTACTGGGGTGTAGCTAGCTAGCCATGTCTATCCTAGCTCAAAGTCTTCCTTCTAGTAAGTCAACGTTGCAGAGATAATGTAGTGATAATGAACGAGGTCCACTCTAGTTCATTCAGTCAGTCGCAAACATTTCTGTTTATCTTGCACTACAGTGTTGAGCTGGCATTGGAACAATTCAGCCCTGGGTGTCTGATTAGGGGCTAGAGGACCAACAAAGGGGGGAAGCAAGAGGGGAGCAACCTTTGTACTACGAGCTGTGGAGGATGTGGCACAGACGCAGTGCAGCTTCAAAGCTTGTTTTGGAAATCAAACCGTTCCTGTTCCAGCTTATCCAGTTGCAATGAGGTGTCACTATGGCTTCTGCGGTCAATAGGAAAAACACTCGGACCACAGGGGCCCTAAAACCCATACCGCACCCCCAGCCGTGTTTATTTCCAGAATTCTTTTCTCACGGGCTCAGTTGCCGATCCAAAAAAAAACAAGTCACCGCGCCATGCTAGCTGGCTGTAAGGAGATGGCAGGAAGGTGAGATAAGTGGAAAGAGGGAGAAGGGGGAAGATAAAGTCAAAGAGGGAGGAAAGGTCATCTTGATTTAGTAATATTAAAATTGTTTTTCTGCCAGAAAATATAAGAAAACAGAACAAGAGACAATTGAAATGTGTTAGGACTAAAAAAGCTAGCTTGGTTAAAAAAAAAAAAATCTCTCATCTGATCGCCAGTATGAGAGGAGATCAAAGGCGAGCGATCTTGTGGTTTGCCAGAGGAGGTAACGAGACATTTGTCTCCTGCTCCCACAGGCTGGTACAGCGTCTGCCCAGGGAGAACCAGCTGCTCTTGAGTCACATGCTGGCCGTACTGCACTGCATCCAGCGTCACTCCCATCACAACCAGATGAACAGCTTCAACCTGTCCGTTTGCATCGCTCCCAGCATGCTTTGGGCCCCGGCCCCCTGCAACCCTGACATGGAGAGCGAAGGCACCAAGAAGGTGAGACCACAGGTTTCAGACGGCAAAGACTATAAAAACTGCTGTGTGTTGTGTCAGGTTAGTCCCCTCGATAGTGGACGGAGGTACAGGAAAGCTTTGAGTTCTGTTAGCAATTGGCAGTCCCTGCCCTTGGTTGTGTGGCCCTGTGGGGTTGTTGTAGAAATGTACATCACCTTCCTGTCTATGTGGAGTTAACATGTTACATTACATTACATTATTGTCATTTAGCAGATGCGCTTATCCAGGGCGACTTGCATAGGTTATAGTTTTGTCTATTTATACATCTGGATATTTACTGAGACAATTCTGGGTTAAGTACCTTGCCCAAGGGCACAGCAGCAGTGGTGGAATCAAACCTGCAACCTTTCAGTTATTATTCCTTCTCCTTACCACTGTTCTACACTGTCACCCCCTACACTGCTCACCCTGTCCTAATGGGTTTTCTCTGGATAGTCTGGTTTCCTCTTGCAGTCCAGAGACACACTGTCTACATTAATTGCCGTCTGTGTGTGTGTGTTTGTGTGTGCCCTGCTGTACTGCGGTCCCACCCTGTGCCCTGGGACTTTTGGACTGGGCGCCGGCTTACTCTGAGTTTACGCAGAAAAATGAGGGTACTTACTATGGGTGGATGGATTACCTTTCCATCTGTTTTTTATAACCAATAAAAAGTGACAGAAGTGTAAAAATGTCACATTGCAACCACTGATGAATTTCACAGTCACAGCGAAAATACCATAGATGATTACGTCCAGTTTTTGACTTTCCTCTGACAGACGTCGTTTAGCTTCCTGAGTGCAGCTCTCTGCTCAGAAACAGGAGTCTTCAGAATGTTTCTGTCTCAGTGTGTTTGTGTGTATGGTGGCTCTCCAGCAGCTCAGGTCAGGGAAAAAAACGCCATGTGAACATTCCTCAGGACAGAGCCAATCAAAGCAATGCGTCGTGAAGTGCAGGACTCACAAGAGCCCTTGGATCACACAGGAGCCTTGGTTATCCTCAGTTTGTTTCCGCAAATATAATTTGGATCTTTTTTAGGCCCGACACTGCAATAAGCCTCTGACTTACTGCGTAAATATAGTGCTACTTGTCAGCAGTCTTTAACGGTGGCCAAACTGCGGCTTGACCCTGTCTTTTGGACATTGTGATAGCTGAGGGATGGAAAAACTTCTCAGGGATGCAGCGGATGGTGCCCTCGGACGGATATCGGAAGGAATAAAAATGCGCCACAGCTTTATTGATCCCAGCTGATCCACACACTGTCCCTGGAGCATGAGGGTGAGAGAAGGTTTGAGAGAGGACTCACCATGCCCTCCGGACTGGCTCTCTGATAGGCAGGGAAGGCTGGACCTGCTGGAGGGAAACTGTAGGAGATGAAGGAGCTGGCTTCACAATACAGAATATCTAACAGCATTAATCACTCCCATGTGGAGAGTCTTTGGGAATGGCCTATTTACACACAAGTTAAAAAGAACAAAATTTTCTTGTGTATCAAAATAAAGTGTGTTTATTTTGATAAGCAGAGGAAAGAGAGAATGGGGGATTTATGAAGAATGAATAGAGAGAGAGAGAGAAAGAGGGAGAGGGAGGGAGGGAGAGAGAGAGAGAGAGAGAGAGAGAGAGAGAGAGAGCAAGTGGACAGTGAGCCTGTCTCTCTGAAGCCAGCAGGCCTCCTCCTGCCCTGGCTGAGATCAGTGAGACAGGGAAAGGTCCATTCCCAGGGCCATGAAACAGTCTTTTTGGATACAAAGCACACTTAAACAACAGTGCTGAATGCAGGAGGAGACTTCACTAGGTCAGAAAGCAGAGAAAATAGAAATCTGTTTAAATTCACCCCCTTGGATTCACTGGTACTTTCAGACTCCAGACAGGATCTGAATGGACAACCTGGAGTAAAACACAATCTTTCTACATTACAGTTATTTTATAATAACATGATAACATTAATATCATGTTCTATAAACATTAGTAGAACATTGGGTTAATTGTCAGCTCTTTTCCAACACTAATACATTGAACAAGAAGATCCTGTACAGGGGGATATAAAAGAGTCACAAAACAGTTTATTTATTTGGTGCTTTATAATTCTAAAGGGGGAAGAGTAAGACACTAAGTCATTAACAAATTCCGCTGCCAGGCTTCTTGTTCTCGTTTTTATAATGGAAACGTTAATACGTAGATACTTTCCCTGAGAATAACCTTGACATTCATTGAGTCTGACACCGTGTTTGAATTTAGAGGCATCTTGTTGTTAATCCTCCCTTCCCGTTCCCTGACCAGATGTGTGTCTCTGAGGCTGTCTGGCGAGCTTTTTCATGCATGAATCTTAAAAAAAAAACACAGAAATCAGTCCAAGCACCTGTGGACGTTGTCCGCATGTATCAAAAGGTGGCTGAGAAATAAGCAGAGTGCTGAAAAAGAGGTGACGTATCTCTCTTATAAACAGCTGTTTTCCCATGCATTAGGACAAAGCTGTAATACTGGCAGGAAAATGGGTGACATAGTTCATAATGTGTGTGGCCTCTGGTGTTGGTGCTATGAAAGAGGGAAAAAGTAAACATGTGCTGCAGATTATGGGTTGTAAACACACTGAGCAGTCTCTGCTTTATCTCCAGGTGTCCGAAGTGGTGCGGTTCATGATAGAAAACTGCTGCAGGGTCCTGGGGGACAGCATCACTTCCTTGTTCGGTGGATTCCCTCAAAACGGCAGCAGCATTGACCACAGATCTGGTAAACATGCCTTTTTTTTACCTGACAGAAATAAACATAGGTAGTGCGCGTGATTGGATGTACCAATAATCTGACAGCATTCTACATGGAGCATTCAACCAAGCCTGTTTCTGGGTTTTAATTTTCAAATATGGTCCTCTGTAGACACTGTAGCAAACTTAACACACATACACACAGTCATGCATGCATGCACAAATTTAACACACACACACACACACACACACACACACACACACACACACATATGCAAGCACATGTGCATTCTGGTATTTAGCATGTCCAAATCTATGATCTGCAGCTTAGTTTCATAGATGTATCATCTAGACCTTGAATTGCGCTGTTGTGTGTAATGTGTGGTTCTAATACTCCTATCTGTTGATGAGCTTGTGCAGTGAATGTGTCTGCCGGTCACTTCTTGTCGGAGTGATTCTGTTGTGAATCGCTCCGTCAGTGTTTTCTGCTGGAATGTTTCTGTAGTGAATGGTGACAGGAAAGAGTGAGCTACGGCAGCAGCAACAGGAACAGTGATCTCATTCACCGCAGTCCTGTGCGAATGTCCACAGGGTCGTGTGTGTGTGTAAGGGAGGGGAAATGTTCCGTGGCTGAAACAACAGCAGCTTTTCGACACGCGGCCAATTCCTGGCCCCGAGGAGCCGTGTGGAGACAGCTGCATGTTTCGGCCCCAGTCGTGGGTTATGCACAGCTAACCTACTTTGAGTCTGCTGCAGGGCAAAAGGCAGACACTGCGTTCTCTGCACCGTCAGCCCTCTGTAAAATCAGTGCACTCTTTCAAACAATACACACACTATCAAATGCTGCCTGTTGTAATTACGGATGTAATTGACTTCCTGGCGTTGGGCTATTTCAAGACATTGATGCTGTCCCAGGTGTCACTGCCCTGATTAATGGCACAATAGCCACGTGTGTTAGCATGTTAGCATGCACAGACTTGCATCAGACTGCAGGCCATGACTCTCGGTCTCCCCACACAGATGCGTCTGCCGTCCAGTTGAACGACTCCTCCTACGACAGCCTGGAGAACGAGCTGAACGACGACACAGAGTCTCCCTGCCAAGACCTGCGCGGGCGGAAGGACAAGCAGGAGAACCTGAGCCGCGACTCGGTCATCACTCTCAGCGACTGCGACCTGGACCAGCCCGACCCCGACCCCGCGCCCGTCCAGCTGCAGCTCCCCCCGCTGGCCCGGCCCAGGAGGGTCACCCTGGCCGTGCACCAGCCCCACCCCCACGCCCATCGGGACGCTCCCCAGCGCAAATCCCTCTGCCCCCTGGGCGCTCGCCGGCTGCGCCGCTGCTCCGAGCCGGCCATCGGGCACCTCCCGCTGTGCCCGGCGCCGCCCCCCGGGCAGCACGGCGCCGTGGCCCGCAAGACCAGCTACGACGCCGTGACGGACCACGTCGAGGACGAGGTCTTCGTGGAGCGCCTGCAGCTGGACGGGCGGGCAGGCGCGGGGAGCGGGGGCGGGGCGGAGGACAGGCGGGACTCGCGGGACGCCCCGCGGCGGAGGCACAAGCAGCCCCCGCCCTTGCAGCTGGACGCCAGCTGCTCCAGCCTGTCCTCTCCCACCACCTCCCCCTCCGGCTCGTCCATGAGCTCGCTTGATAGCGCCTTCTCCCAGTTCTCCACGGACTACAACGTCCTCGCCCCCTCCGACGGCCGCGGCGGCACCCTGAGGGCCCAGGGGAGCTCCACTTCTCGATCCCAAGCCTCTCCCGTCTCCCCGGCCTCTGTATCTCCTTGCTCCCTCGCCCCCGTCCCCTCCCTCAGCACCGCTTGCCCTAGAGAGGCCAGTGACTGGAGCCACCACAGGGCTGCCGACGGTCTGCACCCCAACACCTGGCTGAAGAAGGACCACCGGCTGTCGCTACGGCAGCAGGACAGGGGCGACTGGGAGGACACGGGCGGCAGCCCTGAGAGGCCCCTCATCTCCAACGGGTCCACGGAAGCGTTGCTGAACGGCGAGAGGAAAGCCAGTGAGCTGGAGGACCTCTCTAAAAGGAGATCCAGCAGCCCTCCTTCATACCCTCAGGCCCTGCTGCTGCAGTGCTCCAAATCCCTCTTCTGCAAGGGCAAAGACAAGGTGTTGACAGTGAAGGAGCTGAGGCAACTGCATGACCAGGCTGCTACGAGGAGCTCGGGAAGTGACGCTGCTCCCATGATTACGTCAGCCGCGAGAAGTAACCTGCCCCAAGGAGTGTTCTACGGGCACAGCAGCTCCTGCCTGACCCTGCAGAGGCAGAAGTCCCACTCCCTCATCACGGCCGGGGAAGTGTCCGGCAGGAACCCCGCCGGGGGACGCCGTGTGTCCGAGCCCCTAGTGGACAGCTGCAGTATGGGCAGAAGCTCCACCTCGGACCTGGAGAAGCTCCACAGGCAGGCGCTGGACCACCGGGGCAAGGCGCCAGCCGGCAGGACCCAGCAGGACTCCTGCCGTAAGGGGCCTGATGCGGAGCCGCTACACGGCAGTACAAATCAGAACCCAGAGCCCAGGTTCTGCCTGTCTCCCTCTGCCACCCAGACCGTGAAGGACTACTTCTCTCTCACACACACAGACCCGGACACCTGCCTGAGAAGGAGCCAGGAGGTGGCCATTGCCATCGTCCAAGGAAAGAGGGACTGGCAAAGCCGCAGGTGTAGTGACCCCAGGATCGACGACTTTGACCAAATGTTTTTCGCCGAAGAGTCTTACGTGTGAATGTGATTATTTCCGACATTTCTGTTGCACATGGGCTGGTCTATAGATTCTGCTGCTTGGTTCCTTTACTACCTGTTCCCTACAGACTAAATTATAGTGAGGTTTGTTCATGCCGTACTTTGAACGTCACTCAGCCCCCCCACACAGTCATCCCTAATGCACTCCTAGTAGGAAGACAAACTTAATATGTCCTAAATCTTCCACTGGCAACTGATTTCATACTTATGAGTATGTTCACACACTCTACCATGGGCTTCAACTGCCATACTACAACCTGCAATTGCCTCTTTTGTTGTGTTTGTTCATTCGTGCTTTTGCTACTGGAGTGAGGGCACCGTCCGTCCAAACAAGCAACATCAACCAGTTCAAAGTTCAAAGTTCAGTGCAGGGCGGACTCACATAGACATGTTTTGTGGAATTAGCAGAAATGCTGTGGTTTCAGAGCACTGCTTAATGCCATGTTCATGTTTTGTTGATGTGGTATTGCAGGCACACTGTGTTTATTTGTGGTTACATCACAGAGCATTGTGCAAGCAGGACTGTTGATGCAGCCAACAAGTGCCCGTTGCACAGCACATGAAGCAGGTCACCGCATACACACTGCAAACAAAGCAGATCACATTAACAGGTGTTTTAGCTACGTGCTACGAGCTGGCAGCCAGGTCAACTTGTCAAGAGTGACAGTAAGGTGTGTGTGAGGACAGAGTGGTATGTATCAGTAAATGGTGTTAAGGAGGATACTGTAATCCATTTGACATGCATGTGTGTATGAAGCTTAGGAGTATTCTGTGTGGCAAGCGTGTAGAATGAGGTATTACAGGGCTGCAGTGGAAGGACACATATGCCACTGACACATAAAAGCAGTGTGGGTAGATAGGCCTCCCCCTAGGGAGCCATTCTCATCCTCAGAGGTAGGCCTTCTTGTTCATGTAGTGTTTTTTATTTGTATATATAAATAAAGGTATATATAAAAATGACACAAAAACTAGTTTACATCTGTGTGGATTAGTTATATGCTATCATGGACAATATGCTCTGTGTTTTTTCCTGTCATTGACATTGGATAATTAAAAATAGGGAAACACAAATAGAGGAAATACTGCTTCTAGGCTTATACTGTTGCCTGTTTTGTGTTAGACTCCCTGTGAAAACAAACTTAAATGTCTTTAAAGAGCTATGTGCTTAAAGCAATATCCTTTTGAGTGTGTCAAAGGCTTCATTTACTGTATAGCACCTATATGTCAGTCCTAGTTATTTTAAAAAATGGAATGAGTGCATTGTGCAGTCTTTAAAAGCAATTCTAACCATTTAATTGCAGCCAGTAACTGTAGTCAGTGAAAGAGACAATTGTTTCATGACCTGTGTGTGTGCATGTGGGTGTGTGTATGTTTGTGTGTACAGGAACTCATAGAGACTGTTTAATCCTACCATTTTATAAGTAGGAATGTGGAAATGTCACAACACTTTCTTTTCCACCAAAACTCTGTTCTTTTAGAGAACACATAGTGGTCTATAACACACATTCTGAAGTGTGTGTGTGTGTGTGTGTGTGTGTGTGTTTAAGAGTGTGTAGGTATAGGTGTAGTCACTGGTGCAAGTAATATATTTATGTTATGGTGATATATTTAACGTTGTAAAGCTGTTCAATATCAAATTGCTACCAGTAATGCATACATGTATGACTTAAAAACCCATTTATATATACATATATATAATATATTTCCATAATTTCCTAATCCCTTTTTGTTTAATGTGTATAGTTGTGTATGTACATTAATATGATTCTTGAGAGTAAAGTGTATTTGTAGAAGCTGTAAGAAACTGAATGTGTATTTTTGTACATGCCCATCCTGCTGCTGCTGTCTATAAAAGTATATCTGCTACAATAGAGCACCGTTTCCACATTGTGTATATCCGATGTGTAATGCACAAGACAATTAATTATAATAACTATAATAAAGAATCACGCTTGTGAAATGATTGCACACAGCCGAGCAGATGCTGATTTTATTTTCAAGTCAGACCTACTTAATGTCAGTCATGGAGGACCTCAATGCAATGAGGTTTTTTATCTCTCTTCAAACCACCAACACTCTCAGCACAGACTCCAAGTGGTGAAATCTGCAGATAGGACTGAAATCTGCACACACAGTGGCTGTCAAGGAGCAGGGCTGAGATCGGTCTCAAATTACTGGGAAAAGGCAAAGAATCAATCAATTTGTACTACACGCTGTTTATCAAGTGGGGACTCCTTCCTAACAACAACTTTGTGTGCAAGTTAACATTCCAGACGGTCGCAGTCATGCAGTGTAATGGCACACGACTGTAACGACTGTAGACACACTATACATGCGATACATATATATCCAGGAAAATAGGGTGAAAATGGGCAATGTCTATGGGCTTGACAGGAGAAACAGCGGCACAGCTGTTGAGAACTGCAGGGCCGTGTGTACAGTATTCCAGGCCCAGGTTGGGCAGTGGATATTCATCTTCACATACTGAACTCCCCCATGGAGATAAGCCACTTGGTATTAAGACATTGACAACTTCTACTGTACACAGACAACCAGGTTCTTCCTTGGACACGATAGGCAATTAAGAGCTGGGTGACTGAGCTGACAGCTGATATCCTCAGACTATACACTTCAACATTTTACTGTGTTAAGCTATGATTTTGTTTGTTCACAATGAATAGAATATATAATATGGTGTAAGATTATCATTTCATATTAAGGCAATCGTGATAACAATACCACATTTTTTTCACCTAATTAATAAGCATTAGTTAGAAGTATTGAAAAAAGGGGGAGGAACAATTCCCTACTCTGGTTCATCCTGGGTTTATTCTGTAAAATTTGCTTTTATGAAGAGGATATGGAGGTGAAGGTCTATGAGCTCTACAGAAGAAGGAAACAAATGGCAGAGTTAAAAGGGGCCCAAGGCAGTGGACCACAAGGAAGCGAGAGTGAGATATATGAGACAGTCTCCATGAGGCCAGAGGTACTGCTGCTGTGTGTGTTCCCCTCCCTGGGTAGGGGCACCCCACAGGAGCACACGAGTTACACCATCTAATGGAAACTTGGGAGTAACCATGACTGAGCCAAGGGAGCTACATCAGTTTCTGGGCCTAGAGTGATTTGAGCCTGAGTTGCTTTCAGGACCCATGGCTTAGTTCATGGATTTTCTGAATCACTTCTAAGTTATGGGATCACAGAGCCAATTAGAATATTGGCAATTTATTGGCTTTTCCACAAAATCAATTTTTCTGCAAGCATGCTTTGAGCCAACATTTTGCATCTGGATTTTATTTGTGGCGTTGGGTTTTTGACCTCTTTGGCTCACACTTGACAACTGTTTGGCATTCATTTTTAAAATTCATTTAACCTGGCACTGCGGAGAATTCAGTGCCGTGTCTTTCGCCAGCTCTTAATGTAGGGGCAAGAACAGTCCCTTGGTCAAACAAGGGGATATTGTGAAATGCCCACACCAACACTAATCTGCAGTTTAAATAGGCAGTAATTGGCTAAGTGGAATGTGGTTTTTGCATAGAAATGACGAAATATGCCAAACAGCTTGAGTTACAGCTGGAACATTGCCTTTTGTACATTTTTTCATTTCCAATTACTCATATCTGCTGCTAGGCTGGGTGGCCTGATTCACTGAAGTCCATCTTGCATGGGCCAATATGTCTGGGTTCCATTCAGTTCGTTTTGGTTTCCAGCTCAGAACTTTCTGGAACATATGAAGAACCAGATGGGGCGACAGTGGAATCAGCGCTCCTTTATCCCACAGTGTAACACCCATTGCGTGCCCTGGAATGGAAGATGTTGCCTCCTGTTGTGTGGCTCACTTGCTGTGCATCCATCAATAGAATTGCACTCCCATACTGTATCCACCATACAAAGCATGCTTAGAACCCTCCATAGAGGAGATGGAATTCAGGCTTTATAGGAATTCCTTGTCACCAGCCATCTTTGCCTGGTGTCTCTAATTGATCTTATTAATTACTGTGACCTTTACAGGGCCCTGTCCAAAACTAGCATTACAACTTGGACACTACTCTGCCGACTGTGATAACCCATGATAGTTCCACCACATCACTGACTGTGATAACCCAAGACTTTTATACTATACCACTGATTGTGGTAACCTCTGACTGTTCAGTGATACAGCCAACCGCGATAATTAATGACTGTTACACTGTACCTCTGACTGGGATAACACCTGACCGTTTCACTGCCCCACTGACTGTGATAACCCACGACTACACTACTACACCATGGACTATGATAACCTCTGACTGGCTCATTACCTTTCTGACTTTAACAACATGACAGTTCCAATCCACCACTGACTGTGATAATGCTTGGTTCGGTTCAGATGTGCGTATGTGCCAGGCATTGTGCTTCCAGGGAGAGTTTGGTGAGTTTATTTTTATTTTTCTTTTAGCTCAGTTTGAAAAGAGACCTACATTCCTGCTGATTGACTTGGCAGACTTTTGCTTCATGTAAGGTGAGCTAGCTCACAGCCCATATAATCTTTGGCCTTTTAAATTAATTTTTTTTACAGCAATTAAAACTGTTTTTGCACTTGTGTCTTGAAATATGCTGAAGAAGCTATGCTCAATAAGGAACCAACTAACCTCACAATGGAAAGGAATGTTTTCAAGAGTCAATGTGCTTTTCTCCCATATTGTTTGCAGGGCATTGCATAACTTTTTTTTTTTTTAAAAAAAGGTGACAGCACATGTCTGAGACGAGAAAGTTGAGCAGGATGGCATTTTTTGGATATTTTTACAATTATTTTGTGAAAACGAAAGAAATTCCGACACCATTAAGAAAATGCCCTTCACCTCCTGCACCTCCTGCTCCCCCAAGCAAGTTACATAACTCTGTGATGACAACAGTGAGTTCATGTGAGGAGGTGAATGGGGGGGTGGGGGCAGGGCGGGTGGAGGGGAGGTGGAGTGAAGGATGAGAGGGGAGAACGAGGCCCCATCTCTCTGAAGCGCTGCCAGGAGGGAGACCTGTGCTGGGCTAACTTCACTGGTGCGCCTGAGGACGGCGTGATTCAGACCGGAAGAAGCATTCCTGGCGCGGGGGCCTCTCAGAGCCACCTGACCTTCAAAGCCTGTGCCATCCCCCGGCACGGCATGTCCTTTACACCCCTCTGATAAGGGCCACCTGACCACCTTATCGGGACTGCCGGAAACGCACGGGGGATCGGTGCGGCGAAAAGCCGTCCGGATTTCTGCTTTCAAAGCTGACATTTCACCGCTGAGGGGAATTCCTTTTTCATGTGAGCATCAGGGGGCTGGCAGGTGTTCGACCTTTCCTGGCATTAAAAGGAAAGGATCTGACCACAGCACCCACACCCCCAAACCTTCCTGCCTCCTCTGTTCTAATCTGAGCTCCCAGAGAGGTCCCCAGGACTGTCTGACGCCTGTGGCTATTTCTGCACCTTTGCCACTCCTACGCCCAGGATGGGGACTCACAGTGCCCAGCTATTCTGTCTCTTCTGTGCTTCCCTGCACCAGGTAACACCTCCAGTCATCAAACATCACTCCCATCAGCACATCAAAGGTAGAACTATTTATACTGTACATGTATTATTCATCTACATCACCACCATCACATGAACAGCAGTCCTATACATCACTACCACTCCATAAACAGCAGTACTATATGTGTCCCCCTCAGTACAGCCAGCTCAGCCAGTCAGTCTTTCCTTGAGTATATGTAACGCAGAGAGTATAACTCAAAAGGACTGTTGTGTCCTAATGGACACTGGAGTTCTTAATTTTCACAATGCTTCAGTAAAGTTTGTGGTCGTTCATTGCACTAATAAGCTGATTATTAGCTGCTCATTAGGCTTCTTTATTGCAGGCAAGAACAGAGAGGGGAAGAATGTCAGAGTCCTGCCATTTTACATCATATCTGGTAAGTAAACAGTTGATTACTTCTTGTAAATAAATTTATAGGAACACATAGATGCTCAAAAGTGCCTGATAAATCACAAAACCGAGCATGTGATCTATGTAGCTAACAACACATAACAGTATCATGTTGCATATTGCTTTGATGTCACTGCAGTGTTACCCTGTGTTGCACACAGATCCTTAACCCATATTTGCCGGTGAGCATTGTGGGAGATAACATGCCACCTCTAGTGTGTAATCTAGAGTGCTATTTTCACCCAAAGAAAACAGTACATTTCTTCAAGCTTCCTGTTACTGGATGTAAAAGATGACAGCACATCCTCACTGATGGAAACAAAGATCTGTAACTGCAGGCATGTAAGAGACAGGGATGCTACCTGGTGTCTTCTCTGGTTATGCAATTCAAGATGCCCCACCTATTTCTGCAGTGGTATGTTAAAAAAAAAACAGCTGTCTACACTGAACATGACAGCATGGTCAGGCCCAGGGACAGGGCGACAGGCCTTCAGAGGAAATAGATTTAAGATGTTTTGCAACTGGAGCACATGCATCCCTAGCCTACCATTCTGACCAGCTATTACTGATAACCTCTATAGCCCTGGATTCCCATGCACACCAGGCCCACAATGCCCCACTGTGCACAGTTTTGGCTTGGTGTCCCCCTCATGTGCAGTTTTAAAATGGCTCAAAAGCATATTTATGTCATCCATAAAAAGAGCTGTGTCCTGATTCTGTTAGATGTATGAGGACAGTTCTACACTGTTCTACCACAAAGCATTATGTATATGACAGTGACAGTGAAGCACTGTTGCATCAGACTTAGCACATGGAGAGCTCAAAAAGGTTTGGAAAGTGCATGACACACACAGTTGCCCATTCATTCAGGTGGTCAGTTTTTATAGGAATTGGTAATGGTACAACATCAGAGTCCCATCTTGGATTCAGACATGCAGCCCTCCACACTCTGATGCTCTCACTGCTACGCAATGGCCTCAGCTATTATCTTTTACTGCTGATATGCTTTATTATGATTTCTGTCAAAGTAAATACATGAATAACCTTAATCACCTCCAGTTACTGATAGACCTCCCTCTTAGTGAATTGATTCGCTGGCTGTTTGTGAGCATTCAGCACAAACATGTGCTTGTATCAGCTCAAACTAATTCTAATGAGCATTTAAAGTTACATTGATGCAGATGATGTTGGGGAAATGGTATTTTTAGACAAGTCAAGTGAGACAGAGGCATCAGCTTGCTTCACAGCCTTGATTGACCTGGAGGACTGAAGCCAAAGCACTTGGGAATGAGCTTCTGTAATTCAGAACTCTTTAACTTGCCTCTGACCTCAGGTTAGTGATCTTTTGGCTATTGTTTTTTGAGGGAAAGTAAGCAAGAGAATCAAATGGACAAGTTTTAACTGTATTACCACGAACTAATTTCAGGAGGGTTTGGTTTGGTGGTTTGTATAGGACATGGGAGTGCACAGTTGAGTAGGATATAAATAAATCTCTATAGACTTTTCCCATTTTAACAAACTGTCAGAAAACAAGTCAAACCATCAGCTAATTATTAATCATATTCATATTTTAGTCATTATTCGATCAATGTGACTTCCACGATATCTTTGAGGACTTCCCCCATATGCAGTTGTTGCTGATGTTTTTGCAGTGAGACATCAACAGGGCTCCTAGTATCTCACCTCACATAGCATCTTTTCACCCTGTTAAGCTGATGTAAGAGCTGTCAGTGTGTCACAGAGTGCTGTGTAGAGACATTGGTCAGAAAACACTCTCAGGACAGACAATATGATTTCCAAAGATGGTTGACTCAGAGACTAACACAGGGTCTTGGCAGAGGAGCTATATGTGACACAACATTCCATGCATTCCTGTTTTGATCTTAGTTGGGGGTTATGTTTCCTTTTCAATTGTTCCTTTAATGGGATGTAAAGTTAGATCCAGCGCCTGTAGTCTCTGTTTATAGTTGTTAAGTTTTCACTCAAACCACTACGCAGTAAGACAAAACAGTGAGGTTGCATTAGTGGTTCATCAGTAGCTTTTGTGGGAATCAATCACTGGTCTGACTTGAGCTCATTCAGAAATTGTGGTTCACATCATTACTACACTGCAGCAAGTCTCAGAAAATAACATGATATAGTTAGAAAGTCAGAAATACCTCCTTCTCTGGCAGTCTAACTGTAAATCCAAACTGACGACTCAGGCAGAACCAGAAAGATTTACATTAGCATCATGGGACACACAAATGCTGACTCACTGTAACAATTGGCATATTCCCCCTTTTAGCTAGAGTTGCACACACTGTGGGTCACCCTCATCCCCCCCAGGCTGGCTGCCATTCAGACTTAACTCTGCAGGACTTGTGTTGCACTGAAATGAAATATGGACACCTTTGAGGAATAACATCATCTGCCAGTGACCCTGGTCAAGGGTACAGTGAGGATTGTCTGGAATGTAAGCAACCACTCTCCAGCTGAAACCTGGTTCTGTACACTGATCAGTATAAACAAGGGCTGCAGGGGGACAGTGGGCTACCAGGGTGTTACCACTAAAGCTGACTGCTTGATCACAGGATGACATACTCAAGCCAAAGGGAAGCGCTACCACTGTCCCAGAATTGTCCATCACATGCTGAGCTGACTCACAAACACCAAGGAAATTCCTATGGTTGTCACATCATTACCTCACGGTAGAGACATTTAGAGACACTCCCTAAATCCACTTCATCTATCTCCGCTTTCCTGTGTGTGATTTAGAAAGACATGTGGGGTGCCTAGAGACCCATATATTTGTCAAGTGTTTCAAAAGAGTGTTGAAGAAAATTTACAGTGGACTAAAATAGAAAGTCAAATGTTGAAATTTGAGACTGTTCATGTGTTTCAGAGAATGACGCTACAGCTCTTGTTGGAGAGCTTTCATTGGCCTTGAGCTGTCTAAAAGGTACCTCATATTGCACAAACCTTCAGTAATACACCTAAGGATAAATGACTGAGTGGGCAGGTCTGTGTTCACACTGTGAAAGAAAACAGAATTAGCAAAAACATAGCTGCATGATTAATGCCCGAATTAACAATGTATATTATCTGAGTCTGTGGATCTTGGGTTCAACACAAGTTAACACAACAGTCAAAGTCCTTCATTTTAACATACAAGCATGTTCATTGGACAGAATTCTAGGCAACTGCAGCACCAGCATCCTAAGTTTTTCACAACAGAGCTGAATGAATGCAATGGAGCACAGGCCCTCTGGCCGTAAGGTTTACACAACAAACACATAACTGAAACATCACATGCAATGCTGGAGTCGATGTTCAATGTTCATTCAGACGGTGTCATTATTCCCTACCGGTCTATCAGCAGATTCAGTCACACTCAACATGTCAATCTGTACTTCTTAGAATTACAGCACAAATCCTCTTACATGCTGGATCACATTCAGGTTCCACACATTAAAAACTTATCTCTCTCAAGTTGCTGGTTTAGCACACAGGGGCTTTTCCTATTATGTAAGGGGCTCCCCTGTAACAGGATTGTCATTAACAGTACAATGCCAAGGCCCTCTAACAATGTACGGCATAACTGTTTAAAATAAAACGATTACAGACTTCCAAATCCTGTTATGATGTGCTTTGCTTAAATCAAAAACTGTGTGGAGAATCAGCTGAAGCTTATTAAGTGCAATTTAAGGCATAATAACAAATGAATATCCGACCAAACTGAAAGTATATTATCGCTGCATGTTTACATTGTTATCCAGTTTCGTTTCAAATCTGCATCATCTTAAAATAAGCTGTGGAGAGACACAACTTGCAACAGCACACTACCACACACCTGTTCTCTCTATATCCTTGAAATCATATCCTCATCACTACAACCCATCTCTGCTGTCAGAATTCATGATGATGATGGACAGACGTCATTCATGTGTGAGTGGGTCCATAGGCCAGATTCAGCATGTCCATCTCCTTGTCTGTGATTGGTCCTGCCTTCTTCTAAGCCTCCTCACTGAGGATCGGGTGACAGGTGGAGCAGCCACTGCACATTAGGATGAAGGGGAGTCACACTGTCACTCCATCACAGTGAGTAGAGTCTTCACACCAGTCAGAAGCGTGATTCAGTGTCTACAGATCTGAGCTTGTTGCCTCAATCTCAGTCCCCCTGACCTGAGTACTTTACCTGAAATGTTTCACTTTATAGATTATAAATGGAAAATGTGTTAAATTAATAGTTTGTAAGTCAACTCCTGCACTTTTCTCCCATGCCCTTTCTCTGGTCTTCAGCTGTGGAGGGTATTTCAACAGCGAGCACCTGAAAGAGGCACATGTGAAGGATTGCTTTTTTTTAGTGGAAACTTCTCAATGGAGATCATAAAAATGCTTTATCACCTTTCTTTTTTCCACGTTTAATTTTTTACAGACTTTTTACACATACAAAATAATGTAACATAACCTAAAATAACATAACATAACAATATGACAGATTTTAAGAAAGACACAAATGAATTATCAACTAAACAAGACAACCACAATGATATCAGCAAAAAAAAGACTAAATAAACAAACAAAAAATTAATAACAAAACAAAATAAACAAAATACACAGGGGAAGGGGGAAAGGGACACAGAGCATTATTCTCTTACTGTTCATTACATACCAATACATGCAACAAAAATTACAGAGAAGCAAAGTCTTTGTGAATCTGTGAGTTCAGGAAGGCCCTTACTGAGTCTCACACCCCATTTGCTCCCTGATCCATGTCCCGAAGCATAGCAGCAGCCTTTTCCATGCTAAGTAGACCTAGAAGGTCCTTTAACCAATTGTCCATGGAAAAACAGCCAGGTTTGTGTACTTTCCAGTTCATTAGGATAATTATTTTTACAGACGTATATGCTAATGCAATGGCCCTTTGCAACTTGTTACTCTGTATATTCATGACCTTTCCCCTGGGCAGGCAGGGTATGGGACATACGGACATCAATATGAAGGATTCCAGAAAGCATGTCAGTCACCTCAGCCCAAAAACACTTCACTGCGGGGCAGTGCCATAGCATATGCATCAGGGTTTCTACTTCTCCACGGCCATGCCAACGTAACCCTGAAAGACTTTGGTCTGTCTTTTTGAGTGTAGATGGACTTTTGTATATCCTAGGCAATACTTTCATTTGAATGAGTCTGTATAAAACTGAATTGGACATGGGGATTGAATCTTATCTTACTCTATTCTGCTGAGGTAAGCAACATGTTGTCAGGTCTTGTTGTCAGTGGGACTGAATTTGAGTGTTGCACCTGGAGGAGCACAGGCCAAGTAAACTACATAAGTCCAAAACTGTACCCTCCCCAGTGCTAACTCTTTTAATTTCCTATTTACTTCTAATGGATACCCACAGAAACCCCTTTAGCAGTCAGTTTTGAATCCATGGTCCTGGGCTGTAGGTATGGTAAGAAAGAATTGTCATTCAAGTTGACTTTTTCTTTAATTTCAGTAAATTAAATTATTCCATAAATGAAGTTTTTTCTGCACAAGTATAGCCACGCTGCAAGAAACCCCAGCTTTCTTTATTTTATTCCTTTATTCCAACCCTATAGCCCCAGCATAAGAGAAATCTACTATTGTATGGCAAGTACTATTTATACACATCTGGCACTTCGTTTACACCATAGCATTAACAGTATTTGATGGTTAAATCAGGGTTTCTCATCCTTCCATAGAAACATCACAAACAAAGTATTTTTCTCTTCAGACCAAACTGTAGGATCTGGAGGGGGAAGGCAGATATTATAAATGAAATTATGGGTAAAATAAACTAAATATCTTTAATACCACTGCTCTGCCCCATGAGGACAATGGAGGAACATAGCATCTTTTAATGTTGTCTCGGATGGTTCCCAGGAGAGCTGGAACCATTCAAGTAGAATATTTTACTGATTGGGGCGTTGATGGTTATCCCTCAATGTCTCATTCTTTTTCAGGTTCCAAATAAAAAGTGCAGAGTCCAGGTCTGTGGGATATGCACAGTAATTCAAAGGCACAGCTTTGTTTTTATTCCAATTTATCTATTAACCTGAAAATGCACTAAATAATTTGATTGTTTCTAGGGCCTTGGGCACCAAGGACATGGGTTTTGTACAGAGTACATATTCAGTTTAAAGTCATGTTCGCCCACTGAAATCCCTGATATGTGTGCATTATTCTGAACAGTGCATGTTAAAGTTTTCAGGGCAAGGACAAATATTACTAGCAGAGCTTAATCAGCTTTCAGATTTAAGTAACTGAATATTTATTTTGTGAAATATTTATTTAAAAACATATTTTTGAATCTGGCAACAGATAAATCACATTGATTGAGCGCCTTGTTCTGAGAACACCTTGCTCTTATTGTATGAAAGCTGTCCTGGTGTAAGGGGCATGAAGCATCTTCTCTCTGACAGCCTGGCACATCTCTGATGCATGCCTCAGACTGATGCTGAATCATACAGCAGAGAGGGCTGTGGCAACTGATGAGGCACTATGACTGAGGCATAGACATTAATATTTTGAGGTTGTATACATTTAATGAAATTATTTTGGCTGTGTATTTAAAAACTCAGAAGTCAGGTCTTGTGTATGATAAATCCTCTTCAGTAGCTACAGTAGGGCTTGGAATTCAGCGTTCATTCAAACAGTTTCAGCTGTTTAAATATCAGCAAATCAAACGTGAGCACAACAATGGGCCAATTCTTATCTTGAATAATTATACAATTTAAAAGATTACAACATTCAAAGATTACATGTTAGTGGCTAGTGTGTAAAACATGAGGAATAACATAAATTCTTGTACTACTGTATATTATGCAAATGCACTATAAATGTGCATCCTACATTACAAACAGTGCGGATGAACCTTGGGTTTTAGATGTGGATGACTTCTCCAGGGCAAACTGGGGGGTTTGGATATAGGTGAATATTCTAGGGAGAACCTGGAGATTTAGGTCAGGGAGTTGGGTGAATTCCCCACCTGCGTGCAGAGACTGCAGCTTGCACATTAAATACCTCTACCTGGTCCAGCAGATTCACAGTTAGAGGAAACAGAGAAGTCATCCACAGCAGTTTCACACTGGGCAATTGAGAGGTCATCCAGAAACCACACAATTCAAATAAGGATCTGTCCTCCACTCTCACAGTGAGCCAGCCATTAAAATGATTAAACAAACATTCCACAACAGCTGCAAGCAGACCTCTGCAGAGTTTACACGAAACTGAGCCACAAATAAGCACAACCTGAAAGGGAAGGCAAAGATTCTTTCTCCTTGTGCATCTCAGACACTCTTGCGGGATTTCATTTACAGGCTCGCTGAAGAGTAAACTATACGTCACTACTCCATATACAGAAATTGGTGCAATGAATACATTTTAAGTGGAAGTCAGTGTGGCAACATAAAGTTGCCAAAAACAAAAAACAAATATTAACATTACAAAAAAAAAAACCCCTCAAGATACTGCTCACCTGCCTGGTAGTCAATACCTACATGTTGCCTAAAGTGAGCCTAAACAAAATTAACAGTTGTATTTGGATTTTGAAACTCAAAGGAAGTCATGAATAGTATGTGCAAACAAATGAAAGGGGCAAAAGAGAATAAACACCTCATTATAATCTTCAGACATCTTTCAAAGCTCTTTGATCTTCAGCACATGAAAAGTGAGAGGGGACAGATGTGTCAGCCAGGAACTTCTTGCCCGGCCAATTTCCTCAGTGAAAAGGAAGCAGCTGGCTGCCCCCTGCAGGCTGACCGAAGTATGACTTTGGATACCAAACAAAACTGTTTATTAAAGTTTCTCTAGATTGCCATGTCAAAATGAATGAAAATGAGGTCCACTTAATCAACAAGAAAGAAAAGAAAATTGCATAAAAAAATAAAAAAATTGTAGAAAGTAATGTATTTTTGAAAACAGTACATAACTTATGGTTGTTCTCTCACAAAATGCAAATGGAAGGTGCATGACACAAACATCAATCTGTTGACAGCAGACAGTAATTACTCCAACAAGCATTATTCATTCATAATTATTCATATTCATTACTGCAAATGTGCAAATAACCACTGCTGCATTGTTCGGCCAACAATCAGTTCACTATCACATGTAAAAGACATCACTAGTCAGTAGACGCTTGCAGGAAATGCTGCAAGACAGAGGGTGACAAACAAGAGCCCATAAAGGAAGAGGAATTCATATGAATGGTGGTGGAGCAGCTGAAAGGGGAAGTTGTAGAGCAGATGCAATGTCATTACAGTGCCACTGTCATCAACCATGTGAATAATCACTTTTCAATGCAAGAAAGTAGGCAGAGGGTACACTACAATCTGAGCTGGTTAGCTGTGGCATCAATGATTATTTAGAATATGTTTAATTGTAAATATTTAGAATTATATGTAAATATATGTAAATAATGTAATATATGTAATATATGTAAATATTTAGAAATGAGAACAAGTAAGTCATCCTTATCTTACTTCATTGTATTACAGTTCCATACAATATATGTTTAAGGAATTTGCCTGCCATACTTTTTGACCATATAAATTTTACTGTATTCATATATAGACATACAGGACAACTCCACTCTGGTGTCTTAAGAAGTCTTCAATGCAAACCATGAGGCTGCCATTTTAGGTATGGCAGTTGCCAACATAGTTAAAAAACCTCCTGGCATGTCACCCCTTCAAATTTCTAAACGATTTAAATGAATGTAGAAGTACTGAAAGAGATCAGAATCAGGAGCAAACACACAGGACACTCAATGTAAATATAATCAACCACAAAGACAGAACTTTTCATGTGTGGAGATTGTGACTGCTTGTTCATGCATAAAAATCACTAAAAGTCCCTTCAATGCCCCAGCCCAGACAGGACTGCATTCTCTTCGTCAGGGCCTTCTCTGGTCTCCAGAGCCATCTTCAGTTTGTGCCAGAAGACCCTGGTGTCCTCCCCTGGCTTTGGCCAGCGGAGGTAGGTGCGCTTCTTCACCAGCTTCCTCATCCTGTGGTAAGGGGAGAGCTGGCTGGCCGGAATGTCCTCCAGGAACACCAGGATCAGGACATCTTTCTGTTCATCAAAGAGCCGGAAGCTGGCCACCTGGATCTCTCTGGAGCACCAGTCACTCTCCAGGTAGTGGCGGGTGATCACACAGATGGTCTTGCGGCTGCCGTAGATGCCGTCCACTATGTTGTCCAGGATGGGCCTGCCGGGCTGGAAGTCCCGCTGATGCAGGCAGAGCTTCCAGCCCTGCTCACCCTCCAGCTCGGGAAGCAGCTTCTCCAGGACCCATGGCTCATTGTGAAAATTATAGGAGACAAAGGCATCGTACTGGAAGTGAGGTCCTTTATGCATCCTCTTCTGCCTATAGTCATAGAGGAAGGCTAGGAAGAGGTAGTAGGCATAGATCACCTGCCAGCGCAGGAAGTGATAGAAGAAAGAGGACAGCAGGGTCAGCAGGACCACAGTTGCCGTGCAGATGAAGAAGTACATCCCCACGTCCACCGTGCAGGAATCCGTGTCCAGATCCATCAGCTTAGTCCCCCTCAGGTCGGGCGGGTAGTTGCAGGCGAATGTGTTGGCACTGATGACCTGGGTGCGGTTGTCTGTCTCCGCCCAATTGATGAACCAGGCGTTGTTGCAGTCACAAGTGAACGCATTCTCTTCCAGGTTCACGAAGGTGAGCGCGGGAAGGGAGCGGATCATCGTCTCGTTAATGACCGCCAGCTCGTTCCTCCTCACCTGCAGGGACTGGACCTTGGAAAGGTTAGCATTGATCAGGAAGTCGAGGGACTGTAAGCGAGCCTTTGACAGGACCAACACGGTGAGTTCCGGGATTTTCTGCCACACCTGTGGAGTGAGGGCGGTGAACACGTTCTTGCTGATGTCCAGGTACAACAGGTGTGGTGTGTGGTTGAACGTATCCGGGTGCAGAAATTCAATGTTTCCATTTCCAATTTCGATGGTCTGCAGAGAACTCAGGCCGTACAGAAGATTGGTTGGCACATTGCGCAATCCTTTATGGCCCTGGCTGTTGATTGACAGTGACATCAACGTCTTCAGCACATGGAAGGGTGGATGACTTATTTCAGCATGACTCTCATATGATATGTAGTTGGAGGACAGCTGCAGAACTTTCAAGTTACACAGTCCTGAGAAGATATTTTTTGCACTTATTGTAACTTGTGTGATCTTGTTTGATCCCAGATATAACTCTGTCAGGTTGTCTAATCCTATGAAGGCCTCATCTTCTATTCTAGAAATTTGATTATCCACGAGATCCAAGTACTGAAGGGAACGTAAGCTTTGGAAGTCTCCTTTCCTGACAGCGCTCAGCTTGTTGGATCTCAGTTCCAGATGCTGCAGTTTTTGTAGGCCAGTTTTGAAAGCATCCGCGACGCTCAGTATTTTGTTGCTCCCTAACTTCAGTGACTGCAGGTTTTGCAGGTCCTTGAAAAAACACCCACTGAGGGCAGATATGCGATTGCGAAACAGGTAGAGACATGTGACCTGCGTAAGGTTGGCAAAGTCAGAGGGCCTGAGGTTACTGATGCTATTGTAAGTGAGATCTAAGGAGCCCAGAGTGGTGAGATTCTGAACGGCCCTCGGGACCTGCGTGAGTCTGTTGTAAGCAAGACGGAGGATGGCCAGCTGCGCAAAAGGCCTGAACGTGAACTGCGATATGTCACAGATGCTGTTGGAAGACAGATCCAGCTCATTCACGAGGGAGCATGGCTGGAACAGCTGGTCGTTGACAGAGGTCAGGTTGTTGTTCTTGAGGCGAACAACTCTCAGAGTAGGGATCTGGCAGGCGTCCTTCAAGAGGCTTTCAATCCTCAGATGCTTCATGTCATACAGCCTCAGGATTTGCAAGGAGAGGCTGAAGCTGTGAAATATTTT
Source organism: Megalops atlanticus (assembly GCA_019176425.1). NCBI lineage: Eukaryota > Metazoa > Chordata > Actinopteri > Elopiformes > Megalopidae > Megalops > Megalops atlanticus. The sequence continues at coordinate 20,724,282 of CM032886.1, forward strand.
GGCTGCATCCTGCTCTGAGATACGGAGGCCACTCACGTTGAGCCTGTTCACATTGCGTAGAAATGACCTGTCCCCCACGTCCCACTGCATGTGTCCATTACCACCACAGTAGGAGATGTCCAAAGTCTCGAGATGAGGAAGAATGTCTTCTGTGATCTGGAATATTTCTAGTGGATTCCAGGATAAATCCAGCAATTTTAGCACCAGCGATATGTTGGATATTTCTTGGGACCGGAAAGTAGAAATGCTGTTGCTTCCAATGTACAGCTCTTTTAAGGCAGGTAATTTTAGGATGGGATGCACACTCTCTATATGCTGAAACTTATTTCCAGTTAAGTTCACTGTCTCTAAATTGAAAAGGGAGCAAAAGGTCGAAGACTCAATGCTGCTAATGGAATTATTATCCAGTCGTAGGGTCTTGAGGTTGACAAGACCCTGAAAATTGTTGTTTGAGATAGTTCTTAGGCTGTTGTGGGCTAGATTTAGCTTACGCAAAGCTGTCAGTTCTCCGAAAGCTCCAGCTTCAATATGAGCAATCCGGTTGTGGGATACATTTAAATTTTTGAGGTCTGTGAGATTTTTGAAATCCCCTGCCTTGATTTGTGAGATGTAATTGAAAGAAATGTCTAAGGTTACTGCGTTGGGTGGTATGGGAAATGGAACAGCATGGAAATTCTTCTTGTAACAAAGCACAGTGGGTGTAAAGAACAAGACCGTGTTGTTCAAAGAACGACGAACACTGCAGTTTTTAAGAAAGTACCCCATTGTTGGATCTATATAAACCCAGGGATGCCACAAAAAGCATAGCAATATCAGAGAGAACCAGGCACTCCCTTCCATCTTTTCTTTCTCTCTGTTGGCAAATCCTTACAAAAATAATATATGTCAAAGCATTTATTTTGCTCATTAGAGGGTATGTTGTAAAATATTTTGTCCAATGCACAATGTTTTATCGCTAATTAAATGAATGTAGGACAATTATTGTATGTTGCATTTTAAACAAAATAATTGAAATTTTTAAAATTAAAAATATAATGAAAGTTTTCACATATATTCATTCTTCAGATGGTTCTGTCTGGTATCAGAGCCACACTTATATTATGTTTAATTGTCTGGGATTTTTGGCAGTGACAAGCTTTCTGGCACATCCTTACTGTTGAAATGATGATGAAACAGTGGATTTCCATGAGGTTACTATGATTTTGAAATGTTTCATTTTATGTTTGATCTGCAAACGAAAGAAAAAAATGGCATATTTTAAAAACTATTTATTTATTGAGCATGACTCTGTGCAAGATTATATTTTCTACAAAAGTGAGACACACCGCACACTGCATTCCTGGAAAGCTTGTTGCAAACTATAGAGAATCCTATAGATAACTATAATAACTATAGTGAATTCCCCATAGATACAATGTTATTCTGAACATGGGCTAGAGATCACTTTTTAATTAAAAAGCCAGATAAATATGGGATTAGGTCAAATATTTACATGTATGTATTTTTACTGGATAAATATCTCTTAAATGAAATGTATAAAGACATGACAGACAGCATAAATATTGGGCATCAGTGAGAGATTGACAGGACACAGAGTAAAGAAAGATGCATGATCAAAGTGAAAAAGGAAGCTCATACTCAAAGGGTAAAATAGATATCTAGATATAGATCTGCGCTTCATTGGTTCAAATAGAACCATCACGGGATGTTGCCATGGGGGTTCTTGCCGGCCCACTTTCTCACGCTTGCTCTCACTGTCGTCATTAGCGTTGTAAATGCAGATCATCAAAACTAGATCATTGTGAAACAATATGAACATATTATAGCCTATTGCCCTTGATGGCCAAAGCGTTTGAGGACAAACTTGGTGGATTAAAACTTTAAAATATTACATAATTCAAAAGGGGAAATTTAAATCAATGAACAGATGGTGAGATGTTGTTGTTTGTTGTTTAACTATTTCCTGGTTTTATATAGTCATGATGGACACATTATGCACACATAATAACCCCACATGCTAATCAAATGCATCAATAACATAATAGCATAATGAAACCTTTAAATTACATTTTAGTCTTACAGGCTGCAAAGGAGGCCTATATCATGCCCTCTTCATTTGTTTTAGAGGACACCTGTGCTACGTTCATCGCAGAGGAAGAGTATACAGCTCTATTTCCTACTGAAGCATTCACATACCCTCCCGCTTACGTGACACCAATTCAAAAATGCATTTGTCTATCAGCAAGTGAGCTCCAATGCCCTATTTCTGAATCAAACCTAATTAAACTACAGCTCAGCGGGGTCAAAAACTAGCACACACAGTGAGAAAAGTGCTGTAGAGAAAGACAAGCGTGCAGCTATTTGCTTAAAGAGTGTAACACGTACCTGCTACTGAGTCAGAGAAGGACTGTTACAGTTGATTGTAACATGCACTAGCCATTCCCCATGCTCTTTCATTGCTGACTGGCTGCAACTGGCTGTGACACTCGCTTTTATGAAAAGAGTTGCCAAAAGGAAGTAATGAGAAGGCGTGCCATAGGGTGAGCCCAAAAAGCACTTAAATAAGCATATTTTCAGATTTTTAGACAGAATGGCTGTGCATAGGTTTACGGGAGTTACCTGATCCTGTATGAGTGCTCAAGGCTACAGCCTAATGTAAGTGCAAGATAGGACCAGCAGGCCAATCAGAGGAGGAATATCCAAAAAAAAGCCAAGATGATATTTTTAATCTAAAAATGATTGCAAAACCAATATGAATTTACACCAATGTTTGACACAAATGGTATTAGCTGTTTTTTTTCAAACATTGAGGTAAATACAGATTTAAATTTATGTGAAAACATGGTACTCAAAATACAATGACAATAAAAGGAATTAATTATAAATATGTCAAAATGCATATTAAATATTGGTTAAATATATGTTATCCACTTTCCTAAAAGTAATTTCTTACCTATAATGTAGAATGTAAAACATACAGTGAAAGTGAACAACTGTGAACCTTTTGTAAATTTTGTAATATTTGCTAAAACACTTTAAAACATTTTGTCTTGAGCCACAGAATGTCTCTGGAGGCTGCCCATTGTAGCTTCCCACTTTTACTTTCATAACCCAGGATTTGGCTACAGTACTTAGATGACAGTGCTATCACATAACAATATGTGTGAACAATACGTGAACAAAAACTGTGTCCCCAGTGTGGTCTCATTCTGAAAGTTATAGTCAAGGCCACTACTTGTATCTGCTGTGAAGAATATGTGGGAAGGGAGCTGAAACGAGATGGTGCATGTCAACATGTAATGTCATACTGTCACATATGAGTGTGCGCCGCTGTCACACACAAGAGTGGTATCAAGTACTCTTTTCGTTTCCTTTCTGTTCACGGCTCTAGTGACATTTATATATATGCTTCATAGACTTAAAATCAAATCGCAAATTGATTTCCTTTATTTCCACTACAAGAGAGACGGAGGCACCAAACACTGCTTGAATATGTGACAACAGTCCTCTTAATCTAGCAAAGTAAACAAGGTTTTCATGTGTTCATAGTTTTTAAAAGAGAATGTTAAGTTCAGCTCTTTCAATTGTCAGTGAGTTCCATTACAAAAACATGTTTAAAACCAAATCCAAAATATATGTAATGCATTTGTAATTCTGAGTTAATTCATGCTTACATAGACTTACATAGACTGTATTTTACTACTATGCTTACATATATTACAAATTTCATAGTGACTGCGTAAAAATGCACACATAAAAATGATGATAATACATATATTTTACAATGTAAGACATTTACATTGCATTACATTACATTTACATTTTACATATATGAAAACTTGTTAAATTCTATAACATACTGTATTTTGACATTAAAGAAGATGATGAGGAGAGCGCTACGCATTAAAAAAAAACATGTAAATGTGCAGATAATTCAAGTTAGTGACCCTTTTAGCTTTACTGTGGATATCTGGATTAAGTAGCTGTAAAAAAGAGAAGTGACTCGCACTGGACTATGCTATAAACAGCCAAAAGCAGACCAAGCCCTGTATGAAACAGGAAACAACAATGGGGAACTTATACTCCTTCCATAAACTGGTAAAAATAAACCAAGATATGGACATTTCAAGCAGCTGTTACAGGATGTTGTAAACAGTTGTTTCTTAGCACAATTTGGTAATATCGTGCCAGCTGAAATCCCCTGCCCTTTTTAAAGCCATCCTGATAGAAAGTGTCACTTAAAACACTTGGGGGAAGACATAGCAGAGTCCAGTTTTCAGTTAAAATGAGATGGAAATGGAAATTAAACAAGATGAGGGGAAGTTAAATTGGATATACTATGGTTAGACGGTGGAACTGTGAATGTGGTGTAAAATTCAAAGAAAGACTCTCAAAATGCGAAATGCTGTACGCACATTTCAAAAGTAAGTAAAGGGTCTCCACAGTCTCAGGAGATCCATAACAGTGAAAACAATACAGAGATCAGGTTAGAGAGGCAGCTGCTGAAGACACTTATGGATGAATACGGGTCAACAGGACCAGAAGAGATAAGCCTTAAAAGGCTTCATAATGTGCACCTAATGTGCATAATGTAAGCCATTATTAACCTTGGACAGTGTTTAAGGAGGCCAGGTGGAACAAGTTTTGCATCTGCACAATTTATTCTTTCATAACAGGCCTTCACAGTTACACAGTTGTCGCTGGGTGATGGGGGTGGCCACCATGCCTGCTGCAGATTGGACAAGAGCGCAGACTCCAGATGGTGTGTTCAGCCAGCAGCCGATACTCTTTCCCTCCTTGGTTTTCCTGGTAACAGCATGCAAACAACATAGCTAAAACACACAGCGTCCTGCTTAGAGGCAGTTTAACAGCATGCCGCAGGGCGGTAAGGCACCAAACACCACACAAGCAGCGCCCAGGCATCTCCACCCGCTGTACTGGCACTACTGGCTGTCTTCCTTAACGGCGATTTGAATACTTTTAGTTGAAAACAATGTACACTGTACGCAGTACCATTGAATACAATGCACATTGTGCACTGCACTGTACACAAAACAATGTACCAATTTGAGAAACTATACTTTACAAAAGCCTTGATAACTAATTTTTGAGAGGTTTTTGGGGGATGACTTGTTACTTCATTGTGTTCAAATATCCACACACTTCCAGTGATAGATTTTAGGTGTTTAAGATCTTGACTTACTCCCCTGCATTTGCAGGTTTTTTATGCATCCTTTGTTAACACATTGTACAACATGCTGCTCCATCTAATTGACATACATCCCTTACCAACATGCTAACCCCTAATTTGAGTTCAATTAATGAACAGCTTTAAGATATGGCACTACAAAATTAGAATGTTCAGCACAGTGATTGTGTTAACCAGGAGAAAGACAGAAAACGAGAACACAGTGACACATTTAAGAGACAGAAAGAGTAAAAAGGAGAAAGAGAGTGTCTAAGAGTGAGAGAAAATTAAACTCCACTTTTCTCTTTCTGACCACATAGTTCCCCAAGTTACCTCAATTACTTAGTTCCCCAAGTTACTAATGACAAATTAGCACAAGTGTAGTTTTAAGTCTTGTTTCTGGAAACAACCAGCAGCTGGATGAGGAGATATACTATTTTCAATGAATTTATTTTTGTAATAATATTCCTCCTGTAGCAGATGCCTTCTGCACACTGTAGTGGGCATCCTTAAATCATCTGATGCAATTAACAGTTGCTTATGGAGCATTACCTGTGCCATTACTACATGTGATACACAGCCCTAAGGACACCCCAGCAGTGTGACACAGCCTCACTAAAAGCAGTATGAGAGAGCCCTACACTCACAGCAAAATACAATACACTGACAGTGAAATGCAATGCCCTGAACAAAAACAAACACAAAACAGTGATTGACTGCAAAATAAAATACAGCAAAATTCAGCGATACAAATGACCAACAGCAAAAAGCACATCATTTGTACGTCTGTTCAAATGTGTTGTGTATTTGGGCAATTTAAATTATTTGTATTTCACGGATGTGTATGCATTTCCCGTATGATGTAACGGCACATGACCAGTAGATGGCGACATACATTGGTGGCAGAGAATTAACTGCGAAATTATGGAATCGCGAGTGTGTCTATGTCTCACAGATCTAGACCTGCTGGAAAATCCTCTACCACCCATTCCAGCATTTTTAGGTTCACTAGTCCTGCATCTAAGAAAATACTGTTCTGGCAAACCACCCACCTTGCTGAATATGAATTTCCTAGCTCCAGTAACAGGTAAATGATCCTAAAATCTGCATATGTGCACAGTTCCATCTTACCCTGTAAATTGTTGTGCCAGTATGGGGATGCTGGGGATGTGCAGTATTGTTTGAGCAATGGAGGTTACATTTAATGACACTGGGTTTAAGCAGAGCCCAGGCTACCACTCAGCTGAGAGTGCTGTCTGCATGCTGGGACATCTTGACCATGTCTACTATTTGAATGAGACGGGCATGTCAGAAACATGAATAATGTCGTTATGTCTGGACTGGGGCTCCAGGGGGCATGAGTGAGGGAAGGCCAGTGTGTTGGAAGGAGTGGCTGAGCGAGTAAATGGATGAGTGTGCATTAATTTAGCTACCTTGAGATAGTGGGTAATTAGTAGGGTGAATGTGAGCATAAATGAGCATGCGCATTCGTGCTGGTAGCATGAGTGAGTGAATGAATGAGCGTGCTGGTGACCCAGCTCCATAAGGGTCTAATGGACCCAGAATTCAGTGCTACACAACCTGAACTTGCACAATATGTATGTGTGTGGTCTGTGTGTGTGTGAGCAAGAGAGAGAGAGAGAGAGAGAGAGAGAGAGAGAGAGAGAGAGAGAGATCTTCTGTAACATCCACTACAGCTTTTAGTATCTGTGATTAAGGTGACTTATACATCTTACCATCTTGGCATGTGTTCTTAGGGATGAGCTCATGTGTCAGTTGTATTACCTTTGCTGGAATAACAGGATGTCAGTTGTCCCTGTACAGGTCAAGAGTGGACAGAGTCAAAGGTACACATCTGATATGCCCAGGCCAATATAACACTTCAAAATGTGTCTCAGTCAGACTTTAAACTTGAGGTGCATACAGGTATGCAGCTCTGGCTGACTGATATAACATCAGTTGCTACAGCATCGATGATGACTGCTTTCCTACTTTTGAGTCCACTGTCAAGAAAAACAAGGTCCTTATAACTTCATGTAAACTTTGCAGTTCCTCTTAATGCTCCATTTATTTGATGCTACAATTATTTGCTTGTTTTAAAATGTTAAAATTGTTTACTGGTTTTAAACTAGTCTACTAGTTTTCACAAGTATTATTTTCACATAAACTATACAAACGTATGCGACGTTTTGCATCGTTACAATAACATAAAATCATAAAATCGAATTCAAAGTGTAATGAGATACCACTGTAATTATTTTTATAGTAAGTAGATTGTGTTTTTATTAACAAAACGTGGTTGTCCATATATCAAACGTGATAACACACAACTTGAGTACTGTACCCCGCTCAATTTCACCGCAAAACTGAAAAAGATAACAAACCACAGTGTGTTTCTGAAGTTTTGAGGAGTTCCTTTAATCAGACAGCGAGACATTTATTTAGATACTGACGACAAAATGTTGTGACATCAGCTGGTAGGCTGCAGTCAGGTCTGCCACTTGCCCGCAGAGCACATGTGTATTACCAAGTGCTCCGATCTTGAGCTTGAAAGAAGATTGCACTTCGCGGCTCTCTCCCCCTTCAGTCTCACATTTGAACCACGCCTCGTGCACAGTCTGACGGCCATATTGTCGGCGTTTGCCTCACTCCTAGTGGTGGAACTCACTGTTTTCTTTTTTTGTATACATCACTATCAATACGCTGTCCCAGAGGTCCGGCCTGGGATCATAGCGGCAGAAGAAATTTTGTCCTCCGTTTTTTGGATCTATCAAGAACCCAATTTTCCATAGTGATTACAATTCGTTTCCAAGGAGCAATTCTTCCATCTGCGGTGAGTTTCTCTGCTTATAAGGTGCCCGTCCTTGGCCATTTCAACTAAGCTGCTAAGAGATAGGGGATTTTCTGTACGCTCTATTCCGACCTGTTCTTGTAGTTTGCAGGCCCGCCGCTTTAAAAACTATTTTTGGACCATAGCATTGGGGAAAATCGCTATTATTAACCCAGTTTATTCTCAAATTGGTGTTCATTTGAAAATATGCCACCAGAGAATGTGAAGTAGCTTATCAGGGACGGGGAAAATGTGGCTATGGAAGACAATGTACCTGCACTTTACAAAACTATTTTAGAATTGGTTAACATGTACAATATGCAATACCCTCAAAGGAAATCTGAATTTTGCGAGGGCAGGGTAAACATAGGCTATTAAGGATCACTGAGCCCTGCAGCAAACACGAAGTTATGGTTGTCGCTAGCGGTACCTGCACCTTTCGCTACAGAAACGGCTCTGGGCTCTGGTTCTAGAGTTTTAACTCCATTATTAAGCATGTAAATCGCAGAAATGTAGCCGTCGGGTAAGTAACGCTGCTTTGGTCTGTGTTCCCACAGGATCGACTAACCGCTAACCCCCATTCATTTGCAACTTTTCCTCTGTGTATTACAACCTGTCATTCACAGTGCGCTTAAATGGGCCGTTGTGCAATCGAACGTGCGCGTGCGTCGAAACCTATAAAATGCAATTCGTTAATAGGGGAATTTAATATCTTACGTGCAGATGCCCATCTGGTTTCGTTACAGTGTGCCCTTAACACTTCTCCGATTGAGCCGACGAATGTAGCAATATTTATCGTTATTGCCAGGTGATGTAACAAGTTAGACTACAATATTGCATATTCTGCCACAACTCGGTTATCAATCGCGCAAGAATGCTTTTTATTGACTAAAGCTCTACATTGACCACGTTGCACGAACAATATTGACTGTAGCGGTTTGTAGGTTCTTTGAAGCATATCACTTTTTGTCAGCACCATTTTAAATAGCCTACATATTGTCGTTCAGTTATAACTCGAAAAAACACCTGTCATAGGATGGCTCAAACGCCTATTTTAACGTAATATTCAACGCAGTTACCCCAGACTTCGCTCCTGGGAATTACATGCAGGGTGATTTAGGTCAGGTCATTATTGGCCACGAAACTGTCCTCTGACAACAGGCAGACTTGGGTTGTCAAATTGCAGCAAAACGCCTAGAGTAGGAGGTTTATATACGTCTGCGGTCCCAATGAGTATACCAATGCCTGGTGAGCTCGGGGGTGACTATGTCTGGTTGGCTTTTGTCAAATTGTCTTTATGTGCCCTCCCCCTAGAACTTGTCGATTCGATGTTGCTTCGTTGTGCGTCTCGCTGAGTGGGTCCCCTGGCTGTCAGCAAATACTAGAGTAGCCTCATTTACAAATGAAGTAGTTTTAATAGACACCTGTAAGAGAGAGATACGATCCCTGTGTGTTGGTGTCATATTTCTTCCAGCCGGAGAGTGTGCATTGAATAAGGGGATACCTGTGTTCACATAGAGACCTGGTACCTCAATATAAAGGCTGCACAGCAGTTTGTCTTTTGTGTATGTAATGATGGTGTGGTGCCCAATGCAGCCTGTAGTAGAATGAAACAATACCTAAAGCATCCAAAAAGCAACAGTTGAACACATACAGATATGTGGACGGCTTGAACAACTATTGACCAGTTAGTGTGCTTCCTGTCATCAGCACACTTTCCCCCAAAATCCAAACAAGCCAACAAAAATATCACTAGACTCAATCTAACCAAGTGAACAGACAGAATTATGTTCACGCCTGCACAGTTTAATAAACCATTTAACTTACATGGTTACATGGTCTAAATTCAGAATTCATGAAAGCAATGTAAAGGCAAGAAGAAGAACACATGTTCAGTGTTTCCCCTGTGCAAAGTCTTCCTGTTTAGAATGCCACCGTAGGACCAAGGTGTGGGACCTGAGAGTAGTTGCCTAGGGAAACAATGCAGAAATGCCTTTCTGCCATGTATCACTGCTTCTGCACATCAGTGCAGGGGCTGCCTTGAAGATGCATGCATCTCTTCATGCAGTCTTTGCGTCTTGGATGAGTGCTGTAGTAAGGCATTGCAGTTTTTTCTGATCAGATATTCTATCCATGTTGGTTTCTTGCCAGACTTCTCTGGCAAATATTGTTAGCTGTGGGAGTTGTTTGCTTCTGTAGCACATCACGATTGCAATATTGAAACAGCTTGAATGTGGCTACAATTGCCATGGACATGATACTTTATAGTAAGACTTGCACAGCAGCCCTTTTGTGCTATTAATAATCATTTAATGATTTCAATAAAAAAGATTTTTAATAAGGGTTGACGAGATGGCAAATGGCATGAAGCTATCAGTTTATCCAACACAAAGTTATCCATAATTTGGTGAGTTTTCCCAGCCTTACATCATGGGGGGTTTCATATGGGCAGTTCTGTCATGGTTGTTTTGTTGATTAGTAAATGCCGGCTTAGAAAAGTTTGGCACTGATTCTGACATCCCAGAATCCCCCTTCCTCCATTCTTGACTGCAGCTTCTCTCTCGGCAGCATAAATTCTTACCCCCTCTTCGCTAACCAATTGCCACCCCTTGCTGCTGCTTCTTATACGCTGTTTATTGTTCGAGGTGATGCTTAATCACTAAGTCTGACATCCTTGAGAAATTGGGTTGGTGGATGTGCCACAAATCCCCAGCAGCAAGTCCCAAACTTCCACTGGGAAACCCTTCGTTTTGCATTCTGTAGCTCCGTACGTTACTCTCAGGCCTTGTCAACAGCATCCTCCCTTGGCACTGTTGTGCCTGTTAAGCTAGACAGACAGACCGTAATACCCATGTCTTTTCTTAAGCTGGGGGTGATGTTAAGTTTCTGTTGGGAATATAGGTCACTGAGAAAGATCTACCAACATTGTCTGGTCTCTCACAATATTTTGTTGTCCCACACTGAGTTTACTGTTTTCCTCTGGTCGTTCCTCTTGCGAAAGTAATGTTGTTTCCATGGGATTACTAGGTAACTAGCTGGCAGTTTACTGATTTTTATATGCTGAGCAACTCTTGATCATGGTGGCAGGGATGCCTTCCCAGCCTGAGGGTAACCTTGTCTTTAGGGATGCGATGACTATGCAGGCTTCACCATCATTTGGAAATAACAACATTTGATATGAATTTTACACTTTCCAAATGGTGACAGAATGTTAAGATGGTCGACACAGTCCTCTGCTTCAGAGTGATTCTAAAATGTCTGTCCCTTTTTTAGCACAGGTCCTGCTTCTGATACTTTTATCAGAGGATTCTGTTTGTCATTTCCGCTTTGAATTTTGCTCACTTTTTAAACACCTTACTTAGGGTCAAGGTCAGACCAGCCAACTGCGGAAGACCATAGAAATGGTGATTACCTGTAAAATGACAAAATTTCTTTCGCAGTTTGCTATGATGATGTGGGATGCCCAATCATTTCTGAATATATGCAGTAATCATTTTTAGCTTCTCTATTGTTGTAGATAGTACTCTTTCAACATTTCAGCCAAACACCTTTTCTAAATGTTTATAACATCATAAGATCATAGATCAATACCATGAATTGTATGATATTTGGAGTCAGTTGTTTTTATAGCATTTTGAAGATAGTCATTAGCTTTTATGATAGTACCCTGAGAGTTATCCATAGGAATTTCATTAATGTTGAGTGGGGTTGAGATGATTCAAGATCATCAACCAAAATGGGTGCCACAAGCAGCACCAAATTCTGGGGACCGGAAGGTGTACAGTTTTCCAACTAGCAGTGCCTGTAATTGAATTGCTGTTGAATCCATTTTGTAATTGAGGGATTTAGTTTAATCTCTTTGTGTGCTCCTAAGAAGATAAAAAAACTTGACTACAGAGACAACAGTGTCTGCATACCTAGCACCTCCACCCTATTGCATGGTGTTTTCCTGTGTCCTGGGCAGAGGGTTTGGGTGAGTGTAATCACAGAGGAGACAGTTGTGGTTTAGAATGGAATTTTTTGTGTTTGTCTGTTGACATTCCTCCTTTAGCCTATGTGCGCAGCTGGTTTATTGCTCTGTCTGCAGTGTTCAGTGTGTCACAGTGCAAGCCTGTCTTGCACTTATTCCTGATATTGTACTCGTACAGCAGAATGTTGTTACGGCATAATTCTGTTCATTTTTTTTCCAGTATGCCGCTGTGTTGAAGAAAGGTTTTGTGAAGGCAGATTGGTGTTATTGTTGGGAAAATCAGACCAGCAAAACCCAGCAGATGCCTTCAAGATCATGCTTTCTACATGCTCTGATCCATGTGTTCCCCAGCAAGTGGGTTGTTCTTTTATCCTGTTACAGCTCACAGCTAAATGTCGGCAACTGTAGACCAATCGCAAGTAATTAGGCTATTTCATTAATCTGTTCATCTGTTTAAACATAATGACAATTCTAGCAATTGCTAGATAAATAAAAATTATTATTGTAATAAACTGTAATATTGTAATAAAAATGATTTCCCTCCAGCACAAAACTTTGTTTTTCTTTCTTCCCCTGAATCCTGACAGTAAGATATGGGTATTGGATAAATTCATGGAGGATAGGCTTATTTCAGAGCCTCACAGATTGCAAGCTAGCAAAACTCCTCTGACCAATTACAGAATGCTGAGTGCTGCTGATCATGTTCATGCAAGGCAGGTCTCTCTAGATCTGATGCACCAAATAAGCCATTTTGTGAATGTACTGAGTCACCCCAGAAGCAGGCACAATGGGGGAAATGGAGAAATGATACATTTCAAACAGGCTGGCTAGAGGGGAGGATCCTGGCCTGGAAACGAAGGGGGTTTAAGGTGGTGAAACGAGCTGCTCATCAATATGCAGCCTCTCAGAGTGTGAGGGTTACTCGCCAGTGTTACAAAACCTCTACATTAATTAGATACTTGAGTGCTGTCGCTCATGGCGCAGCTCTGAAAAGGAGAATAGGCAGAGACTTGTAGCACTGTAATCGCTGAAGCAACAGAGGCCGAACCGTGGAGATGACAGGGAACACGGCAGAGAATTAGCCAGCCAGTCTTGTGCATGCTGAGCTTGTCAGGTTCTTTAAGGAAATGGAAAGCCCTGCTCTGCAGCGTCTAAACTTTGACGCCTTACAGCGGAGCACCCAGGCTACGTTAGTGATGAAGTTTGGGCAGAAATGCCTGATGCCTTTGCCTTTACACAGCTGTAAGGCACAGTTGCTGCTTGGGATGGTGAACCGGATGTGTCTGTAGTTGTGGATTACTCCACAGGTATAAGCAACAGCAAGCAACTCATCACATCACCGAGGCCATGTATCCTGAACTCATCAGTCAGGGGTCATGTTCATTTGGGAGCTATCCATAAGCCAAAAAACACACCTAATCAACGAATGAAGTACTGTGGGTTGAGATGCATCATGGGAAATGTAGCATACTACTCGTGTCAACTGTGACAGCATTCTCTAGGATGATTTTGGTAGTAGTTCGTTATATCAATGTAGTAATATTACTGTAGAGGAGGATAAATGCTTACCGCTTTATGCATGTCAGGAGTTGGCATGATTGAGAATGGCTCTCTAGCTCATTGCCTTTCTACCTACCAATGTATATTTTCTCTCTTGGCCTTTGAGCCCACCTGCATTGGATTTTGGCTCTGATTGTGATTATGAGGAGCTCTTCAAAAATCACACAGTATGGAGGAGTACATCATTTGTACGATAAAAGGTATAAATTGTAGGGTCCGCAAAATCCATAGGACAGCTACCAGGCCAGACTGAACTCTCTTTTGAGTCGAATAAGCTGCCTGTGAGCAAAGAGCTACCTGTGTTAGTCAAACGTGCAGATATGCGCATCGTCTGATGCTAGCTAAAAACACTTATGCTCATTCCTTGCACATTTTGTGTGTGTGTCCTGTGCCTGGCACTCAGTGTCCATTAAGGGCAAGTGAAGACTGATAGAGTGCAATACAGCGCTCCTGCTTTTTTGCTAATCACAGAAGTGGCAACAGAATTATGTGAATTATCTTAAGAAAGGAAATTTCTGTTCTTGAATTGAACTGCATTTCTGGCACACAGAAAGTGAGGATTATTTTTCATTTCAAAATGTTTGCCGTTTTCATTACTATCATGAAAGTGTGGGGTATAACCTTGGGAAAGTGACTTATTTTCTTGCAAAAAGCATTTTTGTGAATTTTGCTGTTCTTTCTCAGGTGCTGAAAGCCAAGACGGAGGACGACTTCTTTTTATTTCCGCAGAGAAAGGGGAAGGGTGGAGAGGAGAGGAAGATGCCGAAACCGGTAAGATCCCCCTGTGTCTTAAACTACTCCTCAAACTGTGTGGAACAGAAATATTTTCTCCACAGAGCAGAAATGGATAGAGATCTATATGTGTGTTAGTTATTGAGTGGGAATTATGGGCACTGTGATAGACAGTGAAAAATTCAGGAAAATGAAATTACCATGGGTTGAAGAGAGCTCTAACTTTTGATGAAGTAGCTGAGTTGAAAATGTGATGAATTAAATTTAAATGAGTAAAAAATAGCATTTGATTTATTTGTAGTTGTAGTGATTTTCTGGTTTTCTTTGCCATGTAGCTCTTAATGACCTGCTGGCTGCATTAATTACAGTGTGTTAGAGAGCTATTCTCAGGGCTTCTCAGCAGCCCCTGGGAATAATATGCAGGGCCTGCTGGCTTGCAGCCTGTGAGAGTGTGCATGGAGGTGTACATGAGTCTGCTCTCTGAAACAGTATCAATACCGTGGCTCTGTCATTTACTAGCTGCGTCAATGAAGTGATCAATACTGTACAATGCCAATATCATGCTCTGTGTGCCTGACTGGAGTTGAAATGGAAACCCCACTTCTCCCTCCTGTCATTACATTACATCTATTTAGCAGATGGTATTATCCAGAGCAACTTCCAGCACGATAGAGCATAAGTGTATCTTTTCAAGTTAAATGAGCAACAGTGTCAGACCAGGCTCACAACACTCCCAGACCCGTGAGTGTGAGCCTAACACCATTGAAGCCCAATGACAAATTAACATGCACAACCAGCCTAGGCAACAGAAGCCAAGTGCACTAGAACACAGAATCCAGAATACATCGCAGTACTACATGTAAAATAAACATCAGTCCTAGAGGTAGCAGGTGTTAGGGGGCGGGGATTGAGGTGAAACTGAGATGCAGGTGGGTCTTCAGTCTGCAGTGGAAGATAGCCAGTGATTCTGCTGTCCTGACCTCTGTGGGGAGTTCATTCCACCACTGAGGGACCAGTACAGACAGGGATCATGTCTCAGATCAATGCTAGCAGTCCTTGTTTTACATGTTAGAGCCTGCCTTGTGTTTGATGCTTGTTTTGCTGCAGCATCTACAGAATCCCACGGATGCTGAGGCAGTGCTTTGTTTATTATTTGTATTTTATTGAAGTAATTCGGGTGTATGTTGGCCCTCTGACTCAGTGCGTACTGTGGGGGTGTTGTCGGATGTTGGTTGAGAGGGTGGTGACAGGGCGGTGCACGCCGGCCGCATTGCCTGGAGACAGGGCCTGCCTGCACTCTGACTGTGCGTAGGTGAGGAATCGTCCAATCTCCCCCCCGCCTCCCATGTGAGACGGTAATCAGCCGGATGGACAGCTGCTCCGAGCCAGGAAGGATTACCCGTCCCTCAGTGACTGGAAGAGGACAGTCGCGCTGGGGGGGGGCGGGGATAAAGCCGCGAGTCGGAGGCCTTTGCCCTAAATTCCCTGTAAACGGCTTAGGAACAGCTGTACGTGCAGTCAGGGGGTGTCTGACCCGGGAATTGTCCCGAAAAAGAAAACAAACAAACGGCGTCTCTGAATGCGCGGCGCTGGCCGCTGAGTGCTCCTGTCAGAGCCGCTTCCCGCTCTCGCCCCTCTCCCAGCTGCAAGGACAGATTCGCAGAATCGCACGCGGCGCGCTAACGCAGCCAGGGGTGGCTTAATGTCAACCTGTCTGTACTTTAGTGTATGCTAATCTGTCCCTGAGCACTATGCATGCTGTTAGCTCCCTCAGTCAAAGCCCTTGGGAAGGCATTCTCAGATGTGTCCTTTTGGCTGTTTAAAGCGGTATGATTAAAGTATGTCTGGTCACGTTTAGTCTTTGTGTGTAATGAGTATGTTACTGTGGTGTTTACGCTAGCGTGCACTTCATGGTGAGCGCAGAATCTCGGGACACATGCCTGCAGAACCTGTGCAGAACTCACCGTTGGGCAGTATAGTGGTTGGTGATTGGCCACTGTCAGTGCAGTGCTGTTTCTCCGGCGGTGGGGGAGAACGCACTGCCCTAGCCCGCTGCTGTGACCGCAGTGTGTCAGCTGTGTTTGTCTCCTGTACAATACAGATGCTGCTGTGCGGGAGGAATTCTCTGCCTGATTGCAGAAAGTAGGCCCCAGCTAGACGCTGTCGTAAAGCAGCTGTCCGTGTGACCTCCTGCTTGGTTTTCGCTCCCACACTTCAGTCGAGCACCGCTGGGGACAGCGGAAGAAATATGTGCGGAGGTCGTCCTTCTGGCAGAGGTGCGTGTGGGCCATTGTGATGGCGAGCTGCTGTAGCTACAGTGTTAGGGAATACTGTGATAAGGCCTGTGGTGGTGAAGTTTCTCCGGGTTCACCTTACAGCTCACCCTCTACCACTGGATTCCTCATTCTAAAACTCCTTCTCTGCATCACCTGGGGACTCTCCAGGTCTTTCACTTCACGGGGTTAATCTTGCACTGTGAGGGGTTTTAATCATTTTTACTGTGTGGCTGTTCATGTAGTTATATTAAATGGAACCTTGTGGCCTAGCAGGATTGTTATTAGGCTGTCCTGTGCAGAGACTCCTTTGGAGTGGGCAGTGGTATAGCCTGCTGCTCTGCACAGGTATTTAGTTGAACCCCTCACACAGGAGCCAGGGCTGCTGATCCGGGATACTGTTCCCTCTGCGTATTCGTGTGGCTGTTATCTGGGACAAGCGGGGCGGTAGATAGTGAAGAGGTTTTTAATGCTGTGCCTAAGGGTTGCATTCTTACCCTTCTCAGCGAAAGAGTGCGTCTCAGGCATCGCAAACAGAAGGAGCTGCGGCTTTCTTTAGCCGTTTGACATGTTTGCTTCCCATGTGAGGAGACAGCTGTGTCTATTTACCAGTAGCAGGATGTAGAGGATGGACCTGGTGCCTTCAGACTACTTCCCCTGCTCTTGTATTTGTGTGTGTGTGTGTGTGTGTGTGTGTGTGTGTGTGCATGTGCGTGTGCGCGCGCGCGTGCATGCGCGTAGCCATTTGTGTTTCTCACTGAGTGCAGGTTTGTGTGATTGATGCTGTAGGTCTCCCAAGGACACTTGACTATTACTCTCACTCTGTTAAAAGCACTCTTCCAAATATGGCATGTTAGTGTATACCATCACAACAGCCCTACTCTGCTTCAGTACTATAAGACCAAACTGCTGAGTTTTACCTGGTACTAAACATCTTATGTGTAGAGCACTTGAGCTGTGTTTATAACTGGGCACTACATTATAAAGATTTATGGTTACCCATACAGAAAATCCACACATGGAGGGACGTTTGGCCCCTCTATATGTGTCCACACTGCTATGTACTTATATTATAGACACTAGGTGCTTCTAATTTACCATTTACCATTTGAGAATCGCCTAACCTTTGCAGTTGCTAGGTAGCTGTCTTCTACTGGGCTTAGCCTGCAGCATTTCAGCCTGTGTAGTGTGCTAGGATTCAGAGCTGTGTATGGTGCATTTATCCTGAAGCAGACTCAGAGTTCAGGTAACAGTGGAACCAATCAATTTCAAGGAATAGCCAATCACATTCCAGGAAAAACAAACTGGAGATCTGGAGCCCCCAAGTACAGACCACTGCAGAACCAATGTTTAAGCTTTGTGGCTGGTGAATGAACATTGTTATGTATTTCTCTGGTGAGAGATCAGGTTGTTTGGCTCACAGATTGTCCCCATGCAGAGAGCGCGTGGTGAGTCTGAATAGTGGTGCTGTGGCTTTCTCTCTCCCAGTCTCATTCTCCCCCTCTCACCCTGTGCTGTCTGGAGTCCCTCCTGCTCTCTGGCTAACAGGGGGCACTGTGGCAGCCTGCAGTACACCCCCCCCCCTTTTTTTTGTGACAGGCCAATTCACAGTTATTGGATTTTACATTTAAAAATGTCACTCATGCATGTTTTATCACAAATCCTTTCGAAATCTTAATTTTCTGCAAGAGAGAGGATGAGGAGAGAAGGGTAGTGAGGAAAAGAGTCTGAAAAAGAAAAAGAAATTGGGTAAGAAAAAAGGTCTGAAATGAACATTTTTTTGTCTTCTAACAGGAAGTTTTTTTCAGTTTGTGTTTGCTCATTTTAGTTTGCTGTTTCATCCAGTGAACTCATGAGGGGAGCTGAGGAGCATTTATTTTATCTGCGCTTTGAGTGTGTGCTCTCATACTCTTTCAATAAATGCCTGTCTGATGACCCTGATTTGCATCTTGCCCTGAATTGCCCTGATTTGTGTCCATGCCCTGTCATTCCCCAGCTTTTACATAATACACATCATAATACTGATCATCTATTCCATACTTATGTGTAAGTATATTTATGCAAATACGTATATGGTATTAGCATTGTATAAATGTTTAGCTTAGTCTCATATTTATCTGGCCTGTTTTGTGGGGAAAATATTCTTTTCCATCCAGGAACATAACCCCCATAACACTCTCTCTAGGAAAAGAGGATTCGGTGCACAATGATCTGATTTGCAGCTGGGCTTCTGAGAATGTGTTTGTGTCATAGACGCGGGCAGCGTCTGAACTGATTTCACGATGTCACCACAGTACTGTTGCACCACATACAAGTAAAAATTCCTGTGTGCAACATTGGTGTGATTCTGATTCTGGCTGAGACTGAGGTAGCTTTAGTACGGCTGTGCATTGTCTGCAAAGTGGTTGTGAGTGAAGTAGTAATACATGCAATGCTTTTGTAGTCAGCTCCAGCATTGCAACTTCCCAGATTTTAAAACTAGTCCTACAAGTTTGTCTGCCAGACCCTGAGAGTTATCTTCCCCGCTGACTCTGAACAGTGCTGCTCTCATGAACTCTATCCATTCCCCCTTAAGCCAACTGGAAGCATTTCAGAATCAATACTATAGTTTGGGAAAAAAAAATGAACTGGATATGTCTCTTAAGTACTGCCAAAAGGACACTGCAAAACCGTGCTAAAGACAAACGTAATGTTTCCTTAACAGCTACTAGTCTTGTGTGCTGTGTTGAGCATTTGTATGTGTTGTGTTTTCTGTTTTTTGAGCAAAATTTTTGCTTATGCATGATTTTTCAGTTTTTATACATGTATTCATAGACAACATAAATAGCAAACAGAGTAAATAGCAAAAAGACATGCTAATTGTGGAACTATAATTCTTACTGCTAACATGCCTGCTTAGCTACTCGTACATTTTTGCAGTTAAATAATGTATTTAATGTGATGCTGCAGTAAGCAATATTTGGAAGTTGTCGGTTTACCAGTTTTTGTTTGCAGTGCAACAGAACTGATATGTTGCAATGCAAAAAAGTGTATATTTCTGGTCTTTATTTGGGGAAAAAAGCACATTTCATCATGACATCAGGGGATGTATGCTTGCCATTTTCTTGAGGCGAATAGAAGGACAGAATGAAGAGTGTTAACTGCAGTCAGTCCTCTGAGGTTCCTCTCAGGCAGGCCGCTGTTGCATGTACTGTCATGTGGTCAAACTGTGGTAGCAGCGTGGCGTTACTGAGTAACTGTTGAGTAACAGGCACGTGTGTGGTTGAGAAGTATCCTTTTGAGTAGCTGATGTGAGTGCCATTACGTTGTACTTGGTGGATATTGTTTGTGTTGGTGGATATTAATATTAATGTATCTAGTTCACACACAAAAGTCGTCCTCAGCCCTTTCCCCTTCTCATACAGCATGCAACACAATACCTCCTACACTTCCACTGGAATCCCATCACAATGCAGTCTCCCTGCGCATAGGCTGCAGTCATTCTCTTCCTTCTGTAAAGCTTCATAATACTGCGGCTACTGCAGCATGTATTTAATCTACTGTTACTGCTGCAGCATGTACCATATCTGCTGTTACTCCTGCAGCATGTATTCAACCTACTGTTATTGCTGCAGCATGTATTTAACCTACTGTTATTGCTGCAACATGTATTTAACCTACTGTTACTGCTGCAACATATATTTAACCTACTGTTACTACTGCAGCATGTATCATATCTACTGTTACTGCTGTAGCCTGTATTTAATCCAGTGTTACTACTGCAGCATGTATTTAAAATACTGTTACTGCTACAGCATGTACCATATCTACTCTTACTACTGCAGCATGTATGTAACCTACTGTTATTGCTACAACATGTATTTTACTTACTGTTACTGCTGCAGCTTGTATTTAATCCAGTGTTACTACTGCAGCACATTTTTTTAGCAAAACTGCACTATTTCTAAACTCATTGTAAATAATTTCTCTCCATTCTTTTACTAGTTTGTTTTTGGCTTGATCAGTTTTTCAGACCAAAATCTGAATCACAGAGATGGGGTTATTTATGACGTCCAGGCCTCTCTGGTACAAACTGGTACAGAGAGAATGTCGAGTGTTCCATGAGGTCAGGTACCAAATGTACTCCTGCCAGACATTC
Source organism: Megalops atlanticus (assembly GCA_019176425.1). Lineage (NCBI taxonomy): Eukaryota > Metazoa > Chordata > Actinopteri > Elopiformes > Megalopidae > Megalops > Megalops atlanticus. The sequence goes on from CM032886.1 coordinate 20,744,973, forward strand.
ATCATGGCCTCCCCCACCCAGGCTCAACAGTGAGGTGTACTTTTATTTACACCCTGGAGGCCCTGAAACAAAGCTATTAGCGATCACTCACTCCACCCTCCTTTGGGATGAGAGGTGTTTGATTTCCCACTATGGGATCAGACTTTATTTTGCCCGGAGAAAGTCTGAGTAAGGTTAATATGCCTCCGTGTGTGTGATTGCAAATTCTGAATCCAAATATGTTTGTTTTGATTGGGAACCAAGCTATACAGAGACATTCTCTTTCTAACTGGAAATGGCCCTCACAATAGTCTGTTACCTTTGTAACATCCCGTGTATCCCAAGAGCCCATTTTATTCTCCTGATGCATTCGGGTTTCCAGGACTGACATTCATGGAGGAAGGGGGCCCTCACAGAACAAGCCTGGGTTCATACCAAGCATTGTCACACTGCTTTCAGGGCACAGGCCTAGAACTGAAACAGCCTTTGTCTTTGAGTCAAAATAAAGTCAAGCATTCCTTGAGCTAAGATTCACATCTTGGGGCAAACAGTCCATCACCATCATTTGAACTGGTAGAATGAAACTATAGTGACATGACTGATAGAAATTCGAACTGCTGGGGTTCATGGCTAAAAAGCCAGAGAGAGCAAAGGGAGGTCCTGTTAGTTCATCCCATTGGGAGGGAGACTCACCTTTGCAGGCTGCATCTTGGTTCCCTGAATGAGGACTTCTCTCCTCTCTCCTAGCACTGTACACCATTTTGTGCTTGCACAGAAGCTTTTGGTCTTTTTTGTACAGAGCAGAATTCTGTATTGTAGCACTACATTTATTCTTTGAATGTGTTGCTCCCTTGTATGTGTGCTAATGCTGATGTTTATGCTCCTTATGGTGCGCACTGAATGTTCCTTAATGTGTAAGCCACTCTGGGTAAGAGCATCTGCAAAGTGAATAAGTGTTAATGAGAGAGGGATACTGATAGAGCTTGTTTCCATTGGCCAGACTGACCCCAGTGGACATCTGAACTGCTACCTAAACTGTGACCTCACATTACCTTGAGGCGCTGTACCTGGAATGAGCCATATGCAGCCATACCTCACACACAGCTGGTTACAAGTGGAAAGGGTCATGTGGGAGAGGCAGGTGCTGGTGTTTTCTTTCCCATTGCAGACCTCCAACAATCACTTTATTCCTCTTCACTGTGTCTTTGGCCTGGTTCAGAAATGCAGGCTTACTTTAGACCTAGAGAGAGAGAGGGAGAGGGAAAGGGAGAGAGTAGGGGACAGGCAGAGATTGGTAGAGGCAGAGAAAGGGAGAGGACAGGAATGTGAGCGTTTGTGCCAGTGAGAGCGTGGCGGAATGTTCCCCGGGCAGCGGGACTGGTCATCACCCCGAGGGCACCAGCGGCGGCCCATAATGAGCTCCTCTGCTCCCTGTCATCAGAAGTCTATTTTAGGAGGCCATTAGGAAGTGGATCAGCTGCCCTCCGAGAGTCAGCCGAGTCGGCCTTTGCGGACACCGTTCACACACAGGTCCGGTTCCACTTCACACATTCACAGATTCGCGGCCACTAGCTTCCCCACATGCTAACCCTGACCGCTTCCTTTCAGGCAACGCTGTGTGCCGTAAGTCACTCGCACAGTGCTGTGTGTTAGCACTCAGCAGGCTTGACGCTGCTCAGAGGGTCTTGCTGTCTCATCACAAAGCCAGTGATGGATGACTCAGATGTCTGCCTTTGTGCTCATCCTGTAGCTCTTTTCAACAGTATTTGTTTTGTGAGCATATCAGAGAGTGCATCCTCTGGCTACGAGTTCATTCTCTGTGTGGATTTCGGTGAATGCTGTCAACAAGTGTGCAGTGGGCCAATATGGACGGGTCCAGATTCTGGGGGGGGGGCACTGTTTACTTTACCCTTGAGCTCAGTTGCTCCTGTAAACTAAGCCCAGCTGTGTAAAAGCTACCGTAGATAGAAAACAAATATATAAATGTTGTCACTGGCTCTGGATGAAAGCAACAGCTTGTAGTTGCTCTGGCAGATGGATAATGTAATAAAAATGTTTTCCTTTTTCCGCGTAGATCAATGTCCGGGTCACCACGATGGATGCGGAGTTGGAGTTTGCCATCCAGCCCAACACCACCGGCAAACAGCTCTTTGACCAGGTCAGTTGGGGTTTTAGATAGATAGGTATATGCGCCTTAACTTTAATCTGTTCCGTGTGGGGTTTATGTATGTTCAGCTTAAGGTGGAGTCGGTGAGCATGGGATCTTACATACAGTATACTCCTGTAAACTGTGACCAGGGGAACTATACAGCTCTCAGCTAATTGGTGCTGTCAAGTGAGCTGTGTTCTTTTGTGCATTTTTTGGAAGGCATAACATTCCAGTACAAAAGCCTACAGGTTTATATACTAATGGGTTATGTCTTATTTTTATCTGGGTCTTTTCTTGTAGCGGATGACCTTTAGAATAATCCCAGATAGTGTGTCCTTGTGTTGCCGTGAGGGACGTGGACTGTCTGGAGCAGATCAGAATCAAAGAGGCCTCTGTCCTGAGCACACTTGAGTGAAAGACTGATGTGTGCGGTGACGGGGGCAGCAGGTTCATTGTTGATTGTTAGAGGGGAGAAAGGGTAGTTTTCACCAATGCTGGGTAGGATACAGCTGAGGAGAGGGTGTGGGGTGATTCTCTCTCTGTGGTTTTGACATAATGAGTACATTACAGACTATGAGGTGGCTGGGGTCAGGTAGTTCAGTCTCACTGCTGTAGGCCGGTGTCTTTGTGGTGGGATTGGCTGAGTCTCTTGCTATGCATTTGGTGCAGTGAATTGAGAAGGTAGCTGATTCGTGGGGAACAAGAAACGTGCATACCACATAGGACACCTTTTTTGTGTGTATGTGTGTGTGTGTGTGCGAGCTTTAGAGACAGACGCCAGTTCTGCTCTGTCTGTGTAGTTGCATGCCTCTCTGCTTCCAGCTTGTTTTTGTTTCTGCAGGATTTTTGCACTGAAGCGTAAACTGCAATTTCCCAAATGCGTGTGGTGATTGTCAGTCGCTTCCATATTTCTGCTGTGCTGTTCCTGTGTCATGTGTCTAGCAGAACATGAATGATGCTACAGAGGATGGATCACCTCTGCTAGAGTTCACTGAGGCTCTGGATGGATTGTACCACTTTGCCTTGGAGAGAAGGGGGGTTTGAGGTGGACTGGTTCAGTGTCCAAAGGGAATCAAAGATGCTTTCTTTTTGATGATGTTTGTTGGTTTTTGTGGCAAGATGTATTTGTTATTTAAAATGATGATTATGATTATTGTTATTATTATTGTTATTATTATTATTATTAGTAGTAGTAGTAGTAGTATTAGCAGTAGTAGTAGTAGTAGTGGTATTTCAGCAATATTTTTTTTTTCTTATTATCCCATGTGAATCCACTTCAGACACGTTCCCTATAAACTGGATTGATTGAGATGAAAGAAAATCTCTTTTTTGAATAGTGTGGGTTGTGTATATATGGAACTATGTTGCAGATATACATTTAGAAGAAATTTGCAACAATGTTAAGTTAGACTCAGTAAAGGAAACTTGATGTGTCCTGGCAGATGCCACTGTGTTGCCAGCGTTTCAGTCTGTTGACGCTGATCAGACCATTCCTTTCATCTGTATGAGCATGAACTTTAAAATTAGAGGACATGAAAACTGGAACCCCTGTAGCATTTGATTTTCAGTAAAGACATGAAAATTCAGATGTTTTCACTAGCATAAATAGGTATTTAACATTTATTTTTTATTGTGTAAGTTTTACCTTACTTTAAATCAAGCTGAATAATTTATCGGTTCAGAATGATTATTCAATCCATGAACAAGCTAATCTAGCTTCCCAGGCCTTTGTTGGAGGATAAGGCTGTCTGGGCAAGCTAGGCAAGGTCAGACTTGAAAGGTTGTCTTATTTTTGGGGGGAGTTAAGTAGAGCCCTGGCTAGGTAAGGGACAGGAGAGGAGGAGTGTCCCCTGTCCCTCGTCAGGGATTGTGGGACTCACTCAGAGCATGTGTGGACTCTCTCCTGATGTCTCACATCACTGCACTCTCAGAAAGCCTCAGATCTGAGAGGAGAGTGTGACTGAGGTCACGTGCAGCGTGGCCTCCTTATGCAGTGGTGCTTCCGTCTTACTTGTCTGTTGTTACAGGCAGTATGTTTCTTTACTAATGGAACAAATAAAGTTGACATAGTGCCTGGTGGGTGTTGCAGTCCGGAAGGGCCAAAAAAGCTTTGTGTTGTTCATTCTCACGTGTGGCAGACTACAGAGTCAAAGTAGTTTTGTCACCGTTCAGAAATGTCTCTTGCGCCCCTGCATTTGCACACGCGCGTGTGTCATTGCTCAGTGGAGACAGTGAAGCATTGTGGGCTCACGAGCTGTGAAGGGTAATGTGAGGTCAAGGTCAGGGTTTCACTGCTGGTTTTCAGGCAGATTCCCCTGCTCTAAGCACCGTTAGAGGAGCTAATGAGAGTAGGTTGGTGGTGGTGTTCACGGTTTAAGTTCTCACAGCAGCTGAAGGTGGCGCCCTGAATCAGAGTAATTTACATGTCACGGGTAAAACATGCACACCTAAAAAGAAGCCTAATCCTAGCCACCTCACTATCACTAATTAATGATTTCCTCTTGGTGTTTTCCATGACCCACTAGTAAGCCTGAATAGAAGGTAGGGCTGTGCGATATGACCAAAATCTCATATCCCGATATAGGTCATTTCATATATCGATAACGATACATATCACGATATAGCACATTTTCTGTAAATTCAATGAATAAATAGTTTATATAAAACGACCACATGGAAAGGCCTATTTCTTATTACATTTTGAATTATATACTCGACAAATAAAATGTACTTAGTCATATTTGATTATTTTTCTCTTTTTATTTAGAACCTTTGTGCAAATTTTCAATTAACCCTTTCGCGCGTACGGTCACACCGGTGTGATTAGCTGTTTATAGCATATTCTAAAACCGGTGCGATTAAAACACTAGATTGGAAAAATACTAGCTAATTTTAGCTTTGAGGAAACAGCGATTTAACATTTAAAAGTATAGCAAATGCTAACTGAAAACTATGAGAAGCTTAATAACGCTAATGAAAACATAACAAACCATGTAACGTGCATAGCATAAAAATAAGTTATGTGTGAAAGGGTTAAGCATGTAACAAAATATAAAATGTTAATGTATAAAATATAAAAAGGTAAACAGAAAACATTTTTCAACTATAGTTCTGTGTCACGTTCACTCTCCTCCATGTTTGTTTGTGTTGCCTTCATGCAAATTTCCTGCCTGCATCTGTGCCGTGTGGAAGAACGCAGAGCGTCGTCCAAATTACGAAAAATATTGCCGTAAAGTGTGTGATTTGCGACACAACGAAATAAACGATAGATCATAATATGAAACGATAGACGTTTTTCTGTCATCACACGATATATACCGTCATATTGCACAGCCCTAATAGAAGGCCTCTCGAAATTATTTATTGAGGTATCATGAAATTCAAGATTATTTGTGTATGTTATTATCCAGTCTCTGCAGTACCCCAGCAGTAAGACATTGTCCCCTACAGGGAAGCAGCATGGGGTCCGGAGAGCGCTGAGCCTTATTTGCTCTAATTGCCATCAGAGTGCAAAATCCCTGCTTCAGTCTTCAGTCTGCCGCTCGTGCTGTTTGTTCAGAGACAGCGTGCCGCGTGCCCGCGTTCCACAGCCCGCGTTTTGTTGCCATGAGGATTTCCAGCCTTGTAAAGAATTCACAGTATGAAAGGGGATTCAAAGCCTGAGCTGTCTGCCAGAAGCCCATTAATCATGCGCTCCATGTTTTAATATGGTGCAGATTGAATTCAGTTTTATTTTGTCGTTCCCTCACTCTCTTGTCCAGTCTCTGCCTGAAACTGGTTTGTGCTAAGAGTTTGTGTAGTAGTTGCGCAGATGTTACAGTATTGAGTTAAAATAACATTGTGTGATGATAAGTGTCAGGCTTGTAATGTTGTGTATTGGTCTGTTTTCCTGCAGTGGACTCTGTGCTCCAGTATCAGTCTGTTTTCCTGCAGTGGACTCTGTGCTGCGGTATCAGTCTGTATCCCTGGGCTAAGCTCTATGCTGTGTCAAAAGCTTTTGCACTCTGTGCTACAATGACAGTGTGTTAACCTGTGCTTTGGGGGATAGGCACATGCTCTCAGCTAATGGGTATTCATGACTAGGGAAGCGGGAGGTTTTTCTGGTGAGGAAAAATGTTGTGAAACATTGAAACCATGGAGCTCAGCATGATTGATGGTTGATTTCACCCAATCAGAAAGCATTGCTGTCCAGAAGCACTGCACATGGCTTCAGATTGGTCAAATTATCAGTTGTGAAGCATCAACCTCTTGCTTTAATCTGAGATTCAGTTATTTGTCCTTTCCTGCTATCTCCCCATGAGACGTTTTTTTATTCTGGTGTTGCAGTGACTTTTTCCCCTGCAGCAGGCCTCATTGCACAGTGACTGTTCAGGATTTCACCCATGTACTGGCTGACGGAAGTAGAAGCAGGTGCATGATATGAAGGCAACAGCTATGAGCTGGCCGCCCCACATACAGTGAAACGTGAGCCATCCTCAGGAGGGGTTAATGAAAGGTGTGTCTTTCCCCTCTCTTTGCTCACCCATTTCTGTGTCTGTATGGAGAAACTATATTACTATATATAGAGGGGTAGAGAAAGAAGGGGAATTTGAATGAGGGAGTACGGAGGTATTTACATTGAAAGAAGAGAAAGGGGATGCTCTGGCGCATGGGAAAGGGGAGGATCTAAAGGCACATTGCAGCTGACGGTGGTGTGTGCGGACGAAGAGCCAGTCAGGTCATCATCACAGTGCAGTGATGTCACCGTCACCTCCAGGTTCAGCCTCAGAGATCTCAGTTGTGTATCGCGTGGCTGTGTGTGGGCGTTACTGTACCTCAGGCTGTAGATGAAACAGAAGACAATGGCACACAATGGACACCACGGCATTTGAGTTGCCTCCTCAAAACAGTCAAGGTTAAGAAATCTGTGGTTCCCATGACGTTTTCTGCCCAGGTGAAAGCGGGCCCGTTTCCGTGGTTGCCAGAGTTTTAATTCAGTGCTGTGTGTCGTGCCACTGGCAGGTAGTAAAGACAGTGGGTCTACGGGAAGTGTGGTTCTTCGGCCTGCAGTATGTGGACAGCAAGGGCTACACCACGTGGCTGAAGCTCAACAAGAAGGTGAGTTTTCCTGCTGCCGTTACAGTGAGGCCAACTTGTCACAGCTGCTCTCTTACAGACTTCCTGAGAACACCACAGGAAGAGAAGATAGCACGCAATGTCCCCCCCTGCTCCCTTTGGCTGGAGCAGAAAAGCTGAGAGCTGTGGAAATCTCCCAGCAGGCTGAGCAGCATGGAACTGTCACAGTGATCTGTGGTAGAATCTCTTCAACAAGCAGGTGGAAAATGTAGAGGTGTGATCTGCTGCTAAGAATTAGGCAAAACGTCTGTCATTTTAGAGCATGGATGTTTGAAGGTAGGAACCAAAGAATTGTTTGAGCTGAATGTTACGTTGATGACAACGAACTGATTCGTTATAGTCCAGTGAAATTGTTACATTGCTGTTACATTATCACTTACATTGTCCATTTTGGCTGGGTGTTTTCTAAAGTAACACAGGTCAAGTACAACAGCGGTTTCCCACGACTCCCTCTGGTAGCATCTACAATTTTTTCAACACATTTACTTCTGCCTAATTAACGAAATCATTAATGGCAAAACATGTGCTGACTTAAGGATCTTGAAGAAGACTCAGTTTAAGTTTCTAAAATGTCTTACAAATCTTGCACATCTTACAACAATGTTGCTGCTACTATTAGGCATTATTATTATTAGTGAAACCTGCTTTTTGATCACATTTCTTCAACATATTACAAAGGTTCATAATTTCCTTTTCTGTGGAGAGAAAACCTAAAGGCAGCCAGCTGGCTAGCCAGCTAAATATAGTATGAACAGGCACTACTATTATACAAGCTAGCCATGACTGCTTACATTATTATTATCTCTGTGAGTCTGTTGTCAGTCCACTGTAATTACCTGTTGTTTGCTCAGAGCCTTACCTGTGTGTGAGAGTTCCCTGTATGGATTTGTGTGAACAGCAGCAGGTTCACTGTGTGTACCAGCCAAAGCCATGTCAACACGGAAGCAGGGGGAGGAGAGGAGTTGGAGATTCTTAGTGTCCTTCCTTAGATTATCTTGAGGTGCAGTTTGCTACAGAGGGAGGTCACTTTTTCATTCCTTTTCCACATCACCGCTGTCACAAGAATAAACAAACACAGTCGCAACCAGTGCAGTGCTAGTCAGAAGTATGAAAGAGCACCTGGTTACTTACTAGCAACTAAGTAACTAGGTGGAAAAACAGTTGCGTTGTTTGTTCTTTTGGTAAGGTAAATGGTAGCTCTCTTTGCATGTGTTTTGCCATGTTTATTCACTTGTAGGTAACAAAGTGCACAGAAAAAGCCCATAAAGGAAGAGAAGGATCTTACTGTGCTTACTTCAAGCTGTATTTGGTGGGAGATTCCAGCATTTGCATGCCATTGTGCTAGGCTACTCTCTCCTTTGTTAGCTTCATAAACACAGCCTGCTTCTCTGGAGTAGCCACGCTCTTACTGCACCCAGTACTAGGTAGCCATGTGTACCTATGGTACAGTGACCCACTTTCAACACCACAACACCTACAGCTGGCCGTCAGTGGGAATGGCCTTTTTAGTGAAGCCACTGTCTAACCGTAGGATGTAGCAGATTGCCCGAACCCTGTGTCTTCAGGGTTTGCTGTGATCATTTGTGATCCACAGGTCAAGCTGCTTTTCAGCTCTAAAGCAAAGATTACATTTTTGGATGTTGACACGATGAGGTCTATTTTTTAATATGGCCAAGATCACTTTTTGATACACGTGATCTTTGTACTAGGTGACCCAGCAGGACGTGAAGAAGGAAAACCCGCTCCAGTTCAAGTTCCGGGCCAAGTTCTTCCCAGAGGACGTGTCTGAGGAGCTTATCCAGGAGATCACCCAGCGCCTCTTCTTCCTGCAGGTGAGGAGAGTCAGTGGGGTTATCATGAGACCTCCCTGGGGCCTGACTAAATGGGAGAAATGAAAATAGAATGCCGTTTCCTTCCTGTCAAACTCCTGAAGTCGGGCCAAGCTACGTTAAGACCTTCTTCATTGTCCATTTCCATGGAATTTTCACAATATGTTTTCAACATAGCAGACATAACAAATATAAAAATACATATCAGTAAAAATTCAGTGCCATATCAATAAAAATGATAAAATGCAAAATACAGTAAATAATATAATCTCTCAAGAATATTAATCTGATCACTAATAAGCAAAGTAGGATTTATGCATCAGTAAATTGTATAGTTCAAATAACACAGTGATACAAATCTTTAACAAAAGTACCATTTACCACTTTCTGTTATAAATATTTATAACAGACACCCTTACACACACACATACACACACACACACGTATACACCACACACTGACACCTACAGTATAGTCATAGAGTTGCAGTTCTTCATTGACATACAGCATACACACGCAGTCAACATCTCAGTCTCTACCTTTTCTATTGCTTCAGAGGCCTGACTGTTAAAGGAGAGGTGCCATTGTCACTCACCCTGTAACTCCTGAAGGATCTGGTATTGACTGCCTGAGGGCAGTGGTTTAAAGCATGTGTCAGTGTGTGTTTGAGGTCTCAGATGCTATACACTCTTCTCACTGCTCCTACTCCCCCCTGGAGCCCCTCAGACTGCACCTCATGGAGTTCTGAGGGGGGTAACAGATCTCTCTGTGACTGTAATCCCTGTAGGTGAAAGACGCCATCCTGAACGATGAGAACTACTGCCCCCCAGAGACCGCTGTGCTGCTAGCCTCATACTCAGTCCAGGCCAAGTATGCCGACTACAACAGGGAGGTTCACAAGCCAGGCTACCTCACAAATGACCGGCTACTGCCTCAGAGGTAAGAGGCAGTGCTGCCAGCTGCCCAGAGCTGAGGCATCAGGAATACCATCTTCCTCTCAGGATTTGCTTCAAAATCATTAATCATGTCAATGAATATGACAAATATAAAAATACCCTCCATCCTGGCATCTTCCAGGTGACTTTAAGTCACAATCTGTTGACCTGCAGCAGGTGACAGTATGCTTCCATACTTGCCATACTCAACTGGATCACTACAGTCCCAGTGTGTTAAGCGGTGCAGGTGATATTAGCCTCATTTGGGTGTGCTCTGCTGGGTAATATCAGCTCCTTTTGGTTGTGCTCTTCTGGGTGACATTAGCTTCATTTGGGTGTGGTCTGCCGGATGATAATAGTGTCATTTGGGTCTGCTCTGTTGGGTGATGATAGTGTCATTTGGGAGTGCTCTGCTGGGTGGCTTTAGCCTCAGGCTGCTGGGCTCCAGCAGTTGGCTCTCTGTACTGCTGAGTGAGAGCCTGCACTGCTCAGTCTGCACTTAAACATCCACTGGGCCTCTGGAAGCTTTTACGGCCTTCCAGTGAATTATCTTGTTAATTACGTTTTATTCCAAAGTCTGTTCCGAGAAACCATGCCTTGTTATTATCAGGTGTCTACAGTTTTCTGTGTGTGTGGCTGTGTCTCTGGTTGTATTCTTCAGGGTTCCTGTGTGTGTGTGACTGTGTCTCTGGTTGTTTTCTGCAGGGTGCCTGTGTGTATGACTGTGTCTCTGGTTGGTGTCTGTGTGTATGACTGTGTCTCTGGCTGTGTTCTGCAGGGTGTCTGTGTGTATGACTGTGTCTCTGGCTGTGTTCTGCAGGGTCTGTGTGTGTGTGACTGTGTCTCTGCCTGTGTTCTGCAGGGTTCTGGAGCAGCACAAGCTTACAAAGGAGCAGTGGGAGGAGAGGATCCAGGCCTGGCATGCAGAACACAGAGGAATGCTTAGGTACTCTGTGTGTGTGTGTGTGTGTGTGTGTGTGTGTGTGTGTGTGTGTGTGTGTGTGTGTGTGTGAATAGACACAATAAAAATAATTTGTAAGTCTCTTAGAGTTGTACTATTGGGATGGTGGTTTAAATGCTGCTTAAATGTGTTTGAGCAGAGAGGACGCGATGATGGAGTATCTGAAAATAGCACAGGACTTGGAGATGTACGGCGTCAACTACTTTGAAATCAAGAACAAGAAAGGAACAGAGCTGTGGCTGGGGGTGGACTCTCTGGGCCTCAACATCTACGAGCACGAGGACAAGTGAGTGGGCCGGCTGCTGTTTAACCAGGGCCAGAGCTTTCCACCTGTCTCCGTCTGTGCAGCAGCTCACGAAAAATGGACCATTTCCAGCGCAGCACCAGAGAGCTTTTAACCAGAACACTTCAGGTTCAAATCCCAGTAGGGTCAACTGCTGTTGTGGGAGTAAGAAAGGTGCTCTAACTTAAATTGCTTCAGTTAATATCCAGAAGTAGAAATGAATGTCAAGAAGTGCATTTTGTAAGTCGGAGTACACAAGGGCATCTGCTAAGCAAACAAATAATGCAATGTCATGTACTGATGCAAATCTGCTGCCCTCGAGACCAGAGTGAATTGCTCAAAATGCTGTTCAGCACTGTTCCCCTGTGGAGTTAAGACTGGAAGCGTTCCTTTACATTACTTTCATAGCAAATCCCCTCCGCAGTGCGTCTTTCACAGCTTACAGTTGGCATGTTACCCAATCTCTGATGCTGCCTGTTTTTGCATATTGCTAAGCAAATGTTTGCTAAGCGAATGATGATGAAAGTACATCTTTGTAATTAGTAAGTAGCTCAGTGCTGCCTTCCAAGTACACAGTTGTTGACGTGCATCCTCTGCAGCAACTGACACCTGCCCTGTGTGTGGGAGCACACAGCTCCCTACACTCTCATGCCATACTGCACCACTTCTCTACAGTGGGAGACCAGCGTTCTTAGCTTCTCACAGCACCGGCTCTTCAGAATAATTGTTTACTGTTTCAGCACTCACCACCTAGCTCTTCTCCACACCCAGGGAAAACCCTGCCCATTGTTATCATGTTACTGGTTGTTCTGTGTCTGAACTGATGTAGCAACCTTAGAAATTAGAGGTTTCTGTATGCGAGAAGTACAGTTTAAATACTATAATACAGAGATATTAGGCTTTAAGGTTTTTCACATACCAGACATTGCAGACAGTACTGTTATATAATGGATTTTCACTGCTACCAGCTATCTGCTATTGTAGTATATCCAGACCTTGGAATAAGAGGGTTCTGTCTAATAAAAGCTTGGTTTGGAGCCTTAAGGTTGTCACATGCCAGTTATAGGTTATATCTTGTAATATATTCCTCAGTTAGTTTCCTTAGAAATTAATGTATGATTGCCTCAAAGGGGACACTGCATAGGAGCATTCATCAACTAAAAAAAATAAAATAGGGTTCCCAAACAAAGTGGGATTCTGAGGTCTGAATTGTGGAATGGGATGTGAGGTATAATTGGATGCCAGGACATTACATTGTCTCCCGACAATGGCATACATTGATGGATATATACAATGATCTGCACAAAAGTTTGTAGAACTCAGGTGAAATCATACATTTTTTGCTCCCACTCAGAAATTGTTTTTTAAGCTCTGTATTATTGCGTGCACACAGAAACCAGTGAACATATTACTGCATGCAAAGCAAGCTCATAATGTCTTCAACTTATAGAATGTCACCTTTTCAGGAGTTTCTGACACATAAGGAAAGATTTACTATTTAAAGTGTATAGGGGAAGCACAATGACCATAGCAATAGTATGTACCTTCAGCTGACACCATGTTGAAGCTGAACCGTCATTAACTATCTGTCTTCTTCCTGTGAGTACTGTGTGAACTCAGAGTCCCATCAGTGTGTTCAGTATTGCAGTCAGAGGACAATGAGAACACACTTGCACTGTATCGCCCTCTGCTGGCTACTCCTCTTTCCACTCCTGCAGGATGTTGCCATTATTGGGCCTTATGGAATAAAGCTGAAAATTGGCTTTTATTGAAATTGTGCCTCTCCTGAATGTTGCTCTGTCTGTCTCTTGTTACATTAAATGATGCTTTTTTCCTTTTTATCCAGACTGACGCCAAAGATCGGTTTTCCCTGGAGTGAGATCAGAAACATTTCTTTCAATGATAAGAAGTTTGTCATTAAACCTATCGACAAGAAAGCTCCAGTAAGTCTAAGACACATCTTCTTCTTCTTAGAGTTCTTTTGCACCTTGCAACTTGAGTAAAGGAAGGCTTTTCTTTTATAACACATTGAAAGGGTTTTAAAGCTTAAATTTCCAGTGTTCTCCAGATGAAGACACATTAAATGTTCTACTTGATTTGCATAAAAGTCCAGTCCCAAGGGAGGCTCTGAAAGGACGTGAACACAAGGCATGCCTCCCAGACCTTTCTGAGTCAGCTGCTTCTCCTGGGAAACAATTACAGTGGAATTTGAGCAAGCATTCTTTTTGCTTTGATGGAAAGTGGATTAATACATTGAGTCATCAGTGTTTGTTCACAGACTGTGAAGGTGGAAGTGAACACACTAAATGAACCTACACCTACCAAGGGTTCCTGTCTGGACTCAGAGTTTTAATATAGGCGTGAACATATGGAAGGAGGGTCTGCACATAGCTTTCTACATGCAGCACTCTGCAGAATCTTGCACCTGTGCCAGGTAGAGGGAGAGGCTGTGCTTGGTTCACATACAGCAGATCTGATCAGTGTGACTGGTCAGGCCATTTAGCTTTATGGGGACTTTTGTCTGTTTAAAGGAAAACACAAATGTTTCTGAGCAAGAAAGCACATTTTCTGGTCTTTCTCTCAGTTCCTTTCATTTAGTTGGTCCACACGCACTGCAGTATTCATTTTAAATGCCCTACAGTTGATGGACTATGCTTATTTTTGGTAAATTATGTTGAATGATCAATGTCAAATTTTACTCTTAACTAGTATCAACTTTTGAAATTGGATTAACTGAATGCTTAACTAAATATTTGCATTCATAGACCATAGATATGATATAACAATGTTTGAGTCGGTAAATATCTAGTGTGGTATTTCTGCGGTGTGACAGTGGGTATATTGTGCAGGGAATCGATGTGTGTACAGGTATAATAATTCTGATGTATGTGTGCAACATAACAGTATGTTTGTGAGAGGAATTATTGGATGTATAATTTTTTATGTGCAGATTCAATGTGTGCGCTGTAGGAGCTCTCTTAGAGGAAGAAAGTAAGAACAGAACTGTTGGTGGGGTTTCAGCATTGCGCGACTTCTCTCCCGCAGGACTTCGTGTTCTATGCACCTCGGTTGCGGATAAACAAGCGCATCCTGGCCCTCTGCATGGGGAACCACGAGCTGTACATGAGGAGGAGGAAGCCCGACACCATCGAGGTCCAGCAGATGAAGGCCCAGGCCAGGGAGGAGAAGCACCAGAAACAGCTGGAGAGGTGCTGGACACGGCAACAGAACTATATAACACAACACAGCTCTGTAACTGCATCACATGACGTAACACAACTACACATCTGTGTGACATATCACAACACAGCTTTACAGCAGTGTCCCATGACACAGCTTTACAACTACTTGGCACAACACAGATGGCGCAGCTGTACAACATTATGACACACAGCTGCATCATGACACAATAATCGAGAAAAGACATCCATTGTTATGTGTCAGCCTAACCTGCAGAGGGCAGTGTGGTACTGAGTTAATGCGAATGAGTGGTATTAATTAACATGGGTTTAGTGAACATAAATCAGTAGAATTTCCAGGGAAGTGGGAAAAGCCAGCAAGGCTGTGTGTAAGAGAGCACCATGAAGGCCAGCCAGGCTGTGTCTCTCAGAATAGTATGAAGGCCAGCTGGGCTGTGTGTAAGGGAGCAGTTTGAAGAGCAGCAAGATTTCAGAATTGAGAACACCCTTGTACATTGCTAGCTGCTACCCATATTAATATTTGCTCCCTCTTTGTTTTCCAGGGCACAGCTAGAAAATGAGAAGAAGAAACGAGAGTATGCAGAGAAAGAGAAGGAGAGGATAGAGCGAGAGAAGGAGGAGTTAATGGAGCGTCTGAGACAGATTGAAGAGCAGACGCTAAAGGCACAGAAAGGTAACTTGTATTGTGTGGCCCAGGACAGTTTCATCATGGATGCCCACAGCCTGTCTGGGCCCTGAGATACAGAGCCTCCCTCCTTTTCAGAAAAAGCTTGAGATCCTATATTTATTTATGAAGATCTCAAATCAAGAGAGCAATAAATGCCTAAACAAAGCTAAATAGCTGCTCTTTTAGCTCTCAGTGTATGTGCACTGCTTTCACATGAGCTCTCTGACGCATCTTATCTGCAAAAAGGAGGTCAGAGAAATTGCTTCACAGTGGCTAAATGTTATACGTTTATACTGCCCTTGAGGTTACATTACATTATTGTCATTTAGCGGACGCTCTTATCCAGAGCAACTTACACAGGTTACAGTTTTACATGTTATCCATTTATACAGCTGGGTATTTACTGAGGCAATTGTATGGTAAGTACCTTGCCCAAGGGTACAGCAGCAGTGCCACAGCGGGGAATCAAACTGGCAACCTTTCGGCTATGAGCCCTCCTCTTTACCATAGCACCACACTGCTGCTTGGTGTGTGGTGCAGTGTGCTTCCCTGAACATCCGTTTTCAGTAGAGGAGCGATCGAACGGGAAATGGGAACATGGAATGTGACACAGCTTGAGAGTACAGTGCTGGACGTCAGTGGATGAGTGAATTGCATGGAAGCGGGCCCGCAAACTAAGAAACACACCCTGCAAAGATTTGCAGAATCATTCTATAAAAGACAATTGGAGCAGCTGTACAGAGATACTGAGTACAACTCATGTTCCAGACATTGTGCCCAGGGGTGCCGCAGAATTCTTACGAGTGATGTGTCAGCGTTGGGGAGAGTGGAACTGCAGGAGTGACCTTTTTCCCATTTCTCGAAAAAAATGTTATTCAATAACCCCACGGCACTGTCAATGAATGTGTGCTTCCTTTAACCTAAGCATAGTCTCCTCTCTAAGGTCTGAAGCATGGAGGCACAGACTGTGCGATGCACTCCATTGATTAATGAACATCTGATAAATAACAATATGTTCAATGAATTTGGCTACCTTAATGTTCTCTTTGGTCTTACATACATACACAGTAAGATCTTAGGTTGTCTCTGAAAACAATAACTAGCTTCCTAGAAAAATCAAAAGGAAACCATTTTCGTAACACATTATGTTAATGCTGTTGCCTGAAATGGGAGATCATTGTTGCAAGTCAGTGGTTCTTTTGACAGCAACATTTCCTACATTTTAAACAGTATCTAGCACAGTACTGTGAGATGGCTGGCACCGTGAGAACAGTCGCAACGTGTTTCAGACCACTTTTCCTGCTAGCTACATAACTAGCTAGAGATCTGGAGCACAATATTACAAAACCCCCTCTTTGTGGCAATGGCAAAGGCAGCAGAGACAAGATCCAGCTGGCAGAGCGTGAGGGTGTGGCACGAACAAACCCCATGCCTTGTTTAGATGGTATGGGGTTGACAGTGTAGCGTAGAACTGTATCCGGGGCTTTCTAGCGCACAAAGTGGCAATTTATGATGCTGGCCCTTCCCTGAAGACCTGGAAATTGCATAAATCCACACTGCAATCCCCAGGTATGCTGAAAATAACAAATGCTCTTGGTCCTGGCCATGTAGTTGCTTCAGCTGATGTCTGGGTACATCCTGGCATCACACAACCAAAAGTCCTAGCCATCAGAAGGCAGTTAGAATATTTTGTGTTTGAAGTTTGCACCTCTCTGAAAATCTTCACAATCCTCCATGGCTTAGGAGGGTACTGTCATCTCTGTTCCAGAACTGTTTTGATTTCTCAGAGGTGTCCACTCAGCTTTAGTAATCAAGTGAGTGTCTTGTGACTGTGTTCTGCAAAGAGGAGTAAGTCCTCATAAGGATTGAATCTGTTGGCTGCCAAGATCCAGGCACGACCATCTGGTGTTCCAGGGAATTTTGCATTAATTCAACTACTGCCCATTTTAAGAGCTTTGTGGGTGGTTAGTCTGTAACCAAAACATTGAAAAACACTCAAGTGAGATATGCAAAAAAGCCTGGCGCTCCTCAGTTTGGATCAGACCCCAAATGAATCAAATCTGAGGCATGTGCAAATAACCACAAAGATTTGCTCCAGGAACAGTCATCATAGAACAGACTCTGAGCATTTCTTGGTAAAGTTCCCACAGCGGTTTCCTGATCAGACTTCCATCAGAATTCCGTCAGAATTCCCTCGGAACAGAGGTACAGAACACTGATAATAGCAGATGTAAGAAGCAGCGCAGTTTGCAATAGAGTGTGTGAAATTGTTGTAACAGACATTATTTGTCATGGTGTGAGTGTTTTTTGTATTCGTGTTCATTTCTATTAGTCCCACCATCCTGCTCTTTCAGTGTTTTGCTAGATTTTGTGTTGGCCCTATCATTGTAAGAAAACATATTACACTGTGTTATTGGACAGTGCGTCATCACAAGATGTCCAGAGCACATTAAAAAGGAAAACAGTACAAAACCATAACTTAATGAAAGAAAAATCATGGGAGGTTGTGATGTCAGTAAGAAGTGAGAGGCTAGCGTTCCATAAAAAGCCACCGCCCTATGCAGTCACAGAATCCCCTTCACAGTCTGATCTCTTATTTCCTTCATTTCCCTCAGACAGTCCCTGTCCATTCAGTAATGCCTTCCCTGCTCTCTCTTACTGTTGATAACACAAAGCAAATAGCTGATGGCCTTCAGATGTTATGTTGTGTTGGTCCTCAGTGTTCACTGTCAGTGTTCAGTGGAAAAATTGTTTAATACTAACATAAAACATATACAAATAACCTTAGATTAGCCACACAGTTTGTACTTACAGGGCTTTCTGAATGGGTCTCATGATAACTTTTCCTCCCACTAGCAGAATAATTCACACTTTCAGTACAGGTACCAGTAAGAGAGTGATTCTTTGAAATAACATCTCTTGGCGGTAATACATGTATTACAGTTCTCATAAATTGCCGCTGGTCTGACTGTATTATCTTGATACATGCAGCATTACAATATTATTGCAGAATTTGGGGAGCTGGGGCTGATGTTCCACATGTGTTGAAATTGGGGAATTGTACTGTGTGTCACCACCTCAGGAACTGCTAACTATCTGGGACTCATGGTGCACACCATTGTTCGTGCTGCTCCATAAGGTTACAAAGTAAGTGCCATAATTCCGGTACACAATTTTTAGTGAGGGGGAGCTATATTATTATTATTGAATGATATTTTTTAATTGGGTGTTGGCTGTACCCTGTAATAACAGAAATTTGTGGAAATATTTAAACACCACTTCAGCTCTGCAGTTCACAAGGTATTTGGAAGAGCATATTCTTGTTGTTTGTAGGAATTTGAGACACTATGGTGTAAGGTATTATTGTTTGATTTCAATGTACATGCTCAGACTCTTACCAGGAATCATGGGAAACTCCTTGCAAACTTGGAAAGGTTATGGAAAAAAAACTCACCCAGGTTTAAAATGATGATGTGCGTATTAGGTATTACATTAACTCACATCATTTTTATTTCCCTGAATAAAAACTTGTAACCCCAAAACTCCTGCATTCCAGTGACAGCTGGTCACAGCCAGGCAAGAGTTTTTTCTGTTTTTGCTTTCTCAGGCAGGTACTCGCACTGTAAGGTTGAAAAATCACACTGGTCAAAAATTAGCCGTGTCGCTGACCAAACATAGCGGTACTCACAGCCCTGCTATCTGTATGTGTACGGCAGAGCTAGAGGAGCAGACACGCCGAGCCCTGGAGCTGGACCAGGAGAGGAAGAGGGCCAAGGAGGAGGCCGAGAGGCTGGAGCAGGAGCGGCAGGCTGCAGAGGAGGCTAAGGCCACACTGGCAAAGCAGGCTGCAGACCAGATGAAGAATCAGGAGCAACTGGTGTGTGTGTGTGTCTATGTGCGTCTACGTGTGTCTGCATGTGTCTGCGTGTGTCTGTGTGTGTGTGTGTGTGTGTGTGTGTGTCTATGTGCGTCTACGTGTGTCTGTATGTGTCTGCGTGTGTCTGTGTGTGTGTGTGTGGTTGTGTGTGTCTACGTACATCTACGTTTGTCTGCAGTGGAGTGTTTGTTTATGTGTCTGCGTGTGTCTTTGTGTGTGTCTTGGGATTGGGGGGGGGGGGTTGACTACATCTTCATTTTGTGAATAGACAGGGGAAGGTTCCATCAGATGGATGAACATGCTCAGCACCCACCCATGGTGTGCATGAGTCATTAACAGCAGCTGTGTGCTCTCCTGCCTGCCTGCAGCCCTTCACTTTCAGAGTTCTCTGCAGTTTGTCAGATTCATCAGTTCTGTCTATATGAGTTCAAGTTAAAATTGCCACTGAGCTTCTGTTAACAATATAGCTGTCGGTTTCAATGCAGCCACTTGGTAAATTCACTCGGGCTGCAAAGACTTTAATTTCATGGTTAGTTGTGTGTGATGCATGTGTGGCAGTAGTTGTCTCCTACCGCAGTCCAATGAGTATTGCCAAAATCTAAAGTGATGTGAAGTCCTTGTTGGACCTGTTCGTGCTTATTCTTGCTTGTTCATATGCAATTCTTTTGACAGACTATTAGACTTCTGACACAAATCCATACTTAAAAGTTAACCTTATCGATTAGCTGCAACTCTAACTTTTGTGCATCACAGCCGCCAGCCCTCACTGCTGTGGTAAAAGTGTGCTTCTTGCTTGCAGGCGGCTGAGCTGGGAGAATTCACAGCCAGAATCGCTCTACTGGAAGAAGCCAAGAGGAAAAAGGAAGAGGAAGCTACAGAATGGCAGCAAAAAGTAATGACTTTATCTGCACATGCATGTCTCCATGTTTACAGGAGATTACATCACCCATGTTTGATTAGTGTTGACAAGTCACCACAGTGACAGCCATACTAATACAAATTGTGGAAAAGTGTCTGACTGGATGAGAAGTGTTTCATACCTCATTCATTATCGTATATCATTTTGACATAAGTCTGCCTGCCTGTGCAAGTTACCTTCAGCACATGTGGTACAGCCCCTACAAGTACTGTAATTACAACCCTAAATATTAGGGTGGACTACATTTACAAAGATATTGTTTTCCTTATGAAACAATTAATTCCTAACATGCAAATACATGCACTACACCAAAACATTCGCCAGTACGTACACATCAAGCTATCGACATCACCTCTTAAATATGATGCAATGTAGAGGTTTGGCTTGCCACCGTGTGTGAGGGAGAGGTGTTGTTTGGTGTCTGTTGGAGACAGTGTGGCGTGTGTGTGTGTGTGCGTAGGTGTGAGAGATGGAGAGTGAGATGGTGGTTTTTGTGGGGTACAGTACGCACCTCTGCTCTGCTCTCCCAGGCCCTGTCTGCTCAGGAGGATCTGGAGAAGACCAAGGAGGAGCTGAAGAGCATGGTGAGCGCTCCGCCCGCCCCCGCCGGCGGCCCGGCCGAGAACGAGCACGACGAGCAGGACGAGAACAGCGCCGAGGCCAGCGCCGAGCTGTCCAGTGACGGCGTGACGCACCACCGCAACGAGGAGGAGCGTCTCACCGAGGCCCAGAAGAACGAGCGCGTGAAAAAACAGCTGCAGGTACGCAACCTCCCCGACCTTTAACCTCTGATACAACTTCCTCTTCCTCCACTACCTTCTCTCCCCTGCTTCTGTTTTCTGTTTCACACTCATTTTACGCTCATCTTACACACTTAGCGAAGGGAGAGAGCAGTCACCCCACCCGGCCTCAAACCCGGGTCTACGGGGTACCAAACATGCGACTTTGACCGCGACACCAAAGAGCCAGGCTCATTGGTATGGCAGTCAGAGCGCATACTCAACCGTAGTGACGGCACTCCGTCACAGTGCCCATTATCGCTAATGAACTCGGTGAATCGTCAACATGTTAAATGTCCTGGAAGATCAAAGCAGTATAAATCTTGTCACTCTAATGAGCTGTGCCTACAGCTTGGTTCATTGAATGTGGTGCTTTGATGATGTTGGTGGACATCACTTCAACAAACTTTCATCTCTCCACCTCCCTATGTATTTCCTTCCCCACTACCCATTTTCTGCCTATCATCTTCCCTCCCATCCTCCTTTCCACCCTCTCTCTCACCTCCACCCCTCTCCTGCCCATGTTTACCCATCCACTTCTCTCCATCCTCCTCCATCTTTCTCTACCCCTCTCCATCCCCTCCCCCTTTCTATCTCCCTCCCCTTTTCCACCCTTCACAATCCCCCTCCCTGTTTCCACCCCTCTCCTGCCCCTCTTTACCCCTATCCACCTCTCTCCCCCTCCATGCCCCTTTACCCCTCTCTACTCATCTCATATCCTTCTTTGCCCCCTTTACTCCTCTCCATCACTCTCCATTCCTCTCTACCCTTCTCCATCCCCCTCCCCTTTTCCACCCCTCACAATCCCCCTGCTCTTTTCTACCCCCCGCCCCGTTCTCTGCCGCCCCCCTCAGGCGCTGAGCTCCGAGCTTGCCCAGGCGCGGGATGACACCAAGAAGACACAGAACGACATGCTGCACGCGGAGAACGTGAGGGCGGGGCGGGACAAGTACAAGACCCTCCGCCAGATCCGCCAGGGCAACACCAAGCAGCGTATCGACGAGTTCGAGTCCATGTGAGCGGTGTCCCGGCGCGGTGGCACCCCCTCCCTCCATGTACAGCCCCCTGGCCCCACCACCCCTGCAGAGAGGCTAGAGAGTTGTGGCTAACACCCCCCCCCACCCCCACCCACGCCTTGCCAAAGTCCTGTCCTCCGCTGGTTAGCCAGTAATGCTGCTTAACGTGCAGAGCTCCTCTCATTTAAGTTTGGAATTGTTAAGTCAAGAGCAAGCAGCATATCCTGTCAATATAAACTTTTTATGGTATTGTAAGTAATAATTTACTTCCACATCTGATGTGGTAAAGAAAAATGGAAAGGAAGTAAAAAAAAAAAAAAAAAAAAACGGAGAAAAAATTTGCTTTTATTAAAAACGGCTACTTCTAGCTTTTTGATGTTGCTAGCAAATTTTCATCTTCAGCTGATGAGATGTACATCTTTGTTTTTTTTGAAGATCCTGTCGCCCACATATATTTTACACTGTTTGCCGTCCTGGTTGTTGACTTTTGAGGCTGAGTCACTGAGTCCTGGTTAATGAGTTTGGACCTGTCTTCACAAGCAATGCGAGCATACTTGTTTTTGCAAGTTTTTTTTTATTTGAGCCTGTCTTTCCTGCATGGGGGCAGTCACCTGTGGGCCAGGAGCCAGTCTTGAGTACTTTGGACAAAGGAAAGTGGCACATAGGGCTATTATAATAACTATTGGAATATGAACTTTAGTGCTCTTCTCACACAACCATCAACTGCCTTCTCAAATCGTTTGCCTCAAAAAACAGTCGCAGTCCTTGTACCATTTGAACTTTGCAGCTATGACTTGGAGCAGGGTCAGAGCTCTTTTACTGTTTCAACTCTGCTCTGATTATTGGACTCAGAGTTCAAATGGTGAAAGGGCTCTGATCCCGCTCTGACTCTTGGATGCAGATTGAGATCCCTTTTACTATTTGAACTCAGCATCTGAGAGTCACAGCAGAGTCAAAGCCCTGGAATCATTTCCATTGCGAGCGCTGCCCCTCCCCCCACTCTGACATGCCCTAATGCATGGTCCCACTCTCTGTGTTTCATGACCAGTCATTATAGATGGTTTTCTTTGCCTGCCTGCTCACAAAGGCCTGCTATTGGGATGGACATGCCTGGGCCAATTCTTAGAGCCAAGGGATGTCCATCTCTGTCAGCTGGTCTGTGTTTCCATCTGTCTGTTTGATAGTATTTCTAGACTGGGGGAGAAATCAATGTTGGGCCCAGTGGCCATAGACAAGTTACATCCTCTGTGTTGGCCATGGTTGTTTGAAGTGTTTGTGTGTGTGTGTGTGTGTGTGTGTGTGTGAAACAAAGGGCCTTTCTGGCGGGAGAGCATATGAAAACATCAGTCCTAAGAAGAGGACAGCTCACTACCTCAATCCTGTAAATGGTGACTGGCCAATCAAACACTCTGTATGAGCTGACTTTCACTCTTGCAGGCTAAGTGGTCAGGGCCTGCTGCTTGTTCCGATCATTTAAAAAAGCAAATATTTCATTTCAGATGAAAATTGCTGTGTGAAATGCAGTGTGTAAGAATAAACCTGTTGGCTGAGAGGCTGGATCAGGGGAGGTGAAACAGAACCCCTCCTCTAGGTGACCCGGGTCAAAGGGACTGTGAACAGTGAACACTCTCAGCATTGCGTTTGAAAATTGCATTTGAACTTCAGCCTCGATGCTTTGCTTTTGGCAGAAAACCAATGTTGGGAGGGGTGGTATAAACTGTATAAATGTTATACATTTTTGTATAAATAATATGAAATATAAAAATGTTCTATTTTTATTTATACTAAAGCAGTACACTGTTAGTGTTAGATGTTGAAATGAAAGCTGGTGAGCTATGTGGTGGTCATAGGCTTGAGAGCTCTTCTGGCGTTGTTTCGCAGCGATGGGTGCATACAAATATTGCAGCAATTCCCTCGCTGCTAGGGGTTCCCACAACATCACTGAAGCCAACTCATTGCTTTTTCATGACATTGCTATGATGTTTGTTATAACATGATGTCATAGCTGAAAGCATTAATTAGGCAAAAGGTGAATGTTTCATATTGGCTGGACTGTATTCCCCACTCCAGGGTGCACATGATAACATCTGGTTTCATCTATTTTTTTTTTCTTTTTTTGAGATAGTGATGCACATTAGTTGGTGTTTTTTCTTTGTTTCTGGTGGCAGTGCTATACATTTTTAACATTTTTTAAAGATGTGATATACATTAGGGTATTTTTTTTTAAGTTGCTTTGCATGCATGTTGCCTTCTTGGCAGAAAATGCTGTGCATGTGAGAGGATTCTGAAGGGAATAACCGTCCAAGCCTGGACATCTCACAGAGATTATTGCCTGTTTCACTGGTGTGAAACTTTGTGATACATAAATATACCCCTTTAACAACATGCCAGTCTGTAGCATGGGGGCAGTGAGAATTAGCACAAATCACAGATGCATTGTGGAGCTGTGACTGGCTGAAGGCCTAATGCCAGTGTTGGCTGCATATGGTCTCCGACAGTGGGACTCTTGGCTCGTCAGCACATGGCCTGACAAGCTCTTTCATGTGATGCAGGTTTAGAACACCTCTTGCTGCTCTCCACTGAACTGTTTGCACTTCAGTTGCGGCTGCTTCTTCCATCTCTGTCTTCTCTGTTGTTTTCAGAAGGGACCCGCAGGGTCCCCCTCTGGTGTCAGTGTCTTTTTTATTGTCACAGTGTACAGTGCTGCCTCATATGACCCTTTAACAGTTTGTCACTTTGCAAAACCAGTGCAAGCATGCACGAGCTGGCATCTAGCCTGCCGGAATCTTGGCCTGCTCCAAAAGCACGTCCAATAGAAGGCAGGAGCCAGGAACACAGGACAGGACCTGCCCAGCCCCCCTCTGGAACACAGGGACAGGGCCTGCCCAAACCCCCAGGAGGTGGGACAGGACCTGCACCATCTTCCTCCTCCTTTCTTTGGTGGCAGTGGCCATATTTCTAATGGCATTGGCTTTCCGTCACCATTTTTAGACCTACATCATCATCTAGACCTACATTTGAAGCGCACGCTGTTCATTTCCTCTGCAGCCCTAGCTCGTTTCTTCCCTCCCTCATGCCTCCAGTTAAGATCACAGGATCATTTGATGTGTTCTTTCTTATGTAATTGCAACACGATTTGTTATGATCTAGTTGACAGCAGATGCTGCCTGGGTGAATCTAGCCGCTGGAGGTGACTGGTAAGGAGGGGCTGTGAGAAGAGCTTTCAGGAGTATTTGTGTGAACGTGTCTATGACTGATCACTCTGCAGCCTCTGGCCTCAGTTTAACTGGTCCACTGAGGGCATCATTCACCATGGTTGTACATGCCATGTCAAAGCAAATTATATGCTTCCAACTGATTGTGTTGTCTGGAAAAAAGTAGAAAAACCAGTTTCTAAAAGCGAAGGGGATTAGTGGGAAGGTGTACGATTTGACTGAACAAATCAGATTCAGTTTGGGCTATGACATGTTCAGTTCTGTCTTCTATGTGAAATCAATTCTGAAACAAACACTTTCTCAGTCTTGTGTCCCCTCATGTTCAAATATCAGTAAATCTGAACAAGGTCAAAAGTTTGATTTTGGAAATTCTCAGTGGTGGCGAAACACTGGACCCATGTCCGTTTTGGCTTCATAGCTCAAGATGGAAACCTCCAAAAGACACCACATTGTTGAGATGAGAGTGTTGAAGCTAGTTGTCATTTTTCTGTTTGTTTCTCTGTGTTCATGTATCTCTTGCATAGCCATAATAGCGTAACGGAGCTCATTCCCTTAACACTGATTGAGTCATTTTCCAAGCAAGCAAGGAAAATGTTCTCATTTGAGTTCTTTTTTTGGTCATTGGTTTTCTCTTGTTGAGGGAGGGGAGGTGCCGAAGGCAGTATAGAGCACTAAATAGTTTTACATTTTAAATGGCTTCATTTCCCCCTCCTCACCCTCAAAAGTACCACACATTCATTGTGTATAATCAATAGTAACTATTTTGAAAAGTATGTTGGATAACATTAAAGATATCAAATGCATATCAACTGGTTTTGATTCCTGTATGTCTGAAAGATGCATATTAAAGGGAGGTGAGAGACTGTTGAACTTGATATAAATCACACTTCCTGATGCATTCCTGGAAGAGCAACCACTCGGTATTGAAAACAGATCAACATCTTCCATTCTTCTTCATTTGGTTCTGTGTGGAAGTTTGTGTACATGAAATGAATCAAAAATAGTATTTACCTTAGCATTTACCTTGCTTGTAAACAAGTGGCTTAACATGACATGGTGTTAATTTTTGTTATATGTTTTTAATTAGAATGACTAAGTTGTTTTTCATCAGAGGGATTCTAAAACACAGCCAAGAATAAAGGCAAGTCCATTTTATTCTGAATGCTCCAAATTCACATTTCAGTGGATTTTCTTTACAAAAACATCTCAATGCAAGAAAAATACAGAACACACCATTTCAAAACACTGTAAAATTGACCAGCTCAGTTACTTGCTCATACTACATATTCAAGTAATGCCCAGTTATTTTTTTAAACAAGGATTAAAGTTAAAACGTTGAGGGCAGTTTGTTTAACTCCTCGTGTTTTTCCTGTTACAATCCCTCACAATTAATCAATTCTTCAGCCTTGAACTTGCTGGTAGCAGAACTGCACAAATAATTTTGTTTGTGGAATTACAGGTCAGTTGGCTGCCTGGAACAATAAAACAATGTCAGCAGACATTAATTATCACTGTTCTAAAAGAGAATGCTGAAATTAATTGAAGTATGTATTACATAGTATGTTCCTGCAATTAACCAGCATTATATGTTTGGCAAATTGCTTCACTCAAAAAAAAAAAAAAAAACCTACCAGAACTCCACTAGGCTTTAGTATGTACACAGTAGCACATCTGCACTGTAAAGACAATGATCTATTCTTTCAAAAGCTTCCTCCAGAATGCCAGAGTGGCTGGTCTTGTACCACTTTGTAGACTTTTATCACATTAATACCCATTCAGAAATTACAGGCAGACTGCAGGAACTCTAATAATGTTCTACCAGTGTTTCTGGTTTTATTCATATTATAGAGGGAATGGGAAAATGTTGAAAAAATACAGTATGACCTTATATTCTTAAAAAGCCATTCTTACATGCTGCACAGCCTCAAGTACCTACGTACCAGCATTTCCGTACTTTTCAAATCTCGCAATGAGGCAACATACTTCACAAGTAGTCTTGCCTCTGTTTTATTCGAAGTACGCTATTCATTGAAGTATGAGTTTATAAAAGGCATGTCTAGATTGACAAGATCATAGGAGCACTGGTCTACATGTTCGCTCTATGTAAGGAAAAGATAAAAATGTCATTTACCAAATTTTATTCTATTCTGGCTTTGGTCTTCAAATAAATGCTGAATACATCCCCACATTACTTTTTTGAAAATGATTTTAGAAAAAATATCTTTGTTCAGAAGTTCCATACTGAAGCAAAACCATTTTCAGCATAGATGCAATAAAGCACACCAGTAACAAAAATGAAAAGTAAATCCTACATCACAGTGAATGTTACAATGAAAATGCTGTCACATTTTTACATTGAAAAAATTGCAATCAAAAACTACCTATGCTCTTTATAAACTCGTGAATCAACACAAATGTTATATGCATTAAAACAAAGTATGAAGAGTGTAAACAAGTCACAACACTGTTCGATGGAGTTGAAAAGCTAGAAAAAACCAAGACCACAAAACTTCAACAAAGCCATATACTTAGCATCAAGCTGTTAGCTGAATTTACACATTTTCAACAGCAATATTAATAAAAAAAACATGAATAATAGTTTGCTGAACATGGTTCAGATTATTATGGGATGTGTCAATAAGCACAATGCTATGTAGAAGCATTTACTCTATACCCACGTCCCCGCCCATGGCAACACACAGTGTTGCGCGGCCAGAGAGAAGGCTCTTCATATTTAAAAAGGTGCTCGGACATCAGACCCTTTCACTGTCACTGGCCAGTTCATACGTTCACTCAAGAACCAAGAATCAAAAGGGTCGTGAAATACTTGTACGTGTACACGTGGAATAAAAAAAAAATGAATGGACTTAACATTTTGTTTTGTAGGCTCAGGATCTTGCCGAACAGAGTAATCGCCAAACCTGGAAATCCTGTATGGGCATCTGTCCCTCAACTTTTGACATCTTGGTGGACCTGGTTTCACTTCCACATGTTAAGTACAAATATGGGGGCAGGTGCTATATAAAGACCGGTATTTCTGTTAGTGTCACATCAGTAATCAATCACTATGACAGTTGAAGTTACTAAAGCATCACTCCACCAAATGCTGAAAAAACTCTTAAACATCCTTTCCCCACTGACCAGGGTTGCCAACCATATAGTTTCGTCTTTACAATTTATGTTCAATTTTTCAGTATTTTTTTTTAAAACGAAAATTAATAAAGTAAGATTTTAGAAAACAGAAACATGACAATCATTAACAAATTGTGGCCGCATACTGCTGCAATCAGTGGTGTGGATAGAAATTTGGAAACACTACAGAAACAATAAAATGATTACTGGTCAATGTAGACCACACAGACCAGTAAACCAATGTAGATGTCACTATTAATACTATTAACAGATTCAATGTGTGAATATATGAAATAGGCTCTTAATTATTATCCAAATTTATAAACTTAGATAAAGTTGGTCATTTTTTTTTTACAGAGTGCTCATATATTTGTCAGTGATTGGCAGCCCTGCTCTCCTTTCCACAATATATTCTCAGAGGAGAGAATGCATCTAATGCCCTTTCCCCTCTGAAACTCATTTCGCAATTTGGTGCTCCTCGTTAAAATGAAACGCTTAATTCAATTAAATTGCTTCCCAAAATATCTCTTCGATAATAGTTACAAATGTGACTAACGACTATACATAAATTCATATATTTTGAGCGTTTATATATATTCATATATATTTCATACATTTAAATATAAAATCTTTCTTTAAGTTAATAAGATACAATTTGTATCAATGAAGAAAGGCATTTCCTGGCTCTCAGGGGTTGTGCTGGCCGCTGATACTTAAGACTAGGTATTAAAAGGATATAACTCAAAGGTAACATATGCAACAGGAAAAGAACATTATGTTGAAAGGGACAAGGTGAAACAGAAAAGCCCTGAAATATCCAAAATACTGGGATCAGTGCATAACACAACTCTATGCTGTTCACATCAATACACTTAGGACCACAGTTTAGGTAGAGGATATTTCTGTAAGGGAGTCCCAGGATCTTGGAATGTGATCTCTTCATCCTTGGGGGTTAAAGTAAGAAAAGACCAAGCCTGGCTAACCAGATACGGCTTCCGAAAACCACCAGGGTGCTGATCAGGAGGCGTTTGGGTGCTCCCCCTTTGACTGGTTCAGGGGAGCGTTGGGCAGCCACCCGGGCCGAAGAGAGAGTGTAGGAACAGCAGCCAGCAGGAACCCCAGAGAGAAGAGCCAGAGACTTCCCTTAACTAAAGCTAAGGTACGCAGACAACGTGAAGACTCGTCTGCCTCTGTGGCTACACAGGTGGCAAGATTTGGCCATTTTCTAAACATGCCTCAGCTGTGCTACGTAACTTTAACGGCATCAGGAATCATACCTCAGTCGTGGAAACATCACAAACAACACAAAGAAAATAGAAATAATAAATTAAATAAATTAAATTAAATCAAATGTACACAACAGTGCATCAACCACACTATTCTGCATATCCTCAAAAACCATGATTTTGTGATTTCAATGGTGTCGGGTTTTTGTGGAGAGTCAAAAAATTATTTGAATAAAAAATTTGAAAAATTAACACAAAAACTGTGGTGAGGTAAGGTATTGGATCACAAAGACAAAGTAAGTTCTTAAGTGTTAGAACAGAGGTCGAATGGGTTCAGCTGGGATTTTCTTCAGATAGCATAATCCAATCTGCGCAGATATTGCGCCCAGTCTGCTACACTGCAGACATCATCCTTAGTGCCACAAAAAATACTCAAAAATACAAAAATACTGCCTCCCTATATTCTTTTCATACATATATATATATATTGTTTCAATATTTGCCCCTGAATTATACCAATGGTTTGTTGAGACCTGAACTTCAAAGTCATGGCACTGGACTTGGTGAGGAGCAGCCATGGTGTTGTGGCTCCCTGATCCAGATGACTTTACTGACAACTCCATGTTTTTGCTTTCATTTGGTATGATAATGTAATCAACCTGACAACACTAGTCATACATTAACCTTATACCAGAATCTACCAACACCCAGGAACCATTCAGACCTCTGTATGCTGCAATTTGATTGGCAGGATTTTGAAAAGTTT
The DNA here is from genome assembly GCA_019176425.1 of Megalops atlanticus. Taxonomy (NCBI): domain Eukaryota; kingdom Metazoa; phylum Chordata; class Actinopteri; order Elopiformes; family Megalopidae; genus Megalops; species Megalops atlanticus. The sequence goes on from CM032886.1 coordinate 20,775,021, forward strand.
CATGTCGGATAAACAGCAATAAGACTTTGCCCTTAGTATCAATACCTCCTTGTCTGAACTTACCCCACAACAAAATCATATAAAATTATAAAACATATGTCAAAATAAATATAACCAAAGCAACACATAAAACACCTTCACACAGTCTTACATGAATTAACTTCATATGCAATCACAAGCCCTCCTGCCAAGTAACATGAAATCAGTATAATGCAGTCAGTTATCTGGGTATGATTGTGTAGGCAAGCCTTTAATTCAAGGTAAAAAAGACTAGTCTGGCTGCTGGCGAGTAAATACTGCTGGTTGTGTGTGTGATTGCACAAAATAAGGTACCACCAGAATTCAAACAGCAGTTTAGTTAAAATTCAGGTTGGATTAAAAAACCCTGCTGTTCTCTTTGAAAGAAAAAAATAATCGATTCTTCTCTTTTTCCTCAACAAATGGAAACATAACATGGATGTCTCAGGTAGTTCTGCTTTCGATGGTAGCATTTCCCAGTAGAGAACTGGAACAATGGCAAATATGCTATTGTAGCAAACCAGCTGCCAGCACATAGATACCTGCATGCCGGGGGCTGAGGTGGGCACAGGAAAACAAATCTCAGCAATGTGATCTGCCAGGGCACGTCTGCTCAGTACCCTGGCGGGGACTTCTCAGCCAGGATTGCAGCAGCCAGCTGCTGGGCGTCCGTCATGTGCGGATTCCTCTCCATGACGAGCCGCACCCGCTCGGTGGGGAAGATGTTGCACAGGTTGACGAAAACCTTCTCGCGCACGTCCTGGTAGCGGGTGAGGGCGGGGGGCTCCGGAGGCTGGGGGGGAGGGGCGTGGGTGGGGTAGGCCGGCGGGTAGGCGGGGTGCCCCCAGGGCAGGCGCCAGGCTGGCTGGCGGCTCTCCGGGAGGCTCTGGAAGCCGAACTGCTCGTGGCAGGGCTGCGCCGGTTGGTGCTGCTGATGGTACGTCTCCCAGCCGCCCAGGCGCTCCTGTCCGGAGCAGGGCTTCCTGGGGTGCAGGGGGGACAGCTCGTACAGGCGGGGGTCAGAGGCGCTGTCTGCCCGCGCGGACAGCAGGGAGCGGCTCAGGGGCGAGCCCTGGGAGTGTGGGGGGTTCTGGGGAAGGGGAGGGCAGCTGGACCGTGCCCCCACGGCGGGGTGCTTCAGGTGCAAGGGCAGGTAGGGAGGCGGGTGCTTGTGGTGGAGACTTGGCGGCCCCTCATAGCCGGAGCCGTGCGCGCGCGTCAAACTCTGAGAGCCCTGGACGAACGGCTGCGGGAGCGGGTGCGGGTGCGGGTGCGGGAGCGGGTGCGGGTGGGGGCCGGGGAGGGGAGGTGACGCGTGGGGGTAGTGGTGGTGGTGGTGGTGGTGGCGGCACTTGAGGCTGTCCTCCAGCAGGGAGTCCGGGGAGCTCATGCAGGCGCGCTCGCTGTACCCCGCGCTGTAGGAGTCGGAGCTGCTGCCGCAGCTGCCGCCGCCCTCACTGCTGCAGTCCGAGGACACCGAGCTGATGCGCAGCTCGGCCTCCCCGGGGAAGCGCCGCTCGGGGCTGCGCGGGGCCGACAGGCTCAGGCCGGAGTACCCCCTCACCAGGGAGTAGTAGCCCAGCTCCAGGGGCTCGCCCTCGGGGTAGTGATCCGCGCAGGCCGACGGGGCCATGCCAGGGGGTTTAGAGGGGGCGCCCGCGGGAGGCACCCTCTGGCCCTGAGGGTAGCACTGGACGGGTGGAGGGGCAGGCGGAGGTGGAGTGGGGCCGTTACTGCCCTTGCGTGTCTCCGGCTTGGCTCTAGCGCTCAGCCTGTCTTCCAGGTCGCTGTAGGAAATGGCACGGATGCCGGGGTCTGACTGCCTCTTGGGCGCGCTGCGCTTACTGTCCAGCCCCCCGTCGGGTCGTGTGTTGGAGGGCATGCTGTGGCTCTTCACCAGCCCCAGATCACCGAGGCTTTTGGCCGAAGAGCTCTTAGCACTCGCTCGCAGCTCGTCCGCCACTGAGCGCTGCGGCTGGGGTCCTCTCTCAGGGTGGTAGAACTTACATTTGTGACCATAAGTGCACTTCTTACCTGCAGGAGAACACATAGAAGCTTTTGGTTAACACACTACCATTCAGAGCTGTTGCTGTGTAAAATATTTTACGACAATTTCTCACCCATTTTTGGGAGCTGAGATATTATGGAAGGAAAGGATCAGAGAGTGATTTCTGGTGGTAAAGAATGCTTAGTCTTGTGGTTTATCTGCGGTAAAGCTACTGTCTTGGCTTCTTCCACCATATTTTTTTCCTCCCTCTTCTGGATGTCTCATGCATTTAAATGCAATTTTTGGGAGTAACAGTCCTGCCTTGGGGCAGGAGAAAAGGACAGAAGTGGGGCTCACCATAAGGACAGGGCTGTTTCTTGTGCTCTGGGACGACAGGCCTTTTCCTCAGGAAGTTCTCCAGGCTGGGTCCGTGACGCCCCAGAGGGTCATCTGGTGGCATGAACCTGCGGAGTCACAAAGGGACAGGAACCGTCTTACCCACAGGAAAAGGAGACATAGAACAGCACGAACTCTTCACAGCGAGCAGCCATTTGAGAGGCATGTGAAACTACTCTCCCTCTTCAGTGAGGCCCCATTACTGGCTTATGGGTTATCATAGTTCATTACGCTCCTGTATTAAAGAATGAAAGACTTTTTCTTCAGAGTGTCTTAGTGGGCAAGGTGCTCATCTTGATTGCAATCTTATTCCAACAGCCCAGGTTTGAACCTGGCTGTGTCATCTGCTGACAATGCCTGGAGGCCCACAGTGGTAGAATGAGTCTGTTCTGCCAGAGATAGCAGTGGGTAGGCTGACCAGTCTCATATCTCACCACCCTGCTCTGATGTCAGCGCAGTAGTGCCTACCTGCTGTAGTGCACTGTGTGACTTGTACTGCAAAATTTAATTACTGGCAATGAGTGAGCATTCATCTTGCTTAAGTGATCTTGCATGAGTGGTGAGTGCTTGTCATGACAATCCTAACATGCAAAAAACGATTCCAAAGGGGGGTTGCAGAGAAAAAAGCATAAAAAGATGAGAATATTATGTTAACTGAAAAACAGAATAAATGCTTTGGTTTTTTAACGTTGTGAATTATCTCACATTGAGAGGTTATTAATTCCTTAGTGTAGTACAATCCAGTTCACAAGACCAAAAAGTATTCTTTTTTCCCCACAAATAAAGCAATTACTGTGGGACAAAGTAAGTCATAAGGTAAAGTAAAAAAAGAATAGCTCGCTCCTTACAGGTGACTCTCTTTTGCTCTTTCCAGTTTGGCAGTACAATGGCTGCACCTATGAGGCACTGTGTGGTCATGCACTATCTACGTCCCAACCAAGCAGAGCGATGACAACAGTCAACGTTTGTGTGTAGCGTGGGTACGATCAAAATAACGAACATCTCGGGATTCATCTATTTCTTCGTACCTGGAATTTGTTCGTACATAGGAACGAATTTCGCGTCTGCTCCAGACTGCTCGTACCACATACGTAAGCCCAAAAATTTCAGAAAGATCGATGTCTTTTTGCCATTCCGTGAACAAGTGTTTAAATTATTTGTGAACTACGTGACCACTTGCAGTTGAAATACTTAAAACGCGATTCAGATTGTAATAAACCAAATATTTATTAACTCTAATCTCATCCGTAGATTTATACTGCTATTTACTGTCTTGCCACATTATACTGGCAAATCTGTCTATACCGTATATAACAGGTTACGTGCTGAAAGTTTGATTCTGAGCCTATGTGCCAACACTGAACTCACCGGTACCTACGGGTGTATCAGTCTAAGATAAGATACCTAAAGAAAGATGCCGCGCCCCGTTATTATCTGGAACTAAAAATTTAAAAGAAAAAAATAAACGCACAAAGCGTCTATGTGCAAATTAGGAAACATTCCGGGGAAGCGACTTTCATCAGAGCCATTCTCTATTACACATAGTTTCGTGCTGAAACCCTGAATGATGATACTGCTGGCAGACACCATGTTGCATAAAACCACATACACCCACTCGCTTGGTGATGGAGTGCACTATCGGTGTGCTAAAAGGCTGGCGGATGTGTTTGGACAGCAGAGAAGATGTGCAAGATGACACCAGCCTGATGTGTCCTCCACAATATGGCCATGAAAGATGGCATTCGTTCGCCATCAGACGAACAGCAAGGAGAGGACCTTATGCCCGAATCACTCCAGAGATCAGGGCAAGATTCAGACTTGGACTGAATTAACTAAGCATCTTTTAAAAGTACGAATTACACGTAGCCATGCGCCTTTTTATCCTCGGTATACATCTGTGAAGTTTACTCCCACATACTTTCTAGACGTCAGATGCAAATTTCATTGGTTGACAAGATAAGGGCAAACATTTTGATCTAAAACTGATTTAGATGTTGGGAGTTCTTTTAAAGTCGTGCTTATCTTTTATCAGTGATTTACTGATGTTGCAGACATGCCACTGCTCACACTACAACATACTTTTTTTTTTTTTCTTGCATCCACCTCTGTCAGAATTGTTTATCTCTCTGAATCAGTGAAAATAATCAATTTTTCCCTTTCAACAGCATCGGCAATGCCTGCGACACCAAAGTCCAAATGTCCTTACATAGGATTGTTGGGGGCGTTAACTTATGCTAATCTAAGATAACATGCGCGAATTTAAGAACAGTTGGGAATCATCATACGAATGGGGTGAGAACAAAATGGGGGATTTATGCACATTTCCAAAATCCAGCGTGGATTTTTCGCACGCACTTTTCCCTAGAACAAAATACGATCATTTCTATGAACATTTCTGAAAGGCTTCAGACATGACTTCTAAAGACAGTCTGTCGTACTTGTCGTTGACGAAAGAGTACATGAGCAGCCGCTCATCAATGAACTTCTTCCACTCCGGCTTCTCATTGGCCAGGTCCCTGTAGTTGTCGTTGGAGACAATGATGCCGTCAGACTCGTAGGCCAGTTTGACGATGAAGCGGTCGTCATAGCAGACCACCCGGCGGCCCTGGACGCGACGGGACGGGGTGAACACCAGGATCTTCTCCTTCTCCAGCCTCCTCAGGATCTCTTGATCTACAGACAGAACAGTGTCAATATGCAGTATATAGCTTCAGTTCACAGGAACACAGTGGCATTGCATTGTGGGATCATAAACTGGCACATCTCTGTATTATACAGGGGGAGTGAAATTCCAAGATGTCCACTGAGGGATGAAAGACATGAGTGTTAAAACCATATGTTTTTTTTTTTCTTCTGATGACACAAATGGTTGTATAAGTGACAGAGAGTCACAAAGCATTAGTGAACTGTAGTGGTGTAACGCTTTGAATTGTCTTTCCTCTCTGGGCATGTCTCAAAAATAGTAACTTAAAGTCATACCAAGTGCAGCACTATACAGTCACAAACACTCTCTTTTTGCACACATCATCAGTGTGGGGTATTGGTCAAACCGTGAGGTCAAAGGTGATCCTCTCTGTATCTCCAGCAGAGAAGCTTGCAAAGGCGACTGGCTCCATCAGTTCGGCTCTGTGGGCTTCCCAGCAACAGACAGAAGGGCACAGATGTGCGAGGCGTGGGCCAAACAGGCAGCTTCTGTTTGCGTAAAAGCTGAACTTTCCATTCCGTGACTCCACCGTGTCCTCAGACACAAGGATGAGACCTGATGCATGTTATCACTGCCCTGGACAGCAGGGACAAACTCGTGTGCGGGTTTCCCCGTCTGTCTCAGTCTACCCACACATTCCTGCTCACAAAGTAACGCAGACTATCCTTGTCTTTGCATTGCTTCTGCATCCATCAGAGCAACTTATCTAAATAAAACAAGCTGGCATGAACGCTTAAAAAGGATGTGAGAAGTTAAAAGCAGGTTAGTTGAGCTGGAGCCCTGTGCTGCAGTAACTTTTAAAACTATTGCAGTGTGTATTTTATCAGGTCACACACTTGGTAGATTTCCAAAGAATAGATAATATTGCTTTTGATGGCTGAGTGTTTACTTGGGTGTGCAAAACGTCCATCACCAAAGTCATTGAACCCCACCGTACATCTTGCAGGTTTTCTGAGAGAGTCTGTATTTCACTACTTTACACCACTGACCATTGCATGTGCTGGTACTCACTTTGTTAAATTTTCGGTTACTGAAATCAGTATTGTTAAGATTGTTTACCGGTACACAACAGTGGTACATACTGATGTACTACTGGGAAATGCTTCGGGAGTAGGTTTCATAACCTTCGCTCTCACAGTATTAGAGAAAATCTCTCATCTGCATACTCTGTTTGGACACATTTCAGCTTTTAGGGCTTAGATTGTTTTTGTATGTGTAAAAAACCTAAAGGCAGCTCACCTCACTGATGGGCAAACTTGGATATGTTGTCTAATTAGTTTTGGCCTTTTGTCCAGCTATAGGTAGTGACAGCTTGAGAGAACTGTGTGATTCTGCAAACACTCAAGCTCAGATACCAGACATTTTAATACGTACATATTTTATGCTTTTTATATGATTTATAATGTGAGGAGTAACACTGAGAATTGATCTTTTGTAGGCACAGTCACAACTCCATGCAAGAGACCCTGATATAGTACTGACCAGAGATTAAAATCTGAACCTTAGCTTTATTTAAATATGTACTGGATTCATACTAATTGTGTAAAAATTTAGGTCAAGCCATAATAAGGTGTTATCATTCAAAAATAACTTTGTTCTCTTAGTTTTGTTCTTTAGTTCTCTTAAGAAACTGCTCCTTAAGCCCTTCATGGGACTTAAATAGCACCCCTACTTAAAAATAGTAATAAGCTATGGTCTATGGTACATGGGCTATTGAGTTAGAAGGGATTCAGCACAGTCCAGGTCTTGAACCAACATGCTGCCTTCACCCCAAATGCAGCCTTAAGCGTGTGAGTGTTTGTGGGACAGAGGAAGACAAGTGAGAGAGCTTTGCTACTGTTGCCTGCAGACTCCCTATATGTCTGGTTCTGCCTGCCAACATGCTGCCTTCACCCCAAATGCAGCCTTAAGCGTGTGAGTGTTTGTGGGACAGAGGAAGACAAGTGAGAGAGCTTTGCTACTGTTGCCTGCAGACTCCCTATATGTCTGGTTCTGCCTGCTGCCCCCTGGGAAGTTGTCGGGAGGGGCATGTAACCTGTGACCAGCACATCATGAAGTGGGGGGCTCCTCCCACCTTCACCTGAACACATGTACCACCCGCTCTTAAAAGTTTTGCATATGGTGAGGATTCCCATCCTGGGCAGTCAGACAGCTTTGGTGAAACAACATTGACATTGAATGAGCTTGCAAAGGGGATTTAAATACTTCAAGGCTGTCTTTGTAATGGGCAAAGATTCTTAAAGTGTTTTTTTTGTGAGGTTTTCACATACAGTGCTTTAAGTGGCTCTTAAGGTGTAAAATTGTAATGGTTGTGGTGTGCTTACCTGTGATGAGTGCATCAGGGCGGGACTGCTCTTTCCTCCAGGCGGGCACAAACACGGTGATGTTTTTGTGCCCGCGCTCCAAGAACCAGTCCACCGCCAGTTTGATCCCCTGGCAGGAGAACACCTCTTTGTTCCCATGGCTGCAAAAATGCACATGGACCAAAACATGACACAAGGGCGAAGGTCACTCAGCAGTGTGGCAGGATGGTTTGCTGAGCGGTCATAGGCAACAGCATGGAGAGATGGTTAGACTCAAAGACTGTTGGCCAGAATATAGGTTGAAACCCTGGCTGGGATGCTGCTGTTGCACAATATTGCGCTTGTATCGTTTAAAGGATGTGTAAGGCATCAGACACCCCGGGTGAGGGTGCTTGCTCAATAAGGAAACGGAAAGGAAAATAAAACCAGACGTCAGATACAAACACAAAACTGTTCTCTTAAGAAGAGTGTAGAAGAGTGTGAATATTTCAAAAGCAGCCAACCTCTATGATGAATAAGATTTGGCACAAATGTATAGAACAGATGCCTTTATGTCCTTGTCTCTGTATTGCATGTTCACATACACATACTGCACTTCTCTGACTTAAACTGTTACCTTACAGTGCTGGAGAAAAGGGGGGAGACAAAAACCCTGACAGAGTCATTTCATTCAGGTCCCTCTCTGCCTTTAAAGCCACTATGAGCAGAACACCAACATGTATATCTAGTTTAAATAACAGCACTAACACACCTTCAAATTATGGAAATTTTTCTTTTCAGTCATCCACAATGACTTGGGTCTAAACAGTATCAGTGAGCCTCTGTCATGAATTGAACAGGGTCATGATCGTCTGGTGGAGGGTGTTTTTTCCCAGTTCTCAGGGTTATAAAAACACAAACAAGGTAAGGCAGGATTATCTGGATGATCTCAAAGAGTGTGCTTTGTCATTTCCTTTTGCGGCAATGACGCAAACAGAGCATCACAATCTGGCAAGATGTGGTACTCTGAGCCAATCTATCCCGCAACATGCTGGGCCTTTGTAGTGCCACATCTGATGCTTCCCTCATCCCACAAAGACCTTACAATGACTCAGACAGTGGTAGATGGACAGAACCTCTTTGTCATCATAATATAGGTTTCAAAACTATTACATAAATACCTTTGGGACTATTGTGTGCCAGCTGATATATAATGCAGTTCACTCAGCATGAAACTGATAATCACACATACTGTTATTCCAGTGAATATAAAGTTATACCAACAGAAATTACTTTCAGAATTTCTTTTGGGTCCAGTTTTACAGATTCTACTTTGACAAATATACAGCTACCATTTCTGATATCAGAGAAAACTAATAACAACTGTAGTCTGAAGATGTGGATGGAGGGATAGGTCAAGATATGCACTCACAAAAGATAGAGTAGGAATAGGTTCATATCTTGTTAGAGTAAATGTCTTTATCCTGAGCTTCTACAGACAGCAATAGTGACCCTGCCCTCATGGAGACCACACCTGTAATGGGAGTCTACTTCCCTGCATATAGACACCTCTACAGGGAGATCATGCATCTACACCTGTAGACCACAGGTCTATAGAGAGACCACACAGCTGCTCTGGGACCCACTTGTATCAGGAGGTCCCACCTCTGCATGTAGACCACACATCTACAGGAACACAACAACTCTGCACGCAGACCACACCAATAGAGAGAGACCCCAACTCTACCCTGGGACCCACCTCTATAGGGAAACCCCACCTCTGCACATAGACTGCACCTCTACAAGGAGACCCTGCCTCTGGTACCCACCTCATGGCCACGTTGCTGCCGTCCAGGACGATGGGGCGCAGGTTGTCCTCATTGTCTGGCAGCTCTAGAAGGGGAGGGGTATCAGGCCTGTGGGAGTCTGGGTCAGACAGGAACATGCAGGAGGAGGATGATGAGGAAGATGAGCTAGAGGAGGAGGATTGCAAGGCCGTCGATCCTCCGCCCTGCTCGGCCTCCACCTTGCTGCCCAGTTTGACCAGCTCTCCCAGGATGTCGTTGGTGAGGGCGTCAGGCCCCAGCTTGCTCAGCACCAGCCGCACCAGCTCCTCAGTGTAGCCCAGCTTCAGGGCGAACTCCATCTTGGTGCGGTACTCCCTGAGCACGTCTGGGGGTATAGGCTGTCCCGGGGGGGTCTCCGGCGGCCGGGTCTGTGCCGACTCCGGGTGGGGCGAGTGACAGACCTGCCGGTGAGCATTGTGTACCGACTTGCTGTCTCCCGGGCCCTCGCCGGCGGCGCCGTGGAGCCGCTCGGCCTCACTGTCAGACCCGGCGCTCTCCTCCGAGTCTCCCGAGTCCCCAGAGGAGCTGCCACTGCTGCTGCTGCTGCTGCTGCTGCTGCTGCTGCTGCTGCTGCTGGTGTGGGCTCCCCCCTCACCCTCCGCCACACCCTTATCCTGGGCGGTGGGCCATGGAGCTCTCATGTTGTCAGGTTGCCGGTCTGTGCTCTCCACATGGAGGTAGTCTAAATCCAGCCCCAGGTCCAGGATGCGGCCTATTCCATCATCCAGGCGGTCCTTCAGGCCCATGAAGCTGCCGCACACATCCAGCTCCAGGCCGACAATGACCCTTCCCTGCCTGTCTGCTCTGGAGGGTATCCTGCCCTGAGGTTCTGCTGCACAGGGAGCGATAAACACATAAAATCCAACCCACGAAACATCCAACACCATTTCATTCTGCAATCATGGCACATGTAAATATTGATAAAGATTTACATTTACATTTTAACAAGCATTCTGATTCTATTCAATTGAGTTATACAGCAGTTGCGCTTTAACGCTTTATTGGAATTTTGGTTAATATGCCTCTTAATTAGTAGAGTAGTAGAGTAAGTTTTCTGTCTATGGTGAGATGTATGTAGTCATACCCACATTCTCACACCACAAAAGCTGAAGAAAGAAATTCAAATCACTTTGCAGACAGTTAAGTATTCTTAACACTATTTTATAGGAGTACACTGAGCAGACTTTGTTTGGTTATAAATATGTATTTATCAGTATGATCTTGCAGCAGCATCCTGCTGAGTTCTCTAGAAAACCCCTCAAAACTGTTCAGCAAAGTAATTCCGGACTAATTTAAAATATTATGTAACTGTGCTACATTATGTACTGAATAGATTAATATCCGTTACCAAGGTGAAATTCACAATGAAATGAAAACACTGACAACATAAACATCTCATGAAAAATATATCTCATGACCAGTTTTACATCCATCAAATAACACATGCCTTCACATATTTTTCAGTAGCTCAGCCGCTATAAGGTATCGCAAACAAAACGTCAGCATAGTGTGGCTTTAAAAGGTTATCAATTACTTCTGTTATTTGTCTTAGAAAACAATACAGACTGCTCTTGATCTCAAGACCTGAGGCTGCTGTTAGCCAATGAATTGCCTAAATGCTGTCGACTGCAGCTAAATCTCCTGTGATTTATGTACTTCAACTACACAATCTGATTGGAAATTTCTGGAAACTCACGATCTGCTGTCTTGTGACATAAACATGCTATAAGGGCAAAGTGTGAAAGGGTGGAATGGGGAATTAGGATAATGGAGAGCTTTAGAGAGCATATCAGAGGGTCAGAATATCTGCTGTTTGTTCATTTTTTAACCAGCACACTTGCTAAAACATGACTCACATTATTTTACTGTGTGGTTTCAAAATGACAGTTTGGTTTCAAAATGAACATCAGCCTCAAAAGAGGAAAGGAGGGCGGAACATTTGAATATAAAATACCAAATAGAACACTAACAAGACCTGAGGTGTTATAAATATTATTAATCTCTGTTTTGACTGCACTGGATGAACCCCAAACCTATCTGCTAGCCATTAATAACAGTAGAACTGCATCACTTTACATACACAATTATGAAGGCCTAGAAATCCATATTTACATTTAGCTTTGGAATACAGTAGACAAAGATTGTAATACTGTAGGCTATTTAAAGTGAATTTGCAGGTTAGACCCACCCTCAAAGGTGCATTTAGTGTAATTAGGATCACTGTAATGATAGACAAGTGAACCTAAGAAACTTACAATGTGCATTTTTTTAGTGCAATCTCCTGAAAATCTTTAATGACTAGCTCCTGGTAGCTGCCTCAGGTTGTTGTACTCATGTTATGCTAAGGGGGATGCTTGGATTTGGCTCTGAACAGTCTGCTTCTTATTTTTTTTTGCTCCAGGATACAAACAACTTCACCCTCAAAATCAGTGAATCACAGCCGCAACCACCACCTCTGTCCTTAAGAGCCAGAGCTGAGGAGCTCTGAGTGGGGGAAATGCATCAGAGGAGTCCTGCCTGTTCAGGAGCTGGGCCCCGGGCAGGAGAGCTGGAGGGAGTGGAGTTCAAATTACACCCACCCATCTAAACTCCTTTAGAGTGTGGGGGGGGGGGCATGCTCCTCAGGACGGCTGCTTAGCAACACGGCCTACAGTTGCTAAGCTCCTGCCGCTTGAAGAATGTCCCATGAATGCCATGACAGAGCTTGAATAATTTAGTCCTTGCTCACAAAAGGAGCAAACAAAGGAGGCGGGGGGCTCAAGTGTGTCTGGCTCACCCTCCCTGAACAATGCAGCTGCCAAACTAATCAGGGCAGCTCGACAGGGCATTGTTGCGCAGACTGCGCAGACGGAGGCAGGCTGCGATACCAACTGCTCAGAGAAAATGATGAGCGCACCGTGCTGAGTCACAATCAGCCACACAGATCCCCCAAGGTCTTACTCTCTCTGTGTAGCTTCAGTGTTGCACAGCCAAAGAGCTCCCTGTATCATAGCCAGCTTACAGGAGTCTGTACACGTACACCAGCCATCATGTGTTAATATTGACACACAGTGGAAGCAAGGTAAAATATGCTCAGAAAAGACAGGCAAAATACAAGCCAGCATAGTACTCACTGGTCCACCACGTCATAGTGAAGTAGGCTGCACTTATTGCGCAGCAGTAGGTCTGCAAAGCTGGCAGAACTAAAGTTTTAAATTAAGAAAAAATTGCACAATTGATGTACTCATCCCAAACCTTTACTGGTAAATGATGTTTTCTGCCTGTTTCCCACCCATCACAGATTCTTGATGCCAGATGATTTCAATTATATGTAATGGATCAAAATTGAACTTTGAGTTCATCTATGTTTGGCTCTGTATAACAATGTGTTGTACTAGGCTTTTTTTCTGAGGACTTCATCAACAGCATACTCAACAATTTCAAATTTATTTGAATGTTTTTAATCAACACTAGCACTACAGTATTTTCTGATAGTCAATAGGGTACATAATAGTTACAAAATAGTTCCCCAGATGTAAAAAAAGATATATAATGGCAATTATTATTTCCATTCAATTTCTAAGTCTGCTTTAGAAACTTTCACTAAAATGCATTTTAGATATTAATCAGGTGCACATGCTAAATGTCAAGAGATACATGCTAATATCCTTCCTAACAAACTGAATAGAAATGTCTCACAAAGTAGGCTGATGTTTCTTTGTTTGTCACAGTCAAGACAGAAGAATTTCAGTCTTCATGTCAATTTTCTTTCTAGTAATTCATCTATGTGTCATAGAAACTTATCTAACAAATTATACATCAAACTTACTAGTGGGGGTGAGGAATGTAAACACAGAAGTGTTATTCCATCTTCAGTAACCACTGTCTGACTAACCTTGCCCAGGTCAGATCAAGGCTGGTTCTATCTTTACTCCTTAGCCAGCTGCAAGAGTTAACCATTTAAACTGTAGTGTAGTGATTCCATTCAGATTCCCATTATCCCACTGCATCACTGAAGTCAGGTAATTTTTCCTTATTTGGCTTTTAAATTTTTTTTGATTATATAATTTAATTATAGCAGCATGAGTTTACAGGCTTGACAAGGTGTTCCCTACCTTACCATGCACCAACTCCAGGTACAGCACTACTTTGCTTTGTGTGACTTTGTGTGATTTTTTTAGCTTGAAAGGGTATATCACTGGCTCTGGTCAGTACTTGCACAAGTACAGATGATGACCCTGTAACACATGCCTTTAGCTGGAGGACAGGGTCCCTGTGGATTTAATTCCCATTGTGCCACGAGGGGAGCCTGCTGTCTGTGCAGCTACGCTGTGAACAAAAGGAGGGATGTTCCAGCCAAGAGATGGGCTACAGCCAGGAGGGCAACAGATGTCTGCTGCAGCCACAGGGGACCAGCAACCGGTGTCCTGCCCATCTTCTCGACTCTTTGAATAGGGTTGCTGCATATGCCCTGCACAATAGGCCATGTGACCAAGTGGGAACCTCACTTTGGAAGAACACCCCCAGCCCCCAGAAATGTCTCCAGTCTCATCATGTCTATACCATCTTCATCTCATCTCTTCTCTTCTCTGTCCTTACTGTCCTCTTATTAGTAGCCTGTTTCATTTAATTGAAAATTTCCACTGTTGCAGAAATTTAAGCCCCATAGTACATAGTGCAGGACAAATATTCATATCCTATAGGAAACTGACAAAAAGCCCAAATGAAGCTGATACTTCCTGCAAGAAGTTTCTGTCAGGGTTTAACTCTCATCACAGAGTTTATTCCCGACCTGAGATGCATCTCCACAAGCCTGAAAACACACAACCTTGCAAAGTAAACAGGAAAACTTTGGTATGACAAGTTAGGAGAAGTAACATAAAAGACAAATCCTCAGGCCTAATGACATCTCATTACATAATCAGCATTAATTCTTATAAACAATATTGTTTTTAAATGTCTTTGATTATTTAATGCCATTTTTTTTTCTATTGCTGTTTTGCCAGCAGTCATTGGATAAGGCACACTTTACAACCCAGGAAGCTTCCATGAATAAGGACCAGTGGATATGTGATTATGAGAACAGTCCCCCTAAGTCAGAGGGAAAATAAATTTGTTGAATTCATCAGGCTCGCACACTGTCACTTGTCAAAACCTGCTAGAGGCAAATGAAAAATGAAACTGCAGTCATTAACTGCACATAATGGCATGAAAATTCTGCTCATTTGATCAGCTTGGTCACTGGCACACATACATCTGTGAATTTGTAATCCAGCTAGGTTATGTCTGCTCACACAGTAAAATATAATCCTTCTTCATGATCCTATAATAAAAAATAGTAGGGTTTTATTACTGCTTATGATTATGTTAAACCCATCCCCAGGGCCATTTTGGCCCCCAGCAGATTCTTCTCTTCAGCTGATCTGATTTATCTGAATGTATATTTTAGAAATAAACCAAAATTGGTTGCCTGAAAACAAAATTGCAACTAATCAACTTTTGCAACTAATGTTCTGCATTAAGCTGAAATAAGGTAATAATATGACTACTTACCACTGGCTCCCAGTGCAACTCTAAACAAAAGGAACTCCTAAGAAAGTGCTCTGAAAAGAAGTACTGCTCATTCCTTTGCGTAAGGAAAAGTTTGCAATGCTTTCCTGGCTTGAATGTAGGAAGGCTAAGAAAAAAAGTATTTCCCTTTTATCCTCTGTTTGCTACTTTCCAAACTGAAATCCAAAAAGTTCCAAGCACTTGCAGGAGGATGCACGGCATTGGCTTCACTGTTGCACAGTAGTCACCGACTGCACCTCTCCAGCACAGTGTGGCTCCTGGACTTTTCCAAGGCAGGCAAGCTGAACAATGAGTGTCTGAACAGATGGAGCTGCTATGTCTACGCTTTCCCCATTAGTGAGTGGCCACCCGTAGACCAATGGGAGAACAGTAACCTCACAATGAGACTCATGCACACAAACACACACACACACACACACACTCACCCACACACACACACACACTCTCTCACACACACACACACACACACACACACACACACACACACACACACACACACACGCACAGGCAGGCAGGCAGGCAGGCAGATGTATGCAAACCCACTCCCCCGGCACACGCGCCTGCACACACACACGTCAGGGCTTGGAGAATTCTAAGATAAGCAAGTGGCTGTCACTCCAAAGGTCTTCCCCTGCGCAGCCCATGAATCAACGAGGGGTGTGTGCTAACAATAGAGTTACACAAAAGGGACTGGCTGGCAGCTGCTGCACCAGGGCCTGAGTCATTAGAGAGCAGGCCAGCAGTAAGGAACACCTGGCTAGTTGGGGACTGCAGTCCCTCTCCCCTCTTTGTTTTTTTTTTTTTGGGGGTGGTGGGGGAGAGGAGGGTGAGGGTGAAAACAATGAGCTGAATTATGTTAAAAGTATTGCGCGTTCTTAAAAAAAAAAGAGAAAGGGCCAAAGAGAAGAGAAAAAGAGAAAGGGTGAAGGGAGGTGGGGGGCACCAAACGCTTTATGTACAATAAGTGGCTCACATCTAGTAAAAGAAATGTCTCCATTGTTTAGACACACTTCTACTGAATGATTTGCTTTACAGGGGAAATAAAATCAAAAGTTACCTTAGATTCTACAAGTCCATTCAAAAAATAATTATAATCGAAGTGCAAGAATGTTTACATTTTCTGCAGTTACGTGGTGGCAGACTTTTCGCTGACATATGTAAAGAAATGAAGAAATCCTGCAAAAACAGCGCCTGAAGTTGATAACTTTGTCTGAAGAGCATATGTCTCCACAGTGATAAATACACAAATTAAACTCTGAAAACACCAATGACTGAAAAGATAAATAAACATTCACATCCGTGGCTATGAGAGCAACAAATCCCTTCACAACACTGCACAATTGTGTTCTGCATGTTTCTGTCCGCTAACTGCAGCAAGTAGGGTCTTGTGAGGAGGCCTAAGTATTCACAGAGGAAAAAACAGGTCATACAGTGTGCAGAGGACTGTTGAGTTCACAGAGCATGTTGCACCTGATTGAGTGATGCGTTTGTACTTCACTTCTTCCCTTTGCACAGGCATGAGGGACAGCACTTACTGGCAGGCTGAGCAGGGAGGGACTAGGCCACAGGCAGAGGAAGAAAGGATGCACGCTTGTTTTTCTTTGGACCCCTTATTTTGTGGACTGGTGCAGGACCTGCGGTGTGACTTGTGGCAATTCCCTAATTAAATCTTCAGCTTGAAGCGCCTTCTCTGGACCATCTGCTGCCGATTGGGCAGCTTTAAACAGGTGTATTTACAGCTGCCGGGTCACTGCAGATGCTGGTCACTTAGTACTCTTTGCAGAGACACTGCACTTTCTGTGCACTAGTGACTAGAATTTAGAAAGTTGTAACTAGAGTGGGCCTCACCTCATATGCATAAAGTGATATAGTCATTTTAGATAGCTAAGTTGGCTATATTTTGGTCAAAATATTGATGGGACCATCAGGTAGGCCTGCTTTTGTAAAGCACTGTGACAATGCTCCTGTTCATTTTTATATGAATAAAAGCATTGGACCAGCCGTCTGATAAGAGAAAAAATAGACAGACAGACAGCGACAGAAAGCGAGGGTGGAGGGAGAGGGGTGGTCACAGTCCTGCTAATCCCATTTATCCACAGACCTTCTGAAGTCAATGAGCTTAAAGGGCTTCTCTGGCCTTGTCTTCATCCCCAGAGTTTACACATGTTTTCAGCAGGGGGAATCCCTCCAGCTCTGGGCTTCAAGGCCTTGATGTGGGGGACCAGGCCCCAGGGGCATACGAGGTGGGAGAGGGGCTGGAAGCGACACAGGAGGTCTGGGAAGCGGAAGGTAAGGGAGCACCCAAAACAACAGAATACCCTGGGCCATCTGGTCTGCAAAGCTCTGCCTTCAGGTGTGAGTCTGTTCACTGTTGCTAGATCACAGTTCTGCATGCACCATGGCAGGGTTCAGATAGCATTCAAAATCTAAGGGCAGCAAGTGACTGGGTTCACTCTTGAGGGCTACCTCACAGCAGTCTAAATAAAGATGCCTTATCATTTCATCAAGGTTCAAAGCCCCCGCCCACAAAGCTTGTTTCCATAAAACCACTAATTTCAATAGTCATCAGGGACTATTATTCCACTTCATCATCATGCTCCATAGCATTGTGTGGCCGGGCTGGCAGTGTCTGACAGAGACAGACTTCACTGACTTCACGACATTGAACAAGGGGGTTAAACATTAGTAATAAAAACTATTTTTTTCATGGCCATTAGTTAGAAAGTGCTGCCCTGCCCAGCCATAGGTATATATCACCATATATACCTAGATACCTTCATCAGCATTTTCAGCCCCCCAGTTAGCCAGCCAATGAGCCCACTAATGCTCTCAGCTCTGCCCGGCCTCTCCATCTGGGACCCTGCCAAGAGGACCGGCACAATGGTAACAGCCAGAACACATGTTTCCTCTGCAGGGGAGACTGCAGTGGCCGGGGGGTTTAACAGGGGAGCAAGCTGTGTGTGTGTGGGGGTGGGCAGGGATGGGGAGGTGGGGGTGGGGGTGCTGACATGACCTCAGGGGGCAGCAGGTCTCAGGCCAGTCCTTCAGGCTCACTGGAGGGCTCCATTTCCTCACCCAACAGCCCCCCCTTTCAATCGCTCCCTTTAGACCCCCTGTCACCTGCTGTTCAATTCCAAAGTGACAACAAGGCCCCCCATTTATGATAATGAAGGTGCATCACAATGGACCCAGACAAGAAGTGTGTCTCTGCAAAGAAGCCCCGCGTTAACCTGGAACAAACTAAGGATTTATCATGAGCTGCACGGAACGAAGAGGAGCCCTGGAAATGAGACTACAATTATGACTGTCACGACCTAACCCTCCTCCTCTTCATGTTAGTGTGATGCTGGAGCACTTTACTACTACTTTGTGAGAACTAGGTAGTGCCTAGTTGGACAAAAAGTCTGGAGAGCGAAGGAGAGTGTGAGAGAGAGAAAGACAAGGACAAAAACAAAAAAAAACAAAGGAAAAGAGAGAAAAGACAACAACAAAACAATGTCCCATTCCTGCAGATTTAAAACCAGCTCCCCTTCTTATACAAAACACAGCCTATCATTTATACCTAGTTTCAAAGTTTAGCAGATCTTTTATCAGTGAGAAATGTGCATCATAGTCACACACATACCTAATGCTTGAAAAACTTTTGACCACCTGAAACAAAAAAATTATAAACTCCACATTGAGATGCAGATGCAGACTTCAGGTTCTAAATAAACAAACAGAACATTAAACCAAGTCAAAACTGAAGGGATTCTATTAGGTAACAATAAAATGCAAGCCACAGTAATGAAAGCAATGATGAAAGCTTGCGTCCCAGCTCTCTGTAATTAACCTCTCAGCACATTGCAGTTAAACTCAGACAGCACCTCTGATGCACATCACAAACAGCTACCGTGGAAAATGGAAGGCTTCTTGCCTCAATTAAGCTCCATTGAGGATGGCTGAAAAGCAGCCATGATTCTGCCCACCCTCCCAAGCACCAACTACCCGTTACAACCAGTGGTGTCTACCGCATAAAAAAGACTGACTCTTTGAGCGCTGAGTGGATGTCCTGTGGAGTCCTACATGAGGATCCAGGCAGGACAGTCAGTGGCACAGGATAAATGCCATCAGATTGCCTATGCCTATAGCCTGACGCTATGCTATAGGACTTCCGAGGCAACAGCAGAGGCAGTAGTATAGGCAATATTTCCTCCTGTCTTGACCGCATAAAGAATTCCCCCTCTGAGCTTGTGTTGCCAGTCTCTCAGGGGAATCCCGCAGAGACTGGGGAAGCACTGCTGTTTTATCAAGTTAAGGATAGTTTTATCTAATTTATTTGGTTTCATGTTATTAAGTGTGTTATTGTGTGTTAAGTAATTAAGTGAATGGATACACCTATGTTCTATTGTGTTGAAAGTCAAACAGAATAACAGTGTCATGTAATGTAATATGTAATGTGTCTTACAAGAGTGGTTGAGGTATGGTTAAACATGTAAATATGTTGTTTTATTTACTAAATATACTAAATGCATCTCTGACTGAGACAAATGTTGTTTGTTGATATATGTCTTTTCTTCCAATAAAGTCATGATTGATTCCTCCACTTCTGCTCGGTGAAACAGATTTGGTGAGCAGCAGGAAAAGTGTCATACTCTGGGGCCGGGGTGAAAACTTTGACAGCAAGGACGAAAGAGAGCCAGTCCCTCATGGGACAGTGCCAGCTGTTAGGCCATAGGCTGACAGCAGACCCCCATTGTGAGTGCTGGCTTCTACAAAACCTTTCATGAGGCCATGGTCACGTCTGGGGCTGTCCACAGCTGACTGGGCAGACAGGATGAACACAAGCAGACACACACAATGATACACACACACACACACACACACACACACACACACACACACACACACACACACACACACACACACACACACACAGAGAAACAATAAAACAAGTTCTCAGGAAAAGGAACTCAAAAGGAAGACAGATAATACTGTAAAACTTCTAAAGGAGCTGTACATATACAAAGTCTTAAAATGTGATACAAAGCCATCTGGTATCAAATTTCCAATACATGAATATCACTTTAGGGTTAAAAAGGTTAAAAAGTATACAAAAGAAGCTCGAGGAATCAAGGAGGAATTAAGCTTAGGTCATTAATAAATATAAGATTTTCTGGCGACAGTTTGAGTTTCTCTGCATGTGTGTTCCTGGGCCACAGACAGAGTCGCATGAGTGTGATGCCCATCTGATCCCTGATAGGAGAAACGATGGCACACATAGTGAGCTAAGGGAGATATCTTTATAGTTGAGAATATTACTTACAGCTTGATTTGGGGTTACCATCAGTACTCATCATACAGTAAAGCTGTACTTGTTCAAAAGAAAAGAATTTTCCATTTGTTTATGGAAGGCCAGAAACTTCTGTGTACAACGGCAAATGTAGCTTTCAAGTCAGGTAGGTAGCAAACTAAGACAGTTGTTCATAAATAGCTGTGCTAGCTGGCTAGTTATAAAATTGATTAGTAAGGACATCATTTTGATATTGTGTTACACTTGTATTTTCCTAGATGGTTACATTCAGTAGCAATCTATCTGGCTACCCTCACTTTCCAATCACACATCACATCTCCAGCTTTTTTGACATGAAACATGACCTTGATCTTCCAACATGAATCACAAACTTGACTTGGTAGATAGCACTTGCACCTCCTATACAGTGTGGCACAAAGGTCATACATTTGGAACTGCAGTTAATTAATGAGTAAAAACCCACAAGCCTTCAGCCCACCTCAGCTACTATAATATGCAGCAGAGGATTGCGCCTTTCTGTGTGTATGTTGCATCCACAGGCTAATGTACAGGAAGCACAAATTACAGTTTTTTACAACCATTTTCACACTTGAATATACCATGCCCCCTTCTTCAAAACTCTTAACACAGTGTGCTTAACAACCATGCATATGAGCACATAATTCACCCAAAAGTGGCTCCTGCTGCCGTAACTATAGCAAATGCTCTCTCCCAGCAAGACTACTTTGTCACTCAAAATACAATGGACTAAAAACAGAAACAACTTGAAGCATTGCAAAATGCATATATTATGTGTTGCCGTATCCTCTGTTTTTGCATAGATTAGTGCTGCATTGCAAAAAAGTAAAGTTTACAGTACATATTGTAATACTAAACAAATAAATCTGAAATGCTGCAATATGCCTCATGACAGCTCTATGCTACAATTTCTGAGGTATACTATAGTACAACAAAAAGTCTGCAGATGCTTTTCATTTCTAGTACAATAAGTGAAACAACACCACATGATACTACCACTAGAAGTCTGCTGTAACCCTAATGTGGATCCATGGTGTCCTCTGTATTTTGGGTCAAATTTTTATGAAT
Organism: Megalops atlanticus; assembly: GCA_019176425.1. Classification (NCBI taxonomy): domain Eukaryota; kingdom Metazoa; phylum Chordata; class Actinopteri; order Elopiformes; family Megalopidae; genus Megalops; species Megalops atlanticus. The sequence goes on from CM032886.1 coordinate 20,796,184, forward strand.
TTCACATTTACTGCAACATTCTCCCTTGCCTTGAACATTTAGAAAAAAATCTTTAGCATATCTCATCCACCCCTACAATCCCCCACACCCCATAAATATTTGAAGGCAAGCAGCTATCATGACACCAAGAACAAACTTTTTGATCTGTTGTTTTGCCTGTCACAATACTGTAGATACCACTATTGAGTGTGGAAAATTTACTGTAGTTGCGTTCTTGGGTCACTTTCTCTCACTGATAGCCCATGACTTCCATGTACAGCAGAAATAGTGGGTAGAAATAGTGGATCTCTTCAGCGACAACTACATCTATATTTTGCCTATATACATGCACATTTCAATGCAAATATGACCACTTTTGTATAGATGGTAACAAGGCCGCAAACCAAAAATCTGAATAAACGTCCTGCTAAAATCAGAATCATCTGTCTTATTTCAAGCGTATAGTTTCATTTGTCTGTCAAAATGCAGCATATTTCCATCTACAGTGATCTAAATTTTGTTACGTTTTGAACTGAAAGTTAACTGTTTTGAACAGAGAATCTAAATGTCTGCAAAATTTGCTGTAGTTGTACAGAATTTTGCTGGTGGTGAACATTGACTGACAGAGGTATTCATGAATTTTGGAAGAAGTGGTGATTGAATGCATTTTGTATCAAAGCAATGCAAAAGTATACACAGTTTAGTTCACATAGTCTACTGATATGGTGAATGTGTTAAGTGTTTTGAAAAAGTGGACATGGTATTCAAACACATGAGAAAATGATTGTAAAAAACTGTAAATAAATTAGAAATGCAAACATTTATACACCTTTAAGGATATCTAGCATGTACATCATTATGGGGAACTTTGCAAAAAAAAAAGGAAATTGAATTTTATTAACAAAGTATGCATTTTAAAATATATGTGCAAACACAATGCATTGTGCAACCCCTTCAGGGGAGTTTCCAGCTGTGTAAAATCAGATATATGAGATGTCTAAATGTCAAGATGTGGTTTTGATGGACTGTTAGCTAGTTACTGTGGTTACTATGTTTACTGAAATAAAACACTGACAACCCCAAATGAATTATTTCCATCACCATGTAAGACAGAACACATCTTTAATAGCAGAGATAAGGGTTATTTTCTTACATTGCACCTTTCTTACATTGATATACTGTCAAAGGTCATTTAAATGCAAATAAAATTATGAATCTATGCAAAAATGATGGTACATCCTTGCTCTGGTAATGTAAAGCTGCCACATGCAAAGCAAACATAACCCATCCAGTGTTGTACAGAAAAAGGTGACCCCACTTTCGGGGAAAGCCAACTTCTTTGTAACATCACAGAGAAAATCATACAGCATATGCACAAAGAAATGTTTCGCTAACATTTTGCCTGATTTCAGGGCTGGGTAACAGTATAGAATTAATATATCTAGAGAATTTAAGTGAAGTTGTTGTTAGTAAGTGGCCATATGTACAGTCTTGCATGACGAGAGCTAGAACTAATAAACAGCCATGGACCTAAAGCCAGAAAGAAAAATTTAATATCAAGGACACCTTGGGTTTCCATTACTAAGTCATTTAAAGCCAGGGAAAGGATGGTACTTACTAAACCAAACACACACTGACTAGATGGCAATAATGTATCAAATATCTTCTTTATAAAAATCATGTGATTTAATCCATCGCTTTTTCTGTCAAACCAGCCACAGTAGCTCTCGTTACTGCACTAATTTATGGCTGTTCTCCACTGTCTTTTCACTTTTGATTAGCCCTTTGTGTGCCTTTTCCCTCCGCTTCCAGCTTCTTGCCTCACAGAGTTCTTAAACAACTGTGCATACAACAAAACACACTCCCTGCCTGTACATTTTTAGGTGACATTTCAATGTCCACTAAATCTCACGGCAGAACCTCCATTGGAGACAGGGGTGATTGATCTTCGAGCGGACTCTTCTGTTTGAGGGTCTTGTGCCTCCTGGGACGTGCACAGATGACAGTGGGCACCGGCATCATGTACCGGACGTGCTTCCAGAACCTCGAGTGAGGCGAGTGAGGCGAGTGACCCTTGCGACGCTCCTCCTTCCACCTGAGGGGGGCGCTCTTCAAAACCAGGTGCTGCAGACCTTGGGGCAGGTGGCTGTAGCTGTCCATCTTCACCAGCTCGATCAGGATCACCCTCAGCTCGCCCTGAACCAGGGCATGGTGCAGCCCCACCTGCCTGTCATAGTCCTCGGGCACGGCGCCGGGCTCATAACCTCTCCCTGTCCCTGGGGTCAGGATCACTATAAGACGCCTGCTCAGCTTCATGCGGGTTTCAATGAGCTCCATATGGTCTAGAACCATTACAGGGAAGCACAGAGTCAGACATGGGCAAAGGCAGCCATTTTCAAATCTAGGCGAGCTTCAGATAGAACTGTGGTGATCTGTGATGACATGCGACAACACTGATGTCTGTGCTCACACAAGGAGGATGTCCAGCAAGAGTGGAACTGCCCTGTACCTGGGAGACCAGCGTCTTTCTGTTTTTACACCTAAGATGATATTTAGGTGAGTGAAAAGTGAAGTCGCCTCTGAATCTAAACCTTCTAAATCTGAATTATGGCATATTGCTTTCTTCTTTGCATACACCGCAGAATGCCTCAGAATTTCCCTCAGAAATATCACAGCTAGATTATTCTGCGTGTGTGAAGGGAAGAATAAGTTAGTTACTCTGTTGTGACTCACAGGACCTGAAAGTCAATTTGTGATCCAGATCCATTATGTTTCTCCAGCACCACTGTAAACCCCATTATTAAAGATCAGGATGTCCATCTAGTGATGGTTATGTTTATGGTTACAGATTCATTTGCAATCTACACTGCACCGGTACTAGAAATGTATTAGTATAACACAGTTCAGCATTAGTTTCAATAATTCAGTACACATAACTTGTCATTGCACAAAAATGCAGATCTAATGTAAAATTGAACTGAAAATTGCATTGCACAAACATTCACCAACTATCCACAGTTCGGGGCGAACTGACCTTCCCCTGGCAGGTCATCCCTTCCATGGATGAAGAGTCGGTAACCACACTTTCTTTCCAGGACATCAGGCAAAACTGTACTCACAAAGCGACCCATTTTCTCCTCTACTGCTTTGTCCAGGTTGTGTCTTTGATAAATGACATAGGCATCGTATATCTTTCCATCTGAAATAGCAAGGGAAAAATAAACTCATATCCTTGGTACAGTTCAAATAAGAGAATTATGGACTATAGATGACTGGGTTAGTAGTGACATAACAATGGGGACCCATGGGGTCAAACTGAGCAACTATATATATATATATCAATAAAACATATACAGAAGCCCCACCCCAGTGTGTGTTGCTCCTTAAAAGCCCTCTATGTGTAGTTGGTAGGCAGGCATAGATTAGACATAGATCTGAGAGGACCATTTGTACAGGACCATAAGCCAAGGTCTTATTGTGAGCAAGTCACTTTTTTATTTTTACTCTTTTTTTCTATGCGTGTCACCTATGATTTGTCTATACACCCCATGTGATAAGTCGCAACCAACCATATGTGGGTGTGCTTTGGGTGCAAAAAAAAAAAAAAAGCCAACCTAACAACTCTTATTGAGTCCTATTCCACTGAGAGAAAAGGCAAAAAGGTCCTCACCTGCTGGACATCTATGCATGCGGAAAACACCACGGAAGAGAAGAACCAGGTCTATCCTGAAGAAAGTCAGTGCCACAAGAGCCAGCACGAAGACCAGCACAACACATGTGCTGACTATGATGAGAGTGTATATTGTCTCTATAGGGGCAACATAGCAGGAAAAAAACTGGTTGAATTCATACAGTATTTAATTTGTGCAGCAGTATTTTATTAAGGAGCTTGACTTACTGACAGAGGATTTCAGCTGATAGAGCATGCTTCAACAAATATTTGGATTAGTGGGTGATGGGAAATAGAGTTAACTCCTGTAAGGAGATCTTGAGCTAATAACAATGTTGGGGTGTGTGTGTGACCAGGTGTGTGTACATGAATGTGTGTTCAAGTGAGTGAGTGACTGTGCCATGAATGTGGATAAATTCCCACTTACCTCTGGGCTTGAGAAATACCGAACTATTAACCCAGACGTGATTGTTCATAGCAAAGCACGTAAAACTTGAGTGGAAGTCACTCTCTGATACACTGGAGATTGTTAGAACAGCCTTTTGGATACTTGCTTCGTCTTTCACTTCTCTAAAATAAAGAAATAAAAACACATTATGCAATTTCACAGAACTTTTGCTGTTGTTTGCACAAGTGGATACACTTTTGTTCTGTTGTGCCGGAAGCTGCTCTGGATAAGGGCTTCTACTAAATGAATGTAATAAATGTAATGTAATGTTTAATCGTATATCTGAACACTATGTGCCGCAGCATCATGACAAAACAATGCACACTGGCCATCTTGATCCACCTAGAATTCTAGGGAAAGCTCTTGAAGTTGAAGAAGACAGGGGCTATGTCCCATGTTGCATAATTCCTCAGTATCCTCCAAAATTATTCTATCAATGCAGGGCAGATATTACTGTGCTGGTGAGGAAAGCTTTGTGGGTGCTGTTTCTATACCTGCTGTGTTACATCTGCTATCTCTGTGTCTGTTGTCCAAGCCTACTGTGCCACTCCTGCTGTCTCTATACCTGTTCCCCCATACCTTTTTCTATACAAGGTGTGCCATACATACTATCTGTGCAACTGATTGACCATACCTGGTAACATTTTCTGAGTATCTGCTCTCCCACTTCTCCTTGTCCTTTCCATTTATCTCCCACCACACCTCACAGAAGTCGTCAACATTGTAACCAAAGAAAACTTCACAAACCAGTGTTTTGGGAGAACCTGAGAAGAATTAAAAGCCTCTCTGTTACCAGCTGTTTCTTTTCCCTATAACCTCCATTTTTTGCTTGGTGAAAGTAGCATTTTAATCATTAAGAAACACATGCCTGTTCCTCATGGAATTATTCTTATTCTTACTTAGCTCACACATCTCAGAGACAAATCAAGTAATAATGCCAACCTAGTTCAGCAGTCTCTGTGGCATTGCTCTTTGGAGACTGGATTTCCGGATGATACAAGACAGATGGAGCTGAAGGAAAATGATAACATTCATGTTGTTATTGATAGGATGTCTCATGCTGCAAGCAACACTTATCCAGTACTACATCTCACATGTGGGAAAGGATGTTGGTCATGTAACTTTGTAATGGATCAGGATCTGTGAAATATGTTTCATACCTATGTGATCTGAAGCCAGCATATATTTTCATTCAGCAGATAATTGCCTTCTGCATCATAAAGAAAAAACAGATCATACCTTTGATTTTCAATTCCCTGGATGCAGAGGTGTTGAAGATGGTCCCATTGTGCTCCCATGAACATTTACAAGTGTAAATTCCTTCATCATTTTTGGAAGCATCATTAATGCGGAGTTTTGCTTCTGACTCATTTGGAATGAGTTTAAAATCCTGAAATGATGAGTAAAAAAGGCATAAAGAAGACCTAATAAAGAATGGACATGTCAGCATTAGGCTACTGTTATGTGGTATGCGCTGTCATATAACTAGGTATGGACTGCCACATAGCTAGGGGTGGGTAGACTGACTTACCCATTCAAATGGTGTGAGGTACATATCCTCAATGAACACCAGAATTCAAAGAACCCCAAAAAGCCTATCATAACTTGCTCTGGTCAACAATTTCATTCACATTTTCAAAAAATGAGTTTCACCTTGTTTAAACCTATGCGCTCTATTTAGAGGACCCAAAAAGGCTTTACAGTGATCAATCACAGGTGGCCAGCACAATATCAATATCACTGGTTCTGATGGGGAAAAACGACACTTGTGGTGCGTATTTGTGCTCACATGGAATGCAGTAGCATTTAAATCTGAAAAAAATTTGACAAGTAAAAGGTATGTTTAACATAAATGTGATTCGTATCCATAATACCAGAACAATTAACACGGGGTTATTGCGAGAAAATGAGGATTTTTTAACTAGGCAAATGTGTTGTCTGTGGAGAGGGGAATCCACACATACTACAACAGTAATAATATTATATTGCCAATATGACAATAAATTTCTTGCTGCTACCATGATTAAAATATCAAAATGGATTCAAACACACCCATCAGACAACAGCTCTATTTCACTGCTTCTCTGTTTGGTCAAAGCTATCCTACCACTGCCAAAATAAGCATTTGTAAACCTAATAGAGGTGTTTACACTTCTGGAACTGCCAAGAAAGTTTCAGAAATTACATTTGTAGAAGATCCCCTCTCGGTTTTTAGGTTAAACAACATTAATGCAGCATTTTGGCATACTGCCATCTTCAGAGAATGGTGTTATACCCTTTCTCTATACACATAACACCATGCGCAACATGTCTTTATGAATCTTTCAGACTGAGGAAAAAATCTGAGTTCTGATAAGTTTGAGTTTGACACAGATTGTGAAAACACAGTGCAAAAAGCATTTTGCATGGGATTTTTTGAATTTAAGATTTTAGTCTCTGCTCCAGTGTAGATACATTTATTTTGTATGTAATAACAGACTGACAGTGACGTCACTCCTTGCAGCCAAGCTATATGACACACACACACACGCCTCTGATTGGTTTAAATGCCCCCTGTGACAGTCATGGGCTAGTCATTAACAGGAGTTTGATGAATGTGGCTACACATGTAATCAGGATCACTGCATGGTGAGCTCATTGTTTCCTGTCAGAAAGCCCCTTCTGGCAGGATGAAGGCTTAAGTGTGTAGTCAGGACTCTTTTTGGATACCTTGTACCAGACAAGGGTCCCTTTCCCTCCTTTGCACAGCCCCTCAGCGAAGTCAGGGCATGTGATCCCAGGGTTGCGCACTTGCTCTTCTATAGATGTGTACAGCACGGAGCGGTTGAAAGGGTTTGCTTCGTAGACTATCACTTCAAAGGTAATATTAGCGCATTGTTCAGGGCCTTGCCTAAAAGAATGGAATAAACGCAATGAAATGACCAATCTGGCATTGATATTTCAGCTCATAGACCAGTTCCACTGGAAAACCCTCAAACAGACAAAATATAATAACAAAATAAGGAATTAAAATAGGAATCTTTAATATAGTGTATGAAATAAAATAATTGTGATGCTCAGGCATCATATGGTATCATCTGGTATCATATGGTATCATATGATGCCCCACACGTATGGTAGATATGATGTGATATGTGCAGCTGCATTTTGTTATACTAGTGTACGACGTGATACAAGATATAGAAATCATCAATAAATATTTTTTATATATATTATTAGGTATGATGTACGGTTAAAGTAGTCAGTGATCAGAAATAACAGAAGTCAGAATGAACTCCCACCAAAATAACAGCATTTAAACTATGGGTAGCTCATCCAGACAGGTTCTCAAGAGTCAAATCAGAATACATGTATCTTGGAAAATAATGAGACACGCCCTCATTTTGGGCAAACTCTGCCCTAAATATGTATCTTCCACAAAGGAGTTTGAGCAGCCCATGTTTGTGCTTAGCAATAACAGGGGCACGCAACTTGTCACAGAAGCACTTAAGTGGCGTTTACCCGCATGTATCTCAAGTCTGAATCGGCCCCATACTAATTAATTCACATTATTGTAATTTAAGCATGTGGAAAACTTCAGACAATTTTCTTGAAAATAAACCTCTGATATGTTTGGAATTGTTGTCTTACTTCACTTACGTTGCACTTCATTCATAGTTAACAAGTAGCAATATAATTATCATAAAAACATAGACAGGTACTTAAAGTAAAGCTCAGCCTTCTAAGCTATCCAGAGTCAGCACTGCACCGTGCAGTAGTGTGACTTGTGTCATGTTACCAGTTGCAGGAGTATACTCCTGTGTCATTCAGGAGGACGGGCAGAAAGAAGAGGGCTCCTCCATGGTGATGGATGCGCTGGTCTTCTGAAGACGTAATGTCTTGGTTTCCATTTTTGCGCCAGGAAAATTCTGTGGCGTTTCTTTTTGTGTAAAGTGAATCATTGCAAATTAAACAAATGGCCTCTTTCTCCGTGACTCGCAACCGTGTAGATGGGAGGGTTACTGGTTTGCATGGAGCTGTGGAAGGAGAAAGGGGTTAGGCTTTAATGCCATAACCAGACAAAGGCAGGCATCAATCAAAGCTAATTGTATAGAGAGCAGCATCTTTGGCTCTGTTGCTTCTACATTAGTTAGCGTGCCTCTAGTTCTCCCATTTAGGCTATGAAGACAGGTTTGTTTTTTTTTAGTGCCAGTGAATGGGTGAATTGAGACTTTGATGTCATTGGCTAGTTCACATAAAGAGTAAAGAGTGCCAGCCTATAAAAACAAAGGAAGAAGCAAAAATAATCCCATACCTGATGTATTTGTTTGTGCAGAGGTAAACTTCCAGGCACTGAAGAGAAATATGAAGAATATGTCCTTCATTGTGCTGCATAGAAAGGATACAAAAAACATTAACAGGACAAACATATTCTTCTGTATTCACCTGGTAATATTACAGGCTTTCTCTCAAAGGTCCTCGCTCACATCCCACTGTAGTTCATGATCACTTGACATCTATATAATCGTAGTCTGTATAACAGGGAGAATTAAAAACTTCCTTTACAACATGAGAAAGTGTAATGGCTAATTTCAGAAGTCCTCACAATACCATTCCAACGCACACAGAGAGGAGGCAGTAGTACAGCAATAGCCAAATATTTAATTTAAATGTCATACTGTGTAGCGTGTACTGCCCCCCTCACATCATGGTTTACCATTTATTCCAGAGGCTCTTAGAACATTTGGTTCCTCTTACACTTTCATATTATTAGGAGATAAGACTGGATATCTGACAGACACATCTCCCAAAACAATGAGAACAGCAACTTGCATAAGTCCACGTCAGTGAGTATGCACAGTACTGAACATTTTGAATTCAAAAGGTTTGGGCTATTAAGGTACATATTGGGTAGTTACTATACCATATGCCAGAGTCCCCCTACCATCTATAATATCTAGGAAGATTATTACAAGGGTAGAACATGTTTCAACTTTAGTCAGAAGTCAGATGCTGGCTCCAAAACCAAGGGAAGAGACCCCGCCTTATGCCATTTCCTGTCCTGTTTGATTTCCGGTCCTTCCAAAATACAACCCCACCCCCATCAACAGAATTCTCCCTAAATCGAATAGTGACTTTCTTGACCCAAAAACAGTTGTTCACAGACTGACAGGCACATGCACAGTCAAGTGAATGTGTGCACACACATTGCATCACAAGTCAGATAGGATCTCTCAACAGTAAACCAAATGATGTAGTGATACAGGACAGTAAACTGTTAAAAAAAAAAGCTAGAAGAGGCTTAGATCAACACTATGGACCAATAAGGACTATTGTTTATTTATCTGTTTATTTTGATTTCAGGCTAGCTGTTTTCATCCCATCATTGCATATATGGAGTATACCGCTTTCAGTCCTTTGCCAAAATGAAAGATCACGGCACCAGCTGCAGGCTCTGTATTTTTCCATGCTGCTGGTGAGGCACTAACCATTTCAGAATCTAGACTGCTTTGCTCTAAAGATATTTTGAGCAGCATTTGCTCAGATGCAGTTGATTACTGACAGACCTCATCCACTTCTTCTAGGCTACAGCCTCTAAATTATAATTTACTGCAGCAGTAGCAAGCCAGGTAAAACTAAAGAGGTGAATCGGCCAGTCTCTTCTGAAGGGGAGGCATAAGAGGGACATATGTTCAGTCTCAGATGAAGTCTTGCTTTGCCAGTTTCAGCTCAGCGAGAACCTTAGTCCTGAGGGCTCCAAAGGAAATGCACCCAGGAGCACAGAAAGATGTCTGCTCCTGTTTGGCCCAACACCAGATGCTCCCTGACTCTGGTACAGTTTATTCAGCAGACCCTGCTCAGTTTTCTCTATGGACAGCAGCTACCCAAATGCCCATGTGAATAAAGCCATAATGTTTAAGGTTCACAGTAAATCACAAATATTCTGCAACATTCCCCCCCTCATCCCTGACAAAAATTATAAGAAAGAATAGAAATGTTTAAAGAATATATTAAACCCTAATATCTGTTGACAGAGACATCCATGTCCCCAAGTCCCCTTTTCCCTGAAACAAAAAGGATTAAAGACATCATCACTTCTGACCACTTCATCACCACTGACCAACATCGTTGTGGGATTTGACTTTAGTTTGACCCAACCATTGTTAGAGATCAAATGCAAAAACATTTTTACCACTTCTGTCATGACTGGATGGGGATAAAGAACTATAACAACTGAGCACAGTTGCAGAGATCATGTCCAATAGTTTTGCCAAATGTTAGACTGAATGAATGATGTTACATGTGAGAACTGCCTTGGATTAAGGCTAGCGTAAATTGTTGTGAATACCTTTGGACTATGGTCAAAAAGTGGACTATGGTCAAAAAGTGTGCCAAATTTGGTCTCAGGAGTTACATTTGTAAGGAAAGCCAAAATATATATTATTCAAATATTAACAATCATTGCACAGACAAAATAAAATTACATATCAGAAAGAATCTCTTGGCCTGAATCTCTGATACTGATCATCCTGTCACTAGGAAAGCATGGTGTCAGCAATTCTGCTGAGGTACACTGAGAGGAAATTTTTCTAAGTATCATAGGTCTTTCAGTGTCTTCCTGTGTATAGTGTGTCAGCTGTACTTTATCACAATTCCAGGAACAAAAAAGACCAGACTGCCAAGATTGTGACATGAAAGTTCAGTTGTACTTGTGATACACTGCAGTTTCCACAAAACAGTATGGTTTTTGGTAGCTGTTAACTTTTTGTTTAAGAAAGCACACCTATTCTGAAAAAAGATGCACAGGTAAGCCTTGACGTTCCAGCCAGACACATGTCTGATGCGCTATGCATATTGGCCTACCTTGGTTCACCAGCTGAATATTTCTTCCTTTCTAAAGCAAAAAATATGCCTTGTGTTAACACCCGCAATGGTTGTAAACCCCAATCATAAACTGTACATTAACACAGCAAAACCAAATTACAAAATAGAAAACTTACATTTACAGCAGACTGGCAGCACTTCCCCTCGAGTCCTTATCAGACTTATCTGAACTGGTCTTGCTTTGACCTTATCTGTAATGCACGCACAGGCTGCACAAGACCCAGGAGCACTTCTGCTCCCCGTATCTGACACACTACAGTCTCCAAACAACTGGCATACTCTCAGAGCAGCAGAGGGGTGAGGTAGTAGATAAGGGGCAGAAATAGGGAGGGAATAAAAAGAGGAGGGGAAATCAGGCACAGTGAGAGAGGAGGGGCATGAAGGGCTGACTGAGCATGCTACACAATCAGGGAGAGCAAACAAGTGTCCAAATGAGTGTTTTATTTAAATGTATTTATTAAAGTTCAGTTTACAACAATGAATATTTTCTTACAAAAAAAAACCTGATGCCTTATACATCAAAGGCAGACAAAAAATTTCTTTAGAAATGCGGTCAGTGTTAACCCTCCTCATTTCTGCACTTAAGCCTTGCTCACAAGCTGTCACCATTGTGTAACTGATTCAACCTCACTTTTATGCTTTTGGAAAGAGGTCTGACTTTAGCTACACAATACAGAGTTTACAAGGAGCAGCTGTAGGGAAAGGTTCTGTGCTTTGACCTCACGGGCTGCATAAGGTAGCACTGTGAAGTGGAATATGACCCTCCAGTCATTCCATAAGGGCAAGCAGAAAACACTAAAAGGCACCACTTTTGAACACACCCTCAAGTCATCATCACGCAGGGGTTAATACTCTTAGCAGTGAGTGGCACAACTACGGGCAATTCATTTTTGTGCTGTTACAAAGAAATCACCAGTTACTGGTCCAAAGGGTGATGCTTTAGTGTACCAGTGATGACCCTCCACAGCTCAGCCTGCTATAGCTATACTGTTACAGGTGTGGTATGTTTGCACTAACACAATTCTTTACAGTGGTTTGTGGGATGTTTGTGTTTTTTTTTCTGCTTTAATTTCTATGTCCCTCTGATGGGATGGTTGAGTGGTGTTTGCAGGAATTTGCAAGAAACACATGCTGGAAGAACTTTTCCCAGGAACAAAACAATAAAGAAATAATATTACTTGTGGGGGTGTGGTTACTACAAACAAGTTTCAGCTGGCAAACATTCATACAGCAACTCTGTCACCTTACCTCTTCTCTGACTCACAGAAGATGACCTAGATTTTACTCCAGGCCTCTCACCAGAGCACTGCAGCAAAGGGCAAAATAAAGTGTTTATCAATTATCCAATTCACATTGTCTACATAAAACACATCAGATATTGCACATACTGGCAGTGAAAATTAATACGTCAATCAGCAATACTACCCATCATGATTACTGACACACACTGCCATTACCTCCAGCCACTGAAGTTAGCATAGCCTCTGATTCAAAACAATAAAGTTTTCAGAGAAAGAGAGTCAAGTCTTTTATGTCATCATGCTAAAGAGGACTTCCAGCAAGATCAGCAACACAGCGAGATATGTTGTCACAAACATTTCTGCTAAGCTCACATTTTAACTAAACAAGACATTGTGCACACTGAAGCAAAATCAAACATTAATAACTATTGCATTCATTTGCTCTATTTAATGACATTTCAACTGAAGTAAGTGTGTGTATGTGTGTACATGTGTGTATATGTGTGTAAGATGTGTATAGACCATGGCGCCCTGACTATGAACATATGGATGCTAACTGTAGCATTTCTTTTCCCAGGTGTGACCCACAATCAATATGGCAGAAACCACACTGCAATCAGGGTCCCTGGAAGCTGTTTCATTAAAAACAACAGTTAAACTGAACACATGAAATAAAAGGATTTAAAACATTGACGTGATGTTTTTTAAAGTCATTAGGAAATGGAGGACTCACTATCCAGAACTTTCTCTGCCATTGTCCCCCGATAGTGGAATGATACACTTCATCCATACTTCATCCGTTCTGCCAAATCCCTCAGTATTTTTAAGAAACATCTGAAGACACAGCTCTTCTGCCCTCACCTGATCACCAGAATCACTACCAGCTAAAGCAATTTCTTATGTCCTAAACTTTGTTTTCCTTCATTTTAAAAAATGTGGTTCAATGCACTTGTGTCTTTAACAGCTAGTATCTTGTACCTTGTCTGGCCAGCTATTGAAACTTGGTCATGCAGCACTTCTAGTATTGTGACTCAGTGTATGGCTTTTGCTTGTGTAGTCTGCCTCACTTGTAAGTCGCTTTGGATAAAAGCATCTGCCAAATGAAAAAATGTAATTGTAAGTGTAAGGACTCCATTACAACCCCCCTGACTCAAAATGACCATGGTTTCCCCCTTCACATTCCTTGAGGTGTCAATCGATTTTGGACTGATTTACTCAGATAATTACAAACTGGAAGAGCCATTAGCTCTGGGGGTGTCTGTTCCTACTGTCATGATGAGAGCCTAAGGGTAGACTTTGGGGCTGGTATGGTCCTGCTTGCATTACAAATACATACAGGTAACACATATTACACACAACAGTTACTCAGTCTGGTCATACTGCAACGGTCTATGCATATTACAGAGGAAATCAGGTCTATCTGCATTAAGTTTGCAGTTACCAATTGCCTACAGATAACATGATTTCATGTAATGACATTTTTCAAAATCCATATTACTTGTAACTAATGTGCTGATTAATCTTGTGTCAGTCACGATTGCGTATGTCCACAGTAAAATCTAAGCTTCGCCAAGCGTTTCTTTTCCCCCCAAACCTTCAAAAATAAATGAGATGTTAAACGTTGCTGGTAGATATTGAATGATATTCTAGGAGGGGTAGGTCTTCCTCTTTCCCATTCTAAGCTTTTCAGTTGAAGAGATGGCTCCCTTGTGCAAGAGTACAGCAGGTTTTACATCCAACATGTGACTGTGGAGAAATGAAAACCAATTAACAGTACATTCTAACTATAAAACTTAAATGACTCAATTCTATGTAATCATGTGAGTCTTATTCATGTAATTACATCAATACACAGTTCTGTGTATTAATATGATTCTTATTTAATTGCATAAATGCACTGTTGCAATGGTAGATTGTTTCACATAATTTAAAGTTCAATGCATCCATGGGAGAAGAACCCAGTGCAACTGTTCATAGCACAGAAAAGTCTTGCAGTCCATCTTATGTTAGTGGGAAAAAATCTTTTAGCTAGACTCTATCTTGCTAAATAGAGGTACTGAAGAAGTTTAAAGCATCTTTGTGCAAAGCTGCTGTTTTTCTCACATGAGCTATCTGGCAGGAATTATGTTAGATTAGTATTCTAATATAAGCTAGTTCACTGACTGACCTCTCACTAGTTATCACTCTGAATACAAATGGTATACAGTTACTGTCTGAAGAAAATGTTTACATTAGTGAAGCATGCAACCTGGCTAAAATGGCAAAATGCTTGTTATGATGCCTTCAAACACAAAAGCCTAGGTTTTTAAGTAGGCGTGTTCATTAGTTTCTGGAAATGTGTTATGTGGTGCTATGTTGGAATGTATTTGCAAAAATAAATACCTTATTAAATATACCTTCATTAAACACCTTCATTAAATATATGCAGTTTCTTATTCATCAGTGTTTTGAAACAAGTTAGGCTTGATGACAGAACTCCCATTGCCCTGCAAAGTATGCAAAGATAATTTTGGGGAAAAAATCATATACACAGATTTCATAATCTATATTGATTCAAGATCCTATCCAAAGGAAAAAAAAAAAACCTCATCACTGTTCATGAACATATTTCACCCTCCATTAACGATTAATCATTAACGCCCTTCTCAGCCATTAACTAACGGATGGTCAGAAATGTGTGCATTTAACATCCCTAGTCATAATTGTGTGTCTCAATATGATTTTGAATAAGGAAGTCAACAGAAAATGTATTCATTTCTTCCATTAGAGAACAATATCTTTTCCATTAATCCAGAAAACATCTACAGTCTAAAAAGAGGTGGTCTAAAGTGCAGATTCTCACCTTAAAGGAGTAAGGAGTTCTCGTGTGTTGCAAGCATGATTAATCTGGTCAGTAGCTGCAGACTATGGAACTACTTATTTCTTCACTGCAATGCAAATTTAAATTGGAACACAGCTGCGTAAAGTGCCAAAAGTGGGAGGCACCCATGGAAATCTGCAACTTATGGTTTATTACAGTCCCCCCTCCATTGTGGTTGCAATGATTCTAAAAGTGAAAGAAAGAATTAAACGCTACTAGGTGTTATCACTGATTCACAGTGCCTTGATTGTCCAGTCACAGGCATGGTGTGATGCTTTTGGGACAGAGTCAGCAGTTTGACGTGTTCACTGTATTCGTTTCAGTAGGCATGCGGTATCTCAGACACTTCCAGAAACCGCCATTAGGGGGTGCTGTGGGATCCCCGTTGCTGTGCCTCCATCTCAGTGCCCCTTGCTTCTTTTTAATGTACTGCACTGACTTTGGGAGGACGGAGTAGTCTATGTCTTTATCCGTCTCCAGCAGGATGACCCGGAGCCCATTTTGGATCAGGGTACCATAGAGGCTGATGAGGCGCTCAAAATCACGCCGCTTTTGGTTCTGATCCAACAACATCAGGTTCTCCTGGCAGTCCTGGCTCTGGGCTGAGAGTACAATGATCAGCCTCCGGCTACTCCTGATGGTGTCAGCAATGGCATCGTGGACCACTAAAAGGGCATATGGGAGTGAAAGAACAGTACATCAGATACAGAACAACCTACCGCAGTGGTGGGGAGTTCTTGGAATAAGTAAACTACAGGTCACCACTCAAAAATGCTATTGGCAAGGACCTTCTTATTTTTTCAGTCTGGCACTGATTTAATCCACTCACATCGACTGGGTGCTTACCGGACTCAGTGCGGTAAGGTTCACTGTGTAAAGATACATGAGCACAGTGTTCTCCCAATTGAACATAGGAACAAACCACTGTATGCTCAGAGGTAAATACCTTCCCCAAGCAGGTCGTCCCGGCCACTAATGAACAGCTTGTACCCATGCCGTTTCTCCAGAACCTCTGGCAGGACCTGGAGGCAGAACTCTTCAGCCCGAGAGCAGTGCAGTGCCTCGCGGTGTAGATGACACACATAGGCATCATAGAGTTTCCCATCACCACCTGCACGCAACCAGCAAAACACGGAGAGAGACAGAGAGAGACGAGTGACAGTGTGATGCTGAGGTGGACACGAAACAGCATAGGTCATTATTTCTGCATGAGCTGTTACTGTTAATGCACTCATAAGTGTTAGTGTTAGAGCACCCTCAACCTTGCAGCCACCCTTGCAGTGTCATCATGAAGTATTTCCTAAGAATGTAAAAGGTAGTATTTCCATTGAGAGCTTACTCATCTCAACGGAGGCGCAGAAGCGTAGCCGGCGGTAGGCCAGGACCATGTCAACCTTGAAGACGTGATAAATTAATACACCAACGATGATCATGAGAATTGCCAGGCAGGTGATCACACGGGTGTGGACGTTGTGATTTGCTAAAAAAAAAAAAAAAAAAAGCAAATAAAGAAACTCACTGATATGCTTTTAATGTGTGTTCTAACACAAGCCATTCTAACATGTATGCACACTACTGAACTAGTTATGAACTGTTAAATTAAATGCTCAAATGTGTATTATCAACATAAATTGCTAGCCTTTCCTTTTGCTTCAATGTTTGCTGTAAGAACAACATGAATGTCAAATAAACTGTTTCTACAGATTCTAAACATTGTGCTTACTTGTACACATAAGATTTAAGTGCAGGTCATCACTTATGAACCAAAAAAATGAAAAGGCTCAGCACTGTGTTTAGTATTTTCTAGCATATTACATTTTTACACATTTAGACATTTTTAACATCTAAGGCATGAATAAAAATTTTCAAGCTTAATCTTAGAGAATCTGGTTGATGTTACGCTCGTTTATTACTTTTGTTCATATTTTATTTTGGTGTAAAAAAACAGTGGTAATTCTTTGTGAATACTTAATACAGATCAACATCTTTCATCAAGTATTCCTGGCTGCTTTCTGTGTTTCATGTCGACAGTCAGACCTGGGCTCAGCCACACCACGCCCATGTCCTGGCCCACAGGGTTGGTGACGATGCAATGGAAAGGCACATGGAAGAACTCCGGCCGCACCTCTGCGATGAACAGTCTGGACAGCCCGTACAGTTCATTACTCTCCCTCCTCTCACTAGAGACCAGTGCGGACCGTTAGTCATCAAGTCTCATCGAGTCACTTACACACACACACACACACACACACACACACACACACAAACCACAAACCTGTATGCACACAACAAACACAGTTAGCAGCAGTGAGAATTAGTGCTGACAAAAGAGCAATGGATGTGTGAGCAGCAGGTCACTGAAGTGAATCTCAGCTGCTTCACCTGAACTCCCCCATCTGGTTAAATTTTAGTCTTTTATGTTAGCCTTTAAACAGCCCACACTAATGAATACATAGGAAAGTGCAAACAGACCTTAATTAACCTGATTGGCTTATAAGCATAACAGGAAACTGTGTGGCTCAGTGAATCTAATCTTTTCCTAAAGTTTGAATGATAGTTTGTCACATAATAAGGAGGGAGAGAAATCTTTGACTAGGACACACTCGGATTTCCGCATCGTGGAGAGAACTATGGGCACCACAATAAACAGTAGAAAAGCACCCCTGTCCTTGTCAGCCATTGCAGGTGCTGCTGGGGAAAACCAAACAGAATACAGCTAGAGCTGATTGCATACTTCCAGGCCAAAGTTATTCACAACTCCAAGCTCTGCTTTAAGTGCTTGTTGTACTCAATGAAGGAATAGTTGACTGTCCAGTAAACCAAACTCTCAATTTCTGTGTCCTCACTCCCAATGAACACTGTGCAAGACAGCTCTGCTTTCACACCTGTGAGAACACATGCAGCCAGACACCAGCAACACTCTCAAACAAAACAAGCAACCGAAAATGAAGATTATATCTGAAATCAAGCAATCAGCCAGCAAACCCTCTCAGATAAAACAGTGAGCAACTGTACAAGAAAAAGAAACATTCTAGAATCTGAAAAGGAAGGAATTCAGTAGTAATTTTTAAATACAAATACACTCTAGCACGTTCTACAACAAAGATGCTCACCTCAATTCCTGAAGCAAGGTGTGTACGTTGGTTTTTATTTCAATAACTTGCCGTATACATTTACATTGACCTATTTTCCAAAAGGCACAGCACTGAAGTCCTTCAGAACAGGACGCATGTATGTTTCAGTTTTTGTATCATTTCACAAAACACCGCAAACTGAGGAAATCACTGGGCTAATTGAGAAATGACGAACAGAGAAAAGAGCAAAGCATACAGATTGGCAATCTGTGGGAATGGAGTTTGACAGCTCTGTTCTGCAGCAGTGTTCTGAAATTTACAATGTGTGCCTTGTCATCATTCAAGAATAATCTATTTCCCAAGAGGTTTTCAGGGTTGCTTTCTTTATTCAGCAACATTTTGGAGCTGTGTGATTGATATCAAAATGTCTCAAAGATAAATAAAATGATGGATAATTAAAGATTTAAGTAAATATAGTAATTGCTCTTTCTACAGGGAGAGGTCTTTGGCCAGTGTGCAGGGATTATGATGTCATCAGTACTTGCCTAGCTCAACCGTAATGGTTTCCTCTCGTGGGTGCATCACTTTGGGTTCTGCTGCAATTGGCTGTGCTGTCAGAAAAAGCACACAGGTAACATATTGGCCAAAGTTCAAATTAAAGTTCTATACATATCAACATACAGACAGAATAACAGATACCTATTCCATTTTATAAAACTAACACAGCAGCATAGTTCTAGGATATTTTCCTCAGATTGAAAGAATAAACAATGCAGTACATGCTACAGTGCATTGTGCATTATTCAGCACTGAGACATTGTAATATTGTAAATAATCTGTTATTATCGCCCGCTTTTAAAGACCCTTACCATTACCTTCCTTTATTGTCAGTAGCGTTGTCCTTGAGGTGGTGTAAGTCTTCCCATCCAGAGTGAAATTTATCTGACAGGTATAATTTCCTTCATCACTTTTGGTGAAATTTGAGATTCTGATGCTTTTTCCCCGCAGGTCTATGGGTTTGCAGTCCTAGAAAAAAGTAAAGAGCCGTTCATTCTGTTAACCTCTAAGGGAAGTGTCCTCTTCTACCTATCTGCTCAATCCAGAACCACCTTCTAACCCTCACGCCTAGGCCCTCGGCTAGGCTAGATAGAGCTTCTGCCTCATTGCTTACACCTATCCTATCCTTTCAGATCTATGAGGGAAATCATGATGGGCACACACCTCTCCCGAGCTGTGGAGCTGAGGTCTGCAGTGTATCCGGGTTAGCATCAGTCTGCTCTCTATTCTACCACATTTGAATTAAAAGTTAGTAATTAAGCAATTTCACCATTTGGCTACTTAGTAAGAGGTTTAATAATCAGACTAATGATCTGATCTGATCAAATCCTTCCTCTAAACCAGGGTGCAGAGAGCCTGAGAACGGGCACTCCCCCGGGGTACTGAGGAGTGACCCTGAACAACCATGTGAAACTACCCAAAGGGAAAACATTTCAGATGGGAATCAAAAGCAATTAAATAACTGTTTAGTTTGTGGATTTATGAGTTGCTATGACTGGCATCACATAAACAGAGGATGAAAATGCAGATGAAAGAAAAAAAACAACAAAAACTCCTGACCCTAATTATTACCTTCAGCCAATGCACTTCTTCTGTGTTCTGGTGTGAAGTGAAGAGTTGCTCTATCTGACAGAAGAGTTTTCCTGTGGTTCCCTTCTGAATGGCCTTAATGTCACTCTGACCAGGACATGGCCCACTGTCCACCAAAAGGAAGATCTTTGTCTCATGGGTGTGTGAGGGACCCCTGTGACAGAACAGGATTTTGAGTGCTGTGAAATTTCAGGGGATCTAGAAGGAATCTAATGTCATCATCATCATCATGATACTTATTATTATGATCCTCAGACAGATTGATTTACCTTGATCACAATGTAAGCTGTTTAATTCTGAGACATTACAACAGTATGACACATCATGTAATCTTATTCTACAAATCTCATTCCTCAGACTGGTTCTGTAGATGGGATTACTACATAGCACTGAGTTCCTTGACCTTCACAACAGCATTCAGTATAGTTGAGTAATCAACCTTCCCAACAGCTTAGTTTTCAAGTAAATGATTCTGTAACTTCCCTTACTTCCCTTTTGCTGGATTATATTCTGCACATTGTTAGCCACTACAGCACACAAGTGATGCACAGCACCAAACCAATCATGACCAGCAGAGGGCAGCATCCAAAAATAACATTAAATTGTTCATCTACAAGGCAGAGCAGGTACATAAAAAAAAAAAATCCAATTGGTTGGTGGATTTAGACTCCTGCATGCCCTACAGGCATGGCACCACCTCTGACAGTGCTACAGGTAAACACCATAGTAAACCCTACCTGCTCATACAGGTGTAGTATCCACTGTCTGAGAATTCCACAGGCAAAAACAACAGCAAGCCATTCTCTATTCTTATCCGAGGCATCGTCAAATCCAGGCTTTTGTTGTTGTATCTGCTCCAAGTAAGAGTTATGTTGCTCTCTGTGTCCACAAGATATGTGTTATTGTGACACTCTAGCTGGAGGAACTGCCCAGCCGATGCATGGTGTGTGTCTATTGCCCCCTGCTGGCCTGAAAGCAGGGTCACAAGACATTTTGAGAAACGTTCAGATGCTAATATCCCAACTTTAGAAATCTAAGCAGACAGTGGTTTAGGAGAGGACCTTAAGCCACAACACTGTAAGAAATATAGGCCATGGGGTAAAGAGGTGATTAAAAAACTGAATCAGACCTGATATAGGATTATACCACACAGAGTATTTATTTATTGGCCCTGGAGGAGTGCAGACCAAAGGCTGGGAAAAAGACAAAGAGGGTGCTTGCACTACACTATTGTCTCCTCTTCATTTCTAACCCAAGATAAACATTAGAACGCGTGCATGTTTAGTTTCCACCGAGAATACCATTAATCAGTTTGATTTACAGAATTGAAATGACTACCTACTCTACTGCCATACTACCCAGACTTCTTCAGATAACATATGCACAAGACTTTGATTAACAGGCAGAACGTTTTCAGGATGCTACTGGTAATGTTATTTCCCTTGGCTACCTTTGTCCTTCTCATTCACAAGAGCTATAGCTGTAAATCAGACTTGTTTTCTGTGTTCACGTTGTTGACAAAAAAGTTACTCTGACACTCTCTCTGACCTTCTGTGAAAAGAGAGGAAAGGTCAAGACATCAAAGCAGTTGGAGTAGATAATTAAAAATATTCATCCGCAGCATACTTGAAGATCTAATTATTCAAAATGTACATCCCTAGAATAGTCCACTGTTTGATGCCAAAGTGTAAAAATGAATTACATGATTCAGTGATCCTAGCTGTAACAAACACATTACTCTGCTCACCAGCTGCCCTGAGAATGGACAACTTCCACGACCAATATTTCTTATCTTAAACACCAGTAAAATACTTACTGACGCAATCCAGGTTTAATACGTTGCTTCATAGTACTCAACACCTTTGGCAAACATCCAAGTTCCAGTCCTTCACCCTTAAGGTCACAGTACCATGGACCTTACTATACAGGGGCAATTCGCATTGCTTACCGTTTCCCTGAATGCCTGAGGCCAAGAGGAGCACTGTCCAGAGAAGATAGAGAAGCTTTCCTGTCATGTCCTATGTAAAATTCAGACAAAAAACAGCTTTGTGAGATTAGCTTTCCGATCCCAATTTCCTCACTATATGACAAAATCAAAAGTGAAATGTCTCTGAGCTTAATGAGAGTAATCCACCACACCGTCAGCTTGTTATGTCATCTGCAGTGTACTGGCCTCAGATGAAGTTCGCAGGGATAAGTGAGGAAGTGAAAACTGCTGGGGTGTCTCTATGTAACTGACCACAATGGAATCAAAAAGCACGAAATGCAAATGTCCCCAATCCCCTGACAAGCATCCTCAAAATGCCTTGGGAATCCCCAGTCCTGTTTCATCAAATCGCTTAAACACTTGTTGCAGAGAACGTACCAAATAAATAAACTGAAATGCTGTAAGTAGCAATTAGCCTTTCCAAGAAAGTTTCATGAACCACCTCGATTTTTCCATTACCAAAAACCAAATTCATTAGAGACAGTCAAGTAAACTTACACCCAACACCTAGTCTTTCCACGTTGCAGTCCGCTACAATGAAGCCGTCGGTCAACAACGAAGTGCGCGCTAAATTGGAAATCGTCTCTGATTTGCAGTCGCTGTCCCACCAAACACTTAATTTAACAAGTGTTCACCAAGCTAGTTTGCTAAATAAAAACATGTAGCGCAGTATGTAGTGATTGATATACTACATGACAATATTAGTTTGTGGTCGCTGGTTATTTTACATTTTCCTTTTTCTTGCAAAATGTATCTTTCAAGGACGCGATGACTTCCGACAGTTCATGCAGTATTTAAGTAAACTGGCTGACAGGTGCAGCAAGCAGTCTTTCTTTTTTCATTACAGTCGGTATTGATGTTTCATGTGAAACGTTATCCCTCAGTTTAAATGCGCAATAACCCATTGCATAAGAACGTGTTGAAAACTCTCCATGCTCCCACTTATTCATCGTAGATAATCTATTGTTGCCCGTAAAATCCTGTTTTATCGAATTTCATAATTTCGCAACCATTTACAACAGACCACAGTAGCAACGAGCCACGTAACGTGCCTGAGAAAAGCCAATACAGTGGTGGACGTGGTAACGCTTATTATCGATATTTCCCCTCTAATTATAAGTAAATAAATAAATAAAGCAATTAAAATAACACCTCAGCCTTAAATTTGGAGGCTTGCCACTGAGACCCGTATCAGAAACCCATTGTGTGTTTTATCAGTTAATAATAAAACCGAATTCCATCTACTTAGGAATACTTTCTTTCCACTTACCTAGCATATGAACTTTATTTGTAAGCAAATAATTCCAACCTGTTTACATTACATTTTATGGATATATAATACTATATTCATGCACTTCTTTCCTTTTGGGTATATTTCAACATATCTTGATGGGTCTTGCTTCAGTTTTGTTGAGAAGTGCTCAGTAGATGGCTTCCTCTAAGGTATTTCTGCTAGCAGGTACTCAGTGGGCGGCCCCGCTGTAAAGAATTATCCTTATCAGTTTCTGTTGCAAGACTCAACAAGATGGCATCCGGGTCCCTTCATGTGGAGGAGTGGTTGAGGAGTAGTACTTCAATGGGCTGCTTGCTCAATTCCAAGGAGGGGCACTGCTGTTTTACCATTGAGCAAGGTGCTAGATATTTACTGAAGCACACTTTCTGCCACACTTCCATGCTGTGATCACACACAAGTCACAAACGCTATCAACACACACACGACATAAACACTATTAAAAAATATGACACAAATGGTATGATCAAACAGAAGGCACAGACACTATTATCAAAGAATGTGTCCAGATCAACTCTCAGCCTTGTGTGTTCTCATGTGCTCCATTTTAAATGTTATGTTTACTGACATACATGTAATCCACAGTTGCAATTTGACATTGAACACAAAGCAAAACAGCTGTAAAACAAATATGTGACATGGGATATGACAGAACAGGTGTGGGGTGGGTGAAAAAGGCACGAGAGAGGCTAACACATCTAAAATCAGCAAAACTGAGTTGCTGAACCAAACAATGATGAGTCATAGCTGCAATTAAATGAGCTGGTAAGTGGCTTCCCAGTATATCTTCTTTGCATGTATTACATAGTGAGGATGTAATCTTTATTCAGTGTGAATGGTGGATAAGAAAACCATGTCATGACACAACAGAGCAGTAACATTATTACCCGTCAGTAATTATGGAATATGCACCAATATTTAGACATTATGTTCATTTACCTGTACATTCCAACCCATCAAAATGCTACACAAATTTATCATCATCAATTCCCTTTCCACAAAGCATGACCAATGTGGCACAGTAGTCGTCTCGTATACTGTGCAGCTCTTCCGGAAAACACAGTTTTCCCTTCCTTTTATTTAATTCAGTTAAGTCAAGCAATATTTTCCACTCAGTATTTCAGTTCAGTTTTGAGTGCAGGTTTTGCTTGTGGTTTTGGCTTAGCCTTTATCCAGCCCTTGTTGAGGTCCACCTCTCCTTGTTTCCCTGGACAAGGAGATTCCCATGTACCCCTGCATGGTGGGTGGTGGGAGGGCTGAGCAGTTGCAAAGCTACAAGTAGCCTTTAGAAGTTCAATAATGTGTTCTTTTCCAAACACGACGCAGGGATGCTTTTCACAGGCATGCGGTAGCGCACCTGCTTCCAGAATCTGGAGGACGGGCAAAGCAGTGAGCGCTCTGTGTCTTTGGCACACGCCCTCCACCACTGTACAGCCCCCTGCTTCCTCTTCAAGTGGAGGACGGATTCAGGAAGGACCGAGCTGTCCCTGATCTCTTCCAGCTCCACGAGGATGACCTGCAGCGTCTCCTCCACCAGGGCGCTGTGTGTGCCCACCTGCTGCTCGAAGAGGAGGGAGGCCTCCGGCTTGGAGAACGTGGAGGCCGTGTAGAGGAGGAGGAGCCTGCGGCTCTTGCTGATGTTCTCCTGGATGCTGTCCACGATGGCTGCACAGAGACACAACGTTACAGAAGCCACGTGAGAACGCTGTGTGCCTTCTGAGGTAGGGGGCACCGCCGATGGACAAGTGAAGCCCCCCCACATATGCAGGATGAGCCACAGGGAGACAAAAAACCGTAAGACTCAGCCAACACATTCTACACATGACAGCAATGATAGCCTTGTCACAACATAACAAAAATGTTGTGATAACATATTGGCTCAGGGTGGATCATTTTTAAGGACAAGTGGGTCTGACACAGCTGCAAGGCAAACAACAAAACTCTGAGAGGCACAAGAGAGATGGGCCTGCAAGTATTAACAAAGCAAAAAATAAAGTTTTACACATGGCTGTGGACTGATTCATTGCTGATTCAGTAATGCATCTGGGCTGAGAGACATCAGTCAATCGTTAATGGAAGAATAAGCTCAAATTATGAAACGCTGGTTCAATCTTTTGGGAGGCCCCACCTGTCAATCACTAAGAGGCTTCACATAAGAAAAGGCATTGAGTTGTGGACAGCTCTGTGGAAAAATTCTATTTGTATATGCAGTAAAGTACATAGACACTGAATTCAAAATGGTGTATTAGGTTACCTTCCCCAGGTAAGCTGTCACGGCCAAAGATGAAGAGCCTATACCCACAGTTCCTCTCCAGGACATGGGGCAGGGTATGCAAGGCGAACGTTTCAGCACTCCCAGTGGACCCACCCAAGCACATTCTTGGGTACACCACATATGCATCATAAATCTTCCCATCAGACCCTGGGGCAGGACAGAGAGCAAATGATCACACATTCTTAATATGTGTCAAATCTTAGCTGTTACCTCTGATTGTAAAGGAGCATGATTCTGTTAATGAATGTAAAGTAGAATGGGACAACAGAAGTGTGTATAGAATTAGGTGCATATGACAGTTGGGGTGTTACTCTATGTAATAAGATGAGAACAGATATATTCATATTTTCATGCTGCATAAAAGTGTTATTGAATCTGACTTTCTCTGGATGAGAGTGTAATGTTGGCTTAGTGTCTAATGAAGTACAATTGAGTAATCATGTTTCAGTACTGGAATTCTTACTGCTATAAAAGATTCATCTTCCAGCGCTCTCTCAGTGCTCTTTCTGTCTGTGTTGGTGTTCCTTAATGTTTCTCTCTGCCTCTACTCTCTTGTCTGTCTCTGATCTGTGCCTGTATTTCTGTTTGCAAGGAGAAAGGCTGGCATCTCTACCTTACAAGTAATGTGGTGAGCCAATGTATATTTGCAGTGGGCTCACAACATACTAAGGCTTGTTAATCACTGTGGCAATGAGTAAGAATTAATAAACTATTATCTTACCTGGATCTGTGTAAACATAAGGGAAGTAACTTCTACACCACAAAACAATGTCTATCTTGAATACTCTGTAAACAGCAACACTGATTAAGAAGGTCAGTGCCAAGCCAGTGAACAGAAGTACAAGAGGAACGATGAGATTTGGATCTGTTCAGACAAAAACAGGAAATTTTGGAAAATAATCAAAGGATTGTTAATAACGGACATGTTATTTCACAATAAAGTGCTTGTGTAAAATGATCAGGAAAGACAATTTACTGCTACAGTGTGCTCATTTATGACGAAAGCAGAATCTCCAGACTGATCTGATTATAATAAGAATTTGATCCTTATCAACACTGAATTTAAAAATATTTGGACAAACCTGTGTAATCATCACATGAAATTAATTATTTTACACGTACACTGTATATAATGCACACTGGTTTACAAAGTGTCCCCCAAATGGCAAGCAAATAGATGACATGACCTGACTCTTCAAAGCCTTGGTGACATTTGTGATTATTCTGAAAAACTGTAGAATATAAGAGTCACTTTTTCAATGCTGACCAGATGGCTCTAATCATATTAGAGTAATGGAGGCCACACTGGCACCCAATGAATAAGTAAAGCACTGCATTCAACAGAAGGTGTTTCTGCACTGAACCACAAAGCCAAGTGGTGTCCAAAAAATGCAAGCGAAAGAGAAAAAACAATCTTGTTTTAAATCTCAGATTTGAAATAAAAGAGATACAAATCATTAATTATCATTTCCAAACTTCCATTTTGAAAGCTCCTTGAACCAGCACTCACCGGATGGCCTTAAGTGGAAGTAGCTGCTAAGAATTCCTTTATCGCTGAAGACCAAACATGTATAGTTTGTGTTAAAATCCTCCTCCTGCACCACTGTGAAATTAAGTGACACTTCCAGCCACTCCCCATCTGGGACTTTCTTTTTACTGTGAAAAATATTGATAGTACATACTTAACATTTTGATTAGATCCATACAATATAAAATAAAGACATAATGAGGGGAAAAATGTAAATGATAGGTATTTTTGAGAATTCTGCTTATAAAGAATGAGCCAAGGTGTAAGGATGTTGCGTGAAATGCATACACGGTGTTTACAGTATGACTTGTGGGACAGTACATCTGATGATTTTTAGACTACTACTACTCTGATATTCTATACATTCAAAAATAAATAACAAAATAAATGCCTGCTCACATCAGAGGAGGTCAGTGATGACCTCATTTACAGTGAAGCTGGTGCACAGTTTCTAATGAGGACCAAACTCATCTAGCATGAACTTGACATATGAGGTCTGGATGATCAATAGAAATTAATTCAGTTGAGAAGAATTAAAAAAACAGACTGAGAAGAGAGAAGATCTGAACTCACCTCTGAGTTAACTGATAAACACGATCTGAGGGGTCCAGAGAAATGAATTCCTCCTCAGTAGCCCAGAATACATCTACTCTGTGACTCCCCTTGCTTGGCACAAACACCCGACAGGTTTTATTGAAGGGTGCTCCTGAAGAAACAAACAAAATCTGCTTGTAACAATATCAGAGTAACACAGAGAGAGGACTCTGCTTCACCCCACTACTGACATAACAGTACTATAGGGGCAGTTTGCTCTATTATGCAATGACATCCAGTTTAGAGCAACATTGAGGTAGGAGCCTATCTTACTCCACCAATGACAGCACATAACTAAGTGATGTCACAAAAGAAGCCAGCCTTTCTCTACCATCAGCTGTCTCAGATCAGATATGTTTTTAAATACATTTAAATCAAAGACGTACTTTCAGTAACATTTACACCATTTTACCCCATGCATCATATGAAACTCCATTTCTCTTGGTTTGAACACAGCCACACTTTTTGGATAGAAAAATGAGATGGATAATATATTGTGATTTTTATGCTCTATTTCATACTCATTCATTTCACAGAGTAATAGTGTCTTGTTTTGTCAACCACTGACCATTCAAAACCTGCTTTAAGGGACAATGTTAGGGACAGCGAGTCACATTCTCATACTATAAGTACAGCCCTGAGGAACTGATTAAGGCTTTACAAGTTGAATATTCAAATTCAAATTATAGAGAAATCTGTCTCATTCCTCCTCATTTTGCACTACTGAAAGGACAGTGGAATGTTGTCTTAGCATTTCACTCACCATAATCTGTTCTGATTGTGTCATTAGCTGGTTCAGACACAAAGGGACGCAGGATCCATTTATCTGTAAAGAATTAAAACACCAAATGAGTTTTTTATTAAATCAACATAGTTCAGATTTACGGTGCTAAGATAATCTGATGTTACAGCTGGAGTGAAGAATAGGTAATATACATGCATGCCGTCTGATAAAGCTAAGGATCAGTTCAACGAACTTCAGCGTCTTTACAGTTCTAATGAATCTAGTTTTTATATGTACTGCAGCGTGTATTACAGTACAAACAGAGCATTCTGGGCACAGTACCAGAAAGATGAGCAATAGCATAGACAGCTATTACAGAAACAGGGTTTTGCCCACATACATAAAAAGAAACACCAAATAAAGCAACATCTTACAAAAATAACTGACCAAGAATTACTTTCCAGAAACATGATAAAGGAAAAACAATCACAAAACTGAAAATATTCTATGTAAAAAATACCTTCTCCTTTCTGGATTGCGTATGAATTACTGGTAATGACTGGTATATTTATGACTGGTATATATATGTTAAACACAGAGAACATGATGCTCTCACCTACAACTCAGCTTGAAATACCATGCAGCACACTGAGTAATTAAAACTCAATCTTTATAAAGGGCCCTTGTGCATTCACAGAACCATCCTGATTCGACCTTGAAATCATGCACACAGTACAAGTTAACATCCTTACATCCTAACAACTACACCATCCACAGCAGCCAACAGAGCTAGACTGGAGTTTACCTATAATCTGACAATCTATGGTCTCAGCTGTGTAGCCAATGGTCCCAGTCAGGTTGAAGATCATTCTGCAGGTGTAATATCCCTTATCACTGGGAGAGACTTCTCGCACAAGGAGTGCGTTTTTGTTCACAAATCCATACTTGTCACCTTCCAGAATTGGTTCACAGTCCTGTGCCAGAAGAGAAGGTGCTCAGTGTTCTCATGTCACTGATCCAAAGAAACAGGCACTGTTGAAACCTAACATCAAAACCACCATTCAGTATACTGTTCTCAAAACATCATTGTGACATTGTAGCAACCTGTTGAATCAATCTGACACTGCTTCTTGGGAACTGCATACATTACCTTGGAGTGTTCACAGTTACATTTGAATGGGATTCTAACTTGTACACAACACACAGAGCTGATATGAAATGCTTACACATACACATATGGGACCCACAGTGAACACAATAAAAATGGGAAGCAGTGTGGCGTACGTGGTAAGGAGCTGGGATTTTATCCAAAACATTTCTGGTTCAATTCCCCGCTTGGGCACTGTTGCTGTACCCTTGGGCAGGGTCCTTTACCGAGAATTACCTCAGTAAATATCCAGCTTTATAAATGTAAAGTTGTAAACTACGTAAGTTGCTCTGGATAAGAACGTCTGCTAAATGCCAATAATGTAGTGTAAAATGGGCCAAGTGCAGGATGGTGGGTGCCATTAACCACGTGCTATTTTCACATAATGAAGTCACATTAGTAACTCCCCTGTTATTCCTGCCAGAGCTACACTTACACCTGTACATCTACACTTGTATACATATGTATCGTCCTTGATTCTGACAGCTCACCTTGTACCACTCGAAGTAGTAACTGTCAACGTGGTCCATGTAGGTGAGTAATGGGCAAACCAGGTAACCGTTGGCGATCACGGTCAGCGTCTGAGCCGCTGTGTAAGGTCGATTGCAATCCCCCAGTTCGGTAGCATTCACTATCAGCACAGACACTTGCTTAAAGCAGGTGTTGGGGGTTCTGTTG
The DNA here is from genome assembly GCA_019176425.1 of Megalops atlanticus. Classification (NCBI taxonomy): domain Eukaryota; kingdom Metazoa; phylum Chordata; class Actinopteri; order Elopiformes; family Megalopidae; genus Megalops; species Megalops atlanticus. Next base: position 20,826,191 of record CM032886.1, read on the forward strand.
ACCAGAGTGATAAAAAAAGAGGAGATCATTTCTTTCGTTCACACCTCAAAACAAGCTTGCAGCACATTGGTAAATATTATATCCATAATGACTGTACAGATTGAGACAGGAAAAAAGACTTGTCAGCACCTATGTAAACTTCACCCCATTTCTGCCTCAGGCAGACTGCCTCCACCTCCCACACCATTCCCGTAAGGTATACACAGCGTCCATGTGGGGGTGGATCGCATACCTCAGAACACACTCATAATGGCCTGAATCCTCCAACGTACTGCTCAGAAACCACAGCATGGTCTCCCTGTCCCAGATTCGGCCAAGCCCTCCAGAGAGCTCTCTGCCCGATCTCCACTCATACCAGGAGATGTTGTAGGGGGTGCTGTGGACGTCAAAGACATCAGGGCTTGCCAGCGTGCAGTTGAGAGCAGCTGCATCCCCGGGAACAGTGTAGACCCTTTCAAACTGGATCCCGTAGTCTTTACAGAACTCTGCAGAAACATGCACAAAAACACACGTAAACACACACAAAAACACACACACACACACACACACACACACACACACACACACACACACACACAGGAGAGATAGAAAACCTCAGTGAACCAGCGATGGTTCAATTTTTCCAGCTCTATGAGTAACAACATACTGTGTCTGCCTGCTCATTGAGACATATTTCTCATGTATTAAAGGTGAATTTCAGATTATTGCTTCTCTGCCTTCTTAATAGAACCACACAAAGCTCAAGTGTGAGAGGATTATAATTAGAGTGCCCATTCTGGGCCCTTCAGGAGAGTGTCACTCTTACCAACCTTCTGCTGAGCCAATGCCATGGAGACAGACCGCAGAGACCACCAGCATCAGTGACTGCATCTGGCTCATGGCTGTGCCTGGGGAGATACAGGAGCACCAGGAGTGTCAGCCACACAATCCTTCTGCAGTGCATGTCAGATAACGTGGGAAGTAAGTGCAGAACAATCACATGGTTATTAAGTAATTAAAAAGCTCACACGCGGACTTGTATGCTCCAAAAGAATACTGATTGATTCAAACCATATGCCTGGTCAAATTAACACCAACCCTATAAAGCTCATCATTACTTCATAACATTACCAAAAAAAAAAAAACACATGATCCACCAGTTTCAATATCCCAGTGGAGAGACACTCTAACTCTGTCTTGCAAAGTGTGTGTTATGTGTAACAATTTACATGCATTACACATAAAACAGAAAGTGCCAAATCAGGACATTTTTTAAAAAATAATTTTTTTCCAAACTGTCCTAAACATTGACAACACGAAGCCTGCCTCAGATATTACTTTCATCAGGAGCTAATTAATGGCAGGGACAACAGGCAACTGAGGTTCCCATCCACTGACTCCATGATCCAGTTATTAAGACCTGGCTCTGAAGACCAGACACCCTGTGGGCCTCACACAGATATTGAAGCAGTTCCCTACAAATATCCCAGCAAACGTGCCAGGGCAAGAGCGCAGGACGGAGCTGCAAAAGTGTGAGTCACACAGAGAGCAGGCATCACACCCACGCAAGGAGGGATCTGGAGCTCACAGCCTACAGCCTACAGTCAAACTCCTCTCCTATGAATGCACTCTCTCACTGAGATTTGCAAGCAATACCAGTGGCATAGTTTGTAGATGATGTAGGCTATACTGCAATTACTTCTTTATCTTCTTTGCCTCTTACCGTATTATCTATGTCCCCTTGGTCCCAGCTCTGCATATAATGGTGCTTGCCTTGTGTAAAATAAATACATATTAATAATAAACTTTATTATTGAATTAACATTATTGAACAGATAATAAACATGGAGATAACAATAAAGTTAAATCTTCATTTTCCCACAATAAATCACAACAAGTGGTGTTTCAAGGACCTCAAAACAACTGCAATCATACGGCTCCACCTGAATGGACTTTGAGATGCCTCTCCTACCTTGCCCATTACCAGCATAAACACATCATGGCAGTAGAGGATGATCCATCCCTCTGCCTCTCAGTTCATTCAGAATGTTCCCTGATTAACTCTGTCACCACGTTTTCAGTTCAGACATGCCTGTGACTCTGACTCTTTAATATAACATCCGGCCAAACGTGGGCGGACCTCAGAATGAATCCCCAACATGCACTATATTACTCACGATAATCCTGCAATCTGACTGGCCATGTCGATTATTAGTTCATTAATCTTCTATTCTGCTTAGCCATGTGAATCATTTTTACTTTAATCTTATATTTTTGGAAAAACTGGGTCTTTCATACCAATCTGCTTTTTGTTTTCACGGTATTTGTTTATGCTGGGTTTCACAATATAAACCACACCAGCGAATTGTTTATTTTAGCCTTTAGCAAACAGTGTGAAGTGTTATTTTAAAGAAAAAAGGCCTGGACAGGGCTTCGTGAACTTTGACTGTTTACATGTTTTTGCAGCTTGCTCAGTGTTTACTGGAAAAAAAAGACGTGAATGGGTTTGCAGAGATGACCTATCAGCCTACTGACTTAAAGCTAGTTAAAGATTATCAGTGCAATGCAAGCAAAGTGGTGTTCCAAGTGAAATGTACACACAATTCCTAAACAGTCACACGAAAAAGGTATTAAGATTATGTTTCTGTGTATGTAACAATTACTGCCTTACATTACTGGCTACTGTGCTGACCATTTTGGAAAAACTGAGATTACCTATAATTGTATCTTCTGTTGGTCTAAGATAATTAACTCAAACTGAATTTGGATAATTGGGAAAAGTAAAATCTGTCAATCAGGAACAACATGTAAATAACAACTTGTGCTACAAAGTTGTTAAGTCATTGGTGAAGGTATCTTTTTCTCACATTCTCACTTGGTGTCCGCTGTAATGCCAATCACAGTGAAAAACTTTGAAAAACTGCTGATGCAGACAAATGTGAATAGGAGGGGTCACTTATGAAACACAGTGAAGAGAAACTATGGAGATCAGCATTAATGGTCTCTGGAGGGGTGCTGGGAAAAATCTACTCATCATGCAAAGTGACAGCACTAATCGCTGTAAAGGAACAGACACTCGGAAACAGGAAGCCCCTCCATAAGAAAACCCAAGACACAAACACACATCATATCTGACAGGACCAAAATCTTCCCACCATGAAAAATGGAAAAACTTTTTCCATCAACAAGAATAATTACTGCAGTCCAAAAAAAAGGGCTTCTGTTTCCACCCTTCAGAAGCAAGGTCTCAAAACTTTGAGAAGCTGAAAACAGCTGCTTTCCATCATCTAAAAGCAAGAGTCATATTAGAGGTTCTGGATGCACATGGATATTTTCCCATAGCCCCCTCTACCCCACCCTCCAGAACAGTATGACAGTGTTGATTCATTCTGCCTGAGCAAACATTCAGTATAATGCTGCTACTTCTCATGAAACACTGGGAGCTTTTTTCCTAGTTACAGGAAAAGCAGTTGAGTCTTTGTGCTTTTTTCTCTCCCTTAGCTTGCCAACACTGTGAGCAGGAGTGAATCTTCTAGCTCAAACATTTCCTTTATTTATTTCAGACTCCATGAGGGCCATGAAACGCACTGTTCCCCAATGTCCAAAGCAGCATATTGCAGCAATAGCCAACACTGTTAGAGGCTGATCTTCTACTTTTTTCTGAAGTCTTCCACAAAATTCCAACAGAAACTCAAAGTTCCTAAACTTAAGTTTACCCCATGAGATGGTTACCAGAGCAAACTTAAAATAAATGAAAACACTACTACTTAACACACAAGAAAATGCCCGATGAAAGCTCACCATATTGTCTTAAAAGAGCTTCTTTACTTCCTTAGCATTTGACACAACATTAATATCATAAAATATTTGAATCTATTCATGGTTCTGGAGTTTCCAGTTGATATTGGAGAAGATGCACCTTATGGCATTAAAAAAAACTTTGATGAGAGCTCTTCCCACAAGTAAAGGACAAATTATGATAATTGGGGGAAATTACTGAGCATTTCTTATAGTAGGAGCCAACTGTTTATTTGAATAACTGTCTGTTTCCTGAGGACGTGTGACCCTCTGAGCATGGTCAAGAGAGGGAGTCTGGTTCTGAATCCAGTTCAGTGAAGTGGTCTCATCCAATGAGATTGGGTCAGAGAGGCTGTCTGACCCACTAAGTTCAGGTCAGATCCAATAAGACTGGGTCAGAGAGGTTGTTGGATCAATGGGTTTGGGTCAGCGATGTAGAGTAGTCTGGCTCAGAGAGGCTATAGGATCAGTGAGTTTGGCTCAGACATGGACAGTAGTCTGGCTCATGGCTCAGTATGCCTCAGAGTCATAGCAAGCTAAGAACAGTGGGAGTGCTTTCTTATTAAGCCACAAAAAAGTATTATTTCAACACCAAGCAACCCTGATCTATAGCAAAAAAACTGGCTCCTCCAGACTCCTCCTGTAGACATCACAAAAATCCTGCAAGTACAGCTGCATTACAGAGAAATCAAAGTCGATTCCTAGACAGAGTCAGAATTATTCCAACATAATCTGTATGAGAGGAATACAGAAACCAGTCACTTGCGGCCTATTCAATGCAAATTGGGTATTGTTAGATGAGAAACAACAACCAACCTGCCTGATGGATCCTACCTCACCTAGTTCCTCACCTTAATCCCTGTACTTGTATGAGAGGTAGTTCTCCCATGCCGCAGTGAGTTCATTCCTGTACAGGTGCATTATTGCATTAATCAGGTACAGGTGCATTAATCAGACTAGCCATCAAGGCTATGAAGGAGAGTGTCCACAACCTCATAACATGGCCTAAGGAGGCCTGGAAGACTGCCGTCAGAGCATCTGTCATAGTGCAGCCAAGCTTTAGTGACCAGGGAACCTGTGACAAAGCCAATCAAGTAACCAATGAAATTATCAAAGGTCTGCCAGGTGTTGACATCACTAAATAAGCATTTAGAATACTGTAGAAGCTAATGTTAGCTGGTTATTTTCTCAAAATGATTGTGTATTATGCAGTGGACTGTAGCAGCACAGTAACAAAGATCCATGCTGCAATGTGTGGGTAGATAATGGTTTGAAATGCCATATCATGGAGTGTCTTGAATAAACCTGATTAGTAGGTGCTTATATGAAGGGGTCATGCTATGCTGTCAGCATTCTAGAAACTATAAAGTTACTCTACAGTACATCCTATAATATGGCATGCTATATAATGTAAAGGATTATTTGGACGCACCATTCAACTATTACATTTTCAGTGTATGAGCATAAATTTTGTGAAAAAGAATTCTGATGTGCATACACCCATTTGCTCAATAAAACATGAAAACCCTTGTTTGCAGCTGACATTTTTCAGAAACAGTTTGTTTTCCTATGAACAACAGACAAATGCCAAGATCTGATGGAACCTAACCCACAAGCATAAGTGCAAGTTTGGTTTGGTCATTTGTTTCTAAGCTTTAGTGTAAGTAAAGGACAATTCATGGGCCATGGGCCATACTGAAAATTATGTTTTTTGGCTGAATGGCAGAAAGACAACCCCTCATCAGTCCTAGGTTTAAGGGAGGGATGATTTCACCAAAATGTGCAGTATTGTGGTTTGGGCCTTGTTTTCAGCATTATGAAGATCCATGTGCAGTGCTAATACATATCATGGCAATTAACAGTAAAATACTGAAGCAATCCATGTCCAATCAGACAGTCAAAGTTAGGTGTGATTGCAGCTCACTGCCTTTTAACTCTCTTGTAAGCAGTGTGAATTCATTTGCATCATGCGAGGAGAGTTTGGGGTGATTCTGTTCGTTTTTTGCAGAACGTTGAAACCTTCGTTGACACTAAAACGTTTTTCCTGCCGACAGAGCTTTCTTTAGACCCATATTTATGGAATGGAATGGGTGGAACGCAACATTAAATGAGACACTATTTCTCTAGCGAATTGTTCACTACTAGCATGAGCCACGCCTACTTTTCCTTTCCAGATCAAATGTTGTTTTTTTGGTTTTTTTTGTAACCAGCAGTGATGAGACAGCTCTTACTGAAAAGTTCACTGCTCAGATCACTCACCTGTTACAGTGGGAGCACCTCAACCCGTTTGTGCGTTAATGGTGACAGTGTCAATAGTTTTGGACATCCGTTCATTCAAATTCAATTTAAATATGTATTGATTGTAAATAACCTAAAATGATTATGCGTAGAGCTCACAGCGAACCTGGTTTCCAGAGGCCGCTATGAAGCAGCTTGTTTAGAGCCTGAACGAGTACTGGAGTGCTATAAAGTTGGCGTGAGTTCGAAATTCACGAGACATTCGGGTTTTAAAATTCTATACATATTTGATCTGCATTTCAATGCTTAATTTAATTTCAATGCTTAATTTAGAAAATATGACGAAAAATCCAGTTTCGTTCAGTCTAATCGATATTCATTCACGAGAGCCTGAGAACTGGATAAAACAACAGAAAATTATGTATTACTATTTTTCCATCCTGAAATGTAAATGAATGCAGATGTGCCAATATGTGTACCAATATTCTACCTTGAGATTCACAGTTCATATATGAGATTGGAAATACAGTACATCCCCCTAGTCCCAATTTTTGCATTAACTTCAGACAAAACTAAAAGATGATTTAGTTATGTTTTTTGTTTTTTTTTTTCAATGGTTGCTGATATAAAGGTAATTTTGATTAAGATATCCACAACATCAATGGCACATTAAAGGAAAGCAATCATTCATATAGTACCCCCCCACCTAACAAAAAAACGGAAATATAGCAGGGGGTAAACTAGTCATTTTCATGTGCGATAATCTGCGCTATGCACTCTTCACATATGGAATCAATGACGATTTAAATGCATGTATGAGTAATCCATTTACCTCATCGCACATCATACTTCGCGTATTCATGACACTATTTTTCAATTATGGGTGCAGGAGAGAAATACTGTAAAAAAAAAAAAAAAAAAGTTATGCTGAAACCCATTTTCACATTTCTTTGCATCGCTCACTTTGGACACGTTGCGTTAATATGAATAGTCTGAAACCACTAAGTCCTCCAAATGACCTCACAGACTGTGAGCTTCTCACATCCAGGTGATCGGTATCTGTTACGTGTTTTAGAAAACTTTCGGACCTACGACATTTGTCACATTGTCTTCCCCTAACAGATCTCATTTTCCCAGGCTTAGCGCGTTAGCAAGTTCAAAAGTGTAGGATAAGGATAATATTATTTTAAACACGTTTGCAAGGAGAGAAGTAAAGGTATACCTACATGACCAGCAGTCATCGTTCAGTTACGTCCTGAGAGCTACCGCTACACAATCTCTTCTTCACGGAATGTATTTACAAAACTGTGTTGCAATTTCCTTCGGAAACTGGAAAGCTGCCCCGCGCACAGTGCCTCGCCGCGGTGTTACACAAGTCGGCAAACAGCACACTTGCTTGGATGGAGGCGGTTGCAATCTCTTTCGTAGTTAGCGGCTGCAGGGACCACTGTTGCTAGTGTAACAAGGTAATTTAGAATCATTGAACATGTGGCTACACTAATGTGTAGATAGGAAAGCCTATGGATGGATTATACTCAAAGGATTTTGTAATCAATTGCTCTTTCTAATGAAGATCGAATTCCCTGTCCTGTGCTGTATTTACGTAGCGTAATGTCTGCCGGGGAGACCAAAAGGGATGTGATTTGCGTCAGCAAGCACTTATTCCTTGTATCCTGGCTCAAGAGGTGCCTTCATTAAAAACACTGCTTTCGACGTGGCGGTTCTGGCAATGCGGCCAGTGGCACTAAGTTTCAGTAGTTTGGCTGGCTGTTTTGGGCTGGGCTGGCTTTGGGGGCGGTTAGCTCAATGGTGTCTTCACATCGCAGCAATAAGGTCCTTCTGTTCTTCTCCAGATACAGATATCATCCAAATGTCCCTTTTAGTTTCAAAGGACCAATCGCTGCTGTTTCCTGCGCTTTAAGATTTTTTATGTAGAGTATAATGTATACGTCATTGTGTGTTTCATAATGTCAAAACGATTTGGGCCCATTTTCAAAACAGTTGCCTTGAGGATTGTTGTTGCCTATTATTCCATGGGAAAAGCATTTAGAATTAAACCAACACATACATTTTCAGTACAGTTATGACAAGCTTACTAATAGGTAATAGTCTTATGATGTGCCTTTGCAATGCATCTAACCAGCTTGATTGACTATTCAAAATATTTCTGCGGGTAAGTATGTTACTAGTTTTGAAAAGTACTTTTGAAAAAAAATCTAAGAGGGTTGTGATATTTAAACAAGCTGCTGGGTTCATGTGTAATGCCATTTTTTCTTTCACCCATAACAAAACATGACACGTGACAAAAGGCCATTGATTTCACAATTGTCAAATTGTCCTAGCAGAAGGAGACTACTTGGTTATAGGACACCTTTACTCACAACCAATGGCAGACAATGGTGTGGTCCTATGTCTCATGGTTTATTTAGTTATTTGACTTCGTACAGTAAGTTTGCAATGCGAACCGATTCTCAGTCCTTCTGAATACACAGGTTAGAATCTGTGTATTGTAATTTTCACATGCTGCAGATTTATTACATTGTCCATATTTCAGTGTGCTGCTGTTTTGTCTTAAGCAGTTATGAGTGTACATGAAAATGTGAAATTGTATTTTTGACTTCCTTTTGGTATTGAAAAAAAAGTTCATCTTTAGAACTTGATTACCTGAACGTAACCACAGCTGACTCAAGGTATAGTGTAAAATAGCATTCATGATTGTGTCCACACCACAATGCCGAAAACTTCTCTCATCTTGTTGAAAATCCTGTCCTGATGGAAAAACTAAAGGCTTAGCTCCCCCTATTGGTTCATGACATATGAGCCTCACTAGAAAATAAGTACAGCGGTTATACAGTTGCTGAATAAAATCACTGCAGGAGTAGTAAAAAGGAAAACCAATAACAAATGAAAGGCTTATCATTTCTGAATTGATGCAAAAATGTAGTCTCACTTGGTATACGTACATTTCAAAAATAATTATACATTTATGTAATTTAGCAGACACTCATATAGAGCGGCTTACATAGGTTTCCGTTTTTTTTACGTTATTCATTTATACAGCTGATTGTTTATGAAGGCAATTCAGGGTAAGTACTTTGCCCAAGGGTTCAACGGCAGTGCCCCAGTGGGGAATCAAGCCAGCAACCTCTCGGTTACAAATCCTGCTTCTGATCACCATGCCACACTGATGCCCTAAGTATAACTAAAGACAAAAACAACACAAGATTAATCATGTCATAGTCATTTAATCATATTTGACCCAGAACTTGGTGTCCAGTACATATTAAATCACCAGCAGACTGTGACAGGTTCCAGTAAATAATCAAATAATAATTACCTTATTACCAAATAATAGAGTATGGTAAATTTAAGAATATCCCAGCCACACATAAACTTCTCACAAGAGTAACATTTGAGTAATATGATGGCATATCTGCATTACAATGGAAATGCTATGAAAATGTCACTTGAATGCTGGGGCAGTATTTCAGTGTTGGATCAACCTCATATTGTCCTGCGTGAGAGGAGTGACTCAGGTGTAGAGTCAGGGCAAGAGCACTGGGTGACATGTGCAATCTGGAGTGTGATGGAGTATTGTTAGGCAGGGAGAGTCATAGGCTGTCCACTTCACAGGCACCGAGGGACACCAGCTATGCTCTGAGTCTTTATAACGGTTATCTTTAGGTCAAAGTTCATCATTTTAAGACAGAATGCAAAAATGTCTGATTCTAAAGATGATTGTAATTACTCCATAGGATGTCTGTCTCATTATCTCATTTCTCTATCCCTTAGAATGATAAGAAAAAAATTTGAATATCAATTATATCAGTAACAAAATCACATTGTGGGACAGGGTTTAAAACGTGCTATTTTGCCTTGTCAGGATGTAATCTTTGTTCTGTCTTGGTTTCAGGAGCTGGTAGAGGAATACACAGACCATGGTGAGGAAGCATATAGTCCCGACTGCAGCCACCACCAACCACGTGGACATGAAGTCTTAATGAGGAAGAGGAGGGACATGAGGAAGACAAACAAAGAGAGAAAGAGAGAGATTAAGACTAATTTTTGATGTGTAAAATAATAATAACAATCATAACAATAATAATTTCCATCTATTGGTTGAGTAGATACCTCTGTCCACAGGGGATTTACATAACTTACAATTTACAAGATTTTATCTGTGGGTTTTTTACTGAGGTAACTCAGTACCTGCATGTGAATCAGAAACAAACTAGGTGTCATATATGAACCTTTAACATGCTCCATGACCTCTCTGGTGTCTGAGATGTGTTAAGTGTCTATATTTTTCAGTATAGAAAATATGACTGTTATTTGTATGACTTGGAAGTTGCACAAAATTAGCAAAAACAAAGCTACTACTATTCATCTATCAATATTAAACATTTAAAAAATATTATATCAGCAGTTGCTTACTGTATATGTATATGTTAAGACTGTAGGGGTCAATTCAAAATGCATTAAACAAACAATGTTTGCAGAATACAACACAATAATAGGAGAATGTAGTCAGATTTAGGGTGATGTTAAGATTTTGTCAAAATAATTTTAATTACTTTACATAACTTTGGGCAGTCAGGCAATGACACTGATTTGACAAAGTTAACTAGGAAATTAATACTTGGAAATGACTGCAGCGTGCAGTGTGTGTTACTTACGTATAGAGGGCACTAATTGGTTCATTTTCCTAATACTTTGAGTTGCCTGAGAGGTTGGGACTTAGAGGAGCAAGATAATAAAAACGCTGTGATATCCTGATAAGGGGAGACATGATGGGCCTACCTTCCAGTCTGACCCAAGCCACAACCTCTTCTCTTCCTCCAAGGTTCTGAGCCACACACTTTATCTCTGCCCTACTGTCTTCCTCATGCAGTTCCAGGAAAGTGAGCCTCAGTTCAATGTGGTTTCTCCCATTCATAACGGTGACCCTGGAAATAGAGAGGTATGGCCCAAACCATCATTACACCAGCTTATGACAATTCAACCTGTCAGTAACGTTTCTTTGCAATGCATCACAGTATTTTCTAATAAAGTTAGACTACTATTTTGGACAAAAGTTGATTAGGGCATAATTTGTGATAGAACCACAGATAAAACAGAAGGGAAATTACTTCTTCTCCCCCAGCAAAGCACGACCACCCAGGAAGGACTCCTCCACTGGCAGGCCATTCACCATCCATGTGACCTCTGTGGAGTCTGCTGATTGGTTCCATATCAACACCCTGCACAATATCTCCAGACTAGAACCTGAATGAAGACCACAGGAAGGCATACATGTATACATGAATGAACACACACACACACACTTATACATACTTTTCACCTGTAACTGCAAAGGATGAAATGAAAGGCAGAATGAATCCTTATGATATATTAGAAATTATACTTTGTATTAAAATGGCTTAAAATGGTGAAGTCACTGACTGGGATGTACATTGAACATACACACAATAATATGTTTCACTTAGCGTTTATAGAAAGCCCAGTAGACAATCAATATAGTATTGAGCTGCTAATATTGCAGGTACAGCAGTGAAACAGTGAGGAGAACAGCACAACAGTCCTTCTTTCTGAGAAAATCCACCTACCAAAAGAGCTGTGGAAGAAGGTCCCATTCACAGGATCAAGAATCTTGGGTCGAAGAGCCTTCCCTGAAAACAAAATGTGCAGCTACGTTAATGCCAGAACATCTAACAAACAAGTACATTCGTAGCACCGCAGTTAACAAATAGGTATATCAACAGGGCAATTCCAGTAATGTATAGTAATGGTCCAGTAGTCTAAATTAGCATCACTCATAAAATTATTAATGTTGTTAAAGTTATGATGCTGTTATGTAAAATATGTTGTTGGATTCACTCACTTCCCACAGAGCTCTGGCTGGGTCTGATGGTGGGCAATACATCAATGGGTCCAAGTGCTGGACAGAACAGAAAAGGAACAGCCATTATTTCACAGCAGTATTCCAGTACTGAGCCTCCCCACTTTGTAGCTCACAAACTCATACTCTGTCTGAAAGATGATGAATATCTAAGGAAGTATGGAGAAGTTACTGAACTAAGGGCTGATGATATGTGAAATGTAAACATAGAGGTGTTCATGTAAACTTTGTGAAGTTGATTGAAGTAAAAAAAGACAAAATTTTGCCAGAGACAGCATACTTACTATAAATATGATAGATTTTTAAATATTATGAATCATAAGCTAATTGAACAAAAGACAACCCACATATGTGCTATGGCATTAAAGTGGGTCAACTGATAAAAAAACAATGTGGGTTTCCTGGAATGCCACTGAGTTTCCTGTAAACATTATAGACAGGTGGAAAAGGCTGACACAGGCTTTCCCACTGCATCAATGGAGCTCACTAGACACGCTATTCATGATTTACAGGAGACCAATCCCATTCATGGTTTTTCAACTTGCCTTTCCAAGAACTGACATCTGGCAGCATTCCTTTCCCAGGCTCATTATCACACAAACACATTCATTAATCATTTGCTCAATAGATTATTATGTAAACGGGCATATTCAGAATTTGTTTCCTTATTACATGACATTCCGAATGTCATAAGGTTGTTTTGCCTCCCCTAAGCACTTAAACGTTTAATATCATTGTTGTATAATACTGGTGATTTGATCACTTGTAGGGATGACTAAAACATATTCCCTGTAAGTAGTGAGGGTCTCCTGTACATCATAATCACTGAAATTATGAATGGCTTGGCCATTGACTTGATGTAATGTTTGATTTGATCTGTTATATCTAATTAGGATTTGATCTGTTATATCTAATTAGAACCTTTCCCTGAGGTTCATTTTTTTAGCTCTTCCAGAAAACTGAAAATCAATTTCAAGCTCCTGTCACATATTAGTAAATTTCTGATGATATATTTTCAGTCAGCTTGAGTCCAATTCAAACCTTATGTATGTATTAGAAACAGCTCACAGTTCTGGATGCTGGCTTATTGTGTGTCTTTAAAGTGTGGATGCTCTGTGATGTTTTCGGCATTAAGTGTTCAAAAAATGTTTCACAAACCAAAAAAAAAAAAAATAATAATCACTGACTGACTGGAGCACAGGGACTGTGCTGTATATAGATATATACCTGCCACATGCAGTTTGATGATCCTGGTGACAGTGTACTGAGTGTTGTTGAGGAACACTTGCAGCTGGCATGTGTAGTATCCCTCATCCGCAGGGATCACGTTCCGAATGATGAACGAGGTCTCTGTGTCTCTGCGATAGCGTGTTCTGTTCGCAGTGAAGACTATGGGGGTGGACTCCTGCACGATGTACACAGACAGAATCATGGCTGGAGAGCTACTAGTTTGGTACAACATTCTTTTTGATTTGTTCTGCACTGCCAGATCAAGCATGGTGTTTTGAACTGGTGCATGTACAGGGCATACAAACTTCACATTCTAGAACTGGACAACATCTATCATGGGAAGATGTATGTCTGCAATAGCCAACTTTCACCCTGGATCAACACCGTCACCCTGGATTAGACCATCTGCAGTAGGGGAGAAGGGGGTGGAGATGTTTTTACCTTAAACCACTGCAGCTTCCCTCTGTTCTTGAATTCCGTCAGTTGTGGACATCTGATCATTCCTTCCTGGCCTGGGGTTGCACTCATGGGGTATGAAATTATGTCCAGGTGGGAGTGTTTCGTCTCATACACGTGCAAAGAGATGGTCCCAGCAAAACAGTAGGAAGCATTTCTATGGAGGAGGGGAAGGAAAGCATCAAGCCCCACTCAACACCAAGGCCTGCCTCAGCAGTGCTGTAACTGGTCTCCATGATGCCAATATATATGCATACGTTCACCCTACAGTACAATGCAAGCATTTAACTCAACAATATCCATTAATCAATACAGCCAAAATATTTTCATAACATGACAATTTAATATCTCTTGCAATCAACAAGAGCATCTTTGAGCCAGAAAACATAACAGGAACCTTACTTTTAAGCTCAGATTTGATTGGCTAAATGAAGTAGGATGTCACAACAATACCAGCAGTGCATACACTTCAGGCAGTAATGCAGTGCATGTGGTCCAGTGAAAGGTGTGTTTGTGGGGGGCGGCTCACCTGAAGACACAGGAGTAATTTCCAGAGTCTCTGGTCAGAGCAGGCAGGAGCCACAGGCGATGCCCTTGCTCCCTCACGCGACCCCTGTCATCAGAGAGGACAGGCGCCCCCTCACTGCTGAGGTCACCGCTATGGAAACTAAAGGTGTAACCCTCAGCCTGGGAGAGGCCCTGTCTGTGCAGGTATCTCTCCAGAAAGCTGCACCGCAGGACCACGGCCTCGCCCTGCACAGTGAACTCGGGGACGTCCGCAGACACGTGGTAACAGCCTCCTGTGAAAAGATCCCCACAACCACCAGCCCAGAATTACCACCTGAGGAGAAATCATGCCCACCCACCAAACCACCATTTTCATTGTGGTTCCCAATCAAGATAACAGCTTCCTTCTTAAAAAACCTAACAACCACAAGGCAGTGTGAGAAAATGCTTATGTGAAAAATGTGGAAGATATATAATAATATAATATACTAAGAAGAGATATAATAAATTTAACATCTGTATTTCAAACAAGAACAGCTGATAAAGGGAATGATGACTAGCTTGGGCAGGCAGTGGCATTCAATCCTACTCTTACAATCTAGCGTTAACTCCAAGACATTTTTGGGAGTATTGCCATTTAAATGTATACCAGTTAAGTTAATCTGAGCTTGGAATGAACGCTAGGTGTTGTGTAACACACAACTCCATGTGTCACACAAGCAGGCACACACACCTCTCATGGGCAGCCGAGGCGTCCTGTGTGCAGCAGCCACATAGACGGAGAGCACGGTGAGCAGGGAGAGAGGGGCCGGGATGCACTGTGGAGAAATCACCTCAGAGCTCAGACTGTACCACACAAACCCACTCTGGTCCGAGCAGGGCCTGAACCTCTGACTCTGAAAATCACACTCTCGAAAAGAGACACAGTTAGCTCAGTGCAAAAAAAAACACCGTCCCTCACCCAGAGCAGTGATCTAACTCTTATCTCAGCTCTAAGTGGTAACCTCACTGTTCATGCGAGGCTCGTAAACACACCGAATTTCACCACACACATTCCGTGATTCAGACGTCCTACTACACTGACCTTATGGGTTCACTGACCTCATGGTTAAACATATGCCCTGAACATAGTGGACTAAATGTTTACATCAGAGTCAAAATACCTGTGTGTTGTGAATGTGGCTGAGAAATACAGTTGGATATTTACTGAGGCAATTCAGGTTGACCTTTGGTTTATGATCCCTTCTCCAGACCACTGCATAAT
This sequence comes from Megalops atlanticus, assembly GCA_019176425.1. NCBI lineage: Eukaryota > Metazoa > Chordata > Actinopteri > Elopiformes > Megalopidae > Megalops > Megalops atlanticus. The sequence continues at coordinate 20,841,562 of CM032886.1, forward strand.
ACTGCTGCCCACACACCACACTGTTTCCTAAAGGACTGGTGTGTCAAAACAGCATGTGGGTGTGCATTATAATTTGTAGCCTTTTACTGCTCACTTGCACTTTGGCCCATATATGGGCATTTGTAGTGATGTCAAAACTTGTAACAGAATTAGAGTGGAGTGAAAAGGTTAGATGACATCAGTGGTACTGCCCTCGAAACGTATAGTCACTTACATCAGTCTTTGCAAATTGAAGGAAAGGGAAGTGTGTGTGTGTGTGTGTGTGTGTGTGTGTGTATATGTAATTCCACAAAATGGTAGTTAACAAGAGAAGGGCAGGAAGAGAGCCTGGCACAGCCATTCCATGAGTTTCAGTTTTATTATCAGTGTCCTATGAGCCCTTTTCATAACAGACACATCAGTGCCCAGTGGTACACACATCATTCCTTACCACATGCTGTTGTGTGGCTGGTCATTTATAGCACAAAAATGCAATATTGCTGTCACATATAGTGAGCCATTATTTTTTCAAAACTAAATTGTAAGATCACAGAACATTGTCCATTTTGTTAATCTCCAAAGTAATACATTAAAGTAGGGAAGTCCAAGAAAACATAACTGCCACACTGAATTCTGACAAATGTCTTAAAGATTGCTTGAATCTTTAAACTGTGCTGTTGTCTGGGATCAGGAAAAGAACTGAGAACATCCCAAAACCTCTGGCATGATGTCACTGCTACAATGCTACAACTGATTAACTAAACAAAAAATAACTAAAATAACAAGAACTGTATTTTTCACAAGCTCTCTCTCATGTGAACCACATTATACGGGATGCCAGGAATCAGCACTCAAATAAAAAAACATTGAAATGCAATCTCACAGCACAAACACATATTACTGTTCTTTAGTATGGTACACTAAAAAAATACACATACAGCCATTTAAAATGTCATTTCAGCAAACATAGTCAGTATCCTAAGCTTGTCTTTAACAACAGTCACTCGGATTTTACTGCTTTGCCAAACTGAAAGCACATAATGCAGGTGAATACCTGAAAAAAGCTATCAGTTTTAGATTTCAATAAAAATGAGCTGTGACTGCTAAACAGACAATAAATAAAATAATTTATGACCATAAATTAATAATATTCCAAGACAGCAATTTTCAGACATAGTCACACAGCCAGGTCAAGATGTTGTTCATTTTTATTTTTGTGATATCAGCCATATGAGGTGTTAAAAAACAGTAAAAAGGCATTGACTCACCTTGACCCTCATTTTAGCGACAGTGACAGTAACAGTGCCAGCGACAGTCACAGAAAGGCTTCCTCTGTCTATCTGTGTGCATGGCCATGGGGAACCTTGCTCACACACTTATATGTTCTTGTGCTGGAGTGGAAATTCCTGCTATTTCTCAATCATATTGACAGCAACTAGCCTCCTAAAGAGGTTTACACACACATGTGTACACACACACACACACACACACACACACACTTATACATACTTTTCACCTGTAACTGCAAAGGATGAAATGAAAGGCAGAATGAATCCTTATGATATATTAGAAATTATGTTGTAGTAAAATGGCTTAAGTAACCAATTTACAAGTGTGGTTTGTGGCTGTAAGGCCATTGTTCATTGTAATGCTTTTTTTTTCAACAAATCTTATTGATTTAGAGGGCACTTCTGTATATTCAGTCTAACATTACATTAATGTAAAACTATAATGTTTTTTTTAATGTTCCTTAAAATAGAACAATGTACGATGATTATAGTATTTTACGGTTCAGGAGCGAATTCACTGGCATTGTTACAGAGACATACTGAAATGTATATTTAAATGGTATATGAATTCCAGTAGAGTAATGTGAATTTGAAGTTCTATAGTTTTACAAAGGCACATGATGGCAGTGTAAAACAAAACAAGTGCTGTAGCATGACATGGAATGATTGCAGGGATGAGCCTTTGTTCTGTACAACCCATACATTACTGAACGATAACCTATCCCCACTATCTCAACAGTATGAGGTCTTTGGAAAATTTAGCTAGAGATTTTGATGACTGCCTTTGCATCAAAGCCTGCATTGACGCATTAAAAGAGCAATACCAGGAAAGAACTGAAAGATCACGACAAAGGATAGCATGAGTTTCCCAAATTTCCGCACCTGGGGATCAATAAAGTGCTATCTTATCTTATCTTATCTTATCTTTAGCTGTGATGCTGATGAATATAACTGGTCACAAATAAATGAGAAACTAGAAAAATTAGTCATATATGCTTTATCTATATACATTTGACGAAGCTATTAATTTGTCCTCTTTGTATTTACAGAACTTCATTATATAAAATAAGGACTATGACTTGTGTAACATGAGTATTATAACTGAGATTATAGTTTGTTGGAATTATTTAACATTGATACAGTTATATTCTTTTGTCTGAATGATCATATTTATTTCAGGAGTAGTTCTGCATTTGATTCTCTGGTCAAAGAAAGGGATTCTTAAATAAAATTTAGGTTTAAATTTTATCAGGTTTGATTGAGCTCTTCATTAAAAACTGAATTTGACATGATGTGTGAGTTAGCAGCTGTTAGTCCTTTGTGAGAAAAAAGTGTAATTGGAAGGGTGCTTGTGCAAACAAAGTTACAAGCAAAGGTATTTGATTTCTTGCTTCTGTTTATGTATGCGCTTTAAATTAGTAATGCAAACCGGCATTCAACTGCTGTTCACTTACTGGGTTTGTGCCTGAGAGCAATTAAGAAACAAGTCACTGTAAGTTTAATTCAAAGATGCCGAATGCATGTTTGCCTTCACCTTTATAGCAACACCTTTCTTTCACACAGGATGCAGAGCAGATTTAATACCAAGAGATGCTAAATAAAGATCATCTTGAACAGCTTAATAAAACCTCAGGTATCATGACAAAAACCAACAAAGTCCTTCTGCCTTTTTCTGTATTTTCTACTTAAACATTTTGTGAAATACAAATATATCTACAAAAAGGAAACTCACCTATAACAAAGAAATGTCAGTTATAAATGATTTCGTTTGCTTTTAACAGATGCACACTTGATATCAAAGCAAAGAAAGCCAGTTATAACAGAGAAGAAAATTCTGCATGGATTGTGTACAGCTTGTACAGTGAGTTTAGCCATTTTTCCATTCATTCCATCACTGCAGTTTCTAGAGAAAAATGTCACAGTGTGTGTTGCGTAGACAATGATCTGGGACACATGATTGCGTTTTTAATGGGGAAGGAAGGAGGCCAGTTGAGCAATGCAGTTCCTCCATGTACATCTCTTTCCTCTCGTCAATCTCTCAAAATAAAAATATATTCTATTACATCATTCAATCACGTAGCACCCATCGTTATTGTATACGCATAGTAACCATTACACAGCTATGGTTATTATTACGCTAACTATTATGGTAAAAACAATCTCGGTCAAGGGGTGTAACAGTAGCCCACCTGTTTCAAATCTACAACCCTCTGATAAAGAATGAATTGCTATACCACCACCCCACACTGCAGCCCCCAAACACAGTTGATATTAAATATAAAACAAAATAAAATAGATTTTAATAGCTAAGAAAATCTGTTTTTATCTGTTTTTTATACCAACATTCTCCAGTTTAAAAATAAAAAAATCCACACTTCAAATTAATTTTCTGGTTTTGTTGCACTGCTGTGTTAACCTGTGAATTCCCCAAACAGTCCATCATATAGGGGTCATAACCCTTACTAACAGAGCTTTCAACTAACACTGCAGGACTCACCCTTACACATGCACGCAGTCATTTCAGTTCCAGCAGGGGAACACAGACACTGCCTAATTTACTTACTGACAACACCACATGCTGAGTGCATGCATAAAAACACTGACCATTTATCTCATATTTTATTTGTTGTCTTTAAACCAGAGTTATCCGGCTAAGATCCACCCATATGAGTCATTTCAGTTGCAACCCACCAACCCCAGAACCAGACTTCAGACATGGATATCACAGTCCCTGATTGCATTACACTACATCCTGGACTAAATCACAAGGATGAACACAAGGTCTGTGCTGACAGAGGGATTCATTGTCAAACACATGTACCAAGTCATGGTGGACATACAAGCACAAAGTGCAGAGCAGGTAAATGAATTGGACATGCAGTGCCTCAGACTATGTGCAGAATGAGAGCAAAACTGTCCCCTAGGTTTCCTCCATCCTCCTCAGTCCTTGTGAGAGTGTGCTGGTAGCCACGTCTCTAGAATGACTCACGGGGCACGTCTATTTGCACATTCCTTTACGCTACCTTAATCAGCAGGTGATCGATGGCTCCGCTTACTGCTTATTACGCTTTCAAATCGTTGACTCATGCTCTGTCATTTCGCTTCTGTAACATTAAGGGCACTCCAAATTAGTCACACTTGGCATCAGTTTTGACTGTGAATTATGTTCAGTAAATTATGCATTATTCAGACAGAGAGAAAGGCTGGGGTCCATGGCAATGAGGATAACATGATGCTGCATGACTTTCAAACTTTCAAAGGCAACACAAATACAGGGCAATCCATACTATTAGGAGTTAAAAACTACATATTGTACAATAAGTCACAACGTTGGTGATCAGTTTTGCCTTGCTGCTGCCATTACCCTTAATGAGCCTTTCAGGCAGTTCCTGAATCTGAATCTGACTCTAGAGTAATGGGCAGTAAACCTCCTGTGATTGACACATGCAGGGAGTTGGCCCCTTTACAGATAAGCTTGTGGTTTTGCCCAGTTGTACTGTATTCGGGATTATACGGCACGTCAATGCAGACACTCCTATCTTTCCATGATGTGGATGGAGTTGTTGCTCAGCGCCACCTACATCTGACGAGTCTGCCCATTTTAAGGTCAACGATTTGACAACATTGCGAAAGGTATTGCGTGTTGTGGGGGACTGTTCCAAAAGCAAGTTTCTGCTCAATTGCCTAACTCTGCATCCTGTCATAGAGACGGTAGTAGTGTTTAATTCACAAGAGAGTACACTGTTCCATGGCATGGGGGATGTTGTATAATTAGAGCAGAAATGACAATCATGGTGGGACAATTTGCGACAGATCCCTTTACATCAACATGAAGCCAGGTCTTTTCCTTATGAGTTTTGAAAATAAAAAGCTTCGTTTGGGCAAAGTGGTCTTTAGATGGATGAGTAGTAAATGCTTGGTAAGTCAATAAACACCTGTCTCTGGATTTGTTTCGTAGAAATGTCATCCCAAGGTTTATTCCATTAGGTCTGCTATGAGTCAGGCCCTCAGAAGGGGAATCCACATAATTGTTGCGTTGGTGGACCCAACATTAGTCAGCAGCAGTGGAAAAAGGCATTATCAGGCTATTCATGCCATTGGGAATCTGCAGATGATGTTTATCAAGATGTTTGCAACGGTTACTGAGGATCTAGTTCCTCAGAGTTATCTAATGCTTTTGCTTTTTTTGCTATTGAGGTTTCATCAAGTTCCCCATTTTTTTCTAGTCTCTGACAAGCTCTCCTGCTCAAACACATTGATGTGCATATCCTATGCAGCAAATGCCATGCCCCCACGACAATGGTGTCAACATAATATGTCAACATGATGTGGTTTCAAAGTAACAGGAAAAATGTGAGAACATCAAGTTATGTGATTATGCCTCTCTGCTTTAGAGTTATCACCAGTTTCATTCTACTTTGAGGTACGGCACCTCAGCTGGCCTTTTGATAAAGTTTTATTTCACACTGTGACAGATGTACAAACTTTTCCAACAATGATGTATCCAGCAACACAATATTTGGCTTCAATTAATCTAGAGCAGAAAAGAAGCTCCTGCCTGCTACAAATGTTATAAGGGTCAGGTGGAAAAAGCAGAAAAAACTCCTGTATATTACTTTAAGTTTATTCCAAGAAAAAAATGACCTTCAGGAAAATACAAGAATTCCCATGATACACAGAGAGGACATAAGTTAGAACAGCATGGCAGAAACATCGGAGGAAAACGTCACATGAACCAGTCCGCACTGTGCAGCCAGAAAGAGAGAAAGAGAGAGACCATTGCTACAACATCACTGCAACGTTGAAAGAATATTGAGTGTCATTGGGTAGACCATAATTCACAATCTGTCATTTTGTTATCTGTCTGGCAACTTGAAAAATCGAGAGTTGAGGGTTATTGACAAAAATGAGCTAAATAACAACAGAAAAAGCTAAAAAGGGGAAAAAAAACAAAAAAATAAATCATAAATATGATGTACATTAGTGTAACAAAACATTGCTTCTGTAAACATTTACTTAACATAAGGTGTGCATTATAATATTAAACCACTCCAGTCGTATAATTATTATTAGGGCTACATAAAATTACAGAAACAAAAGAAACTCATTAAGCTTCTCATCTAAATCTAGAAGTTGAAAAATATATGAGGCTAAAAGATCTTCGCAATGCATTTTCTTATTAATGTAGTGGTTCTATAATACTGTTTACACTTGTAACTTTGCCATCTTGGCACTTCTTAAAAACAGCAGGAGGGGCTGCTTTTCACAGACTGCAAAGAGAAAACAGTTTTCCATTCGACAATTCAACAGTTTTCTGTAAATGGTGAAGTCACTTATGAAAGGCCTTGACACACCTTAGCATTATGAATGAGACAGTCCAATGAGAGACTCGGTCAGTTAAGAGGGACTAACCACCATGACGACCTTAAACACACACACACACGCCGTTGGTTCTTCTGTTGAGTTTTTCCAAGCACAAAGGAAACTGAACCGTGAAACAGTTCGCGAGGAGCAACAGCAGTGCTTGTCAACAGGTCCAAACAGACAGAGAAGTTAGGAGACCAAACAAGGACAGCCCTGCCATAGGGTTCAGAGGTGCGCTCAGGTCTTTGACAATCTAATCCCTTTTCTCCATTGTTACCAGAGGCCAGTGGGACTGCCGAGGGGAAAGCTGGTCTACATGGTCCTCCACTGATGATGGCAAGATGGCGTTACAGAGTCTTCAGAAACGGGGATGGGAGAGAGAGCTTCAAGTGTGTGTCCTTGTCCAGTACCAGCACGCTTTATCCCCCAAACAAAACAAAAGCTGCTCCAACATCACTCCTCTTCTCTTGTTTCTGTTGTCCCCCAAAAGCAGTTAGGCTGCATCATGTCACTCCAGAATAAAGGAAACAAGCCAGCAAACTGTCCAATTAAGAATGTACTTACGACCAGCCATCGTGAAGCTGAAGTAGTGCACAGTGGGAAAAAATAATAAACGCGACTAAAAAGCCCTGCGATGGACCATCACGCTGTTTCATATGAAGGTTTAAGTCTAAGCCCTATAGAAACTTCAGTGGTTCTGTTCCAGTGATGAACAGCATTTAAGGCAACTGTAATGCACAGTACCCAAAAGGAACCTAGACGGGTAATGTTTTGAGAACGCAACAGCGGCATTCTGGCTTTTACATACACAATGTATTGTACACTTCATCTTTCTCCATTTCTGAAGAGTTCAAATAAAACCTTGAGGCAGGCCTGAAACACCATGGAAAAAATTAAGTTTCATCACAAAATGAAGCTTTCTCTTTCTTCTTCGGTGTCATTTTCAAAAAAGCTTCAGGACCTGACTAGAAACTTGTGTCTATGAAAGATATGGTTATGGCATTAACCAGGAAGCAGGATTTTTCTTCTACATTCCAGACAGACTTAGTGCATTGCATTCGGTAACAAATGAGTCAACAAAATATAAAGGGACACAAAACAACAAGGAAAAAGCTAGTAATGAAACAAAATACCACTGGTTTTTGAATCACAGTTGCAAATTCAAGCAAAGTTACATCATCTGCTACCAAAATTGAGTGTTTCAGCAGAGTCATTTATTAACAATGTATTAGTGAATTTAAAAACATATAGACATGTAGGATCCCTCACAGTTCTCAATTTTTATCAGCGTCATTCAAAAGATGGACTGGTCTCTCCCCATTGGTCACTGCCTGGCTGTCAAATAGTCTACTGCAAGTCAGGGGTCACTTCCAGGGGTCACTTCATCCAACTGCTCTCCACCTGGTACAGTTGAGAGAACTTAAATCTGACATAGTGTGCCCTGGACTGGACTACACGCAACAAGAGAAGTGCGAGCCAAGAGGGCAAAAGCAGTCTCATTAAAGTCACCTCAGGATCTGTACCGAGAGAAAGATCACCCACAAAGGTGGTGCAGCTAGAGGGGTTGGAGTCCACCCAGTGAGGGAGCTGTGTTAGTCATGTAAAGTAAAAACTAGCAGAGGAGACCCTCTATTCACCATTTTCTCTCACAGAACAAAACCTCAAACCACTCCACTTCATTTTAACTGTGCTTCAGCAATAGGTGGGCTGGGCTGTGAGTAAATGTAGAAAATAAAGATTTAATGCAAGAGTTTGAAAAAAGGACACATAAAATGTCAGAACTGAATGCTCCTGCACCTCCACAGAAAATTTAAATCAAAACACGTTTCTGTCCAATGTTCCAACTTGCCATGCTTATGAAATGTTAAATGTCTGGCCAAACATAACAAACCTGACAGAGGCAATCCACCCCCAACCCCTATCCCCATTCCTGACACCATCATGACCCACTGCCTCTTCTCTCTGTCCTCATTAACCAGCAGCAGGAGCAGCTGCATTCTCCTGTGTAATGCCATAGGCTACTACAGCAGAAACCCTCTCAGTGCCCACTGATCTAACCACACCCCCACACCCTGAAGTAACAGGAGCTGCGCAATTCTGGTACAGAAACACGACGTGACGATTGCGGCTACTGAATTGTCGCAGGTGAGCTTTGGTTTGGGAGCCGTATGACACTGTACTCAAACGACAGACATCTACAGTAACATACACTGAAGTACTAACAGCACAGGCTCTGACCCCCTTCCCCCCCGCCCCTTTGTCTGATCTAACATACACTAGAGCTTGAATGGTACAGGTTCGGACCCCTGGCCTCCGGGCTGAGCTGCAGTTTTTAGGGGGCTCATTAACTGTGTGAAGAGACGGAGATCGGGACATGAACCCGAGAGGGAATCTAGAGCAGTGTTTAGTTTGTCTGGAGCCTGGTGATGCACCATTATTGACACGGTGACCCTGCTGCTCCATATCCACAACCTTACCAGCACCAAGAGCCTCTTTGCATCCTGGCACATTTACACGTTTATTCGCTGCTGTCAAATTCTAGATTGGTCTCATTGCCGCCAGTAGTCTTAGGTGTTGTACGTCCTCAGTGCTCGGTGTAGCTTGGTACTCCAGTTGCAGATTAAGTCAAAGGGGCTTTTTTTTTCCATTGTCATCTTGAATCTTGAAGACGGTCATTCCAGCATCCTTTCCCCACTGTGTGAGAGTGCTTTCTACCAGCTGAGCAGTGAGCTTCTCCCCAGGGTCATGAAGTAGACCTGGCTGGAGCCTCCAGAACGCACAGATGCAAAGAACACCTGTGCAAGGAAACACAAACAGATACAAGCAGACACACACACACACACATGCAGGTACACACACACAGGCGCGCGCGCACACACACACACACACACACACACACACACACACACACACACACACACACACACACATCAACCATAAATAAATTATCAAAATGACCAGGAAAGGAACTTGCATGTATTTTGCAAAATGATATATGTAAAATATAAGAACATCTAATAAACGGCTGACATATAATTTATATATCATGTGCAGCTTTCTGAGGTAAGGAGGTTATCAAATGATTACCACATGGCCATGTTCTCCTTTACGGTAAGCCAATGATTTCTTAAACTGTCATGAAACACCTATGAAAATGTTTAACTGCTGCCTTGGTCATCATTCAGTGAAAAGCAACAGCAGGCCACAGCAGAATGCTGTTCCCCAAGCCTCAGAGTTGTGCAGAGAGTGCTCAGAGAAACGCCTTTCCCTGATGCTAATGACAGGAAGCCAGGCTCGCACATGGGAAAAAGCACAATGAAGGAGCTCTGACTAAACCAGAGAGTGGCTCCTTCTGCTTTTTTACATCCACTGACAGCTAGCCCAGGGATAAAACACACACTGACTGGTCCATTCTGAAAAAACTGCTTCATCAGCAAATATAGCACTCCTCAAACTGAATGCAAAAATTAAATGACGAGAGAAACTGCTTTCCTGAAAACATCTACATTTCTGCGTAGATGTGTGTGGGGGAAGGTCAGCATGCTCCAACAATGTGCTTGCACATTGACTCATGCTCCAAAGCTGCCCTGTTGGGTCATCCGGCTTCTGTTGCTATGGTGAAAGCCAGGGGTGGAACACCACACAGCTGTGGGAAATAGCATTCCACACCCTGCTCTTTTGATCTCCAAATTCCGAACCAGTTTTAGTTCACTGCAACAGTCTGATCAGTCAGTCCAAGAGTGCACGTGTCTTACCTTGTCATTTCTCTCACACAGGAACTTGAGTCGCTGGGCTCTCTTGTGCATGAAGACGCCGTCCAAGTGCCCTGTCTCCACAGAACGGATCTCAATGGCCTTCTCTCCCCAGCCCATGATCTGGTTGGACCTGATGTAAGCTGTGGGGGGGGAACAGAGAGTGAGGGTGAACCAGCACCGGGGAGGTCTGAATGCATTCATAAAGGTTCTGCATCCACCCACAGTTTTGCCTTCATCAGCAGGCCCTGCATTAATTAGAGATTCACTGACAGGTGAACGGTCGCAGACCTACCCACAGAAGTGGGCATCTCCCCCCACTGCAGCACCACGTCTTTGGTGATCCGCCCATACGTGTTGACGTAGACGCCCTCGTCCTCGTAGCACACCAGCAGCTCGATGCCGTCCGTGTTCGGCAGGATGATGATGGCGTGAGACTGGATACTGGTCTGGATCTGAAGGTAGAAGACAGGAGGAAGAAGGAAGACACAGGAGGATGGGGCAAGGTGGGGAAGGACATGGAGGAGAGCAAGAAACAGGGGGAACATGGAGCAAAGACAACAAGAAATGGGAAAGGAGGAAGATAAAATATTTAGGCTTTATCAAAATACTTCCTCCCGCACAGATGTCAGGTCAAGAGTGCAGAGCCTAAATATAGCTACCCGTCCTCACGCCTTCACTGCGCACATTTGACTTGCATTCAATCCCCCTACATTCAAACTACCCCTCCCTCCCCTTGCAGTGTCCAGGCAGGTGTGATCCTTACGTGTGTGGGCAGGTAGATGTCATACACCGCACCGGAGTCCACATCCACAGCATGGAACCCAGAGCATGAACCATAGATGACCTTCAGCCTCTGGCCCTCCTCCACTGTCAGGTCGACAAGCAAAGGCTTGTGCACCAGATCTCCAAATGACTGCAGGGCATGAGAGCGAACGTGTTACTCATCCATGAAGAGGATGATACCACTTCCACATTTTAGTTTCTTTATATTACTTCTGTCCATCATCAATGTGAAAGTTAAAACTCAAACTCAGCACACAGTCCAATCCACAGCCAGTTTGCTTACCATAAAACATAAATGTACCCTAAGAACCCTCCACTGGATGCATACTAGACTGCCATGACCAGGGTAACCCGAGCGACTTAATATCAAGTCAGTAACTAAATACTTTCTTAAATGTGCTCACCTTGAAGGCCATGAACTTGTGGTATGGCTTTGGGGCCCATGCATAGACTTCCACAGAATTCTTCAAAGCAAGAACTAAGAACTTGATTCGCTCGTATTTCACTGTAAATAAAAGAGAGCAAACGTGTATGACGCTACATAGGAACCATCCCGAGTTGAAGATATTGCAGATTTACTGATGTAACATAACAAAGAAATGTATCGTGCAGTATCACAGGAAGGCAAAGTGGAGGCACCCTTAATGAACCCTTAATGGAGAACAGAACTCCGGACCCTGTTTCTCTTGGAAGACACCTCTGCTAGGCAACGGCCTGGATGCTCACGGTTTCTGTGATGCTGTAGATGTTATCATGCTATTACAAAATCACAGTGACGCTGAGAGAATGTTACGTGTTGACGAGTTATGTGTACTTTCCCATAGGCAAGACCGTGGGTGAAGGACAGACAGATGTTAATTCCAGCAGGAAGTTATGCTGACGGGCATCGGCTCACCCTCGTACTCTCCAGCTCTTTCCTGTACTGTATAGTCATTGTATGACAAACTTAAAATCTTCCTCTGACAGTTGATGAAGGTGAGAGTTTTCTCACCGCATGCATGCCTTCCCCATCTCACTATACAGTAAATTCCTAACACTCATATGACATTGTGATTGACCCTCACGTTTTTTTGTTAAATCATCAAACTAACCAATGGTTAGTACTTCATTCCACATGCACTTTTTACCAGCAGCAAGATGGAAAATAAATGTTATATTAGCCAACTGTATTATTCAAGAAGAAGATTAATTACTAAATAAAAAAGACTAAAACTACAATTTCTCAAAGTGAATTTCAGCAGGTCAAATAATATTCAATCTTCCACTGTACACTCATTACAACTGATGTCAGGTTAATTTATGAGGAGAGACCCCTCATACTCATTTGACCCCAGCACCTGATTCCAATTGCCTTCCCTCAGTTCCTTATTGTGCGGGATGATGGGATTGATGATGATGTTACATACCGACTTTATAGTGTACACAGCCCTCCAGGTCCCCCACGGTGGTCCAGCCCTGCTTCTTCTCCACCTCTGGGTCATTGTGCAGGATCTTGTTCCTCAGCCAGGACAGGTAGTACACGCGCAGCTTGTTCTTCTTACCTGGGAGGGGAAACAGGAAACAGGAAACACATGCTGAGTTCCGCTACACCTCTCCCTGCCATGGTCTGTACGGCATCCTGTATGACAGGTCAGTCAACAAAATGATTAAGCCATCTTACCGAAGAAGAGAAATTCCAATGCATGATGGTATGCTGGATGTCAAAAAGTACAAAAAATTTTCACCACACTCATATGCGCACGCACACACATGCATGCGCGCACACAAACACACTCACAATGATGTGACAATGTTTGTGGAGTGTATTTATCTATAAATCTATCATGTGGGGACAAGGGGGGATACTGTTTAATTAGCTGGTGGGAAAGTATAATCATAAGTATTCCTGAGAGATGGCAATGAAAACTAAATGATAACAGGCAATGGTATTTCTAACAATTACATCTTATGGCGCCTATTAATCCAGCCATGCAACAGCATTTTTGCACCTAGTCCTGGGTTATGATCCTGTGTTGTGCACTGAGCAGGGCATTTATTACATCATGAAGTTGCAGGTCATGGGAATCAATACAGATGAACACATGACTTGTGTTCATTATTAATGCTGTGCTGATGACAAATTTTGTGTTTTGTGGTGTATGTGTGTATGCGCGTGTGCTTGTGTGTGTGTGTGTGTGTGTGTGTGTGTGTGTGTGTGTGTGTGTGTGTGTGTGTGTGTTATGTGCGTGTTTGCGTGATGTCAAACACACTTTGCTCAATTTCCTCTTCAGCCAGTGACAAATGGGACTTGACATGGCAGCACTTCCTCACTGTGAGTTTCAAATGGAAAACCACAAATTTCCTCTTAGACAGAAACCTTTATCCCATTTCACATAGCTTTCCCCCACCTGTCAGTCAGGTCTCTAGAGAGTGAGAGTATCACTCCTCTCTGGTCAGACTGACCCAGACAGAGGAGAAACACAGGAACCGTGACCATCTCTTTCTGTTTGCTTGATTGCTGTGGAAAGTGGTTTCTGTAAGTGGATCCAGGTGCCACACCAGGTAGCCTTACCTGATATTGTCACCAGGACGTTGAGGCCCTCTAGCACGTCCATCTGCTGAAAGCGTCGCCGGCTGATGAGGGGGTACACCTTCCCCTGCCCGCTCCGGTCCAGCAGCATCAGGCCACTCTCAGTGCCCACCAGCAGGTTCACACCTGGAGAGGAACAGGATTCTGGTAACTCAGGCACATCTCAGTGAAAATAACATACTCCACCCAACAAGCAAGTCTAAACACCACACATCCCTCCCTCTCACTTAGCAGACACTCTTATCCTGAGCAACTTAGAGGTTACAGTTTTTTGACACGTTACCCATTTACACAGATGGATGTTTACTGAGGCAATTGTGGGTTAAGCACCTTGCCCAAGGGTACAACAGCAGTGGCCCAGTGGGGAATCGAACCGGCAACCTTTCGGTTAGAGAGCCCTGCTCCTTACCCACTATGCTACGCTGACGCCCTGCCATGCTGTGACAGCTGCCTGGCCACATGGTCTTTAAACTGCAGCAACCGAGGCTGTCAGCTAGACAGCATGAACTTTTACATTTTCAAGTGCTCTGTTGCTGGGAAAGATATACAATGCATGGCTTTTCCAAAACAACCATATATATTACATAGGATCACAGGATCATATATAGGATCATAATTATAGGATCATAAATGAAGGGAAGCTGGAACCACTGCCTACTTAAAACGAAAGCAACCTCTCTGTCATTAAGCACTAAGTCTTCCCCATTCTCTATCCGTCTGATTGTTCATCCTTACTAGCAATGACTGCGTTTTGAAATGCAAAGGATCTGCTGACTGTCATTTCCCCTCTTTGTCTATACTGATATACACTGCACTTGTCAGATTCAGTCAATGAAATCCTTCTTTTCTGGGAAAAAGTGTCTGCAAGTACTAGAGGGACTTCATTCTGAAGATTGCCACAGAGTTTTGGGACAAGGTTATAGGAGGCTGACCAGCAGAATGTGTCAGGCAGTGCATTACATAAGAGGAAACAGTGGCAGGTAGCACAGCGAACAAGAAGAAACCACAGACACGTGCCCCTAATGTTCGAGAAATGTGTGTGGTAAATTCAAAAAGTACCGAAGCTTGAATGAAAACTAACCAGACCACCAGACCAGCCAGGCACCTACCCCACAATGCAGCACACAGGATCTCGGAGTTGAACCTCTTCTTGTACTTGCGGATTTCGGGGGTGTCGCTCTGCGGCCGCGTGTTGACGGGGTTCACGTTGACCACCGAGCCCTTCCTGGAGGGGTCCTGTCTGAGGACGTCCTGAAGCCTGGCCTCGTTGCCAAAGCCTGCTGAGGATAAAGCGAAGGTCAGGTCACTCAGCACTGCCGCTGCTCCAGCCCTCCTGACCTCACCATCATGGAGGGCAGCCACCCTTCCTTTTCTGGCTTTTTGGGGAAAAGGCTCCATCACAAAGGGTCTGAGATGAGATGATCTGGGTTGTAGATTATCTGTATAGCAACCTGCTATCAGTTTTGGCACTGGACAGGTCAAAGAGCAAGGACCAACAGCACGGTGAGGGGTAGTGAGCTGACCAATGGAGAGGCACGGTGCTGCCACCTGGGGAAGGCAGGTGACTTACCCACATTGTTGAGGGAGGTCCCACTGGAGGGGGAGATCTGCAGCAGCCGAGGGTCGATGAAGGGGGTGAAGGAGGAGGACGACTTATGTTTCTGCAGGGTGTTACTCGCTGACTGGGTCTGGAATGCAGAGACGCCGCAGTGAGGCAGGGAGAGCCAACTGACTCTGTTCACCTGAGATGACTGACCTATCACTGTACCTGGAACCAGCCACCTGTCTCTCTGTCCATTACCATCTACCTCTCTCTTTCTCTGCAAAGTGCAGCCAGCGCTCACTAATGTGACTAAATGTGCCAGGCATCTGCTGAATGATATATAATGTATTAAGAACCTGTGCACCATAATCCTTTACTATTCATAGCTGTCCTGAAGGTACAAAAAGAATCCTCACAGATCATTTATTTTTTATTCTATTATTATTTATTTATCTAGCATCCTAACACTGAAAACAGAGAACCTATTGTTAGGAAAGAGAAGGGACCCTGCACACATATGCATGCATCAGAAAAGCAGAAGTTCAGTAAGGAAACTGTGTCCGTCACTGCAGAGGGAGCAAAGCAAGACGCTAACTTTGAGCGCTAAGCCCTCTGGGAGCCCAGGTTTAAAAACGCATTACAAAACAGGCCTTTTGAGGCCAAAAGTACATTCACGTGAAAGACACGCTCACTCCACTTCTGCTAAAGGATCTGATAGCTCTCCTTCAGGACTGCCACTTCCCACTTTCACCTCTTTCGCTTTTTAACAAAGGACTGCTCACAGAACAGTCAAAAATAGTTCACAAAACTCTTTCAACACCACAATGACAAAGGCCATGAACAAGTGCTATCGCGTTCCTATTTCCCTCTTGACATCTCCACTGGCTGTCCCCAGTGCTCTGTAAGCTCCAGCTCAGCCCTGGATTAATTATGTTTGAGCTGCTAATTGAATACTGATGTGTATCTGACTCTATTTAACAAGCATCTACCATCAGCCCTCTGCTGGCCATTAAACTAATCTGTAATACAGACTGGGATTCAACTGCATTGTTTAAGAGTAATTAGTTGTAACAAAATGAACAAATGATTACGCCTACCTGAGATACTGCCCCAAATTATTTAAAGGGAGAGATACTCACAAAAATTAGTTGAATAAATACAGTAACTTAATGCTAGGACACAAAAACCTGCATCAGCACATCTTTTTAAAAATAAATTCAAGTAGATTAAATGTACCCTGAATATTGTGGATAATGATCATTATTCGGCTAGCAGCTCAAAGAAACTAGCAACTCAGTTGGCATAAAACCAGCAAACCCAGTGTGTTCCTGAAACCAGCACTGGGGAACCCTGATCTGCAAACTGCAAACAGGTAGCAGCTGAAGCCACAGAAAAATGTTAACATCACAGGACACACAAGCACAACATGGAAGACATGTTTGGGGTGAAATAATGATGAAAATTTTTAAAAATTAAAAGCATGCCATTTGATATAAAAAGTAAATGCATACAAAATATTAATGCGACAACTGAAGTACAAGTAAAAATGAATTTAAAAAAAAAGTGTTTTGGTATACCACAAAATGCATATATCCACCGCTTAACTTTAGTTTCTTTCTGAATGAGCCTAAAATGAGCGTGAGAGATTGCCTAGTTCTGATGTTACACATCAAACGTCTCCATAAAGAAAGTGAGAACTAGCTGACACTGGCAAAAGAAAGAAGCAAAATTGAGCCAAGGAAAAGCAAAACTCCTGGTATGTGCTAGACTGCTAGTTAGAGTGCAACTTCCTCCTAGTGTCACCTTGATATCCAACCCCTTTGACAGCCACAAAAAGATCCATTTTTCCTCCCCAAAAGCCTATTTCCCCATCTCTTTCCCATGCTCACAGGAAGGCTTTTGTATGGTGAAACTGTCTGAGACTGTCTTCCCTCTTTGTGTCCCAATTTGTACACTTTGCAATAATGTAGGGGAAGCCCAGCATGAATGTTCATTTCCTTTTTTAACTTAATAGTGGATTGGCAAAGATTTTTTGGAATGCTTGCACGCTATACAGTTGCTGCTCTGCTGAAAAAAGTGCAAAAGCATTATCACAATAGTCAGAGCTGATTTCCCTGAGCCAGGGGTGAGAAGTAGCTGACAATTCAAAAATTGACTTGAAAAATACAGACCTTATAAGAACTTACAAGTAAGCATATGTGTGTGTTTGAATCTCACACAGTATTTCAGTCAGTTGGTAGGCACTACCTCAGTCAAAGGTCATTACCTTGGGTGCTAGTCTGGGGAGGATTTGTTAACTGTTTCACTGCTGGGCAAGTGCATCTTCATCAAACTGCAAATGGTGGTGGAATCATTGCAGTAAAACAGGCTAATTCTAATAAATTCAACAAGTTTTCCTCTCCACAAGAGGTGCTCAAGACAGGTTAGCTCAGATGGGGTCACCAGAGACACTGTCTGATATGGCTCCACCTGTTGGATATTCATTAGCTTGAGTGCTATAGAATGCTCTGCAGAGGAGCTGAAGGATGGTGAAGCTCAAGGCTGGTTTAACTGTCCTCCACACTCTTGAACTCCGGTTAGTTCCCCGGTATAACATGCCAGGCACGCTCCCTTCTGAGCATGTAACCTGGGAAGAGTGACTAGTGGACCCCTACCCCCTGGCCCACCATCGGTCCCCAGGAGGGCATGGAGACAGGAGGCAGCAGTGAGGAGATAGTGCAGCAGCCAGAAAGACAGCCAGCCAGCAGGGGGCAGCAGCAGGTGCAGGACATACCTGGTTAGCAGTGAGCTTGTCCAGGGGGGTCTGAGGGGACATGGAGGGGCTCGTCTGGGTGGATGAAGGGGAGTTGGAGGAGGAGGAATGGCTTTGCTGGATGAGATCTGGTAAGAGGTGAATACGGCCGGCAAAGCCATTGCTCTCCGGGTGGCTGGGGCCGGGGCGCTTTTTGTCACCCGCGCTCTGTAATCAAGAACAGGCACAGCTGGGTCTGGGCTCGGCTGAGGACTCTGCTGTGGGGAAAACCAGCTAGACTACTACTGCAAAGGACGTGAGAAAAATCAATCAATCATATCAATCATTAGATCAAGGACATTGACAGATTAGTGTCCCTTCCAGAGGTCGATCCTAAGAATCCTTAAACAGTCATAAAACAGTGGAGTGGGCCACTGGCAATTATATTTCCTTCTGTTTGTCCCATGATGCATTGCAGCTTCACTTGTCCCTCTCTTCTTTGGGCAGATCCGGTTCAGTGCAATGAGTACATACTGTATGTGAGTGATCTAACGGTTTCCTCAAGCAACACTTGAAAGTCGTCCAAAAAATTTACTCATGCTGACCCAAACTGTTGGAAGAACTGCAATGCCTTCTTGTTGCAACTCTTTATCCTGATTTCTAAATTTAATTACACATTACCAACTTTCTCCCGTGTCAGGCCTCCACAGCTGAACAATTTTGTGTTTATACAGCTATTATTCACCTGAGCAAGGGCAGAATACTGAAGACATCCCTCTGAGTGATGCCTAAATGATGCACCCTGTGGTTCCCTGCGGGACAGGGCTGGGGGGGAGCATGGAAGTGTCCCATCCTCCCCAGAGGCTCAGATCCTCTTCACCCCAGCGATCTGGATGACTGTGACGGCCGGAGGCAGGGGTGCACTGCACGAATCAAGCAGGCCACAAATCGCCCTGCTTCTCCAAACGCTGTGGGTTACCATGGCACCACGCCATGCGCCATCGTTCAGCCTGCTGCTTCCTCACAGCTAGGTAAATCGGAATGCATGCGGATTTGTGTGTTTGTGCATGTGAGACTGCACTCTCCAGGCAGTAAGGGAACAGGCAACAGTGGCAATGGCTCTTCGGCCTGTTCATACACTCATACGCATCAGCACTGAGTACAGCTTCAGTACTGCAGCATGGAGATAAAGTAGGTCTGCAATGCAGATGCTGTGGAGCCCTAATAGGACAATGAAAGGTGTTACATGTTGATTTAGAGAATCACTGTTGAGGTATGCTGTGCACATGCATTTGCACTGCACTGAGACAGGAACGCCACCGTGCTTCATCAAGGCCGGTCTACTGTCAAACAGTAGAGGGCAGACTTTCTCTTCAGGTAAACAAGGACAGGGTGCAGACAAGGGCCAGTGGGGTGCTCGGAAGGTTGATTCTGTGTTGTGCAAAGTGCCGCAGATTCTAGGTGTGTCTAAAACTACCCCCTAACCACACCTGTTCTGAGCAGACTCAGTGCTCCTACAGTGTTTATCAGCAACAAAAAAACAGGAAAAACAGCAAACAAAATTAGAGGAAAATCAAACATAAAACAGAAGGAATGAATGAGTGAAGGGGCACAGTAACAGAACAAAAGTAAATCGGAGTCTTTCGTTGAGAAACAGAAAGCCTCCTCTCTGTACCTGTCTGACGATTAAAGTGCCATCCTTGCAGGGCGTGGTCGCCGGGTCGCTCTCTGCCTCGTCGTGAACGATCATGGTCTTCACTGACTCCGTCTCTCCGTTGCTCAGTTTGGACGAGCTGTAGGTCAGAAAGGAGCTTCTGCTTGAGTTTGGTCAGAGAACATACAAGGGGATAAAACATACTGCAACTTTACGCAAAAGTAATCCCCACTAAGCGACCTGGAGTCCTTCACATAAAATAATGAGTTCTGTAGCACCTGTTAATTGAGAACAATTTTCTGCAGAAGGTAGCGCACTGCTGTACAGTGAAAGCCTGCTTGACCTCATGTCATGAACCTCCTAACTTCAGCCAGCCCGGGGGCTGGTGGATTGCACCTGCTGCACATGGTAAATACCTCATTAGAATTCCAGAGGTGTAGTCTTTAATTCTAGTGAGCACACCCCCACCCTCAACAATGCTCAGTCACACCACAGGTTCTAAGACAAAAGCGAGTTCACCTCAGGTACATCACCCCTACAACACACAGACCACAGCAATCACAGCATTAGCGTAAAATATTAAAGTGTGCAAATTAAACAGGGGTGACATTATTCTCCCCGATTGTTTTACACTCTAAATGAACTTACACAGACACTATCCATGGCTGCGTGAGAGATTACTGTGACATCATTGACCTATTTAAACAGGCCAGAGTCAGGACTGCATGTCCCAGTATGTCTCTCACTCTCCTCACACACCCACACACCCCCCCACATACACCCACCAAAATCAGAAATAATGCTATACCCCACATTGTAAACCAAGCATATGGTTCGCTAAGACAAGACCCAGATTCTCTCCCTGCACCGTTTTGATGTTAGAATTTAATCGATGAGTCTTTCAACCATAATTTCAAATGAGTGCGTATTGATTTGTCAGTAGCAGGTTATTCTTCTTAATTGAATGAAGCCAGCACCAGATTAAAGCTCCTTTCCTTTTTGTAAAGGACATGAGAGGAAGAGCCAATCTTTTAATACCCTTTCTGCTCCCTGCTGGGAAGCAGTGTCACCCAAGTACCACAGACATTTCTGCCACACACTTCAGCACATAGCAATACATCCATAACTATCCATAATGCAGGGCCAAAAACACCAGCTTTATCTCTTTGTAAATTATATGTGAGAATGAGGTATGGACTGCACGTACACAGCCCGGGAGTCCTCAGGGCCCGAGGTGGACTCGTCTGCCCCCTCCTGGTCCACATCCTCATCGTCCTCATCAGTGGTCCCCGACTCTTCACTGGAGGAGGAGTAGTCGGTGACTTTGTGAGGGGGGCGGACGTCCTCCACTGCACGAAGTTCCTTGGCCAGGGCAGTGAGGTCCTGGGGACGGGGGTCAGAGGTCACATGCATTGCAACAGAAACTGGGGCCGCACATCAGCACCGCCCACTGAGAGTATTAAAAGAAATCTTGGTGATATAAGCGTCTACCATGCGGTGATGAGCAACTGCTAACAACCAGGAAGACACCTCTACAAAACAACTCTGAGAAAGAAACCTTACACATAACCACAACGTTGTCTTTTACATATTCATTTTCCTAAAAAGGGGGGTTTTATTTAAAACAGCTAGTTATTTTTCTTTCTCTCTCACTCTCTCTGTCCCTCCCTGGAAATTTACTTCTGGGTGCTGAGGGGCAGCTCATCCCACAGGAAATCAGAAAAGGGAGCTGTGCAGAAAGGAAGTAAGCTGCAGCTCAGAGGAAGTGTGCCACATGGGTGCACCAGCCAATGAGGGGCCAGGCAGTGAAGGGCCAGCCAATGAAGGGGGAGTGAAAGAATGGAGATGGAGATGAGTGATGGACTCTAATTATACCGTTTGAATACTAATAAATGCATTCACAATACATAATAGAGGCATAAACTCTGGCCATTGTGCTGATATACAGGCGTTCGGCTACACCAGTAAACACACATAGACTGGGCCAAATCCAATTCAGTTAAATCACTCAAATTGGTATCTGTATTCCCACATTCAGTCACTTTCTCACAGATAAAATATTTGTATTAGGTAAAGTGGAAAGTAACACTAATTACGATCTCATTTCTAGAAATACTACAGCCTACATCACTGTTTACTCAACAGAAACACTCTGTCAGCACCGGTTCCTCAGGCAGTGTTATACTGTTAATGGACAGAACTGTACTTGGCAACAGAAGGGAAAAAGCAGGACAACTGGTCTGAAAATGTGCTCTGTAAAGGAAATACACAGAAAAAGGACACAGATTGCATTTGGGAGCTGTAAAAATGAAAATGCCTCAGCATTTGAAGAGGTGATGCTGCTTTCCTGACAAAATAAGGCAGAGTAAGGCAGAAATGTGAGGCTTAGGTGAGGGGGAGAGAGGCTGAGCATGCAGTGATGGAGGAGAGCAATACACGTCAGCCAACGAGAGAATGCCCACACTCCGCCTCCGCCCTGCTTACCACGTCCCCCTACAGAACGCGCACGTCACATGATTAGGTCACGTGACACCACGAGTCCACAGAGCGGTCAGTCAGAGGAAAATAAAGAAAAAGAGACGACAAAAAAACATTGCAGATGTCAGAACACCAGCACCAGGGCTCTCTACAACAGATGCAACCCTCACTGCTGACACCTAGCAAAAATTGGGCACTGTCTGGAGCAAGGGACACATTTTCTACTGTACTCTCATCATCACTTGCACTCTGCGGTACTACTCAGCTGAAACAGCCCTGTGTGGAGACTAGCTTGCACCCGCACTGTCTCTCAATTCACACCTGTGGTACAGAAGTAATAAATCCAACAACATCAAAGCCAGCCAAAACCGAGGGGGTAGACACTCACAGCAGGCCGGCTCGGTCTGACAAAGTCCTTCTTCTCCTCTGGCTTTTTTCCAGCATTTTCCGGACGTTGCATTGGGGAACCCTCCGATTTTGAAGAGGCTGAAGACAACAAAATGGAGCCAGGAGATGAGACTGAAAAACTCCCTTCGGTCTAGAAGGGCAAGTTCTGTGCACACACCTGCAGAGGCGTCCTGAGTAAGTGTGCACAGGGCTGAGTGTTTGCGTCTATTGGTGTGCGACAGCGGTCGTACTGAATGAACAAGAGAGCGCATCTTTGTGAAAATGGCTCTGCCAACATATGGGAGCATGCTATACGTGTGTGTGTGTGTGTGTGTGTGTGTGTGTGTGTGTGTGTGTGTGTCTGTGTGCCTATGAGCACGTGCGCGGGTCGGCGCGGCAGACTCACAGCGGACCCGGAACCTCTCCCCGGAGCCGCTCTGGGAGCCTGCCTGGGAGCTTGAGTTGCTGGAGCCAGAGGAGCTTCCACTGCCAGGCCTGGAGGCCAGCTTCTCCACACGGTCCCACAGGAGGCGCGGCTCTGCGTTGCTGAGAGGGGACCACCGAGTCAGAGCACGCTTACAGCCCCCGCTAGCTGCCACACAACGGCTGCTCTGCGCCCAGCCAGTCAAACAGTTCTGCCTAAGGACACTGCTCTAGACGGGGAGGAAGAGGATGCGTGTCGTGTACCTGGCGTTTCTCTGTCCAGCCTGGTTGCTAGGCTGCACGTTGCCCTGGAGGGGAGAGTCTCGCCGGGACAGCACGGGGGATCTCGATGTCGTCCTTACTGGAACCTTTCCCAAAAGACACACAGTCTCACAGGTGGGGCAGCACACATTCAGACTTCAGGCCCCAGGGCTACACCACACTCACACAGCACAGTTTCTCATTAAAATGGTGCCACTTCCTCTCCGCTGGCAGAATGAGATATATCATCAACTATGGAGGCAAAATGCTTCAGGGAAAGCAAACCAAGCATTCAAACTAGTACCATTTTCTGAAACTAAAAAGTTTCTAAAAAGAAAGGGCAGACACACCTCTAATACAACATGAGTGCCATTACCTGCTCCTGAACCACTACAGAGCTTCTAGTTCAACTATGCTAAAACTACTGCTGAAACTACAGTGAGAATACAAACTATGGAAAAGGTTCTTCTTGGATCCTGAATCATTCTCCACACATTGCCTCTTCCTAGGAAGCACACTCCCAGGTAACCACAACATTCTTCCAAAATTGCTGTGAAAACTGTTGCAGTGAACATTATGTGAACCGAGTTCTGAATGGAAAGATGAATGGATGGCTACTGATTGGATCTGATCAGTAGAGCAGAGCATTATGGGAAATTAGAGATTTTGCATGTCTGGACAGTATAAGAGGCAGGGAGTAGCTTGAAATGAGATCAACAGCACAGCAGAGCACTATGAAGTCCAAAAACAGGCAGAGTAGACTGGTCAGACAGCAGGTATAGACCTTATAAAAGTGGAGAGGACAGCACAGAAAATGCTATTGGGTCACAAGATGAAAAGTGTGTGCATGTGTGTGCACGTGTGTGTGTGTGTGTGTGTGTGTGTGTGTGTGTGTGTGTGTGTGTGTGTGTGTGCACGTGTGTGTGTGTGTGTGTGTGTGTGTGTGTGTGAGAGAGTAAGGGGATGGGGTGTTTATCAGAGACAGGCACGTGACGTGCATATGGTAATAATACATGGCTCTAAATACATATGCTACTTTCAGTTTGGCTTCTTTATTTCTAAACAAACCACTCCTATTCTAAGTGGACTCCAAGGGAGCAGCAGACCATGAGTACCCAGCATGCTTTACAACACCCTGAAATTCCAAATGTGACTGGGTCACATGACTGGTCAAATGATCTCATCAAAATCTAAGGGGTAAAAGCTGCAGTCAATGAATGGTTCATAGATCATCCATCAAAAAGTATTAACAGCAAAAATAACACTCTTCATAGCTTTATTACTGGACACCTTGTATCCTGACTAAGGATGGGTTATAGAAATGAGTGCATAGTGTGCTACTTCAATGAGGATCCATTCATCCGAGCAGCCTGGATTTGAGCACAAACATTAAATTCCTTCTAGGATGTCAAACGCATACAACAGGTCTGGTCTCCAGAATCAGAATCTTTTAATCTACAGGATTAGTTTTAAAGTCAATCTCACAAACTGCACACCTGATCTGAGAAACCACACCTGACTTAAAGCGACAGACACTTAAGATATATCACTGATCTCAGAGCGGACGCTCAGGCCTATGAACATGCTAACTGATCACAGTGATCTCTGAGCAGACACAAAAGCTAGTCAAAATGCATGCCAACAGATTACACTGATCTGGGATCAGACACACTGTTCGTTTGGCTCAGAGCAGTCTGCTGCTCCCTGGGCCTCTCAGTAGGGCTGGGGTGGGCCTGTCCTTACCCTGGGAGGGACCTCATCAGTGTTGGCCCGAGCCCAGGCCCCGGGGTGCTTGTCCTTGGGGCCGGGCTCGGGGGGCTCTGCCCTAGGCTCTGAGTGGTCACTGCGTGCGGGCGTTGGGTGGTATGGGTCCTGAGAGCGGAGATGGAGATGTGCAAAACTAGGAACAGGATCACTGAAGGAATGGGAGCGAGACACGGGGGGAGCTGCCAGATGAGACCACTGGACCTTCCAGGGGGGAGAGAACAAACAGGGGGTCAGCACAGCAATGGGGGTGCAAGTGAAGCACAGCCAGGAATGGGCAGCACGGGTCACACACACTTTACAGGCACACAAGCCAACATGCTTGCTCTCTCTCTCTCTCTCTCTCTCTCTCTCTCTCTCTCTCTCTCTCTCTCTCTCTCACACACACACACACACACACACACACACGGACACGCACGTACATGTACACGCACACACACAGACACCAGAGCCATGTACACAACCACACACTACATTCCACAGGGAATAATATGCAGACACACATGCATATAGACACGTGAACATGCAGACATGCACACAGAGAGAGAGAGACATGCAAACATGAATACATGTGCACATAGACAGACAGCCATATGACAGCTGTAAAGCATGGTGAGCTATGGATATACACAATGTTGGGAGTGTCAATCATTATGTCAATCACATAACTATGTGCCAGGTGACTACTGGAAGTGTGCATGCGACATGTCCATTCTTTTATTCACCCCAAGTTTCCAGTACGCTATAAACCTACAGATGTTCCCTACGCTAATGATTCATCACAGAATTAATGAATCTTGTCATACAGCACTAAATTAAAAATAATAGTTCCATTAATAATTGCTGTTTGACATATTTGTACATACTGAAATCTAGCTGATAAGAAAAAAATGATGAATCCATTTTTACTTGTGGGTTATGAAACTCCAGCATCATCATAAGGTGTTGATTATAATAAATATATTTTACTTAATGCTAGCAGTTATCCACAGCCTACTCTCTCTCCTCTATGAGTAATTAGATACAAATGTCTAAAAAGATTAATTATTTTTGTGTCTGTTCAACAGTCGGGCTGCAGCTACCTTCAACATTGAATAACTTTAAAAACACACACAAATCTAGACTTCCACTCAGTCACAAACACACACACACACACACCAACATAGGACAGACAAGACACATCACTAAAAGGGGGCTTAAAAGACACTCTCAGAGCCATTGACCATTCAGGGAAACAGGACAGGAAACAGCACTTTTCTCATACATTGACTTTTTTCCCTGGTTGTTTCCTGTACACTTAATGGATGGATGGCAGAAATGGAGTGTGGGGTGAAGAGGGGTTGAAGAGGGGGTGAGGAGGGAAAATGATGGGTGTGAAACCCGAACTTCTTCACATTCTACACAATCCGTGGGAGGAGCCTCTTTCACTTAGACCAAGGCTGGAGAGCTGCCTGTTAACTGGCAGGTGTAACCAGCCTGCAAAATTGTGACATTAAGTGGGGGGTTATTCCTTATTATCCAGCATAGTAACTCCTGGCCAAGACTTCCCTGTGTGTTAGAATTTCCATTACAGCAGAATTCAGTAAGAGCGAAAGAGTGAGAGTGGAAGAAAAAGAAACTTCAACTCCTTTGCCGTAAGACACTATAGCACGTCATGTGACCACAGTGCATGGTACTTCCAGTAAAACTGCTTTGACACGGAGCCAGAGACAGAGGGAGAGAGAGAGAAGGGTGGGAGAGGAAAGGGGGTTGCTGGGGTTACCTGTGGTTCCATAGGCCTGTGCATTGCGGGTGGGGCTTGCTCGGAGGAGCTGCCGTTAGAGAAGGGTTCGGGGCGGGAGGGCACAGGGGGCTGCTTGGATTGGACTGCTTGAGGTGAGCCCTGAACATTCTTTCGGAATCTCTCATCAGCCTGGGTGGACACACAGGGGAACAGTCTCAATCACTGGTGCAAAAGGACCAGGAAGACGCTGGCAACGGCAGCGTCAGTGAGTCAAGCGGCGCCATCATTGTTTTAGCTGTACGGTTGAGACGTCATCGACAACTAAACAGACCCCAGTGGAGTTTACACAGGAAGCTTGGCTCAAGTGACAGCCATTGTGCCTCCATGTAAGGGTAAAACATCTAGATTTTTCAGGTACAGGTCAAGTATTAGGCCAAGACAAATTTCATTCAGACATTTCAGAGCCTATCAATTGTGAAGGAAAGGGCTGGTGGCCTGAGAACAGCCTTTTAGTGCTAAACTTGACCTGACCAAACAGCAGGTATCATGGATGGGCCAATATGCCAATATGCTAATACCAGCAGTCTGGGGCTGTCTGCCTTTCCAGTGGAACCTCCACTACAGAAAACAAGAAGCCAAAACATGTTAATGGCAAAGACAAGACTCTTGAGATGAAACATCTTGCAGGTCACCACTGCCACACCACACGTTTTCCCAGCAGGGCGGCGACATTGTGCCAATGTTATGGAGACGCTGTGGGAACGTGTCATGTGAGCTGGCTCAACATCAGACTGGATCACACTGGATTCTGGGAACACATGCAGGATTAGACACAAGGAACCAGTACATCTTCTAGAGAATATTTCTGAGAGATCAACCACAGGAAAAACAACCTTCATTTTATTTAAAAGAACAGGTAATGCTTTACAAATAGAAAAATATAGAGTCCACCTTAGAGATATCAACATCCTCCACCACAAAAAAAGTTTCTTTCCCAAGTCCCATAGTAATACTCTGCTCATCATCACAGTGGTGGCAGCCCCTGTGCTGCCACTAAGGAGAATGAAAAGGGGAGATCACCATGCACTTGTTTCTGATGTACAACTGTGGCAACAGAACATGGCTTATGGACTTATGGGCCACTATATGAAAAGGTCACACCAGGCCAGATGCAGTAAATTCTGAATGACTACAAAGAACAGCAAAAAAACAGCTTTTTTTAAGTATGAAACAAAACACCCAGCTATGGAGCTCCATATGGACAAGCCCCATTTCCTGAGGGAGATAAAGATGGATTATGTCTGTGAAAGAGATCTTCTCTCCTTTTCTGCTAACAAGCTTGTGCATTACAGATACTGTTCACCAACTGTGTCCAATTCTGGGGAAACAGTAAAGAAAAAAAACAAAGTGTGTTTTTGGAAACTCTTTAAAATATCCTGCTAACTGACAGCTGTAGACAAACTGTGTTATCCACCAAGATTTGTTTTCTCACTTACACACAGAAATGTTCCCCTTTTCTCTCTCCTATGTAGCGCAAATTCACATTGTCTTTATCTACCATTAAAACCAAACTTTCTATAGAGCAGCTTTCTTCAAGAGACATGCAATTACCATCCAATACACATCCTATAGGAAACAAATCAGGCCTTCTCTCCCAGATCGACTTACCCACTGATCCAAAAACTTGTCCACTGTGGCTATTCCTGAGGACCCCTATCTACTGTAGAACTTAATTCAAACCCACAGCAAAGCATTCACTCCCCAATACCAAGATATTTACACAATGTGCTGTTAATAATAAAAATAACAATACTATTAATAATACTCTTAAAATTAAAATCACTAGGTTACATCATCATCATCACAATTATTCCCCTAATGCTTATGATGTCACTTTTTTGTACTTTTTTCTTTACTTTTTATTTTCTGTTTTTCCTCATAAACAGTGAATTCTAATCTTCCAGTCTATTTCCATGTTGCCATTTCCTTGTTTTCCTATGCTCAACTTTCTATGTGCAGAGAACTTCCAGCTGGTTGGAGGGATGACAGTGAGAGGAGTATTTCAGCACAATGAGCCCTGCAGTGCAGTTCACTGTGGCCTGACTAGACATCAGCAGCCTAGTAAACTTAAAACTAGGACCGCTACACATACTGCCATGGCCTATAAGTGCTTTGGCGTTGAGGTGAGGTGATAAGTGATAAGATCTTTCTTTCATTTTATTTTTTATTATTCTTTCATTATTTTTTTCATTATTTATGTTATTTTTACATTCATTATTTCCTTTCATTTATTAATCATTTATCTACTTGCTCAAATCATGTCAAATTCAATCAGAGCCTGACAATCTGGACCACACCAAATGGCCCACAGGGACTGTCTTAGAACAAAGAGTTGTCACCATATCAATGCAGACTACACCAACTGGTCCACATGAACTGCTTTAGAACAAAGGGTCATTACCATATCAATGCCTGTAGTTTACTTTTATGGCCCTCTGTCCAAATAAAATCAACAACTGTCGAGGTGTGGTCTAAATCACATCTGGATATTTATGTGAGTGCTCATCCGAGCCCAGGCAGCCTTAGTTTGGGTGCTGTTTGCCTTCGTAACTGACTCCTGGGGAATAAACCTCATCTCTAAGTAGAACTTAACTTAGGTTTGAGAAAAAGCTGAGTAAGCCATATTCTGGAACAGTCAGGAGATAATGGAAAGAAATATGTGATGGAACAGAAAGGTGACTATACAGACTTCTTCCACTGTGCAGGTGCCCAACAGCTTGGGATTGTCCCCAAATACTGATATAGCTTATGTCAGGAATGTGTTTGCATGCCCCATCCTTGTGTCAGGGTAGTTCTGCCTTCTAGAGTACAACAGAAACCACCCACCATGGTGAGTCATATTATACCTCTGCCCCTACCTTCCCTCATTCAAGGTTATGACTATACAATATGCCACTAGCCACACCATCAGGGTAGAGGCTTCATTAGGCCAGTATTTATGTCGGGACAGTGACAGAGTAGGGTATCTCACAGTCAACAGTGGGAAACACTGCCATAGACAAACTTTACACCTTTTCTCCCTTCGCATCCTGATTTTCAACTGAACATAAAAGCCAACAAGCCAAGAATTATGCATTAACGTTAAAAATGGTGAAGTGAGTGAAAATGACAGCCGGCTGTGATGCGGAGCTGTGAGGTTGCTTTAAGTTTGGACAGAGCAGTTTGGTGGGGAAAAAAACTCTTATAGCAGTGAAGTGATTTTTAATGGCAGAGGCAGAGACACATCAAAGACTCTGCTCATGAGGTGAATGAAGGATGGTATGTATTACGGCCATCTTTTTTCAAACAAATGTACTGTGAAAGCTCACAGAGGATTTAAAATGGCAAATTACATTTCATTGACTTTACCTGTCTAATCTAGCCTATCTAATCATCTCAAAGTAATGTGCCATTTCAAAGCTTCAATGACTTTTTGTGAGCTCTTGAAAGTGTCCATTATACAGACCCTCAAGACTGTTTAAGAAATAGGTGTGAGGTAGTGTGATTTTGTTAGCCGTGTAAAAGAATGTCAAATATGAAAACTTGTGAGGTTAAAACTGCACACAATTACCGATTTCATGAAAAGAACCCCTTCCAGTCTGAAACTATGTAAAGCAAAACAACGGAACAGAAATGATGTTTCATCTTAAGATGGTTTAGTAGTAGCCTAAGGAAGCAGCAGAAAAGCAAGCGTTATTCACCAAGCAAGACTGAATGTTCTGCACAGGAGAATCTACATGAGAAGAAGCTCTGTTGTAGGATGCGGTGGATGTGAGCAAGTGGTTTTCTTTGCTTGCTGTTACTTTGGCAGACTGCAGGACTGAGGGCTACAACTGAGATGCACTGACTTATCCATCCTTCCCCATGGATGGCCCCAATGAGACTTGCAGAGTAATTCTGCTGCTACCCCACTCCAGTGGAGGG
Source organism: Megalops atlanticus (assembly GCA_019176425.1). Lineage (NCBI taxonomy): Eukaryota > Metazoa > Chordata > Actinopteri > Elopiformes > Megalopidae > Megalops > Megalops atlanticus. Next base: position 20,872,228 of record CM032886.1, read on the forward strand.
ACACACTGGAAGCTAAGTGGTTGGTTCTGTTCATGTGTTGGAGACTATTTGTAAAACCCAGTGAGAGACAATTTATTTCTCATTAACAACTGTCCAAAAACTAGGACCAGAGGAGAAAGATATGCAATTATGAAACACTTGAGTATGTTACTATGCTGTCCTCTTCAGAATATTAGAATAAGCTCTCTATGTATGATATTCCAGATAATGGAACAAAGGTACACAAATGATAAATAACCACCAAAAACCATGGAGGTAAAAGAAAACCAGTAGGTCAGTGCTCACAACACTAGCTATGCAACACACCACACTGACCAAGCCTGTGGTGAGTCATGTTAGATAAAGCTAGAGAAGGCAGAGGCAGCACAAGGCAAGGGGGCGGAGCGAGGGGCGGGGTTCACCTCTCTGACCCGCTCGATTGGCTCAGGATGGGGTTCAGGGGCGGAGCCTTTGGGCTCCCTGTCCTGCTGCTGTTGCTGTTGCTGCTGTTGCTGTCTGTGGTCCTGCTGGAGGGACAGCAGGTAGGCCTGCTCCTGCTGCAGCTGCCGCTGAAGTCTCTCCGCCTGACGCTGCTCCTCCATCTCTCGCCACTTGTACTCCTGACGTACAGATAGTGTGAGGGGCCGAGGCACACGGCTGGGGGGGGGGTATTACATTACCATAGTGCCAGAGGAGAGGGAGACGTTTGTGATTGTTTCTGAGAGCGGGGGGTACCAGCCGGGGCCAAGGGACAGCTCTGTATCCCTTCACCATTCGTAGGTGGTGTCTTACTGAAGGCAGTTTTGAAAAGGCTGACTGAGGGAGGTGTTCTGTTACATGCTATCCATTAGTGCCACAGGTGAGGGGGCAGGGGGACAGGCTCTGTGATCAGGCCCTATTCCCCTCCTCTGAAACAGTGTTGCATCTAAAGGAATTATTTATTAATATTTCTCCAGAGCGGCAGAGCCCAAGGCTAATAATAGATTTTCCACTGCCCAAGTTGTGTGAAATTTTCCATGTTCGAGACTGTGTGGAGGGTTGTCAGAATTTTGCACATAAACAAAAATACCCAAACAAAGAAACGGTGTAAAGAAGCTAACGGTTAACCCAGTGTAACTGACAGCTGGTGGGAGCCATGACAGAAATGGCCGCATCAGTGTGCAAAAGGTGGAACTGCAGCAGGGGTAAGCTGCTCCAGCTGACTGCAGTTGTGTTTCACATTTCACTTCCATTTTGAACTTGGTGATTTCAGAGAACATTGTCTTGAAAGACTCAACCTAAAAAAAATCATTAAGCTCTGAAATAGCAAGGGGGTTAATCTATTAGACTGCGTGTGAGAAACTTGTAGTGCAGAAAAATGTTGAGACAAAAAGCCGATGGCAAAAAGACAAAACATATGGGTCAGTGAAAGCATGGATGGCATTGGTGGTAGTCTCATATTCACTCAGCTCCCCTCTGTGGATGGGCTACCCCTAAAATGCAAAAAGGCCTCTGACAAGGCCAGCAACCTGACTTAAAGTTAAGAACAATTCAGAATGACAAATTCTTTATCCATTAGACCTGCAGTGAACATGGTGAGATTCACTTCCTTCATTTCCCTGAACCCTGTAAACGTACACATATCCAAACAGGGTAAAAGTGCTGCAACTCCTAGCTTATCAACCCAACATCTCAACAGACTGAAGAACAAAACCTCTGAATCACTCCCACTACACATAAACACAGGTATGCGACCCCTACAACCACCAGGAATAGACCTTTGCCCTTTGAACTTTCCAGTGTAGCATTATTCCTGGGCCCTCACTGACCCTGACTGTGATTGTACAGCTCAGTATAGTACAGTGTGGCCTGTAGGGGGTGAGTAAGAGAGGAGGGCAATGGAGGGGAAGTTACCAGCAGCATGGCCTGTTCGTGCAGCAGCTGCTGCTGCAAGATCTCCAGGTGTCTCTGCTCCTCTTCCAGCTGCCGGCGGATGTACTCCTGCCAATCAAACACAGGGACGCACGTAAGCAGGCAAACCACGGCCAGAGTTTCCAGTTTAAATCAACTGTCCGTCTTTTCCCAGATATGGAAACTTGCAGACTTGTAGACTGTAATTTATTAATACAAAGAGCGCTGCACCACACAGTGAACCTACTCAACTAAAGAGCATGTCCTACATAGCTGCATTCCTACCTCCAGTGACCTACTCAGCTGTTGCCTCTCCCTGCCCATTTCCCCTCCTGCAGCCTCCCACCCCTCACATTCTGCCACGCTCTAAAGTTGAAGGCTTAGTCCAGGAGGGACGTTCCTTGGGTGTGTTTTTTTTATTATTGAGAACCTCAAGGAATATCACATTTAAATATTCATATAAATATAAATATGTATAATTAAATATGTATAATAAAAGTTGCTGATGTGTAGTGTGCCATATTGTTAATTGTATGGGTTGCTTTTAAAATTGTATTTGCCATCTTAAAAGTACTGATGGATGTTTTAGTGATCATTTTAAACCCTGCCAATCGCTGGAAGCTTTCTCCAGAAGCCAGTCTTTGTGTGGGAAGTCAGATCCTAGGGGTCTGGGTGCTGCTGCTAGTTATGGCAGAGACTGGTAGAGGCTGACTGTGCACAGCTCATGCATGTTTCCTCTGTGGCTGGTAAGAGTGAGCAGTTTTCTGCAAATACTGCGGGGACTCAGCTTTTCACTGAATGAAATGATGGACTTAAGCCTTTTTCACCCAATCAGGACTGGTGATATTGCAACATAATCCACTGTCAGCCAATCCAACTCCCTCATGAAAGGTTGCGCCAGCCATAAGCACTACACAGGGTGTCACTCTGGGCTCACACCTGCTCGCGGTCGGCTCTCCTCTTCTCCTCCTCGGCCCTCCTGCGCTCCTCCTCCTCCTTGCGCCTGCGCTCCATCTCTTCCACGCGCCGCTTCTCTTCCTGCTCTCTCCGCCGCTGCTCACGCTCCTGCTGCCTCCTCATCTCTCGCTCACGCCGTTGTTGCTGCAGCCACCAGAGGGCGACAGAGAGCAGGTCTCAGGAAGAGTGTTATGACAATGGTCGCTGAACTTGGCTTTATGTGAGAGCATAATCAGGGTGGACTACAGCAGGCGTTACTGTGAATTTCAGTGTACAGGTGCATCGGTCACACTCCTTTTGGTGACAAGTCCAGAAGAATGGCAGATATATTTTTTCATCAGCCCTCCCGTTCTCTTGTATCTCTAACAGACAATGCTTCAATATAATACTGTGAGGAGGTCCGTATGTGCATAAGACAGAGCTAGAGTTCCTAGTAGGGTCAACCTTATCTAATGGGTTGGAACAGACCAAGACCAAAAGTGTCTAAAAACTCTCAGAGGAAAACTCTGCATGCACTCCCTTCCCCCGGTCAGGTCTAAACACTGAGTTAAAGGATGATCCTGTAGCACAGTCTCCTCTATCACTCCCTTAATCAGGCCTGAACTATAAGTAAAATGGTGACCCAGCAACACAGCACTCTCTCTCAGGTCTGAACACTTAAAGGAAGGTCATCCCATGACACGGCTCTCTCTATTAATCAGAGCTGAATGCTGAGCAAGAGAGGGTCAGCCAACAACATGCCATTCTCTATTATTCGGGTCTGAATGCTACATAAGAGAGGGTCATCCAGAGACACAACTCTCATTCAGTTAAGACTGGGGTTTCATAACAAATTTGACCTCTGCTGCTGTGCACATACTTGCTTCACATGTACAGCCAGAAACTGTTAGCTGTTAGTAAACACACACACACACACACACATATGCACACACATAACCTCACACACAGACACACACACAAACTGCTGATGTCCATGATGTCCATAAACAGGACAAACAAGAATATGCTCTCACTGTGATCCAGAATGCTCAAGGACAGCGAAGACAGACATCATAATGTCATAATCCTCCCAGTGCCCCAGGCATACTTTTAAGAGATAAAGCCCAATTACATAAAATAGCCTGCAAGACCAAGGGCTGGGCCTGCCAGATATGCACAATGACTCTGTTTCTATAAAAAGAAATGGTAAAAGCAGCCCTGGATGGCGAACATGAGAGAGGAGAAGGACAGCTCTACACTGAGGCCCAGGCACTGGATGAGTGCCTCTCCTTGTTAAAACCCCCAGGAGGAGACAAACACGAGGGGCTTCAGTGCGAAGAGAGCACTGCCTAATCGTCCAGAGACAGACTCCGTGTGCTTAGTGTATTTGTGATGCTCTGTGAAAGAGGAGTGTGCAGAGGGGAATTGTTCAGGGCGGAGCCCTGGTCTCCGGGCTGCGCCGTTTTCACGGCGACCCTCACCTCCTCCAGCCGCCGCCTCTGCTCCTTCTGCTGCTCGATGCGCTTCTGCCTCTCGGCCAGCAGCTGGCGCTTGTACTCCTCCTGCTCGCGGAGCTGCTGCTCCTGCAGGAGCTGCTGTCTGCGCAGCGCCTCCGAGCGCTCCTTGTTCTCCTGCTGCAGACGGATGAAGTCCCTGCGCAGCGTCGATTCCCCCGGTACGTTCACAATGGAGCTGTGGGGAGAGGGAGCACGTTAGCATAGTCACACACAGAAATGGGAAACAGCAGAGCGTTACCGTTCGGGGCACTGGACTCTGGCCTTCAGGCCTGTACATCCTAGTGAAGGACAAACAGAAGTGTGGTATATGTGGCATCGGATGTTTATTTTACACATAGTATTGTATTGGATCTTGGATTCTGTGTTCTAGTGACTGACGTATCGTAGCATTCTTGGCTTCTGTTGTCTAGTCAGATTGCACAAGTTGTTACTTGTGGTAGGGCTTGAATGGTGTTATGCTCACACTCACGGGTCTGGGAGTGTTGTAAACCTGGTCTGACACTGTTGCTCATTTAATTTGAACAGATACACTTATGTTCAGTTGTACTGGATGTTGCTCTGGATAAGAGCATCTGCTAAATGCATGTAATGTAATGTAATATTACAATATGAAAGATAAGTCAGTGACAGTGCTGTAACAGTAGTGTGGTATATGCAGGATAAGTCAGAGACAGTGCAGTAGCAGTGCTTCGGCCTGACAGCCAAAGACGTGGGTGAGTCTGTATCAGAGGTCACCGCAGTACCTGGGCTCTCCCTCCTGTTCGGGAGCTTCCTCCTCTTCCTCTTCACTCCCACTGTACTCATATTCTGTCTCATCTGCAGGGAACAAACAAGATCCCAGGTAACATTCCTGTTGCATAACAGAGTGCGCAACACAGGCATAGTCCTTGTGACTTGGAATAGCTGCGTGGTGCCTAAACCCCCACACAATGGCTTGAGCTCTTCAGGAAAAAACACATAGGTCAGGCATAGGTCTCCTTAAGTCAGACCAGTACAACAAAACAAGCACAGTGAACTCTAACATACTCAGACAACCTCTACGACAGTACTGCTCCAGCAGTGTAGGTTTCCTCACATCTACAATTAAATGATGAAAGCATACACAGCCCTGTTGAGTATTTGTTAAGAATGTTTTCTAGAGATCTGAATAATGATGAGAAAAATATTCAGTTTAACTTCATAACTTTTATAACATTTCAAATACATTCACTATCCAGTTCATCTTTCATCATAAAAGTTGTACGCCTTCCTTCACAGATAATTCAATTAAAATTCCAATGAAGCTGTCTACTGATAGTTTGCCTTTATCAACAGCATGGCACTGAAAACACTGTAGTGTTGTGGGAAATAAGACAGCAAATACAAAATCTAACATGTATTTTTATTTCTTTCAACTGACAGTCTAAGATCCACATCAACCTGGACCGCACCATAGCTCACCTCCATAGCGGGTTTGAGTGGAATATTCATAATTACGTTGCTTAGGCGTTACAGCTCTACATCTGCCAGATGTTTAGGCAGCACAGAGGCTTCTTTCAGTCAGGATAAGTAGCTATCTGCCAAACACCTCTTTTAGGCGTGGTCAATGCGGTCTCTGATCTGAACATGTGTGATCATGTAACGCTCACCTTTCTCCCCTCTCTTCTTGCGGGTGCGGTCGATGTGGTCCTTGAGCTGGATGCGGACCTGCCTCTCGTTGGGCTGGTCCCGGATGAAGGGGTGCTTCAGCAGCTGCTCTGTGGGCGGGCGCTGGGTGTAGTTCTTCACCAGGCAGCTCTCGATGAAGCTGAAGAACTTCTTGGACCTGAGGAAGAATGCAGTAATGCAGCAGGGAGAGGGTTACAGACAGGGGTATGCAGTCCGAGGCAGACAGAGGCAGGGAGGGGCCTGCACATTAAGTGTAACTTACTGCACACAGCCAACCAGCTCTGCACCAGGGCTGGGACAGGAGTGAACATAACCAGCCTTCTGGATGGCCATATTAGTAGGAAATGGTGTCTAAGCTTACAACAGAGGCTGATTTGGGCTCCTGGAATATCAGGTTCTCTCTATGTGCATCCATCCATAATTGATGCTGTATAGGACATTTAATTTCACTGCAAATTAAGACGTATACTGACTGTTTGTTAGACTCAAACATTTGCATCTTTGCGCAATTTCCTACCACACCTGGGGCATGCATTTTTTGGACAACAAAAAGGCATGGCACAACAGCGCTGTTTTTTTGACAGAGTGAGGTACTCAATTCAGAAATTATGCATCTATGCAACAGCACTGTACTGTAATGTTCACTGATAGTGCCACAGACTCACTAAAGACCTACAGGGACAAACAGGCTTCTCAATGAGCATTCACACATTGTTTATTCTTAAGCCCAGGAGAGCCAAGTAAAGAAGGTGGTTTTATAAGATAAAATACCACAGCCAGAAAATCTTTTCACAATGCTTACTCCTTGTTATGTAGTACAGTCTTGCATCATCAGCAGTTCAGACATAGAACACTTGTGTTGTGTGGCAAATACAGACACAATCAACATTATCTGCTATAATATTCTGAGGCCGTCAATCCAAGACATGGTCACACAGGGTGCGTCCATGGTCAAACTGGTTACTGAGGAGCTGAGCGGTGACTCTTAGTTATATAATTTCTGGTGTTATGAACTATCCTTGCCATTACCTCATTTCATTTTTAGCACTTACATTGCCTTCACAGATGCCTGAATGTTTGAACCATCACCACTTTGCACAAGTCATGACATCCCTGCCCTGGCAACTTTCTAATGGAATGTCCCCCTCATAGCACGCCTGAGCCCACCAAGCTGCCTCTTTGGCAACGAAACTGTCTCTGGTCTGTCTCAAGCAGAATCAATGAGCTGATGAATATTCCATGCTATTACACCGTTAACATTCCACTGTTTTCTAGGGGTTACTTGACCGCCTTTTTCCAGGGTCAGGGAATAATTTTCTAGTTTTTCCCCCAATTAGCTGTGGGTTTTCATGTTTTTTCGATTCACTGTTCAACGTTCAGTGATTTCTGATTGTTCAACTGCAGAATTGCACTACGACAAATAAAAGCTGACCGATTGATTAACTTGTGATTACATACCATTTCTTGGACTTGAGTCTTGGTGGAGGGTTTCTGGGGATGAGGAAAAGTGCTCGCATTGGATGCATATCGCACAGAGCTGGAAGACAGAAGCAAGCACTCAGATCAGCAGGAGTCCACATGACCAGAGACTACAGACTCAGCCTCAACTTTCCTCTTATTGTGCACACACCCCTATCATTTTCAAACAACAGCTGGCCACTGTACAATGGGAACAACCATAAACTGGAATTAAAGCACCATACATTTAATTAAAATAATAATATTATAAAATATAATAACTTAATATTAAAAAATATAAATATATGCTTTCACATAGTTGGAAAGCACTTGGCACACTTTGTATGGAGACAAATTGGTGAAGAATTAAAAGCAAATAGATTTTCTTAAAGGGACTTAGAAAGTGTTGCCCTAATGTTCTTCAGCATATAAAATCAGGAGAAACTGTTGTTGGATAGGGAATCAGTATCTCAGAGACATACTTGTGCGTACACCAAGTTATTCCTTAAAAGTAATCATTTTTTCAAAAAGTAAAACTGGGAGTAATTTGTGTTGTTTGTTCTGAATAATAGTCTGGCAGCATCGTTTTGTACAATCTGTGAGTGGCATGACAATTTAGACAGTGGTAATGTAAATTAAACAACGACAACACCTGTCACCTTGTTTATTTAGGTTTAATGCAAGCTTTTTGGAAGATAAAAAGCACTATTCACCAGTTGTGGTGTACTGTACATAGCCATGTTTAGTTTTACTTGCATGAATACTTGCTGTTTAGGAGTGTATAACAGCGTGTCAGACCACAGGTGAACTAGCAGGCCAAACTGATGCCTTGGGCAGACAGGAGTCATAAAACATTAAAGAGAAGGATTTCAACAGGAGGGACCACCTGTATATGGCAGTCTGCTCTCTCCACAGGGAGAGGTAACATACCTGAGCTACAGGAGGAGAGGAACAGAGAAGAACAGACAGAAGGGAGGACCAGACAAGGGAAGGCAGAGGAGAACAGGGGGTGGAGTTAGGGAGGGAGAGAGAAGAGAGGGGAGTATATGAGAGAGGAGAGCTGAGAGGAAAGGGGAAGACTTAAGGATGTCTGCGTCAAACAGTTGCATGGAACTTACGAGGGGCCCCTTCGGCCATTTCGATGGCTGTTATCCCACAGGACCATAAGTCACTCTGCAAGAGGAGAGCTACAGTGAGACGGTGTAATGCACAGAGCACGGTGTGGTACCAGCTAATGGTGTTCTCAAAGCTCTAAAACATCAGTATACTGTACGACCTAATGGGGTTTCTTTAACCACTCACAAAACCAGTGAGTAGTAGTATTGCTAAACTTATAATCACTGGTGTACCGTTGTGCAATCACACAATGGTACACATATGACTAATGCTATAGTCATATGTGTACCATTGTGAATACAATCCTACAGTCTTACTGTATGGTGGTATGTGAGGACAGTCTTACTCTATAATCATAGGTGGCGTCTGGGTTCTCGTCACAGGCGATGACCTCGGGGGCCATCCAATAGGGTGTCCCGATGAAGGTGTTCCTTCGGCCCACAGTCCTGTCCAGCTGGGCACTCACGCCAAAATCCACTGCAGGGCATAACCACAACAGGCTGGGTTAAAAACAGTTTCATTCAGCGCTGGAAGTTAGCTGGCCAGACACTTAGATTCTGCCACTCACCTAGCTTGACCTCGGCGTTCTCCGTCAACAGGACGTTCTGGCCCTTGATGTCACGGTGGATGACATGGTGGGCGTGCAGGTGGGCCAGTCCCTGAGCAGAAGAACAATGATATGACATTGGCATCTGAGAATCCTTTATCAGCCTTTTACCCGTATTTACAGGGGAGGAAAGTACTCGTTACAGCACAAGGAGTATCACTACAACTCCACGAAGAGTTCTACCATGGACACAGAACATGGGGACTACTGGGAAATTATAATACTGTTTTGGGGAGATTTTCTGGTCTCCCAAGAGTTGAGTTTCTTTAACTTCACAGAAAAAAAAACACACATCAGGCGTAATGCGAGAGGTGAGAGTAGAGCATAGGGGTGGAAGAGCAGAGGCGAGGTGAGTACAGGACTGGGGAGAAAGTAAAGGAGAAGGAAAAAAGAAACCAACTCTGAGGATCTCTCTGGAGATGTAGGCAATCCAGTCCTCCTTCAGCGTGTTCCCCTTGGTGTTCTTCACCAGGTCTGTGATGGAGCCTGCCCCACAGAATTCCATCACCAGCTGGAGAGAGAGAGAGAGGGACAGAGTCACGAACGCACACTCACAGGAACACACCTCAAACAAACTCTGAACTATGAGCTGGGGGTCACAGCAGTCACCATGCGACAAAAGCCGTGGTGGGGCTTCAAAGGTATGAATCGAGGGTGACTGGCACTGCAGAGCAAAATGAGGTACCGAGGGAGTCGGGGTGAGTGAGGGGAGGTTATAGAAACACAGCCCTTTAATCACTTTCTCCCTCTTTTCTAAAGAAAGATCTAAATATCCCAGAGGAAAAAAAATCACAGGGTCTGGAAAAGGCCATTAAATGTAATACAAGCCCAGAAAACACACCACTGTGGAGAATGATTGAAGACTGGAGCATTTGGGCAGCAGCGTGTGGAGGGTGCAGGGGGGCTGGGGGACACAGACCAGTCTCTACTGAACAGCCAGGCCTTCAGCAAACCCGGATGGGGTCAGAGAGGTACACACTACACACTCACCCACAGCTGGTCATCATGTCCTGGGGGACTCTTTTTGATGAAAGCACCATAGTAGGTGGCAATGTTTCTGTGATGGGAGTACTTCTTGAGCATATTAATCTCCAGTTTGATTTCCTCCTCTTCGTCCTGACAAAAAACACAAAGTGAAAAAGAGGACAAGAGAGTGAGTTAGTAAAATACTGCTTCAGTAAGAGACAAAGTGCTTCCAGAGATCGGCAATAATAATAAAATATCACCCTCTTTACAAAGTCTAACAAGCTCCACTGAAACGCAGCCTTAAGGCAATGGGACTGATAGCACTCATTAGGAGCTTAGAAAACACATGTTCTTCATTCTACTGTTAAAAAAAACTTAATATTGAGAAATTGCTTAAGCTTCCATTTGTAATGAGCTGCTAGCTTAAGGCTCAATGGCCCATGGATCGCTGCTGTTTGCATATTGCTAACTACCACTTGCATTGCCAAAGGGAAAGCAGTTTACTATATACAATCTGTAATCCATTTAGCCATATAAGACATAATACCCTATACTAGGTTTTGCTCAATTTGATGCACAATGTTTGAAGTTCAGGCAAAGATAAATAATTGAATAGTCTAAAACATACAAATAATGGCAAAATAAATATAAAGACATTAAAAGAGAAAGAAGAAAACAGGAAGATTAGAAGTATTAGAAGTACATGGAAAAGTAGAGAAAGGAGTGATAAAGTTGTAGCAGAATTGAAAGAAGGGTAAGTGGGAGCTCTGTTGTAGCTGAACCAAATTCAGTTACCTACACCCATTTTTGCCTAATACTCAATACCGAAGCAATTACTCCAAAACAATTTCTACAATTACTGCTATGATACAGTGTGATTGTGAATTTCTGCAACATTTTCATATTCTGGACTTGACAGCATCATGTGTCTGTATTGATTTGTTCCACATTCTAAACAGTGCAGATCTTTAATTACAGAGGACAGTCTGGAAGCTGGGAAAAGGCCATACAGAGAGGCAGGTCATTCCTGGATGTAATGTGGTGGATGTAAGTGACCACCACGTATGGACACCTGCACTACAGGGATAAAACCAGGTTAGCAGGACCTGACCTAGTACAGCACAAATGTTATTCCACTGCATTACCCACAACCAGAGCTTTAACTCATGAAGCTACACTAAGGGCTGGCGTCCGCCCAGACTGAGACAACTGCTTGGACTTTGTCTGCAGTCCAGGCGTGAGGTTTTCGCCAAACAACAGGGCTCATATTACTTTATCTACCCCTGGCTGTTTGCTGTTTACTGACAGCAGCATGCTTATCATCTCAAGTTTTAGCACTGACCATGACAGCAGTAACTTTGCTATGCAGCTTTATCACTCTGACGCCCCCGCTCTGACGTAAGCAGGCTAGCACCTGTAGCGTTAACCTGCTGAGCTGACCCAGGCAAGAGCAAAAAATAAAACCACCGAGAACCTGAACTTAGCAAACCAGCCTGGCTCCAGCTCTACAATGGAAACGGTGTACCGGACTGCTGTGATCCCTGGACTTCTCTCTGGACAGGGAGAAGGATGGAGCTATGGTCTGAGAAGATTATAAAAGGTCACAAGCTGTCCCTCATCAATAAAAACTCTGACTATGGCAAGGGCATGAGCCATGATACTGCCTATCAAGACAACACTAAACGAAATCTAAGAAGTTAAATGGTTTCCATTATATGCCCAAGAAACATTGTTTTCTTGCACAGATTTCCCATGACGCCAACTCCACAAGAACATGGGGTGTAGTATACCACTATAGTGTATGAAGCATGAGAGTCTGGATACCCACAATGTACTATATACTTATTTAACAGGCAGCAATTTCACTGGCGAGAGTCTGACAGCTGGTTTATATGCAGAGACACAAAACCTGGGTCTGGTTTCCACCCGTCCATATGCTCCATATACAGAGAATAGCAGAAAGCAAGCAGAGAGGCTGGGCTAAAAATAAAGCTGCTTGCAACGGGGGAGCGATGACCCGCTCCGGGGTGACGTCACCGTCCCTCCCTCTCTCCAGGCCTGGACGTGGCTCCCGCAGCTGTTTGGATTTGTTATTCACAGCCACGCAGCCTCGGGGAAACAAACGGCTGCCTCATCATCGCGGTATCACATGGCGGGTGGACGGCCCGCGCCGCCGTCCTTGGTCCCCGAGACACCATTGTCAGGCGCCTCATGTAGGCCAAAGGGCGGAAAGCGGCTCAAAGCACTTCCTTCGGCTCAGCGCGTGAGTCTGTGCAGACCAGCACGGCTTGGAGGAAATCTAGCCTCTACAAAAAAGCCTACTGAGAATTTAAAACCTAATGCTACTTTTCCACCAAAAAGTCGTGCTTGGCGGGTTTATTTTATAAAGCCGCTGCAGAAAGAGAATCACCCTGGATATTGGCATCTGGCTACTAAATGAATATCTCTTATTGAGTAACATCACACACACTGCAGCTTCAGCAGCTCCAGACAGACTGCAGAGCCCGGCTTCACTCCGCTCCATGTGACACAATCTGATTATCTGAGATAGTCGGTGCTCAGGGGAAATTGAAGGCATTTAAACATGGAGGAGAGCACGGCTTCCTTCACCCCGTGTCTCTCCCTCATTTAATGTGGCTGTACTTCTCAAGCACTGCAAAGGAAAAAAAAAAAAACTTATCTTTCCTTCCGTCCTCTCATCCTCTCTCTCTCTCCCTGCCTGTGACAGGCAGAATGCTATGGACTGGAATATCTAGCACAGGAAGGAGAATCTGGGTCAGAGCGCACATGCTGACACGAGGCTGTGGAAAGTCTGGACCGCACGCGACCCGCGCTGCAGTTCATCCCATAATTACTGTTCCTCGGAGGTTCTTCACCTGCCACAGCCCAATTAAACCAAACGTTTGGCCTGTGCCACAACACTCCCCTGCAGAGGCCTGTCAGCTCTTCTCTACCACAAATTACAAGGAATCCCAGCTGAGTAAAAGGTAATAGAATGTGTATGGTGTTGTTACAGAGTCTGTTCATAAGGGAACTTGCGCAACAATCGATACTGATTAATTAGGATATCTGCTCTAATAACTCTAAAAGTAGTGCATGTATATGAATGAATGCTGAATGACATCACATTCTCAAGACTAAAACAAAGAGGCATCCTAGGTTTTGCTGTACTGCACTGAGACAAAAGCTACAGGGGTCTGTTAAGCCACACCCAATTTTAAATGTAACCTCCATCCAGTTTCACTGGTATAAAGTCCTGATGGGAGTTTCAAGAGGTCACAAAAACATTTCTCAGGAATCACAATGCACTCAATGTCCTGTAATGTACTTTGCTTCCCCTTTTAATGGATAACGAGAGAGTCCGCTCTACAAGACAAACTGCCTCTAGCCACACAGTGAGACAACAGCAGTTTTAAGAGGGGGCCTTGTACTGAAGGTCTGAGTCCACAGAGCCACCTACAGGAAGTCTGTGTGCACTACATCCTGGAGCTCTTATTTTTCAAAAATAAACAAAACGCACAGACTATTCTGGCGAACACCCCAAAGAACCCCAAATGTTTACTTTAAAAGCTGATGAACTGGGGAAAAGGGGAAAAAACACTGGTAGTATTTCCTGACTGAAGATAAATTGAATGTATAAAATGAAATATATGTCTCTCCAGCACGATTAAAGAATGCACTTCAAAGCCAACAACAGTACACATACGCACTGGTAGCCAATACATACAGGAGACATGGCTAGACTGTGAGTTTGGCCTTCTCTGAGGCGCTCTCTCTAAATATGTTGTAATGAATGAGTGAGCTTTTAGAGGAACAGGTGAGCCCAGCAGGTAGAAGCATGCATCATCTAGACAGACACGCGATCTACTCAGCAACAAGCTGTCATCAGAGCGGACCAACAAGTCCAGGCACCTCTGCAGGAGGTACTGCCATTGGAAACAGGGTGGTGGTGACACATCAAGTCTCGCACACCCCCAGGAGGAAAGAGTGGCGCAGTCTCCATGGTGCCAGTGCTCAACATCACACATGTGCTTCACAAACAGCGAGGAGGAGAGAATGCAGGAAGTCCTTGCATGGTGACCATTCACATTTAACCCAAGTCTAGCCACACAAACTGCATCCACCCTCAGACCTACTACGAACTTCCTCTTAGTATGGTGTACCTCAAAAACAAAATCACTGCATTTACAAGTCTATGTAAAGTCTTTCCTCTATATGTCCCCTATACCACAGACCGCCGACGGTCTCACTCAAGTGTAGGGTAGAGGTAGGCTGTGTGGGATCTGGCTCTATGTGGGTCACTAGTGACAGGCCTTGTGTTTCTGTGCAGTTTTCATTTAAAAGTTCAGTCTTTCCTAAGTGAAATATTGCTCAGTGCAACAAAGCGACATTCAGTAGCTTGTTTCTACATCTCTATTCACATATTAAAAAATGATAATGTGGCCTTGCGTCCTGCCAGTCTGAAAACACGCCCTTGCAAACATAATATCATTAGCCTTGTGGACGACCAGTGTGTGTAACATTGGCACTTCTAACATGCTGACTTTACCACTGGCACAAGCAGGACTTAATCTCCACAAAGTGGACAACCATTTAACCTTCAATACGACTGTATCACTGCATTGGTTAAATTAAGGACCTTTAACCTGGATGTTCAAGAAAAACTGGGCACTTGTTTTACAAATGATCTGCATACAACTAATGCTAAGAACATGTAAATGTTACTTCACTGCAGGAGTAACCAGAATCACTAAGCAATTGTCTAACTGTACAAATCGGTTAATGATATATAAGATTATGCATAGGAAGTGCCATTGTATAAGGTATTGTGCTCAATTTTAAAAATCATATTCATCACATATAGTATATTCTCTGTGCTATGTAGCTAGAAGTGCAATTTGCACCAAAAGGTCAACTAAAAAAAACAAAAACATTCATTCTGCTGACATTACTTGCTATTTTAGGATAGCAAATATTTATCTGGGTGGACCTAGGGGCTCAGGAAAGGGGGGTCTGCTTAGCTTCTACTACTGTGCGGTTCTGTCCCTAACCACAATATAGTGACTAGAGGGCTAAAATACGGTTGTCAGGGACTCTGGCTCAGTGAAATTTTACTCCCATATCAGAGCCAAAATTGATTTATAAAAAGTATATACTTAAGCATAGCTGTATCTCTTCCACTGATGTGACAGTTCGGCCTTGAAGGGCCTTTTCAAGCCAACTTCTCGTCAGAATTCGGGTTTTTGACTTCCCCATGTGTGGACTTTGTATGGACCATTGGCCGTGATGTGACAGGAAGGAGAACGCCATGTTGTCCTGCTGGCCTTGCTGCTATACATGCAAAAAAAAACTGCAAACCATATCAGTGGGATATGTCATGTCTCATCATGCCACTTCAATGCCAGATTTGGAACTGGGAACTGGGGGAGACTGAGGATTCAGGCAGTAAAGCCGATGGCATTGGCCGCAATTCAATGGGGAAATTGATGGGACCTCTGCATTGCAGGGAGCGTGGGAGGCCAGAGTTTGCAAACCTTCCACAGGCAGAGGCTAACAGGCCAGGAAGGCAACAGGCGAGTCTCAGGCCCTGATACTGGCACTGTGGGGGCTACATGTTATGGCACCCGTTAGGGGCTGGTGTGGGTGGCCACGGCACCCCTTCTCAAATCGGTAGGTTTAATGTCATCACTGGAGGTTGCTTCCACTTAACAATGCAGTCACATCATAAACCACCGTGCCGGCCCACACGGAACCATTTCGGCTTACAGCAGAAAAAAAGGGCTTTTTGCTTCAAATATAGTGAGTTCATTTTTCATTCTCCCAGCAAAAATCAACAAACAAAAAAAAAAAACACGAAACTAATGATTATCATTTATTTATGATTGCAATTCCCTGAAATGTATTACATAAAACTACACACCCAGTTAGTCTAATAAAAGCTACTTGCATGGACAAGAGGCCTTAATCAAGTACTGTCCCTGCTGCATCCCACAACCTCACCTCCTCGCAGGGTTACTAAATTTTCATACACATTTTATCCTCACTTATACTAAATATCTGATTAATTCTATCATGCATATCTACACACGTCAAACTGTCAGAGGGTTTGTTGGTTCATGTCAGTGGGTTGGGGCCCCGGAGGGTTGGAAGGTGTATGGCATTAAGTCTGTAATCAATGCTGCAACCACATATTTGACTGGGTAAGTTAAAAAGTTTTTCTCAGGTCATGAGAAAAGGAGCTGAAGTCCTAAATAAACCTGAATATGGATTTCAACTACCTGAATTGAGCTACCCATTTTAAAAGGTACACATTTACCAGAGGGTGGTACGAAGGAAGGCCAGCAAACCTCACTCTGCCTCCAGATTCTATACTTATAGAGTCAACTACATGGGACTATTATGACTACAGAGGAAAGAAGAGCACACCAGGCAGCTGCTTTGGAAAGATCATCTCATGAAAATTTGTTTGGTGTGTGCAGTCAGCATTGTGGAAGCATCAGATTTTTCATGGTCCACATGGAGCACCCCACCCAGAGCCAACAAGCGAGGTGGCACCCCCTTACCTCTGTGACATCCATGACCTTGATGGCCGCCAGCTGTCCGGTTTTGACATGCCGCCCCTGCAGATAGAGAGAGAGAGGAGTCAGGTGTTGTGCTTCCATCTGTGTTTAACACAAGACAAGCAGAACTCTTATCTCATGAATATGTACTGAGGTTGAATGTATAGAAGTCTATGGTAAGGAGCATCTAGGACTTGATCCTGCTGGAGAATGTCAAGCTATCTGCAGCGTGAGCTGGCTTGTTCCAGCACTCCTTCCATCCTATAGACAGTCCAACAGAATACACTTTGACAGGCACACATCAATTAAATACATGCCTAATTGATCCATCACCCCTCCCCACCCCCAAGTCCAGTCTAGCCAGCATAGTTACCCAGATTAGAATAAATCCTGCTGCACGCAGCCCTGAATGGGCTTTAAGATGCATCCCACAGTGCTAGCAGAGCACCTGCTCAAGTCCTAATCAATACCAGTGCTAGGCCTTACAGACCATGAGAATGCATCACAATGGAGCAAACTGTACTTTAAACATCATTCAATCCAATGGAAATGAGAAGAAATCTATCTCCCCAGTCTAGTGTGATGTAATATTATGATGCTGAAGCAGCTGTTTGTTTCCCCAAGCAAGCATAAATTTCCTCTTAGTATGACGTAAAGCAAACACAAAATTACTGCATTTACGAGATGCATTTATGTATGTTTCCTCTATACGTCCCTTACACCACAGGCCGCCCATGGGACCACCCAAGTGTAGGGCAGAAGTAGGTTGTGGGTTCAGTCTCTGAGTGGGTTACTAGTCACAGGCCTTATGTTCATGTACAGTTTTCATTGAAAAGTCCAGTCTTTTTCTAAATGAAATATTGTCCAGTGCGACAAACCAATCTCCTGTATGTTGTTTTTCCAGATCTGTTCACTGATTACAAAATGTGACGCTAATGATATTATAATAATAAAATGACACAAAGCAAATATTCACAAGACCAGAGAAAGAAGAAAAAAAAGAAATTAGTGGCGAAGTCAAAGAGAGGCCACATACTGGACGTCCCCCCTAATACCAGGCTTGGTTCATGAGAGAGGAGACTGCAGCCCCTTCCCCTCTGAGCACACTGCTCAGCTGACCTGGGGGAATGCTGTCTTGCTTCGCACTTACATACTTTATCTGTCATTGCCTCACTCTCACAAGGACTCTTGGCGCTCAATGAGCTGTTAAACACAGGTAAATAAACACGAATCCGTTGAAGTTTCGGTGCTTCGTTCCTAATTATGATTGATATTCCGAACATGCTGCAACAACACACGAACCCCCCCGATGTACTCCCCAGCTCCGAGGCAGACGTGTTGAGTGACACAGCCACGGGGCTGCAGTAACTGCGCTATGAAAACATTCCCACACTTTGCCTCTCCGAGCTCCCTCCTACTGCCCTAGCCTGCCTGGTAACGCAAACACCACCAGAAACCAGAGCCCCTGTTCCTTTACTGCTCTCTCTCATTAAAAAGGAAACCATAGTCAGGCAGTTATAGCCCCTTAAAGTCTAATAAAACTGGGATTTCCCCCCACCCTTGTGGTGAATGGTGAGGCAGCCATGTGACTGCAGTCAGTACATTGTTTGTGCTAATGACCATAACAGTTGTGAGCCCCTCTCGCACAAAAGGTTTCTTCAGGACCTTGTAACTGCTGCATCCTGGTCAGTGCTGTTCCTCCCTGTCAACTCAGGACACTTTTGTCAGTTTGTTTGTCCTGGTGCCAGATAGGGTGAGGGCAGACCGGGTCGTTCTGAGGAACACTCGCGATAGATGGACAGAGACTGGATGATGAGCACCAGGTGACTGGGCCCAGGTGATAACTGGATCATTGATCACTGCAGAACTTCACAGGTTTTTTGTAGTTTATGTGTGCATCTTCCACCCAGCTCCTCTCTTCTCACAGGCTGTCAGATGCTCCTGGTCTCCTGGTGCTGGCTTGCTTTGACAGTTTATGCAATCAGCTGCCATCCGGTGGGGGGAAAAAACCTTTCCGCCAACAGCCGCTGATAAGCAGGGATTTAACGGAAGCTTGTGTAAGGAGAGGGACAGAACAAGAACCAGCTACGCAGACTGCTGCTGTCAGACACTCCCCTAACCGTGCCTCAAAGTCCACAGCGCCAGCAGGCACACGCAGGGTTAACGGGTGACGTCTCTTCCACAGAGAGAGAGAGAGAGCGCCAGCCTGGGGGATGGGTGTCTCCACTCTGGTGTTAATCTGCCTGTGAACACGCCTCTCAGTGCCCAAGGATTGGGTTTCCTTTGTCTGATCCGAGCGTCCAAGCGGTCACCTGAGCTGGACTCAGCACCATGGCCCCGGGAGGGGGGGAATTATTTGAGTGATGGGGGATTAACCCACTTTGGCACAGACAGAAAACAGGGGGTTAATTAGGTCATATGACTGCGGGACACAGTTTTTTTTTTTCATCATATGGAATATATCGGCCTTCGTGTTGAGGGCTGCGCTGTCCTGTCCTCAGGTAGGGGTTAAGTGAACCACAGGGCACAGAGACAGACTGCTACCCACAGGACATGCACCATTCTTACTACAGCAGAGCAGCACACAGTTATACGGTTTACTGAAGTTTTCAACAAGCTGTCAAAACAGGCAGATCGCAGACAGGACGGTGAGTTCCACAAACACACTGCATTAAACAATTAACTGTACAGTCTGAGAAACTGTAGGCCTATACGGAAAAACACTAGATTCTGATGCTCTTTGCAGGGAGAGTCTATGGGCACAGTGATACACCTTTAAGAAGTATTCTCCTCCCATAACATAACGCTTCACAAAGTTAGGGAGAGAGAGAGATCCTGTGAATGAGGAAAACGTATTTGCAGCCTTAGAGGTCAGCAGCATGAGCCATATGGCACTTTGGTGTGGGTATCGGTTTCAGAGAGCCTGCCAGCACGTGGGCCAGTCTTTCCCTGAGTCACTCCACCTCTCCTGCGTCAGTCTCCAAGGCAACAAGTCACCACCCACTCTCATTTTAGTCTGCTATTCACACTATCAGACTTCATAAGCAGGTAAAGGTGATTGAGCGGTAGCTGAGAAAATGCAAAGAGTCCAGAGAGCAGTTTGGATAACCTTCCTCAAACACAGAGCGATCGATGTAGTCAGAGATTTAAGACCCCTGCAGCATGCAGGAAACACAGCCAAGTGGGGCAGTGATTTATCCTCAATGAGGGCCCACTGATAGGTGCTTGATAGAAAGTGAGGTGTCCGCGGATATGCCTGGACGAAAATGCGGAGCAGAAAAAGGTTGTTCAGGGACACATTTCGTGAACACGGTCATAAACAAATAGGGCTCAACTTACACAACCCCAACTCCCGCCCACATTCAGGCAGAGGCAATTTATTCCCCGACATATGTAATAAGAATAGACAATCTTGGCTCTGAAGAAGTTGCTGTCTGGGAGGTTCTTATTAAACTACAGCCTTAACCAGCCAACTACTACATCCAATTACTGTCTCAACTGAACCAATTTAACCCATTACACTCCAGAGTCTTGGCTGACTTACCATTAAGAAAAAAAATGTTCTATGCATGATTTCTCCCAAGTGCATATGCTACATTTTCACAACTTAAAATACATACATTTTTTTCTTAGCAGATGCTCTTATCCTTAGTGTCTGACAAAACTTTACATGTTATGTTGTCCATTTATGAGGTTAGACATTTACTGAGGCAATGTGGGTTGAGTATCTTGCCCAAAGGCACAACAGTGTCGTTCTGGACACCAAAAGTCTTTGGGTTACGAGGCATACACCACACCGCTGCCCCAGAGAAGCTACATGCAACATTACAGCAATCTTTTGAGAAACTTATATGTACACTGGTAGACAGGCAAATGAGTGAGTAAGACCCAGTTCCTGTCCACATCCCATGGAATGACACCAGTTAGTGAGTCCCTCGGTCACCTGCGCACCATTTCAGCTGTTTGGACTCGAGCACCTTGAGCCATGAATCTGAGTGGAGCTCTGCACAGCAAACCCAGACGGAGGTATATACTGCAATAAACACCGCCTCTGTTGAGCCAGTTTACATAGGGAATCCACACCTTGTGCATCACAGTTTCTGCCATTTCATTAAACACCATCATTTTTACCATTGGTAGAACTGCAGCGCTACAAAATGCCTGGATGAAGACAAATGAGGCGAGTTATTGAGCAGCTGCACTGAGAGCACAGTGTGAGCCAGACAAACGGAACTAGCCGCGCACCGCGCACAACGCTTTCAGACGACTCTTTTGGAACCTCTGGCGCCGTTTTGCTGTGGGGAAACAGAGGACACAGCAGTCCTGCTTTGATAAACAGGCCCCAAGATCCAGCGCGGGAAGATAAATGACTGGAGTTGGCACAGAGAGGCGGAGAGGGGCCGATTGTGCGCCACCGCATTGTGCTGACCCTGTTCTCGCCTTCGTTCTGACGCTCCCGTACACAGCCCAGCCACCACCTGCTGGCCTCCATCACCCCAATGCTACACCCGCCCTTCTGCGTGGGGAGACCTCTCTTAATCATGCTCTCTCTTTCACTTGCTGTATCAAGAATAGGGGAGGCAGAAAGAGAGAGCAATATGGAGGGAGGTTAAAAACGGCATCCTCACTGATTTTTGCATAAGAGTGTGTATTTTGCGTAATGTCCCATGAGCCATTTCTACAACACTCCTTTCTGACTCAGACTGCAGAAGTGTCTGTGAGACCGATATCATACGCAAAAACCAACTGCAGCCCAGGGGTAGCCCAAACTATGCAAAACAACAGAGGAATAGATATGAGCAATAACATTAATATTGACTCATTTGTGCTTCATTTGTTCAGGAGCCAAAACCTGCTGGGGAGGTTCTCAAAAAAAGCAATGTTACCGCATGTCTGAGTCCACTCTTACTGTGAGAAGACTTGTAAGCAGTTGTTTCCAAGGAGCAGGTGAACTGTGAAAACACATAACTCCACATACAACGTGTACAACATGTTCCTCATTCCAACTGCTAGCAGCTAGGAACGCACTACAGACAGCTGTTTGTCCTCTGTTGGACAGCTGGACCAGGAGCAAGGATCCACAGAAAACTGATAAGAAACCATCTGAACTCCACTTGAACACACAGTGACACACCATAAGACACCATTTCCAACATGGCTGTCCAGCCAAAATATGAATTCACTCAATATTTGATGGGCATTTCCATTCAGTGCACTGCCCTACACTCTTTGCGGTTGAGCCCACTGCTCCCACAGCACGTCTGATGGTCCCAATACATGCCCACCACTCACACAAGCACTCATGATGACTCAACACCCAGAGAAACATAGTGATGGGTCAAAGGTCCAGCCTGAGTGCTGGGAAAGCTGACTCAGTCAGTCAGCACAAAATTGAATATGTTTCAATCTAATTTATAATCCTTCACCAGAGGCAAGAGTGTGTCTGGATGTTTTCGACGAGTATGTACATGCTCTTCTTTATTAATCATGAACTGGGGGAAAAAAAACAAAACAAAATAAAACAAACAAAAAAGTAATCTCTACGCTGCCGTAGGGTGTCAGTTTTAAATCACTGAAGATTGCTGAAACATAATGAACCGACCCTGCAGCGGTTATGAAGCTGTCAGGATGCACCAACACAGAATACAGTGTGCTCTGTGCTTCACAGTAATCACACTGCTCTCTGTGAGGTTACCCACTCTGCAAAAATAGCATCAAAATCCAGACAGGCCTGGCGATAGCCAGGTCAAGCTAAAGCCCTGTCACATTACTTTAACAATGAATCGAAAGTACAGAAAATGCTATTTTCTTTGAACAATCTGGAAAAAATGAGCTTGAATCAAATGGAGGTAGGCCTTACAGATTCAAGATGAGTCATTTTTTTTTTTTTTTTTGAGAATCTGTATACAGCATAAATGATGTACAGCACAGCATGTGCAATTGATCTAATTGTTAAGATTTTAACAAAGCACCTGAAGGTCACAGTCTGACCTCTATCCTGCCGCCCTTGCTGTGAATCACCAGCCAATAAGCTCAGCCTGAGGCCAACAAGGGCATCCTCCACAATCCCTCTGGATTTAACCCCAGTCTTAACTCTGGGGTTCCAGCTCTAAGCGCAGCAGATGGGATTGATCTGGATCACTCATTAAGAACCATTGTACCATTTGGCTCGGAGTCTGTGCCCACCCCCACTGTGTCATCACACAGGCACACACTCTGGCAGGGACAGATTAAATGGTGCCTGCAGAAAAGCGGTAACCTCAGAGACAGCAAGGGATGGTGCTGCCTTTCCACAGCCAGCCTGGGGACTCAGACAGACAGACAGACAGACAGACAGGGCCCCTAAGAGGCACCCCAGGGTCCCTAACCACCCCCCAACCCCCCTCAGCAGATGGCAACATGTCACTAAAGCCAATGTGAGGCCTACAGAGACACATCTACATGTTGCCAGCTCTCTCTCTCTCCCTCCAAACTCTCAGGCTGTGAATGGACACAAATGTATAACCATTGTCATTTTTAACAAATAGCTGTCACATAATATGCACAGCAACTCTGCATTGGGGGGAGGATCAGGAAAAAAAGCAAAAAGAACAGAGGAGATGGGTCGCTTGTTCTCTACTGACTCTACTTTATTCAGGGAGGGGAGGGGGGAAGGTTTGGGATCAAACTGAGATGCTGAAAAGGTTGTTTTCAAATACAGATAAACACCCTTGAATCTGATGCAAGTGAACCTGACAGAAGGTTCCCCAAGGTCGGCGGGGGTCTTCCTCTTGCTGTGAATCTTAAAAGTCCCTTCTTTCACTTGCAGTGCAAGTCTGCCACGACTTCTTATTCCACTCACAAGACCAAGACGCGTGTAAAAATCTAAACTGGAAAAGCGAGAAGACATTGTGCTCCTGAGAGTTACGATCCAGTTACTTTTCACATCTATTTTTAGCCCTGTGACACATTCACACATTGCAGGCTGAGGTGTGAAGAGAGACGAATGCTGGAAGTGTGTGTGCATGCGTGTCTGCCTGTCCGCCTCCCAGCCTGCCCAAAACCGAGCAACAGCCCCTGCAGCCATGCTCTGCTGGACACATCGCAGCTGTTTGCGACACACAGAATTCCAAATGACCCAGCAAATCTAAAAACCCCTACAAAAGACTAAATGAAATGAACTAAATCACAGAAATCAGTCCAATCAAAGTGAATGTCCACTGAGGAGCCAGAGGCGTGTCAACTGGATTAATGAATGCCTGAACCCTCTATCCAAGAGAGAATTGCAAGTCAATCCTGACACCGCCAAATAATCCAGTAATCAAAAACTGCCCTCATATTGCTGCCAGACTCCCTGACAACGGTGCCAAGCAGACATAAGATCTTACTTATGGTATGGACAACAGCCAAGACTGAGGAAGGGCATGGGCAACAGCCAGGACTGTGATCCTCAAGAAGCAAAATGACAAGGACAATAGTCAGGACCATAGATAGCGCTTCGGGAGAAGAATGGATTAGACAGCTCTGGGCACCATAGATATCAATTAGGGAGGGGCATGGTACAAACATGGCCTCCTGGAGCTACACAGCTGTCAGTGCAAGGTGTAGGCCTCACATAAGCAGCATCCCATCTGTGGACTCCTGACATTTAAAGTTGTGGGTGGTATGTAATGGCCATTTCTTAAAATGGTCCCCTTTTGGATTCACTTTAAAGAAATAAGAGGAATGGCCATACAATGCAGGAAAAGGAAATCACAGCTGGCTTCCATATTATTTCTTTTACATAAATGAGATGAGATGACAGAAATCAGAACAAAAAGAATGTGTAATGAACTACCCAGGAGAAAACAAAGGGCTGTTGGCTAGTGTCTTTTATGGTCTGTTAAAAACTAAAATCACAGCTCAATTGTTTAAATACATCGTTGAATGATGACACTGAATGACATTGAAATTACAGACCGAAATTATGCAGGCATAAAAATTTATATTTATTCCAAAAATTGAAAAAAAATCTAACAAACCAAAATCCTTCAGTCAGTACAAACATGCCTGCTATCCACAAGCAAGACGCATACTCTTCCTATATCATCACTCTAGAGTGTGTACTGTTTGGCAGAGTATGTGTTTTGTGTTGTAGCCTGCACTGTGAAACCCAAACAAAGCCCCTGGTTGTGAAAGCTCTCAGGGGCACAGGGCGACTCAGACTTTCAGCAGGTGACAGGATGGCCTGGCGGAGGTTCCACTCCTGCCCCTGAAAGAGGATGGGGGGGGGGGGTTCATGTCCCGAGCAGCCCTGTACCTCTCAGTGAGATGAGGGTAGGATAACATCTAGTGGACGAGCGCTGGACTTCCCTGAGGAAATGCCTGGGGAGTGAAGTCACACTGGACTGCCTTTCTTTGTCTCTGCCTCTATCTCTTTCCATCACACACTCACACACTCACACACACACACACACACACACACACACACACACACACACACACACACACAACAATGCAGAATGCAGGTTTTTGTGTGTCGGTCTCAGGATAGAGAAGCACATCATGGTCACACTTCAGTTTCGGCCTTGAATCAGTGCCACATCCTCCTATAGAGCTAAACCCCTGTTCCCTCCTGCAGAGGACCCTGGCTGAATGAGCACACACACGCACTGCTCTGGGTAGATCTGGGGCCAAGGATCAGAGAACAGTACAAAAGGGTTCACATTAGCAGACAGGAGATATAATCAGAACATTCCAAATCCAGATCAGTAAGTGCCTGTTCCAAGGAAGGCTGCTGTGTGTGGAGCTGTATTATTTCAGGGCATCTTCAAAGAGGTTTTAAAAACCAACTACCTTTTTTTACATTGTACATCAAAACCTTCCTTGTGCATTTGAAACTGGTGTGTAAACTCTCAACAGTGATACCAAAAGCAGCCAAGCAACAAAAACTGCAGTATCACGCTCAACAGCACTGAAGTAAAGTTGACCTTAAATGCCATTACAGGTTAGCATAGTGGACCTTCAAGTGAATTGGATTTTTATCATTCTAACACATGAGATGCACACTCTGCTCACGCATTACATCTCTATTGCCTTGGACTGGGTTACTGTCAGTGAGGAACAGCCTCTCTCTCCTCCACGTAAGCCTGGATACAGTGTACATTTGTACATTTGTTGGATACATTTTATTGAAATTGATGGAGAAATGCACAGAAAGAAGGGGGTCTGACAGAAATATAGACAGAGAGGAGGAAAAGTGAGAGGGAAACAATGTGTAAAGGCAATAATGACTACTGATGTCTCTTCTCTCTTTTTCTCTCTCACTCACACACACACACACACACACACACACACACACACACACACACACACACACACACACACCTCCCTGGAGGCTGGCCCGGGCCGAGAGGCGTGAGGCGCCCAGCCTGCACCTGGCCCTGAGAGACGCATCAAAGGGCCCCTTGTCCCGCGGCCAGAGCCCCGGCTGGGAGGCCCAACAGCGAACAGTTCTCATATTCTCGTTTCTGCATTACCAACCAGCCTCAGTGTGCATCAGCCCTCTGCCGCTGCAGGGGAATACAGCCTTAAATTACATCTGCCATTAGCGCTTTATTTTGCCTTATTCATAATTCAGTGCATTTGTATAGCAGGTTTCATCAGCCTCCAAAGAGCTTCACAGGAACTCACTGACCTCAGCTGTCTCTCATATGTAAACCCAAGCACGCTTATACTGCGCAGCCATTATAGATTAGAACACGTGGCACACTTCAACGGAAGAAGAGGCAGGGATTCATTTACAGATAATCTTAATATTTTACCTCTCATAATATTTAACATTTTTAAACCAGCATCCTTTCCTCATAATCTGTGCACTGACTGTACCGTAGCACTGAAAAAAGAAAATCATATTCGATCTGAGGTATAACAATAGACAGCTATGTATGGCTGCATAATGTGCTCATTTAAAGCCCCTGAGTGACATCAAAGGAGAGGGTGAAAAGGCAGTGCAGATGATGTCATGGCTGTGAGCTGGTGATTTCAGCTCCTGCAAGAATAACGCACACACAGCTCCCTCAGTGCGTCACGTGAGCGGGCCTGACAGGACAGCACACAGCTGCACAGGGCTGCGCCGGGCTATAAATGGCTCGTGATGTACAGCAATGTGAAAGGATGGCCTCCAGGGAAATCCTCACCGTGTGTGTGTGTGTGTGCGCATGCTGGGAGAAATGACTAATTTCAGCCCTCTGAAACCCCTCAGAAAGGGTTACCCTTGCCTTTGTTCTCTTCTCTCCTCCCATCAATCACACTCAAGGGGAGCGATGGGAAGTTCCCCAGCGTTGCCCACAGATCAGAGCAGTAGCCAGATTCACCGTGCAGGACACTTCCTCTTTAACATGATGAGAGAGGAGCTGCGATCTGGGAGCATGTCGCTAGGAGTCTGAATCTTTTCAGCTTGAAATGCAGATTATAACAGTCCTGAACATGAATGTAAAAGAATCATCTTCTGTGCTTTTGTACTGTATGATACAAAATATTCCCTCCAGCTATTACAGCATCTCTGTCTCTCTCACTAGTTGTACAGTACATCCCTCTCTGTAGCTGGTACAGTTCAGTACATCCTTCTCTGTAGCTGTTACAGTACAGTATATCTCTCTCTCTGTAGCTGTTACAACACCTTTCTCTCTGTAGCTGGTACAGTACAGTACATCCCTCTCTCTGTAACTGTTACAACATCTCTCTCTCTGTAGCTGTTACAGTACATCCCTCTCTTTGTAGCTTTTACAGTTCAGTACATCCCTCTCTAGGTGTTACAATTCATCTCTCTCTGGTGTTACACTACATCTCTCTCTCTGCTGTTACAGTACTCCTCTCCAGCTGTTACAGTACTTCTCTCCAACTGTTACAGTACCTCCCTCTCTGCAGTCCATGTGGCAAGGCACAGATAAGCAGCCAGGAAAGCATGCCTGATGACCTAGTTCCAGATGGAGAGGGGATGATCCAAACACATTCCTAAATAAAGCTTCAAAGGGCCGCGCTGAGCTGTAAAAGGGGACTCATCATTCTCCTGTATCTCCTTTTTTGACAGTCAAGATAAGCTCCCATACACCCCCTCCCATTCTCATTCAAGCCACCATGAACAGGGTGACCAGATTTGAAATGTTCCGTTGTGACACAACCACGGCGAAGCAACAGCCAGGCTGCAACCAAACACAACCCTTTGCAACCAATCACAACTCTTCGGGGGGTGGAGAGGGAGAGGAGGGGGTAGAGAGGGAGGGAGATAACATGAGAGGGAGGACAGGTAAAGAGGTTAATGAGCGCAGATGGTTCACACATGTTGAGATGTAGGGGAGAGCTGCGGTTTGCCTCTCTGGCTGATGCTTTGTCTTAGTCAACTAATCCACCTTTGCAACCACGGCAATTTTACACCGAAGCACTCAGTAAAGGGTGGACCAAAGCCAACTGTGGACAGACGGGTCACGTTTGGTTCCATTACTGATACTCCCTGCTGTCTGGGGGTGGGGGGGACAGTGCAGGAGACAGAAGAATCCCCGAGGAAGCTTAGGCCAAAGGAAATGCTTCAGAGGAACGCCCTGGCCACAGAGCTTATCTGGGGTACAGCTTCAGAGCGTTTACAGCGATTACCAGCTCACATCCCACAGCAGGGACCCACCCTACCAGACCCCTGTAAACACTAAGCAGCCCCAGAAGGGCCCGCCTTTTCCTCAGCCACCCAGCAGAGAGCTGACACGTTTTGTTAAAGCCTCCCTTGTCTGACAGGAGGATCGATATTCCCTCCATCCATCACAAACAAATTCACTCCATCACCGGCCTAGGCTTTCACTACACCGCAGTGTGAATAGAGAACTTTTTAATTAACTTTTTCAGTTTAATCTACTCAGTTTAGTTAAATATACTTTTCCGGATACACATTTTTGATTTCTATGAATGGTTTACTGTTTTACACAGAAGACCAATGGTGAAAGCAATATTGAAAGGTGCCCGTGTCTTTTCTTCACCAACACATGTGAAAGCATCATGATCACTGAAATGACAACAGGGCACAGTTTGTTATCTGTATGCAACAACAAACAAGAGAGAAACAATTTTCAACAGGGTTCACTGAAAGCCATATTATTAGTGCACCAAAATACCACATAACAAAAGCATGGGTGCATCTGAGTGTCAGCAAGTCCTGCAGCTAACCTATAAACTAGCTATCCAAATGAACGTAAACCACTCCTAGTTATGATTCTAGTTACCCTCCTGTAAGTCTGTATATACTGAAGTTTGGAAAAAGAAACATTATCTCAGCCAAAGCAGATAAAATTGTACAGCTGTAGGTTGCATTAATTAACTAACACAAAACTCCATGCTGACATGAAACTTTATTCCTAGACATAGACAATTTTGCAAAAGTAAATAAACTTAAGTAATATGACCATTAGCTCAGCACAAACTAGTTTCAAGGCAGTATAAGGTCTCAATACTCAATTAATTGTATTAGCTACATGAATCCCTCATAAATGCATGACATCAAACGTGTCTTCCTTCAAAGGGAGCCAAACGTAGAGGTTCTGAGGGTTTAAAAGCCTCAGGGGGGAATTAGGCATCAGTGGAAGAGTGTTGGGTGACATTTCGGCAGGCACACGGGTGGTGGATGACAAGGGGTGGGGCCACCTTCTGGCTCCACAGAGCAGTCTCTCACTCACTCACACACACACACACACACACACACAATTACACCCCTCCCCTCCCTCTCTTCAACACAAACCACATGAGCAGTGAGTGAAAATAGCCCCATAAAAAACTAGCCTCTCCACATGACAGAGCACATACCAGCGTTCACTGATCCCCTTCTCCCATTCCTACCCCAGCCAGGATCACTGGCCCTCAGGGCCACAATCAGCAACACAACCAGAACCCGAAGCATCTTGTTTTTATTGCGAGCAAGCACACTGGCCCAAATAAAACACTCTGACAGCAGGAAAATGGTCTTGTTTTAAGTCTGAAGTTGTAAGATGACATTGCCACTGCTGCAGAGGTGTTAAACAGAGTTTGCTAGAGGAAAGCTTGACACAGGAGAGCAGTATCTCACACGTGTGTGATGGCGGTGGGGGGGAATTCATTCCACTGACGAGCATCATTCACTTTCCAGGAGTCTCCGCAGTAAACACGAACCATGTGTTGCTCTTTCTCTCGCACACAGGCTCGGCGGTTAGGCCATGGTCTACCAGGCCGCGCCACACAGAGGCATGGTCTCTGCCGGGGAAAAGCACAAAGGCTTTTGCTAGGAATCCTGGGAGAGGCCTTGAGGCATTCCGGAACATCGCTCTCTGAAGGACCCGTCTCCATCATCCCGTCTCCAGCGCTCCTGCTGCAGGAAAGCTTTTTATTGTGCTGAAAAAGCAGCAGCAACACGGCCGCAGCTGCAGTTTCCCATAGTGAGCGGAGCAACGCAGCTGAAAATGTGAAATGTCAAAGCAACAAAGGCTGCTGGGAGGACACTTGGACAGAGAGCCTTATGTAAGTAGGCCAAGAAAACAACCTGACTCAGAAAGGAGCAAAGCTTATGTGCAGAGCACTGGAGCCCAGTCAATAATGAGCTATTGATCAGTGCACTGCAGCTGAGACAGGCACGCTGTATTACCGCACTGGTGAAATGATTTGGTTCTTTAAAAACAGGCCCCCTGTATCATTCCAGCCGAGATAAAGAGGCTTCCTTTTCTTTCCGTTCTTCCTTTTCGTGAGATAAAATAAGCCCCATTATGAAACACTGCTTTGAACAAGACATATTTAAATTACATCTTTGTGTAGTGGAAGAACCAAGACCTGCTGTTGGCTTCAGTGATTAGACCGTGTCTGAGAGGCAGCTACACATTTGCGCATTCAGGAGTGCCCAGGACAGTGAACGAGAGAAACTTGCGTGTGTCTGTTCAGGAGGCGTAGGACAGCACATTTGGGAGTTCAGTGGTGCTCACACTTACAGTGCAGTAAGTGGTCTAGAGTCTTGGGAAAACTTGTTGAGTGGCCTTCTTTGCAGGTCAGAGGGACCGCTCCAGGACAACGTATCAGATACTGCAACAACTTTCCATCATCATGGGAGTATTTACAATTTGTGCAACTACAGCAGGGATAAAATTACACCAATTAAAAATGGATGTGTTATTACTGGCACAGAAACTCCAGCATGTGGTTTGTTTCAAAGTCAGCACCCTGGACAGTATTATGTGGGCCTTTACTCAACAACAACATGAAGTGTCACCTGTAGAATCTCCTGTCAGGGAACAGCAAATAAATACTCATGGAGATTAAGTATGACACTGTTTCATGTGAAAAGAGGTGGACTAAACAGATGCATGCAACTAAACCTGAATCAAATCCCCAAAGCCTGTGAAAGGTTCATGTATTGAAGGAAACACTCCTACATGGTACTGTTTCCAGGGAACTTTCCGTATTATCATTAGCGAGAACATGGGTTTGTTATCACTGGATCATATGAACTATGGAGTTCAAGTCCTGTTCAACCAACTAAAAAGTGACATCATGTCAATTATGCTATAATGTTACAGAAATGTTGGGACAATGCTGTGTGCTCTCTGAGTAACTGTTTGAAACCACGGCTGTTGACATAGTGGCAGCTCAATATGAAGAGGGTATACGAAATATGAGACTAAACAGACACTGCTGCTGCAGACTGTTGTCGGAGTTTTACAACAACGCTGGACATCATTAACAGAGAAACAAACACTGATTCACAGCTCCTCAACTGTTCATTTCATCATGGTGTTCCCTCAGGGGAGAGGTATGCAGGTATCAATGGCTGTGCCACAAATTACCTGACCTGACAGGACACACAGCTTTTTGTTCATGCAGCTCAAGGGACCTCACTGTCCCTCAGTCACATGTAATTACTCTTACAATCCCTGAAAAAGTGCTAATCATGCACGCTGAAGCTTAGAGGGAGAAAAACTGACCTGACGTGAAAGACAATTGCACACAGGCGGATAAAACAAACAGCCTCAAAGCCCAGGTGTGTCTATAACCGGTTCTGAGGAGTGACCTGCAGTGGCGTCCCTGTGACCCGCCTCTCTCTTCATGAGGAAATGGGTCAGCGAGCTGGCCAGTGAGCTAAAGGAGATTTTAACAGTTTGGGAAAGTGAGCGCTCCTGGACCGTGCTCAATCGGTCCTGCCGCGCCCTCCAGCCATCCCTGATCCAGGCTGCATTCCCAGCTCTGTGAGGCGGACAGGCAGGGAGACCTGACTAAACACTGCATTCCACAGGTCCGGCCCTCTGAACCGGGAGGATTCCCAGTACAAACAGTCCAGAGCGGGCGGCAACCCGGCCTGCTTTCTCATCTTCCTCTCAGGTCTGTAAGCCAGCCCTGAGCCGCCGCGCAAACAAACACAAACCCCGGACTCTTGGAGGGATTACGCTGCTGTCCGCCAACATTAGCATACGCAGGCCTACAGGAAGGCCCTCTCCTTTATATGCTCTCATTCATGTGGCTGAGTTCTATCTGGAGAAATGGAGACAAAGCGCCGCAGCCCGTGCGACAAAAGTACGCAAGCTCACAAGCCCACTGCCTCAAACAGCCCCAGAAGCACCTTCACTGACCACCATTCCCCTACGCTGTTCCACGCTCCTGTTGTGTGATGGGATGAGTAATGCCAAAGAGCAGACCCCTCCTTCTGTGTGAAATGCTGGAGCTGCTCTGAAAGGTTTTTAGACCATTTTACCTCAGCATGAGCTGTACCTTTTTAACCACTGTGCTTGAACACACCACAGGTCACCCAGTGACATCCTGCCAGAGAGGTCTGCTGAAGTCTGCCCCACGGCAACAGCGCCATTCAAAGCCGAATACACCGCAACCCAAAAACAAAGCAAAATGTGCCTATCAGCTTCCTATGGCCTTAAACCCTGCTCTGCAAGCAACGGCACAGGAGCCTGCCTTACAGCTCTGCCTGATTGGGGGGTGAACAAAGAGACTTAAGGACAGAGCAGAGAGCCCCACCGACTGATCACGCCTGGAGGTTTTGCAGTGAACAAGTATGATGAAAGTATCACATATGTAGCGTTTCTACACCACACTCATCAAGCGCAGCTCTCTGCGGGCCATGCCCCATGCTGACTGAGCGTGTCACCGGCTCACAGCTCGTTCTGGCGCCCGGGATGCGAAACATCGCACTGCGCGCATGTCGTGTGGAGTCACTGCAGGAAGAGGCCTCTGCTGCAAACTGCACAAATCACCACCAGTGTGTGCCAAATTACACACTCCAGTAAGCACTACTGATCAACAG
Organism: Megalops atlanticus; assembly: GCA_019176425.1. Lineage (NCBI taxonomy): Eukaryota > Metazoa > Chordata > Actinopteri > Elopiformes > Megalopidae > Megalops > Megalops atlanticus. The sequence goes on from CM032886.1 coordinate 20,905,171, forward strand.
TACAGTGAGAGCACCACTGGTGAAGCTGCCAGTGCAGTTACAGCATATTCAAATGGTCCGGGGGCACTGCCATTAAAGGGACAACAGCCTGACAGCACAGTCACTCCTGCTCCCACACTTAGCTGGCAACAGGAAAACCAACTGATCCTTCACCTCCATGTAGATGGTTTAACTCTGTGGTAGATGAGGAAGAATTAATCCATATCGCTGCTAAAGGCTCCCTCTTATAGCCTGCCCTGACGATGTCAAGACACGTCCATCTGGAAAAAGTCATGCTGTTGACATTTAGCCTTACACACTCCCTGCCTGTATTTCAGACAGTATCTGCAAGTCAGTGGTGATGCAGTTTTGACATGCCCATTTTGAATGTCTTATGCATGGTAACTTTGTGCCAAAACAAATGACACAAGGAAATGTAGTTTTGATTTGGACAGCGGCTCAAAAAGTTCTTCATATCGTGGGTAAGCAAAGCCCAAAGCTGAACAATGAATTTAATCATTTATGACACAGGAGGCCAAACTGAAAAAGTCCGGCCCTTTCCAGACCAAGATCCAAGTACCCTACACTAGGCATCTGATAGGCATCTCTACTGTTTTTACCCTAAAGGAGCTGTAGTGTCTTCTTTAAGACTATGCTGGCCACTGACATAAAAGAGCTCAAACAGAGGGCCTCACAGATCCAAAAGCACCAGGAGAAGTGTGGTTTCACATGGAAGCTACTAACTGCATGGAAAAAGCACAGTTCACATGCCTGTTCACCAGGCATGGCTTTGGACCAATTTAGGACCAATTACTGTGATCCCATAAAATATGCACCCAATGCGATTAGCAGCCTAGCCTTGCGTATGTGGTAGCATATTTACCAAACTGTACACTAACCATTAACATTCATACAGCAACATTATACATGCTAGCAATGAATAAACTGTAATAAAACACAAGCCTCGGAATGAAGACAGCAAGTGCAGTTGTGTACTTGTCACATATGCTCACATGCGTTACCTGTACCGCTGCCAGAAACTGGCATGCAGATCTGTGCATTCATACGAACTGCACTCCACTGTTCTACTTTGTATGTCACAAGAGACCAGCTAGACTTCCCTTTAAAGGTAATACACATTTTTTCTACCCACTCCAATGCATTTAGCTAGCCTGGGTGCCAGTCTGCTAACTAACCTTGCAGGCTAGCTTACCTTGCATTTTGCCCCCATTTTTCACTCAGTTATCTGCTGTGCATATTCCTATGACCATTTCTATTGCCCCAAAAGTCATGTCCCCTGGGTATTTTTGGTCATTTCAAATTTTAGTGCAGTAATACAGCAAACAGCAAAAACACAAGCATGCACACAGTCCCTCCTCACATCCTCTTCTTCCTGTTTTCAATAATAACCAGAGTTATATAAGCAGGGCCAGGGTTAGACAGGTGAGGCAAGACATACTTCCCACCACAATTCAGGCGCACCGGTGCTCCTCAGTTCACACATGTGGCAAAGGTGTGTGACTCACAACATGCACCGTGTTCACGAATTAACGAACCCGTTTAACGAAACAGCTATTACAATGCACGCTGGAGCACTCCAGAGGGGCATAGAGTGAAATCACCCTTCAATTCAAACCTGAGGAGAGCCATAACAGCAGATCAATAAGAGGACTTCTTCTCACACTCTGTTTAACATACAGCATCATATACAATCCTGATTGAATGCAAAACAATTCTGACAATCATTTAGATGTGAAAAGCCAGCGGGCTGATTTCTCAGTAAACAGACAGTGCAGTGCTCCTCACAGATATTAGTTTGTTTCTGGTTAATTCTAAAATGTTCCCTTTTAAAATGGAGGATTAATACTGTATGCATGGCAAGACTGGTGAAATAACACTTCAGCTCAGTTCTGTCTGTTTCCACCCCCTCTGCCTTCTGCATGGAGCCAGTCCAGCAAACATGTGTGTCCTCTTTTCAGCACGAACAAGCTTGATGTATGTGTGTGTGTGTGTGTGTGTGTGTGCGTGCACATGCGCGTGGGTATTCTCTGACTTGGCTCGGCTGCGTGGAATGCGCAGCTCTGTAGGAGAGCGCAGCGCCTCCATGCACACTCCCCAGGGATATCCAGCGCGCGTTGCACTGTAGAGCGCAAGGATTGCATCACCATGGAAACGGGCGCCCGCTCCGAGCGGAGGATCACGCAGCGCTCCGTCTCTCTCTCACACACACACACACACACACACACACACACACACACACACACACACACACACACACACAGCACGATCCACCCTCCTCTCCGTGCTCGCTCATCACACGCGCCTGACAAAGCCAAACCTGTGACAGCGCAGCAAGTGTTTTCAGTTACGCCATCTCCTCTTCGTGCCGCCCACAGGCTCAAAGCGAGGGAGAGGCAAGTGCATCTTTAGCAGTTCTTCCAGGGAACCGCATGCACACAGGCACACACTCGCACACGCACAACACTCGCCCCTAGCGCACCAACACAGGCTGGAGTGAAGAAATGACATGGAAGAAACTAAATGAATGTCCGACTCACTGAACTTGAGAGCTTGGCAGGATGCGCCGCTCTCTGCTGCGTGTGTGAACGAGCGTGTGTGTGCGTGTGCGCTACATTTACCTCAGCACTTAACACACAGACCCGGAGATGTGCTGCATTTCAATGCTGTATCAGAGAACTCTCTCGGCTCTTTCAGTGCTGTGAGAAAGCAGCTGCAAGCTCCACTGTTTCTGAAGAACCACAAACCCTCCAACCATGAACATTTTTAAAACTTGAACCATGAATTAAAAAATAAAAACAGATTTTGGTTCATTTGTTCATTCAGATCTCTTTCTTATTCCCATCTCTACAGCATACATTTCACTACCAGAGATCTGTTACACTAGTCACGCCAGTGAGGGATGAACAGGAAATCAAACCCCAGTGAACGTCTGGGGCGTAAGCAGAAATGGGCCCTCTGTTAAACTCACATGGAGGACATGACTTGGTGACGGAAGGGTGAGGTTTCAGGAACCCCACAGTGGGCGGAGCTACCATGCACTGTCAATCACAGACTGATATGAGACAATGCTCAGACTGCAAAACAATATCTCCACAGCAAAACACTACGAATGGCAAGTGAGGTGTCGGTCGCACAAAATGGTATTAAGAGCATGACTGTCACTCCAAGTGTTTACCTCTCTGCATTTTAAAAGAAAAACGAGAACAAGAGGTAAAAAAAAAAAAGAGAAAATTGCGAGACCTCTTCTACCACTGTGAGGACAAAATCAGTTTGCTCCAATATTCAAAGGTCAATCAGGCGTTTGATAAGTAATTATACAGTCGAGGAGTCTCACCTGCTTCTCCTTCCCAGAGTAATTAACTTTCAATACCACACCCCCTTCTACAGCACCTGCCCCCTCCAGGCAGCTTCTTTCTGACCTGCTCACAGGGCAGAGGATGTCACCATTAGCAGAACACATGTTCAGACTGTACAGCCAAACAGGGAGGCAGGTTAGCATGGCTTTGTATTTCATTATTACAGCCATTAGCTGATTCAGCTCACATAAGGCATACAAATTTTGGAGTGCCAACCACCCCCCAAAAAAAAAAATCAAAGAATTGCAGGTAAACTCATGCCCTGCAAATGCTCAGTATTGCATTAAAGACCTGTACAGTCAGCGCAACATGCCGGGATTTGCAGAGCTAGTTTAATAGTGTGCAATTACAAACATACCTGTAACTTTTTATACATTGCTGAACACCCTAAGCAATGTTTTTTTATTATCATCACAGTCACACATCCATACTAGGGAAATGAGAGTTGGAAGTGAGGGGCAGTGGAAACACATTGAGTTCACTCAAACAGCCAGAGACACAGCCTTCCACAGATTTACAGGAGGGTCGCAAATAACTTACCACATACCTCAAAGACAGGGAGAATGAGCCTGCTACAGAATTTGTTTGCATATCTAACTCCTTGGGGCAGGGGGGAAAGTTTCACATTAGTCCCAGTATGCCAGTACGCACAAACAGACACACATTCATTGGCTGTAAGTGTATGTGAAAGCCCTATGAATAACACAATAGGGGATTTACGCACTCATTGTGACACAGTGGATTTGCACAGTGTTCAACACGCGACAAACAGTAAACTCCCTTGGATAATTCCAAGCCTGTCATTACAGCTGGGGAAAATATTCAGCGGAGAAACAGCGGACGGGGCCTCTGTGTACATCAGATCCCCTAACAGTCCTGAAATGCTCCATTTTTGTGGAGTGTATTTTTACCTCAAAAACAGACTCTTCGTGGCGCCTCCAAAAGTCCTGAGGTCATGATAAACACGGGCGTAAGAATAAAGAGGTATCATTTACGGCGGGCTATAATAGAACATCTTCATGGGTAAAGGACTGTAAGGTGTGGTTAATTCAAACGGAGCTCTTTTAACTGCCAGTAAAAATAAATGAAAACCCATGAAAGTGAAACCTGACCCCGGAGACGGGATTACAGTGCAGCCAACACAGCGTGGCCTTTAGTTTTTGGGCTGATAATGAAGTGCTTCAGAGTGGGACGGGGGGGGGCATGGCCTCTCCTCCCATACAAAGCAGCGCTCTGTGCAGGCAGCGCCGCGGACGACCAGGGGCAGCGCGGGTCTTGTGACACACATTAGGGAAGGGCGTTCTGTGTGGGGAGGGCAAACAAAGACAGTGCACTGGGGTTAAGCTGGGGGGGTGCTTATACTCGGCCTGGCGGCTCTCTCCCTCTGTCTGCAGCTCTAACTAAGCACCACCCACACACAGAAACTTCTCTGTGCCGCTACTGTACCTGCCCTTCCCCCACACACATCTCTCCAACGTTTGTGTCCACCCCCACCCCCTGCAGCACACACGCGCACACACACACACACACACACACACACACACACACACACACACACACACACACACACACACACACACACACACACACAGCATGAGTGAGAGAGCTTAAGCAGAGGGCCCTGCGCATTCTGACAGGGTCCCAGAACGGGTGCTGATGGATTTGGTCCAGATACCGACAGGGTGGCACATTCAACACCTGACCACCTGACCCCGGCGCTCAGCGCCAGCGGCTAGCTAACCACCCATACGCCACGGCAGGTCCCCACCACGTTCCACAAGGACACCCCAAAGCACCCGCGGGAGCCAGAGGGACAGCTGCTGGCTTAAAGCCTGTCCACGGCAGGTGGAACTGAACTCATTCCTGTGTTACTCTGCACAGGTATGGGGGTGGGTAGGAAGAAGTCACCCACAAGGCCCAGGTTTATGGCGGGGAGGGGTTGTTTAGGATACAGCTGGCAGCGGAGGCCAGGTTGGGGGGGTGCTGCTTGTAAGGCTTAACTCAAACGGACTAAGCTGAAAAACAGCAGTGAGTAATTAAATTTACCCCTGATCCCCGTGCAGACCTCGCCGTGACTGCACATTACTGAGCCGGAACGCTAAACGCGCCCACAGCCCACTCCTCTCAGCGTCCTCACACATAATGCTCCGCTGAAAACAACAGCCCTTCACCCACAGCGGAAACTTTAACCCCGACCGCGCCAGTTCCCACCGCAGCCTCTTAACCACTTCCTGCGCTTTTCCTGCATGACACAGACGAGTCGTGCTGAACAGTCTGCACTGCGTCCATCAAATGAGATCCGATTCGAATAAGAGCATTTTTTACCTGGTTCGTATTGGCTGAGCCAAAAAAGGTTTTCACCACTGCGAGCATCTCGCTCTTCGTAAATTCCAGGCCCCGTATTTTACAGCCCAAACAGAGGATAACATGATAATTACGAAGAGGATGTTTGACATTTCTCCAGAGAACAGCCGTGTCTTTATCTGCCGCCCACATTCCTGATCCTTTTGGTCTGGAGTGTCGGGAATGTCCGTCACTCAGAGGGGAGAAGGAATCAATTCTGCACGTACGCAGCGGGGAGACAGCATCAATTAGCAGTGTTTATGCGCACCACGATTCCTCTTGTGAGCGAGGCCCAGGAGATAGCCTCTCCCATTAGATTATGGCAGAGCTAGCCCATGACTTTGTATATTGCTCGGGATTAAAGTATTTGCTAAACGACAACATGTAAATGTACGACCGAACTTCACACCAACTTTAAGATTGGACTGGACACACCCAGGGAGAAGCCGCGGGGAATTGTGAATACGGACTCATTGAGAGAAACCACCGACAATACTCTGACCAACAACACGCTGACCAGTCACTGAGAGAAATAAGCAGCTGCAGACAAAGGAAAACCAGATGGGAAAAAATTACAGGAATTACCACAAATAGTGAGAGTGGTCACACCGGGGAGGGGCTGCAGAAAGGACTCCTTGGCTTCAGGGTTTATTTAGAGAGGATGCTTCCCACTCAGGGCTTGGAAGTGAGGGAAACAGCGGCCTGGCTGGCCTGGCTCTCCCTCTCTGTCATTAACACCTTGCGCAGCTCAACCAAACCTGATCACTTATCGCTTTAGTGTGTTTTACTGAGTTTTAGCGGATGCTCTCGTTCCACTTTTTTAATGCAAAAAAAAATGGTAAACCCACATCCACCTGTTCACTGCCTGATCTCTCTGTGACCTATGACCTCATAATTCAATAGGTCACACCTGCTCATGTCTCTTTATGAAAAGAGACAGCACCCTTCATCTCATCCGTCCATCCCCCCCTTCCTGCTCCTCCTGCTGCTCCAAGCCCATCTGGCAAGCTTCCAGCCACTGCAGAATGACACAGTTTTGGGTTCGGCAGGTATCACCCCCTTCCCTTCAGCAAAGGAGGGCCTAAGAGGGAAGGCCGGAGCCTGGACATGTCTAGGTTTGTCCTGGGGGAAGCGTGCGCACCGCCGGGGATGCAGTAACAGAGAGGGGGAATGCTACCTGTTGAGAAGTATGAGAAATATGAGAAAAGAGGGAGAATGAGTGACAGCCGGTCGGCAGTGGAGAGAGGGAGGCAGAGTAGATGAGGTGGAGGATTAACATTCCCTCACCAGATCTGACCAGAGGGACACTGGAAGACATGTTATTACATGTACATGGTCGCTAACAGTTCTGATGTACCTACATATCAGCAAAGACTGGTCTGCATACCTGTCAATTTTTGTATGACACAGACAGAGCAGGGTTGGGGCCCGGCCCTTGGAGCACACAGCACATAATGACACAAATGACATGGGAATGGCCCGGTCTGGTGCAATAAAAAAAAAATTAACATCCATGCTGTTTAAGTAAATAAACTATGTGAAGTTCCCAAATTGATCTTGAGAGCACTAGATGAAAGTGTTTGTCTCTAGGTGCTTTCAGAAAAGAGGGTCCTGATGGGGTCCACAGCAGCACTAGATTTAGCAACAGTGACTACATTAGCTGAGAAGAGGGAGGTGGGGGAGATTGAGTGACACACTGCCTGACCTAGAGAAGGCAGCCCTTGCCTGTCTCTTGCATCATCTCAGACAGCCTGTCACCATCACCGTTCACATCCCCTGTGATGCACTTATTTGTTAATCCTGGTCCCCCAAAAATCCCATCATGCTTTGCCTGACATGTACTGCCACAAAATTTCAGTGAGAAAAAAATGACACTGAAAAGAAACAAACACCAAAAAAATCTGTTTAGATGAATCAGGTCATTTCAAACTTGCCACTCATGCACAGGAGGCAGACGTGGTATGTGCTTTATCAGCAGAAATGAAACATTCAGCTCTTTTCATGACCATCTTTTCAGACTTCCATAATTACAACCATTTCCCCCATTGACACATTCGTTAAAAAAAAAAAAAACGACTGCTTCAATCTAGTTTTCCAAAAATGAAACAAGGCAGCAGTTTTTGAGTCAGGCTGGCACAGACCACCCCCAGGCCCGGCCTGCATCCAGACCAACAGGCAGGCACGCACAGACCACCCCGAACCCGGGCGGCACCCGGCCCCAGCAGCAGCCTCTTGGCCCCTGTCCTTAAAGCACAGCCCGTCCACTCCAGCACCGAACAGAAGGGGCCCAGTGTGGACTGCTTCACCCAGCACACATTAAAAATGCACAGGCTCACAATAAACACATAAACATACAGAGGTACTCTCACATATGAATACGCACCTACAAATCCCCTCATTAATAAATTGACACACATTGCAGTGCACTTAGACTAACAGAGACACAAACTCTTTTAAAGGGAGTCCATGTCAAAATATCGTAAGGTGGACAAAGCATGTCCCATAAACCTGCATTCTTAATGGAGTGGGAACACCAGCACTGCAAAGAGCCTGAATGGAGTACAGCCTACTGCCTCGTGAACACAATTAACCCTTTCTTTCTGCACCCCATCTTAGATGTTTGCTTAGCAATGCTGCGGCCAAAAATAGCACCTCTCCCAGCCTGCCCAGCGAGTTTCCATGGGACAAAACAGCGGCGGTTGCCAGGGGTTTGTTTCAATCGTTGAAACTCTTAAACACAGAGAGGGCAGAGGGTTTGATTACAGTGCAGAACAAGGCGGTGATGACAAAATCAAGGCACGAAAGGATGAGGAGAGAGGCCTAAATTACAGCATTTACACAGATCCTCCGTATATCTGTGGTTCTGCAGCAGTTTGCGGATGAGAGGTTGCCAGACCACCGTCGCTGTTTATCCCCGAGACAATGGGGGGGGGTGTTTCAGACGGAGGGGAGCTGGCCCGGGTGCTTCGCTGTGCTGGTGGGAACCGAGTGACCCTGCCACAGACAGGGCGCTCCACGGGCACTGGCAGCAGAGAGAACCCAGAGCCAACAGCAGCCCGCCGGAGAGCGCGGCCGTTAGAAATGACTCACATTTCCACATCGGACTTGCAGCGTCAGATTTCAGCACTGAGCTCCAATGCAGACTGCTTTAATGGATGAGGACCTCAGCAAAGGGCCCCCCTCGCCCTGCCTATCCCACCCCTTGCCCCACTCCACCTGTGCCTCCTCCTGTCCTCCTTTAAGGTGTCAAGATAGTGTGCAAAAAGTGGAACCATAGCTGCAAATCTATACAGTAGCTTCTGATGAGAACTGTGGATTATGTTTTGATTAGACTTATCAAAACCTTTGCTTGTGGTTTTTGCTTATCCATTTTTCAATTACACGAAGACGCATACATATACTCCTGTCCTTTGCCTGGGCTTCTTCTGGTATGTATTCATTTTACAAAAAATAATGAGAAATGACACATCACCATGCAATGGCAGAGTGGGCTGGACTGAATCACTCCATACAAGAGAACACGTGACTGACCGTGAGCAGACACACATGTCACAGACTGACTGTAAGCACACACGCATGATGTCAAAGGACTGACCGTGAGCACACAGCATGATGTCACAGACTAAGTATGAGCATACAGCTAGGGAGAGCCTCTTGGTCTACTGAGAGAGGATGAAGCAGCTGAAGTTCACCTCACTGGACTGTACACTCCAATCTCCACACTCAGAAAGAGGATGACCTGCATGTCAAGCCAGGGAAGGACCTGATTCCAGGTGTGAAACACCATAGGGACGAGACACAATCAACAGCCCAAACACACATCAACCATAATAATAATCATCAACTATTAAACATGGGGCAAAATGAGACTCATTGCACAACTTCAACAAAAGCATAAAAGGCTCTACAACACATTTTCAAATACACACGGTATCCATGGTTACTCATTTTTGAAGACAACTTGAATGGAAGCACATTTGTTTTATGCACAACAGTCCAATCCCAGGTGTGGCACTAACCTCACTCAGGACACTTTACCAGAAGTGCTCCAGAATAAATCCAGTCACATTAATGGGGATCTCCTCCAACCTACAATACAACTGCCAATCAGATGATTAAATAGGTTACAGAGCACAGAGGGTGTAGCTAAAACCATAAGCACAGCGTGTCATCCTACATGAAGCACGTTTATTAGACCAACGCACAATTCTGTTTTGTGAGAAACACGATATGGATGTGGCACTGTCTATCACAGTACCCCCAGCACTACACAGAACTAGGCCAAGTTATTTAGGGCAGGTGGTTCACCCAGTGCCTTCAATCCAAGCAGACCGTCTCTCCTGACAGGCCAGACATGGGGACACGGAGCTGGAGTTTGGGAGTGCGGAGAGTGAGAGATTCCTCCTGAATCCCTGCGGTCTCACCTGTCAGAGACTCAGCATGCACAAACTTTCCACTGCCCCTCCGGGAGAGAAGAGCACACAGATCCCCGCTCCTGCTGGAAAGAGCTCACAGATCAACCTGTGTGGCACTGACTGGCCCTTTAACGACAGTGGTGTGGGTGCACTTTCCACGGAACATGATGTCTATACAAGAAATACCTCCCGGAGCACCACTATTAAGCATTTAAGGTTCTTTGAAATATGACTGTAGAATATTGTGTTGGTGGCAATCATAATGATGGTGACAAAGATAGGGGATGACACAACTGAGCAGAGTGGTGGGGAAGCATTTTCACTCAAACGCCATCAAATGTTCTACTTTAATCAAGTCTCTGAGTTATCAAGCCTGAAATCAGGTCCAGTCACAATCAAGTTGAGTCACAAAGATTCAAGTCAAATCTGGAATTAATCCCCCAGTCAAGTCTGAGGTCATCTAATTCGTGATTCGGTTAGCACCGGACTCTAAATCAAGCAGCTGAAGTTCACCTCACTGGATCGTACACTCCAATCTCCACACTCAGAAAGAGGACAACCCACAAGTCAAGCCAGGGAGGGACCTCTGATTCCAGGTGGGAAACACCATAGAGACGAGACACAATCAACAGCCCAAACACACGTCAACCATAATAAAGACTATTAAACATAGAGCAAAATGAGACTCATTGCACAACTTCAATAAAAGCATATGAGGGTCTACAACACATTTTCAAATACACAAGGTATCCATGGTTACTCATTTTTGAAGACAACTTGAACGGAAACACATTTGTTTTATGCACAACATAAAAATGAGCCCTCGCTTTTTCAAAGGAACTTTCTTGTAAATAAAATGTTCATGGTTCTGCTGAACGCTGCAGACTGCAGCTGCCAAAAAACGTCTGAGTAATGGCCATATGGTGGAAACAAATCTGGAAGTGAATCAGGGCTTCTTCCATTACAGCACTCGTACATCACACTTTCATACAGTGATGTTCTCAGAGCCAGCAGACTCAACTCTATTCCAGAACAAACATGGTGCCAATCTGCAATGCAACAGGAAGCTGTCACAGCACTTCCCCACACAGAAACAGATATTTTTGCGTCCGAAAAAAATGCACACATTTCTGAAATGAAATTTCATTAGAATTATAGTGTCCTGAAACATTTTCGTGGATCAGTTTCACAGGTTTCAATCCTGACGGGACACTGTGGCTGTGCCCCTTGGGTAAGCAATGCTTACTCAGTTGGTCCACTTGAATTCCAGAATGTGTGAGGTGTAAAGCCATAAGCGCTGTAAACTGTCCTGAACAGGATCGCTACCTTAGAAAAGGCATGACGTAATACTATGAAAAGTCTGAGAGACTCCATGAAGAGATAGGCTCCTTAGACTCATTCGCCTCCCGTGCTTCAATCCTTTTTACGGTTGCCAGTTTGGGACTCGTTTATCAATATAGTTCATTAAGACACTGCAAAATGCCTCTTTATTCAAACATGGTGATAAGATCTTTAAAGGATTTGATATGGGTTGTAATTGCAATATGCCAGTTAGATTAGCACAAATAAAGTGGAATAATCTGCTATTCTTGCGCTTTTCAATGCATGTACAGTAATTCCACAAAATACACACATACACACAATTAGACACACAAAGCAGAACTGCGCGCAGAGGGTACAAATCCAACTGAATGACATTTTTGCATCTTGAATAATTTAAATGCCAGATGTTTTCAAATCGCAACTGACGAAAATGGATTTTAATTGTTCTGCCGCATGTGGGGACTTCGGTATTTCAGTTTAGTTTTTAAACTGTACGTGTTTTGCCGTTTTGTGGATCCTCATTAAATTGTTATTGCCAACAAACCGCTGCAGTGTCCCCACCCAGCTTTGTGCCTCTCTCCCTGACAGGGAGTACCCCCCTCCAGATGGTTCCATGTACAGTAGCTCTGTTAAGCATTTTCTTAAACCTAAAAGCTACCCTCAGCTCAGACTGATGACAACTGCTACCTCTTTCATTAAGAAAATAAGAAGAAAAAAAGAAAATCTGGTAAAAAGGCGTGGCCTGTCATCTCAGTTGCTGGGCGGGGGTCGGTGTGTGTGTGTGGGGTCGCCTCGTGTTCCCCTCTGCAGACTCCCGACACCAGCCCGAGGGCCCTCCCCTAAAAAGAGGCGAAAATCTGGAGCTTTTCCTCAGAAACATACCGGAGTGCACCACCAGAGCAGTCACCCGTCATCAATCTCAGACGCACTTCTCACACCAGCACACATCAGTCAATCAGAAGATGGTAAGAGAGAAATGAAGGAGCGCGGTCTATGATAGCTGCACGGCCCGAAGTCCAGGACTAAAACCTAATAAACATCCCTCTGAAAATCAATACCGCGTCTCTGATGCAGCCGACGCGCAGTCATCCCTCTCCCTTCACTCTTGAAAACATTAGCGGATCATTCCGCTACGCACAAACCTCGCAAGGGAGGAGCATCCACAGACCCAAGTGCATGTCAGGAGACGCTAAAAGCAAGAACACACGCGACCCGCAGGGTAACAGCGTTCTACGCCTCCCCCTAAGGGAACGCCCCCGAGAATACGCATGGGTTATTCATGCCACACGTGCACAGTTATCTTCTTTTCACTTAGAGATGACAACTCCAATGCAAATATAAATGAGGCAAGGTAGGATGACTCCACATACAGAATTACCAAATCTGAGGTGCATTTAAGTTCTGCTCAATAAGACATTCTGTGGAGAGGCACAGAGCAGCTGAAGCTGTCCGCAATGCTTGCATTATCCTAAAGAGGATTCCATCAGTTAGTCATTCCTGTTCACCCTCACTACCGGGGTCATACACATTGGACCACTGCTTTCAATGGTATGGCTGATGGAGTAATTCTGATATCCGCTGTGCGCTGTTCATTATACTACAACAACGCAGACCTGAAAAAGATGGCTTTGTCCACATTAATCAATACAGCATAACTGGCGTTTGAATCCTCGGCTCATGCACAGGCAGACCGGAGATGACGAAATACAGGTTTGGATTAGCTTTGGACAAAATGTTGCAAGGCATCTTTCCAGTTCATCATCACACACTCCGACAGGGGAAGGTTATCCTTACAGGTCCGAGGTTAGGATTAACAGGTCCAGCAGTTCGGCCCACAGCGCTGCCCATGTATTACACAGAGTCCATTATATAATAATCCCTCAGTGCACTGAGGAAGGCAGGGCTGAAAGCCTGCTTATGATGAGAGGAATGAATGGATGAGCCTGCAAATGGGGGGAAACTGAGGAGAGCAGCCTGCAGCCGGAGCAACAGGGCATAATTGCCTTTGTGAAAAATACATGAACACGTGCTAACGGGCTCCACTGCCATAATCAGGTCACAGCGGGGGGGTTGGGGGGGGCTCAGCCTCCCCCTGAGGGGAAGGGGGGGGGCGGGAGGGGTGCAGGAGGATACCCTCAGCAGGTGATCCGCATCTCGGCTGGTAGCAGTGATAAGGGGATGAGGCGTGTCGGATCCAAATCAAGCAAATGCAGAAAATCCCTGCGACATCGTGGCTGTTGCTTGGTCTCAGCTCAGCGAGATAATGAGCAATCCCACCTGGTTCGGTTCTAGAAGGGTGCAGGGGGCCCAGGTTCACCGGCAGACCCCAAGATGTCCCATCCCCCCTGCGCCCCTCAACAAGGCCAACAGGTGAGAGGCAACAACGCGCCCACCCCCACACACTCAAATCTCCTGTTCCTTAATCTGAGGAAATCTGCAGAGAAAATGGACATATCGGCAAAGATATCTATTCCCCTCCCTCTCTCTCTCTCTGTCTCTCTGGCTCTCCCTCTCTCACAGCATGCATCTGTTGAGCCATTGTGGTCTCTGCGGTGGGATTACTGACGGTCACCCGCCGGACTCCTCGCAGGACCATGTGACATCCACCATGAAGCCATAACCATCAGTAACTGGGAGCATGTGACTTTTCCCTCTATGGTTTTCCGGAAAAAAGAGCCTGCCCTGCATCCAGGAGCACAGCATGTGTTTTCACAACTTCCTGCCTCCTGACAGGTGCTTCAGCATCATGGACTGGGCAAGAGGGCGGGGCCAGTGCACCCAACGCCACTGCTTAAAATGGGCAGTGGCCTAATTCCTGCTCCCTGCAGAACAGATCGGAGACCTTTCTTGGATTTCCTCCTTAATCCCTTTTAGAGCTGAAAGAGGAGAGGGAGGGATGCAGGAGCGGGTGAAATCTTCAGAGATGACATCACGCAACAAGCCACAGAGAGGGAGAGAATGGGGGGGTGAAATTCCAAATATGATCAGATAAGCTCCCCACCACCACTTCCTTGATGTGTCAAAGGTGACATAAAAGGTAATACAAATGTTAGGGGAAAAAGGTGTGGTTACACAGGCCTTAAAAAGCAGAAAGCTAAGGTGGGCTAAAGGAGCCAACAAACTAAAAACAAGACACTAAAAAGAGCAGAGGGGCCCCAGGACTCTCAGGGTCTGGCTGAAGTTGAGAATGCACCAGAAAGATGCTACAAACTGAGGGGAAACTGTGTTCACACAACATACACCCCCATAAAACATATTAATATTTTATATCACACACACAGAAACCTTTACCCTTCCACTCCACAAACATCCCAATGGTGCAACCAGCACTGAAATCAGTGACTACATGAATTAACTCCATTCAGCAGGACTCCATTTAGCACTGACTGTGACTAATACTTCACTCTTTCACTTCTACAAATTCTACTCACTTTGACCCGGCAACCTTCAATGAACACAGTAGAACACCTATGAAAAAACAAAGCTCTATACAAAAATGAATTTCATTTACTGATTATACAGGCAGGGTGGGGGTTCTGCACTGTCAAATTTAATTTGCACGTCCGCTAAAAACATGAAAAAAACCAACAGGAAAATCTTAAACACCTACACCGCTATGAACAAGCAGGTAAAATCTGGACTCAAACGGACCCGTTATTGACATGCAGGACCTGACAAGGCAGAGTGTGTTTTCCCACCAGAAACCACCAGGGTCCAGTGCATGGGAGCAATCGCAACAAAAACACCTCTGTGATGAAGCGGCACACACACTCTTCGGGCCCCAACAGCTGCAGGTTACCAACACCCACCCCGAGCCATGCTCTGCGTTCATTCGCTGGCCTGATAAGCACACAGACACACTGACCAATCAGGGTCACTGCTCAAAAAACACACAAACACAGCCACAGTATGTGTACATATTCCTTCCGATCAAAATGGTCAGCTTTCTGATGAGGCACCTCAAAACTACAAACATACTGGCTGGTGCTGCTGCCAGATGCATAATGTATGTTGTATTGTTGCATTATATATACAAAATTTGTATTTTAAACAGACCCAGACAGTGTAACAAATGAAACAAGCAAATGGGGGCTGAGGTGGGGTACTCACCCACTCCTTCCCTAATAAAACACACTCACAGCGCAAAGAACCCTGCACAAGCTGTGGGAAACTCCAGGCCTCTCAGGGCCTCCTGCAAATTGGCAGTTTGTCCTCAAAGCTCGTTCCCTTTTCCTTTGGGCTGGGTATGTAAACGCACACATTCAGCTGCAGCGGGATGTTTGCTTCCCTGGCACAGAGAGGCAGCCTTGCCTGTGCTCACACACACACACACACACACACACACACACACACACAGAGCGTGTGGGGAGAGACTCCATCTTAATGACTGCACAGGCCCATACATTACTAGCCCCAGGGCCTGCACATAGGATGCCTCTCCTAAGCAATGTAATGCCATGTGGCTTCACCCAGCTATATATAGAACACAGCACGCCTGTGCATGTTTTATTCAAATGGGTCACGTGGCAATTCCCCAAAACAAAAACACGTTTAATTATCCAACTGCAACTTCAGAAAAACAATGACAGTTTGTCTGCACAAGATACCATCTGTGCCACCAAGAGGGTGGCATGCAACGGACTTCACACTGCACAGGATGAGGGAAACGGGTCCAAAAACTACCAGAACCTGACAAGAATCCACCACTGTATGCTAAACTTCAAGGGCAACCCATGCATTTGAAAGATGTGTGAAGATTTGTGGTTGGAGTGTATATTTCAGATAGCTGTGCAAATGATCAAATGGGAATATGCTATACTAATTATGCAGTGCATACATCAACTGTTACTATGGCAAGCTGCAACAAATACACACAATGCTATTCTGCATCCACATAAATCCTCAGTAAACACTTTCCTATACTGCATAAAGGTTTAAATACCCAATTAATCAATAAAGCTGCATGTTCCTAAATTATACATTAAAAACTGTGCAAATACTGAGCCACACAATGACAAATGTGAGAATCTCAAAAGGCAGAGCATGTTATGCAAGCATTCAACTGCAACTCCAAGAAATGCAACTCCAAGAGATGCAACTCCTTCAACCATCTTGAGAGCACCTTAAATTCCATTAGAGATCAGGTAGCTGGGAAGGGAGGCACCCACTGGGTCCCCATGAGAGCTGATGGAGAGGGGGGCGAGATGGGCCTGCTTTGCAGCCCGGTGACCCTGCGGTCCAAGCCCATTTCTATCAGTCAGCACTCTCCTCGCCCCCCTGGGGCCAACTGATGAAACACCGGCCACAACAGCATGACCACCACGCAAGTTCAGCCCAAGTGCTTTTCACATGCTACTCCCTTTCTGTGGGCTCAAATGTAAGCGCATGGCCTTTACAAAGAAGAAAACTTCTCAGCCTGCCAGCCACACCTGCTGACAGACAGTCTACACTTGGTTGAATGAAGGGAAAAACTAAACAAAAAGGGTATTTTAAATGGGGTTACAGTTAGTTTTCCCATCTGTGATGGGAATGACCCATATGCTGGCATTCCGTGCTGCCAAAACCCCATCAACATTCTTCCAACAGTTGTAACGTTGCTGCAGCGTCACAGAAATGCTAATTTCTGTGCCAGCTGGGGAAGTACTAATCCTATGACGAGCCTTGACATTCATTCTGAGCGCACAATTCTCCAGATATAGACATTTTACATGTATATAAAGCACGTTCGCAAAGCCTATTTCTTGGTCTTTTCGAAGATAAAAAGTGTGTTTATCGTTTTGATTTCTTCTCTGCTCTTACGCTTAGATGTCAGACGCACCACACTTGTTTTTCCATGACCGCATTTCCTAATGTGTTCAATGTAAATACAAAACATGAGGAACATCAGCAAGACAGAAATAAACACTAATGATTAATTCACACACATTATACTTGACAGGCCCATTTTCCTTGGGACCCAAATTAATAAAACAAAATCTACTGTGCAGCGACGTCCGCCGAATGAGCTCAAGTCGGGTTATGGTCGAGTCAATATTCCCCTCGCGTCTCCCGTCCTCTCTCTCCCAAGCAACAGCGACTCCATCACAGGATGTGATGTCGACTACCGCACATTCACAGTAAGAGACTGCTGATGGGTGTTTGAAAACAGGGTCCCACTCCACCGTCGAATCCCGTATTAATCGATGAATTGTGCTGTGTCAACTATCACTGCATTTAGCGCAAATACGGACGAAGGATTTTAATGCCAGAGCAGCTATGCAGGCCCTTTAGCGCACGAAGAGGGGCGTCAAATTATATCTTAACGTCAACCGAGCAATGGAGCCTCTCCGTTAGTAAGCTACATTGTTTCTCTTATCGTGTTTACTGCACAATGAGTTTGTGCTGTTTACATCCAAATACTCCACCCCTTCAAAAGCAGTAGCTACGTCGGAAAAGTCGCAACTTTTGCTAAACGCAGCATAGTTTAAATATTGTTGTCCTATCCCTGCTGGCTTTCGACTGCAATAACTGCCACCGAACTATGCTACTGGCGAAGAATATATATATGTTGATGCTACTGTTGTCCCCCGTGCTTTAGGTTTACTGTGTTGGAGAAATCACGGATAGCAAATAAAGATAACTTAGTGCTGAAACCAACCTTGTATACTTGTCCATAGGTTCCATTGCCGACCACTTCCACCAATTCAAATATCCCTGCAGGATCCTGAAACAGAACAATAAACACAAACATGCATTTTCAAAGGATAAAATATTATAGCACGCTTATAACAGTTCGGATAAGGGTGTTTACCAGCTAACGTTATATGCAGCTGTTGCGCCCTATTTCTCCAGCACATGCCAAAGCATTGGAAACAAAGGAAAGATCGGAACTCTCCAACGACTGCAGCACCCTCCCCGTCTCAATAATAGACACAAATATGGTACAGTTTTGCCCCTAATTAACGAAACCGTCCGCAAAAAAACGGCCGCATCAGTAAAATGTTTCTAAGGTTCGACCTAACGCAGCTAAATCGCGGCGCGTAATAACGAAATAAGCACTCACCCGCAAAGAGGAAAGATCTATATCCACCAGACTTTTCGCTGGAGAGTCGTTCGCCATCTTTTAGATAATAAATACAATTTTTAAGTCTATCCTTCTTCCTTTCAGACTGATTGTATCCCTGCAACACCGCGTCTCTTCATTGGTGAAGTTATCGTTTTTAGGGACAACGGCTCGGCGCTGATTTCTCTTTGTGTTTCCCTATTGCTGCTGTGGAAGAAACACGGCTACAGCATGTTGAGGTGGCAGGCTGGCAGCGGCTCCCGGACCTCCGCTCTCCCTCCGCGTACTGCGAGAGCCTCGGAAACACAGGAAGCCGGTTTGCAGAATCACAGGGAGAAAAGGCAGGGCCGTGTCGCACCGACCGTGGGGAGTGAACGCTACGAGGGGAAAAAAAGATTGTGAAGGAAAACTGAAAAGAGCTCCCCCCTTCCCTACAGGATAAACAACGGAAACTCACCGTGTTTAATTTTTTTTTCGTAACACTTTGGTGTCGGGTTTGGCCCCAAACAGGCGAGGGTGAGGCATCAGTATCAATACTGAGAGCGTTGGGTGTGGCATGGCAATAAAAATCGTCAGATTGGATTGGTCTTATTTTGAGATCCTGTGGCTGATCTGAAGCGCTACTTAGCAGCCACGAAACATCATTCTCTTTATTAGCCGTTTCGATCATTTTTAGCTTTCATCAAGAAATATTATGTAAACATATAACCAATAATGGTTTTTATTTGTCTATTTATTTATTATTTGTTTGTTTTGCAAGAGTAAGATATCACAGGGATAAACATCTTACTGTTTAATTAAACCGAGAGCCCTGGTCTCTTGTGTTCACCGCTGTGCAGCGCTTGGCCCTTGGGTCTCCAGTCCCGCGGCTTTCACATTACTCCACACATTATGCTGAGCTCTCAGAGTCGCTGTAATGGTTTAGCAGTATAACATGGATGCTGCAATATCACTAGATACATTTCTAAAACACTATGTTTTAGATCAGCGGGTGCAATGCACCCAGACACTCTATAGAATGAAGGAAAAGGCTCTAAATGGCTCTTTAAAAGTAGTGCCACTACTGTAGCTACCATAGTGCAGTATTATTGAAGACTGAGTTTGCTGTAGGCTGTTAGCATGGGAGTATGGCAGGGGCTTGGTTTTGTTTTATGAACAATTTACAAAGAGCAGTGCTACCTGGAGATCTAGCTACAAATCATCTTTGGAGTTTGTCACATGGTTATTAAGTTATCTGGTTTAAAGTCATTGATATTTTATAAAGTCTACCAATCAAGTTGCCCATCCAGTTCTTTTCCCCTCCCCTAATGTAATCACTCCATGTGGTGTATTTACAAACATTACAAAATAGTTTAAGAAATCTTCCTGGAACAGGGACAGTCTCGTGAGGTTATGCAGGCATACTGAGTATTATGAAATGAAATATTAAGTGATATGGAGTCCAGTAGAGGTGATAATTACTTATCATAGGTCAAAATGATGAAACTGAAGCCACACAAACTCAACTTCACAGCAGTTTAGCAGTACAACTGGTCAGCTTACAACAAAGACCTCTTTCTTATAATTGGGGTCCTGTGGAGAAAAAAAACACAAATGCATGTTTTTGTTGGTTGAAGCAGTGGTCAAAGAAATGTTTGCTTTGTTTTTTTTGGCTGGGGAATTCCTGCCCCTGTCATTACTCAAGGCCACCTCCTACTGCAGACAGTGTCCATGAAAGATGCAACTGAGACACAAAAATGACAAAAATACATAGGGGTGATGACTCACCATCTGGCACACTGCACTCAGGGACACCAGTGTGGCGGGTCAAAGGGATACTGGGAGAGGATGCAGGGGAATCGGTGTACAGGTCTGTAGGTTTACCGGTAGATGTAATTCTATTGATATCAATTTTGGTGGAGCTTTTTCTTGCTTGCTCATCATTGCCGATAGGTAACTTGGAACTTCTCTGGGGGTGGGATCACAATGTGTGACTCCAGCCTCATATGGCGATGTGCACGGATGCTCAGCACCTAAAACCCATTTCCCCTTTCTTTCCCAGCAGTACACCTCTACAGCAAACATGAGGGACTGATCCTGTTCCCATGACTTACTGCCCCCGAATCTCCATACAATGAGACGAGTCTGAGTTCCTCTGCAGCTAAGAATAGATATGTACATTACATACCATTGGTCATAGGGCATTGTTTAGGGATCTAAATTAAAGAAAGGCATTGTGATTCTGTGTGTGGGAAGCAAGAATGTTTGGCAGCATTTTCCATAAGGAAGTTATAGGGAATTGTGATCACGTATTTGTTAAGTGTAGAATTTTTCCTCAGAAATTACTGCAAATTTGATGCTATACAACTCAGTTTGTTTCTTGTTATTTAATTCTGTTCTCAGCCATTTGGCACTGTACCAGTCCCGTACTATGTAACTGTTATTTTCTCTGACCTTTAAGTCAGATTAATAGTTTAAATTCAAAACAGTGCATTCCTCCATCAAAAAGAACTTGTAGGAGCTTCCTCATGGAGCTGTTATTACGTCCTCATCAAAGTAGCAGTGATTGCTGTAAAGGGATTTTTCCATGTTAGCATTCTGCAGAAGCTTTTTCTGTTTCATGTGATGAAACGGCCTTCATTACTCTCTCCACGCTGTTGTAAAAAGAGAGGGGTGCAGTCTGTGATTTGAGGGTAATTCTGTGGTAGCAAAGGTAGCGCAGAGAAGTGAATGTGATGTGTCTCATTCCTGAGTCTTGCCTTATTGCCCACATGACTGTAGAATCTGTGTTTTGGACTGTTAACTCTCACAGAGCCATGGGTAAGTGTATGTGGGCCCAGGCAAGCAGACACTGGTGGCACACAGGGTCTGGTGACTGACTGGCAACTGTCATTTACAAACAGAGTACAAAGGAACCTTTTGTTTATGAGTCGAGTATCCTAAACAGGACCACTGACTGTGATCTGTGACATCATAGATAATGCGTCCTTTAGTTTCTGATCTGCAGGAAGTCCCAGCTGAAGTAGGGACTTCTGACTGTCTCACAGACAGTTGTAGCAGATAATAATGGAACATGATATCACAATGACATTTTCATAATTTCACAGGAGTTTCATGTGACTGCCTCTGACAGATAGGGTATTCATTCAGAGACATAATAGAATTAAAATACAAAAGCATGTAAAATGTTTTCCAAAAGTCACATATACAGCTTAGAATCACCTATAAAAATAAATAAGTAAACATCTTTGCATTGCATGAACCATTTTTGCACCATTTTTGCATGATTGATTATCTCCACCCTTCTAGTGGAATACAGTTCATTTGGCTTTAAGTTTGTGTTGGGGAACCAGTCATTGACAGTTTTTTTTTTTTTTTTTTTGCTGATGCCATTTTCTGTCTACACTAAATTGTTCTATGATGTAAGACGTGGCAGGGCGAGATATTGTTTGTGTGTCTCATTCTGAACCTCAGTATTGTTCTGAGGGGTTGTGAAATGCGTGGGTCGCTCCAGCTTGAGTTGGACCATTTGGGGGACATCAGACCTGGAGGCATGCTGGGAGTCTTTTTGAAGAGCATTAGAGAAACCACAGGTGTTGACAAAAATAACTAGCAGGTGTTTCCAAAAGTTTCCCACATAAGTATGTGTGTGTGTGTGTGTGTGTGTGTGTGTGTGTGTGTGTGTGTGTGTGTGTTTGTGTGTGTGTCAGTCATAGACTGTGCGGGCTTAGAACTTATATTCACCCGGTCACAGGTTGTGGTATCGACAGCGCAGTCTTCAGAGAGGACTAACGGTGCCCTGAGGGCCTCAACCATCATGAGTGGTGAAGTGCACCTGGAGATTGTCCCCCTGTCTGCGTCTGTCCGGTCAGACCGGTCCTGCTACATCCAGGCACGGGCGGTTTAGGAAAAACATCCGCCGTCATTGAGGATGACAGACAGCAGTGAGTCAGAGCGGAGAGTGAGCACAAATAACCACACAGTACATTAAAGCTGCTGCACCAAAAGCCCCAGAAATCACAGGAGCTACTGGACACTGCAAATCCTGTAGAATACTGAAACAAACAGGAACTCTGCAAGAACATTTCGTAACATTGTACAGTACAGTACATTGTTCAGTAGAATCTGAATGTTCTCGTTGTAGGTGGGTGTATGTGTGGGTCTGAATGCATGCATGTACTGTATGTGCTGTTTCTGTTTTGTTTTTGGTTTTTTTTTTTGGGCAGTCCATCCAGAAATGGAGGAGAGTTCACCATGAGCCTCCCACAAGGGCTCACACATAGCTAACACTTTTTTGATGTTTCTGCTGCGCTACTATTATGCTCCCATCACATAACAGGAATGGGAAATATTATTCAACTGATTAAGCAGCTCCTAATCATTTAGGACACCAGTGAGATATTTATGGTCCTATGAAAGAATGTACAATCTGCCCTCAGGCTCTTCTTGCAGCCTGTTAAATGTAAAACTGATATGTATAAGGTGCATGAGCAGTTTTAGCAAACAGTGGCTAACAATTTCATTTTTTGTGTCAATATTGAATTGCACCTGTAAGCCAAAAGGGTTACTTAAGGCTATTCATTAACCAAGATCATCATCATAAGAACAACAGAGCCTGTTGTACAGCAGATGTACTTTTGAAAGTACTTATGACTAAGTCTGTTTGTTTAAAAGCAGTCGCACAGTCAGGTCTTCCCCCTTGTAACTGTAGGGAAATGAGAAAGAGGAACAGTTTGCATAGCCGGGTAGCAAGAGTGAACAAACACGCCAACCGCCCTGGGGCTACAGACGAGCTCTGCATCTGCTGGCAGGACACCAGAGCAGAGACACAAGCCGGTCTCAGCTCCAGCCACTCAGCAGTGAGGGGGAGAGGAACCGGCATGATGGAGTCCGGGGATAGTCATATAGCAATAAAGTTGTGTGGGACAGCATGTGCAGATCCCAGCAGCCTGCAGTGAGGGGAAGGAAGAGTTAAGATTTTGTTCACTACATGTTCTCTCAGGTGATGTTGTGCTACAGGTAATGTTCTGCATCAAGACGACCCCTCACAGAAAATTCCCCTCTTTGTGCTTTTTGTCCCTCCCCTCGGGTCTCTGCCTGCCCACAGCCATGTGCGGTGTGTTTTTGTGTGTGTGAGAGAGAGAGAGAGAGAGAGGGGAGGGAGACCGAGAAAAAATGCATGTAGGCCTTTCCTTACACTTGTAATCCCAGCACCTGATACATATCTGATACCCAGAAAAAGTGGAAAGTATCTCAAATTTGTCTATGTTAAAGATCCCTCAATGACTCATTTATCACGTAATTCACATTAAGGGGGCACTCAAATCACCAGACTAGTGGATCCTTGCAGATTCTCTAAAGATTCTGATAGTTTGAGGCTTTCTTTTACACTGTCATGAGGTCACTTTCTCACTCACTTTTTTCTCTTTACACAAACACTGAATACAATTTGAGCAACTCCAAACCATCATGTCAGTCATCATTTCAACTGCTTCCCCCTGAAGTCAGATATTTAATTATCTTTCACATAACCAATAAACAAATAAATCACACCTGTCCATGAATTGGCAGGCATCCATCACAAGGTATTCTCCCCCATTAGACAGTGAAATGTGAGCTGTAAACATTCCAGTATTTTAACGGTACTTCTGTTTTCTCTATCCAGAACAGTCTACAGAATACCCAAGGTCTATTGTAACCTCACTAGCCATTTAGCACTGCCTATTAACTATTTATATGCTACATATCCCTGTATATCTTCATGTTGAATTCAACAAACCTTAAGGAGGTTTTTTTCTTTTCTGTGTTTCATCAACATATTAATGTCACACAATGGAGAAGTACTGCACTCCACTATCCACAATGGTTTATCAGTATACAGCAGATACTGTGAGATCCTGCAGTGGGTTGTTCTATAATTCAATCAGTGGCCTTATGCTGTAAACAGACCGACTTTTGAAAAAGACTGACAGCAGAATTCTGAGCTGTATTTTTTACAGAGAGCTTCTCTGTATGCTGGTGGGAGTAAAATGAGAATAACAGGAGATTTGCCTGTGCGGAATGACTTTGTTCACTGGGTGATGTTGTGCTAATATGGTGTGTTTTTGTCATTTAATGAGACACCATCTTTCTCCACAGATGCACTTGTCTGACAGTTATACCACCCCTCTGACAGAGGAACAAAGCAAGCATGTAAGTATAGAAACATCAATTACGCCAGAGTCTAAAAGATAATGGAACTCCAAAGCCCTCCTCCTGCGTCCCCAGCTGAGGCCTCTGACTGGGCTGGCTGTTCCCTGGGCTATCAGTGGCCAGTGGGGGCTGGTAGTTCCCTCTCAGTGCAGGCCCTTGTGCTCCACCAAAATGTACCGTGTATGGGGGGGCCTTTGGGCAATGCCCTCTCCCCGCTCCTGAAATGATCTACAATGCCACAGACAGGTGTCATATGTCTCTGACAACCTTGCTCACTGGAGCAACACTGCAGTAGATCAAATTGTGACATTTTTGTCACAGTGCAGTGTCATTTGGCAGGGTTTTGTGACAGGTTTTCCACCTGAGTATAACCATTATATAACTGAGTGCTTATTAGGGGAAACACATTTTGGATTAAATGTCCAAAAACGCAACTGGCTGTGGTCAGTCCTGCAAGCACTTCAAGGCCTTTAGGCTGTGTTCTGACAGGTCATTCAGTTTTTCAGTTTTTTATGGCCTAGTGCACTGTCAGACGTGACTGATGGTGGAGTTTGAATTTCAGCAAGCGTCCTTACGTGAGACTTTGCCTTTGGTTGAGGTGGAAAGATGAGATGGCAGTCTGAGAGAAGAGTGTCCCCCAGAAAGATCAGACCAGACGTCACCTCTCTCTCTAAAGGGGGATTCATTGCTCTGTCTGTCTGTCTACATTCCTCACTCTCTCTCTCTCTCTGACCAATTCCATGTCAGTGTGTTTGACACATTTATCAAAAGCATCATTATTGCTGTTTCACACCCCTGCACCTCTGAAATGTCCTCGCTCTCTGGATTTGTGAGTGTGGTTCACCTGTCCTGTGACGGAGAGGGAAGAGAGCCAACATGGAGCTCGGTCCGAATAGCAGGCCATCGTACCATACTCAGAGGCACAAACTGCCCCACATCCATTCTCTCCTCTCCATTCAGCACGAAACAGACATCCACTCAGTAAACACTACACTCACATGACCTCTCTGCGATGTTATTGCTGTTTACACATTGTTGATTCACACATATTATGTTTCATAATGTGCCTAGAGGTGTACATCAAAGTTACCTTAACTCACAGCCTGGGGAACCGGAACATTGCTTTCTGTGGCGGCCATGTCACCTCTATGCCTCAATCTCAGGGCAGACGGAAAAGGGGAGCAGTTAGGAGGGTAGCCGGGGTGTCAGTGCACCCCGGGCTCTCGGTAACAAACGACAGCCTATGAGAGGCACTGCAGAGAGGGGGACGAACATAGCGGGAGCCAATGGGATACAGCCTGCGTGTTTTTTGTGTTCTCTTGTCTCCCTGGCAACTGGAAGGTGTGTTTCCCTCCGGTCCACACACTCACTTTCTCTTATTTGAGATTTTTTTTTTTTATGCATTGGATTGAGGCTGTTCTGAAAAGCAAGCATTGAAACTGTGTCTAAAGGAAAGGCAGAGGATAGGTTGGCAGGGCCCTTGGCTACTTGCCACTTTGTGTCCTATTGAGGCAGCATGAGAAAAGGAGGGCTGGATGTGGCACTCTGCTGTGTGATGGGGACAATGCAGTCCCCCTGCTGAAGGCACTGCCTCTCTCTCCCTTTTTTAAAACGCTCCCTCCCTAGAGGGGATGGGGGGGCTGGTGTGGTCTGTGCTTCATGGTAATCCTGAAGAGAGACAGGAACAGACCTGTTCTGACAGTCGCATTGTTTACACCTTTTGACAGAGAAAAGTGCATAGCTTGGATTTTCTGTATTATTCATTCACACAGCTGGACATTTAGTGAAACGAAGGGTTAAGTGCCCTGCTTCAGGTTTTTGTGTGCCCTGTACCCAGGACACAACCAGCTACCTACCTGTTACAGGTGAATGTCACAGGTTATACCACATAATGCTTGTGCAGCAAGGATCAATAAATCTGGTAGACTTATTTCCCTATCCCGTACAATATTCAAGTGTTTTTCAATATTGCTGGAAATTTAGCATTAGGAACACTGAGGAGGGAAACAACACAAACAGCAGTGACAGAAACCTAAACTCAGAAAGAGAGAAATTGCTCCTGTTCCACTCTGAGTCTACAGTGATTAAGAAGCAATGCTGACTCCTGGGTGCATATTCACACTCCTAACTCATATCAGTGCCTGGGGGAGATGTTCTGAACTCATCACAGAGAGCAAATAGAGGTGTTAACCACGTTGATGTCTAGCAGATCTCACTCACATCCTGGAGTTAAGACAGCACTGATAAAGAGAAGCGTTCACAGGGAGGGCACTTAAATGTGTTCATAGGGCAAATATCTGACCCCTTAGAAAGACATTAGTGCTGCGCAGGAGGAAGTAGTTTCAAGTCAAAGTTTCACCTCACATCCTTCTTCTGCCTCAGCATTGAGCACTGACGGTGACAACCATTTGTCAGATTGCACTCCATTCCCTTTCTCTGTGCAATCATTAGACGTCCAAATATAATGATAATGGCACCGTCCTGGCCAATTTTTGTCAGTCTGGCCACCTAACCATCCACACTTTAATCAGTTTAAAGATTCATCAATTTGTCATTGTGATGTATGCGTGGGGGTATGTGTTGTAACACATGCTGTCTGAGCATCTGCCACATGTGGGCTGCATGTCAGAGGGGGTTGAGACATGTTTCTCCCTCGCTTTCTCTGTCAGACGCTTTGAGACCTGATGAAAAGCCTCTATACAAAGGCAATGAGACTGTGCGTGTGACTGTTAGCAGCGCAGCACTTGCTGTGCATGACACCTAAGACAAGCATTAAGAATATCAACCTATGCCAGCATGAGCGGGTTGTAATTCTACATTATATTACATTATTGGCATTTGGCAGACACTCTTATCCAGAGCAACATACATAGGTTACAATTTTTACATGTTGGCCATTTATACAGGTGGATATTTTCTGAGGCAGTTCTGGGGAATTGAACCCTGCTCCTTACCACTATGCTACATTGCCACCACATTATTATAATTATTTTTAAAGTACCTTGTGCATACATTATTATTAGTCCCAGTTTTACC
Organism: Megalops atlanticus; assembly: GCA_019176425.1. Classification (NCBI taxonomy): domain Eukaryota; kingdom Metazoa; phylum Chordata; class Actinopteri; order Elopiformes; family Megalopidae; genus Megalops; species Megalops atlanticus. Next base: position 20,932,857 of record CM032886.1, read on the forward strand.
CTCACTCCAGAACACAGGCAATTTTTCTTGGTGTTGGAGACAGACAGGCAGGCTGTCTGATGTAAGCTCTCACCCGAGGCCCCCCGCCCCAGACAGAGGGAGGAAGAACCAAACACTGCTGTACACTGACTCATCATTCTCAGCCTGCTTAGAGGGAGTGTTTACAGACCTGGGCCCGCTGCACTGATCACCACCTGTAAGATGTCCATTAATTTTTAAAGTGGAGATAGAGCCAAGAGAGGAATAAGGGAGGAAGAGAGACAGAGGGAAAGAGAGAGAGGGAGAAAGGGGAGGTAAGATGGACAGGGAGTGGGAGAGAGCTAGACGGAGGAGAAAAGGCAGGGTGACAGGAATAGTTTTATTTCAGAAAGCTCAGCCCTGTGGAGGGTAATTTGTCTGCAGTGATGTATGCTGCAGGAGCACAACCTCCACTGTTCGTCTGGGCAGACTAAATGAGCGCACAGCCTCAATGCTGCTGCTGAGGATGATGATGATGATGAGGACGACATCCCCGCAATTTAAGTTGAGAGCAGGCCGCTCTGGCGACGTGCAGACAGTATACGTGACCACTGGAGGATACAGAGGCAGCATGAGTTAGCTCCAATCAGCCAGCTCATCAGTATCAAACAGAGCTGAGTCACTGTATCGCCCCATTCCCTGCCAGCTCCTCCTCCAAAGCACATCTCCCAGATGCTTTCTGCATATTTAAATGCACCACTGATCAGACGAAAATAACGAGAGGATAAAACACTGAATCCACTCTGCCAGGTAGAATATGTTGCTGATTGGCATATCATGTGACTTCCTTGGAGAGAGTCTCGTCAAACTATCAAAAGGTATTAAAATCAGAAACATGTCTTTGAAGTGTTAAACATATCAACAACATACTTATAGGGTATGTTGTACATGACAACTTAGTGCATAGAGAGATGTTTTGCTTTTCTCGGTGTGAAAGTCTGACCCGCTGAGGACAGACATTGTTTTGTCATGGGCAGACAGCGGACGTGAGCAGCAGTAATGGATTGGGGCGTTGTCTGGTGTTGGTTTTTGAGGCACAAAGAAAAAAGTCCTTTCCTTCTGAGGAACACCTGCCCAAATTTGTGCTGTCTGGCTTGTTAATCTGGCTCAATACTGACACCTAGTGGAAAAATATTCATACCCATCATATATAACTTTACTTTCTGCCCAGCAACAGCAACAATGTGCAGACTATATAAATCATCTCCAATGGTAGAATATTTACAATAAAAACAATGCAATTCATTATGATTCTGGCTTAACATGTCTACTGCCATCACCCAAACAAAATATTATCAGTTGAAAGTGTACAGGGTGCTCTGTTCTCCCTCTGTGCAGATCACACGACAGTACTCTTATTCAGGGTATATTTTTGGAAAGTGCTCACAGCCAGGTCTTCTTCAAAACTGAAGCGACTGCCACATTCTACAGCAAGTAAAATTCAAGCTAGCCAACCAGCTTGGAGTAAGACAGTTACATAAGGACATTATTCACTGCTGACACGGCACACCACACACCACATACTATGCGCCGCATGACACACATTGTAGCCAAAGCTCAGAGTTTCAAAGCCCCTCACAAAAGAGTACATATAAATATGTCAAGTAATGTAAGATAGATATTCAGATGCACCCCTGAGCAGACAAACAACTGCGCACTCTGCTGCTGAGTTGTATAAGATAATTTCATAAGCAAAGAGTAATGATCAGTGACTATACAAACATTTGCGGTGGAGTCACAGCTGCAGAGGTAAGAGTGAGCCAGAATTGGGGGAGACAGAGAACCTACTTTTAAATTTATAATGGTTCTCAAACAGGTTCTCATGCTATGAATCTAGGCAAAGCAAATAAGGATCACATAGCACGGCCACTGTTCCTGATCAAGCATACTAGTGTTTAAACTGACACCTGTCTGCATCGGGCCAAAGACCCAGCCAGCAGGACCGGTGAGTTTAAAATGTGGCACTTTGCAGCAACGGACCTTTTGAATGTATTTAAGGCAACAGCACTTATTTATGCCATGCTGCACTTTCTCTGCTTTTTCAATGGGCTCAGTTTGTAGGAAGAGCCATTTTAGAGCCTTTTCACATTACAACGTTCAAAATATAAACCCATCTCCTCATGATGCATGGTGCAAAATGAGGTGTGATGAACGACTGGTGAATCTGCACAGAACTGATTCTAACAGAATCACCTGTATGCAGAGGACAACAGCACAGGGGGATGTGAGCAGCAGCCTGCACGTTACAGACAGCAATCATGTGGACAGCTACAGCATATTCCAAAAGTTGGCCAGCAGGTGGCACTACACACATTTATTTCAATTCAGGTGTACTTGAAAACAATCTCCTGTATCCAATTCACTTTCATTAACTTTTTATTGCTTAATTGTTTATATGAAGTCCTTCAAAATGTCAAATCATTACATTGAAATAATATAGCTAAGTGGAAATGAAAGATGCTGCAAGAAAGACTGCCCCGACCTACCTCCAGGACCTCATCCTACCCTACGCACCCGCTCGTCAACTTTGCTCTGCTACATCCGGACGCCTCGCTCCACCCACCAACAGAACGAAAGGCCCACGCTTTTCCATCATCGCCCCCCAGTGGTGGAATGAACTTCCCACCCCCCTGAGAACAACTCCTTCACCCCAACCCTTCAGACTTGGGCTGAAGACACACCTCTTCAGACTCTACCTGGACTGATACCGCTGCCATTTTGACCTTGTCACTTTGACCTTGTAAATCTGACTCCTGTCTTGTATTTGTAGCTCTCTTACCTAGGTAGTATAGCGGTACTTTATTGTCCCTGTGATTGTATTTGATTGTAATCCTAGTTCAGATTAGTTGGCTTGTGACACTGACCTTGCGCTCAGCTTCAGCACTATCTGCATTGTATGACCTGTACACATCTTGCTCTTGTGCCTGTCGTTTGCCCACTATTTGCACTTTTGTACGTCACTTTGGATAACAGCGTCTGCCAAATGAATAAATGTAAATGTAAATGTAAATACATACCAGACCACCGCACTCTGCATCCTCAGTCCTCCTGCCTGTCTCTCCCCTGGGGTGCCATTTCCTGCTCACACCCCCAGGGTGTTCTGGACCTCATGCTGTGGAATAAAAGACTCCCACAATGGCTAGGGCAACAGAGCTGCTGCTACATGCTTCTGTAGATGTAACTTTGTAGGTATTTTAGCTTTGATTCATATATTGAGTTATTTTTCATCAGGTTATTAACATTAGAACAGTCTGTTTAGTCTGTTTCAATTCCAGGACTGGTTACTGTGTCAGTGTTACATGGTTCTGCTTTTGTTCAAATGAGGTTTTCTGTGTGGACCTTTGTTCATATGTCCTTACCATATGCATATGTACTTTGCTTTTTAAGTCATTCATTAAATATTTTCCACATGTATGACTATTTGGTCATGAGAACTTTATCTGACCTTGTGTGAGCCTGGATCTCTCCATTCCTATATACCAATATGAAATCACTCCGAAGTAACAGATGTTTCTTTATTTCAAATAGAAAATTAGGTAAATAAATTTTAATATACAAATGATTTGTAATGTGATGCAGCATTTTTGTTTGATGACCCTACACAGGAAATGGTAAACTGAGAAGTTGTACAGGTCAGAGAATAAAACAGCTCAACTTTAAAGGCCTCATTTTGTACATGGATGCCACAACAAACAAGTGCCAATGAAACAACACAAGTATACTGATGTCATTACAATACGAAGCTCATCAAAACTCTTATGTTCAAACCTTACCCTACTGAGAGGACACGGCAAAACACAGTAAACCATTTTGACATATCCCAAATTGAACAATACAATAGGTCTGAAATATCCATTAATTATGACTGTTTATGAATGTTAACTTTGGGGTTTAAAAAAAAAAAAAACATTACCACACAAGAATTTTCCCATCAAATGACCTGTAAACCCACTGCCTCTAATGTCAGTTGTTCACAGTTCTATTTTGTCTTTGCAGAGGTATCTTCAAGTATGAACATCTCTACAGAAATGCCTTTTTATTTTGGGATTTTTGTCAGATTACAGTCTACAACTTCAAGCGCAATTTTGACTTTGTCAGAAAACACCATCATTAAAAGGGTTGATCCCACACTGAAAATGGAGGCATTCGATAGGCAATTGCAGCTACAAATATGCACCACAGTTTTGGAAGAGTTCACTGAAACAAGCAGGAAATCGAACTTATTTCAGTCAGTTCAGTGCATAAAAAGTAATGTGGAAGACAACTTCACTCTAAGAGGTATATGGATTTGCACCGTTTTAATCTGTCTAGTTAAATAAATGAGCAGCAATTAGTCAAAGATCCAATATTTCTTAACATGGTGGTAGCAGTATCCCTGCATTAACAGATCATGGGGATAGAGCCTCTTCCTAACCCCAAAAGTGGTATGAAGCAGCTGGAAGTTGAGGCTCTCGATTTAACATAAATTCCCCATTCCAATACAAAATACACAAATGTATATGTAAAAAAAACTGTTCAAAGAGATGGGCATTGGGTACCTTTTTTAAACCTTTAATATTGCTGGATTTGGGACTGAGCTTCCAACTTTCTGGTGTCTGGGTAGTCACACTCATCACCAGGGCACCTAACAAATTAACCCCTGGTTAGGACACACAGGTGTTTGGACCTGGAGATCAGCAGGCGATGCTCATGATAAAGGAAGATGCTCCGAGCTCAAGGGCACCTGGGGCTGTCCCTTCTACTTCAATGCTCTACTTCAGAGAGACACAGTCTTCTCACGATCTTCACCTTCCAGAAGTAATGGCCATCACTAGATTTCAGTCATTTCACTGCACTTGCGGTAACTTTGTGCAAGAACCGTAGACAATAAATGTATAATCTGATCTCCTTCTCTCCAAAATGACAGCTTGCTGATAGAATCCAGCAATGAACAGCAGCTCAATGGTCCATTTGCCTGGAATATACCTCAGGCTGTGCTGCAAGATGATTAATCTGATTAATCAATCAGAATCTTGGACATTTCTGTAGTTGAGTTTGAATAGCAGCAAAATCTGAAAGGGACACCGACATTCTGTTCTATTCTTTAATTTTTGCAATTTATTAGGCTCTTTCTGTTCATCTTTTTCTCTTTTGCACAATATAAAATTTAGGAATGTGGATCTGTCACACACTTCTTTATCCTGCACCTTCAGGTCACCTGAGCCACGGCCTTTGGACCACTGCAGCTCAGTGCTATGGATCTCTCAGTGTTGCTTACTCGCGTTCTCTCAGAGGAACACAGCACAGTGCGTATCTAACTGTACCACTCTCACCCAGTAAGTGTAACACAGCAAGGTGCCCATCTCACAGCATAGACACATTCTGAGTGATGAGTGCCAACCTGTAGAACCTCTTACCTACATCAGAAAATTTTCATGTTCTTAGAAGTCTGAACTGTACTCAGTTCTCCAGTGGTTTCAAAATAGTGACAACAGAAACTCTGAATGCTGTGGGGGGAGTCTATGAGACTGGAGTGATGGATGGAAGGGGTGTTCAGGCACTGAGGGGAGGGTTCTCTGGAGTGATGCATCAAGATGTGGAGAGACTCCACAGCATCTAGCCTGGAAAGCTCCACCAATAATGCACCAATACCGTTATCAACACCAGAGCCTGTTGGCATGAATGTGCAATCTCACTGATGGTATGCGAGAGTAGGCTAGCGTGTCATATTTTGAAAGTACTGCCAAAAAAAAAAAATACAGGACCACCGTTTGGTTTAACAGCCGTCCCTCTCTGTGTGATATGAAAGGATGACAGCGCTCTCTCCCTGCGGGGATGACGAACGGGCCTCAGGGGCAACGCGCTCTCTTGCGAGTGACGAAGATGAGCACCCGGCGGATGGCAATGAGGCGGTCTTTCAGGGACGTCATGGCCAGGATGCTGAGCTGGGCGCGGTTCTCCAAGGGCAGGACTGCCAGGAGCCACCAGCACCATGCCGGCCCGCTGGGACTGCCCTGGAGAGAGAAAGACCCGTGATCATCACAGACCATCACAGCAGTTTCATCACAGTACTACAGCACCACTGCAACGTTGAGTAGCTGAGAGTAGCTGAGAATTCAGCTGGGAGGCAGCAGCACGGTTAATCGCATCTTCAACAATGCCACAAATGTTACAGCTGTAAAATGACTGTAAAATTATGGCTGCATGCTTCCAGGCAGCTCCAGCCAAAGACTGGTATAGAGGTGGTATACTTCACCACAGAGCTCTCAAACTTTATACAATCCAACCACAATCACAGGCCAAAGGAAATGATTCTTCTGGTTCAAACTTGCAGAGGCAAAGAAAGCATTGCTGGGGGATGTGTCAGCCATGTCATACCTGAGGGTCAGGGTCTTTCTCTGGAAGGTTCCCAAAATGGCTTAGAATCTGGTTCCTCATATTCTCCTTGAGGGAGGTGAACCATGCAGTAGCCTGGTCGTACACAGAGTCATGTAGTTTCTGCAGGTCTGCAAGCTCTTCGCCCTCCACCTGAGAAGGCACACAGCATAGTCAGGGACAGACAAGGAAGAAAACCATGGATCTGTCTCCTTTTCATTGTCTCTCTCGCTCCCTCTCCCCCACAGATACACAGGCAGACACACCTTCTTGTCCTCCAGGTACTCGATCTTGGCTGTGTTGTAGCCATCCCTCTGGCCATGGCTCAGTACTCTGAAGCGAGCCACACCGATGGTATCCACCACCGAGCGACCATCAGGGAAGAACTTAACGTCTCTGACCTCAAGCATGCAGCCATAGTCTGCAAACCTGGAAGTGAATCACAAATCTCATTAAACATCTGATGTGGCAATATAGACATCCTGCACATCAGATGAGAAATAGGAGTGAAGAAATCATTTTCACCTCTTCAACTCTGCTAAGAGTCTACACCTCACAAAGCTCATTTTCCTCCTCAGTTAGCTTCATTATGCTAACTAACCCTAAATAACCCTTAATATCACCTCTGCCATACACAAGAAATATGTCATTAACTAGGGTGAGATTTTAACAATGAATTTTACAAAGTTGTACCTGTGCTTATTCATGTGTAATACAGTTAAAAAATAATTACATGCATACTGATTTATTGTCAAACTGTACTACTATTATCTTACTACATGACAATGTATGGCTGATTTCCACTGTTTTTGTTTACAGCATACCATGCTTGGCCAAAATGCCATCACATTACTAACATACAGCATAGTACTTTTAGATTATGTCCACACTGTGTGTTCACCCTAAAGGATGATACATGACTTGACATTTAAAATGAAGAAGAAACATAAGACAAAGCTAACAAGCATCTGATGTTAGCCAATTCATCCATTTAACATAGAAACCAATAGTATGTAGTCAGGGGAGTGGATTTAAAAGGTGCCATTAAGTGGGTTGTGATACTAAGCAAGGTGATATTATCTAGGTTGATCTCCATTAGATAAACTTTTGTCTGCAGAAAAAGTTTAAGGTAAATTTACTTTGTTTGCCATCTGGGGACCAAGTGTAAATTTTTGTTTTTTGTCCTCAACGCTTGAATGGATTTTTGTGTTGTTTTTGCGTTTTATCTAGCTGATAATTCATATATCATCTTATATTGCTAAGTGTAAAGTGTTCCAGCTCTCTGAATTCCTACAAAGCTTAATCACATCTCACTGATTATATTACTTTCACCCTGGGTCATTCCCTTTGTGGTCCTGATGAATCATAGCTCTAACCATTGTGGCTTGAATTTTTCTTATCAAATGAGTTCTGTGAAGTGCTCTGTGATAATTCCTTTGTTTAAAGCTCTGTGTCAAATCGCGGTTGATTGATCTGTTCCAAGGTCAGGGCTTTAGCAGTGAAGGCTGAAGGCCACTGCTCTCTCTCTGTTCATCATTTGAGAAGTGCTTCAGTGCTGCCACATAGAAAAGGGTCATGGCTAGGACAGCTACAGTCCCCACTCACCCCTTCAGCTCATCAGCAATGCACATCCCAAACTGCTTGGTTCCCGTCTCCATGGACCTGCGGATCATGAGTCGGTAACGGGGCTCGAAGACATGCAGCGGGCAAGGAATTGTGGGAAACGCCATGGTACAAATGAAGATGGGCACTTCCTGGTTCAAGCTGCAAGGACAACATCCAGGTTATATTACACCAGTGTAAGACTCAGTAGTGCACATGTCCAAATGCATTGATGTTAGTAAAGAAATTTGTCTCCACATCACCCATTATTTCTACATACATATGTAGAAACACTCATGGGTACATGTGCTAGCCCTACAGCAAGGAACCACAGTGCTCCCAGACAAACAAAAAAAATGAAAAACACTGCAATCAAAAGAAGCATGCTTCAGACTACAGACTACATGAGAAATATGTACATATCAAGTAAGGTGGGAGATTGGCAGGAAGGGACCTGACTCACTTTGACAGCTCTTTCAGCTCCTCCTCATGTATCTTCTTCCTTTCAGCCAGCTCCTCAGACATGTAGCGCTGCAGCACCTCCTCCATCAGATGGGTCTTATTGTACCCTCTGGTGGCTATGTACTGAAAGTACACACACACACACACACACACACACACACACTCAACAATTATGCAGTCATAAACACACACACACACACACATATTCCACAAATGAAAACAAAAATGCTTGGCCTCTTATCATCATGAGGTTGAAAAATGCTCTTTTGGCTGTATATACAGAAACGTTCTAGGGTGATGCAGGGTACAGGGATCTGAGAGTGTAAATATCCAGCTGTATAAATGGATAACGTAAAATTGTAAGCTATGTAAGTTGCTCTGGATAAGAATGCCTGTTAAATGATAATGTAATGTTATGTTATATCAGTGTTACGTTATGTCATATCAGTGTCGGGGTGAGAGAGGGTAGGGCCTGAAGAGACTTACTGCCCAAATACTGTCCATCAACAACAGCATGTCACCATTACACACCGGCTTTGAGGGGAGAGAAGACAGGGAAGGCAGAGAGAGGTGAAACGAAGAGAGGGAAGGGAGGAGAAGGGTGAGATAAGGTGCTGCAGACGTTACCTCAGACAGGTTCTCCTTGCATAGCGGGCAGGTGGGGTTGTGGTCCAGACAGCGCTCCAGACACTTAAGGCAGAAGGTGTGTCCGCAGGGAGTAGTGACTGGCTCATAGAAAAGCCTGGGGGTCATAAAAGAGAGGGGACGTTGGCTGTTGATGAGTGTTAGTGTAAAATCCTGCCATCTGGTTTATTACAGTATGGATTTAAGTAGGCCAAGGCTCCTGCAGACACACGCGCATTACCTCATGCAGAGAGAGCACTCCATGTCTGCACTGTCCAGCAGCTCGGGGGGCACCTCCCTCCCCTTAGTCATCGTGCCAGGCTTCTGGGATGAGCAGGTGGTATCTGAGGACACACCGTACACAGTCAAATTAACACCAAGAGCTGGAGTGTCCTTCTGTGGATACATAATCAACCCAAAAAGGTAGTCTAGAGTACAGTTAAGGTTTGGTATGGCTTCAGTTATTATTCAGGGTTATTAAACCTTGCACAATAGGCCATCTGTGGTGGATGCTTTAATGTAATTGGACCCTTGACCACTTATCTGTTGATTATCTATACCTAAATCCCTGTAAAGACCTCCTACATACATAATATGTTGTATGTAAACACCATGTTCCTCAGTCTTTATTCAAACAATGAGGAGTTTTCTCATGGTGTAATCTGCATTCGAATTCTACAGGTACTGTGCATCATGGGCCATTCAACTGACTGATTATTGATACGACATTGCCCTGAGGGACCCTCATATTAGTAATGAGGGGTTCTAATAATGTTGCATTTGCTTTAAGACAGTCTACACAACCAGTGAGGAAACACTTGATCCATTGTGCGAATTGGGCTTTTACACTCATTCTCATTAACTTGTATATCAGGATATTTGGTTGTGAAGTATCAAACACAGATGAGAAATCTACAGAAGGCACTTTAACATAATTGCATGGAGTATCCAAATGAGAGAATATTTTATGAAGCAGGAAAAGTAGTGCATCGTAAACTCCATGGCTGCGTTAACATGCACTGGAGGAGATACAGAAATTTCTCTGTACCTTTGAGAAGATGGGTAAGTACTATGTATTCCAGACATTTAATTACCACTGATGTCAAGAGTGGCAGTTTTTCGTATTTTAGGCATACAACATACATCCAGTGACATTTGAAATAGTTTCCAATAGATGTCACACAGTGGCAATTTCCATTCCTGGATCACCTGGCAACTTAAAAGATCACATTCAGTGACAGGCCATTGGCTACGGAGCCGTCACCAGGAAACTGTAGCTGTCCTGGTGCGACCGTGTTTTTATTTCCCATTTCTACACACACACTTCCATGCCTTCCGCACATTATTGCCTCTGAGCAATTACTCTATTTTGCATTTATATCCCATATTATTTTTCCTGATCTGCTGTTTAATGTCTTTTTGGAGATTACTCACCAGAAAAGTGTCCTCAGCACCTATCAGCCTCTAGTAGTAGCAGAGATTTTATCTCTTTAGTGATCCACAGTTTTTTGCTTGGCTAGGCTTTAACAGTGTTTTGATGGGTTATGGCATCAGTGCAGAAGTGAATATAAGCAGTTTCAGCCTCAATTATTTTTTTGGATTCAAACATGCACAGAAAAGGCAAAATTAAACACATAAACACAACCATGCAGATCCACCGGAAGAGAGCACGGAAATGGAGTGCCATACCTGATTTAAAGTACTTGGAGGGGGGGCTGAAGTCACTGCAGTTAGTGGGACACTTCCTCTTGAGGCTTGGGGTGGTGGGAAGCCCAGAGAGAATGGACGCCAGGGTCTTGGTGTCATCAGAGGGGAACTCAAGTTTGCTCAATGATGACCCTGATGTCAGGGGATCCAAATGACCCGACTCAGAAAGGCCGTTGCTGGGGGTGCTCTTAGTGACAGCAAACACGGGGTCCTAGAGAAACACACACCGTTCCAATGGCAGTTCCAATTTGATTTTACTATATAAACAAAGCTTGCTGAAAGCTTGTGCATGTTCAGACCTTGAAGTGCATTAAAAACAAACTGCTGGAGACTACAGGAAAGAGGAGTTCAGCTTCAGACGAGGCTGAGACATATGAAATAACAATTATTGGTAACTTTCTGTGAATGAAAACAAAATGTACTTTTCAATGCTCTGTGTTGTGAAAGCCAAAAGGAGTGAAAGCCATGTATGTAAATGCTGCCTCTGCTTTGGACCATGTGTTGCAGAGAGCATACAAAAACAGGACTGTTCTACTATCTGAACTGAATGGTGTGCTCAGTCTCTGACCTCAAAACCTACAACCAATCACAGAGATAGCCCCAGTTTAGGACTACCAACACATACACTATGTTGAGCTAACTGCTAATTAAATTTAGTATTAAGTCAGATTTGTAGAGTAGATTTGTTTAGTAGTTCAGCATTGTATTGCTCTGACGCAGAAGTCCAGGTAACTGACTCGTTTGGCTGGCAAGGGTGTCTTTAAAGCCATTCAATATAAAGGCCACCCATGACACACTTCTCTGGACAGCAGACAGAGTGATAATGCATTTGCTCCTTCACTTTGTGGATGCTGCATATTAGGGTAGGTTTTTGGCAGATGTGTGCAGATCTGAACTTTGGATTTCTCAGATCTGTGGAGGTTAGGTGCTTGCGCTCACTGGGAGGGGCTCTTACTTTGGACGACCCCGCCCTCACACTCGGACTGTCTGCGGGGTGCTGGAGGAAGCTGTGGGGCGATGCGGGCTTAAGGCGTGTGGAGGAGGCGCCGGCCTGGAGGGGGCACAGTGGAGCCGGCAGCCCATCCCGCTCGAACACCGAAGAGAACAGCTCACTCAGAATCTGTCATGGACGAAAGACCGGGAAAGTGTGAGTCATTATCTAGATTCTGACATTGTCACACACTCAGGGGCAGTGAGGGACACATATTACACCCTCCCATCCCATCTGCTCAAACAGGCAAGACTCAGCCTCCCTCCTCTAACTGTAATTACATCAGATGTACAGCAGGGGGAGAAAGAGAAACAAACATCAAACAGATTAATCTGGGAATGTGAGTACAGAACCTTCTGGGCCTCCATTCTGGCTGAGGTCCAGGCAGGCTTCAGTGCCATGCACAACAAGTACTCCTGAAGAGCCTCCTCCTTACGTCCAACTTTAGACAGGGCTGTGGCCTTCATGTAGTGTGCCTACACACACAGACACACACACAGAGGTAGAGGCAATTTAACACATGGAGGGGAAGCAAATGCCAAAAGCTGGCAACTTAATTATGCACGCCAATATTTTCACTTTAAGGCAAGCTGGAAAACACAGGACTAATTATAATGTTTTTTCTTCCCTTCAAAACATCAAGTGCAGAACACGTCACATCAGTAATCAGAGATGTAAATTTCAAAGGGACCTTTTCCAGGATGGAACCATATCAACCTGCACATCTTACACCTCATGCAGTGTCTTCTCCAGGGTTTGCTGATAACAGAGTGTTTGAATGCATTATCTCTGCTGACCAGTTTGCATGTTAATGTCATTACTCCTTCAGTCCAGTTTCAGGCCATTTCCCACCCACCACAGATTTCTCTGATCTGACACTAAGAATAAAGAATGATGACGAGCACTGCTTACTTAGCAACAAGAAGGCTACTTTGACACCGCTAACATGGACCATCTGGAGAGCTGGGTGGTAGAAGGGAAATCCTTTCATATTGCGGTGCATATGTTGTCTTCCTGTTGCTGTTGACAGCAGATGGTCTAGAGGCCAGAGTGTTTCCCTATTAGTAAGTGTCCTGTTCAGTGTAGTGGGTCATGCTTTAGAAGCAAGCTGGCAGCAGTGGGGAGCTGTGGTCAGAGCACTGGATTCTGGATCTGAGCAATGTGGGTTTCAGTCACATCTAGTGAGCAACACCATTTCAACTGGTATGTGGTATATTTAAGATGTAAAACAGCAGTAAAAAGTATTATATATCAGCCTGGATAAAGGTGTTCACTCAGTAACAACATTCATCTTTGGTTTCATAAGTACACATGCAAAAGTGCATTTAGCTTGGCTTCCAGGAACTATATCCCAGACCATATTTCCCGGGGCACGGGGTAGCATAGTGGTAAGGAAGGGCTCGTAACCAAAAGGTTGCTGGTTCGATTCCACACTGGGGCACTGCTGTGGTAGCCTTGGGCAAGGTACTTAACCCACAATTGCCTCAGTAAATATCCTGTTTAAACGGATAACATGTAAAATTGTAATCTATGTAAATTTCTCTGGATTAGACCGTCTGCTAAATAACAATAATGTATTTATCACGGGTGCTGGCAGTGGCTTCTCAAGTCACATGATTACACGGAATGGCGTCCCCATTGGTTCATTTACCTTAGGCCACAGGGGGTCCAGTCGACACATGCTGTCGCCATCCAGGAGAGCTTGAGTGAAGTTCTTCATGTGCATGTGCAGCTCAGCACGCTGGCTCATCAGTCTGCAGTCAGAGGGGGCTGTGAGGAGGGCAGAAACATAACTGATGGTTAAAAAAAAAACTGTAAACAAAGATGTTAAACGGTGAAGCAGAAATATCACAAGGACCTTTCCTTTAACAAACTGTAAAGGTTATTTATAGGACACAACAAGCACCTGTGCAGTTTTCCCTCTGATTCAGAGAGTAACTGAAGCTTGTGTTTCCAGAGAAGGTTTGTGCTGTTAAATGAATATTCACATTGTTTTGTGCTGAAGTTGGCATTTCAATCTGAACACCACAAAGTCAAGACATGCTACATATGAGGTTAGGAGCACTCCACCAGACCTGAAGACAGAAGCAGAGTGAACAATCTCATAGTACTGAAATATCTTTGATTACGGAGGTAGCCTCCAGGCTTGGAGGGAAAAGGACAGAGGAGAGGCTACAGGCAAACTGCATGCTTCTTTACATTGATTAATCCATTCCATATATGGAGGGAAATGTCCATTATCAAATCCCTGCAGTAAATGCTTCTGCGTGGGAGGTGTGAAACAAATAACCAAAAAAACCTTTGAGAGTAATGGCAACATTACAACTGATATTTCTGCATATTTAAACAACACTCCACCTATATGCTAATTAACAATCGATAGATAATTTCATAAGGGATTAGACCTGTAAAAGATTTGGAATAACTCAGAAAAGTGGACAGGTTAGCATTTAACACTACCTGAAAATATTTTTGAGGACATTAGCACAAAAGCCTAGATCCTCTTAGAGACCCAGTCATTTGCAATCATAATTTGGCAAGCAAGACAAAATGTAGAAACTAACATTTTGGACGCCTTTGTTGAAAAATCAGGCTTCTCAAAAAAAAAATTCCTCCAGTGTGCACTACCTTCACAGTATGGAATTGTGTAATGACTGATTTTTTTGATGAGGCTTTGCTTTAAAAGACAAGCATCTCTCTGAATCCATTGTGGAGTTCAGGCCAGAGAGGGAGTGAAAACAGTGGGCCCCATTATCCCATCACCCCTCCCTCCCTGCCTTGCATAAGCAGGTCAGCCCCAGCAGCTGACATCTGCGTGGAAAATGAGGTCAGTCCTACCCGCTGTGCAGAGGAGCCAGGGTACTTAATCGCTCTCCGAGCACTGCTCCTCTCTGCACTCATTCCAGGGGGACTCAATCACTCACACATTGCGATCCTTCTGGAGTCCACCCCCACTGTACAGAACCTTTGCCATGGTGAAGGGAAGACTGCAGTCCTGACTTCATAATAGCTAGAATTCCCTTGTAAGGAAATAAATGACAAAGAAATGTTCCCAGCGATTAGTCCTGATTAGTCATACCTCAGAAATGAGATATGTCTAGCCTTCAGCTTTCAATTGTAAAACAAGGGTGAAAAAAAGTGAAAAAGTATAACAACAACCGCCTCGGACAATCAACTATCTTTGTGTTAACTGTCATACATATGTGCCAATTGTGCCAATGGATGGTGCAGTGGCTTCAGGGATGAGGTGTAACCTGAAGTGGTTTGAGTAACCACAGGGAACAATACCCTGCAAGACAAAAGATTCACCCTACACAGCTCTAAACACGCTTCTGTCTCCACCTCAGGGGAAAAAAATACCTTGCGTTGACAATAAGGTGATTCATATGCTCTTCTAATCTCAGATACACAAGATTGTCATGTCACTACACCATCAGATCTCATAAATTGCCTATTCTTTCATTTACACTACAGTATTTCATTTTAATTCATGTTCACTTGATTGGCTTCTGGTAAGTAATTACGGGGCATTTGGTGTTTGACGAGCAACCGATGAAAGGATAAGCTGACCAAGTCCAGGTGTCAGAAAGGTAGGCTATCAGGCGTGAAGCAAATGGGACGATGACGTCGCCACCTAGAGTTGGCAAGTGTCTCTGAAGTAAGTCCACTCATTCCGGGGAAACCGATCGCATGACACCTCAATTATTCAACAAATCGTGCACGAATAAACTACATTTCTCACCTAGCTCCACGGCTTTGTTGTACTTCTCCAAGGCGCTGGCGAAGTCTTGATTCTTCCACATACTTTCTCCTTCTAGCCAGCATCGCCTTGCATTACTTTCAGAGGCGAACCACTTCTCCAACAAACTGCCGAGAACTACATTTACTCTAAACCCAACAGGATGGATCTGTCCGTTCTTTGTATTCAGTTTGTTTTTGCAAATTCTGCATACGCTGGCACCATCATTCTCTAGGCACCGCTTGCAGAACGTATGCCCGCATTGTAGGGTTGTGGGTTCCGACAGTAGGCACTTGCAAAGCCGACATGAGAACAGGTCCAGAGAGTGCTCGTCCTCTGATGCATCTCCCTCGCACTCACTGTCCCCATCTCCATTTGGTTTTAAGTTTGTTTTGATCGCTGTCTCCTCAGTATTCGACGTTTCACTTTTTTGACTTTTTAACTCTTTCCCCAACACTCCGTGTTCTTTTTCGCGCAGGTTTTGCGCGATATTTTCGACTAAAAGTCCCAATTCTTCTGGCTGGAGCCTTTTGAGACTAGCAGCAGTGCAGTAGGAGTCCAACGCCTCGGCTATACGCCCAGACAGAGTCAGGGCGTCCGCTTTGCGCAGACACAGTCCCCGATCCGGCTGAGGGAGATCCGCTAATTGAGATCCATAGATCTCCGCGGCTAGGTCGAAATCTCCTGCCCGACAGGCCTCCTCTGCCACCTCCAGCATTTCTGTACACAGACCCACAGAGCTGGAAATATCGTGGACGAATTGCTCTGTATGATGTTCAATTCTCGCCTCCATCTTTTCATCAGGTTGCGCTACCAATCTTTAGAATAAAACAAGAAAAAAGATTACAGTAATTAAGAAAAATGTTTTTAAAATAAAAAAACGCCCGTTTACTGCAAGTGTTACTTTGCGTTCAAACAAACACTTAGCTAGCTAACAAAACAGACCGGCAGAAATCAAAGCACCAGTTTAAGTGTGCCATTCCCCTTTCTTTGTAATCTTAAATGCTTCAGTCGCTTTGTCTTGCTTTGGTCCAGTTAAAGAAATAAAACGATTTTATTTCACTCACCGAGAAGTGGGCGACCGCTATTCTGTGTTTTGTCCCAGGCCGTGCCCCTTGTTGAGGTGTAATACAGGGGTCGATCTATCATGCTACCTAGCTAACTTATCTATGCCAATTTGACATCTACCGTACCGCAATATCTTTTCGGTATTGCACGCAAATCCGAGTCTGTTATTATTTTGTTAACGCTCGTTTCATCTAAAACCAGCATGTTAGCTCAAATCTTCATAGCCTTTATTGGCTAACATAAGCCAATAAGCATAGACAGATGATTTCGGCTACCTTCCACCGCCGTCTAACATTAGACTTCGCCTACTCTGAACATTTCAAAACAAGCATGTCAAACCTCAAATACGTCCAAAAGTATCCAGCAGTTAGTGAAGTTCCAGTTCTCCACGCGAATTCAGCCTCCTTTGAAGAAAGGCAAACACACCAATGTCTATTTCACATCACCTGTTTTTATATAATTGGTTATCTTATGTGTGCGCTAAGACGCGAACTGAGTCACTCAAACAAATGTGCGCTTGTTTGCGTTTATAGCGAATCCCGGTAATTAGCTACACACATTCGATGCTGTACAACTGAGAAGAAATCACACCGGTATGAAACTGGGTACGCGACAGGTTAATAACAGCTAGCTATAAACAAATACATAATCTACACATACTTTATAAAATGAACCCAGACAACCTAACATTAACTTTACAACAAACCTGAAAACACATACAGTCAACCGCAGGTAGCACGTGACACCCAGCGAACTGAGCCATTGGTCTGTTACAAGTTCCCTTATATAACGCTGTATTTGTTGTGTAACGTAAGCAATCTTTAGGCTATAGGGCTCTGCAAGTTATCTGCAGCAGTGTGCAAAGGGTAAGGCTGCAAGGAAGGAGCTGTTCCCATTACAATTTCAACCTGAGGTCTTTGGGGGGGAAAGTGATGACCTATAATGTGAAGGGACAGCATAGATCTGGAAAGCACAGTAAGACAACGTTAACACTTGTTTGGTAGATTTAACTTAACAGTGGATCAGAGTAGCCCGAGGACCAATGAAATTATTGTTCTGTGCAAGCCTTCACATACTCGGCCTACTAGATAATTGATTGCAACGTCTCCAATTATTTAAATCACATTATACCCTTCAAAAAACGTTTCTAGCGTCCTAACCGTATCATACGATATTATATAAATGATGACACTCTTTTAACGGACTCTGCTCTGAATTAAATCGTATACATATGTTTAGGATTTGCACTGCATTATTTGAGGTTACAACAGATGTTCTGGTCATTTCAACCAGAAAGTCTGAAATTATAGTTTTCCCCAATTATTTTGTTGATACTCGGAGTTAAGTGTCTGTGTTAAGTTGTGTAAGGCTGACTATAATCAGTAACAGGTGGTTCTGTAGTGCAATGGTAAGTAGTAACGCTGCTGTTCCCTTGGGAAAGGTACTAAAAGGGAATTTCCTCTATGAATATTCAGCTATATGAATTATTGAAGCTATGTAAGTTTCTCTGGATAAGAGCATCTGTTAAGCAAATGTAATCTAATGCATTGACACAGTGAGACACAGTTGAAGTCACTGGCTAACACTGTGCAAGACATTGAAAAAAAGTATATTAAAATATCTAACAAGTGCTCATTCAGTCATTTGTGTATAAATAGTTGTCTGCACATGCATGGTAGATATGTCACTGAATTCCTGTTTAAAATGTAATTCCATTTGAAAAGTTCCTTAGCAAGCCTCACACTTTCCCCAGTACAAGAACACTTGCACTGGCCTGAACCCGCTGTCAGACTGACACTTATGAAGCTGACACCTATTGCCACATCACCAGGTAAACTGTCTTTCTGTCTGGAGCCCAAACCCAAGGAACCGCCTCTCTACATCATTTGCGTCAGTGAGTTCTCACTGCCATTTCATACTGGCACTCTTTGCCCCAGTGATGTTTTAACACAAACAAGTTCATGCAGTTGCCAACTGTTTCATAGAAAACAGCTGTGCATGCAGTCAATTTGGGAGAGTCAAAAGAGAGGCACACAGGAGGATGACATTACAGCATGTTGGTGTTAATTTGTGCAAGAGTGACTTTAGTCAGTGGCTGCTTGTTCTGGAGAGAAGTATAGATGATACATTAGTGGGGAAGGAGTTTGTCATGCAAAAAGAATATAGTGGACTTATTCCTTATGACAGCCCATGACAGAAATTCAGAAGGATGTATTATGTCAAGGTCTGAAGATGATCACAACAAATATATTAAAACAGAGCATTAGACTTAGTGATATGTAGCAGTAAACCAATGCTTTGTTGTCATTATATCAGGAATAGGGCTGAAATTAAGTCAAAACGTTGATGTCACAACTAATTTTTGATCAGGTACTAAAGCAATGGCAGCTAGTGTCTTACCTGTTGTCAGGGAATAGGGGACCAGGGAATCCACGACTGATATTAGTCCACCTGTGAAGTGTGTTTCAGTTTAAATAACCCAAAGTCAATGAAGCTTCGCTTCACTTAACAAATCAGTGGACCAGATCTCTGCAGCAGTGAAAAGAAATGGTTAAGGCTCTGGAATTTTGCCCTGAGGAGTATGAGATCAAATCCTGGAATTTACTGCTGGTGTGCAGTTAATACAGTGAAAATATTTGACTTTATTACAGAGTCTCTTCCTCTTGCGCAAGGTGTGCCAAGCTCAGCAGACCAGAGATGGAAAGTTAATAAATTGATTGGGAATGTAGCCATGGAATCCTATCTCATCAGTAAGATCATACACCCCCAATCCTGGGAAGGGCTTTTAAGTCATCTCTGGAGCCCTTGCACAATGCAGCTCAAACCCTGGGCCAGTTCGTAGAGGGGAAGGTCACTCCTATGGTATAAATGTGCATTTTTATCTCAGAAAAGATGGGCTGTCTTGGGTAACAAAGTAACTTTCCATGCAAGACCCCAGAACTTGCACACATTACTATAGGGAATTAATGTTATCATCACTATGTGTTTTTTAATGTGCTTGTTCAAAATACTGTTATTCTTAATCTTAAGTCTGACACAAAAGTTTTCAAAAAGTAAAAAGATGCCACAGCATGAAAGTAGATATAACCTCTTATTTGCGGTCTACAGACTCCTTGGTCACAGTGATGACAAATGATGATGCAGTGTTGTTTGTGCCACTTATAAAATGAATCCTTTAATGATTTGACTGTCAGTGATACATTTGTATGGTGCTTTGTGTGATCCCTCTGTGTTCAACCCTTACGACCCTACCCTTATGCTGTGGAATTGCCTAAAAGAGCTGCAGGAGAAACAAAGGAGAGACAGCTGGTGAAAAGAAGAGCCAGGATGGTTAGCTTGAGCATGAGAATGCAGATAAGGGACGTAAGCAGTGGAACTCACCATAAGGGGGTGACTGCGCCTCACCAATGTGCACCCTTCTGCGTTTTAGCGAGGCTGCATGAAGCAGCTAGAGAGAGAGAGTGTAATATTGTCAACCATCTTGCACAAAGAATCAAAAATGATTTGACGCTGCACAACAAATATTGGCTGGAATATGCAAAATACGATAGGGATATCGCAACCGGCTCACTGTTACAGGTACTCGCACCTGCATCTTCCTTGAGCCGGTGGCATAGCAATCACTCTCTCCTCCATTCCCTCCTTCAAGGCACCAACCCCCCCACTGGTTGAGTTGAGTGGCTTCTGCAGGTCTTCAGATGGGCACCCCCCTTCACCGATGTTTCGTCGATTAGCCCATGACATCTCGGGAAGGCTTGACAGTAGAACCGGCGTCCTGGAACTGCCCCCGCGGTCCCCCGCATTCAACTCAACGTTGTTTTCCCCGTCACCAGCTCGGCTCTGCCACCGCTCAGTCCTCTTAATCTGAATCCATCGGGATGCTGCTTCTGCCTGCCTGCCGATGTTCGCTACCAGCCTTCTCCTTGCTGTTCCCTCAACTCCACACAGTCCAAGTGCCCTCCAGAGTGATTGTCCCACGAAGCCCCTGCAGCTGAATTCAACTGGCAGATTCCAGGCTTTCCATCCCTTCTGCTGGCACTCTAAGATGAGGCGCTGATACTTTTTCTTCTTCTTATGCTGTATGTAAACATTGCTCCAGTAAAAAATAGTTCAATGCTAGTATTTAAGATGCCTTGGACATGAGTCTGTCATCACTGCTGTTTCAGTATTTGTCACAAAAATGAGCGTGTGGTGACACCTATGGTACATGCCACTCTGCTGGCTGAAGCCATGTTATCAGACTTCTTGTACATGTGTGGGTGTGCACTGTGCTGCTAATAGGGGAAGCAGTCTGGTATGGCAGTAGTGAACCTTTTGTTCCCTTCAGCAAGACACGTAATCCAGAGTGCCTCAGTAAATATCCAGCTATATAAATGGATAACATGAAAAAAGTTTAAGCTATGTAAGTTTCTCTGGATAAGAGCATCTGCTAAGCAAATGGAACAAAACGGAATGACACAGGAATATACAGATGGCAAAACCTTGCCATCTGAGAAGTGTCCATTCAGTCATTTGTGCAGTCTGCACATGCATGGTAGACGTGGCATAGAATTCCTGTTTAAAACATGATTCCATTTGAACAGTTACTTAGAGACCTTCCCACTTTCCCCAGCACATCCAAGAACGCTTGCACTGGTCTGACCTTTCACTCTCGCTGTGCACCCACTTTCAGACTGATGCTTATGAAGTGGACAGCTTTTGGCACATCACCACATAAAATGTCTTTCTATGCATGTGGAGTCTGAACCTGAGGAACCACCTCTCTATAATCACTTCCCTCAGTCACATCCCTCTGTCATTTCATGACATTACAGCATTTCATCACACAGTAAACTCCATCCACTTCAGAATGAAACTGAACAATTAATCTATTTTCCTAGCAGCGGAGTCCTGTTACTGCCCTCCCCAACTGCAAACATTGTGCAGTGAAGTGAAATGAGAGATGTGGAGGTCCCTGCCGTTCACAGACTCCCTCCCCAGAGGCGCTGATGGAAAGCAACAATAACGAGGCTGCTTGGCAAGCTTGCCACCGCCTCCAGCCACCAATTACAGCGAACACCTTTCTGAAGGACAATCGCCCAATTGTATGGGCTTGGTCAGGTCATTTCAGTTTAAAACTGGTGCAACTCTGCTTTGAAACAGGTTGGCATGTATGGCAAACTGTTTTAACATTTAATTGTATGGTAACTCCTTTTGACCTTTAATCGTCCGTTAGGGGTAATAAAATAGGAATTTCATTTAAATGGCTCGCCTTATACATTGTCTCTTTGCAGGGTGGTGGGGGCTGAACAATGTTACTGGTATAATTTACACGTGGTACTGCCATGTGAAAGCAACATCATTGCGGCATCCATTACATCACCTACAAAAGTCTCTGCCATTCACAAAGTGCCATTCACTGATAAGGACATAACGAATCGCCCCAAGTACAATGACTGCACTGTACTATTACAGTACTTAAGACCATGAATACTTATATTTAATCTAGTGAATACAAATGAAAATAAAACTGTGGATAATGTGTTGCATAATGTATATGCATTTTTAAACATTTATTTTACTAGGTAGGGTCAATTGAGAACTAATTCTTATTTGCAGGGACAACCCTGGGGGGAGAGAATTATTTCATAAATTAACCAAGGGGAGATTAAGTTGCCAGATTGGGAAGTTAGCCAGGACACCAGAGAACCCCCTGCTCTTTGCAATAAGTGCCAGAGAGTCAGGAACTCAGTTAAACATGTCATCCAAAAGACAGCATTTCCAACAATAAGCATCTCTGGGTTTTGGTTTCTCATGAAGTGCAGGGAGAAGGCTGCCCTCCACTGGTATAGCAACAGTGTCTCCAGCAGCAACTTGGTTTCCCCCAGGAGATCTCCCATTCAGATACTGACCAAGCCCATACCCACTTAGCATCATCACACAGATATATATTACTGGCAGGGTGCTGCTGTTGGCAAACATATTGAATTCATCTAAACTGAGATGATATTGCATTGCCCTTTTACATTTTAATATCTTTTTTGAAATGGAGCTCAAGACTTCTACATATACAGAATTTCATGATCCTACTTGTAAGGTGGATATAACAATTAAACTCTATTGTTTATGAACATATTCTTCTGTCTTCTGTATGAAGAAGAGTGAAACTAAGCATTTTTGCTGGAGAACAGAATGAAAATTGTAGACCATATCAGTTCAACCTTGAAAAAGACTATTTAGTTTAAAATATTTTATTTACTCATTTATTTAATATTTTATGTTATATATATATATATATACTACAGATGAAGGTCATTTACTCTCACATATTTTTCTGTGATATGCTAAATTAAAGTCTACATCTGAATCTGAATATATAAACCATACCCCCTATGGAAATCCTCATTTACAAAAGCATCTCTCTTTCTGCAAGCAGAAAATCCTGCTCTGGCACAGATAAACAATTCTATCATGCTATACCGGAGGCTCCTAGATATCATGAACATTCAGGTCCAAACAAGTGAATGATACCTTTCAAATGATAGCAATATTGTCAAATGCAATCTGTAATTGATGCACCACAAGCATTAAATGCGCATGTCTTTCATCAAAACTGGGACGGTATTGTGTTGTTATATTAAATTTTATTAAATTTCCTACAAGCATGTGGTGGTTGCGGAAAAAAGTAATTCAAGCACCAAATCACTTAAGCATCCCATATTCTGTTTTGTACCTTGTTTTAGCATGGGCGCATCTGAAATATACCAGCACTTATTTGTTAAAAGTGTGGCTTGGCACAGTCATGTGGACAATTTTTATGTTATATTGGTTTCTAGAGTTTATTAATACATTCAGTTGTTTATTTCCTCACATAGCCAATATGTGCAAAAACATATACTCTTTTTTCCTGCCACCTATACTGCAAATGAGGTAGAAATTGAAAACCCTTAATTTCTGATTGGGAGGAATATAATTTTCAAGGGTCAACACTTGAAAAATGTGGACCAAGATAATCAATATAAATAATTTTATTGGATCAACATAATCAATATAAATACATTTATTAACTATACTGATTATCTAAAACATAGATAATCAATATAGACAATCAAATAGATAATAGTCTGTAATATAGACTGTATTCAATAGTCCTGCTTTTTAAACATAGGTTATATCACAAAAAGCAGAAATATTAAATATTTTTGACTGGAATAAAAGTTCTGAAAAGTAGCACCTGAATAGATGGCTCCAGAAGTCAGAAATATTGCCATTATTTCACACTGCAGGGTGCCTCTGACTCCTGGACTCCAGCAGGCAAACAAACCAGAACTGTTATCACTTCCTTCTCGAATTGAAGGTGCTGGAATAGGCTCAAAGTAGAGTTGTGAGAGGCACAAGTAAGAATCTTTCTTGTTACTTTCAGAGTGGGCTTGTACTAAGTGACGCAGTACTCTCTTTGAGTGGGCATGCACAGATTGACCCGTAGCACTCTCTGAGTGTGCACCTACAGATAGACTGCACCGCAATTAATCTTTAAACCTGCTTCTACACATAGACTGCCCCCCAATTTATCTATGAACCTGCCCCCACTGATAGGCTACACACCCTAACTCATTTCTAAACCTGCTCCCACAGATAGACTGCACCCTGACTCATTTCTAAAACTGCTCCTACAGACAGACTGCATCCTGACTCATTTCTAAAACTGCTCCTACAGACAGACTGCACCCTGATTTATCTGTGTGTGTGTGTGCTCCTACATGCTACACTTTCATTACTCTCTCAACCTGTACCTATTGACAAGTTTTACCTGCTCTGCATAAAGTGCTCACATAATCATGCAGTAAGGTCTTGATGGACATTTTGAGCTCTATAACATATACAAAATGCCATCATAATGAAATTTGTGTTCGTCCAGTGTAGCATGCCACCCTCCCAACAGCCCTCCTTCTCTAGTTAGGTAACTGCTGTTCTGTTGTGCTGATGTCTTCTGCAGCACTGTTTCTCTCTCACTCTGCCCATGTTTAAAGTCGGATTCAGTTCTGTGTTGTGCAGACCCACATTTTTACATATGGTAGTGAACTGAGTAGAATTTGCATTTCTTCTGTGAAATATCTATATTATACTGCATGTAAGTCTTAACCCAGCTGGCAACATTTGATTTGGGCCATTTTGTAACCTTTCATACCATTTCATCACAATTTAAATGCTGGAAATGTGTTCAATCCTCGTTAAATGTTGCCATTTAAAAATGCACAATCACATCACATCTGAAATCCATTCAGACAGACAGGACAATGTATCCTCTGGAGAGTGCAGATGCTCCTGAGCAGTGAATTAATAAAATATCCAAAAGAGCAGATTTAACACCTGTATGCCACTGCAAGTGTATCTCTCACACTATGTAAAGGAAAATTTGAGCTGGAGAGAGAAAAATGTCGCTTTTGTCATCCCTGCTTGAGTGGAAAAGTTCAATTTGGGGAATTAGGATATGACCTATTCACGAGGTAAGGGTGGCTAATGTCCTGCACATCTGGTGTGTTTTGTAACTAGCTATTTAGTATAACGCTTTTGTTGCACCCGCAACAATTATTTCCACTTGAAACACGAACCAGATGATGTAATTTGATTGGTCAATTCTTGTAACATTACACCCTCCATGCAGGGTGCCCTTTGAGCCGTCTGAATTACTGGCTGGAATATCCTATTACGTGAAGTCAAAGAGAGAGGACACTAAGCTGCAAACACATGATGCTTCTGTCCAACTGTCTTCTGCTACATCATTTTAAACTTTTGCCAGTTATTTCCTGGGGGATTCTATTTCACCAGTTTCAAACAAGTCCTCACACAACAGGCTAAGCTCACATCCAGCAGCTATGTGGTATGACTTCAGACACAGGTACCACATCACCTTACTGGGAGATGAACAGAAGAGTACATTGATTCCTCTTGGGGTGATTAATTCTGTATAATTACATATAGCTTCTTACAACCTGGTCAGAATCATTAATGACTTATACACAGCAAAGCATTTCACACGTTGGGGAAAGCAAGGAGTTACAAAACATGAAAGAATCATAAGTGAATAATTTCTCTCACTTTGATATAACATATAGTGGAATCATATGGAAAACTTAAGTTTATTTATGCTCCATCTCCAAAAGGCTTTTGAAATAGAAGAATGTGGAGGCTACAAGTGAGACTACAGTGGTCCTGTGTGGGTGAGATTATGCCTGACTAACGAAGAAGATCATCACAGGAAGAGACTGTGATATTTCCCTTAATGGGTACTGGCCAGCAGAGGCATCACAGACAGGTCACACTTGTGTGCACTTCTTGTGTTTTGCGACAGCATTCATTCTCAGAACAGGTCTTTTTCCATGATAACGTCATGGCACAGGTAATTGTGTGGAAACTTGGACTGATACACTGTGATTAATTGAAAAAATGGCTATGAGCCATTTCATTCAAAACTTACAATGCCCCCATACTGTACATTAATATGCATAATATCAAAGGAATGCAATGCAGAACCTTTGATAGATCGTCATTATTGGGAACTTAAAAGTCAAAAAGTCATCAGGCTGTCAATTTCAATACAGTTGTATTCAGCACCCAATGCTTGAGAGGAAGAATGTCTTTAACAGTTGGTGGCCAATTT
Source organism: Megalops atlanticus (assembly GCA_019176425.1). NCBI lineage: Eukaryota > Metazoa > Chordata > Actinopteri > Elopiformes > Megalopidae > Megalops > Megalops atlanticus. Next base: position 20,959,062 of record CM032886.1, read on the forward strand.
TAAGAAACTTTCTAACACTTTCTAAAAATTGCATTTTTTAAAATAACCACCATGCTGCGAATGACGTCTGGAATAACGTGTAACCACACACCTAAGATTTGCATCTACCCACAGTCAAAAACTATACGATATGCTTCAAACAAAGATAAGCTTGTTCAAAACAAATAACACACAGCTACACGTGAAATGAAATGAGTTAAGATTTTCTTATCTGTTATGTAAGTAGCCAATGTGAACTGACATAGAGCTCATGCACATTTCATTCATATTTAGAGCAAATTTCAATGTGCCCATTATACAGTATAGTAGCCTATGTCTTCATGCCGATGAGCAACATGTCATAACGTTGCAGTAGTGTTGTGATAACATTTCGTCCTTCCGCTGTGCTATTATACCATGCGCACACTGAGCCGGGAAAAAACAGGATTTCGATTGCCTTTTGAACATCATGGCCTTCACAAAGATTAAATATCTAATCTCAAAAGATTTATTTTAATATTGTGTTGAAGAATGCCCGATGCATGTTTTTTGTTCTCAATGTACACCATCTAGGTCCGTCTAGGTCATATCACAGCCATTCTTGTCAAACTCTACTCTAATGTAGAGTTTGACAAGTTTTATGTAACCATTTTATATTTTTTATATTTTTCTTCTAAAAAACAACAACAAAAAAAAACTGTTGATAACTGATACATAGAAAGCATGTTCTTGAACATCAAAGAAGTATTTCAAGTGCATCCAGAAACATATTTACTGGTGGAGGGAAACGGATACGCCAGAAACTATAATGAAACACCAGGGAATCCGGGCGTTGATTGGTCACCTTTCGTTGCAGATGTTTTTTTTACAGCAATCATTTCATCGAGTTCAGATCAAATGTCGAAAAGGTTGCAATGTGTGGGCTTTATCTCACATCACAGTGAAAACTTCCCCGACTGGTATCTCTCGCAGCAACATCTCATCGCGTAGCAGGCAAAGGAGGTCGCGATGGGCATCACACGTTCCCAGCAAGTTTTTATTTTCTTCTTATTTTGTTGGCCGGTGATTGGAGGTAAGAAATCTATATTTCACTATCCAACTAAATCTAAGTGCAACGTTGTAATTTTTGTTTGCTTTGCGTATTTTTGTACTGTTATACTGTTGTTATAACTGCCATATTAAATCACAACTATGGCTTCGGTAATATCATTTGTAACACTGGCAGATATCTGAAATTATGAATATATCTGGAATTCATTTTCCATTAGCACATGTAGTGAAGTAATATACTAATAAAACAGTGGATTTTTATGATGCATTTCAATTGGAATCATTCTGAATTCGGAAAGTTAGAGGGAACTGCCAATATTTTACTGGTCTATAAATTTTTGGATGGAAAAATGTAATTTCCAGTTTCAAATTAATACGATTTTATTCAATTTACGATGATTTATTTGTGAATGTTGTAATAAATGGACAACTTCATTTTTTATCCGCCTGTTTAAGGCTTACACTATCCGTCCCCAGACTGCGTAGATGGCGTCCCTTTGAGAAAGGTAAATATACTTAATTATTTCCAGTCTTGTAAACGCAAATTATACTTTCGTGGAGAAATGTGGTCAGATTCTTTAATCGAGGCGTTACGGTAAGTGCGGTCAGCTAAGTATATTGGGACTGCATTTTGTTGTTGAATCATGTTCTTCAATTTAAGTTCATTGTTATGAAGTCAACCTTTCGACCACGGGGGCCACGATTTTAAAACGATTTTGACTGATTTTAAAAGAAGGTAATTGATCACACAGCAGCACAGCATTCACAGTTTTGGAAATTGTTTATTATACATCGGGTGAACAAATAGCTATGAAAGCAATGCAGATTTTAACTTTATCGTATGAGGTGTGTAAGTGATGTGAAATGTAAACCATCAATAAATATTTGCATATATTATCGGGTTTTCTTCCCCCGCCCTTGACTACTTAATCAGCAGGTTGTTCAGTGCTTTGCTTTTTAAAATCTTGAGATGAAAGATGTAAACCCTGTTGTCTAGAATCATTAATGCTCATTATCATTAATGATCATTAATGCAGTTGGTACAAGTATACATTTTTTTCTCTTCATTGAGTTTGCTATGAAGATCGGGCATGAAGTATATTTTGACCATTTGCCACAGGGGTATACAGAACAACATTGTAATCGCACGGTTTTTCCCTTAAGTGTATAGCAGACCTCAGACTGAGGGACCACAGCAAGTCTTTAATCATGCTAGAGGATATCACTTATCTTGTTTGCACTTGCAGTTAACCTGTGTGTTCAGGGAGAAGGTGTGGTGTTGGGCGCTTTCTCCTCTCCTGTTCCTCTTTCCTGTGATTTGTTTTACTGTGAATCATCTTCCTCTTCACATCTCTTCACTGTCAGCAACCTCGGATCAGCCACTCTGAACGCCTTCTGTTTTGTTCACCTACTGTAGGAGTCTGGCTTGCAGAGCAATCCGTGTGAATTGGTGCAGAGTGATCAAAATAAGGTACTCATTGGATTACTACCAAAATACTACTAACTTGATTGGGTGGGGTTTACACATTTTAATATATATATATTTTTTGTATTTGCATTACAGGAGCAAATCCAAGATGTATACAAGAGAGTGAGTGCTGTTATTCATAAATTCAAAAATACATAGTTCATATTCATATTAATCGACCAGAGAGTAACTCTAACTGGATTTATCCTGCTTCTCAGTTCTTATTCCATTACTCCAAGTCTCAGGACTCCATTCAGTCAGTGCAGAGTGAGGTAAGCAGAAAACACCATTCCTCTATGGGCAGTCACATATAGTTGCACAGGTATTTTTATTGTATTACTGGTGTTACTGTTCTTCTTTCCTGTTTAGTCTCACTCGGCACATCCTTTAATGCGCCTTTCCCCAAAACTCTCACACAGAAGAAAGAAGCTGTTCATTCTTTCGGTAGGAACCGTTTTTTCCTGCTTCATTTTTCACACCCTAAAATAACTGTTGGCACAGAGAAATGCTTTTTTCTTAAAAAAAAAAAAACGTTCAAGACCACAGGCTGACCATTCAGCCAGTCTGTACAGAGGTACAGCCATTTCTGTCAGTCAGGGGCCACAGGGCCAGAGGCAAAAAAAGAGTTGAATTAATTTATACATTTTAGCCAGGGGTGAGCACCACTTTCCCTGGAGCATTATTTTTCCCATTTTATGGATGTATTGATTCGTTACAAAGAGGAAAACTATTACAAACGCTATGGAAAGGGGAGGAGACACCGTGCTGTCAGAGTTGCCTACATAAATGAGATAAAATTGCATGTGACTGATACTGAGAAAGATACTGTGAGAGCATCAGCAATTTGACTGTATTTTCTCTCTCTCTCTCTCTCTCTCTCTGTAGAACCCAAATGTTCCCTCAAGAGATGTGAAATGAAGTGAAGGCCAGGCAGGAGGGCAGTGGTCCCTGGCCAGCCTTCCTCTGCAGATGTGTGCAGACAATACAGGACAAGAAAAGCAACATCCCACATGTGCCTCAAGAAATCAGCTATTTTTCAAATATTGTTCCATCAGATAGAAACATGTTGCATCAAAAAATGTACACAGCATCTCATACTCTAAAAAGCAATCTTGTACTGCACCTGTTGTTTAATTGATGAAAATAAAATATAATGAAAGTTAAATGTTATATTCTTAAAACCTCTTCATTTTCAAAATTGCATCTGGGGGGTCTGATTTGTGTGTGCATGGCAAGGCATGCATGATTGGACATGTAGGATTTGACATTAAAGATTGGTTTGGAGGATGGATACGATAAATGTGAAACCTTCACAATTTCCTCAACGAGAAGCAGAGTTTTTCCCTCAGTGTGTCCTGGGGTCAGTTTTTAAAAACTTGAATTTCACCCCGATTGGTATTATAGCTTTACATTTCATTACATTACACAATTCAGTATTTTCTTGTTTTTTGTTTGGTTGTAATCCTCCTGCCTTATGCTTACAGACTGCACAAAAAGTGAAACGTTTGAGGAGAAATGTGGTATCAAAATGGTCCAACCCTCAAAATACCTAGTGTCCCTGAGGCCTCACACTTTAAAATTACTCCCACACCATTTGACTTCATTTTAACACATAACTCAGATACAACATTGTATGGCTACATGAAGTGGCTAAAGCCAGTCCATTTCACCCTTCTCAAGTATTCACAGGGAGAAGTAATCATTCTGCTTTAATATGGTGTGGCCTGAAAAGTTATGGTTGCTATGGTCACTGAGCTTGCTGTATAAAACTGTAAAAACCACATATTTCTTTTATGTCAGCAACTTCTGATAAGGTGATATTGTACAAGCTGAAACCACTGCAAGTTTGCTTTGCATATGGTGGTGTGATCACTGGTCTGCATGTACACAGTAACAAATTATTTCTGAAACAGCAAAATGAGATTTTACAGACAAGTTCCATGACCTCTTTGATGGATAGGGATACACACATCAACATACCCCATCTAGTGGAGACAACACACAATGCTTCCAGTGCACCAACATTTCCTACCTTGGTCTCTTCTGTCAGGATAGCCTATTCATCATATTCAGCCTATAGACCCTACATTTGTTCCATGTAGAGGACCATAAAGCATTGTTTGCAGTATTTAGTAAAGACACAGCCATATTGTAGGTCTGATCGTAAGGCTAAGATATCCCTTTGCAAGACTTTATCATAAAGAAAAGGAAGACTGGACAAATTCCTCTAAAAAGCACAAGGACACCATTCGGGTAGTGTGCACACCACTTCATGGATTCAGATTTTTAAAATACTGCACTATGATAGGTAGCCAATGACATTATAATTGTAAAATGAGGCATGTTTATTTTAATGACTACATAGTGAGGATAGCCCATCAAAACCATGTGACAAACTTGTACATTATGAGGCAAAATACAATTCTGAATTTAAACATGCCTGGGATAGCCGCAATAAATAACTACATTTTTCAGCAATTACAGCACAGCCATGTATCCTCTGAAATGTTCCAGTAGAGAAATTAAAAGCATGGACTTGTACCTTCACTGGTTTGAGGACAACTATCGGGCTAATTTAGTCATTTCTGCAGAGTAAACATTCCGACAGGGCACAACTTTTAATGCAAATGGTGTAACACTCTTACAGGGAACTTCCAGTGGCTCAAGCAGACTTCCATGCTCAAACACACAGCAGGGCCATCCCACTTCAGCTTTACAGAGAGCACTAATGTAACCACTGCCGTAAACTGCTGCCCAGATTAAACATGCAGAAAAATCACACACCAGACACATATCCTTTTACAAATTTATTTTTCCAGTAATGAAGAATGTTCTAATTCTCATCAACATTGACTGTCTGCAGACCTGTTTAAAAAAAAAACAAAAAGTCACAACCTTTACAAATCATATCAAAGAAACAATAAGAAAATTTTATTTCCACTCTACAACTGGTTTTATATCCACTAATTCAAAATCTCCACAAGACTAAAGACTAAATTTAACTTTGGTTATACAAGATCAAAACAGCATCTGAATGGTCCATTTCTGACTGAAAACAAAACAGCAACTGCAGGTTTTCTTGAATGATGTTGTAGCATATATAACATGTTACAACCCCACACTGGAGTTTTACTGTATCACAAACGACTTCACACCTACACTCCATACCGCAACGGTCACTCGACTCACCTTTGTATGTCGTGACAGGAACGTATGTGACGAGGGTGTACAGTTTGTTGGGAGAATCTTCGTCCTCATTGCGTTTCCTGGACAGACGCACGCGGATACGGTACGGCACATTCCTGCACAAACACACAGCCAAACATTACCCCATGGCTTACGTGCATTTCTGCAAATGAAGGACTTATATCCACTGAAGTTTCAGTTAGTCAACAACATTTTTAGTGCCATAATGAACAACTGCCAGTCGTTTCTCGACACGCTCCATACTAGCAGAAGGATGTCCTAGCTAAAAATGCCATTTCAGCAGGCAGCTGATGCTAGATTTAACTATTAACATTTACAACCACTTTAACCAACAACTCATGTGATTTGCTCTCTCAAACAAACCCCCAATTTTCCCCATGCAACATTATCATGTTCTCCCATCACACTCTAAACCTCCTTTGATGTGCCACCCAAGTTGTACTGCAGTACTGCGGACTCCCATTCCCGGTTCCACTGTACCTCACGCCTTTGGTCCACACAGCCTTGTTCAAACGCGTGTCAATGCGCACATCGGGAGTTCCCATCTCCTTCATGGCGAACTTGCGGATTTCCTTCAGAGCGCGGGGAGCTCTCCTCTTGAAACCCCTGAAGCACAGAAGCCTTGTTAACATGGGAGTTCGGCTCTTCTCAAGGGCGCATGCATGCCATCAACTTACAATTTCAAGGCATTTTAAACCTACTCCTCTTTTCAGAATGGCACATTCCATTCATTTTCCACTTATTCACCAATTTCTTCATAAGGTGCATTTGCAGGATTTTGAACTTGTCGCACAGAAGAAAAATCTGAAGTACTATGACGATCTGCTGACAATCCACAGTAAATCCACCGTGGTAAATTTTGTCTTTAAGGATCCGAGGGTTCTCAGACTGATTTAACACATTGATTACCTTTAAGTTAAATTACCCAATAACAGCACATGCCCACAATCGCTCCACAATGTAGATTCAGGCCATTCTCACTACTTGTGTTAATAATAAGACTCATTTGTTTACAGTCCAATGGTATTGCTAATCATCAATCACATCAATTTACTAAAACCAAAGTTGCTAATATCTACAGCCATGTGGAATGCATTAACTGCAACTGCATGGGCCGCCAGACACAACTTCCAATTTCAGTCAACCAGTTCAGCTGCCATGCTAAAAGGCCCAGGGCTCAAGCTGCAAACACTTGTGCAAAGGGTTTTAACATTTTCTCTAACAAGACAAAGCATGGCATAAGCTCTTCTACTCTACACAACATTATTTACTCATCTCGGGCTTCAGACGACTTGGCAGCGGAGGTCTCTGCTCTGGTGAATGACAATGCTAAAGCTTACCACAGCACAGTCATCTCAGACCACTGTACTTACACTCCATGGATGCGCTTGTGGATGTTGATGGTGTATTCCCTGGTCACCACCTCATTGATGGCAGAGCGCCCCTTCTTCTTTTCGCCTTTCTTAATTGGTGCCATCTAAAGTAAAAGGAAAATTAATAAAAAATATTTAACTGGTCAAATCAATCACCTTTCCCCAACACCCTTAGATGGTCAAATTACGCTACAACTTTGCTTGTTAGCTAACTAATGTACCCTGACCACAGCTAACTAGCCTAGCTAGCTAAAATCTAGCTTCAGTAAATTCTTAGTATGGCCAAGGCGTAAGTTACTACGGCTCGGCCAATACCAGTATCTACCTAAATAGCTTAATTTTCACCGACATTTAAGTGCATAACATACATTCAGACTCCATTTTATTTTCCACTGAATTCTTTACCAAAGGTTCCGATCATACAATTCGAAACGCGACAGAGACGAAAACTAAACCCACATATTTCATTACATGCGACAGTTGGCTGAACCGCCGTAATACTGGAATACTCGATTAGCAACAAGCCTCACAAGTTGCTAGTTAAGCGATCTAGCTAGTGAACCAAGCCTAGAAAGGCTTCGTTCAACCGCAACTTAACGCGAAACAATACTAGCTGTAAGCTTCAGCTAGTATTTGTACAACGAGGTGTATGATTTTGCCACATGAACTGTCTACGACTGCATTATCCGGTGTTATACACATCTCTACATCTGACCATGTTTAATGGTCAAATTTAAACACGCAACCTCTTAAAAATGGCATCATATATACAGTAAAGTGTAATCGTCTGCATTTATGTGATTAACATGTTATATTTCAAGTTAATTAAATGAAGATGAAGTTAGATTGTCGAAGCGATTCATCTAAATAAGTACTCACTCTCTCTGGGAAATATCGGAAAGGAAGGACAAAGTAATTCTGGGTAATACTACCCCTGCGGAACACAAACTATATCCGGTTCACTTTATAATGATTGTGAAAAAAGAAAACGTTCTATTTTCCGGATGTACGGATGTATGTTCATAACGAACATACACACTCTTTACCTACACATCTATGCTTATGAACTACTTAACGTAATTACAGAAAATGTGATTTCCCACCCTGTCAAGGCTTGTAAAATGTACTTGGAGATCGTGCATTTACACTACATTACCCATAATGACTATCGCGCTTGTGCTGTAAAACTGACGGAAATGTCGTACATCATTATTAGCATATGTTTGCCGTTAACCAGGTAGCTAGTTCGCTAGCCAGTGCGCCGTGATGAGTTTTAAGTTCCTGTAAGTTCCGATGTGAAGAGGACTTCACAGATTTGACAGCTTGCTAGTCATATAGGCATATTTTCAATTTCACCCAGTTTATTTCAGTAATTTTCTTCAGACCGTTAATTTGTAAAGCGCTGGATTTCCGACAAGGGATTATGCATTATGCGTCGTGATGTGTATGCGTTGCTATTGTGGCGAGCCAACTAGTTAGCTAATATGTTACAAGGCTGCAAAAAATCGAAGTACAAGAGAAGTTAAATCTAGCTTGCTAATTTTTCTGGAAAAAAATCATTCTAAGGATTTGCTTCTTTAATTTTTTGCATATTTGGCAAGCTAGCTAGCTTGACAACCCAAAAACAACAATGACCCTGGCTCCGAAGGAGCTGTCGAATCTGTTGGGGATCATTTCTGAAGAAGCTTGCTCTAACACTTTCGAAAGTCTGTCAACTGCCTTTCATCATTACTTTGGGAAGGCAGAACATTTCCGTGTGGGTTCAGTTCTGGTGATGCTGCTACAACAACCGGATCTCCTTTCAGTCTTGCCAAGTTCTCCCCAGCGTCTTACGGCTCTCTACCTACTATGGGAAATGTACCGCACAGAGCCGCTCGCTGCCAACCCCTTTGCCGCGGTCTTTGCTCACCTTTTAAATCCCCCACCAGTTGGAGAGGAGCAAGATAAACCTCTGTGTGGTATGCTGTTGACAACATTTTGCTAAACATTTTTGAAGCTAACTAAACAGTATTCTCATGATTACGTGCTGTATGTATACCGAGCTGAGGTGATATACATAATATGATTTTATAATACATAAGTTAGTTTTTCAGGCCCCGATGTCCCATAATGTATGGTGAACTTAGAGTTGGACTTAAATAAATTGGTCTAATTTCTAGAGTGAATAGCTACTGATCTACTGTCTCTTAGTGTAAGTTTCCTTGTGCTCATGAGACACGTTTAAGTTCACTGGCACAGACTGCAGTCGAAGTTAGAAATGTTAATTAAACAGGTAATTAAATTTAATGCATTTAGCCAAGCTGGATTTAAGGGACAGAAATGAAGTTAAGACACAATGTTACTCTGGTCATTTTATTGTTATAAATGTGTCTACAACAGTGAGAAATCTTGTGAGATGTCAAAACCAGACAGTACCAACAGCCCAATTTGTTTACAGGAAAACTAGTATACACAGTGGGTCTCCAAGACTGAGAAACACTGTCTTATTACTGTTAAGAGCATGTTCACTCACCAAATCCTCTTTGATTTGCTGGTTTATTGCTCAGTATTACGCAAATGTGCTGTCTGGCCTTCTGTATTAGTGACAGCAAACATTCATAAAGTACCATGTTTTCACCCATGAACTTTGCAGCCATCTTGTTTTAAACTGTACAGCATTGTCTTACAGTATTGTACAGGCTTCACTTTAGCAAAATGATAACAAAAAAAACAACTGTACAGCATAACCCATCTCAAACTGCACAATATTTGCAGGATTTCTCCCACCTATAACACAGCAGGAGAAGTTCTTCCTGTCTCAGCTTATGCTAGCCCCTCCCAGGGATCTGTTTAAGAAGACGCCCAAACAGGTGTCATGCATGGACGTCGGAAACATGCCTCAGTCCATCGACATCAGCGGGCTTCAGCTGGCTCTGGCAGGTGGGTGATTCATATGTGTCATTACCATAATTTGTGTAGGTTTCACAAAGAGTGTATTGTATTCTCCAAGAACACGGGTCTTGCTGGTTTTTGTCCAACAGGAGTTTCCATCAAGAGTGACCTCCATTTCCCAGACTATGACTAAGACATTCCATACTTGAACTAAGGCAATTACACTGGAACTGATGGCCCACATTTTCAGGGCATCTCAATGGTTAGCTGGTATATTCTAAACATTAGAACATGCAATGTGTAGTAATGTCATTTGCTTCCTTCCACGTTTCAGAGCGACAGTCGGAGCTGCCCACACAAAGCAAGGCCAGCTTTCCGAGCATCCTCAACGATCCCGACCCAGATTCTTCCAATTCCGGATTCGACAGCTCCGTAGCCAATCAAATCACAGAGGCCTTGGTCACTGGGCCCCGACCTCCTCTGGAGAGTAAGTGCTTTTGTCAACAGTTACTTTCTGCGTTTTACGAGAACAGAGATGACCAAACTGTGTTCGATGCAACTATAAGGTCACTTTCGTCCCGAGTTCATCCGGCCGCCCCCGCCTCTGCACGTGTGTGAGGATGAGCTGTCCTGGCTGAACCCCTCCGAGCCCGATCACCGCGTGCAGTGGGACCGCTCCATGTGTGTTAAGAACAGTACCGGGCTGGAGATCAAACGCATCATGTCCAAGGCCTTCAAGAGCCCTCTTTCTGCACAACAGCAATCACAGGCATGTGCATTACTGTCAGTACACTACAGTCTTCCATGCAAGCAGCATTTACATCTTCATGAACAAATGATACTAGCAGGTGTAGTATTTAATACTCCAAGGTAGAAAATATTGAGGTAGTAAAGAACAAGTGCCATATAATTATACAGATTTATATCACATTTGACATGAGCAGATCTTGTGCTGCATCAACCCAAAGCAAGAGCAAGTTCAGAAACACATGATCATGGACAGAAATCCTTTAGGATTAAGACAGCCTTTTGTTCTTTCCTCACAGCTGCTGGGAGAACTAGAGGCAGACCCAAAGCTGGTGTATCACATCGGGCTGTCCCCAGCCAAGCTGCCTGACCTGGTAGAGAACAATCCATTGGTGGCCATAGAGATGTTGCTGAAGCTGATGCAGTCCAGCCAGATCACAGAGTATTTCTCTGTACTCGTCAATATGGACATGTCCCTGCACTCCATGGAGGTGGTGAACAGGTAACCATCACACTCTCAGGTCCACACAAATCATCCCTAAATGTAGACAGCTTTATGACTGTGGACATCACATAAGGTTGCTCACAAAATTGGTTACCACTGTTCCATTTGGTATATTCAAGACAAAAGATGGGTGAGGTGTTTAACATTAAAGCGAAAAGCAGCAGCATGTGATTGTCTAACTTTACACCAGTCATTTTACTGACTATAGAAACTATCCTAAATACCTGAATCACTCCTCTAAAGAACAAGGGCAGCATTGCTAGTTTCACGGTGTGCATCTTTAAATGCAATTTAAATGTGCAATTTTCATACTCTTTTTCTGTTGTACAGATTAACAACTGCAGTTGACCTTCCTCCAGAATTCATTCATTTGTACATCTCTAACTGTATCTCTACATGTGAGCAGATCAAAGATAAATACATGCAGGTAAGTAGTCTTTACACAGACAATAGTAAGGCAAAGATGTTCAGTGCCCACATGAACCCATAACCTGGCGGTGTCCAACTCCCTGCTGAGTAACACATCAAAAGTGAGAGCGTTAGGGATGTATAGGTGTAGTAGCTTTGTGGTAGACTACGTAACAAAAATTACTGGACTCCAATAAACCATCCAGGGCTCAGATAAAGCCTCACCCCCCCCCTCCCCACCAACAGTCCAGCTGTGGTTTTAAGTTCGTAAGTACAACTCATTTGAAATTTTCACTTCCTATGCAGAACCGTCTGGTGCGCCTTGTCTGCGTGTTCCTGCAGTCTCTGATCCGAAACAAGATCATCAACGTGCAGGACCTGTTCATCGAGGTGCAGGCCTTCTGCATCGAGTTCAGCCGGATCCGTGAGGCTGCCGGGCTCTTCCGGCTGCTGAAGACTCTGGATTCAGGAGAGACCCCCCCAGAGGCAAAACCTGTCAAATAACTCCCTGCCCCCTGCCTCCCAAATGACCCACATCCTCCACCCATCACCTTCTCAAAGCCCTTCTCTGTTCTGATGCTTTACTTTTTTTGTATAAGAATGTACACATTCTACAGTTGCTGTTGATTGTCTCTCAAAGATTACCTACACTCATAAAGAGATTTGAAAAAGTGTTACTTGTGTCCACATGGTGTAGATTGCTTGTGTTGGATATGCAACCCAGTGACTGCACAGCAGGAAAAGGGCTGTTCTGGTCTGTTATTTTGTCACTCTTTCCCTCTAAATGAAATGTAAATGTTTGAACCTTCGCTACAATGTCACATTTCTTTTCTACACTGGATATGCAGAACAGGAATGCAGTAAGTGGAGGTCAGAACCTGGATAAGAGGGAGCCATTGCTGAAGCAGAACCAGGAAAGCGACTGGTCAAAGTGACTAGCTGCTAGAATCACAGGGAATGAATTAATTGTCACATTTTCAGGTATAACCCTGCAATACAAAGATTGAAACAACACTTTTCAAGTTTCATATTTCCAATGACAAAGGTTGCTCTGAAACAAAGAGCTTGTATGACTAGCTTTTAAAATTGAAAGCTGCACTGAAATGTGTAATGAAGAAAATGCACATATAACAAAAGTGCCATTTTACGAGAAAATGTCCCGAGTTCAGAATGAATAGGGGCCACACACATCCATTTTGCAAAGCTTCTTTTTTGCAGAACTAAGTCATTTGCTTTAGATTAAAATCTGCTCAAAAAGCATGTTGGGACAAATAAATCATGAGACCAAAGCTTTCACACACAGCTGCTCTACATGTAGAGAGGGTGACTGTTCCTCTAAAAGGGAACATAATTTATCATTTGAGTAAGAAATCCTAAGGTGCTAAAAAAAAAAAGTGTGGTCTCTGATTAAAATTTCATACCCAGCAAAATGCTAATCTGCAAAGAGAAATAGGAGACAGTATATTTCTTCCATTCCTTGTACTTCCACATCTTTGATACAGCTACAAGTTAAAATTAATCCAAAGCAGGAATAAATCTCACCCAAAATAAAGAGTGACCAATTGTAAGGCTTAGTTTTACTAACTGGTGCACAACAAAACTGAATTCGAGTACAACACATTGTTATAAAGAGAATTTGAACATTAAAAAACAAAACATGCTGCTCTAATAAAAAACAAGAGTCATTAATACAGTATCTCATTGCTCTGTGTCAATTTTTCTCAGCAAGTTCAATTGACAGGACCTTCTTTTTGCCATAGGCTAGCACATCCAGCAGTCTCTATGGTACACGTCATGCTTGTATATGGAATACAACCCCCAAACAAAGACCCTGAATCAGTCTCCGGTTTTGAACGAAATGACTGGAGTTTGGATGAGGGACGGGGTTACGTGATCCTGGATCAGAGCTTTGTGTTACGCGCGAGCGTGTGCACACTGAACAGTACTCAGGGGACGCACACTTCGGGCTGCACGGCGGGTTCGGACAGAGGGGCGCCCGTCTCGGCCTTCTCCTGGCTCTGGGGCTGGCAGGGCGTCATCTTCTTCTTCAACAGGCGCACACTCAGCTGCAGCAGCTCTGTGTCCACCACCGGGGCGCCTGTGTACATATGCTTGGTGGTGCCCTGAAGGGAGAGAATCAACAACGGTTTTAGACAAGTTTTAAGGGATATCAGGGCTCTCGTCTGAGGGCTGGAGGGTGAGGAATGTCAAGTTTATGTTTTTGCAGAGCGCAACTATTAATGCCATTACGGTATAATTATTTTGTATGCTGTTATTTGCTGTGCATGTGCCTGGCCCTGAGTCGTTTGTTAAACGCCATGGCTGCAACGCACGTGAGTTAGTCCAAGTAACAGTAAACATTTTGAAGTTCATTCTGTTCCCCATCTTCTTTCTTTGTGAGACGAATAAGGAAAGCTCTGGGACGGCTCGCACCTTGTCGTTCCTGAGCAGCTGCCTGCGGATGGCGATGTCTCTGCGGGCGCACAGGGCCTTGCAGCAGGGGCCGAGGTTTCGCAGCAGCCCTGCCCTCTCCTCCCTCCTCTTCAGGGCAGCCATGTTCAGAGCCCCCAGGTCGTGCTCAAACAGCTTGTCAGCGTCTGATGGGAAAGAGAAGGGGTTGGACAACTGCTTGGTTTAAAGGTTCCATCACATAACTGTAGTACTGTTAAACTATTCACCAATTGCCAGAAAACTCTTTAAGGTCTTATCATAACATGTTTATGGTAAGTAATGTCATAAATTTTGTGGTGAGAAGGTAGGGCAGCAGTATGGCATAATGATACAGAGCAGAACTCAAAATTGAAAGGCTGCTGGTTCAATTCACTGCTGTGGTGGGTTAAGTACCTTGCCCAAGGGTACAATTGTCACAGTAAATCAAAGTGTGTAAAACTATGTATATACGTCGCTCTGAATAAGAGCAGCTGCTAAATGTCAATAATGAACAAATAATGAAAATAAGCAAACTTACAGAGACCATTATGTGAGAACCTGTCTACATTATTTCAACATCACTGACACCTTGAGACACTGATTTTTCCCTTCTCACTTTTGGCTTTACTTATTAGACCTCATTTAACAGCGTCCATTTACATGTCTCTATCCTACTGACCACTCTAATCAGAGTATTGTGTCTTCTCTCAATAGTGAATGATGGGATATTTCACTGTGTGGGTTTCACAAAATGTGACAAAAAGGGACCTTCCCCATACAATCTCCCCCTTCTTCACCTTTGGGATCCTGCAGCTCACGCTGGCAGGTGTCCTTCACCCTGGCGAGGAGCTGGGGGCCCGCCAGGCGCCGGGACACGCCTGTCCTCAGCAGGACAGCCCCCGGGGTGAACTTCAGCAGAGCCGCCCCTGCTTCCCGTGGCTCAGTCTTCTGCTTGGGCATGAGGCTGGACCAGTCCACGTCTATCACATCCAATGGCCCTGGAGCGACATAGCAAGGTTAGGCCTCACAGCCTCCCTTAAAGCATCCAATATATTCCTTTACACTAGCAAGCAACACGCTACATCAGGGGTGGAAAACTCAGGATCTCACAAGGTCAGACGTGTTTTTACAGCTGTTTTTGAAAAGGGTATATGATTGAGGACATAGCAGCAAGTTTTGAAATAAGGATGTCAAATATAGGGTTAACAGGCAGCCACACTGGGGATGCACTTCAAATACAGATATTCCCTATTGTTGAAAGATATTCTTCCACCCACTGATATACATGATCCTCTGTGGGTTTATCGACCAGTTACAGAGAATAAAGTCCCTTGATCCTGATTTACTTGCCACTTTAGCTGTCCCTGATTCAAAAACTGATCTAAAAACTAAAGTCTTTCCTCAGTGGTCATACCTGGGATCTTCTCCTCCTCCTGCTGGTCCTCCCTCTTCTGTGCGCTGTCAGCCAGGATCTCGTCCAGCTCATCGTCACTGATGGGCTCGTACTCCTCGCCTCCCGACACGGCAGACTGTGCATCTTCCACCTTCCCATCATCCTCCTCTGTACGCATCAAAAAGGTGTCACACACAACATTCAGAATATATGTAATGGGTGGCAATCCATTCTGAAACAACCTGCATCCTCCCATCCTTAACTTTAATTTTATATGGTGCTTGTAAAAGTGGCACAAAGCTTTTACTCTTTTCTTAAAGCTTTACAATTTTCAGCAACCAGCTACCTAGCGCTGAGTATGGCCTCTAACCTCAGTCAATGGAAAGCACTGTATGCACCACATGTATATACATTACATACATGTACCTACAGAATTAGGCCCATAACATCAGCTTAAGGAATATTAACTCCTGTGTAAATGTGGGGTGCTGTCACATGTGTCGTTGAAAAGCACAGAGCTCCAAGCGCTCACCGTCCGCACTGTCCTGCCTCTCCGCCTCGCACGCCTCCTCCAGAGAGTGCAGGCTGTCCTCGGCCCTGTCCATCTCCACGGAGACGGGCTCGCGGGGCAGCAGCAGGGGCTCCAGCTCGCCCCGGTCGGGCTTGAGGTCGGCGCGGGCCTTGGCGTCGGCGTGCGGCGGCAGGTCGAGCGGCAGCAGCCTCTCGCGCTCCCTCTCCCTGTCGCGCTCGTGCAGCAGGCTCTCGGCCAGGTGCCGGTTGTCCCGCTCCAGCTCGGCCTCCCGCTTGCGCAGCTCCCGCAGCTCCCGCTCGCGCAGGGCGTCCCTGCCGGCCCGCAGCAGCAGCGGCGGCGGGTCCCGGGCGCGGCCGCCCCAGTCGCGGGCGTCGGGCTCGGCGCGTTCCCAGTCGCGCGGCTGCCGCAGGTCCTTGCGCTCGCGCTCCCTCTCCCGGTCCCGCTCCCTCTCGCGCTCCTTGTCCCGCTCGCGGCTGTCGTAGGAGCCGGCACGGGACCGGGCCTGCCGCTCGGACTCCGGAGAGCTCCGGCGGGAGCTGTGGCTGCGAGAGTCCTGCCGGTCTGCGAGGGGAGAGAGGCACCGCAGCCATGAAACAAAACCCTTTCACTCAGAATAAGACATCCTGACATGACACTGAAACTAGTGCATTTTAGCTGTAGCCTATCCATTTGAAATTAACAGTATGCTTCGACACTAACATCTTAAAGAGCTGAGATTTTCAGCACAATCCCTGTAAGATAGCAGAGGAAAGCAGAGCAGAGTTATTAGCTTCTAAATATTGAAATTGGACTTGATTCATGTATATGTGAGAGTACAAGGGGAAATGGGTGTGAGAGCAGACTGAGGCGTCTCTGAAGGTTGGCGTACCGGATGAGGTGCTGCGGCTGGGCTCCCCTCTCTTCAGCTGGTCGATGCGGGACCTCCTCTCCGTGGGCTCCACCACGGGGGCTCTGTCGCGCTCCCTCTCCCTGTCCCGCTCCCTTTCCCGCCCCCTGTCGCGGGAGCTCCCCCCCTGAGGCCGGCCCCTGCGGGAGAGCGCCCCCTGCTGGTCGTCGGCCCCGCCGGCGCGGTGCGTGGACTCGCTGGAGGGCGAGCGCAGACGGCGGGACGAGGCGCGGCTCTGGTTGCTGCCCAGGCTGCTGCTGCGCTTCTGCTCGGACGGCGCCTTGCGCAGGAGGTGCTGCGGCATCAGCGGCTGCAGGGGGAGCTGCTGCTGCTGCATCATCAGCATGGGCGGCTCCTGGGACAGCAGCGGCGCGATGCCCGACTCCGGCCTGTCCTTGCCCCCTTTCAGCCCCCGCCTCACCCCCTCGGCCCGGGCCTTCTCCACGGGGGCCGGGGGGGCGGTCTCCCCGCGCTCGGGGACCTCCTCGTCGGACCAGTCGCTGAAGGCGGCGTCGGCTTTGACGGGCTGCTGCGGGGCGGACGGCTCCGCCACCGGGGGCTTCTGGGAAGGCGACTGGGACAGCAGGGTCGGGGGGGTCCTGGGCCCGCGCTTCCTCTTACTGGGCTGGTGGTGGTGCGCCTCCTCCTCGGAGATGTCCGACTCGCCCCCGCGGGAGCGCTTGCGCTTCTTCTCCAGTGCCTTCTTCTTGGTGGTCTTGCGGGGCGAGAGCAGTGGCGGGGGGTCCGAGGCGGCTGCGCTGGGCGGCTCGGGGTTAACCCTTTCAGGGCCAGGGCCGCCGCCATCCTCCTCCCTGCGGTTTTTCTTCAGGCCCTTCTTCTGGGACTTGGTCTTTTTCTTGACCTCCTCGTGGACCCCCGCCACCACCGTCGGCGCAACCTTCTCCTCTACCGCGGGGACCACGGCGGGAGGGGTCGTGTCCTGTCTCTCTTTGCCCCTCCGGGAGTCCGACCCCCCTGCCGTGGCGGAGCTGTCCGAAATGTGCTCCCCGCCTCGCCGTTCCCCGCCCCTGCCCCCTCGAGATTCGGCTTCCTCGTGCCGGCTCCTGCCCCCGCCCGCGTCCTTCTTCTCCGCCCGGCGCTCCTCATCCTTCCATCGGGCCGATTTGTCCTCTGCAGCGGGGCGGGGCGGAGACCGCAGAGACTCCTGAGGGCGCACCACCTGACTCAGGAGCCTGTGTTTCTCACTTCCTGGAGCACAAACAGACAAGCGCAGAATTAAGGCAAGATTCAGATTTTCCAAAGCGCTCAAGTATACATATATATACATACTGTCTATTCAGGTTGCAGAGATTAACTTGTGGTAAGGCTTGAACAGTGTTATGCTCACACTCACTGGTCTGGGAGTGTTGTTAGCCTGGTCTGACACTGTTGCTCATTCAACTTGAATGGATACACTTCTGTTCTATTGTACTGGCAGTCGCTCTGGATAAGAGTATCTGCTAAATGACTAATGTAACATAATAATGTAAACTATTAGCGTATTAATGTAATAATGTAAAAAAACTGGGAAAAAATTGGAAAAAATGAAACCAAGGGAAGGGGTAAAATACTTTTTGCAGAGAAGCACTCACTTTTCTCCTCTGTGCTGTTGTAGCCATCGCTGTCGGGCGGGCTGGCATCCCGGGCTCTCTTGGGGGATGGCCGTGGGCTGGGACTGCTGTCCACACGGTGTCTCTTCCGGCTGAACGCACACGGGACAGAGGACAGCAGCCATCGCAAAACAAACGAGCATCAATAAAACAGCATGGACAAGCATAGTGATGACTACCATTCAGGAGCCAAGAAATGTGACCCATCTGATGGGAATTTTACTTTGCTGGCCCACTGTCCTTGTCACTAATAGCCAGACACTAATAAGAAGCAATGTTCCTGCATTGGGTGTGGGGATGAGCTCACCTGCTCTTCCTGTCTTCATGGGAGTCTCGGACAGAGCGCTCGTCTCTGGGGTCGTCTCTGCGGTCCCGTCTCTCCTCCCTCCCTTTCTCTCGTTCCTCCCAGTCTCTCTGCCTCTCCCTCTCTCTCTGCTCCCTCTCTCGCTCCCGCTCCTTCCTCTCCCGTTCCCGCTCTCTCTCCCTCTCCTCCCGCTCCCTCTCTCTCTCTTCACGCTCCCTCTCCCTCTCCTCCCTCTCTCGCTCTCTCTCCCGCTCCCTGTCTCGCTCCCTCTCCCTCTCTCTCTCGCGCTCCCGGTCCCTCTCTCTGACGCGCTCCCGCTCCGCCTCCCTCTCTTTCTCCCTCTCTCGCTCCTTGTCCTTCTCTCTCTCCCGCTCTCTCTCCCTCTCCCTCTCTCTCTCCCGCTCTCGGGCCCGGTCCTCTCGCCGGTCTTCCCCTCGGTCTGCCCGGCGGTCCTCTCTGCGCTCCTCCCTCCTCTCCTCTCGGTCGGGCTCGTCCCCTCGCCCCTGGTGCCTGGCTGGAGAGGACGCTCTCTGGTCTGCAGAAACAGATTGCACACACTGACACTACACTTCTCTTCTCTTAACTGAACAAATGCACATATTACTGCACATAAAGTAACATATTGCAGCTTCAACTGTTCTATCCATTTCCCAAGGATTTAAAATAAGAAAAAAAAAGAAGCATTATTCTCTGGGCAACCCTCCTAACGAATAACAATCTGCTTGTCCACGTCTAGCACAATACAGTTATAACCCTAGAGCAGTGGCCAGCCTGATCCTCCCACTGCAGACAGGTTTCCCTGGTGTTTCAGCGGGGTGCTCCCTCACCTCTGTCTCTGTTCTCTCTCCGGTCGCGCTCTGCGTGTCCCCCTCGCCGGTCGTACGATGAGTCCCTGCCCTGCTCCCCTCGCCGGTCTCCATCGTAGCGGTCGCGGTCGGCCCCTCTCTCCGAGCTCCTCTCGGCGTAGTTCCCGCGGGACTCCCAGCTGTCGTGCAAGTTGCCGCTGCTGCTGCCACTGCCGCTATCCAGCTGAGAGCCTCTGGATCCCCGAGCCCCTGTTCACGATATTACAGCACGTTACCTCACCCTCTCACCTCACTGTGCAGCCAGCTGCTATTCTGCAGCAGCAAGCAGACGAGGCACACTGCTATACAATAGTAACAAGGAAACTTGTGGAACTTGTGGAAACTACATGGGTACATTGATGTTTTACTGAATTAAATCAATCTTTCAGAAGCATGGGACAGTCTTTAATGGGTGTGGTGGTGCTCTCACCCTTTTCAGCCACCTCTGTGCCCCGGTCCCTCCCTCTGCCTGCTCTCTCTGCGCGGGGCTCGGTCCTGGACTCCACCCGCAGCTCCCCCCTCCCTTCCGCCCGCCCGCTCTCCTCCCGGGCGTGGCCCCTGCCGTAGCTCCGCTCCTCCTGGGGGGGCTCCTCCTTCCTGTGGGCATCCGCCCTGTCCCTGTCCCGGTCGCGGTCTCTGTCCCTGTCCCGGTCCCTGTACTCCAGGGAGTCCCGGCCGGAGCGTGTCTCGGCCCGCCGCTCGCGGGAGTCTCTGCCGTCCCGCCGCTCTCGCGCCTCCCTCCGCTCGCGGCCCTCCCTCGCGTCCCTGTCCTCGCGGGACTGGCGGGAGGAGCTCTGCTCGGCCTCGTAGTCCCGCTCGTCCCGGCTGTCCTTCTCCCGTTTCCCACGGCTCTCTGCGCGGGCGAGGGAGAGAGAGAGACGAGGTGACAGCCGCAGGAGCACCACACCCTCACACAAGGCATGCAACTGCTGTTAGAATGAACTGAGTCTCACATAGGGACTAATAAACAAAGACGATCCTGGTTGTAAAGGGAGAGGTAAATCTCATACTAACGTCTAGCTCTGAAGTTACTGATCTTCATGTTAAATTACAGCCTGCTCAGAGACCCATTACATTACATTTCTGACATTTAGCAGATGCACCTATCCAGAGCAACTTTTTTGCATGTTACCCATTTATACAGCGGGATATTTACTAAGGCAATTCTGGGCTAAGTACCTTGCCCAAGGGTACAGCAGCAGCGGGGAATTAAACTGGCAACCTTTCGGTTACAAGACCTGCTCCGTAGTACTACGCTGCTGCCCCATGTACTATGAAAGAGCTAACAGGCTGCTACTTGTCAATGAACAGATAGAGTGCACAGTGGTATGGGGGTCGCAGTTCGTACCATCTCTCCGCTCCAGGCGGCGCTCGTGCAGGGGCGGAGTCCTCTCCCTCTCGGCCCCGCCTCTCTCCCGCCCCTGGGAGTGGTGCCGGCTCGGGCTGGGCCGGCGGTGGGGCGGGGAGGAGGGGCGGGGCGCCGCGGGGGAGCGGGAGGGCCTCCGGGTGGGGGAGGAGGCCGGCTCCCGCAGGTAGGCCGGGGAGGCGGAGTGGCGGTGGCGGGGGGAGGCCGAGTGCCTGAGGGTGGAGGAGCCGGAGTGGGAGGAGGGGGAGTGGTGTCGGGGGGGCGTGGGAGTGCGGTGGTGCCGAGGCGGCGTCGGGGACCTGTCAGAAAAAACAGTCAACATATCAGAGCCGGGACACCCTCACACAACGGCCTAGGTACTTGTCCTTGGCAGCTTTATACGTGCTCACCTGTGTGATGGACAGAAGCAGGCAGATGCAGCTAAAGTGATAAACGCTGAGGCTAGTTCCTGAATAACGTTAGGTGTACTGTCACGAACTGTGTGTGACTTGTGGACAAACTTGTCAAGTGGTGTTTTACCAGCATTACTGTGACACTAACCACACCATGGTAATGACATGTCATGTGTTGGCTGACTATGCAGTGCTCACCTTGGTGGTGGAGAGGTGAGAGAGGAGGGCTTTTGGGAGGCCAGTCTGGGGGAGGGGGAAACCTCTCTGGACGGGGAGGACGCACTGCCTGAACGCTCCTCTGGGGTCACAGACCTCTTGGGCTTGTGGGAGCTCTCTGAGCGGTCCCTGCAACAAACCACAAAACACACAACTGATGAGGCAGAGATATT
Source organism: Megalops atlanticus (assembly GCA_019176425.1). Lineage (NCBI taxonomy): Eukaryota > Metazoa > Chordata > Actinopteri > Elopiformes > Megalopidae > Megalops > Megalops atlanticus. The sequence goes on from CM032886.1 coordinate 20,980,817, forward strand.
GCACCAAAAGGAGAGTACAACGTCTCAGGTTTTTTTCTCATCTTTGACAAGAAAGGAGTAATTTCTGCAGCAGAGGAACTTCTTTTCAGGCCATTCCCAGCTGTAAATACCAGTAACCCACACTAAAGTCTGACCTACAGACTTCATAGTAAATACCAGTAGACCAAACAGATTTCACTGTAAATGCCAGTAGACTACAGTAAAGTCTGGGCGACTGCACTCTTACCTGCGTTTTTCCTTCTTCTCTTTGTGCTTCTCTGTGTCCCTCCCCCTCTCCTTGCCCTCTTTAGGCTTCTCCTCTGATTTGTCCTTATTCTTGTGCTTGCCTTTGTGCTTCTTCCCCACGACTGGGTTTTCGACAGGGGCGGGAGGAGGGGGGCTGGGAGTACGGGGGCCTTTCTTCTTGCTGTGAGCCGTCTTGGAGGGTCTGGGTTTGAGGAGGGCCAGCAGAAAGCATGTCACCATTCACCATCATACAAGTATTTAGACTGTGAGAGTCACATTAAGTCAAACATTACACTTTACATCCTCCGCAGACAAGACAAGACAAGCTTTTCAAAGCTCTGCATCATGTCAAATAATAATGCAAAATCAATGCAGAATCATAGTAGTTTCCCCCCTTTTCTACTTTCCATCTCTTTGCTTATCCAAGCACAGCCAGCTGAGCCAGCATTCAGCCCCACTGACCTGGCCTGGTCTGACACTGGAGAGGAGATGACAGAGGCTTTCTTCTCCTTCTTGCCTGAACCTGAAGATTTGGTACCAGTTTTGTTTTTGGGTGATCCACTGGACTTCCTAGATGAGGGGGACCCTTTTGAACTTGCAGGCTCAGGAGATATCTGGGAAAGACAGAAGTAGAAAAAGGTAATTGCATGTGTTGGACTCAAGCAAATCCTGGATAATGACCAAATAACCCATCTGGCATGACTATCATTAACATTGAGGGCCTTTTCTAACTAGATTTGGTTCTGTTCACTTTTGCATGTATAAAAACATAGGGAGTCCCTTTTGAAACATGCCACAGGTTCATTTCCAGTTTCACTTCTGTATTTTCTCAGTACTTGATTTGTTTCTGTTCACAATGCAATAAAGCCAGTCAGCACAGTTGACATCTTGGCAATGAATTCACTATATGGTGAACGTAGCTTAATAACAGCGTAGCCAGTTAGCTAACTTGCTAACCTGCTACCTGACAATTTATGCCAATGACATGTAGCCCATCTGAAAATGTTAAGACTCATATGAATTATAAATGAGCAGTTACGTTACTGCAGGAGAACTGAGGCAACACGTTCACACAGAATGTTTTCCAAACAATATGCCTCTTGGTTGAACAGACAGAGACAACCACGGCAAGGGTTTTGGTTTGCTCCAATTGTTTCCCACACTGAACTTTGATGTTCCAAACATATTGGAACAAATTATTGTGATCTTTCAGAAACAAAGCAATGTGAATACACTAGAATAATTGAACCCTTCAAGACTAGAAGTGGGACTTACCTTTGCTAGGCTGCTAGTCCTGTTCTTGTTGGGTTGTTCCTGTTAAGAAATATTTCAGCGTTAACAATGGAGTTCTGCTAAAAGGGAGACATGGTTTTCACTGGTTAGCCTTTTATAACGTAAGCAATCAAAATGGTCCTGAACACTGGATCCTGAAAGCAGTTCATATTTCCACTGTTCCTGAGGTCTACAGTGCCTTTAAACCACCCGCTTTACATGTAGGATGTCCCACATATGCACTAGCACTACAAACTCTGCAATTCTGAGAGCAAGGGGTTTTTACCTCCTTCTTGATGACAATCTCCTCCCTTTTCTCCATGTTCTCTTGCTCTAGCTTCATCAGCTCGCGCTGAATCTTCTGTCTCTTCATTTCCAGAGACAACTCGTAGTCGTAGTCACCGTTATCCGAGTCTGACAGAATAACATTGTTATTTTTGTGGGTTGCGGTGACATTGTGAATGGTACTTAAATGCTTGAAAGAACACACTAAACCAAAATAAAATGAACCCAATTCAAGAATGGGGGTATCATGGCGTTAAATTCATGCCCAGATGACAGGAGATGCTACCCATCACTTTCCAAAACTTCCTAGCCATTATTTGGAAGCTGAAACATAATTTGCACCAATCATAGCACATTCTTGCGTATTCACATAACAGTACTACATCACAGTACACATATCATAAAATGTTGACTACATTTTAAAGGTAAAAAGCCATGCTAAGCTCTACGTCCTAGAATTCGTGATGACAGTGCCTCTCCCCATGTCACCTTCACGATTGGCGTCCCACTCAGCCTGCTCTTCCTCGCTAGCAGGAGTTCGCTCTTTTGTGATCTTTATATCCTCTTTCTCCCGGTGACGGCCTCGAGAGGAGTCTCTCTGCTGAAAACATTACACAAAATATGATAAGTTCAAAATCCTAACTGCAGTAAAGGTATAGAAGGACACTGTCCTGCAAAAGGGGCACCAGGATGATGTTCCAGGGATGAAAATGCTCAATAACATTTTAATACTATTCACCGATGTAACAATGTCACCAAAAACTGTTTTTGCATTGTCATACGTTCCTTCTACAAGGATGGCTTAAATAAAGCTTAGGTAACAAAAAAAGTAACTTAACCCAAACTTTCTATTCAAAGTTGTGACCAAATTAAAGTGAGAAGACTGATTTTCATCTTGAGGAAGCAATACCAACAACTTACTCTTGTAGGGGATGTGGGCTCTTCTAGGTCTCTCTGTTGGGCATCAGATTCAACATCCTGTCTCTTGTTCTTCATCCTCTCTCTGAGATCACCTGTGGGTCTTTCTGATGACCTGGACGCCCACAACCAAGTGAGCGTAGCAAGGAAGACAACCGTGCGAAGGACAGGCGTCATATCATTATGCACAGAGAGACTGAGACAGCAAAGTCAGAGCACTGTGAACACATGTTGCTATGACAGTGAGAATGAACAGGGCTTTCACTGCTACAAAGAAATGCCCGGATTAATTTTCAGCATACGGGCAAAATGGATTTCTGCTGCACGACTTTGAATGGTCACCTTCAGCCTAGCCCTGTCATGGTTTGGCTACAGTCATAATGAGACACTTCCCCTTAAGCAGGCTTACCTTCTGTAAGTTCCGCTGAATCCTTTGCCTCGTGGCTGAGTTCCATGTGTGTAGCGACAAGTGTTGCCGTAACTGCAGTTTCCAGTCTTTAGCCAATTTCTACAGTGTGTCTGAATCAAATAGAGGAGACGCATTTCCATGACTTATCAAATTACACCACTTATTCCAAAATATTTGTATTTGTAGTTCAGCATCAAGGCAGAGCTAGCAAACTCTTCAAAAATTGTTGAACTCATGATGAATGAAAACTCATAATTATCTGATAATTATCTTCATAATTATCTTCATTGTCTTGAAAACAACTCATTCATAACGACTTACAAGGTCTGACAAGCTACACATACAAACTGCAACAAGGGGGCAAAAACTGTTATACAATTTGTTCTCATAGGGAATTGCACGGGACAGTACAGGACGAAAGCAAGATAAATACAAACCTCGGCCGCATTACTTCCAGTACTAGGTCCTAGTCTCTCAAACACGCTCGGCCGGCGAGAGGGGATGGTGGTGCTGCTGCTGTCGGATATGGTCTTAGAATTCTCCACTGTTACCTTCCGCCTGATCTTGGACATTCTGTAGGGCTGCAACTTTTCAACATTAGCTATTAGCTAGTGCCACACGCGTGAATGACACACAGAGACAAGAATATGACAGAATGGTTACTTCACAAAGCATTTCAGAGAAATGACGCTGTTATTTATTGTGTTATTATTGTTAGTACTAGCCACGTGAAACCAGATGACTGCTGAGTTCGCCGGCGAACTACTGCACTGGCTAGGTACCCGGAAACAATTAACAAGCCCATGTTAGCTCCCTGACGTTAGCAGTTAGATGTTCAACAAGCTCATTGACTAAATATTTTCTTGTGTATAACTGGCAAGCTGTTAATGCCTCTGATAGTACTCAACATATTTTTGTATTTAAATTAGCTAGACACGGACTTAAGTACGGATTTAAAAAACATGAAAGTAGAAGCGAGCTACCTAGCTAGTCACCCAGACAGCAAGCTACTGATAGCTAAACTACCGCGAAATTTATCTAGCTAACAAGTTAGACTAGGCTAACTTAGTTGGGGAGCATAACGTTAGTTGGTTGGTAGTTGGTTATGCATATTACCATACTGCATAACCAACGTTGCTTGCTATGCATATGATGCATTTGTAACACACGTTACACACAACAGCGCTCGTTTGAAAGAAGACCTGTAGCTAGCTAGGAAGCAAGGTAACTGTAAACAGACCAGTTAGCCACGCTGACCTCATAGAAACATAAAGCTAAGTGCATGGATCAAAATGGATGAATCCCTGTGGTACGCATAGGGGTTGAAATCCAAAAACACAGGCATTAAAACCCCAGGCAAGCCACGTTACTCGCTAACTAAAAAAATCCAGCTAGATACAGTATCCAAGTTCAATCCGGTAAGAGAGGCCTACTCTACAACGAGCCCTGCATTACACAAAATGCATGCTTTAAATAAGGGTAGCTAGCTACTCACCCAAAATATTAATTCTGTGCCACGTCCAGTTTACAGAATCCAAGGGGTTCTTTGCTGAAATTACAAGTTATACCCTTGTATTTCATTCGTTGGGAACCCCCAACTAGACTTCATGGTTGCAACTCAAAAGGCTGGAATCGCACAGAGCCAGCCAGCTAGCTAGATACGTTACCACTCTGGATAGTGGAATTGCACTTAAACCAATGAATGATTTTGAGGTCATCAAGAGGCTCAATGCACATGCGCATTAGCTATTTAGCTGTGATAGTTGCCCGAAGACTATTCGCATTTTAAATACCTTTATTCGAAACTGACGTGCATGTGGTGAAATACAGGAATAACTATCCAACAGTTAGCTAAAACGTTGACAAAATAGTCAGCCAATGTATTGGAACCATCGATAGTTACCAGTATTCGCGGTACTTTTGAACCTCAAAAGATGGCAACCTTTGGCGTCATCGTAAAACTCAACCCTCCTCAATTTAGAAAATGGAGATCTGTCCCAACTGACCCCGCTTTCCGTATTCTGTAGTAGATTTAATGGCGGTTGACAAATCAACAAAAGGTTGTCGCCATCTACTGTACTGGAGCCGGGAGCGGACTCCAGAGCCTTTTTGGTGTTTGTGTATCTCACTATATCTGTCAGGACTCTAACTACACCCAAGTTTAGGAGAAACGAGAAGTAATTCATATTAGACTGATTCTACAGAAATCCATTCACATTTTGAGGGCAGTGTTGTAAGCAAGGGAGCAAGGTCCTTCTGTTCCAGGCATCTAATAAAGTCCCTAACCAGTCAAAACAAAAGAAAATAACAATACCACCTTCTATATTTTTTTTTAGAAAATGTATCCTCTTTCTTGTAATTATTTCTCAGGTATTATAAGCATGAATTATACATAAAATACAGTGCTTCTCTTGTTGCATATTCACTACTCAGTGATCATTTTAATGATATAACATAGATGCTATGTTGTAACAACCTGTCAATAATAGCAACACATGGCCTTTTCTTTAATGTTCACCCCAAACAACTCAAAGACCACACTGAATCGGTTAGTTGTTTTTATTAAATTCTATTATGCAATAAGGTGACCTTATAACATTCTGTAGGACACAAGTTCCTGGTTGCAAGATGTTTTTGTATCCGTGTCTTCACATTACACGATACACACAGCTACTACTATGTAAGAGAAAACTGCAAACATTCATACATGCGTACACATATTTGCTTTGTACATTGCAAGGGGTTTCTCTTTTGTAACTAACAAAAATGAAGTAAATCACAGCCCTTGTGCATAACACTACACCTGTACCTATGTGCTACAAATGCAACTGCAAGAGCTGAGACTTTTTGCAGTTCTGTTACATTTTGAAGCTTCTGATTGGATCTCACCAGCACAGTCCTTCTAATCTTGTTGCAGACATAGTGTAAAAATGTGCCACACAGTTGGATCAAAGTCAAAACATAAACCAGCCATTATTACTTGCAGGTATGACTGTCTAAAACACTGAATAAGGGGAATGTATTACACACCAAGTCCTGTGCAGGTCATCACAGAAACCATGTGATCCTTAAACTAATGTTTTCTTGTTTATAATGAAATTAATTCATTGTCTCTCTGTGCTCTCAGAGAGAACTCTCCCACTCTGTACAAAATGCAATACTGCAAATATAAATAATGTCTTTTCAAAATAGCTTCTTTCTTAGTTTTGAAAATAAGTGTTTTACAGAGGACAGACTGATGAATATATGCCCCTCACTGAACATCGGAAATCATTCACATATTCACATTAATGTGTAGCAACTGAGCAGAGGGTTTGCAGAAGTTAGCAAAAGGCATATACAATGTCCCACACTCTAGCTCCAGTCCTACATCAGAATGAAACATTTTCTTTGACTTAAAAAATTGCCGAAGGTGGAAAAAGGAAAATGGAAAAGATGCAAAAAGGTATGCTAGCTGTACACTTTGTGTACACAACTTTAGATGAAACCAGAAGTAAAAATGTGTCAGCTGGAAATGAAATTTAGAATCAGGTACATCATACACCAAGAAAATGACATTGCACATTTACACATCAGAAGTTCCTCAGATGCATGGTAAAATGAAAAATGACAATAATTTCCATTAGATGAGCATAACCTGATCTTACAATTGGAGGACAATGGTACAAGGTTCTTAAGGATGACAGTCAATTTTAGAGGGAATGCCACCTTGTGGCGAAAATGAATAATGCTTCTCTATGAGAGTAAAATAACAACTACCCTCCAAGTTCAGCACAGCCCTGCATAACCTACAGTTATTCAGAGTTCTGAATAAGATCAAAACGTATATGGAAAAATCTGGGAGTTAAAGTTTCTTAGTTTCCGAGCTCTTGTCAAGATGACAGTTGCTATGTGCCCTGTAAAGTCCTTGTTTCACTGCTTCTGGATGGTGAAGGTACTGTAGGAGCTAGTCTATGTCCTGATGCTCCTCAGGGTTTTCACAGTTCCTGGTTCTAATCTTGGCCTGGTCATTCTCCAGACCCTGAGGCTTGTCCGTGTGCATCTGGCTGGCCTTGCACTCTGCAGCCTGCATGTGACTCCCGGTCTCCGTCTCTTGTGCGGAGGTGACTGCGATGGTGTCACCCTGTGGCTCAGACACCGCGTTTACTTCATGTGAGTCCGCAGACCCCTCCCCATCCACCTTATCTTCTCCCTTCTCTTGTTCACTAACTTCTCTTCCATTCTTCTCCTTCCCTTCATCTTCCTCTTGCTCCTCCAACGAGAAGTAGTTCTTCATGGATTCTGCCACCTCTTCTCTCAGCTCATCCTCTGATTCCTCAAAGTTTCTGTAAAATGAGAAAAGAAAAAAGGCCATGAAGAGGTCAGCAGTATCGTGTTACAGCAATAGAATAGCCGTCTGAGAAATTCACTGTGGCCTCCAGTGTTCCCCAAGAGAGCTGCTCAGGCGTGGCAGTAATGGGGATAGGCTGGGAATTGTCTATGGCTGATCAGGGCTAGCTGCATAATGCCACTTTGAATCTTAATGTATCAAACATTAAATAAAATATTAAAGACCTATGTGCCTAAATATTAATGTCAGGTACTTTTCTTACTTTCACACTATTTACAATGTTCATCATACACTAATATCATCATCTTTTGGATAAATGTCAGTAATTTCCTCAACATAATATATTCTGGTGTTACATAGTTAGCTAAAGTTTAAGCTTTCCTCAGCACTAACACAATATTGGACAGCTTTCTAAACACCAGCAAGGGGGAATCCAAATGATTAATTTCCAATTTCCAAATCTTTTAGTCTGTATATTATTGTGTTTGTATCTTTTTTTTTTCAATTTCTTTAACAGCGGAGGGCTCCCACGCCTGTAATGCAGAAAGCGAAACAGCTCCAACCTGGCGAGTGCCGCATGATACAGCAAAAATCGTGAATCCAACTTACGTGTCCTCATCATCTGACCTGGGCTCCAGGCGCTCTTCATCCAGGTCTACATCAGAGCTGTCCTCCTCATCATCATCCCCAGCCTCGTTCTCTGTGAGAGATTCAGTCTTATTGACTAAACTGTATTTACATCTGTAAAACTACATATTATACTGAAATTTAATAGGGAGTTAAGTACCTCTTTGGATTAGTGATATATCAATATGAGTATAAAGGGTGGTGGTGATGGTAATGACACACCGTTTTACATGTTTAACATGTCATATCAGCACCAGAGATGCTTTCTGACTCATTTGACTCTTTTTGCACCCTATCTTAATGTTTTTAAAGAACATGTAAATTGGTGAGGATGTCTAACTGCCTGTGGTATGAGTGACAGGGTATGAGTGACAGGATGTAGTGTCAGCTGAGGGGTCAGAGGTCACAATGTGGGATAATGTATTGCAGCTTGTATCTGTGTATTTGACAGTGCACATAGGCCAGTATGCCTAATGAAGGGATGTGTCCTGTCTGGTGTTTAGATTGATGGGCAGAAACTGTAAGAAGAAGTAACATAGTGATTCAGAGTCAGAGCACAGTGTGCAAAAAGTCTGAGGGTATGATTCAGTGTGAACAGACACGGGACAGGTTTCGGGTGCTGTTACCTGCGGAGTCAGGGTCTAAGGTAGAGGTGAGCTCTGCCAGTGCCAACGCCTGTAGCAGGGTTTTGGGGGGGCCGTCACCCCAATGCCTCCTCACCCCTTCTGCCTCCCCTTCCTCCTCTGCTGCTCCTGCTGAGTGGAGAGACAGCACTTCAGTGTACATTGTGGCCGCCATTACAATCACCAGGATGATATCAGGCAAAGAGGCTGTGGGATTGCTCATTATACTGGACATCATAGAAAAAGTCACTACACAATAAGTTTATATTAATTAAACATTTTTCATGGTGGAAACATCAAAGCAGCAACAATGGTGTGAGTTAAATGCTAAACTTGGAATCTCAATGCAAAGTGAACGGCAAAAGCCTAACTTTTATTGTCAACTTGATTCTGAGCACAAAATGTAGCAAGAACAAGAGAGGGAATGCAGGAGAGGAGAGTGAAAGAAGGGAATGGGGGAACAGGACAGGAGAGGGGCCCACCCCCCTCCCTGCCAGACTCACCGAGACCAGGCTCAAACATGGTGGGGTAGACAGACGACACCTCCATTTCGGCGAGGGCATTGAGCAACGTGTTGGGTGCTCCCTGACCCCAGCCCTTCCTCTCCCCCCTCGTGGGTCCTTCTGCCAACCCCACCCGCGCCCCAGGACAGTTCCTCTGTTTCAGTTCCTCTCCCGCTTGGAAGGTTAGAGTCTGGTTCAAGGGGTCATCCTCCTGGAAGCACAAACAGCCACACAGTTGATTGGTCACACAGTAAAGTGATACAATAGAGTATACACACATCTGCTTAAATATACATACATTTTTTGTCCACACTGACACTGGTGGTGCTACATGTGTGCTTGGGTGTGGCTCTCTCTGAGCCCTCTGTGTCTCATTCAATGGTATGTAGTGAAGATGTGGCATTTGTTTTTATGCAATGAAATAGTTCATTCTGATGATCAGTAGGTTTACGTAATCTGTTTTCTCTTCCATTTTGTGCCAAGTTCTATTTACATTAGTTTTCCTTATTGTCTTTATTGTCTACTGCTTGACGCTGACACTGAAGACAATATGTGTTTTATGTGTTGCAGTTTACCTCCTCCTCTTCCTTTTCTTCCTTCTCTTTTACCTCCTCTTCTGCTTCTTTCTCTCTCTCCTCCTGAATCCCTTCATCATTCAGGAGGACCTCAAACATGATCCCTTTCTGGGAGCATTAAGAAAATGGACACATGAGACAGACTGTTTGAGTGTGACTGTTGGCAAAAGACTCAGGCTTTCACATTCAGCAGATGAGTTATTGTGTTTAAAATACCAAATCGTTGTAATTTCACCTTGTCCCTGAACTTCCTCTCCAGAGTTTTCCTGTCCTTCCTGTTCTGGTCCATGATTTTTCTCAGCTCTCTGTCCACATTCTGAATGAGAGCACAAAGGTGAAGATGCTGTCAGAATCCCACTGGCAGAACCTCAGATTGGAAAATGTTGCTGCAATGGTATTACATTTTCCACCCAATGTTAAAGGAGGGCATTTAATGAGAACATTCCATCTTGTCTGGGAAAAAGCATGAATGAATGCTAGAATCTTATTAAGTGCTCACTTTAGTATATGGAAGGTGTGTAATGTCTGTATAGCTTTTAAGACTAATTTATTTCCTAGCTTGTGTACATTGGCAATATCTGCACATGTTCCTCTGAACTATGTATGAAGGAAGGTGAGTTAATAAGAAGCATGTGCCTCTGTCACTCAGTGATATGTAGTGGAGTGAGGATAATACTGCTTTAGCATGTGTGTCCTGTTCTGTATTCTGCACGAGTGACAGTGACTTGATGACTTGTAGAGTGACAATAGTGACACCTGTTCAGGCACAATCCTCTCGTTCTTCTCACTTTCTGGCTGTGCGGGATTCTCTCTGGACTGGGGCTCTTCCACCAGGAAGGTCATGACTTTGGCCTGAGGCTGAGGCTGAAGCAAATCAAAATAAAATCAATCCATGAAAATCCTTTGATATTTTCTAAATAGTACTCTGACACACTCCCTGTTGGTCTGACTAACACACAACATTCTCATAACACTGTTTACTGTGGTGCTATAAATATCTTTCTTTTCCTTTAAGCTCTATATATTGTGTGCACAGTTGTTTGGGGAACAGTTTCATCAGGGATTCAGGGTCTGTTGCTCAGATACAGGTTCTTAATTATCCTCCATTAGAGCTATTTATGACACACAGTACACAGAAAACATTGAGGCTATAACAGTGTTGTGGACATCTGCTCTTCAATTCCACATGCACAGCGTGAGAGCTGGAGGCAGTGAATGGCCTGCGGCTGACCACAGATGGCCCGTGGCATGTTCCTGTTTCTCATTCCCAGCGGGAAGTGATCACCTGCAACGATTCATTAGTCTCACCTCTGTTGCCGCCTTCATCCGGATCTCTCTGACTTCGTTCTGATACTGCTGTCGGATCAGCTGCAGCTGCTCCAAGTACTCCTGCAGACGCGGGCAGACCCACCGTTCACTCACTCTGCATGTGTTCATATCCCTGTTCACACCCGCCGTTCACTCTCCCCGAGGCAAACCAGCCATCACACTGGCGCTCGCATCCTCTATTTACACTCACTGTTCACAGCTATTTAAAACACACGCAAACCGTTCAAACTTCCCATTCACACATCCCGCTAACGCTAACAACGTTCACACACCCTATGTGTGTTCACACTTAGACCAGTGCTCCCCCTCACCTGCTGCCCTCCCTGTCTCCCAGCGCGGCCTGCATGCTGACGCGCCCCTGGCGGAGGTGATGCTCCTCGCTCCTGCTCCGGGATTCTGAAGCCGTCCTCGTCCGCAGTGGAGGGGCGCAGACCCTGTGACGGGTGCAAGGGAAGGGGCGAAAAGGCCCACATCAGCAGGCAACAGACTGAGACTTGCAAGGCAAAACTCAAACCTCAGTGAAGACAACACATATAATGATCTTACCACCAACACCAACTACTTTCACCTTTCACCATAAACTTACAGCCTGCTCTTCAAGTTCTACATCTAAAGAACAGACACATGCAGAGTACTTTCCCTTCATCTCCGCCAGCTGTTTGTAATCTCCCAGTGGAGTGACATTATGAGAGAGACGTACCAGCTGTTTCTCGGCTCTCAGCTTGTACTGATTGGCTTCCTGTCTCCGCTGCAAGTACTCCTCCCTTGCAGCTGCCACTCTGAGGAATCACGGCAAACACACATATGAGAGCTGAGCGGCTCTCTCACAAAATCAGCCTCACACTCTGTGGATAACTATCAGACCCCCGGAGACTAAAGGCAGACTCTCTGACTTATATCTCTCAGGCCAAATGAGATTCATGGCCAAATTAAGCAGAAGAGTTGAAAGCCAGAAACTCACAGCTTATAGGGTTCTAGAATGTTTGGGCTGTTGCCATGGCAGTCATAGGCCCTCGCCTGGCCCGGAGCTTGGTGAGGAGGAGAGGGAGACGCAGCGGCCTCCTCCTGGCGCCTCCGCTGCATGGCGTCCAGCTGGACGTGGTAATGGACGTAGTGACCACGTGGCTCATCGTACCGGTTTATAAGGTGGTTGTTCCTCCCATAGTGGTCATAATGACCGTGGTGTCTGACCAGTGGCCTCTCCATCGCTGCTGCTTTGGAGTACGCTGGCTGCGAAAAAGAGAGGAAGTTCGTATTCGTTCATACTAAAACACTGACAAGGTCTGTGTGTGCATAAAGGTTGCTCCAATTGCCTCTAAAAAACTGCTACACAATCTGTCTGAAGCGATAACGTTTTGGGGATCATTACTCTACTCTCTGGCACACAGACCTTTGCTGGAGATTTCCATGCTGGCCTCAGGGGAGGTTTTCTCGTCATGGGGCCTGGCTTCACACACGGACCAGGCCTCTCGCCAGCCCTGGCCTTCGCAACTTTCTCTGCTACCAACAGGACATTGAAAACAGGATGAAAGCATCTTGTTAACTCATGGCTACATTCTGCTAATAGACATCTCATTGTTGCTACACATACAGTGAATGTGTTAGCAAGGCTAGAGAGATCACACAACTGAGTCTGAGTCGGATTATCTTTATGAAGAGTTTTTTTTTCAGCTGTGATCATCTGTAAGAGGCACAGTATTGGTGGACAGTGTTTACAAAACTGATGACAACTATAGACATATAACTCACTGATATAATCAAAAACAAGCTGTTTTACACCACCAGGTGGCCTCATCGACTACTTTATACAGTGACAGAGAAGGAGAGTTACAAGAGTAAAATAAGGGAAATGAGTGTATAACCACTAAACAACTAAAAGACAGTATTCTAGAATAATGCTCATGATTCTTCTCCGAGTTTATCTCTGTATCTCTTTTTTGTTTTCTTTTTTTATACACGTTTGGGAGTCTCAGGATGGTGATGAGTAAGGAGAAAAAAGTGAAAAAAAAGGTTTTAATTTGTGATGATACTTGGATGGCAGAGCAGCAGGTGCTGGGTTTTGGGCTGTGTCCAACATGACAAATGCAGCCCCCTGGGGTTGTTAGGAGCTTGTGGTGGTGGAGCAGGTTTTCACTGTTTCCAGATCAGCAACACTTTGCCTCCTGAACCTGCTCCTCTGAGGGCAAAGTGATACAGACAGAGTGCAGGCTCGGAGCTATCATAAGTGAACAGAACCCTTCATACCTGCAGTCTGCGCTGACCCAGCTCTCACTCTGGGCTGGGGTTCCTTAGGTCTGTCTCTGTGGAGCACGGTGTGGCTGAACTCCTCTTGGATCATCTGGAAGGAAAACACAGCACTGTAAGGTACGTCTTAAATTCGCCACTATGACATGTCACGGTACTGCCCGAGATATCCACATACACATACACCAATACACACCTGCACAACACTGACCTGAACTCCACATACACACACACTGATATGCACCTGCCCAACACTGACCTGATCTCCACATACACATTCACACCTGTGCAGCACTGACCTGGCCTCCACACACATACACACACACACATACACACACACACACACACACAAGACTGACCTGACCTCCACATATACATACATATATACACACACACACACTCTGGTGAACTCCACAAATGCACAGCTGACCAACGCTGGTGACATACACAAACACGCACCTGCATAATGCTACACACGCACGTAAAACACAGACAGTAAAAGATGCTTAGCTCAGTGGTTGTTATAAAACATTATGTCATGAGAAACCCTCATCTGCTTAGTCAGGCACTCCCTCATCATATAATGGAAACTGAGAACCTGAGAATAAAAGTGAAAACTGAAATTCATCCCATACACCATTCAAAATAAAAACTCATCATTTTGTGTTTCAGCCTCGCTTATAAATATACGCAAGTTGTCAAAAGACACAAGTGTCATCTCCTTCTCTCTCTCTCTCTCTCTTTCTCTCTCTCTCTTTCTCAGCTCCCCAGAGGAAATGGCAGACAGAAACTGGCTTCTCTTTAAAACACTTCCCATTTCTCTCGGATGCTGAATGGAGAGAGAGAGAGTCAGAAAACAGAGTGTGTGTGGGACAGAATGAACAGGAAATGTGCTGGGTTGGCCCCTCACCTGGGAGTCCAGGTGCTTCCCAATGCGCTTCTCCAAAAAAGGCTTCTTGAGGACAGTGTTGATGGAGGGCCTGTCACGGGGGCTGACTTTGAACAGCTGAGTGATCAGGCTCCGCAGGTCGCAGGAGTAGTGAGGAGCGACTGGGTTATAGCGGCCCTTGCAGATCTTCACCACCAGCTGCCTCAGGCTACTGCCCTCAAACTGCAAGTGCAAACCCAGAGAACCCACTGACCATTGATGCCACCTACACAGAGTGTGCACAATTTCACATTCAACATTCAAAAGAGTCTCTCTCCCAGGTCTTTCCTTTCTAGTTAGCACTGAAAACTCCCCACATTTTAAACGCATCTGGCATAAACATAAATGCCTTGGGCACATGTATGAACAAACATATGGAGAGTCAGTCCATCACAGCAGTGACCTCTGACCCACTTCAGACTTTAGAAAATCATTCATATGAACATATCTGAGGTGTGGGCTCTGTATACTGTATTAACAGAAAATTTTAAATTTGAACTAATTACACTGAGACAATTGCAGTACAAGTTACAAGTTGTAGCTACCAATCAATACTGCACCACTCACACATTGATTATTTCTTTAATCTAAAGGAGATTATTTTGGACCAATCAGGGAAAAAAGAGAGAGCCTTATCTTGTATTGTTGTTATTGAGTTTGAGCACAGTTTAAACCATGGACTACTCACTTCCTGGACAGGGTAAATGAATAGCTCCATGTTATAGCTTTTTTACTTCAACAGGAATGATTCAGGGTTTTTTCACCATTTTAAATGTGCATCACTTCTCTGCAGTATCATGGGAGGACATACAGTATATATGCAGTCAAACTGTCACATTACTTACAGGGTGCTTCAAGGTGCAGAGTTCATACAGAACACAGCCCAGCGACCAGATATCCCTGAGAATTAAGAGGAAAATAGTTATTTGTTCTTTTGTGCTCTGGATAAGAGTGTCTGCTAAATGAATGTAATGCAATGTAATATAATGTTGCTCCAATTGGGGCACATCTAGAGTGATGACACTTCGGGCCCGGTGAGAGAGACAGGGACTGAAATAGCAAGAGGGCAGTTTTCATTCCTGTGGCTGTTACTGAATGCTGATGGGCAAAAGGCCAGTCATGCAGTGAGAATGATAAATAATCTTTCCCGGCCTATTCTTATGGCCTCTGCACTCTGACCCAGTGTAAACACTCTTTCGCTGGATGGTGGAACAATAGCACAGTCGTGGTGGCATGTAAACAGAAAAAAAAACACAAGGCCTTTTATCTGTGATTAGCGGGTAGGTCACATTTGTGTGACTCCACAGCTCTTATCTTGTGCCTTCTCAAGGTCATAATGGCAGCTCGAATAGAGGAATGTCAAAACAAATACATCCTCACAGCCTCTTGATTTTACCCCAAGGAATATGACAAAAAAGGAACAAAGTATTCTTTTTCGGTCTCACAATTGTGAAGGCTTGAACTTGTGAACCCCGGGGATGATGGGAGATGGAGGAACCTGCCTTTAACGGTGTGCACCAGAATGATCCCATGAGCACCCAACCTTCAGGCCCAAAGCTTCCCCCTAACTGCTGGCCCCAGCATCCTTTGACCTCCCCCAAACACTCACTCCTTGCACAGAGGCCAAAGTTGCAGTGTAAAGCAAAGAATCGCTACTAGAAAAAAATCAAAAAAATATTTTTAAAAGAAAGCTTAATTGCCATTCCTCAACATTATTATCTGAGGATGAAGCCCGTGGTTGCAATCCATGCATATTTTTAGGTCATGTCAGGACAGGATATCCTGGGAAGAACCATCTTACTTTTTACAATAACAGTAACCAAAAACTTGGCTGTTATCCACTGGTATAAACAGGGGTATTGGACAAATGCTAACACCAGCTTTGTGTAATAGATTAGACAGTCATGATCAAAAACTCTGTCATTCACAAGCAATGATAACATTGCATTTAGTGGACTTTCAATATGAATTCTTGTTCCTCAGTTACTCCTGACAAGCACAGAAAACTTTGGCAGAATAACCCATCTAGCTTTTTGAAAACATGGTCAGCCGATGGCAACCTGGCACGTCTTTTGAGTTTCATATCCACTTAAGCCGAATTTATTTTCACCCGATTATAATGTCAATCTACATGGATTCATTATCTGGGTGCTCTGCACATATTACTTGTTAAATAGGAATGAATCAGCAAAAGTCTTGCAGAGAAAGTACTTTGGTTGTCCTGCCTGTTGGCTGCAGCTGGAACCGAAGCACAGCCTTTTCCCTCAGCAAAACAAAAGAATGTAAACCTGCTTCCTACGCATGTCAAGCAAAACCGTTAAAGAGAGGAAGCAATTTTTCATTAGAGCCATTATCTTTTGTTCACATGAGTACCGTCTTGCCCCAGTGAGTGCCAGGTCCACAATCAGAAAGAAGCAGTGGAGGAACAGCAAGTGGGAAGGGGTGAGAGGGGGGTGGCGGGTGCAGGGGGAGAAGAGAGAGACACCCCATTGCCTGCCCTGCAAAGGAAGTTCAGCAAAGCCAGAGAGGTGTACATACGTCTTATTGTTGTAAGGCCTATTCTCGCAGATCTCTGGAGACAAATAATAGGGCGTTCCCACACATGTCCTAGCCAGCTCCATGGTGCTAATGAATCGAACAATGAAATCATTAATCACACCAATTAGGAACACATGTACACAGGATTGGGTTATTCAAGACCTCTACAGCAAAGGGTCTGCAGGTTTGAAAGTTATTCCTCAATCAGCAACATACACGGATATGGAATAGAGAGGACCTGTCAGCTGTCATCACATGTAAACAATAACCACAGTATAACAGGAAGCCTATTGCTCTGAGGTAACCCTGCTGCCTTAAAGGGCTGAACCTGCACATTCCAGGGGTGAGTTCAACAAAGCAGATTTTAGGGAATGTTTTCTGTCAATTAAAGTAAAATGGTTACCTTTACACCACACAGTTTTCCATTACAGGAAAACAGCCTGAAAGTGCAGTACTGAGTGAAAACTGACCTGTGTCATGCTACTTTTGGAAAGTTAGCATAAGACAGAAGTAAGCGCATAAGACAGAGGTAAGCTAACAAAATTATATGTGAGACAAACATTTCAACAAAAAAATTCAATAAGAAACTTTGTAAAGAACATTTCTAAGTGAAAGGTATTGTGGCAGTGCTGAATAAATGGTTCTTTTGTGTTCCTTTGTTTATATGTAAGCAGGAATTTACAGCTTTGAACTTCATGCCAAGAAAATCCTTTGAATTTTTTTTTTTTTGCATTTATTTACTAGCAAGGTAACTAATCTCTATTCCTTATGTGCCCTGCAGCCCACAGATCAGCATCTCAGCCTTTTGCTACTGCATGAAATATCTGAAATTATATATATAAATTATATAATAAAATCTCCACCAATGCCATTACCACAGGCACATTACTGGTAAGAATGCAAATATCTGTTAATGACATGCTACTCCCATTATCAACTATAACCACACCATTAAACACTCATTTAAGGGACAGTTTTTAGGAGAGCCTTCAGAGCTCAGTGTGGAAAATGATTTAAGCATCCAGCTAACACTGAGACTGTGGTTATACGACTACAGTGTCTCATTAATGTTGAGAGAGCACTGTGGGGCCACACACCTCTTCAGACTATACCTGGGCTGACACCATTGCCATTTGACCTTGTGAACTCTAAGATTCTTGGCTCGTGTTGTATTTTGTAGCACACCTTTGCCTAGGTAGTATAGCAGCACTTTATTGTCACAGTGACTGTATTTGATGTATGTAACCTCAGATCAGATTAGCTCTGTCTCGCTACACTGACCTTGTGCTCAGCCTCAGCACTATCTCCACTGTGTGATCTGTACACATCTTGCTCTTGTGCCTGTTGTTTGCCCACTATTTGCACTTTTGTATGTTGCTTTGGATAAAAGCGTCTGCTAAATAAATAAATGTAAATGTAAATACTATGTAGTGGAGTGTAGCTCTGTACTTGTCATGGAGGATTAGACACACTCACTTGTTTAACATTCTTGCAGTTCCAAAGTCACCAAGTTTTACTTTCGTCCCATTGTTGGTTAGAAATATATTCTGGAGAACAAAAACATTGGGGAATTGTATCGCATCAAATGTGAAATCAATCCGTGATCAAAATATTTGATCACCACTGAAGCTGTATTTGCCTTCTCAATAGCAAGCCAATAGTTTTCTGGGGGTAAAGCATGAATGATTATCAATCTGTACATCACAGAACTTTCAATCAGGTCTGGTCTTGGCTGACATGACCAGGATTCGATACTCTAGCCACACAGCACACATTCAGCCTGTTATTGCACCCAAATAGTGCATGCCTGGATAAGCATGTTCAGTCTGCTATGTCAGACATGACCTGGGCTTCTGGCTCTGGGGATTACAATGGCTCTAATTCACTCTGAGTGATGTGAGCACATCTGACGCCATGCCACTGAATAATGGTGACCCAGATTACGACACACAATTACCTACTATGCTCAGGCCTGAGTTAGTGGTTTTAATATGACCTTTCAACATGTGACAGTACCTGCGTTTTGATGTCCCTGTGCAGCACCTTTCTGTCATGGATGTGCTTTAGGCCCAGGCAGATCTGCACAAACCAGTCCACTACCTGAGAGGGACAGTGAGAATAGAAGGATGTCACTGCCAAATGACCTAAATGTAAATGTAAATGTAAATGTCACTCATATCGCAATGTAGTCGCCTGCTGTCATCTAAGCCTGAAAATGAATTTTTCAGGTGCACTTTTTTCATGTGCATTTTTAAAGTGCAGTTTATTCAAGCTTTCCAGTTATCTCATACTACAATATTGTAGCCCCCTCCACACCCCACTTTACCAAAGGGAGAGGAGTATAACCCCACTGTGCACCCTCCCAAACTGTGGAAGCACTGTCATATTCTAAATTTCTAGGAAGCCACCTGGTATACGTTTGTTTGTGTGTGTGTGTGTGTGTGTGTGTGTGTGTGTGTGTGTGTGTGTATGTGTGTCTGTACCTGATCCTCAATAAATAGAACACCCCTCTGCATGTTGATCCTCTTCATTAAATCCCCACCATCGCAGTACTCCATCACAATGTACATATTGGTCCCCTCTGAAACACCAAAGGAAAAATGCACCATTTCACAGTAATACTGTACAAGGCTCTTACTCCCAATGGCTCACAGCTTGACTCACTTCAGGATGGCTACTCAGTGTGTAAGAGCAGTTGGGAGTGTACGGTTGGTGATCAACAGTGATGGCTGATGTCAGGACATACCGAGACCCGTGTTGACCAGGTTTTATATGTAGAATCTTGAAGATACATCAAGCACCCCTGACACATCTGAGATGTGAGGGGTAGGGACAGTGACATGTAATTCAAATAGAAGCAGAAAACACTGTTTTGACATTGGCTTCATCAAGTCCTTATTTTGATTCAGCTGTTTTATTAATGAAGACACCCAATTGGACAAACAAGGAAGATAACATGGCAGACCTGATTGAAAATCCTTGTGTGAAACCCAACAGAAGTTGCAAAAGGGTTATTTTAAGAGAATCACAGCAGAGGCTGAAGAAAAAAATAGTGTCTTTCTGTTATTCAGAATGAAACCAAGCAGCCGTAAATTAATTTGATTATGTTCTGAGTTAATGAAGTTCCCTTTGAATACAAATTATCAGTCCTGAAAGACACAAAAAACCTTAATTTGACCCAATGAACTGACTGGTTGTCAGGATTCCACCAGCTGTGAGTCATCAGCTTGATCTAAGTTGTGCTTTGCACACAGACATACACACACAGTAACTGTGCATTAACTTCACATACATACATGCCATGCATCAACCTAACACACACACACACAGACACAGACACAGACGCAGACACAGACACACACATACACACACAAACCAGCAAATAAAAAAGTGTTTCAGTTAAAAAGGGGCACATTATACTACTTTACTGTACTATTTTAGAGAAAATGAAAGATGTCACAGAGGCAACATGTGACCAAGGTGTATGACCCGGAATACATACCCTCAAATGATTTAAAAAATGTAACAATATTTGGATGTTTCATCCTGGAGAGCAGAGTTGCTTCTTTTCGAGAGGACTCTTTTTCTTTTGCTGACATCTGGAAAATGTAAATTATGAAAAACGTTATCATAACAGTGACAATTTCTATAATTCCATTTGTGGGAGTGTTAACAAAAACCACTACATAATAATGGCAATGTCTGAAATAATTTGAGAGCCATTTGATCACATTATTTTTCAGAATTATGGCCATTATAGGCATTCTGCTTTATACATAGGCTAAGTAATAGTCATGGGCTTAGACATTAAGAATTTATGACTTTTTTGGGGGTTATATTATATTCAAGCCTATCACTAATCTAATCCTAGCGGCCAGTGAAGATCATAGCAGTGATTCTTAATTCTGACACTAGCAATGACAAACACACACAAGTACACACAGGAGGCTCTCTTGGTTGGCAGACAGCTGACTTGAACTACCTTTCTCACGTTGACCTCCTTGACCACACATTGTTTGCCGCTCTCTTTGGTTGTGACTAAGAATGCTTTCCCAAAAGCACCTTCTCCAATCTTTCGGACAATCTTATAATTGTCCATCGCACTAACAGCTCTGCAGAAAAAGGAGAAAAGTAAGGCTTAGAAAGTGAAGGAAAAAAACACCTACCTTGGTAATGAGTTACCTCAAGGCAGCAATCATTTAGTAACTCTTACGGCTTATCACTTTTAATCACCAACTTTGGAAAACCACCTTCCAGCACAAATTACAAAATTGAATGTAATACAAAGTCATCCCCAACTAAAACTACGTTTTAAAGCTAATAGCAAACAAATTACTGCAAGACAGAATAGTGTTAAAACAACATTTGAATATGTAGCTAGCGTTAGCAACACAAAATCTAGTTAATATTAAATAGAGCACGCTTTACCTTAGTTTGCAAGTTTCAAGGTGACATAATGGTGATGTGGGTTAGCTTGAGAGATACCACCAGTTTGCTACCTAACTCGCTTATTTTAATATATGACGTTGATGCGTTCATTTAGAATAGCTAGCATGACAGCTGAAATGACCAAATACTTTCGCTACATTTAGCTTGTTAGAGTTACTAACGTTATCAATCTAAGATAACCATTAACGTTTGACTCGCTGTCATAGTTTTCTCAGATACAGATCTTAGCCGTGCGTTTCCGTTTCCATGGCGACAAGTCAACGCAGACAACCTGGAAAGCTCCTCTAGGTGAATTCTGCTGGTAATTCCCTCAAGCAGCTAAAAACTATACACAACACAATGTACTTACCAAGAAGTTAACCTCATACACACCAACAATACTGCGACGTACAGAAACACCAGCAGACTAATATCAGAGTCAGAACCAAATTAAAACTGTCGACAGTAGCTGGCTGCAAAGCTAAACAGATGGGTAGCATGGGAGAAAGGCAAGTACCAAAGCATTGTACTCTGGGACTTGTATTTCTTGATGCTGTCAAAAAAAAGTAGCAGTACCCCCATTAGATACGTCTAACGAGCACAACGTCATGTGATAGGATCGATGTCAAATAAGGAGTGCCTTTCATTTTTATTTATTTTTTATTTGATAAACAACGTATTTATGAATATTTCCTTCACGTAGCTGTCCATGGGGTCAAAATAAATAAGGGAATCGCACCTCACACAACTCAGCATAAAGGGATACTTTTATGAATAAAACGTGGCACTACTGAAAGATTAACTTACCGAAATTTGCCCCATTTCCTAGAGAAAATGAATCATTGAACAGCAGTGATATAACAGCTAAAATCTGTGTAAAGAATTTTTTTCTG
The DNA here is from genome assembly GCA_019176425.1 of Megalops atlanticus. Lineage (NCBI taxonomy): Eukaryota > Metazoa > Chordata > Actinopteri > Elopiformes > Megalopidae > Megalops > Megalops atlanticus. The sequence continues at coordinate 21,002,944 of CM032886.1, forward strand.
TCACTTTCTTGTCTCCACACATCCTGGTTCTTACTCTAGTATCTCACTTCAAGATGTGCCCCCTGACCACACTGTCATTCTCCTTCCTCTTTCTAACAGGTGTCTCTGTCATAGGCTATCACCATAAGGCTTCCAATGCTATAAAGATGCCCTGCCCCCCCTTCTGTGCATTTCCATCCAGTACAGGTGGACACCAACACAGCACACTGAGACTGTTGGTACAACATAAAAAATTACGTCAATAATAATACAAGATATTTATATCCCTAACTCAACTTTCCAATCTCTTTTCAATTTGTGAAATACCAATGACAAGATCCTTGTTTAGTGTAACTGAAATGTGTTATCTCAGGTATGGTTCACAGTCCTGGACAATAGACTGTCTCATACCTGCAGGTGAAATGCAGCAGACCTGCAAGAGAATTCCATGCACTATAAGAACAGACTAGAAAAGCTTCCCCTCTAAAAGATGTGGATGACCGGACACGCTTGCAGTTTAGAATCTGTAGATATTGTGCCATTTGTCCTCGTCTCACTCACCTGTATGCATTGAGGCACAGATGGCAACAAAATATGGACATTTAAGACAAGCTAATTATCTTAACTTTCAATATATGCAAAATAGGTAACTGCCCACATCAACTGGTGTTTTGACCTTGATAAATGTAATGGATACACACACACACTCACACCCAGTCAAAAGAGGGAACTCAGCCAGGTGACTAACACATGGCACAGAGCCAACGTCAAAGACCCCCTGGCTTTCCACTTCAAAGGACTCAAGAGTTCTCACGGGCTTCCCAAACGTCCCCCAGCAACTGCGAGGTCATTTTAATGCTCTAATTAAGGGGAATTCCACTTCAAAGGACCCTCATAGATCTTTTAATAATATCTCAATGTAAACTAATCCATTCTTAGATTTCACATGGAGACAAAATACTGCCAACGGGGCAAGAGGGAACCAGTAAGATCACAACAAATTCTGAGACAGCATTTTAGTCCACTTTTATGCTTAGATTGTGAAAGGATTTCAAAGCCTGTTATACTGTTAAACTTTTTAGAAAGACTTGTAGCCCACGTACGAGAAACAATTAGAAATTAGGTTCCAGGACAACATCAAGAGACAACACATAAATATGTAGTCAGTAAAAAAGGACAAAAACCAACTGTAGAAGATTTATTGTGGAATTGGTCATTTTTACAGAGAGGTTATATACAAATTAGTACAATAAAAGGATCTGTGCTATATTCCAAAACAATCATCACAGAAAATTAAGAAAAGATTATCTTAAAACAAGAATGTGTTTTTAATTTTCAAAATAGCTTTCTTATTATAAGAAATAGTTTTACATCCTAATTCAAATATTTTTAAGAATTATTTTTCTTATGAAGCCATTTCTTTTTAATAATAGAAAAAAGATCCTGTGTCAGATGTTGAACCATACTAGATTTTTCTTTCTGTACTATATATGACACAAATTAAGAAAATTATTCTTATACATTGTTATTTCAAGATAAATAATCTCATGAGAAATACCTTTCAGAAAATATTCCTGCAATCTATTTTAATAGGTACAGCAGATACTTAATATATAAAGCCTAAAAACAATGTGGACTCATCCACTCTTAGGGCCAGGTTTAGAACTGGAAAATAAGGTGTTTTCTATTAGAATTTGTTTTGTATGTGTGACACTTGCAGTCAGGTGTATTTTCAAAATACAATGCAGATTATACATTCCAGTACATAACATACTAAGATTCAACAATTTCTGTCACCTGTTGCTGTTCATTTAAATAATCTAAATATATAATTTATTTCACTTGGTTTATATTTTTACCAAACTAGTAGTTATGTCTTGGAAAAAGGAAGCAAAAATCAGGCAACTCCCCAAGAACAGCTACATAAGAAGGGCTCTCTCCTGAGGAGTATTGTCCCTATGAATGCATATTGAAAAACCACTTGAAAGTGATGAGTATTTTAGTAGCTTTCTGCTGCTTTATATTGCTAGGAAATGAATGAGACATTACAACCCTCACACAAACTACTTGTAGTACATTAAAAAACAATTAACATCAACAACATTCAAAACAGAAAGAAATCTCATAGAAAACAAAATGTAAAATGTTCACTGCATACAAGTGAACTGAAAGTGGTTGGGCTGCGAGTTTCACAGTGCTCTAAGGCTCACAGATCATGGTCTCGACCACAAACTTGTTCTCAAAGTGGCGGATTCTGTGGCAGTTCAGGGCTTCTCGCTTTTGGAAACCTGCAGTGGGTTGGGGAAAAAACATATTCAAAACATGCATTATGGAGCATTCACTGTTTTCAGAGCTGAAATCTTTTGACAGAGCGCAATGTTTAAAGTGGGCTGCTTGTACAAATTTGAAACCCTGCAAAGCTTTGTGACAGAGGTGCGTATGGAAGAAAGTCAGGTATGAGTCAGGCGTGTGATGTCAAGGAGAGTCAGTTCAATCAGAGGAGAGACAGTTGTCTAATAATACACCCTAGATGGGGCTTCTGCACTGCAGTGTGGAATGACTCATCCAGGTTAGCCTGTTTCTGTGTGTGAGCTTGTGCACATGTAGTCACTCACCAAGTATAGTGTCTCTGCGCTGCAATCTGTAGGTCTCTTTCCCACGGCAGAGGTTGTAAATGAAGTACCCCAGCTGGTCCACGTTGTCCAGACGCTCTGTCACCATCATCTGTTCATGAACCAGGTAGGACTGGGGCAGGTAGGTCCCAGCCTGAGGACACACACATGCGTAATGACTAAAACCAAGGAGCATAATGGATGTCCTACCAATTGTGATTCAAGAATCATAACACCACCACTCCCTTTAAGAATGTCAGAATGGCTGTATTTCTGATTTATTACCAAACTGAAAGGGTTTAGACCCTCTTTAGACATGGGACTAGGGAGAAGGATGTAACTGTTCCTTCAGTTAAGGGCTGTAATCACAGTGTGCTCAGGGTGCTTTGCCTTACAGTCTGAGTTACAAATTTTATCAAGTGTTTCTTTTTGCTGACTGAGAAAAGCCAAATTCATCATGTTGTGACAGAGGTGAAAAAATGACATGCTCGAATTTAAAGACAAAGCATATTACGGTTTAACTGTTCAGAGATGTACAGATGGCACCCTATTCATACAGAACGTAAGGGCGTTTATAACCTTAATGTTGACCAGCAGCTCCAGGAAGTCCCTGGGGGGCATGACTATAGAGGTGTTGAGGGGGATGACATAGCACTTGTTAAGGCTGAGATCCAGGTAAGCTGTCAGTCTCTGGAAGGAAGAAGGAAACAGCAGCAACTGGATTAGCCTGGGAAACCATCCAACTGAGAACAAACACATCATTCAACACACTGAACAAAATTAGAAGGGAAAAAAAAACAGCAGGACTTATAAACTCAGCAGTTTTAGAAATAAAAATCACTGTCTACAAGGCATTCTGTAGTGAATAAAATATAGTTGAATAGAGTCTGAAGATCTTAGAAATTTGCTTTTGTCAGACAAAGCACATGCTAAAACAAACACGAGGGAGATGAAGTGGTGTCTTACCCTGGGGAAGTCATGGACAATGTCAGCAGGGTCGCTGTCGGCAAATTCTGGCACAGGTACGTTGATGAGCTCCACCTCCTCGTCCTCCAGCACACGGATGCTCTCCTGGATCTGTCGCAACTGGGAGGGCAGCTCCACCTCCACGTCCTCCTCCCGGACCATGTAGTCCTCCTCGCGGTACTTCACCCCGCACCAAAACATCTGACCCTCCTGATCCTAGTAATTACATCACTGGATTATCCACACTGCCTCCATACAGAGCTTCATCCAAATAATCATTGCAAAACAGATCATGTTTCTGTCTGAATGGATGAAACTCTTTTGGGGAAACATGATATAACATAAGGAGAAAAAATGACTCTGAAACCAATGCTACACAAGGTTTTCACTAGCCAGATAGCAGGGATTATTGGCAGCGTCCTTCCCTCACCTGCAGCTCGAAATACCTGTACAGGTAGGCCCCGCCAATGACCACACCGGACAGCATGAGTGCCAGGCCAAGGCACATGCACCAGCACCAGGCTCTGGATTGCCGTCGGACCCTCACACCATCCTCCGGGTCCTGGGCACACAGACAGACGCAGGGCACAGAGGTCAGTTCCAGCATCTCTCCAGCTCAGAGAGAAGGTTAATGCAGGGCTGGCAAAACTGGTGAACATGATAGCTTTAGTGCTGTATTGAATAAACAACATTCCTCAGTGTGGCATCTGTGCCTGCAGGCCAATCCCTGCCTGAATAACACTGCTTCTGTAAACTCTAATATCCCTATAAGTGAAACACACATTAAAAGTTGCAAGCTGCACAGCTCAGGTACTGGGGTGTTTTGTCTTTTCTGATTCTGAATGCCAAAGTCAAAGTTCTCCTAAATTCAAGTGAGGTCAGGAGCAATGAACTGGAATATAATTAGCATTCAATTGATGTTCAAAAATAAGTCTTATTTCAATCTCTAAATCTGCTCATTTGAGGACCTCAAAACAGGTTCTGAAAGATGCACACAATAAACCACACTTCCAGCTCCATCTCCACTAGAGAGAGCCAGGTACCTCCAAGTTCTGTTACACAGCACACTCAAGAGTCAGCTGTAAAGGCATCAGGCCCTTTGTCCAATCAGACTTGGAAATTAGTAATGCAGTTAACCACAATGTTCTAGCTCTGTCTCTCTATATATATATATCACTTGGCCTATCCCCCCCTCACTCTGTCTCTTTTCTCTCTGTCTGTCTTGAACTCATTCTTGTTTGTGCCTGGCAGTGATTGTGAGTGAGGGATAGGGACCGAGGCACATGTTCCTTTGATATTTTTGGCAGCTCTCCGTACTGCATTACTCAGAGAGGGGAGAAAAGAACCAGGAAACAGACTGAGCCCTGCTGAAGCAAGCCAGCAAAACAGCAACAATTAGAGAGAGGGGCAATGTGCACAATTCCTCTCCAGCACCGACACTACAATATTGCTACATCCGATCTATTTAAAGAGCTCCCCAGAATGTATACAATAAGCACTGCACCAAAAGAACCTCACATTCAGCAACCCCCTGTGAATTGTTTCTTAAATGTAGACTGACATGCCTAATTGGTTCCTGTGGGCCTCGTGCCCTGTGAAACAGGGCCTTAGAGGAGCCAAGGATAAGGGCTGTGTGGATATCCACCACCTTAAGTCAACGATCTAATTGGCAATGTCACTCACAGACAGACAACACCTTTATTTAATGTCAACACGAATGTGAGCTGCTTCTGGATTAAGTTATGATAAATAGAAATATTATAAAGATGATCACCAAGAGCAAAGCTCACATTCAGAAACTACACCTATGCCTTTTTGTGTTTTTATGACAACAACCAACTATTAAAACAGCAGCACAGGTTGAAGAGGTTTGAAAAAGGTTTGAAACACATGAGTTCCCTCATCGTATAGATTGTTCGGGATGAGCTGATGGCTTTGCAATGAAACAGCTACAGTACAACTACAATGCAGTATTGCAATAGGTTTATATAGAGGCATGAGATGAGAAATGCATGGGGCACGATTTTTCTTACTCCCGATCAAGTGCCAGTCCTTTAGCAGCAAGCTGACCTGAATAATTTGATTCTTCTATTCATTTATTATTGTAATGGAATCTGAATTTACGTGCTGACCCACGTGTAAAGCTTATACTGTTTCACCTTATTTGACTGTCTTCTGCCTCCTTGGCTCCAATTCATGAAGCCATTTCAGGGCAGGCTGAACTCCTGGCAGTGCCCTCTCACAGACAGGACAGGGCATATAAATAAAAACACTCAAATACAAACACTTACATCCCCCTTAGACAGAAAGGATAAATACAAAAATACATACAGGATAACTTAAAAATTAAACCCAAAACAAACAGGAAACAGTATGAGCAGATAGACAAAGCCAATAGGTGGCCTTCTCTCTCTCTCTCATACACACACACACACACACACACACACACACACAGTTACACAGACAATGACCATTGCAACTGTACAATTTCAAATGAAGCAGAAAGAGCTCTGGCAAGATGGTATGTTCTGGAACACCAAGGATTCACTTAAACAGTCTCCACTCACTCATAATCCAAGACCATATCACTGACTCCCTATCTTTTTAAAGCCTGTTTATTTCAGCTGAGTGATGGTATTTTTCCATGCAAGTGAAGGGTTTTCCTTCACACTCCATTCTCCCTATGCTAATCTGTGAAGCTGCAAGATAGTCATTGCTCTGGCTCCAGACAGTTCTCAAGTGTCTTGTGGGCATGTAGATAGCTTCAGACAGTCAATCCAGGCAATACTGGCAACTCCCCTGTATCTCCCATTGGACACAGAGCACAGTTCCTACTGGTGCCCCACAACAACAAGTGTTACAATCGTTACACATTATTTCATGTGTTCGGTGGTCATTAACCTGGTGTGCTGGACACTTAAATGGATTGTGCAAGTATTCATTCTTGTCAGATGACTTGGACTTTACCATGTCTTTGTCTTTCTTTAAATGTTGGTAAATCCACCAACATTTAAAAAATATGAAATAGGCAATAAACTGTGAATAGGCAATCTAAATACTGACTGTTTGACAGTGATGTATGGTATTGCATTTACTTTTATAACATTTATTTACTTTTAATCTCACTTATTTCTTCTATATATTTCCACTTTTACTTTCACTTCTAATCTAATGATGTGGCAATCAAAGTGCACAGGTGGGGTCAAATATATAATCAACTAATAAAGTATGGGACCTATGTTTGACTATGACTACCTGAAGTAATACAATAGAATGGCAAAGCTAGATTTCCTGTATGATTCCCAGAACAATTGTTACTGGAAAATTAAGAGGGAGGCTGCAGTAGAGCCTGCTGCTCTCGTTTTAATCAGGTTGCTGCCATGGAGATGTCTGGTTGAAAAATGAGTTACTGTCACATGAATGGCTGCAGCATTTTGATAGCTCAATTAAGGAATTTCTGGGATGGGGTACTGCTTTGTTATTCTCCCACTTGCCTCAAAACAGTCTGACTTGTAGGTCTCACCATAAAAAAAGAACAATTTGCATCAGCAGTTCCCCTGGCTGTGCCATCTGTTTCGCCTAGGTTACATCACCCAGGTGTGCATGTTCACACATGCTCCGCCATCCAGCCATCGCTAGGTGCGGCTCTTCAGATCACGCTGGGTTTCCAACTGCAGCATCGCGTGTTGGAAAAAAAAAATCTTCTTTTGAAAAACACAACATGTTTTAAGGCTCCGTGGAGTCCATAAGGCCGTAAGACATGAATGAGCACATGGATTTCCACTGTGAAGGAAAGGTGCCTTCACGCTCCACAGATGCAGGTTATGTAACGGTGGCGAGGGTCAGGAGAGGTCCTTCTCGGCTCTTGTGTCTGTTAATCTCTCTGTATTTAGTGTCCGACGGCCGGCAGCTGCACTGTTAAACCTCTCCACCGAGTCCACATCAGAGTGATTAAAATGTAATCTCTCGCACTTTGACATGTCCAAAAAGCTCCAAGCCTCTCCTTTCTGAGAGGCTCTGCAGGCCTGTTCTCATCGCTCCCGCATGCCCAGGCGGCAGGGCTCCTAGGCATTTGGCTAAGATAGTTCAGCAAAGGCCATCTGTTCCCTGGCACCGTGAGGAAATGTAGGAGGAGGTTTGGGTAAACCTTCAGGAAAACACTGTCACATACCTCATCTATAATGCCCTCAGACTGTAACATACTCTCTCCTTCCTCCACATCCCAGGAAAGTTTCAGTGATTCACACACAGTGTACCACAGGCCATAAGATTTCCTCCACATTGATCCTCTGCCTCTTTAGTTTTCACTCATGCACATTAACACAGTGACCAAGAACCTTTGTCACAAATCCAGAACGTTGCTGCTGACAGTCTATGACAAAACAAGACAAATGCTCAGAGTGGCATTATGTTCAACAACACATACCACATATTCACCTTCAGTATTCATACCCTCTGGGGAACAAATAACTGTTAATGCACCAACTGCTGAACAGATGGAATGGCGATAAGGTATCAAATGAACTATTCATCATGTTGAACTGTGGCTGAACTCCAAACAGGTACACTTCACTACCTGATCTTCTTCCCAGCCCTCTATGATAGTCCATAATAGTCTCTTGAAATCTTGAATTTTTTTTTTCGTATGAGTCAACAATACCAGGAGACTTACAATACAGATGTAATTGAGACTTTCAAAGGGAAGAAGCTCTCTATGACACTCAGCTTTGTGGACATCACTCATTTCAGATTCAATGAGCACTAATTACACAACATCTGCTTAAACATCTTACTTAATAGGAGACCAACAGCACTGAGGACTTTAACCTGGTGTTTTTGCAGACAGGGCCATCTTTTCACAGATATCTCCCCTCCATCGGTTGGCTAAATAATAAATAATATTCATTTCACAGGTCTAAAATAGACAACTAGTTCATCTGTTTGAATGAAGCAAAGGTAATATTTCTCAGGTCTGGAATTAGGGCAAAAAAGTGCAAAAAAGCACAAGAAACTGATTTTTTTGTTTTTTATGCCACAACCCCCCCCACAGAAGCAAGGGGCCAGGTCTCTCTGTTCTGCCCTCACCATGCTTCAGTGTATGTGTACGGTGAAGATGGGACATCCGAATGACACTGGCTTCATTCTTGTCGAGCTGGCGGGTCTATCGGAGCAGTGTGAAGTTACCCGTGCCCTTGGTGCACCCAGTATTTGCAGCTGTCTGGGTGTCAGCTGCCTGTCAGTCTTCATGGTTGATGTGCAAAACTTCAACCCTCCCCCACATCCCATGGATGACCAATGAGTCAAAATTCAATAAAATGGTACAGTTTTGTACACTAATGTACACATATACCCATTTGTTCTGCCCTGTTGGAAAGCAATTTCTTCAAAACTGAGACCTCAGCCAATCCCTATGCTTGCATGTGCATCAGCTTTTACACATAAAATGCATAATGGAGATTTGGCTATTGGGGATAGGGAGATGAATGTTCTTATTTGGCAAATAAAAAAACATGTTAATATTTCGCTTTCTAATTACAGTATGGGAAACCACTGAGTCATGGAAATCCCTGGGAGATTAAAGAAGTGAAACTTCAAAATGCAGAACTGAAACGAAGTGATGGTTAGTCTGTGTAACATGCAAGGTGATATACCTTTAGCACACTCTCACACTGTAATTAGAAAGCTAAATATTAACATCTTTCATAATTACAGTATAGGAAAGCACTGAGTCACAGAAATCCCTGGGAGATATGAAACTGAAGTGAAGAACAAGTGCAAAACACAGAACTAAGAAATGAGCAACAATCAGTCTGTTTAACATGTGCAAACTAACATACCTTTACCTCACTTCTATATAATCACAGTCTGTAGCTCAAGATCAAAACCAGTCTGTTTCCTTGAACTGTTCTCTACCCAATAAGAAATGAAGACTGCACTGTCTTCTACACTGTTTACGTTACAGGAAATGTATGGTTGCAATTGGACAAAACTGGTGAATTCCCACACCACAGCCTTAGCGAGAAACTTCAACTCAAGAAGCATCTGAAGCAATTTCAGACCAGTTGCATCTACTAAGCAAATATGTAATAATAACCATATCAACAATAATAAGTCTGTACCCTGATACAAAAAATTTTATATCAGCAGGAAGTTTCCTGACTGCCCACTTGATGGAGCAGCAAATGCCTATCTCTCTAGAGTTCATCTTCTGCTTGTGCTGTTTGAGGTATTTGTGAATTCTTTTTTTTAACAACTGTTTTCATTGAAATCAGTCTGAGCTGGACTGAAGTGCCTGTAGTGTCAAGACAGCATTAGTTATTGTGCAATTCCTACAGATAGACACTGGCTGCTTCACTCTACTGGCTTTGGTAAAGTTGCATTGGATTAGTGGGCAAACCCTCAAAATTTTGCATTTGTAATACTATCAGTAAAACTGACAGAAGTCAGTCTTTTTTTCCCCATTTCTCATTCAACTTCTTTTTGGGGTCTGCTATTGTCTGCCAATTGATTTACTGAGCATATCTCCTCCAAATTAAATCTTCCTACTGCTTTGTTGCATACACATAACTCACTGAGGTGACCTTCCCTGTAACTGTCATTTTAATGGCTTTGCTTTATTTGCAGAAAAAAAGAGTAATAAAATGTGTGTGGGAGCTTGCCTGCAAGAGGTCAGCTTTTGTGAATGACTGCATATTTGTCTGGAGTTCTTTTATAAAGCATCAAAAATCTGGATTTTGTCATAAAACAATTAACAGCGGCACTTTTCTTCATGTTGTAAGTGAGGACCACTGTAAAGCAGGGACCATAAGCCTGTATGTCAATGAAATAACCCTTCAGCCTCCTTTTACAGACACTAAAAAGATTAAGTGCTCTCAGTGTCTATTCATAAGCCATCCATTTCAGACCTACTGCCTCTCATCCTACCCATTTCCATATTTTTGATAAAGCTTAACAATACATTTTGTAATGTAATGGTCAAAGATTATTTTACAATATTCTACATGTCCTCTAAGGCGCTGGATAATTTTAGCATAAAATTATACTTCTGCTTTTGGCTGTAGGCTACACCCAAGCTTTCTATGTTCCTTTTTTGGTGCTTTAGCATTAAGTCTAGTGAATCCACCATAACACCTAAGGGGCAAACTACACTAGGCATGACAGATGGACAAACATAAATGCAATTACAATTACAGGCTCACACTACACAGGGTTATGCATTCTCCCAGCCCCCACCAGTCAGTCTGTCCTGTTGCTAAAACGGGAGAGCATGTTCTATTTCTGCCCGATGCCTCTCATTTGGTTAAGACCCCTCGCCCAGCCTACCACTCAAGCTTATTGGCCCTATTAATTTCCTCCTGTATGCAAAAACAGTACATCAGTATCAGATTTTGGGTCTTTTAATGTTTCCACTGGATAAGTATGATAACAATGAATGAACAAAAACAAAATATACAGTTAAAACTGAAACTACAGTCCCATTTTTACGAAAAGATGAAACTTAATGGTATCAAAATGTTCACATCCCATCGACGGAGCAATTCATGGATTTAAGCCATGGCATTCTTTGTGTAGTTTAAGTGAATCTCACGGATGTATTAAATAGATTAGAGTTGCCAAGTTTTAAAATTAGTTACAGGCAAATTTCACACTGGCACTAGGTGTTTCTTTCCTCCACCCCCTTTACTCAGTTACACATTACACTGTTACAAATGCATGGAATAGTTTGCAAGATTTTGTAGTGCAAACAGGGATCCTCTAGACAATAAACAAAATGAAAATAAAAGCCTAGTTTTACTTAATGGACTGACTTTGCGTCGTTAACCTTCTTACGTTCTGCACGCTAATTTTATGCCCGCCATAAAATCTTCCTGAGTTAGCCTCGCCTTACCATTTATTTTACTTAATCTGGGGTGACTCGATCGCTCTTTTTCCTTGATAGGATTATCATGAAGCACGTGCAGGTATACATTTCTGTCAAAAAATGCATAACCAAAAAAAAAAAAAAACAGAAAACTAAGGAACATTAAAGGCTTTGGAAGACAGTGTGTCTCATGGCTCAGATAGATAAGTAAAATGGCGTTATCTTATTTACTTTACTTAATTTAAAACTGATTTATACCCCAGAAGAAAAACAAAAATAACTGATTGTTCCTATAGTCTGATTTGGAGTCGCAGCAGCCATGTTTCCGCTGCAAACTACAGCTCCTTGGCTTCACAACAAAACTGCATGGACAGGAGATTCAGCTTTGAAAGGTGCAGTATGTGTTTTAATACAGAGATGTCAGTAAAACGATGCATAGGCACAAACAGTGTGAAATAAACAGATTTCATTCACGATCAACGAATACTACATGGAAGACTGTCAATCTAGCTGGGTAACTAAGTAGTTAAATTCACACCCTGCCTCCTAGACATTCCTGCCAGGAAAGAACTTTGCAACACAGGTAACATTAGCTGGCTAACGTTTCCTGGTTGTCCACTAACTTTAAGCTGCGATAGGTTAAACCCTCTCCTAAATGACTAATGGCAGCTACCCAGCTAGTTAGCTAGCTATCTAAACAACATATTCCAGCTGCAGTTCCCCTAACTTAATATTTACTGCGTAGTCAGCCATTTTAAAAGCCAGCTTACTTGCTTGCTAGGTTAGACAGATACCATCTCATCTGACCAGAGAACAACAGGTTCAGTGTCGAAAACAATTGCCATGCACAACCACCTCAAGTTCACCAACAACAAGCAATATAAAAAGTGAATCGATTTCGCGGAATGACACTTTTCTGAACGCCTTTATATATATTTTGTCACCATCTTGTTTTCACTCTGTAAAGATAAACGCTAATGCCTTCGAGCTAGCTGCACCCTCTCCGAGGCCCCGCTTATGCTTCCGGCGTTTTATTTATCGTCGAGCAAGCAAGTCTCGCCACTTTTAACTGCGCCATGTCTTTCTAACAATACATCTTTATAAATCACATAAAATGTACGCATATGCAAATCTCTTGCAAACTGCATATTCTGTCTGTAACTGAAGCAGTAGTATTGCTTCACTAACTGAACAGCTCGGCACTTCGGGCTTCATCATGCACTTCAGTTACCGACTCACCTTGTCTTCAGGAATGAGTGCTTCACTCTTGTCCTCCTTTTTAACGTCTTTCTGTCCCAATGCGGAATTAAAAGATACCTTCACCATTGTGGGGAAACTATATTTTGTATGTGACTGTGTGGTTTTCTTTTGTTCAAATGATGGCAGACTGCTCTTCTTTATGTGCCAAAGAGAAAGCTGAAAATCTCTTCTGCAGCTTTCTCCCCTACGCCAACAATGCCAAGCTAGCAATGACGCAGACGAATATACAGCCCACTCCGCTGTGGTTACTCCTACCTTGGTGCAGGCGAAACTCTACACAGTGACGGATCCGTCACCAGTAGGGGCGTGCTTTCCCAGACAGTTTTTTGTTTGTTTTGCGTTGTCTTTGTTACTGATCCGTCGTTTTTCGATCGCGGTCCTATTGCTACTGGCTGCCACCTATAGTCCTACATATCAGCAGTCTTAGTTTATTATCACATTCATCTTTATTTACAGTTCCGGATTCAGACACATAAATGAATGCCATTCTGTGTATTTGGTTTTCGCTAGAAACAAATGCTTTTTAGAAGACACCCAGTGGATATATTCCTCTGAAAACCTTTACAGCAATCAGGGGGCCATATGTACTGTACTTATATTGGTTATGTGCACTTGTATGTAAGAGAGATACACACACACACACAAGAGGTCACGTCTTTATGCAGCCCTCTGTACTGGAAGGTGCACGTATAATAAGTGTTAAAAGAGGTAAGTAACTGTTGACGTAGACATGCAGAATGATAGCCAAGTCTTAAGTACTACATGTCCCCTTCAAGTGTGTGGAAGTGTGTCTGTAGTAACATGCCTAATACTTTTTCTCTTGACAGGAAATTAGTCCAGCAACAGTAATAGCACTGTCTGAAATAAGCTCAGCAGAACTAGACAGAAGCTGAGCCAACAACATTAATGCATCACCTCCTGTTTTTTGGCATTTTTTTGGGGTTTAAATGGTTCAAGTGTTTGCCAAGAGAAATCCACGTTGCAAACACTGGCCTTAAACCTTAAAGCCTCACAGCATGAGAATTACTTAAGACAGAAGTCAGTTGTGTCAGCCACAATTCACCTTTGCCTGGGTTTGAAGTAGTGCTGGGCGGTATACCGGTTCATCCGGGATACCGGTTTTAATTTTCCGTACGCTATGATTTTTTCATATACCGCCATACCGTAGCATAGCGTACGGGTTTTAATTCCCCCTACGCTATGAATTTTTCATATACCGCCATACCGTAGCATAGCTGAAACAACACCTGTAACACTTCAGGCCGCAAATTATATTATATTGTTTGCCGCTAGAAGCGCTACGGAGCGCTGTGCAGAGTGCATTGAGAGGGGACCCCTATTAACTGTGCGTATCCGTCTTACTAACGGTTATAACTTTATAACACAACAATTAATTACCCACGACTTACTCTCTTTAACAAGGCAAAACACCATGGCACACAACAATTTGTGACACACAGGGGTGTACTGGGAAAGAAATTCAGCCCTGGACTTATCCGCTAGGACCAGGGCCGGGGCGGTTGTGCTCGAGAAGTATATTTAGCTAGGATTCTCAAGTTTTGTCTACAGCTGAGACTACCTCTTAATTAGTTAATGTGCATGGACTTTACAAACTATTATAATCTTCTGAATATACCTCACGTAGTTTTATATCATCGCGTTTAATGCGACATCAGCGGTCCTGAAGTTGAAGTTCCCTTTAACCCGCTAGGTAGCCAGCTAGGTAGCTAAATTGCTTGCCTTGATAACGGCACACAGCTAACATTGAAAACGTGTCTCGTTTTATTTAGCGTTCATTAAAAAACAGCGGTGACAATGCAATATTTTACTTAGGTTAGATGAGCGCATTGTTGGTAGGGTTACGCAACTAAGCTCTGTTTGAACTGCTGTACAACATGCATTCATGAAATTTGTGTTTGCTCGCAAAAGCTACAACGTGAGATTGTTTAATTAACAAGGATGGCATTTATCGATTTAAATTACGTTAAGCATTTGTGAGGTCTGTGTTCTATACATTATTGTTCATTGCACTCAACCTAACCTAAAAGTTTATTCTCATAATTTAAATCGATTGAACTAAATTTAGCTTCGTTTTGTAATGTGAATTTTGTAAGACAAGAAAGCTATAATGTGAAACATTTAAGAGAAAGCTTTGGGATTACTTGCCACTTAATTATTCAAATTACCATCCTTGTTAATTAAGCAATCTCATGCTGTAGCTTTCGCAATAGCACACAAATTTCAGACAATCTGCGGTGTTTCGCGAGCATGATCATTTATTCTATTTACACGATTGTCTTAGATTATTCTGTGAATTATTTGTTTTATTGTTGATCTAGGAGGATAAAGGTTGAAACAGGTTGAAAGTAATGATAGATTTAAAGGTAGTGTTTCCGCTTCCCCTGTGTCCAGCTCAACAGCCGCCACTGCGTAACACTAATAATTTTACGTCTACAAAATTGCACCGCCGAACGGCATACTGAACGGGTACAGCTCGCTAGCCAGGTAGCATAACAGTCTGTTAACAGCTGGGAGAGGCTCCGTCGCTACGGTAGATTAAAGAACAGAGATGGAGGATGAAGAAAGTGAGACCGAGGATGCACCAGAAGAACTTGTGCCCAAGAGAGGAGCTGTGTCTGCAGTTATAGTTTATAGAACTATCTTAAAATATTTTGTTTTGAAAAGGAAGCAATGTTAAAGTTGTTGGCATATCTATTTTTTAAGTCCTGTTTTTGCTACGTTGCAGTTTGCAAAAAAAAAAAAAAAAAAAAAAACGTGATACACCGTGAAACCGCCAGAATCTTAAAAAGTACCGTGATACAAAGTTTTGGTCATACCGCCCAGCACTAGTTTGAAGACACCTTTCAATGAAAACCCCCAGCAAGATATCAAAGTTTTGTTTTTTTTTTTTTTACTGTTTTTCATGCTTTTGATATCGAGCTCATGAACAGTTACTGTGCACACAGGGTAAATCTAAAGGTGTTTGCCCTGTCTAGTCCATATTACACAGCTTTTCACAGATGCTCATGACAAAAATATGAATTATGACCATTTTGTGCCAGTCTCAGTTCCAGTGAGAGTTGCGCTCTGAGGGACTTGCATCCCTCTCATATGTTAATCCTGTTTAATAGCCCGGAGGACATTAGCCAGCCAGCCAGCCAGTGTGCAGACACCTCAGATATAGGGCCTGCTCAATCAGACAACCTCACTGCTCCTTGAAAGTCAGCATCCTATAATGAGCTCCAGGGTATTGTTAATTTGAGTACATGTAGTCCTGTTCATACTTCTTCAGAAAGGAGTTATGTGTCACTTGCACGCTACATTTTTGCATTTTACAGTCTCTTATATTGCTGCTGGTAGATGCAACTGTTTCTTTTGCATTTACGATAACACGCTTATGCCCCTACCTCGTAACCCTACCTATTTACAAGAGGTAGGCTACACCTCCCCTTTTCGACTCCCCTTAAATTTCCTTTTCACCAATCTGTGGTTTGTATATACTACGCCGTTTGTATATATTCGCATATCGAAATTGTTTGGGCGGAAAGGAATGGACGTATTTCCCACCACTAGGCGTCGCTGGTAGTTTCTCAGAGCCTTATCTCCGGGGGTGCTATGCTTTATGAGTTAACTCGCTACTTGATTTTCACCACTGTCATGCGCAGTTTTAGCAACGGTCTGAAAAGCTCAGTTCAGTGACGATGGCGGTTTCCGACAGGTCTACGAAAGAGCGTCTTTTATCTGTTTTGGACGACCTGGAGGTGTTATCTAGGTTAGTATTCTGCAGAAGTACGTCAGACAGACTGAAGATGAGTCAGGATGTACTGTGATTTGAATAATTTTGGTAGCTGTGTAAATGGCTAATTTAAGAAGAAAGTTTGCTAACGTTAGCTAGCTAGTCTAGTCTAGCTAACTGACCAAGCTTTTGGTAGCTAATTAGCTAATGGTTTTGCTTTTGATGTTGTGCCCATAATTGTTGAAGATCTTGCTTACGAAATCGCATATTCCTTGCAGGGAACTGATTGAGATGCTTGCTTTGTCAAGGACGCAAAAACTTCCTCAGCCGGGTGAAGATACTCAGGTGCTCTTTATTTTCATATGAGGTCCAGCTAGCTGGGTCGCTCAATGTCCAATTATACCGGTGTGCCTGAGTGAGGGAGTTATCAGTTGGATGTATTCACTACATTTTTATTGAAACAATAAAGTATCAGAAATTGTAGGTGTAGTGGTTGCACGCCGTTACTCAAGTGAAGATATGCAATAGCTAACTGCGTGCACAAATGGAAGACACATGGTTATGATATTGCCATTTCCTTAAACATACTATCGTGTTGATGTTTACATGCACGCTGTATTTCGTTCTGAGTCGCAATGGCTCATGCCTTTTAGTGTTGCCCGACAGATTGTGGAGCTGCTGGTGCAGAGGGATGCGGAGTTCCAGGAGCTGATGAAGGTGGCTCTGGAGCAGGGGAAGGTCCACCAGGAAATGCAGCTGCTGGAGAAGGAGGTGGAGAAGAGGGACAGTGACATCCAGCAGCTGCAGAAACAGCTGAAAGAAGCTGAACACATTTTGGTAAGTAGAAGCAGAAGAGGTTTGGTAATACAGAGGATGCCTCCAATTGGGAGTTTAATGGTGATGATCATAACCATGGAAGGCCAGAGAATAACTGAAACTGAAGACAACCCCGACCTTGAAAAATACAGTTGTGTAGACAGTTTATAGCAGTGTTCTGGGGTAGTGGAGAATTGCTAAGAATTTCCTTGGTGCCTTGCATGCAGTTTGAGATTAAGATGTTTACTTTAAAGTATGTTAAGTGTTACCATTTTAATTTGTCCTCCATCTAGGCGACTGCTGTGTATCAAGCTAAAGAGAAACTGAAATCAATTGAAAAAGCCCGAAAAGGTTTGTTTACTTTTCATTACGGCATTATGATCAATGCAGTACAAAAAATGGTGCATCGTTTTGAATAAAGGTCTCTGTGTCAGTTTCTGGTAAAATCCATAATGGTATTGTCCTTTTATTAGGGAGCATTTCCTCTGAGGAGATAATCAAATATGCTCACAGGATCAGTGCAAGCAATGCTGTGTGTGCCCCTCTCAACTGGGTACCAGGTAAGACCCACCAAACCACCCTCCCTCCTTTTGCTATGAACCGGCCTCAGCTGGGTGGCACATACATCCTGTCTTGTGCCACCAGTGGCTGTACCCACTGCCCCTCCCTCCCTCCCTCACTTACATATTTGTCCTCTTTATAGGTGACCCACGGAGACCCTACCCCACTGACTTAGAGATGCGCAGTGGAATGCTGGGTCACATGAGTAACCTGCCAACGAATGGGGTGAATGGACATCTTCCAGGTGACGCCCTGGCTGCTGGGAGATTGCCAGGTAAATATTCTTTAATTCTAACATTGCCTTATTTTAGATTTTGGATGAAGGCAATCTGAAAATATTGGTTGTCTTTCACATTTCAGTGTCTAGTTGAAGCAGATTCCTGTGTTTATTTGTAGCAGGAGTTTCTTATAACAGTATAATTTTCGTAAAGTGTATACAGTGTTCCTGGCTGTAAAGGAAAGTACACATGGCTGGTATAAGTAAAGCAAGAATTTTCTTTTTTAATGGGAATGCCAGATGTTTTGCTGTGCAATTGAGTTAAGTTTATATTTGTGGAACTGCACTTGACCAGCTGTGTGTATCCCCCCCTCATGTCTGAGCTGAGTTTGGCTGGCCTTTCACTGTTCCCTTGTCCTCGTCCCCCCCAGATGTTCTAACACCGCAGTACCCGTGGCAGTCCAGCGATGTGTCTGTGGGCATGCTTCCCCCCCACCACAGCAATGACTTCTCACTTGAGCCCCCGGGGCACAACAAGGAGAACGAGGACGATGTGGAGGCTATGTCTACCGACTCATCCAGCAGCAGCAGCGACTCGGACTGAGACACACTAGGACACGAAACACAGCACACACCTGAGTGTGTGACTGCAGGTCTGACTACATTGCGGCCCCAGGCACCAATCCAGGATCGGTCAATGCAGCTCGTCGTTAATTCAAGACAGTTTGTACTAAATTGCCGAAACTGATCCAGAGTCAGCCTTGGGGGTGCTCTATGTACACCACGAATGCCACTACCCCAAGATGCTTTTGTAAACTGTACTTTCTGGTGGAGCTCACAACTTTTTGACTCAGCGATTTCTCCTCACAGCTGTGTATGTAGCCTCTGTTTCTTTATCTGTAGTTGCCGGACAGAAGATTCGGTGCAGCATATGTGGAACCTTTGTTTTCCATGTAGCCATCGCATTTGTTGCAAGCCAGTTGCTGGAACAAGTAGTACATTTTAAAATATTACTCGTATTCCAGCTTAAATACCTATGGACTCCACCCCCTCACAAAGGAATTGTCTGTCAAATAACACAAGCTACACTAACAATAAATAAATATTAAATCCTAGGAGTGATAACACTGAAAACTGGGAGGGTTATCACAGTTGACAGACATTTATTTTAGGCAAGAACTCTTCAAAGTACAAATCTAAATAAAAGTAATTTCTTTGTCATGGGGTCTCTTCAAGCAAAATTACCAGCTAAAATACTGCAGGGAAAATAAATGAAACCAAAGTCCCACACTGCAGATAGCATTGAGGGTTCATTTATTATTTCACAGGTTTATTGTGTCTGTCACTTGCTTGCTCCCTTGCATTCCTGCATGTCTCAAATTGTTGCTGTGAGAACTTCAAGCACCAGAATGCTCCCTTATATCCACCTTAACTAACAAATATTTAGAGACCTTATATTTTGACGTAATAGTCAATGTTTAAGGTCAGTGTTTAAAGATGCATAAAGATAAAGATATTTTTTCATAATGTACAAATTCATCAGCAATAACTTCTACACTGCTTTCAGTGAAACTCGGTCCCAGTACTTTGAACAAAAACAGGGGTATAATTCCACTGGAGTCTGGCTTTAAGATTGCAATTCACTGTAAATTGTGCTATGCTTCATAACACAGATAAAGCTGCAGAGGAATGGTCATGCTTAAAACTGCACAGGTGCACACTGCTGTTGCCCTTGTGGTAAGGCTCACTGATCTATTCATCTGTAAAAGGAAAAACGTCTTCAAATTCTGTGGATATGGAATGGAAAGCTTTGCTAAGGACAGGAAAATTGATACTGCAAGCTGAAAATAGAATAAGAGGTGTGATATGGAGGTTCAGCCATGTTTTTCTCCTGAGTGCATTTTTTCCAGCCTGGTTCTGTTTGTCACAGCACAAAACAACACTCCAGTTGTGAGACAAAATATGTTTTCATTTGGTAATTTAGCGGACACCCTTATTCAGAGTGAGAAAACACAAGTACCTATAATAATTGTGCTGGGATTAAGGGCACTAACATGAGTTGACAAGTTGTTCATAAAAATAAAGACTACATAACAGCAAATTAATTCAACAAGGATATTGTTTATTTTAATCCAAAGAACCTTCAGATTAATTAAAAATGGTGTGCATTAGTGCAGGTATGCTGTTTGACTGTAAATTGTACATAGCTCTGTATATATGTTTTCCTATCTTGTAAATAAACAATGGTCTTGAGTAAACTGTCTGGTACCTTAATCAAATGATAGGAATTTACTTATCTTTTTGTTAAGTTTGCCATATTTTAAACTTCAGAAATGCTTTTCTGGCTTCACTTGGGAAGGTATCACAACTCTTTATAACAGAAAATAATGTGTCTTTAACATACAGATTGGTATATTGGTATTCAATATGATATGACATAAGCAACACTTTTGAGACACAGTTCTTCTGACCTGTTGCCTCCTTTGCTGCCAGTCACCGTACCACTTTTTGTTTCGTAACACTAATCAGCACTGTCTCCTTAAGTAATGCTATTCTATAGTGCTGTCACCTTTATAGCAACACTCTACTTAAGTAATGTTCTCTACTGAACACTCCAAAGTAGTGAGTCAGAAACAGCTGATATCTGAGGCAAGCCTTTCCATTTGGTGCAAGTTGACCAGCAAAATTTTCAGTAAAGGTCAGGATAGTTGGGCACCCTGAATGATTAATGTATGCAAGGGAAAGATGAGTGTTATTGTATGTAAAATGGAAAAAGTAGTATAATCCATATGATGCAAAGAAAAGTTGGAAATGTCCTGAATGCCTTCATTTCTCTTGGGTTCCAAATGAAAAGGTTCTGTAAAGAAAGTCCTTGCCATTTCTGACAGCATAATGAGACTAAATCATGGAACTTTTCCTTCACCTTGATGCAATTCAGCAGTGATGTGAAAAGAATATTATTCAGGTGCTCACCTGCATTCTCCCTTCATCTCCTTGGCTGCACTTTCCTCCAATCCTCCTGTTCAGAAAACCATCACTTGCCATTCTTCACTCATTCTGGTTCGAATGAAAACCTTGATGCATCTTTCAGACAGATAATAACATGTTTCTTCACTAATGAAATTTATTTAAATGGAAACGATCTGCGGGTAAGTGATGGTACCAACAGTCTTTCTATCTTTTGAAAATAACAGGGTTCTCAGCCACTATGCAGCATCCCTGTGATCTCAAACGTGATATCATTTTAAGAACGGTAATTATGAGAAATGAAAATTGTGTATTGAACAATAAAAAAGACCTCCAACCCTCTGTCTGCTTCCAACAGTGACAGCAGAGTAACACACCTTTATGAAACAGATCAAGCAGTAAATGTCTTTATCAGTTGATTTCAGAGAAGAAATAACATGTAAGTTAACTTATACCTACAGGTATAGCTACTTATGTTTATTTATCAATATGCTTGCCATACGAAAAAACAAGGCAAAAAGCTGGTTAGCTGGAAAACAAGTTTTAACAGCACTTGAGCGAGGCAAATCATCACTGTGCTCCAGAGAACACTCAACTCCTGGTTTTTTATTGGGGTGAAGTCACGACAGAGGCTAATACATCACGTTTAACTCACAACACTCTGCCAGACATGGTCGGCGAGTAGTTAACATGCTACAAAAGTGAATGATTCTTAAAAGTAAATCAGGGACCATTACTGTCTATTTAAACACCATCTAACAAATAAATGTCAACATACCTTCGTGCGACCACAGACGTCACTGTTACTACTTAATGCGCAGGCGCGAAACCGAGTCTAGTAGGTCATTGCCCATGCGCACCGTGTGATTTGTTTTTCTAGCAACATGGCGACGTCCCTGATCTGCGGCCGGTTAACGACTGGATTAAGGAATTCCGGGTCTAGGACGGCTCTCAGTTCTGCAACTAAGGTGAGCTGATATCAGCGATTGAGGAAGTATTCCCGTCTGTCCGTCAGGTTTATGGCAATTTGTTTGGATCGAATCTGACGTCTGAAAATGCATTGTAGGTGAGGGGGTCACATATGACATTAACCCATGTTGTTAGGCAGATCTGGCTAGTAGTTTCCTTGAAACTGTCGTTGACAGTTAGCTTAGGTAGCTAGACAACCAAGGATTTCTTTACTTGCCGTTGAACCTTGGTAGCTATCAAA
The DNA here is from genome assembly GCA_019176425.1 of Megalops atlanticus. Classification (NCBI taxonomy): domain Eukaryota; kingdom Metazoa; phylum Chordata; class Actinopteri; order Elopiformes; family Megalopidae; genus Megalops; species Megalops atlanticus. The sequence goes on from CM032886.1 coordinate 21,025,129, forward strand.
ATTATTTGTTTGAAACCCCGTAGGTTGCTTGATAGCCACCCTCTTTCCATAAATGACTCGCTCTTTGGAATTTTCTGCGTTGACCTCCACTGCTCTGCAGGAATGTAGCTACTGTCAACTGGGCGCAGTCGCCCCACTCGGCTTTTCTTTGTTAACCAACATCGGCGTTTTGAAATCTCGGAAGGCACAAAATTTTGTTGGAGGAATTGTGAAAGTTTGCGGACTCTTCTGTAGCGATGCAGCTAACCAGTTACTAGCACCAGTAGAGAACACAGTCATCACTTAGCTAGCTAGCTATCAAGCTATTAATATTATTGCTGTTTATCTTTTCGCGCATCATTTCAGATCTTCCTGGAAGTTAGCATATATACTTTGAATATTCTGGTTCTGTGAAGTTAGTTTAACAGTGGTATGCTAAAGTACTTAAATACCATCATTTGATTGTTTTTGCCTACCCATGCTTTCTTTAAGGCTTCACTTGTTGATCATAACACAAAAAAACATTTGTAGTTAAGTTATTTGCATACCCCAATATATTAATGGCATTTAATGTTTTTTTGTGAGATTTTGGCTTGTTGGTTATAGCAGCAATAACAATGTGTACCAACGTTCAACAAAATGTGAGTGGGTTCATGTCATGAACTTTCACCTATAGTCATGTTCAGAAAGCATATTTGCGATAATAGTGCAAGTTCAAGTGATAGCTGCTGTTCCTCAGGACAGGCCTGTTCAAACTCATCAAAGTATGTGGGTGAAATCAAGTGGACAGTAATGCAGTATTACCTACACACTCACTGGTATTTTGTCCAAATAATATTGCATAATCCTCAGTTAAGTACTGTCTGTCTGTGTAGTTCTAGCTGCCTGTCTACAGAGCCAGAGGTACTGGTCACCACATATCTGGTCTTTATTTGGAGAACCCCTGTGTTAACCCCACTATTTACATAGCAGTTGTTTGGGTCAGATTTCCTGTCAGGGCAGTGAGGACACAAATGCTCAATGACTCTGTTGGAGTCTCCACGCTTGAGAGAGATCCAAAAAGAACATTGTTATATTGCTTTTATAACTGAGAAGGTTTTTTTGACTCCAAAGGAAATGGGACAAAATTAAATGTTTAAATGTACTAAGAGCCATGAATGTATCTAAATTGATTAAAAGGTCCAGGGCATTATGATGACATTTTTTTGCTTATGGCAGCAACAGGCATTGTTGTTGTGGAAAAAAGACATAACTTGACAAATGTTCATTACCCAAGTGTATTGAGATGAGTGATTTACTCATTGTGAAGCACTTTGAGATGGGTACATGGAAAGTGCCAAACAAATTCAGGTGTTTATTATTAGTAGTACCATTAACAGTGCTTACAGTTGCAGCAGAATGTGAAAAGATAATATCTTATGATATCACTTATAATAATCTCTGTGTGAAGAAGTACTTCACACTGCCATCATAGAATTGAACTAATTTCTGGTTGCTTTGGTTCTGTTCACAACATATGAAAGCCTTTGCAGTCTACTGTATTAAGCACTTTTAAACTTTAAAACATTTCAGGAAACGCTCTCCTCAGCTTCCTCTTTCTGAAGATTAGTTTATCCCTCATATTTTACTCACTTTAGTAAAACATGTGTTCTCCACATTGGAAGCAGCTTTTAAAAATCACACTACCCCTCATTCACAGCCAAATGTCACCCTCATTCTAACCTGACCAAATCCTTCCCTGTCCTTCTAGAATCCACCCATCTAAAATGGAGGTGGCTTTGATTTTCTAAAATGCTTCAAGTGTGACAATGTTGTGTAGACTACTCCAGTGAGCCATTTTGATAATTTGTATTAGCCTAATTCTTTCAGAATAAAAAAAATGCACAGATTTCCCCAGGTCGTGAGATGTCACAGATTTCACCAAAATAATTTATAATATCCATTACAGGTGTCTTTTCCCCATAGATTAGAGACAGTTGATAGTTGCCTATTATTAGTATTTTTCCTTCCATTCCAGGTTTTTGATGCTGTTCTAGAGATGAGTGTTGAAGTTACTGGCTGTCTCTGGTGACCAAGGCTATAGTATTTCTGATGGATGACAGATTTACTCTGAATATTACCACTACTTTTTAGAGAATCACTTAATACCATTTTGTGCATGTGAAGGATTTCTTCAAGGCTGAGGGCTGTTCTTCCTCTTTTGTTTGTTATGTTTTTGCTAAGCAATATCTGTGCTCATCCCTGTTCCTTTATTTAGTCATAACTGCCATTAAAAAGATATTTCATAACCTAGCCCTTCAGTATTGCTTGAATGTATTATTTTTCCCCTTTCCCTGTTTCTTCCTGCCATTCAGACTCCAAAGCCATACAGAATTACTAGGCAGTTGTATATCTGTGTGCTTACTATGCTAGTCTGTAGAAGGCTGTTCCTTTGTATGTTTGCTTGGGGTCTATGGAGTCACAGTTCCAGCAGCCCTGAGTCATCCAGAAGCCCACCCACCCTGGGCTAAGCGCGTCCCTCTGTCCGTGCCGCTGCAGGTGCTTGGCGGGACGTCCGGCCTGTTTGGGAGACCACAGCAGCAGCCCCTGCAGCAGCAGCAGCAGAGGAACCTGTCCCTGCATGAGTACCTGAGCATCGGCCTGCTGAAGGAGGCGGGCATCTCGGTCCCCGTGGGCACGGTGGCCAGCACGCCAGAGGAAGCCTACTCCGTCGCCAAGCAGATCGGTAGGGTGCCACGGGTTACTGCGGGGGAGCACGAAGAAGATCAGCAACAGTGCAGGAAACCAGCTGGCATTATAGTGGTTGTTGCAGTGTGATAAAGTGTGTGCCCACTGTGAATATGCATTAACTTAATGGTTTACTGCTCAGTCATTTATATGGGCCCATTTCTTATAGTTTTCTGACATCTCATTTGTATAGAACCATGTCAGTGTCATGTCAGTGTTTGTTCCCCAAACTGGATAGTGTCCCAGAATGGATACATTTAGGCTCATATGATGGTAATATGGTGTTCTGTAGTATGTGATGTGACAGTGATGTGTTGTGTGTGATGAAGTATGGTCTGTAATATGTGTTGATGTGGCAGTGGTGTGTTGTATGTGATGATGTGGCACTTGTGTGTTGATGTGCTGATGTATATTGATGTGTTGATGTGTATTGATGTGGGGCTTTAATCTTTGTCTATCTGTTTCTCAGAGCCCTAACAGGGCTTTGTGAGTGTGCATTCCCCACCTGTTACTCAGTAACATGGCTGTGGTTTCTTGCCTCAGGTTCCAAGGACCTGGTGGTGAAAGCGCAGGTCCTGGCGGGAGGCAGAGGGAAGGGCACCTTTGAGGGCGGCCTGAAGGGAGGAGTGAAGATCGTTTACTCGTGAGTGACATGTTCACGTTGCTGCTCGGCCTTCTTGTCAAAACATGCACTTGACATGTCCAGTCAATACTGTATTATCTGTGGATTTCCAGTCCCCGGTGTGAAAGCACAAAGCACAAAAATGACTCACTAAGGACCCACACACACAGTACAAAGACACATGTTTCATTTCAGTAATGCATTATTTTTATTTGAACAACCAGAAATGATGCAATTAAAAGCGTGCAGAATGAGGTGATGAATGGGCCTACTGACTGATTCTCATTCTGTGTGTGTGTGTATGTATGTATGTGTGTTTGTGTGTATTTGTATGCGTGTGTGTGTGCGTGTGTGTGTGTGTGTTGTGAGGGTAGGCCAGAGGAGGCCCGGGATATCTCCTCTCAGATGATTGGGAAGAAGCTGTACACCAAGCAGACAGGAGAGCAGGGCCGTATCTGCAACCAGGTGTTCATCTGTGAGCGCAGGTACCCCCGCAGGGAATACTATTTCGCCATCACCATGGAGAGGTCCTATCAGGTGAGCTTTGGAGGGGGGTAACATGAGCACTAGTTTCCTGACCCGTCTCAGCGTGTGTATACATGCATATTTATGTCTGACATTCTGTGTAATGTTGTCAGGGAACTCCCTTAAAATGTAAGCGTGTTTTAGTTTGAGGAAGCTTCAGACTTTCACCAGCAGATGGCAGAACAGTCTGTATGTACTGCCCGGATTCTCTCGTGAGCACAAAATATCTTCAGTAGGTTTTGTGAAGCTGCTGACTGACTATGCTCGCAGGAAGCTGCAGATTTGCTTTGCTTTGAGGGTCATGAAATTAATTTATTGGTAGTGCACTTTGGTAAGTATTAATGTCACATTCCGAATGTCACATTTTGTGTGATATGAATCTCCAGGTGGCACCTTTGTCCTCCTGTGAGGAGGTATACATATGTGGGCCTCCCCTGTGGTGTGGTCTGGTGTTGATTTGGCTGGGCATCTGCCCCTTCTGACAGAGCCAGGTTATGATTGGATTGTTAACTGTGTCCCTTCCTCCCCCTCGAAAGGGCCCGGTGTTGATTGGCAGCTCTCAGGGAGGCGTGAACATTGAGGATGTAGCAGCAGAGAACCCTGATGCCATTGTGAAGGAACCCATTGACATCATGGAGGGCATCAAAATGGAGCAGGCTGTCAAGGTGTAGTAATGGAAAAGACACCATATTTCACCAAGGCTCTAATATTTAGTGTTGGATCCTTTTCTTGTAGTGGAAGAAATAGGTTTCTGTCTTATTGTTATAAGTGGACATGTGAAATTGAATGTCTAAATTACTTATAAACACTTGTAAAGCATGGCCTGAACGAATGTCCTCCCTTTTTTCTGTCCCCACCACCTTCTCTCTCAACCCCTTTCTCTTCCTGTAGGTGGCACAGAAGATGGGATTCCCTCCCAGCTTGATAAACGAGGCAGCTGAGAACATGATCAAACTCTACAACGTCTTCATCAAGTACGATGCTTCCATGGTGGAGATCAACCCCATGGTAGAGGACTCCTCAGGCATTGGTATGCTGCTTTCCCACGCAGTCTGGTCTCACACACACCCAAACCATCACTCACAACACCTGCTCTGTCAACACCCATCTGTCATACATCTTTCAGAGTTATTGTAAATATTCCCCTGCTAGAATTAGATGCACATCTTTTAAGGATGTAATGTTCACATACAGGACTGAATCTCTTGACACTCATGTTGCTGATGTATGCATCCCGCTCCCTTTCTCAACAGACCAATGTTACTGATTTCTACCACCACTTAAAAATGACACTCTGTCTTATTGTTATTGTAAGCTTATATTTGACATTAGTACACAGATAGTTATTTAGCATATACACAGGACCACATTTAGGCTCCTGCAACCTCCCCTGTGCTGTTTCTCTTCTTCCCGAGGATTGTGAATGTTGAGCAGGTGTGAGAGAAAGAGCCACAGATACTACTATGCTTACAGATTAGACAGAGAAGAAATCCATGAATCTGGAGGGAATTCATTGTAATAACTAATACTATCACAAAAAGCAAATTCAGATATGCTCTATGCAAACGATGACACGACAACAGACAGACTTGAGCTGAGAACACCTGAGAGTGAAGATCTATGCCCTGTTGTGGAGTGCTGCAGCCCCGAGGACAGATGACATGTTTGTGTACCCTTTCTGTGGAGCGCTTACCGGGTCAGGCCATCTGTCACACAAATTCCTCTCGCAACAGGCAATCAGGGATCAGTGCGATGCAGCTGTCGTGATTTATAAACCGTCAACACCTGCATATCTTATCAGTCCTTATTGTGCAATCTTTGGTCATGTTTGGCTCCCTGCTGGTTTAGGTGATGGTAGTCATAGTCTGTATTCTCCATTGGATTCCCACTGCATCCCAACTGCAATTAGCATCCGATGATAGTGGTGAGAGGAGTGGGAGGGGGGGAGTTATGATTCAAAGCCTCAAATGAGTTTAGCACTGACCCTATTGTTTACCTTTCTGTGTCATAGCATGTTGACTGATCACGGGAGTAAATAGCGAGTTAGATACTGAGCTCAGCCGCATGAGGAGAAGAGCAGAGTGGGGCTGGTGGACAGCAGGAGTGACCAGGTGTGAACCTGGAGTGCTGCTGCTCCACCTGAGCCTCTGTCCACCTCACTGAAATGGAGCCATAGCAGAGCGGTGGCAGCTGAGCTGGTTATGTTACCTGCGTGTTCGGAACCTCTCTCTAAGCTAATGAGACAACCAGCATTCTGGTGCTCTTGGCTATGGCAATAACCCTGTGTAAGAAACCAGCATTTGCCACACGGTGATACTCCTGCAGTGTTTCCTGCAGAGTGTTATCACCTAGGCACAGTGTCTCCACAAGAGATCCATGATTTTTAAAAAACTCATTGGGTGCAGTTGAATAACATTACTTGGACAAACTTTCACTCTGAGTGCCAAAAAACTTTCGCGAAAAACTGCAACAGAGGCTCTTGGCGGTAACAAAGTGTACGTGGTGTTGATATCAAGTAACAGCCTGGATTTTTTCCTGTATACAACTGGATGCTCAACATAGGGCTCAGTGTTCAACAGACCTTTTTTAAATATTCTGGTGGTGCTGAATAAGATATGTACAATAACTTGAGACATCCAGGAAATCAGGTCAGTCAGTAGACATGATCGATATTGCATTGTGGCTGCTACCTCAGAGAGTGTTTTTGATATAGGTTAGCGTTGCTAAATGAACTCATAGACGAATGGCCTCATGACCTTTCACTCATTACAAACTTCCAAATCTCTCACATCATACAACACATGTTGGCCAGCTCTCTAAATTCCTCTCCATTCCTTCTCTTTCTGACATGTTGGATCTGAGCAGTGATGTGCATGGATGCCAAGATCAACTTCGACTCCAACGCAGCGTACCGCCAGAAGAGGGTGTTTGACATGCAAGACTGGTCACAGGAGGATGCTCGCGACCGGCAGGCGGCCAAGGCTGACCTTAACTACATCGGGCTGGACGGCACCATCGGCTGTCTCGGCAAGTCCATTTTCCATCTCTCAACACCTTTCCAAACCCTCTGACACAAAACAGTCATACAAAGTTGCTCCCCAAAGCTACAGAAATATTAAATAGAATTGTCTGCTACCCCAACTTCTATGGCAGGGATTCTAGTGAAGTATTGTGTGGAGGGAAAGGTTTGGCTGAAATCTTTTAAACTTGCTCGTGCCTTGGCTGACCTGAAACTAGCCCTAACTCTAACCAAGAACCATAGCCATGTGAAACACATGTATTGGAAACTAGTGTTGGTGTTTTACACAGAAAACAATGACCTTTTTAGTTTTAAATGTGTGCTGTATTTTGCCAACAAAGTGTTTCCTGTGTGTGTATGTGCATATTTATGTTTCTGTTGAATGTATGCAGTAAACGGGGCTGGTCTGGCCATGGCCACAATGGACATCATCAAACTCCATGGGGGCACTCCCGCCAACTTCCTTGACGTTGGGGGCGGAGCCACAGCGCACCAAGTGACAGAGGCATTCAAGCTCATCACCTCAGACAAAAAGGTAAGAGTCGTGAATTGATGGCTCTGGCTTCTTTGGGAGAATTTTTTTCATCAAGGGAATAAGTCACACAAGCTGTAATGGATTTACGGTGCCATAGGTGTGAATTGCATTTTTATTATTATTTATGGAGGCACTCACTGGGAATATGAAAGTATTCATCATTTTCGCAGGTCCTTGGCACCAGCCCACTCCCCTGGTCTCAGTGTTAATGATGTTTGTGGACTCTTCTGTCTTTGTATAGGTGCAGGCTATCCTGGTAAATATTTTTGGAGGCATCATGAGGTGTGACGTCATCGCACAGGGGATCATCATGGCTGTGACAGATCTTGAGCTTAAAATACCCATAGTTGTTAGATTGCAAGGTAAGAATCTTTTTCTTCTGCTGAATGCGCTCTTACACTCCACTTCAGTACTGAAGACTGAACATCAGCACCCTCCTCTAATGAACACCAGTCATCACGTCCGAATAACATTTCACTTTTAAACACATAAGTATGTTAAACATTTCACTCTGAAAGTGCTCTATTTCTATCCTTGTCTTCATTTCAGAGAAGGTCTTTTTTCCTGCACACATTGCTATGAAGCCATTGTATTACACAGCACACAAGTGTTTGTACCTTTTTGTTTACCTATCCCTGAAGGGATACATTTATCATATATGTTGATGTGGGGGCATTTTTATACAAAATCAAAAATTTTGCACATGTAAGAGAATTTGGAACACTTGTGATTGTTCAGGAATATTCCCCTAAATGCATGTGTAAATGTGTCATAAGCACAATTTTTGAATCAGAGAGCTTCTAGAGAGGCATGATTTGGGCCTGCTGCCTCTCTCTTTTGCTCCAGAGACCAAAGGCAGAAGTGAGTGATTGTCGGGCTCTGAGGACGCCAAGTGAAGATGATGACTAATGATAATGTCAGGGGAAGGGGTGCTGATGACCCCATTAACTGTTTCTCCTTCATTTCTGTGGCTCCTCTCCTCTCCTGGGCTTGTGTGATTTCCTATGCGTCTGCTGCTTCTCTACCATCATTAACAGAGCTGGATTCCGTCACACTTACGTACAGAGGTCATGTTTACCAGACCTGCATGATTACTTTGATTACACAAGAGGCCCTGCTTCGGTTTGTTAAAGAAATGCAGAGACATTCCTTCAGGTCGCTCTCATTGCTAAAGTGAAATACATGCACGTGCGCGCGCACACACACACGTACACACACACACCCCTGTTTTCACATATCTCCACACACAGTACCCCGCTCAGCCAGTACAGCCTATTGATGGTTAGGAAATCTGTTATAAATAGAGCCACACACATACGCACACATTCACACACATGCCAAGGTGCCTGATGGCAGTTGTGTTCAGGCTTGTACCCTGCTGTTCCAACAGAGGCTGGTCTCCAGCTGCAGGGACTACCCACTGTGCTTCCCCTCAACAGAGACCATTAATCAGAGAGACTTCACACTCTCTGTTCTTCCTTTCCCGGCTAAAGAGATCTGGTCACTACTTAAATGGTTACAGTCATGAATGTTCATTAGGAACACTCATGAGGAGGCAGGCATGGAACATATTTTAGTTCTGAAGGATTAATTGGCTGTTCTAATTCTGCACATTTCCATCATGCTTAGAGTCAGAACCAAATACATCATGGCATGACTACCCTATAAGTCAGTACAGAAAAAGTAAATCCTAGGAACATACAGTGTAAAATTAAAATAAGCAGAGGATATAGGAATGCACCCACATGCAGTTTAAATGCTCCCAAGTGATTTATTAAGAAAGTTTCCACCTACATGGGCCTCACCAAGTGTAAGGCTTCCCTCTATAGGTTCAGCAAAGCAGAGACAGATTTATACTGATACTCTGTATTTGCCGCCACAGTGTCTCACTGACCAGACTCATTGCCGTCATACCAACTGGACCAGGGTCTTTGTAGACACAAAAGGGTTCCTTAGACCACTTTGCAAAGCTAATGTCATTAAAATATGTGATTTTTCTGAACATGCTGTAAGCCTACTCCCAATGGAGTAATATAATGTCAGTACACAAGCTCCAATGACACTGTGGCCTAGGAGTTATCAGTTTGGCAAAGAGTAGTGATTTCTTGACTGCAGTAACTTCGCCAGTTTGGGTATGCCTAACCACCATGTGCCCTGTTGTGCCCTGTTTCAGGAACAAGAGTTGACGATGCGAAAGCACTCATTGCTGCTAGCTCCCTCAAGATCCTGGCCTGTGACGACCTGGATGAAGCTGCAAAAATGGTATTACTAATGCTATGACTGATTAATTGCTTTATGCTGGAGCAGTAGATGCTCTGTCTTTAAAGTAAAGGAGTCTGAATCCATGTATGCATGCCAATCCCCCCCCCCATGAAGAACACTGTATAAGAATCTCTTACTTCTGCCCATTGTCATAACCTCTTAAAGACACTTGTGAAATGCTTCAGATGGTCATGAATGATTACAAATGGTAAGTATCTGAAGTGAAGACACTGCTGTGCTCTCTCAGCACATTAAAAGTGTGGCTTTGGGGAGCCCTACACGTCATCTGCAGTAGACAGCTCAGAATTCTTTAAGCTTTACGATTCCTGTGTAAACCCTACAATCCTAGTAGAATACTTCTGGATGTGAAATCTTTCTTGGGTGAAAGACACATTCTCCTCGTAGTCTCTTTGTGTTTACGGTCTGTGAAGGCCCCTGTCCTTATCTAGTCAGTTGTAGTTAAAGACTTCTCTCCCTCTGTTTTTGCAGGTTGTAAAGCTTTCTGAAATCGTCTCTTTGGCAAAAGAGGCCCAGGTGGATGTGAAGTTTCAGCTTCCGATTTAAACCCTCCTGGCTCATGCAGCAAGAGGACCTCCTAGCTGTCGAGAATTATCCCTCCAAACATCATTCAGTCCTACCGTTTATTTTGTGTCATTTTTGTTTTGTTTCATTTGTTTGTGATATGATCTCATCTGCTGTTACATAGGCTGTATGCAACAGACTTCCTTTCAGTATCTCCATGTGTCTCCTGTGTTTGCAGACGCATCTGCCTATGGTTTAGTAAGGCAGTGCTTCCCTGACAAGAGTAGCTTACCAAGGTTAAACTGTTCCAGCAGATACTCCCAAATGTCACATCGCTAGATTGGTTCATCATTACTTGCTCTTTTTTTAGCTTTTAAAGGCAGAACATAAATTAGGAATATTTATGATGATTTAAATTATAAACTGAATGGGTTCACACTAAGATATGTCATTAAGGCTGGTTCTCCATATGACAGGGACTGAGATGTGAAAATCCGTTGATCTCTTTCATTTTAAAGTACAGCTGTCACATTAGCTGCACACACTGTCCCCAGTGGTTTAGCACTGTGTAGCACATGTACACACACCCCAGCTCCCTCTAGGGAACAAAGCTGGTCTCTTCTGGTGTTTTTGGAGAATTAGTACTTCAACCCCAGTGTTTTGGTCAGGAATGACAGGGATCATGCTGGCGGAAGGTAGCGTTACTGTGGGTCAACCTGCATTGGGAGTGCCTTTGTTGGTGTCAAATTGAAGTAAAAGAAGATGAGATGGGGGTGAAACTTGAATATGGTATGCTGAAATAACAGTACCAGCTTATGGGACTAAGCAAGACTATTGATTGTAAAGGAGATGTACCTTTCAGCTGCATGAACTAAAGGTAATCTGTAAATTTGACTTTAAGTATTTCCACTTTTGAAAAGGATGCCTGTTGTTTGAGTTCAGCTGAAAAGAAATAGGTACTTCTGTAGACAGCTACAGTATTAATATTTGTGCTACTGTTGCCACTGTAGAAAATATTTGACAGAAAGGTATACACTTTTCAAGAGCATACTCAATTAATTATGTTTAATGGTTATCTTAGTGATAATGTGAAATCACTCTTCAAATCCTTAAAATCCCACTGTTTAAATCTTTAAAACATTGGAATGTATTGTAAATATACAGATGTAACAGTATTTATGACAGTAGGCATTTCCAAAACTTGCATTTCATTTTTATCGGTCCTTCTCTTACTGTCTGATTATAAATCATAGACACACAAGGTTGTGGCACCCTTTTGATGTCTGATGCTTTTAAAAATGTATTTGAATTGCCAAATTTTTGAAAAGCCGGTGGACTCTCAGGAAATCCTAGCAGCTGGAATACCGTATTTAATAAGAGAAAGATGGACTGTGGAACTGTTTCACTGTGGGTGCCTGACAGCACTGTTATCTCCGTACACCCCCACCATTGTGCCCAGTGAAAGCTCCTTGTGTCCTTGTCTTGCCACCGTTTCAACCAAAACCTTCCTGTTCACCTGTTAATGTTTGGCTCGGCTGCTGTGAAGAGCATTAAGAACGCACATTTTTTTTTTTTTGGAACTACTGCTCTCATCCCATGACCCTCCAAAAAAACAACACTTTACGCAAATTGTAAGAATGGTTTTTCTTGTAAATATCAAGACCACCTTTCTTTTCTGTAAAATATTTAAGCCTCTCTCGGAGGGTGGGGCAAAAAGAAAATATTAAATGCATAGAACACCAAAAATGTGTAGTTTTATTGATTTTATCATTTTTAATATCATTTCCCTTTTATGCAGGCCTTTTTGGAATCCCTGTTTGCATATTAGACCTGTTTCACTATGACAGCCTCTGCACCCGAACAGGAGTGCTGAAGCGAGACAAATGCAATCCTCATGCACAGCCAAGGGCTGTTTTTCACTGTATGTGTCACATGGAGCACCATAGTGAAGCTGATGCTGATTTGGAGAATAGGTGCTACTCCACTGGTATTGCCTGTGCAACTCCAGCAGCAAATTACAGGGTACCTGAGAGCAGAGAGACAAGGGAACCCCAGTCAACTAAACCACCCCTATCCCTAACGGACCAAACCAGCTTATCCTGCCACTCTGGGCTCCCAGACAATGTTGGCTGACAATACAACCAGGATCGCACCTGGGTCGTAGGGGGCTGCCTGTGCTTATAACCCCCTTAGTCTTACAATACCACCGGTATGTCTGTAAGACAATGCATTTTTTCATCTGACAAAAGAATTCCCTCTTGCATTTGTCATTTGCAACTGAAAAACCTTTGGTAAAATCTGTTAATGAGGGTGAGTACTTTTCTCTTTTCCTCAAAATACTGAAAAATGTCTCCATTATAAATATTGGATGTACATCCTTCAGTTCCACATGATGTTAGATGTGGACAAATATTGAGATAAATTACTCACTGAAACTTTCTGCCTTGGATACAGTGTTTTAAAGTTAAGAGATGCATTTTTGTTTGCTGACCGCACCTCCAGGTTACTGTCACTGCACACTGCGATTGTGGCCAGAGCTGCTCTGAAGAGGTTCTTGGTGTAGGAGGCCTCTCTGGTTTGGTACAGGTACCCTGGAGACGCTGTGATTCTATGGCGGTTTGATTACTTGAGTGGGACTGCAATGTGTCTGATGAGCCAAATCTCCATCTGCAATTACACTCTAGAGTTCCCCAGTCTGCACCTCTTCACAAACCCAGCGGGTGTTTTCATGTTCTTCCCAGAGTCACTTCTCTGTCTGCTATCAGCCTCTGTGAGCTGATGGGGATGGAAGCTTAATCATTTGGTCACTGGGCACTTTTTAGTGCCACACGCTTCATCTCATATTTCCCATGTAATTATGTCTACCAGCAACAATGTTAATTCATAATTTGTCTAAAAATATGCTGGTAATTAACGCCACAATACTCAGACAACAACCCCACTGATAATGTCTTTCTGAGATCTCCACTTTTTCAACCATGATTTAAAAACCATGTCCTCATCTTTCCCTTATTTCAACAAATGTGAAGATACATGTGGGCAGCTGCAACAGACTCCCCAGAGTACTCATTAAATGTGTTTGGGAGGTTTTTTGGGGGTAAAGATGGCCTCAACTTCCATAAAGTGACAAGTGAAATTTACCACACTAGATGTGTGTATTAAACTATGTGTATGTGTGTGTTTACATATCTCAATTATCAATTAAAAAACAATCAACCAATCCCACTGGCCCACCTAAACACACTTGTGTTCTTGCTGTTGTTTCAGATAAACCAAGGACCATCTGAGAGATTCATTAAGCAGTCCAAAAACACTGCATCTGACATCTCCAATATGTAAACATTTATTCATTCATTACAGTCATTCACACATACATTTTGGATTCCAGAATCAGAATTTAGTAGCGCTAGAATCCCAACTTGTGCTGTTTCCTTACAACATCAAGGATACATCAGTGATGCTGAGAAAAGTAATCATTTCATTCAGAGGGCTTTAAAGCTCTGCTTAAGTCCTGATTGCCCCAGCTTTATAACTAATATGTTTCCTTACATTCATACGGTACAGCTGTAAAGCATATCTTTGATTGTTTCAGGAAAGTGATGTTGAAAGTGATAATTGAACTTAAAAGACTGAGCAGTGACAAGCTGCAATTCAAAAGCTACTACGTCTCAATGTGAAAACACACGATGAGTGACATAATCACACCATATGCAAAGAATTAATTTCTTTCCTAGTAATATGCAAGAACTCACTGACTATTTCATTTTCACATTGGGACAATGTATTTTTTACCCATCTTTTATCAGTGCTCTGTGAGTACTTCTAAATGGCTGTAATGACTGACATCTCATGGCCCTGTACTCAGCCCCGACACAATGTGGTGGTGAAAATGCTGCAGTTTGCCTTTGCATTCAACCCCAGATAAGACAGGCACTTTGTTTTGGATAATAGCGTGTGTCTTTGATGCATGAATAGCTAATGTCACTTCAGACATTTGGAATTCCACAGTTCTTTTTTCATACAAAACACAGCTGATTATTTGTCTTTTATGAAGCAAAATTTAATTGGATTAAAGTTATAATTTAAGGTGTTTTTCTTTATCCAGAGGTTTTAACCATCATCTGTGGGTGAGAGTTGTGGGATAAAAAGAGTAGTCTAGAGAAATATATCTGCCTCCACCCTAGAAAATATACACCCCCCCACCACAATCTAAACAAACAACTCAGAACCATATGACAGTTAAGGCAATTTCATTTGTACAACTTTTTTCATTTAACCTGAACATTTATTTTTTCAAGCTAATGACATTTTGACCTTTGAGTGAAGCCCGATCTTTTGCTTTACCCTCTTCAGTCAAAAACACCACCATGAAACCCAATAACCTTTCATCTGGTTTTCAAACAGTGACCATGAACTCAGTGACCAAGATACCAACAGGTGGAGACCATGAACTCTATGACCATAATATCAGCAGCTCGTGATTATGAACTCCATGACTGTAGTAGAAACTGGTCCTACACAGAGGATATGGATTCAGTGACCAGTGACCATGGCCCCGCATTCAGAAGCTGAATTCAGTAACCATGGTACAAGCACCTACACCTACAGAGGCCAAAAATCAATTGCCCAATTCTGTTCTGCTTTCCTGTGATCAGTAATTTCAACCATGCAGCCAGAAACCCATCAGAAGGAGATTATGAACTCAAACAAAACAAACAAAACCAGCACACAATAGAAAGACAGATAGAGAGAGGAAAACCCTATTTGTTTAGTTTCTTTCGGAGCTCAGCCAAATGTATTACATTTTTAATTCACGCCTGTTGGGTTGGTAAGTGCTGTCGAGTACTGCAAATGAAAGGAAATTGGTGACTCAGTCGTCAACACAGACAGTGTTTATCTCTCCAACTGCCACTGCACTGTCAAGCCAGATCTTGTCTACGGAAGACTCATTTTCTGGATGATGATGCAGTAAACAAAGACTTTGCTGCGTATGGTTTTACAGAGACTTTTCATCAGTTGATAATGCCAACAGGACCATGGGAATGTCCTGTTCATTTTGGCAGATCAGGAGGGGCAGTTTCCCAAAGAAGGAACTTTTGCTTCTGTACTGTGGAAATTGGAAAAAAAAGAAACAATCAATATAGACTTGCGAATCATAAAATACCTCAGCAAATGCACTCACACTTAGCATTATTCTAGATGTCAGCATGGCAGGACAAGCACCTGTTAACAGTGTAGCCTGTCTGACATGAGATGACAGAAAGGACCATGACTTCCTGCAGCCTGTTGCCCATAGGGTCCACCTGGCACAGGGTCTGAACTTCAGCTTAACACAACACACAGGCACACCAGTGACTGTCTGTACTCCTGCTCCAATGACACAACACACAGGCGCACCAGTGACTGTCTGTCCCTCCGAGGCAACCAGCCAGGGGGCTGACATTACAGGGCTGTATTGGACCCTGGGTATGGAGGTGAGGTGCATCTCAATCAAGACCTGCTTATTAAAATCCTACTGATCTCAACTACATTTTGTAGCCTTTCCACCACATTATATTTTCCATATCTGTGGTGTTTTAAGCCAAAGTGTTACTTTACTGATACAGAACCAATACCCAGCAACAGCGTGTCTTTTAATTTACAGCATAGAATGCAAATTCACCACTGAATGGGGTATATATGGATTTCTACCAAATTTCTACCTAACTTTTATATGGATATGTCAAGAAAGGAACGTGAATTGGCTCCTACACACCTGGTCTGGGGAGTGTGGTACACCAAGGGGAGAGGAAATGCATGCACATGCAGCACTTAAACACTAAGCAGACTTTTACATGTCTAATTTGATAGCACTGGGCTCAGCTGTGGAGTTTCACTGGGAAAAGGTCAATTACTACCCCTGTCTATCTCTGTCAGAGGGAATATAGAACCTCCGCTTCAGTCTCAGGTGGATCGGTGTTGGATACCTGCAGGCAATGTGCTGCCCACTGTGAGTAACATCTCCTTGTGAGAACACCTGGTGCTTCACCTGAGCACAACTCTGCAATAAGGAGGTTGGAGGGGGCTTACACTCTGACAGGGATGCCAGCTTACACATTTGGTTTGTCACATGTTGAAGCCATGAGAACAGACATGGGAAAACCTGCAATATGCCTGCATTCGGTAAATACTCAGAGGTTGCTGGTTCAATTTTTAGGTGGGCCACTTGTGCTGTCCCATTGGGTAAGGTACTTCGCAGACTTGCCTCAGTAAATATCCAGCTGTATAAATGGATAATATGTAAAATTTCTAAGCTATGTAAGTTGCTCTGGATGACAGTGTTTGCTAAGCAAATGTAATGTAATGTAATGTAATCTGTAGAGGAAGTTGTGGACACAGGTGACGTTATGTCTGCATTCATGTTGCCTGCATTAAATAAAATACTATGCTGGACACTCTTATTCAGAGTGATTTACATATGGTAGCTTGCAATTTTCATGTTACACATTTATACAACTGGATATTTATTGAGGCAGCTCAGGCGAGGTATCTTGCCCAAGGGTACGACAGCAGTGGCCCACCTTGGAATTGATCCAACAATCTTTTGGGTCATGAGCCCTCCACCGTACCACTGTACTGCACAGCTGTACCTGATCATTAGGATGCCCCATTAGGTGTCTGGAAAGGGAGATACTACACTCAGCAGGGCGAAGAGGGAGATGGGTGCTGCTTGGCAGTCCAATGAAGGGTGCCACATCGTCTCTGTTTCTATGGTGATGTGCTGAATGTGCATGATACTGCCTGTCCCAGTTATTAGACCAACCAAATGTTGCAAAATGATATAAGCTCTGGAAGCTCTGCATATCTGTGCTCACAGTAGAACTTTTTCAGCATACAGGTAAAAGCTGGCGCAACTGCTGCTTTCCAGAATGCAAAGCTCAGGAGTGTGCAAGCTTTGTTCAGACCAGGTTTGGTTCCTTCAGAGGCAGAGTGTGTGCTGTAATTGCATGGTGGCAGTCTCTTTTTTTAAAACTCATGCTGAGATATAAGGTGTATAGCTCAGGAAAGCAGCTACACAATTTGCAATTTGCATTACTGAACACAGCATTTTTGCCTGACAGATTTTATGTTCATTGCCTGTTACGTTCATTATCTGCTCTCAATGAAGAATGCATTTTATAGCTGGTCATATTCATCTGTTTATACTTGTGTCAGAGTGAGTCTCATTACTTGAAGCTTGATTGTCTAGATTTCTACTCTGCACCCTTAACTGTTGCATTCTTGTACAACTTCCCCTAGTAGACAGCTGCACCATTTAGAAGAACTGTATCAGTCGAGCAGGAGGAATCCAGATGCAGAGGTCATGCAAAAACACAGAGAGCTTATAAAAGACAAAGAACCTTAACCACTGACTAGAGACATCCAACCTTAGGGCACAGAAAAGCACACAAGGCAGAATAGCTTGAGACTGAGCACTGAACAAAGTAACAGGCATGGCTTATACAGAACACAATACACATGACTAGGCTAACTACACACAGGTGAAAAATATATAACTAAATTAGGCAAGGCACAGACAGGAAGAATGGCCCTCTGGAGGAAGACTGGGGAAGCAGCAGGCAACAGGACCCAAAAGGCAGTTATGAAGATGCCTGTTGGTTGTTGTGGGCAGAAGTCTCTGAAACCCTGACAAGTACTGTGCAACAAAGCAAAACTTGCATTTTTAAAGTCCTTTTTCCATCCCCCTAAATATCTGTGGTGATAGCCTGCAAAAAGATCAGAATCAGTCATTTTTAGGTCTCTCTTTCTCTCCTTATCTCTTGTGCTCCTCACTGTAGGATCCACCACTGACGCAACTAATGGCTTAAGCATGTCGGACCACGGATGTGTTTCTGCACTATGAACAACAGTCCGGATCATCGATAGCAGCAGACCATGATGTTAAATGGTCTCCAATCCACTGATGAGTGATTTAGAACAACGAGATCCTGTGACCATGTGTCTGATCTTCAGGCATCTTTTTTCTTAATGCTCATTACTTTATGCAGAATCAAGCATTTACATGTCATGTCATGTTCACATCTGAGCATGGTTCATGGGGTTGGTGGCCATTCATCTCTGTAATGCTATAAGTGCCAAAGACAGAGTCAATGAGTACATACTGGTTATCACTAGTCTGGAGACTGAAAACATAACCTACTTCTGCCACAGCAACCTTAAGGGCACTGGACTGGTGTCTATACAGCAAATGTCAAGTTTCCATAAGGTGTCCTCAAAACTAAAGATCACTTAAAGTCAGGAGAGAAATAAGAAGGGTTCACAGTTAATCCCAAAGCTCCTCACTTCCCCCATACATTTTCAGAATCAGCCTAATCAAAATGCTATGTATTTTCTTCTCTTCTGTGAGTGACCTTTCTCATTGTGTTAAATAAGAAAGCCTCCTGCTAAGACCATTCAAGGCTTTATTCAACCGTAGGAGCTCCTGTGAAAGATTAAGCTCTGTGACGTTATGCTCCTTTCTGCTCAGCTCAAGCCTTTTTTTTATGTATCTTTATGTAAATGTTGCGTCATTCAAGAAGAGACTGTTCACTCACAGAGATGCAATATCTAAGCAGAGTTAATTAGTAAATAATTATGTAGACATTTTTATCATCAATGCTGAACCCTGTGCTTGGTATTTGCGCTTGATAATCATTCTGTCCTCTGAAACTCCTTCTTTGAGTTACTTTGTTCCATTGTCTTTCTCTTCCTTCCTAATGGCCATTTCCTCAGTATGAGACCTTTCTAGGTCCTGTAGTGAAAATGTGTGGGCTATAGGAGGAGGAGCTGTAGTCAGTCAAGTTCATCATTTTCATCACACATGGATGAGAGTGAGTGAGGGCTTGAGACCCAGAGCAGAACACAAGTTTTCCTCAGATGAAACTCATATCTACAAATATAATTAAGATGATTTCCAGATCAAACTTACTCAACATAAAAAGGCAGAAGTATCATTACAGCATTACAGCTGTGTGGCCTCGAATATACAGAATAATATGATTAGCTTTTTTTTTTTAATCATTTTCTGCATTTATTCATAACGAAATGTATGAGTGTGTATAAATAATGGAGGGAAATCACTGACTAGAAGCAGCAGAGAAAATGTCAAAACTATTTTCAGGAATTAAAAGATTGACATTATTAGTGTGGTGAAAATGTACTTTTAATATGAAATTGTGGATTCATGTAACTGGTGAGCATGTGTTTGTGGAGCATGCTACTCAATAAACCAAGTACACATGTCCATAAACACTGAATAAATAGAAAACACTGAACAAAATTACAAAAATCATTCATCAATTGGAGCTCCATTCTGCTTACATGTTTTACTGCAATTCAGTATAACACAGGACAAAAACCCTCTGTGAAGACAGTAATTGCACTGTAAAACAGATTAGCAGGGATTCAAACACATAATCCATCATTATTCTAACATAAACACTGAACCGATGATTTTCAAAACATACCGGTGCTTCATAAAGAGCAACGGCCCACCACGGCTGGCTAATGGCACAAGTGTGTTCTTCTTTGTTGCTTTGCCTACTTAAAGATGCTCTAGAGCAGAGCTCCCTGTGGTAGAGATTAAGGTCCGGCTCACAGCTGACCTCTTACCATGTTGTTTTGGGAGGGATGTTGCCCGCTGCCCACACCGTGTCGTTCTCTCTTTTTGTCTGAAAATGTCTCCTCCATTAGGGCTCTTTGTGAGCACCCTTTGGAGAGCCCGCCGGCCCTCAGATGAGGTGTGTGTCTGGGGGCCCGGCCCTTTCATTCCCATTATTCCCCAGCGAATGCAGACGCCTTTTCAGACACCATCGTGGCTTCAGCGCTCAATGATTAGTCTGTAATTAGGATGTCATTTTGGATGCCAAGCCTCCAAGACTCTCTTAAAGCCAAACCATCATTTTATTTAATGTGATTAATTCTATTCCCGTACAGCAAGCGTCCACACTAGCCTTTTGTTCATGCACTAATATATATTGTGCAAAGTAATCAAAATGGCCGTGCTGTGTGGATCCATTAAAGCTACAGGCATTGTGTAAAAGCAGGGCAGACCTGGAGTGGAAACTCAGATAATGGTGAAAGTGTAATTCATGATAACATTATTACCCCTACCCCATAATGGCTGGGCAGAATCAACCATTAAAAATTCTTCTTTAAAGTATGTTTGGACATGTATGTCTTATGACCTGTTCTGCACTCTTTTTTGATTAGTCATCATCAATCCCATAATGGCAGCTATTCTTCAATGTGGGCAGCCAAGGGCCTGACATCTGAGTCAACACCAGTAGCTTAATGAGCGGTCGACAAAAATATATAAGATGCACAAAATACCGATCTGAAGAGACATTGACAGAGTTCATCCTGACACTCCTCAGGACCTCCAAACCCGCTGGACATTGCTTACTGAGTCACACTAAACCTCAAGAACAGCTGTACGCCAATGTAAGTCACATCTCAGACTGTTTACTTTGTGTGTCCTTCCTTTACCTTTTATCTCAAAATCCATTCTGTGCCATGGTCCCTGTGTGTGTCCATCAGCATTATGCAGATTCTCAGAGCAAAGAAAAACAGATAGAGGTAAAGGATATTTGATGTTCTGTTGCAGTGACGGGGTTTGGTCTCAGGTCCTGGAGTGTTTATTGGATGTTAGTGCTGCCTCCTTGTCATACAGATAACAAGAAGGCAGGACCTTGCTGTCTACCCACGCTCAGCTGTGACTGGCTCTTTGAATCAAAGGCACAGGGGAGATCTGAGGTTGAGACGAAATGTTTTTGGAGACAGTGAAAATTCATTTATGACGCACAATAAAACTGCACCACTATGATTTTATTTGACAAGTAATTGGCAAAAGGGAATATATGGGTGCTCAAAGTGATTTCAGCAAGTAAAAAACAATGGACCACACATTTGTAAACAGAATGTGATCTTTGGAGAATGACTTTTCTTG
Source organism: Megalops atlanticus (assembly GCA_019176425.1). Taxonomy (NCBI): domain Eukaryota; kingdom Metazoa; phylum Chordata; class Actinopteri; order Elopiformes; family Megalopidae; genus Megalops; species Megalops atlanticus. The sequence continues at coordinate 21,046,286 of CM032886.1, forward strand.
CAGTCCTGGATCCAGCACATCTGAGGGTAGAAGAAGCATAAAGCCTGGGCTGAACTTTCAGATTTGTGGACCAAAGTGCACTGTCTGCACTGTACTGTCCCTGCATTTGGCAGTGGAGTTACTGTCGATTCCTGCATCAGCTCTTTACCGCAGACTAAGCGTCCCATCAGCAAACTGAAAATTATAACGGAAGCATACCTACAGCTGATCTAAATCTAAGAGAATGGAAAAACAAGACAATTACAATTGACTAATGGGAGAGGAAAGGTTAGATATCAAGCACATCGTTATAGAAAATTAAAGAAGATTAAAGAAACACTGTCCGGGCATTGCTGTTTCATAAGCTCTATCCTTAGCATTCCATATAATTCTATCTTTTAAAAACTATTTGTATTTGTTAACAATTCCCTTGTACGTTGCATGAGTAAATGAGCATATTGAATAGTGATTTTATTTGGCATCTCTGTATTTATTCAAATGCAAACTGGAAGTGGCAGTGTGGTTTAGTGGTAACAAGTAGGGCTTGTAACCGAAAGGCTGCTGGTTCGATTCCCTGCTGGAGCACTGCTGTTGTGCTCTTGAGCAAGGTACTTAACCTAAAATTGCCTCCATAAAATATTCAGCTGTATAAATGGATAATATGCAACATTTAAATATATAAATAAAAAAGTCACTCTGCATGTAAAAATGAATGTTACTGTGACGAACACTGTCCTATTCAGATGTAGATGTTTTAATTTTAATGCACAGAACTATTTAACAAACCAGTTACTTAGCAGAATGCCTACTTGCTGAAATATACATTGATGCACACTATCAAATAGAATTTCCTTCTGCATTCATATGCATATATGAAATCATATTTTTATTTCTTTCACTGTAAGGTAATATACCCACTACAGAACAGGTATGATATCTTGATTTATCCATTAAAGACCCACCTGGCTGAACAGGCAGTACAGCTACATCAGCCTTTTTTGAAAATCCATTTTCACCTCTGTGAAGGTGAGGAAGCTATCTTAGGTAAAGTGTGTGCTGCAGGTTCAACTGTATTTGGGAATACCCTTCGTCTTCCTACCAGGGATTTGACTACATTGTCAGCAATTATGTCTTTCGGTAAAGCATGAAAACGGGTAAAGCGTGTTGCTCAGCAACCAAAGACAAAACATTTGCATGCCGTAATGTCCTGCAGTGACTGCCGGTGCCATTTGCTAACAGCAGGATGGCTGATGACGGTTTGTATGGGTCGTACAGAGCTCAAGAGCTCTCTCTTCTATCAATTTGTTTCCTCATACCTGCTGAGAAAGGGAAATGAGAAACATGCTGAAAGGCAAAACACTGTTTCTTTTTTGGTTCTAGCTTATATATGAAAACACCATTTATTACTATGAGAAAACGGAGAGAAAACCATTAACGCTGTAGACTTCACTTTCTACACAAGCCAAATGGGGAGGTCTTTTGTCATGTCTGGTGGGCTTTGTACAAAGTAAATGAAAGCAAACTTTGAGCCAAACTTACCCATCTATATTGGAAACAAGTCATACTCTATATATAACCAGGAAAGTCATTTAACTATACCTTCAATATTTTATATGAATTAAATTAAGTTATAGTTAAATTACACATATTTTTTTACTTTAGTACAATCCTGCTATTTTTAAACTAAAAATATATTTGATAGGAGTTATACTTCCCTTAACATTACACTGAAAGATAAGATAGGCATGGCCTGAAAGAACAAAAGGACTATAAAAGTAACAGAAGCATTTGGGGTTCATCATCTGAAAAAATATGCACATTTTAACTACTGCAGCATTTCCCTGTAAATCAGACATCTATCTGTGTGGAAGGAAGGTGGAAAACAACAGAAACATGGAAACCCAAAAGAGACAAAATGATCATACAATAGCTGATTCATTTGCACACGCTTTCCACAGGTGGGTTTATGTGTTGCTGTTCTGCATGAATTCTAGTTGGCAATAAAATTGGCAGTCATTTGAAGTTCCCCAATAATATATTAATTTGAAACTATTTTAAGTCTGTTCATTTGAGGAAATAAATCAAGGGATTAATGTTAGGTAATTAGCTGACACTCACTTCTCTGTCTGCTCACCATTACATAATGTCTTCTACAGTAATTTAATAACCAGTAATGCAAAAACACTGGTACAGTTTGGACCACCTTTGGCCTGGGTGAGTATCATAGCAGAATGTGCCAGCAGAGACCAGTCCTGACCCACACTCAGGTTAAATTCAAAGTACTAAAAATAAAAATACAACAAAACATACTTGTTCTGGTATAGTTGAATAAGGGTTTATATGAACACAGTAAACCAAGAACTATCGTGTCTTATTGGCAGCACACATTTTAGTTACAAATTTTTTCATTAAACATTGCAACATTATTTATTTACCAGTTCTAAGCAGAGGAATTGTGCAAAATTGACATTTGTTAAATGAAACTCAGAAAAAGAATAAAACTGTTGGGTATCTTCAGTGTTGCATTTACCCTGAAACTTTGGCAAAAGAAACATTTACATATCTGCCCTCAGAAACAGTTTTGCAAAGTAAACAATACCATTTTTTGGCAATTAACCAAATTCCCTTCCTTTGAAAAACCAGTCTAAGCAGAGGGACTATTCCATCTGTTGCATTTAGTTTGGCAAGTGACATTAACATATCTACAGAAGCAGTTTTGCAAAGTAAAACCATTTTCTTGAAAAACCCTACACTATTCCATCTGATATGTGGGTAAAACCCATGAAAAAAAATATTGATGTGACATCTGATTTTGAATTGTGGTCACCAAAATAAGAAATCATTCAGATGTAAAACATTTTCTCAGGGGATAAGATAATGCTAATGTGTTTGCATTATCTTGAGTTCAGGCATACTCCAGCATGGATGGTTATTGTCACATTTACTTTAGTTCCAGGTATTTGGCAGGCAAGAACTGGTCTTTTTCAGCTCTCATTTGGGAATGACACTGGACATGGCCAGAAGCAGTGTGCTTTTTGTGACATTGCGCAGTATGGAATCAGGACACTTTCATTTTCAAAAACATCTGCCATACAGTCAATAAATAGTACTGAAAGGTCTTTGCTAGTATTTCTTTCTTTGAAAGAAATATGAGCAACCCTGGGAAAAGGTAGCAGTCGTCTCTTTTGGCAGCTGGGTCTATTTCTGGGCTGTACTGCAATGAATGATTCTTTCCCAGGTGCATGATAGCATACAGATCCTCTTAATTAGCAGCTGCATTCACCTTGGTGGAGATGCAGATTTAAGCAGCTGTTCTGTGTGTGTGTGCTGCCACAGTGTCTGCTGATGGAGAGCAGAACTTAAGAAATATCTGAAACCACTGCCAACTACTGCCAAATGTAAATCACAACACCAAAAATGATTGTTTTCTTTGCAGACTTTAGCTAAATATGACAACTTTCCAGAATTTCAGCCTCTTTTCTCAGTTTTTAGTGCATATAATATAAAAACGAGTGGATCTGCACAGTGCCTGCTCTGAAACATTGCCCTTGAACAAACAGACAGAGATGGTAAAATGCATTCTGGGGTTTATAGCAGACTTTGACTGCTGTGAGCTGGTTACCTAACCACAACAGAATGTCTAATCAGCTTCAAAAAAAAAAAAAAAAAAACAGACTCTTTGGTTTTGATTCCTTATTGAATAGCGGTGTCTGAATCATACTTTAAGGTATCGAGGCCAAAATACGGCCTTCTGTTTTGTCTGGCTACTTTACCCTGAAGTTTAAGATACTGCAACTCCAATCATTACCTCCTGATAACAAATAGGCTGGTAGTTGGAGAAAGGGTAGTGCATGTAGTTCCATATGAATCTAAAAATTTTCTTGTTGTAGCCTGGATTGTAACAGTTATTGCTAGATCATAACAGAGGCTAAATTACACAGCCCTTTGGTGCAGCATTTAAAAATAATTGGATTTAAATCAACCATAACCTGATTGAAGCTCTGGTTGTATAATCACAGAAACACAATAATCACATCCCCTCTCCATGATAATTTAATAACTAATTCATTGCCTCTGCAGGTGCAGGTACTCTTCCTGAGTTTGAAAACATCCAGTCAAGTTCCTCTGAAAATGCATCCCATCTGTATCACTGCCCTTTAATTGGCAAATAAAACAGGGTGCAATGAGACAGCCAGGTGATTAGTTAGCTCATTAGCAATTTGAAAAAATCACTTGCGCCACAGATGCTAACATCTGTGTGCCAGCGCTGGGATGGACTCATGCCCAGGGTGGTACAGACAGTATATGAACAGGCACAGAGGGACTATCCTCACACAAACATATCATTTCTGACATCAAGTTCTGTTCTTACTCTCCTTTTGAGTTTATCTTGGGCAATTACAGCGTGAGTACTGGATAATATTTAGAAAAGCTTCCCAAAAAGTAGTATTTAAAAACAATGAATGGGTCGAAACCATGATCTAAGACCTCAGATCTTTCAGCCGTGGGAACGTTCTCCCCCGCTTCATTGACTACTTTACTCAAGCCTCAGGGGAAAGGACAGGTGAACAATCAGAGACTTTTCCTAACCTCCACATTGCTTCAACAGATTTTAAGAATCAACACACATTGACAGCTTGGTATCTTGTTTAGCAGTGACAGAAGAATTGACAACTTTGTACATAAAATATTTGAACTTTGACTGTTCTGCAGTGTACTACTATTAAATATTTTGCACTTTGAACAATATCAGCACTTTGCAAATAGATATCACCGGCTTCAGAAAATACAGCTGATGAAAATCTAACGAGTTTGTCATTATTATTTGTTACTATTATAAACTTATAACAATAAGGGCAGCTTATTAATATATCAACTTACATGACACCTATGACACTTCATAGTGTGAAACACTGATACATAACAACTGATCAAACTTTACTCTGACAAATTGTTGTTGAGATGTCAGGATCTGGGCATAAAATATGATCTACTAAGATGAGCAGGTGGCTTGTGAGATGATGATGGAAATTTGAGGGCAATCATGCAGCTCTGATGGTTGTAGGTACTTCAGTCCACCGCTGGAGGCGGCACAGAAAACAGTTTGGAATGAGGGCCACAACCCCAGTATCTGCTCCTTCCACTTCCTGTGGATTCCAGGTGGGTTCCTTCTCTGTAATTCCAATGTCCCTCATAAATCTCTGACTCAAAAGTCTACCATAGCCATACCATAACCATTAGAGAGAATATCTGAGTAGTGGTATTTGCTTTTTCATGTTATAGGAACACTTCACCACACAGTATTACTTATTCATTGACAATGAGACAGAGAAATCCAGAATGGATGACAGGTATGGTTGTTTATGTCAGTCAGCTCATTAAAACATTTAGGGCCTCTTTTGGAGCACAGGCAAAAACTAGTTTGATATCACACAGAGAAAGCTTCACTTGCTAATTGTATCATCATCTTAGAGTTCATGTTAATTTTCAGTGCTTTTTCAATTTGGGTGTTGCGTGAGTAGAACTGATTTAGATTGCTCTTCATTAAAACTGCCATTATCTCGTGATCAGCTCCAATGCCACAGTCATTACTGAAGGGGTGAAAAACCTGAACATGTGGTTTTGAATATCAAACCTGAATATTGACTTCCTGGAAATACGTTTTGTCTCCACTAGAGGCCAAATGGCACAGAACAAATCTATATCATATAGATGCATCTACCTGGACATCGCAGAGCTTAAATAAACCATAAATTTACAACAGAGACTCAATATGGAAGAGGATTATTTAAAGAGACGCTGATATAAAACAGTTTGATTAGTGGAGTGTTGTACTATTTTAATATACAGAATGCTAATGTTTGCTAGAGAAAGCTGTCTGGAATGTTTGTATTTCAGAAAAGTATGGAAAAACCACAGAAAACAGTATTTAGACTCTTAACCTAAGGCTCACAACTGGGGTTGTTTGAAGTGTTTGAGTGGGAGAGTGTAGCAGTGGGCCAGAGATTGCAAATTGTGTATACATACAACGTGTTTGTAAAAATGTGGGTGTATGCATATCAAAAAAGCTTATACATTTATTACAGGCATATCAGACCACTGGCAGCTCCCCCAGTGAGCTGACAGAATGGTAATGATCTGTGTATGGGATTTTAACCTCAAGGGTGAACAAACATTTTTACACTTGAAATTGATGACATGGTAAGGACCCAAAGCAAGATGCCTATATTTACACAACAAATAAACAGCATTTTGCCTGAAGTAAGATCACATAATAATTGATGAAAATATTACTACCAGATCTCTATGAAAAATTGCATTAACAATAATTACAAACACGTTCACAGGAATGCACTGTAGGTTCCCCTATTTCTACTCAAGGTTAATATATACATATTTATTTTTATATATGTGTTTCACTGATGTTCTTATCTAGTACAATTTAACATGACATATGAAACACTTTAAAGTTTATAAAGGTGCCCTTCATGCTACGATTAAATGTGTATGCAATCACAAAACTGAGAAATGTTCTCTAAATGGTTTATTTTGTGGTGCCACTGTTTAGTTTTCTTTCACATGCGTTTCTGCAAAATTTAAATCTTTTAAGGTAAATGAAAGAGAATGACAGCATTGAAATCAGAAATGTGCGTATTTTCTGTCCAAGCAGCAGGATTGAATCGCAGGGTTTGATAATGCAGCTCATGGCCAGTCTAAACCATGCCACACCCCAGCCTCCTTCACTTCTTTTAACTGCAGTCTGACCTGGCTGTTATTGCCCTGGCCCGTGGGCCAGCACCATGCTGCGGCTGTGTGAATTGATCTCAGAGGGTACACAAACTTTCTTTCCTGACAAATGAGGTTCATAATTAGTTGTGCAGGAAGCACATTTGCAAGCTCTATAAATACCCACAGCTTCCCCTTATCGCATTCAGTTGCTGAAACCACTCACCTGCTGGAAATGTTTGAAATCCTGATAAACTGCTGTGCAGACACAGATAGGCATACACAATGATATAAAAAATAGGTACTGGCATTTCAAAAAGGGATTATGTCTACATTTGATAATTGGCAATTTATTTTCATCATTTTGATCATATGTTTGCTTCAAAGAGAACACATGTCTTGTATTTGAACTCAGTGACATTATTGATAACAGCTGGATTTGACTTGTGTGACCTGATATTAAAAAGCAAACGACTCTTTCAAACTCAAAATTTAAAAGTATTTCAGTTTGCAACTGCAGGCAGGTCACCATACCGTAAGGCATCTCCACTGAAATCAGGGAGCCATACACAACACCATAAAAGAGGCACAGTAGAAGGAAGATACATCACTGAAACTGGCTGCGACTGAATTCAGATTTGATTGTGTTTTGTCATCATCTTACAGTTACCACACCTGGGTGCCTCTGCATACCAAGACATCTTTGAATGGAACGTGTCTTGGCCTTAATGAATCAAATTGAATCAATTGAATCAAAGCTTAGCCCCAGCAATCACTGTCCTGCGATTACATAAGTCCAACATTCCCCTTTCTTGATAACTTAAAAAAAAATCTAAATTTATGTTTATATGTGTTATAATAGATATTAAGAGCCTAAATGCACAATGGAGCATTCTTAACCATGTCCTGTAAGCCAAGAACGTCACCCTCCTCCTCCAGGTGATGACATAAACCTCAGCCTTACCAGCACCCAGCCAGAGCTTTGCATTAGAACGATTGCAGAAAAACAAAACCCAAAAAAAAAAAAAAAAATCAAGGTGTGGATTATGTATGGCCACAAATTCATGGTTTGGTAATTAAGTCAAAAGAAAAGAGCTGACCTGGGATCAGAAAAGGAAAACAATGGTATGCTAATGAGCATTCTATGAGTAATGGTATTCTAAAAAAACATGGATGCTAGATTCTCCAAGACCAGGGGTAATATAGTCACAGCATATTGTATTTTAGCATGACTGTTTTTGCAAAATTCCTGATATTTGCAAATATATTGAAATTCTCAGAATATTTGGTTACAGTTCAGGCACAGTTTTTCAGCCTTGAATTTCGGTTGCAGTTCGGTGTTTTCAAGCTTCCTTCACACAAGTTGTTGCCTATGAGTCTCGGAACATGAGGGGGAGCATCTCCTGTCAAGCTAAATTACCCGCTCTGTTGGGAATTCCAAATAATATAGAATTTCTGCTGGGAATTGGTTGGGCTCATTTGCATATAGCTGCCCTTGAGCCCAAAGCCTCTCTACCAGCCCTGGTATGATCTCAGCGGTGCACCAATTAGGCATGGTGCTGCACAGTTCCTCACCATCACACCAACCCTCAGGTTACTTCCCAGAATCCTACAGTAAATAAGGCCATAGTGTTCTGGGTTGGACTGGCCTGTAAGGTGATAAGGAGTTGGCCTGTAAGGGTTACATAACAAACAGCAAATCATATGGCATTATTCATCATTGTGCCATATTCATGATTAAAAACCGTAATACAATTAATTTTTTTTTCCTCAACTCATCTTTCTCTCAAATTTTTAAATAAGACAGACAAGCCATTCAGAGAGGAAAAACAATAAGAAGAATGGCAATGACAAATGTTTTGCTGTCAGCCAAGAAAAATGCGGAGAGGAGCTCATTTGTTTCGACACATCAGTGCTACACAAAGTCTTGCAAATTAACATGTATCATTCTGTTGTTAGAGAGGCAGCTAGAACAGGATTTGGGAAATGTAGAGGACCTCACAAAGGGCAAACAGGAATTTTTAGGAATTCTAGATTTTCTATTCTAAATTACAATGTGTCTCTGTCTCTCTCTCTTTCCCTCTCTCTTTCCAGGTCACACTCCTTTTGATTGAAAGCTTGCCTTTGTGGGGCTGTTAGAATATACCCTCATGCGCACATATGCATACATGGGCACGTGATCAGGAATTATACAGCAAGATATGAAATGGATGGATAAGAGGTGATAGAAAGTGTGACTGTCTTAACACTGCATTACGACTACTCTAAGGACACTTTTCTGTAAGAGTTCTATGTGAAGATCTGGGATGTGGACTTTTTTAAACTACTGTGACGACATTTATTACACTGACATTGTGCAGTAGTATAAATGCATTTGGGCAGAGGGACAGAATAGTGCATTATGGGGCATTACCTCCCACTCATGTTAAGATCTATGAATGGATTCAAAGTGCACCTGCTGCTAAAACTGACCAGTCCTATTTAGAATATGCCAAAAAATACTCCATTAATGTAGCTGAAGACGTTGTTACTGCCACTCACTGCGAGTGAGTCAGGCAGTCAGACAGAAATGGTTCTTGGGCACAATCAACAAGTGAGTGGTGAATTTGTCTGTCTGTACTAAATGGAAACAACAGTCCTGGAAATCTCTCTTTTCTCAGACTGCAGTATCAGTGGCCATAGTTACCTTCACAAAGAAAGAGATTCTCTAAAGTGAAAAGAACAGACTATTTTCCAAATTTTCTCTCCCCATCTTTTTTTCCCCTGTCTGCAGCTCGATATGAAAAGATAAATTATTTGTGAAAATAATAAACATTATATCGGGGAAGGTGTGAAATTATGATATTCATGGGAGGGAAAGGTTTTTGAGTTATTGAGGGGATCCAGTTGGATCCAGTTTAAGGTGAAACTGAACATGAAACTTAATCCTGCATAGCATTGCTCATTACAGAAGGCTCTCCAACAGAGTACCTATAGGGTGAAACTCCTCATGGTCATGCCAAACTGCACAAGTTCATCCTTGGGCTGCAAGTCAAAAAAGAATTAAATGGCAGTGATTTGCAAAAAAGTTGAAAATGAAAATTCTTTGTCACACATTCTCACAAAATTTGAAAAAGAGAGCAGTGTCACAGGTCTCTTTTGTAACCAAACTACACTTTCACTGCCCACTGCCCACCTTTTTATCATGATACAGCATTCTTTGCAGGCAAACTCTGGCTGGTTTGGGAATTTGTCAGGGTGTTGCTTCCAATCCATAAGGGTGAAAAACAGGCCAGAGCAGCATGAAATTTCACACCCCTGACTGAGCTCACAGTACACCATGCATCCATACACACACCACCCTCTCTAAACTGCTGTGCAATGCTGCTCCTGCTGCATTGGAGCAATGGAGAAAAGCATGGGGCAAACCCACCAGCTAAAAAAATCAATGTGTATGCCATTATGAAAAAGTAAACTTGATTGCTCATTCAAGCCATTCATTTGCATCTCAGGTTGGCATTGAACTCTTCGAAATCCTTACTTGTAAGTATCACAACACTTGAATAATTCATACAGCTGATGGATTCTGATTACCTCTTCAGTTTAGAACGTGTCATATTTTTGTGATTTCTGAAACAGTTACTTGAGGATAAGTGTCCCAAAATGACAGCATTCACCCTCATACTGCCTTTTTATGTTTCCTTGAATGTTCATTTTTTTGTAAACTCAATGAAAATAGTTCTGAGATTAGGAAAGGAAAATTTAGAAAGTGCCAGTTGGCAATAATTAGTACCACAGTGGACTGTACTGTATATGAAAGCACATTCAATAATCAGAACTCATTCTGACACAATCATCTCTAGAAACCCCAGATGTGAATATGTTGTGCTCCAGTATCCTTCCATGCAACACGTTATTTCATATAGAGACGTAGCTACAGGGAGCCAGCTTTGTGGTATTACTTAAACAGGGCTCCAGCCCAGCTTATCGTGATGAATGCTTCTCTGGAGATATGCAGCTTAAATGTTGCTTCCCATGTTGATTTGTGACAGCATGTAGTGGCATTATCATTAATGAGGGGGAGAGCACATACAGTAAGATTACAAAGGTCTTCTATATTTAGTGACAGTAAATGTGTGAGGCCCGGGCAGGCATGAAAATGTGAGTGATGATGTCTGACACTTGCAGCTATTGAACCACCACTGAACAGAGTACATGCAACATTTTGCAGTCGAGCAGAATGCGCAAATTTCGTGTTCTGGCAGCTCGGTTTAATCGTGCAATAAACATCCATTTTGGTAGGGGTGCTTCACAGAAGCCATGACTGTGAGCCCATACCAGGACTCTCTTCTGGGGATCTGTAAGACTGTAGAAGCACGGAAGCCATGCAGTGAAGACCCTATAAACCACAGCGCCACATGTGTTCCCCTCCATGACACTCTGTTTCTGCCAGCATGTTAAGAACAGATCCCTTTGAATCAAAGAAAACATGGAGAGATGTATACACTTCTGCTCCTACTGTTTGAGTAATGTCTGACCCCCGGAGGTTTCTATGTCCATGTGTTAAAACTGTTAAAACTATGACATGGGGTAGGTTGTGGGTCTGTGTGTACTCACTCCCCTCCCTTTCCTCCAATAACAGAGGCTTAACTGAGAGAAATGCATGTATCAAATAAACGTATCCTTGAAATGTTGGTGAGGTACATTGGGAATTAGTCATAACAAGCATACAGAGCAGTGGTGAAAGTGGATATAAAATCAATCTGTTTACAAGACAGATTCTGGTGTGCTCCATTCTGCCTCTGTCAGATGCATTACATTATTTCATCAATATGTAATGAACTATATATATACAGCATTTTTCCAGCTTGTAAAACTCTCAGACTGTAGAGTATACAAAACGTCTTGCTATAAATTCATTAATGTGTAAATCCAATTTGAAATTTTTCTTACCTGTTTATAATTATTTTATAATGTTTCCAAAGGGGGCTCAATCAAAGTTATTACATAAGGAAAAATGTACACAATGCATGGCTCCACATTTGGCAGCAGACTGCAATGTACATGTCGCCTAATATGACCACAAATCAAATCAACACTTCCTTCCTCAGGGCTTCCCAGCAAAACAGAAACAAGATGCAACAGATACTATCTGCTCAGCACGGCGGAGCCAGTAACACAGGGTCTGGCCGTGCATTTAGGCTGCACTAAATGCACTAAAAGCAGGCAGAATGAGAGCAGAGCCCAGCAATCTTGCTGTCTGCATCCTGTGCAAAATGGCGAGCCTTCTAATGACACAGCCAGTGAATTACAGCAAATGAAATCTGGTTCGTTTTTGTGCAGATTAAATTAGCCCTCGCCATGTTAGAAAGTTGTCCACAACCACCCCAAACTCCCATGACATGGATCATAGCTGAATGTCTGCAAGGGCAAGCAGGTACATTACACTTTTGTGGTATGTTTATAAAGTAGCTAGGCCCAATATGAAAAATCTTTCTTGTGAACTGTAACAGCTGTAATCAATTTAAAATTCCACACAGTTACAGGTACAGAGACTAGAGATTATTTATAGGCATGGTAGAAAATTAAGCCATTTACGGTTTAATTATTGCGGTCTGTCTAACTGTGGTTACTGTCACAGTTGCCTCATATAATATTGGAGCGGTGTTTACTAAAGTAAACCAGGCCAGACAAATCACTAAGTAAGTATCTGTCAGCTCTTGAGCTATAAATACAGACCATAATTCTATGAACTGTAATTCCACCCTAATAAGCAGACACACAACAAAGAACTCTTGAACCAGCTTGAAATGGCTTGAGACCAGAAACACCTCCATATGGTCTAGTCACCTGAACTGACAACTAGCAGCACTCACGGGATCTCATTAAAACTAAGGGTGTATTTTGACAGATTGTCACCATCTAGATAACCTGAGGACAGGGGTACCTTGCACCAAAGTCAGATCAGACTTACACATCCATCAATACAAAATCCAGAAACAGGTTTAGCTACAGATTGATGTAGTGTGGCACTCTCATACTGAACATTGTAATCATACGGAAAATTGTATATGAATATCTTAAATTGGACACTTGCCATTTTCCCCCTTGATCTAGGTGTGTATAGACCTATCAGCTCAATTGCATGGCCTCACAGGTGCAGCTGGACTAGTTAAAACTCCATTCTTCTAAAATTAAAATGTTAATATTTTAAATATTAACATAGCTTATACTTTGCATTTTTCTTTTGTTTTGCTCTAGGCACTTGCATTGAAGACCCTGAGGACCCTTTCACTTAGTGAAACACTCTGAAAGGCAGAATAAACAAATCAAAGATAACAGTAAAGATGATCATTTTGATGATGAATGTCAGGCTAGGAGGATTTCAGTCTTCAAGGGGCCAGAATCTGCAGGATTGTGGAGTTCTGCTTAGGTTAGAAAAAGTGGTGTAACAAATCAAGCTTGATTTCTTGATTGATTGATTGAGCTGTAGAGATCCTGTTCCTGTACTGTGGTTCTCTGCTCTTAGGCTTGGGCGGATGTGACTAAAAATTCTGTGGTACGATGGGGGTCAGCCACTACCATGGCTGCTGGGGCATTGAGGTGGGCGTTATTCTGTGATCTGGGGTGACGTGTGACTGTACTCTCAAATATCACCATTACTGCCTAATTATTATGCTCCATCTGAAGCTAGCATGATCTGATTCGCACATCTTGAAATGTCACACCTAGTTCGATAGCTAATTTAAATTCAGAAGTGAGCGAATGTCAGATTTCGTTTTAACCAGAAAAGAGTCAGATTCACTCCAAGGCCAAATGCACACATTAAACATGTAGGATTAACCTTTTTCGCGGCATGACGTGATCTGACCTGACGTGATCTGACTTAGTCTGCGTAGATTTACTTACGGCAAAAGCCAAGCCATTCCCCTCTGTCCTCCCTTACACTCTAACTCAGCGTAGAATTAAACACAGCCTGATTCTGTATTCAACATTCTCACTTCATGCTGTGCGCCTTCCATGATCTCAGCTACCTTGAGAGTGGCAGCTTTTTTTTTTAATCAAGGACAAAGTCTTTCTTAAAGATTTCTCATTTAATGTTATATAATGTTTGATCGTGTTAACAGCATGCTGTTTGAACACTGGCCTTCCTCTGCTTCTTCGTCCAGTGTGGCTGCTTGCACGGTTGCCTGCTTCTATAAATAGGACTGGCCTTTTGAAAGTGTCCTTGGGTCCATCAGGCACTACAGGACAGATTGTTCCCTGATCACACTCATGATGCCCCTCTTCACGTCATTTGATGGCATGAGGGAGAAAGAGGGGGCACTGATGCAATTTGGAACAGCACTCCATCTCTGTCACCTAAACTGTTATCCTGCTGAAAGGGAGCTCGGTTTGATCCTGGTACTATAAAACGTGAAGGTGAATACATCTTAAGAGGTAATAACGGGGCTGTGTTCAGAACAGCAGGACAGCTCACTGTAGGCTAGCAAGATGAGGCCAGAGATACTGTGCAGGTTTCTAAGTTCTGAATATTCCTCTGTACAACTCAAGTTTATTTCAACCAGGACAATGTATGGAAATATTTTGTGACATACCAGTCAATTTGTGACATATAGGACAGAAGTGTAGCATAGTGGTAAGGAGCAGCGCTCATAACTGAAAGCCTGCTGGTTCAATTCCCCGCTAGGGCACTGCTGCCGTTTCCCTTGGGCAAGGCACTCAACCCAGAATTACCTCAGTAAATATCCAGCTGTATAAATGGATAACATGTAAAAACTGCAACCGATGTAAGTTGCTCTGGATAAGAATGTGTGCTGAATGCAGTTGCTGTAATGTAATATAATACAGGCTGTAAGACACCGATAAGATAAAAGGTACAAAATAATACATTGATTAAATGTCATTAAATACCTCTTGAATATTTTGTGGCAACAAATCTTTCCACTTTGGCTGGTGATAATAACGGTGGTGATTATGTGATATTATAATGAACCTGTATACCACCAATAATGTTCTAAAGTTAGGCAAGTAATGAGAATACCAGCAAGGACTCTCACTTAAGGCTGTATTCTGAAATGTCTGATTTTTATCAGTTTGTAAGGGCTACATGAATTATTATGAACTAGTTTTCAACCCTAGTTTTAACCCTTTCCCTAACCCTAACCCTAACCACTACTTCCACTAATATTACCACCACTAGCTTTAAAATAAGAGCAAAATCCATTTAAACTGGAGTTTTAATAGAAGTGAAACAGAGTAGCTCTGGAGGAGATGAGTTTTAAAGTGACGGCAAACAATTTAGGATGTGAACAACAACCGCCGAATGAGTTTTAAACGAGGGATGTGGTACGAACAGAGATGATGAGTTGGAATTAACGGTCAGAGAGGACATTGTGCTTCCCTGCGGGCAGTCATCAGCATCTGATATGAACACCGCAGGCCACCGGAAAATAACACAGGAACAGGTCTGAATCACCCGAAAAGAGTATATCACCATTATCCTTTTTTCCCCCCCTCAAAAAAATCATTCCCTCAAATGTTCTCCATAGCGTTTCCTCAAGCCGTCCTTCCCTTTCTTGTTTGAGTTGCTGCTGTGGTTTAGGGACATGGCAGCTGACCTGACTAACTAATGAGCATCACAGCAGTTATGAACATGTTTCAGTGTTTATGAGTATGTCATAGTTCACAAAGACAGGGCTTCCAATAATGCTTCCAACATTTCCCCAGTGTGCAATTACTCCCCAGCCGAGAGGCTGCCATTAGGTTCAGGCAGTGGTAGCCTTTGTTCTCATGTGCGAGAGGCCTGACACAAGCACCAGAAGCTTTGATGTAGAGACAATATTTTGTAGGAGAATTCTGTAAAAGCTTCAGGCTTATTCCTCAGCAATAAAATATCCTCTCGTCTGCATGAGTGTTCACCAAACCACTCTGTTGTGTCAGAGGAGGATACGTGCATTGTGCTGACTAGTGATACAGTATGCTGTGGGCTCACTGTGGAACCTACATCTGAAAGTCATTAGTGCTGATGCAAAGGATGTGGAGACCAGGCATTTGGCTGTGCTACCTTCTACCTTCATTACTACAGCATAGTGAAAATGCCCAAACCCCTTGACAAATAAATACATACTTACTGCCTGGGGTGTAATTACAGGGACTCAAGGCTTAGGAGTAAAAAGGCAGCATGAAATTGGGAAATTGGATACAATACTTGATTAGCAGTAAATGAACTGATGCAGTATATTTGTTCATATTATATTAACATGATGAACGTGATTTTTGCCAGGGTATGCTGTGAATCTCTGCCTCCACATCACCTCAATCCCACTCTGTTTTATGATTCATAGGGAAAAGATTAATCTGAGATTTAGACAAAATGTCCAGAATTTAACTGTCCATGTTGACATATAAGCTTTGTAGGGGGTTGCAACTCCCTGACAAAAACAAAAACAAAGACTTGAGCTTACAGCAACTTCTAATGGGGTGTGTGTGTGTGTGTGTGTGTGTGTGTGTGTGTGTGTGTGTGTGTGTGTGTGTGCATGTTTGTGTCTGTCCATTTTAAAGTGTGTGTCCTGTCCCTGCTCCCTTATCTTAATCCATTAGGACCTTTGAGGTAATCAGAGAATGTTACTGCAAGGTTCATAAAGAGATCATAAAGATTTCATTAAAAATGAACTTTTGCAGGGAGTCATAAATCAAGCTCCCAATTATCGCTTGTGCCCTAGAGAGGGTGCATGTTACACACTTACACATCAGAAAAACTGTGAAATGGAGTGCATGAAATGCTTTTTGGTGTGCATGAAAACTAAACTGCAAGAGATGGAAGAAAGAAAACCATTTCAGTGATGCTGACCTTCAGTTTATTCAGCTGATTATTTAAGCTCTGCCAAAGAGTCCATTCCTTGAATGACTTGATGATAGGCATTAATTTGTGTACACTTGCACTCCGTCACCGGACAGACTTGTCACAGACACTTTAGCCTTTCAATATTAATGCTCATCGTTCTAAGCATCTCACAGGAAATGAAAAATGGCAGCAATGTAATTATCAGCTTCCTGCCTCACCTTCCCTCTGCCGATGCGTCGTCACACTTCCTGCCTCAAGTCTGCCATCGTAAACACGCGTAGGCATGAGGACAAGACCCGAGCTATCATTCTATCCGTGATGCCAAAGGACAATCTGTGTGTTTCATACAATCACGCAAACCTAGCAGTGTCACATCAAAAGCACAAAGTCATACAATGAGTAGGTTAGCGCAACCTCTGCCGGTCGATGTGGGGTCACCCCTCCCACACGCGAATAGTAAGGGTCAGCCCATTCCAGAAGCACCTTCTCTCCTTCTCTACAGTGACTTTTTGCTTCACAGCCTGCCCACTTCTGCTGCTGGTCCTGTGTCTGTCCCTCCTCTGTTAGGCTCCACTGCAAGATGCTGTTCTCAGCCGCAGCCCTGCGGTAGTGCAATGACCACCACACATACCAGCCTAACAGTCACTCACTGCCCTCTGCTGCCCTCTGTCACCTCCCCAAGGCTCACTTGATTTGACTGCTCCTGTGATTAACCAGTTGAGATTTACCATGAACATGTTCAGACTCTGTGTCCTGCCTCAGAAGCACATGTTGAGTGCTCTTTTAGCATAGCATGTGGTCACTGCAGGTAGCCTGCATCTTCTAATCCCAGTCATGTTATAATTGCTGTCTGTACTACTGTTGAATTTGGTGATACCCCCATCAGCTCTGTCTCAGTGGGTTATTACCTTGTGGAGCTAAAAACAGACTTCTATCTACCAGAAGAAAAAAACAAGAGAGATCAAACAAATCAAAATGGATGAGGAGTGCGAAGACAGGTGCAGAGAGACGAGGAGAAGGTGCGAAGACAGAAGGAAACAGATGCAAGCTGCTACAACAGAGGAGAGGGAGGACACCGGTGCTTGCTAAGTGGCAGGTAATTTGATGTTCCTCCTTCTGTGTGCACCCTAGAGATACAGGGGTGTGAGTGACCATGGCAGTCTCTGGCTGCCATTGTATCAGTGCTAGCAGATGCGGAGAGGGTAGTGTGAGTCAACATGGTAGATAGTGTCAATACAGGCAGTACACGGTATCGAAAACCCCTGTGCCTCCACAGTCTTCTCCCTGCCAGGGCCACAGGTAAGACCACTTTAGAGAGAGATTGCCAATGTCACTTCCTACAGCATTCACTCCAACTGATACCCATCATGTGCTTATTGGGTGTGCATGTGCAGTGTGTTTGCATGTGTGTTCTTTGCACTCTGACCATCTCAAAGTCCTGAGTCTGGCAGCACCAGCGACACTCTGTTGCAACAGGGATTCTCACATTTTTTTTTTTTCATGTTCACAATCATCTCTGCTGGTACAGAGAAAAGTTCAATTGCAAAATTGCAGAGTAATTTCATGCAATAATTTCATTTTACAAATCAAGAAATCCCATTGGCCAATGGCTGAATGAGGAGACGTGTAGCCCCCAATGGCTGATATTTATACTAAAGGTTTGAACCAAAACTGAAACACACAATGTCAAGAATGTCAGGTGATGTGATATAAAGTTCAAGGGGAGCATTCTGTGCATCATAATGAACTACTGCAGTAATTCTTCCATTATATTAAATCATAATGAAGCCTTGTTTTTATTGCTAGCTTTATTAATTAGGTTCACCATAAAATTCTTTACGATCAGGAAGGCTTCGCTTTCCACTACTAAATGATTCGAGTGGGAATTAAATTGAAGTGGACCAGTGTGTCGTATGTGGCGTCTGGCGCCCAAGGGGACCCTGCATTCAATTGTGACCTTAATGTGTGGCAGGCAGGTAGCTCAGCATTTCCTCAGCGCCTGGATGTTATCAAGTGTTTCTCGTTTTTACTCTCTGAGCAAGCATCACAAGTATATATAAACAGAGTGAAGAAGAGGCGATATAAAAAAAATGGAACCAACTGGGATATGCCATCGATGAACACAAAAATTGATGGGGTAACTGTCACCTCTCCCCCTGTTACAGCACCCCAGTGCCAGTGAGCGGGGCTCCTTATCTCCTTCTCCCTCCCTCTCTCCTCCTCTCTTTCACTCTCTATCTTTCTCTCTCCTCTTGCTCTCCCTCACAACCCCCTTCCCTGTTTCTCCTTCTCTCTCCTTTCTCTCTCTCACTCTCTCTCTTCTCTTGGTTTCAGTAGGGTGTCACAGGGAGCTGTTCTGTCTGTCATTGGCAGCCACTGTGTGTGTGTGTGTGTGTGTGTGTATGTGTTTGTTAGAGTCAACTGACTGTCTGTGTCTGTGAGAGTGAGTGATTGAAGGAGCACCCATGTTACTCACTGCACTTCTCCTGTCAGCTCAGTAGGTGGGAACTGGAGACCAAGGTCTTCGTCTCTGAAGCATTTACCGGATTACAGCATTTGAGTTCACACAGATGGACTGGCCTTACTTCTGCCAGTGTTCCCTGGACATTTTCATTAGTTCTTAGGGTACGACTCTGCTTCTGCTGTGTTTACAGGACGGCGATCGGGAGTGTGAGGAACAGGGTGGGCAGCAGCACAGCCCTGTGAAGAGAGAGAGAAAGAGAGAGAGAGAGAGAGAGAGTTAGAGAGAGAAAGGGAGAGAGACAGAGAAAGAGAGAGAGAGAATGAGTCAGAGGAAGGGAGAGAGAGAGGAGAGAGAGATCAAGAGAACATTCTCAGTCCCTCCTCGTGTGAGTCGTGGGTCTTGTCCATGAGCATGGAGCTGAGAGTGACTGCTGCTGCATGATATTGGGATTAATTCTCCCTAAATCTTGCCAGGTGCCGCTGAGTAAAAGGATAAGAAAAGAAAAAAAAACTTTCACCCTGCTGTTTCTGGTGCTTTTTTGAGGAGATTTTTATGCTGTTGTAGAGCTTCTTCCATGGTTGAGTCGTGCTGCACAACAGGAATGCCAGTCCTTGGATCCTGATGGAAAAGTGAGATAATACTGTTCTTCCTGAGGGGACAGACCCTACCACAGAGAGATCCACAGGTGTGCGTGTGTGTGTGTGATTGTGCATGAGAGAGAGACAGGGACAGAGAGAGGGAAAGGGAGGGAGACTCAGAGAATGAATGTGGTTGTGAGGAAGATTCATCCGTTAATCTCTGTCCCCCACATGGGCACAGGAGCAGAGTGAAGAGATAATGAGGGGGGAGATTAATATGATTTTTTTGTTCAGAGGACCCAACTTCTTTCCAGAAGACAATGAAGACAATAAAATAAGCCCACTCATGAGGGACAGGGGCAAAGAATCTTTTGGCAGCTGTTAGAAGCATCTGGGACCACTTTATTTGGGGACCCTTACATTACGGATGCTGACTTGTGTGATTAAAACAGGAAATCGATCCGGTGAGCATCATCTCCCCTTCGAAACACAAATGGGAAAAAAGCAGCAGACTGCACAGGGATCAAAAATCCAAGGAGAGTGACAATGGGAGTGAGTGCACCCTCCAGCACATTACGTATAAAGGCATCCTCCTCTGCATGCGATACGCTTGGAGTTTGTTTCCTCAGGTAAATGTGCAGAGGAAGCATCCCCAAGGCGCGCGAGGTGAGGGAGGTGTAAAATAATGAACTTGCGCGTGAACGCGTCAGACTTTAAAGTCACCCCGCTTCCTCTAACCCTGGACCTCTTTCTGGGTAGAGACGGTGGGAATGTCTCGCTGGGGTGCAACGGCAGCGGTTCGGAGAGGCCGCTGAGGAACCAGTCCCATGAGGCAGCGTACGGCGTCGAGGCGGGGCTCCCGGGGACTCCGTGCAGCTCTGCCCTGGCCGCCAACGCCGCCGGCGCGAAGAACTGGGCGGCGCTGCTCATAATGGCGGTCATCGCGCTGACCGTCACCGGCAACATCCTGGTCATCATGGCCGTGTCGCTGGAGAAGAAGCTGCAGAACGCCACCAACTACTTCTTGATGTCGCTGGCCGTGGCTGACATGCTGCTGGGGTTCCTGGTCATGCCTGTATCCATGGTGACCATCCTGTATGGTGAGTGCTGCCATGTTCTGGGGCACCTGACGACTGGGGCACAGTAATGCTGGGATGGAGCTTTTAGTTGTGTGAGCAGCAGTGATGGGGGTGAGGGTGGAAGTGCATGTTGGTTGGAGGTGGGGGGGGGTTACAGGGTTACATGGGATGTTGAGATCAGTTGAAGGGTTGGGAGTAATTAAATAATATCTAGACAAAATAATATCTAATATCTAATATCTAATATATTAACACTCTTAAATATGAGATTTTTAAAACATCAGAGCCACCCTGATGTTCTCTCTGAATCCAGGTCTGTGTGATACCTGTACCTCACCTACACAAACACAGAGAGAGAGAGAAAGAGACAGCATGAGTGAGCAGGGAGTTTTGTGTCTTGTGTATTGTGCCACACAGATTTATAGTTTCTCACTGCTGTAATTGTGTCAGGTCCTCTGTTGTAGCAGCACACACTTCTATAGAGGTCTTTTCTCTGCTCATACATTCTTTTAGAAAGGCATTCATTCTCGCTCTCTCTCATGGTGTTGTTTCTAGATAACTTCAACATGGTGCTTCAAATGTGTAATTGCATTTCACTCCCTTTGTTAACAGTTATCTTTTACCATAAACTAGAACTGCATTAAACAAGATTGTGGTGGGGAATCTAATCCAGAGACATTTTGCTGATACAGATTCAGCTACTGAATCAGAAAAAGAGATGATCAAAAAAGAATGCCTTGTTTACATGTAACATCATCTCAAAGAACAGCCTGATAACGCACATAGAATTTTTGAGAATAACATGCTAGCTGGGAATAGTTCAATGTTACCTGACACATACCCCTGTGTGTAAGGGGATGAGTTGTGTACTGGTCAAGACTGAGACATCACTTCTTAGAGTCTGTGATAAGACCCCCCACAGGTGTCTGCACAAGAGACCCCTCTATTTGCACAGCAGGGAAGAAACGTGTGTTACACACCTTCCAAACTCTGCTGGGAATTCAACTGCTTCACTTATGAAAGCAGCACATTTTACACTGCGATTTCACGCCAGAGTCCTGCGTAGTGATACAGCGCGGTTTTTGTGGGCTGGGCTGTGAGGCTGAATGGATGTTTACCTTGCTAGGGTGGAAATCAGCTAGTGGCAAGTCAGAAATCACGCCGGGCTGGGCAATCACGCGGAAGGGAAGGGAAGTCACGTGGAAGCAACAGATGCGGCGTGGAAAGACACCACTGATTATAATGGAACGCAATTGTACTGCAATTTTAAACCCTACAGAAATTACCCACTGGTGTAGAATGCACGTCATGAGACGTTACGGCTTACATGGCTGTGAAGTCTACTGGTCCACATAAGGGATATTATCCTATCTCCACACCAGCTATGTAGGGTTGTGGTCTAAAAGTGATAGAACTGAAAAATGCAAGACCTCAACAATCTAAAGGGAGGATATGTAATTAAATCGTCTTGTGTAACATCCCGAGACTACTCAAATCTTGACAGGATCTTTTTTCCTTTATTACACAAAAATCAAACAATAACTCCTCCTACAACCCCTCTGCTAGATGCTTCTATTGTCTACTGTACAGCGACAAGTAGCCATCAGCTATATCCCTGCAAAGCTGCTTTGTGACAATGTCCTTTGAAAAAAGTGTGATACAAATAAAATTGAACCAAACTGAATGATAACACACTTCATTTAATATGAATTACTAAAAGTACAAAAAACTAAGAAAGTACTAAAAACCGTTTTCACTGTCTGGTTCTACCAAGAGTGACAACTTCAATTGAAACTATACTGTGCATGAATTGGTCTGTGTTCCTGGAACTCAAGCATATTTAGGTGCAGTGTGAATTAACCCTGTGTTCTTTTTTCTCAGCTCTGTTTTCTGTACTTTTTGAGGTACGCTGTATGATCCGATACACTGTAAAAACACAGGAATGTTCAAAGAGGACTGAGTTTCATCAGTAGGGTTGAAGCAGAACTTGAAGGAAGGCTGAAAAAAATCTTATGGCACAGGTCGTCCAACCCTCACACACCATAGACTTGAAAAATGTGGACATTTTCCCTCTCTCTTGCTGTGATTGAACACCACTAGTGGCACATTGGAGCCTACGGTGTGTGCAATGTCTTCCTGCTCTGCTTTATTGGCTGGCCTGTAGCTATTTTTATCTTATGTTTTATTTACTACACTTCTCAGAGACTCACATGATAGAAGCAAACACATACATTTACAGAGATTCCTTTCAAAGCCTGCACATACACTGTGAACACAATATTATTTTATTAGTAAAAATGCTTTCAAAGTTTTGGGTTAGAAAAAAATATTTTCTTTTCATTCCTTACATTTATGTTTTCTTTAATACTCTCTGAATTAGTTTCTTCTTTCAATTTAGATACCATGTCAATTCTGAAATAAAACATGCAAGAATAACATTATCATATAAGAAAGTAAAGATCTCACATCAGGCTAACTCATCTAGTCAATTCTCTGATCTCACTGTGGAGAAAATTTAACAGGAATCAGAAGATATTCCCGAGCACTGCTGAACTTGAAACTGTGATAAATCTGATCTCAAATATCAAATATTATCTTAAAATCACACGTAGCAGAAAGGTCTGAATCCCCTGAGGGTACAGTGGTAGTTAGAGCTTTGCCAAAGAATATAAAAGTTCCTATAACCAGACAAAAGAATAGGAAATGGAGGGATTTAAGTCAATTTGCAAAGTGAATGGAAAAGCAAAAGCAATCCTCCTCCTGCCGAACTCAAAATCCCCACTCAGCTCCCTGTGGAGTCGACCTGAAAACAACAGGGCAATGTTTTACACCGAGATGGAGAAAAAAAAAACATTTCATCTGCCTAGGAAGATACTGAGAGTACCTCGCTTGAAGCCACAAGGGATTTAATTTCCTAATGAATTTTTCTGCATACATTTTCTTAAAAAGTTACATATTTTGTGCCTGTTTGGTCTCTGGAGTCAAGAGGGACAGAGTTATTTGCTTCTGAGACTGTTTACACAGTGCATCTTCGGCTTTACTTTACTTATTCTGCCATACCTGAAAGAACGACCATGATGAGGGCAGTAGTAAACTGATCAGATTTATAGACTTACAGACTTTACAGACTGTTAGTGCCATAGCATTCATTCACGCCACTCCTCAGTTATTGGCTCGTCGATTATGTTTACTCACATGGGATGTCTCTCCATTAAATCTCCTTTTCGAGGTGATTTTTCACATCAAAGTATCTGACTGTTCCAAACCAACCTAGTGCTCTGGTGATGTCACAGAGAAGCTTTTCCTTTCACGTAGTTTGGTCCAGCAGCCTTTGCTGCTGCCTTACATGTAACCTGTCACAGCTTGACACTGCCGACATTGAACAGGGGGTGGAGACATTCAGGGCAACAGTACTGCCATACGAATACATAAACTATACATTAGATTTACTGTAGCCATAACAAGTAATAGCTATCCATCAGATTTACAGTAGACACAGTGAATACACATAAACACTGTAATGAGAGGGTTGGGCGATCAGGTAATGAGGAGTTAACTGTATATAACCCCCCATAATTAAGTGTCCCTTTCAGAATCTGAACCCACAACCCCAGGGCCTAGTGCCCACACCATTAAGTGGTGTCCAGAGACCTCTTCACAATCACAAGAGCAACTGCCTTTAATTTATTACATTACATTCATTTATGGTGTCAATACAAAAATAAACAGTTTTGAGAACTTCACCTGATTTCATCTGACAAAGACCACAGGTAGAACACTGTTATTTGTTCATCTTAATAAGATCCAGCACCACTTTCTCCCAACTATTTCTTACCATCCATTGTTTGATGGGGGCATTCATATTGAAAAAGAGTATTTCTGATAGCAAAGAGGTAGCAATCAGAAGGATGACTCCTCAGCTCAACAACACAGTAATCCCACTCAATAACTCATTTCACATCATTACACATTGTGCAAACTGGCCTACACTAAGTATTCCATCATCAGGGACGTAACATGCACCTTTGAAAATGTGTCTAAATAAAGTAATTCATTGGGAAATATAATCCTGCTCAATCAACAACAAAACATAATGTGTTTATTCAGCCAGGAAGGCATTCTTTTCAGCTACAATGTCCATATTTATCCATATCCATTACTAAATAGGTACGAAAAACATGCTACATAAAAGTACACAATGGATTCTTTTCCACTGAAAATGCATTTTGCCCATCTGAGGTGTTAACAACTAGTTATAATGTGTCAAAGATCTACAGGGTTTCATATTTCTTTTTTTTAATATGAAGTCATTCTTCCCCCAACACCTGTATGCTTGATACCAAATTAATAATGCATTAA
The DNA here is from genome assembly GCA_019176425.1 of Megalops atlanticus. Lineage (NCBI taxonomy): Eukaryota > Metazoa > Chordata > Actinopteri > Elopiformes > Megalopidae > Megalops > Megalops atlanticus. Next base: position 21,071,297 of record CM032886.1, read on the forward strand.
TGACCGTCTCATTCATTAAGCATTGATGAAGTGCAGCAACTGGTTGTATTAGTTAAAGCAGGGCTTGTGATAATATCTCCTGAGCTCAGAAGGAAAGAAGTACAAGAAAGAGTACAGCTCGCTTGTGTTAGGCATCTTTCCTCCTCCGTCTCTATCAGTCTCACAGTCACATGCTGTGTCTCCCTCGCATGCTCTCACTTTTCCCTCTCACTTTTCCCTTTCATCCCTAGGAACACTCCACACTGCACCCCGTTGTTGGAAACAGAGAGCAATCTCTGAACGTTGAAAAGCTGAGACTTATCTCTGGAAATGCATTTGCTTTTCAGCTACAGCTCTGAGTCCTGATAAGGGCCCTGATATGTGCATACAGTACATATAGGAACGGTAAAGATGATAAAGGCTTTTAATGCAGACAAAGCCCTGACTTTCCATCGAGAAGCCACTGCCGAATACCCCAATAAAGAACACTACACAGGATTTAAGACATATCACAGGCAGAATGAACTAGGCATAGATGAATGAGAGTTATTTCTCTTCACATTACATTACGTTACATTATTTTCATCTAGCAGATGCTTTTACCCAGGGTGACTCCATACAGCAAGTTGCAATTTTATCCATTTATACAGCTGGATCTTTACTGAGGCTACTGTGGCTTCGCATTGTGTATTTCTTATCTGCAGGTACTTTTGTAACTCTTAATGCGATATGTTCTATGGCTTGGGTTATTTCTGAGCTAAATGCAACATGTTATTTATACCCTGCTATTATTCTGACTTTCAAAGGAAGGGAGAATGAGGTATCTCTAAAAACAGAAGATCCATGCAACATCATGGTATTGTAAAGAGAATGCTATTAATCCTCTTTGCTCTGTGCTCTTTACAATAATTCATTGAGTCAGTGTATTTTTGGTGCATGTATACTACTCCTCACATACAGTGTGCAAATGGTTGACTACAACTATCACTTATTCAACCCTTTCTAGCTTCCTTACCTTTACATCTCAGTGTGTGATTTGCTGTGAACATGATAACATTGATCTCAGTCTTTCAGGCAATATATCACTTCCAGGTGATATATGGTCACCTCAACCTCAACTCAATAACAGATTTACAAAAATCATTCTTTTGTGCTTTTGATCTTTATTGATTATTTGATCGTTATTAATTATTATAGTTTAGATGATTTTGCGTGCTTTCCATTTTGTTGTGGCCCAGAGCACTACATGATGTAGGAGCATTCAGCAAGGTAAGTGCAATCCTCTGATAGCCACTGGCTGTATCCAGATGTATTTTTGACACTGCAGGTCCACAAGCAGGGCAGGGGCTGATTGGGGAATGGGCACGTCCCCACTGATGTCATTAAGGGGCTACCCTTGCACCTCATGGGCGGTCGGAAGACACCGCAGCAGAGAAATGAGAGGACCCTGCAGACAAACCCACCCTTGCCCCTGGCAGAATAAAGCCAGTTTGTGTCGCTGCTGTGGGCTCCCTGTCACTGCTGGCTGATGACATGGGTGGGCTCAAGCCCAGGCTGTGCGCCTCAGTCTACGCTTGGAACAAGCACTTCAGCTGACTGAGCCACTCGGGAGCCCTTTAAGAACCACCTTGCGTTCTCGACATGCAATAGGATACTCAGTGAAGTGCAATGGCACATAATATGAATCTCAAATCTCACATTACTTGCTGTAGCACCAATCATGCAAAAATATTAAAACAAAGACTGAAAGAGACAGAAAACAAATATGAACTGATAAGGCACCTACTGTATGACTGAAGTGGCACTTGTCACATTGGACATATTTGTGATAGAACAGTGACTGCGCCACTTGGAGACACTTATAGAGACACAATATAGAGAAACAATCTGGTCAAATTATTAATTTCTGTTTGAAAAAATGTAGTTAACAACACCGACTGCATCATGGCATTGCTGCCAACGCAGCACCAGGGATTCACTTGATGACGCTTCAATATAATTAACATTGTTATTTTTCTATGCAAAATATGGCATGCAGATACTGAACATTCAAATATGTAATAGCTAAGGACATTCTTCATTTAAAGGGAATAACGTTATTCAAAACATAAAAATTTAAAATGAATAAAGTAATTTTATCCAATTACAAAAGTCTGGTTTTAAGAATCAAAGAATCAAATCATTCTGGATGGATGATTCTAATAAGCAGAGCCCACGGTATTGCAAATGCAGAAGAAATTCTTTGCAGGCTGATTTAACCGTTTTAGTCAAGGAATTATTGATGAAACAACAGCGCACTATAGATTTATATTTACTTGTGTACACCCCAAAAGCTTTTGGGAATGCAATGCAACAACATACAATGACAATCGGTGTCCTTTATCAGAGCTGAATAGACTGAAAAACAACCCTTTTATTTTTTTTTCAATCTCCAAGACTGATGACCTTGCCAATACTCACATTGAAATTTACAACCTCCAACAGTAATTCAATGAGGCTTTGTTTGTTTTCCCCCTCCAGCTATTCAAACAAAGTGTTCAAATAATGTAACCTAACTTTTCTTTACACCCTTCCATGTGTGTTTCATCTTCTGTTGTAATGGAGTTAAGGTTTTGAAATTTTTTTTAAAGAATTGAAAATGTTGATAGTATCATTTTAGAATAACAAATGATAATTCTCTCAAGCTTGCTTGTCATAAATGACATGAATTAGTGACTATTGTTCTGCTGCTAAATGTGCACTCCAGTTCATTCATTGATTATCTGTGAAGTGAAACCATGCTTAATCAACTAAGTGTCCTGTCATTAACTGTGAGGCTGGGAGCCTGTATGAATGAATCAATGGATGGGCTACACTTGTCCACTCATAGGCAGGTCAGTTCAAATCGACTGTTTTGCTCCTTCCCTACTGTTTATGCTGCCACTGGCAATGCATGCTTTCCTTTCGTACACCAAAATAAGCAGCGTGTTAAAAGGAAGAAAAGTCTGCAGCTTAAATCATTAATGTAATGACATGACCTTGAATAACCCCAGTAAAATCACTCCAAAGTGACCCTTTACTGCTGCACTAGTCTGGCTGAATTTCAGACAGACAAAGATGACGGTTTCTGAACATTAATGAGCACCGTCCTTCTGTTCCCCGTTTCTGCGGGAGGTGGGGTGTAACGATGACACCGCCTCAACAGAGCTGACTCACCTTACTGCTTAAGTTTAATATTTGAACTTTTTCACATGTCCAATCAGGATGCCTTGCCATAAAGCTCACAGGCTAAGGTATTTACAAGTCTTCACAGCAAAACATCATCACAGATTGAACTTCACTGTCCATCTGGGACTGGGTAACCATGGCATGCATTCTGATGATGATTCCAGCTCAGTCACGCGTGCCACAAGAGCAGTATCACAAGTTTGATTTAAAGGATTATGTAGCATCAATTGCATGAATACATCAAGTGAGGTGATTTTATTGAACTCTACATGGAGGAGTGCTAATCTTAGAAAGCTGTCCTTGTCTCTTTACTGCCCCCCCCCCCCAAAGCAGGATGCAAGACCAGCAATGAGCGCTGCATTAAGGGTTTCCTGGAGCCCCACCTTTGTACTGCCTCCAGGTTTCAGCTTATTCCCATAACAATCAGACTCAGCTGAATAGCACTTGTATAACTGTGGTTTAGCTGAAAAACTGACCAACCTCTTTTCACATGTCAGTCATTAAGTCTTGACCAATGAAATACTGAAGCATAAAAAATCAGATCTTCAAATGGGAGGCAGAATGTTGAGTGAATCAGGAAAACAGACTGAACAAATCTGAACTGTGCTGATGCAATTCAATATTCACAATTTCATTTTATCACACAAATGCACTTTGTTCTGAGTGAAACAGATTTTTGCTGTCAACAGCTCCCCAAATATAAGGTCACAGCCAACATTTGAATAGTGCTTGACTTCAGTGGCCTCTGAGTGATTGACGAACTACGTACCTCCTCATCCCACAGGATACAGCTGGCCGTTGCCTCCCACACTCTGCCCCATCTGGATCTACCTGGATGTCCTCTTCTCCACGGCGTCCATCATGCACCTGTGCGCCATCTCGCTGGACCGCTACATCGCCATCCGGAACCCCATACACCACAGCCGCTTCAACTCCAGGACTAAAGCCTTCATGAAGATCATGGCCGTCTGGACCATCTCTGTGGGTAAGAGGGAAGTCGATGACAGTGAACCTGTGACTATCCCCATAGGAAGGTCTCTGTTAGTGTGACATAAACACGGCACGGCAAAGTTTCTGTTTAGCTAGTTTCATATGTAAGGCGTGAATGTGACAAGACCAAAGTTTGACCACGCCAGCAGGTTACTGTGCTGTCATGGTAATGGTGTGGTGAGTGAGTCACAGGGAATGAGACACAGGTTCCCTTGTTCTTCAGTTTTGCTTCAACCACAATGATAGGATCATTTATCACCAAGGTCACACTAAGCAAATATATCATTTAATCATACGTAGTCACTTACGCAACCTGTATTATGAATATTACATTCATAATATGAATGTTATTATTATTTTAAAGGCACTTATTTAATGTATGTAATCATTTATAGGTGGGTGAAATTTTCTCATGTGAGTCTAGGATTGCTGGGTCTAAGCTATGGACACTTCATTGTGTTATATTGACTTCAAGTAAACTCAAAAAGTAAAAGAGAACAGGTAGGTGCCGATACAATAGTTTATGGCACAACTCTCTGTGGGCAGAGGAAATATCATTCAAACTAATGACTTGTGGCTAAAAAACTTGCTGAAGGTTATTTTCTTTCACTGCATGTAATCAATACAGATTACACCCCTTAGACTCACTCTAAGGAGCTTCATCATGCATGGTTACTGGTAATACAAAATAACATCTTTCATAGTGCAAACCATTTGAAATATTTCTGTACATAAGCAGCTACAACTTGTGTAATGGAATCATGACTCATCTTAAAACAGCATGCACATAAAACTACATGATCCTTTCAAATTTCTCTCCCCTGAAATCTGTCCTCTTGCTATTTGCTTAGACACCACATAACACGAATGAACCCATGAATGAAATGCATGATAATTAAGTGAAGTGAAGAGCAAAGATAGTTCAAGAACCAGTTATCTGAAATGGTCAACTACTGTGTGAAGACGTAAAAAAAAAACATTTAGAGAAAATGGACATGAAAACCATAAAAACAAATCATTTTTATCTCCTCTAAGACAGCTATGTTATGTTAAATCCCACTCCCTCTTCTGATATCACTATGGCAAAGGGTCTGTATACGTTTACTGTATGACTACCTCTGTTGTCAGTTACTCATTAGGACTTATGGTTCTAAAGCTGACAGGCAGTTTTCTTCACCTCTTCTATCCTGACCAATCATCCTAGAGTGTCACTCTAATTCTAGAGCTCTCAAGACACTGAAGGACACACATCTTTGAACATCAGAAACATCAAATCATCAAATATTAGTGGGAAATGAAAAGAAAAACCTACACTAAAGAGTTGCAAGCTAATCTTGTAATCATTAATTAAGGTTGTTAGCTTTCTTAGGAAAAAATCTTATTATGAAAAGGCCCATTTTTGTTTCATCTGAGCATGCAGGTATAAACCTAATAACCCCAAGTCCTTGAAAAATGGAACCAGAAACCAGTGAATTGGTAGCGTGAGAAATTACAGCTTTCGTAATTGCAGACGCATCTGGCCTTTTTACTGCCTTGCAATTACAGTCATTCTCCCGTAATGACAGGCCTGGCTGCTTGGATTGGCAGCGTGGAAAACTGCTAGATTTATTTCTGTATATTGGAAGGCAATAGAAACCTAATATGAGGAATATTGAATTACCGAAGTAGGAGAATTATGGGCTTGAAGATTGATTTTGAATGGAGGGCTTCCTCTGCTTCACCTCCTCACTCACTGTCAATCTCTCTCCCTCCCTTTCCAATTCTATAGGGATTTCCATGCCTATCCCGGTTTTTGGCCTCCAGGATAACTCCAAGGTCTTCAAGGATGGCAGCTGTTTTCTCACGGATGACAGCTTCGTCCTGGTGGGCTCCTTCGTGGCCTTCTTCATCCCCTTGACCATCATGATGGTCACTTACTTTCTGACCATTAGCTCCCTCCAGAATGAGGCTACGGTGTGCCTGGACCAGCTGGTTCCCAAGCCCAAGTGGGCCGCACCCTTTAACTTCCTGCCCCCGGGCGCCCTGTCCTCGGAGAAGCTCTTTTTCCGCCGGTCGCTTAGCGGCAGCGAGGCGGGGCCAGCGTTCGGTCGGAGGACCATGCAGTCCATCAGCAACGAGCAGAAGGCCTCCAAGGTGCTGGGTATCGTCTTCTTCCTGTTCGTGATCATGTGGTGCCCCTTCTTCATCACCAACGTGCTCGCCGTCATCTGCAAGGATGCCTGCGACCCGCACATCACGGAGGGCCTGATGAACGTGTTCGTGTGGGTGGGGTACCTGTCGTCCGCCGTCAACCCGCTGGTCTACACGCTCTTCAACAAGACCTACCGCTCGGCCTTCTCTCGCTACATGCAGTGCCGCTACAAGGAGCAGAAGAAGCCGCTGCAGCTGATCTTGGTCAACACCATCCCGCCACTGGCATACAGCTCCACTCAGCTGCCCCTTGGCGACATCGCCCCCGTGAAACACAGCAGCCACACTGCAGGAGCACAGGACTGCTCAGCGGCAACTCTGGGGACAAACAAGCTGAATTCCAGAGCAACAAAGGGTGGCGATGAGAACACCAGCTGTGTATGAAGGGAATCTGAATTTTCAGCTTTTTTTGCCATTCTGCTGTCATTTATTAATACTGTACATGGCTTTGCGCGTCTCTGTCTTCTTTCATTCATGTTTTAAGTGATAATCACTTTTTCATTTTGTTGTTGCGTGCATTCTTCTGTGTTCATGTTGTTTCAAACACCTGTGATACTTGTTTTTTTTTCCTGAGGGAGCAAAGAAAATGGAGAGCCAGCCAAAAAGCAAACTGACACAGGCCCAGATGGTTCAGTGAAGGAAGTTGAGATGCATATGGAGATCATTTGCTGTAAAACCTCTCTAAATGAAGATTTTCAATTTCCAGATTTTCAGTTGTAATGTTCCAGCTTTGTTGCTTCAAACCATTCCCTGGAGACACATAATTTTGCGATATTACTGTGACATTTTGAGACTGTTGAGTTGCCCAGGTTTCTGAGTGCATTAGTATCCAGAGTAGTAGTTGTTCTTAGAACTGGTCTTTGATGTTACCACTATCAAATTCATTATTGTGTTGTTTAACATCAAATGTCACGAAAGACTGAATGATGTCTAACATAGATAGAAGTGAATCTAGGCTAAAATGAACTTCACGCGAGTATTGTCAACCTTTCAAATTCAGCCAGGTTTGAGAAGCCTGTGGTTCATTCTCACTGTTTGATGTGTTCTGCACACACTTGCTGCCTTCCAGCATGTTTTCATAGCCTCTCAGAGCCAGCCAGCAAACAGCATCAATACCATGCAAAACAGATCTATACGTTTTCATTTCACAAATAGCTTTCCTTGCCACAGACTCCTGATTTTCATGACCCAGAGCTCGATTTGGCATTCACTTGCTCTGTCCATATGTTGCCAACAGACTGAGTCATTACAAAAAAAGAGCTGACTTTCATCTGATTGCCGCTGGCACACAGAGGGCACCTCAGTCAGTTCTGTCCAACTTCACCCATTATTTTGGGGGTCACTTTCACTTGCCCGAGGGACCAGATAATGAGTAAGAGGTGATGAAAATAAATGAGTCTCGGTTTCTAAATTGAGCAAAATCCATTGCGCTGAAGGGTCTGGTTTTACAATTTGTACATGGCCTTGCAGACAAAGCAGCTCTTTGGGAGTAAGAGAGGTCTCCTCTGGGCTGTACTAGAGGCTTGCAGAGACAGCAGCACTGTAGTATTCAAATGGACTGACTCATGAGGAAGAGACAAGATCTTTTTAATACTCCTGCTGACTTCAAATGAAAGGCTGGAAAACTGATGGAATAAGGCTGGAAAAATGGATAAAAACCATTTTTTCCAAGTATCAGGAGTTATGTCTCTTTTCAAAATAATCACAGATTGATAACGGAGCACTTTGTCCCTAACTTTGACCAAGGACATGCAGCAAGCAGTGTGTTTTCCTGGTATTTTTCTGATCCATGTTCTGCAGTGGCAGCCTGTAAGTGGGTTGCCGCTTGGCAGCCTTGGGGGCTTGTTCCAGGTGTATAAAATAATTCAGTCATCCTCATTACATGATGGAACGGTTGTTAACTGTTGATAGGCGTGTTGTTTATTTTTCGCATCAGTGCAGGCAGAAGGTCTGTGTATGTGAGTGTGTGGGCAGGCTTTTGTGTTCATAACATGAAATCAAAATGTGCCTGCCAAGGTTCAGATGATGATACTGCCACTCTCTCCACTGGCAAACACACACACATACATACACACACACACACACACACACACACACACGTACACACACCACCTATGGCTCGCGAGGAGGATTTTGATTGCAATTAGAATCGATTACAAAAGGTGTCACCCCACAGACAGCTTCACACGGCTCAAGCGTAATTCTGCTCGTGCGCAAATTATCTCCAACCTGGCAGGTGTGGGTCGGCGCGGCCTGAAAAGGAGCCAGTCGGGCTGATGATGATTGGTGCGTGAAGCCCGTTTGTGTCTGTAAAGCTGGTGTGAAAGCTGTCCGCATCACGGCATTTAGCAAAGCTCTTTGAACTTTCCTCCGTGAAATGCCAGCGTTCCCGGCTGCCGGGTGTTAGCGCGGATGCAATGAATCAGGAGGGGAGAGCGGTTCATTACGGACGGGAGGGGGGAGTGACTCTGTCACCTCACAGGACCGTTAGTGTTACACCGTTCTTTAATCTCCTGCAAACACCCATCTTTCATCTGCTCTTTTTTTTGTTTTCCACTTAAGCTGCCCCTTTTAATCACCCATAAATAATTTAGATATGCCACAATCTTCAATATTCATAATTTATTCCTCTGTCATTATCCACTGTATTTTTAGACCCGCGTGACACATTAGAACGGGAACTGGTGGCAGGCTAACCTGACTAAATGTCAAAAGACATCCTGTCCTAAGGAATTTACATGGAAATAATGAATATTTAAAATGTTATTACCATATTTTCTTAAGACACCATATTTTCACAAAAAATGAAAAACAGCCCATGTTAGCTCTCATTAGGTATTGTTAAGAGACTCCAAACTGAAAAGCACATTGCCATAGAAAACATTATAAAGCAATTTTATCTTAGATCACTGTCGTTAAAGCCCTGGACTGGACTGAGGGAGGGCAGTTTTAATTAGAGTGTGAAGAAGACATGGAAAAGGACACCAGTGTTACCTGATAAAAAGAGCAGCCTCTTATTTCCCTCCCTCTGACTAACATCTGTAATTAAAGCCCTGCTTTTTCAGGGCAGCCTGCAGCAGGAATATTAATAGGCACCATGCTCAAACAATGCTGTCAAAATGAGGCCTCAGACACTTATCAAATCTACCCTTTCAGGCCTATTTTCCCCTTAATACTACACTGTTCACTCTCAGACATCCAAGCCCAACTAATGCAGCACATCATGTTCAGAGACTGTAAATGTAATATCACTGTAACCACTTTACATGATGTGTGCACCACCACATCATTACCTTCTGAGGAGCTTGCAGATAAAACAAGGGCAGGTTTTCACATCAATAGGTAAACTGGGTATGTGAGAGAGGAGGAAGCTGCACTCAGTTCTTAAAGCTGCAGTTTAAAGCTAGATCATTTTGCCTCTCTCATGTTCATTCCTGACTCCCCATGTTACACTCACTCTCCAGTTCTCCTGTTTTCCATTTGGTTTCATCATTTCCATGCAGCTCACAATTTCTGCCAATTCATTCATCAAAATATCAAGCTGATTTGTTAGGCTTTTGCTCAACTAACACAAAGACCACATAGAGTTTACAGCCCAGTTTTGGGTCGTTTCGTTTTGACAGGTTCCCATCATCCCTTCATCAGTATCATCAAAACCTCAATGAGCATTATTATACTTCAATGTTGCACACCTCATGATTTGTCACACACATGCCTCTATTTGTGACTTACTCACACCCTGACATGCCACCATGGCATGTCACAATTCTAATTTCAGCTGAATGGCTCTGAATCCCCTTTCCCCCTCTCCCACTGTTATTACTCACGACAGTGAGTAATTCTGTGCTCTGTCTGAACCAACTACAGTACATTTACCCTCTCTCTCTCTCTTGCTCTCTCTCTCTCTCTCTCTCTCTCTCTCTCTCTCTGACACACACACACACACACACACACACACACACACACACACACACACACACGTCACTTCCTACATCAACTATTCAGTGTTGCTAATTAACCAGTTTGATGTTAACTCCCTGGCTCATTCTCTCTTCTCCTCTCTCTCTACTGTTCTCTTGCCCTTCTATTTTATCTGGACACCCCTGCGCTGTATTTTCCCATCAGCTGTTGCTGTCTGTTCGGGTGGCCGCCCTGAACTTTTCCCATTTGTGAAAATTAGCTTTCAGTGCTCTTTTTGAACATTGAAGCAGCCAGAACTTTTTCTTTTAAAAAAAAAAAACACTGTCAGAAATGTTATTAATGAAAATAATTTCTGTAGTTATTTAATGCATTGCAGTTGTGTTAAAATAACCTTACTTGACAGTGTGAACTTGTGATAATGTTATATTATAAAAATCCAGTGGTCTTTAGTTTGGTATTAAAATAAAATTTTAAAATAATCTTAGAGCTATAAAATCTTTGAATGACTTCACTTTATTTCAAATAATCTTCAGATTCTTCAAAGGATTATAATACAGTGTCAATTCCTGTGTTACATGACCAACACAAAAGATGAAATGCCATTCTCATCATTTCAACAACAGCTTAGATTTTACTCTACCCACATGAGAAAATCTGCAGTTTTATAAAAGTCCTTTCTTCAATGTATTTGCATGCTATACACAATAATGGAACCCAAATTTTAAACATACATTATGCTCCTCTGAAGTCTACATCAAATACTGGTACAGTGTCTCAGATCCAAAACAAACTGTCCCTCAGACTCTCACTTTAACTCCCAACAGCTCTGCCAGCAAATTTCACATGCAAAACATGCCCCGCATTCTACATCTGCTGTTGTTACTGCCTCCAGTCCACAGGGTTGTCTATTTGGCAGCATGTGGTGGAAAAGATGAACATGATCATAACGTTTATGAAAGCAGTGGGCTTGAATGTGTCTGCGTAAACATTAGCTGATCATGTTATTTCACAGAGTGTTTCCTTATATGCTGAATCTGTTTGGATTCGTCACGCACCTCAACGAACCATCAAATGTGTCCCCCTGCTTAATCTAGCAGGCCTCACTGAGGCTCAGCTGGGGCTAGTGGTTAAGCAGCTGTCCAATGCTAAAAGCATACAGGTTCAGACCCCTGCTACCAGCTCAAACCACTTATCAGCCCTTTGATCTAAAGGGCCTGTCACCTCTGTTGATCGCAGGGGGTTGTAGCCTCCTGAGCAGTGGACTGTAACAGTATGGCAGACTGGTAGTTTTTATCTTAACAGCAAAGGCATAATACAGAGCCCAGGCTGCTGCACTGACGAAGGGTGCTTCCCTCTAAGAACAGTATGAAGAGTGACCATTGGTTTATCTGGTGTCTGCCTCTTGCCTTGTGGGGTGAGAGGGACGAGAGACCACCACTCCTCACTTAATGGCATGAAGTAAAACAGGGCTGCATCAGATCAGCTCGGGTCATCATCTACATCAATTAATTACCTAAGATACTGGAGCAATCTGTAGCCACTGCTTCACAGGGATGGAGAACAAATGAGGGTAACAAGCTATTGAATCGAAAAAATTGGAGACGGGCAAATCTCATGAAGGCTTTTACAGCACGCCACAAGCTAATAAATAGAAAGGGTGTGTCTTTTGACGTTTTTACACTTATAGAATGTTCCCAAACATAAAGAAAAAGCAGCAGTAACTTTAACAAAGGTGAATCAAAAAGGGTGTCCTCAAAATGCACAGTACAAACACATCGTGCCTTACCTCGCTTATTCTATTCGTCATGTCCGCAAAACGGCCGTAGCTAGCTACTTGGTCATAACAGATATCTGTTGGTCTTAGGCTATTGTCAGTACATTCTATAAATCTGCATCGTTTCCTCTCTGGTACTGTCGTCCCCAGGGGATAGTGAGGGCATCAGTATTTGTGCAAATTAGCTAATGCATCGTGCACTTGCTTGTCAGTTGTGTGACTGCAATTGCAACTGCATAACGTTTTATATTAATATATTTAGTATGCCACCTGGGTAAGTTTAGAGGTTAACTTTTGTATGGTGTTTGTTGTACACTCGCTAGCCGAAGAAATTACACTGAGCAAACAAAGCTATGATTAAAAGCAGTATGAAGTTCGGCTTCTATGCATACCATTGTCTCTTTACATTTACACAACTTGGCGCAGCTAGGGCTCCTGCGCACTGCGCACCTGATTGCCGTAAGATGGAAATTCGTCCGTAGAAAGTAATGCTTGCTTGACCGCTTCCAAACTCTGTGATGTTTTAAGTATTCTAAAGTAACTTAATATCCAAAATTCCTCAGTTGCTTAAGATCCAACACAGGGCACAGTCAGAGGTCTACAATCAGTCGAGTAATTTAAATGTTAAATATTCATTTATTCATTCGTTATTTCATAATTCATGGAATATCTCTGACCCCAGGTCATATTTTCCAGATCTGAACTGAAATGCAGGATGAGGTCCTTTGTTGTAAGGGCTGTCTGTCACCTGAAAATTGAATGTGTTGAATTATTTAATATAAATTGTTTAAGTAAACTATTCTGAACAAACAATTATTCTGATCAGTAAATTTGTTTCCAGATGTCCACATGGATACATACCTGAAGTTCTAGGCACTGAATCCCAGGATCCAGACTTCAGACTGATGTAGTTAGTGAGGATATGAGTCACATGCTGTAAGAGAGAGGTTGTACTGACTGAAACCCTCGTGCCATGCCCACCAGACCGTCTCTGTGCCTCTGTGCCCATCTGCAACCCAGTGCAGTGTGCCTAGGGTCAGAAGACCTGGGGACTGACAAGTCTGTGGGCGAGGTAAGGATAGGAGGCTGCTGATGGCACTACTTACATGTTAATATCATCGATAATCAACTATCTTTGGGTATCTGTGTATTTAATAAGCCTGATGTTTTCAGCAGTAGGGCTGAACACATCGGGTAATGAAAGCTTATAGATGGGCTAACCTTGACTTGGTCCACCTGTTTTGTGCCAGGCCTACGATGCCACAGTGCTGGTGGGCTCCTAATCTGGCCCCCAGCTGGAAATAATTATTGATCAGGGCCGTGATGGCCGGTTCCTATCTGCCAGCCAGCAGTTTCCAGACAACCTGCTAGCAGCCTGTACAGAGAGGAAAGTCCCCATAGTGTTCTGACTGCAGCAGGTGATTGCTGCCATCTGGTGGTTGAACGAGGGAGTGATCAAGGCCAGGCTTTGAACGGATATGGCAATGGAGCACACATTCCAGCTCAAGATTTCTTGTCCACTGAGGCCTGTGACCAATTGAAATTGTTACTGGAAATTCGCCTGAAAAATGGGAAATGACTCAACAATGAAACAATGTGTATCTCATGAATGGCAGCATTTTAGTAATGAAAATAACCAAACCATAAAGGAAAATTATCTCTATTTCTTGGGTACATAGTGTTGTTTAGAATTGATGTCTTTCCAATTTTCAGGCTTTTTCTGTGTATGACTCATGCCTTGTTTGGTATGAAACCTTGATCAATGTGTGAGGTATCTCATCAGCTACAGTGTTAAAAGGCAATTATGGCCAAAAGCAATATATTCACAGTGTCCATCATCATGGAGAGCAGTCCACAATTTTCAGGTATATTTTGGCACAATTATATAGTCTTTGACCTGCACAGGTTAGATAATAATTACATAAATATTCACATGATGCTTAACCTGTCTATTAATTTACAGATATATTTATCTCCTCTAGGGCTATGATCACATTTACTTCTTTGTGTTCTCTGCCATCAGACACTCTTATTCAAAGCAACTTACACCAGTTACACTTTTTTACAATGTTATCTGTTTATACAGCTGGATATTTACTGAGGCAATTGTGGATTAAGTACCTTGCCTACGTGTACAGCAGCAGTGCCCCAGTGGGGTATCAAACCGGCAACCTTTTGGGTACAAGTCCTGCTCTGTAACCACTATGATACACTGCCGCCCCCAATTATGTAACATTAGTAATGATATTTATATATTTTCTATGTCATCTGGCTAAGTTTAAAAGCTAACTTTTGTGTGTTTTTCCTGTACACTCGCTAGCTGCTGAAATTGTATTCAGCAAGCAAAGTTATGAGTAGGAGCAGGGAAAAGCTGCTTATCATTCAGAGCTCAGCTTCCGTGCAGCTACAGTTGTGTCTTTATTATTACATAACTTGGTGCAGCTATGGCTCTAACACAAGTTTCATCCAGTAAATCCAGCAGGTTTCAGAAGGTGTTCGAACACAAGAGGTAAGATTCAATGTTGCACCAAAACGGAAAACTTTATTTCACAGATCATCATTATTGCGCACCTGACTAGTGTTTCTTTACATTACATTATTGTCATTTAGAAGACACTCTTATCCAGAGCAACTTACATAGGTTACAGTCTTACATATTATCTATTTATATAGCTAGATATTTACTGAGGCAATGTTGGGTTAAGTACGTTGCCCAAGGGTACAGTAGTAGTGCCCTAGTGGGGAATCGAACCGTAAACCTTTCGTTTATGAACCCCACTCATTACCACTATGCTACACTGCTGACCCATCAATGGGGCAGCAGATTACTTTACCAGGGAAATTCATCAGTAAAACACACTATCTCATCAAGTACCTGAGTACCTGAACATCTGACGGTGGCAAGGGTGTTATCAGGGCTTCTCATCAGTTTGTCGCTACTATTCCTCATGGGTTCTGTAGAGGAGATGGCACCGATAACAGAAAGATGTGCACAGAGCCTACATGTAAGCCTTCTACAGTAAGCAAACTGCTTTATGGGGCATGACCTGAGCCAGTTCCAGAGCTTTTCAAGGTGTTTCATTGAATTGAGTCCATCAGTTATCAATCTATGCTCTCCTTTCCAAATGCTTTTATTAAATAAAGGTCAGTTACCAGTTTGAAGTGTCTGCCTTGAGTCTCTACTATGAAGCTGGTGTGTTTGTCTTCTTGTTCTTTAATCCAAGACATGGTTTGGCATGAACATGTATGGGCTGCATCAGTAATCAGGAGACTTTTGAGCTTTTTACAAATACAGCTTTACTGTTACAGCAATATTTATAATCTGTACAGTATCTACAGTCATTAAGGCGATGGTTTGGACACTTCATGCAGTTCAATCACAAAAGATGTACAACAAATAGTCATATTCAGACAGCATAAGAAGTATAACAAAATGTTAAACTATGTTACATCAAAGATACATAAACATAAAAACATGTTAATTCATAATGTCCATCCTAACCACAAAAGTTTCATGTATTATATACAGAGTAGAAAAGTAGAAAAACACATTAGTCAGGATCCAGCAGATCAAACTTTAATTTTTGGCAAAAATATTTACTCTAATCAATATAAAAATATCAAAATAAAAAAGGGACATTTGTAATTTGTCGGTTGCCAAAACTGGAACATGTCAAATGCTACAGACATTATAAGACTCCACAGTAAATTTAAAGTGCAGATGACTTCAAATCAGATTGATTTAAGTAAATTAACTGGAGCCATAAACTGAAGCAAAGACTTAATGTGTCTGCATGTCTCCATCCTTACTGACGATCCCTGTCTCAGTCCATGTGGAGAAATGGCCATTTTAAATGCGGCCCATGACCTGTTTTACGTGCCTCAGAGTACAGCTCCCTCTTTCCCTTTTCCTCACAGCTGATCTGTCCTGCCTTAACAGGCTGTTTGAATCTTTTACTGAAAATCATTAATGCAAGCTCCTTTTCTTGTTATTTGATGAATATGTGTTTAGTAAGATTTGAAGTAGAAATGCACAGGTTATGCTCTTTATTCCTTGCTACATTTACACAAATGCTACACATTTTTAAACAACTGGTTGGGATCCTGTAAGTGGATAGTGGTAAATACTAGGCTGTGAGGATGCTTTTTTAAATAACAAAGAATACATCTACTTGCATGATCCACTGTCACATTTCAACACCATTTTCCTGATGTCAATATCATCAACATCTTCTACCACCGGGATATAAACAATGTCTAAAAATAAGCTCATATGACTGAACTTTATGCTACTACTATTTTTCCACTGTGCTTTATAGATCTGATTTGATTTATTACCTTCCTTTGACAAAGCATCAATTTATACTTTTGGCAACTGGCAAAAATGAAATTTGCTGCTGAATCTTGAAAAAGCTCAAGCTTTGGATACCCAGCTTTATTAATATGCACATTTATACAGCAAGAACAGCAGACATCCCCAGCGCACAGACACACACACAAGAACATACACATACATACCTGTGCGCACACAAACACACGCATACACACTTAAGTCTAATGACTGCAAAGCCTGTGGTAAAATATTAATACAGTTTTAGCATCCACTCACCACAAAAAGGGCAATATCTCTTGTATGCAGATTACTAGACAGGTTAGTGCAAAATACAACTTTAAACCAAATGTAAATGCTGTGCCATTCATCTTTCATTTCTTTAAAACTTGAACGTAATTGACTATTTGCCTCCACTTTTCTAATGACATCATGAGAACTGCATTTACTTGCATGCCTCTCTGCCTCTATCTGTGTCCTACGTTAATAGGGCTACTCCAGTAAAAACTGAACAACACTGTCCTAACTCCCTTCTCTCTCTTTCTCTTTCACTCTGTACACACACACACACACACACACACACACACACACACACACACACACAGAAGTGCATTCAAGGAGTGAAGCATAACATTGTAATGAGCCCCTCCAGAGACACGCATATCCACTCATAGCTACATAAAACAGTCTCACAATGTTCTACTACTGTTCTCATAATCCTGTGATATCCTGGCAATAATGAAAAAGGTGTGCATACAAACCAAAAAAGCAACATTCAGCAAAATATATTACCTGTATTCAAAGTATAGCTTACATTTTTCATCCATATGGATGGCTTTCAATAAATAAATATAAATAAGGAAGCTCTCTGTGATGCGCAGGTTTAAGATTGCTCATAAACAAGAAGATGGTCTACTACAGGAGATACTGTTGCTTTTGTGTGTGTGTGTGTGTGTGTGTGTGTGTGTGTGTGTGCGCACCTAACGTCTAAAAACAAACTCAAGAGCTGTGTTTGTGTTTACCAGGATAGTGCCACTTGCTGTTAAATGATAAGCTGAAAATAAGTCATTATGTGTAACACTCCGAAGTATGAAAAATACAGTCCCTTAGAAAACAGTAATCTTTCAGGAGGTATAGCAACAAACAAGTCATTGATTCACTTGGGCAACAAATTCTTCTTTACAAGTGTCTCTTCTATGCAGTCTGTTTGTCTGTCTGTCTGTCTTTCCCCCTCAGACAGCACCTCTCTGCCTGCTCCTTCCAGGGCTCCCTAGTCTCACGTGAACAGGGCCTGTTTGGTGCAGGTCTCATCCACTAGTGCTTGGACAGTGATGCTCACTTTTACCAGGCCTTTCTCTTCAAGTATGTGATGGGGCAGACACAACTTCTCCTACATCAAAGAGAAAGAGAGAAGGAAAGGAAGAAAAAAGGAAGACAGAAAGAGGGCAGCACGACAAAACAAACAAATCAGAAAGTGTAAGTAACAAGGACAATGAGAACACCAACACATAAGCGTGTGTGTGTGTGTGTGTGTGTGTGTGTGTGTGTGTGTGTGTGTGTGTGCACCGTCCCTTCCCTCCCCTCCACAGACTACAGATGGCATGGATAATCAACTCACTGCACTTTGAAACACAGAGAAAAAAGAATATGCTGCATAATATCCTCCCAGCCTCAAAGGCCAGACAATGCCAAACAGACAGAAGTCTGTTCATCTCTTCATTAACCCTTTAGCTCAACTCAGGGACACATTTGCCTCCCATCTGGGTAGAAGGCAGAATGTGTCTTGGTGACAGGAGAGTACTTGCACTGCCATACACTGCTCCCACTTTTTGGTAAGACACACAGGATGCTGTATCAGCTTTGAAATGGCACATTTAGTTCAACTGGTACCAAGAGGCACTTGCTTCTTGGTAACGAATTTAGAAATGGCATCAGATGCATGCCCTGGTGTACAAACCTGACAACTGCACACAGAAATCAACCGAATGATGTTTTGTGATAATAGTAAAGTACCCCACAAATAACTGAGTTCATTGGTAGACCTCTGTGTTTCCAATAAATGTTTCCACTAGAAAAATGTAATGATACTCCTACATTCTGTATGTACTTGTAATCTACAGCAACATATATGAAAATTGAATCAATGACATTGAGCATGTATTTGTGGTGAGACAGTAATTTCTCTGGGACATATTCTCTCCAGTTGGGAATAGAATATCTTGATACACACTTTCTTTTCCTATTTCCTGTCTTGCACATTTTTGTCTTTCTCAGTGTGCAAAAAAATGGGAGAAGCAATAGAGCAGAATTATTTCATCCCATTTATAAATATATCTGTTTATCTATTTGGCATCATAATGTACACAATATGTACATTTCATTTGCATGTTAGTGATTAATTAAAAATTAAAAAGATACAGGATGCTAGAGTTCTGAAATCATTACTTTACACACTCTTCCATGGTAATTTCCAGGTTGTGTAATCAGTGCTTGTGATGAGTGATGCAAACACATGGATATGCTCATGTTTTTGTTTGTGTCACAGCATAGTTTCATAATCTCACACACAGAGCACAATACTAATTAATAACATTTCAGGCACACCACTCTAAACATACGGTTTTGTTTGTTTTTCCCATAGTCTCTCAATTTTATAAAGGTTTGGAGTGACATACCATGGCAATGGGATCAATATCTATATCTACATTGTCTGTGTGAATTTTATAGTCATTCACATTAGTCTTCCCGAATGATATGCAGAAAAGGTTTTCACTTACAGCACTACACCAGCTCAGTGGAACAGAACAAGACCACTCAGAATAAACAAGTTAGAAAAAAACCCCCAAACTATACATTTATTCACTGTGCAATGTACAGTATCAGCTATACAAGTCATAAAAATACAACCATCACAAAAACATCAGAAGCATGTTAAAACATTAGAATGATTGCAATAACATTGCTTGACTTGCAGGTTGACATGGCAACAGTGAAATATCTAACAAGGCAGCCCAGTTTTTTCAGGATGAAGGATTCAAGAACCAAGCAGATACAGAGGTCAAGATTCCTGTTGTAATGATGTAGAGTCAGACCTTTCTGCACACTGTCCAAAAAAAACAAATTTAGTGTTCAGCATGGGAGGGGAGTCCTCTCCCTATGTGAGTTTCATACTACTGCTAAAAAATAACATAGGAATTAGATGACAATACTTCCTTTTGGGTCTGTGTAGCTGTCTGTCATGGCAGAATAAGAATGACCAAAACATTCCTTTTTTCAAAAGGAGAGCCATGTTGAGCAGGTGTATACACTCACAATATTTAAGCCCTTCAATTCAGTTTCAAAGCTGTGTAAGCTGTTCTGATTTATTAGTGTATTTTCAGTTAAATACATATAAAGAAAAATATTTACAGAACATTAACATAACTAAAGTAAGTTCACTGAACCCCTTCTAGAGATGAAAATGTAATAATATAATAAAGGTAAACATCTTAAAGGCATGGAAACCATGTAGGGCTGTGGACCAGGACAAAATAGAACATAATTTCATGGGTGCCATTGTTCTGGAACCCCTTTACTAACACTTTTGATATACAGGAAGTGAGTCTACTTCTCAATGCGTTTCAGGTTTGCTGTGCTGTATAATGTGGACTGAGAGTGAAATGCCTGCAGGTCTCGCTCTGTGCAGAACATCCAGAGACCCCCTGATGAGCCATTTCAGATTTCATGGTCCACAAGCTGCGTTCAGACCACACCAGTGTGCTTAAGCACAAAATCAATTCAACACTAAGAATATTTCACACTGGAGGGTCTCAGTGATCTAGGACTTGACCATTCGTATCTGAACGTTCACCTTGACTTGGCCTTAACCAATCAAAGCCTGTGAATTTCCCCTGTATTTATCCCAGGCAGGACAGGCGAATTTCTGCACATACAGTGATCTACTCTGGAAGCAGCTAGCATATAAAAGACATCATTCACTGCATTTATTCCCAGGCACTGACAGCAGTGTAGCCTGCAGGGGGCTCGGTCAGCAATAATAGTAATGTTAACGAGATATTCAGAACGTGTAAAATGTGCAATATTGAAACTGTGCAATGGGTACTGTGCTTGTCCAAGCTGCAAATGAGCCATTTGCTCTGTGCCTTTTGCTACAGGATCAATTCAGTCAAATGCTTCACATTCATGCTTATTGTAATAAAGAAAACATTTAGTGCAGTATTGTTACCTTTTTTCTTATTTTTAAACGTTCATATTTTTGTGGTGAGTGTCTTCTGTTGGTACGTGGTAAGATGATAATCGTTCTATTCATGTTTTATGAAAGATACAAAAAAATCAACAACCAATCCCTCAGGTGTATTGCTTACCTTGACCAAGCCTGGAGCGACCATAAGGAAAGTGAACATGTTTCCAGAACCTAAGAAGGCCTCAGTGATCATCAGAGAGACAAAGGTCCTTCACAGCCACATGGATAAAGTATGAATGTGTGGGTGTGGGTTATTGCAGAGTCATCCCATGGCCTTTTCCCTCAACTGCTGCATAGTGTGTGTGTGTCTGTTGTACAGTACTGTTTCTCCCAGCTAACTCATAGGATCCAAACAACATTGCTGTAACAGAGTAACATTGCTGCAAAGTCACAGCAATGTTGCCAGGGCAGCGCCTCTTCCTTTGAGATGGGGTCTGGGACTGGTGAAAAGAGTGTGTGTGTTTACTGGAGAGAAGAGGAGAGGAAGAGGAGTAGGAGGAAGATTCTGATAGCTGGTGGCTCATGCAGGCTTGTTATGTTAGCTCACTCCAGCTGTAGGCCACAAACAGCAGGACCAGGCAGAAAAGGTGCAAGAGGCTAGAGCCAATCAGGTCCCAGAAGCACCAGGAGGGGGACGGGGCCGGAGGGGACGGGGCCTGGGCCTCAGGGGCCGAGCTCACTTTCCCGGCCTCGCCCTCACTCGCCCTCGCTTGCACCCTCACTTGCACCCTCGCCCGCACCCTCTCCCTTGCCCACGCCCTCTTTGCCAGCCTCAAGCGCCACCAGGGCGAGGACGGTGTTCCGAATGGGCCGCAGGTCCGACTGCAGAACGTCGTATGCGGAGCAGAGGGCAGACTGTGGCCCGGAGCAGAGAGAGGAGGAAGAGGAGGAGGAGGAAGGGGTGGCCATCAGAGGACAGAGAAAAACAAGGCAGGAGATTAAAAACACTGACAGGAGCTCTGTGGTGCAGAGTGTGTCCTGGTGCTGGGGGGGGCGTGGGACTGCGCAGGCTGCGGGTCGCCACAGCAACGCACACAGCTGCTTTTTGAGAGAGATAAGACAACAGTTGAAGCACCTTCTGAGTCAAGCAGCTTTTTCACTCGGTGAGAGTCACTGAGTTCATTTGCTTACAGGCACTGTAACTCAGAAGGGCTCTGTCGCTACCAGCACTCAAGGGTCAGTGTTCACATGCATGCTCTGTCATTTTTGAAAAAGAGGGATGACCAATTGGTAGAAGAATTCCGTACGCCCAAGCACAGGACAGCACTTCAGAAAACAGAAAGACATCGTCTCTCTTTCAAAAAGCAGGAGTGTTGGCTGAGGAGAGATGTGAGCAGCATTGGATGTTGAGATGATTACCTTGCTATGCTGTGCAGTGGGTGTGTCTGTCTGTGACATGCATTTAGAGACACACAGAAGCCAAACAGAGGTGAAGCGTGAGCGAGCGAGCAGTGAGACACAAAGCTGGCTACGTCGACTGGCAAAAAACTTCTACTGTCTACAAGCAAGACTACAGCTGCAGCCAAGCAGAGCTGGCCGTAACAATCAACTCCTAGCTGCACCAAAGGCAGTACAGCTGCAGGACAGTCAACAGTAATGCTAAAGTTTCGTAAATGTGTAGAACTGGGAGGATACTGCACAGTCTACAACAATAAAAGGTAGTCTGCAGTGACAGGGAAGCTACATTATGGCCCACAGCAACAGTAAACTGGTTACCATGGTCCTATGAGCAGAACTGCTATACCAGCAATGCATGGACTTTTTATTGAGATTTTAATACTAAAGAAGTCCCATATGACACCACACAGTCTGTGAATGGAATACATGTCAGTCCTCTCTATTTCTGAGGAAAGAGAGAAAGGCTGAAGACCAGGACTGGTCCAGCAGTTCTGCGCATAGAACCCTGGTGACTTAAGTAACTATACCAGTCAACCATGGGTTACAAACTTCCAGAGAAGGTCAGCACTTGGCAGTTCCCCTGTACAAGTAATTACACCTCAATGGATATCCATTCACACCTAGAAGGGTATCCTCCTAAAAGAGCGGTGATCCTTGGTTCAGGGCTCCTGTGCGCACCACAGCTGGGGATGTCACATCCACGCAACCTTTGTGAAGGCGTTAGATGATGTTCTGCTTGCAGCTGCGCAGATAGCAGTCAAAGGAACACCCTCAAGTCTTGCCCTACACATTGCCAAACTCCTGGTGGAGCAGTCCTTGCCTGCCATCACAAAGGCCCATTTGAACACAGTCAGTACCGGAGAATTAGTTTGCCTGAGTGCTACTGAAAAACCAGGGACACTAACAAATACACAACAGATTACTCAGCCACAACAACTAGGGCACACAGCCTGGATATCAATCTGAACTGCATGGAAATTGATCTGGAAAAAAGCATATAACAGGTACAACAAATTTTGTCTGAGCAAGCACAAGGCGGTCAAAGCAACACTAGAACATCACTGACAGTGGGAGGTTATTCTCAGCTGGAAAGCAATGCTAAGCAAGCAGCTGCTTTTACACTCGATGCAATAGAAAAGTCAGGTACACACAAAGCTGTCAAGGACATAAAACGGAGGATAAAATGAAGAGTAGTTTACGCACAGTGTGACATCAGTCACCCATGGCATGGAACTAACATATTGAGATCTCAACATTGCCTCAAAAGAGTGTAACCCATGGCTGAATTTAATTAAAAATCAGATGCAACAGTCAGCGAAGCTATCGTACAGCCTACAGTAATAGTAAACACGAAGCTACAGCACAGTCTACAATGATAGAGGAGCTTCATTCAGACTCACTCCGCACAGTGAAAAGAGCCCATAAGTCCAATTAGAGAAGCACTGACCACACTGATGAGTTAGTGGCAGTGGACCACTTTCCTTTCCTACACTGCGCTGGAAGCACAAATTAATGAGTTGCCTTCTGGTGTAAGGTCCAACCACAATATTAAACCATAAATCTCCATTCACCCCAAATAAGGAAATAAGGATATCATACAAGAAAGAAATATCTGGTACGCCACTTACAAGCCTTCCTGAGTCAACTATCTTTAACTGCTGGTTCCTGTCATCTGACCTTTAAGCTCTCTTATGGTGAGAGCCCATTCATTGCAGTCAGGTCAGGTCTGTTTTCAGGTTAGCATTAAAGGCCTACTTTACAGGGCGGTCTTCCTGTTCCAAGAGGAAATACCACTGAAGGAACAAAGACAGTCGCTTGGTGTGGAGGGTTTGACTCATTTAAACACACCAAAGTATGAAAAGATTTCTAGGATATCCCTATTACTAAAAGATTTGTGTTAAAAAGGGGGCCTGCTCACCCGTAAGTGGTCTTTAGTTGCATGTCCAGTATATTTCAGCCAACATATTAATGAACTACCCAGTATTTACAACATATTTTAGGCTACACGAATGCTGACCGCAACTCTAAATATGGTAAAGGTAGCACCTTGTATTGGAATGTTTTTGTTTGTTGAAAACTTCCCAAATTCCTTCCAAGACACTTATAACGACCCTGGACTTTGGCCACTGGCTATTTTCTCCCCTCCTAATGTTAAGTGAATCAAACAAAGCCAGTATAACTCACTGCTATCCTGGTGTGGGTGTGAGACAGATAATGCGAAACTTATTGTTGTCAGTGTACTCTTATTTTCTCCAAATACTCTTAATTAACTGAAGTGAGCCATTACTGACTTAGCTGGGCACACATGACTTCTGCTCTGCTGGTTAGAGGTCTATTTATAAAGAGTTTATAAAGGGCATCTCCACTCAGGCCAACATATCTGGCATTCCTGAGGAGCTGCGGGATTGGGCTTGTGATGTTAATCTGAGACATCGTGGAATTCGCCGCCCCCCACCAACAACCAGAGGACTGCAGAGCAACCCACCAAACCCATCTTAGTTTAGTTCACAAACTGACTGGGAAACTGGTACTGGACCTGATATCATTCTATCAATGTAACTCACACTCTCTTTCTGTCTAACACACAATAAAAAAACCCAACAAAGTAATCTAACATAGGGCATCCTATCAACCGCATTATATTCGAACACCCTATTAAAACCACAGTTTAGACTTTCAGAAGTCAATCATCCTCTTGTGATCCTCCTGCTTTGTAGATAAGATATACATTTCATCATTGGATGTGGAAAAAAGCTCTTATATATATATCCCAACTAACACAAAATGGTTTCACAAGTTTTCACACAATATTGGACCTGACATTATATCAATATATCTCACACTCTCTTTGTGCCTAACACACAATAACAAAACCCAATGAAGAAATCTAACACAGGGCACCCTATCAACTGCATTATATTCAAACACCCTATTAAAACCACAATTTAGATTTTTGGAAGTCAACCATCCTCTTGTCATCCCCCTGCTTTGCAGATGAGATATACAATTTACTCTAGCAATGGATGTGGAAAAACGGTCTCATTTATATCCCAGCTGACACATAATGGTTTCACAAGCTTTCTGTGACCTTGTATGACTATGAAACAGAAACAGAAATGTTCTGTGAAAAATCTTCCATGTACCTGCAGCAGTGGAGACAGTTTCTCTGGCGGGAGCGGAGTCTGAGACGGGTCAGAAATGGGTTGATGTGTAAGAAGCCCAAGCCATGTCGTGACAGCAGGTTGAGTGGGATGATGCTGCACTACTACCCCGTGCTGTCATTCTCTCACGGGGTTCGAGGAGCGGCTAGTTCTGGGATCAAATGCAGACACTGTCTGCCCAGACTGTCCCAGGCTTAAGCCTGAGGTGACCACAAATTACACAAGTTTACCATCTTATAGAAGCATTTCATATTCTAGCAGAATTTGGTCCCATCCACACCAAGTAGTTTCCTGAGGTTTGCTCCAGCACTAGCTCCTCCTTCTGCCCCTCTACCCAGTGTGTTCTGTACAGGGGGGAGCCTCACTGATCCTGAATCAGTTAATCAAACCACTGATCCAGGGTCAGTGCTTGGGGGTCCCCTGTCCACGTAGAGGAAGTGTGTCACTCACCTCTGGGACACCCATCTTCCTGCAGGCATCTAGGAAGTTCTCCACATTCCTTCGGCACTTGGCCATACTCAGTTTGGGCTGGATTGGACAGGGGAGGATTAAAAGACAAAGAAAGACAGAAGTAAGCTTGAAGTTTGTTTAATTTTTTTGCACTATTTTTAATACACAGCCTCTACAAGACCTTCACAGAGTGCTTGCCATTTCATATCCTACACATGACAAGGCCCATTCATACAGCTTGGTTTGTACTAGTTAAGTCTTGAAAGTCTCAGGTACAGAGCGCAGAACTCTAACTCTTACATTGACTACACAGGGCTCTAATGCTATATTTTTTCAGGCTTTTGATCTACAGCAGGAATGTCTAGTCCCCATCCTGGAAGGTCACAGTAATGCAAGGTTTTTCAGCTCTCATTAAATCACAGGTACCAATTAGTTACTGTAAGAGTTGAGTCAGGAGCTCTGGAATTACACATTTCCACAGGAAACAACAACCCAGTAAACACATAACATTCTCAAGACATTTCTGCAAAACATTACAGCAACATGACGCCAGCACCACAGTTTTTCAGTCACCATAGTGTAATGAGAATGGTACATATTAGCTATGAGCCTCCTATTCAAGGTCCATGTTCTCTGGAGTAGGACGGAGCTGCAGTGTGAACTCAGCCCTCATACGGGGTGTAACATGTGGCCCTGACGCACCACAGCTGGAGAGGGCACGTGGATGCTGGCAACGGAGCGGGGGCGGATGTGGTTGACCAGGTGGCACAGCACCACCCCGTCCATGAGGGAGGAGCCCAGGTCCTCGGGCAGCGATACCTTCAGTCTGCTCTCGATGCTCTGCAGGGACACACACGCGCACAGAGGTAAAGACATACAGGTTAACATAGAGCTAATCCAATAGCAAACACACAGGCATTTACACACACAGCTAAAGCAACCATGAACACACAGGTATATGCACATGTATACAAGTAGACAGAGAAAGGTAAGCGCACATGTATTTTCACACATTTGTGCAGGTACACATGCATACAAAATGGTAAATCTTAACAAATCTTAACAATGGTAAACATAGCTAAACCACATACATGCATGGTATTAAGTGTACATAACATAAACACATACTGTACAGGTAAACATACATATACATCTAAATACACACAGGTAAACATAATATTCAGATAAAGTGGGAAAGAGACCTTTATGGGATGATTTCAGGTAATTATGTGCATAATTATTTACTAGTGTCATGCCATTAAAGAAATAATTAAAAAGAGATCTCCCAGAATGCCTTGGTACAGGAGGTCCTCACCTCTCTCAGCTGTTCCATCAGCTCCAGCTCCTCCCTCAACTGCTCCATCTTGCGGCGAATGGTGAACTGGGGGTCCATTGATTCCAGGCTCTTGGAAGTCCTCAGAAAGACTGTATCCCACCCAGGAAGGAGGCAAGAGAAGCACAGCCCAGAGTGAGACATCACCATTACAGACACAAACAGAGAGGGCGTGTGGGGTGTACTGTCATGGCTGCCCTTGACTCTACTGCAGAGTGGAGCAAGCACTGAGTCTTCATTTCTCTGAGGATGTGTATGAGTGCTGATTACCTTTGATTCAATTAGAGAGATGTTTTTTTTAAAGAATACGCAAAAGATGCAGAAAACTCTATGACTATGGTTTTCATCTTATATCTGCCCCACAAAGAGTTTACAGAACAGAATTAAGCACTACCCTTTTATCCTCATAACAGCAGAATTATTGCATTTCTGTCCTTTTCAGTTGGTAAACACACACAAAATAAACCATCAGGACATTCTTTCAAGAACACTAACCTTCATATGTACAGAACATGTACAAGTGCAAAATTTAGAGAAGGTAACATGTGAGAACTAGGTGCGAAAGCTAACTTCTCTGATTAAACACACCAGCACATAAAAATTAACTTTTGGATTACAATAAATGTATTTTTAAGGCGATAATGAATTAAACTAGCAAGCCTGATGACCAACTCCTACACAACTATTAAGTTGACCCATCTCATACATTGAAGCACAGAGGCGGTAGATCTCATCTTTAAAGTCCTGAGTGGACCCACGAGGCCAATGAATCAGTCCACACTGTACTGCATATACAATAACTACATCTACTGACACCACTTCTTTAGCCCTGTAATACACTTGCTGGCCACTTGGAGAGGCCTATGTACAGCCAACTTACCCAGATCTCTAGGAAGACTCTGAACTCTAGATAGACATGATCTGGGCATCATGATATTCAGCAACTCCTTGAGGGACAATTACATCCAAAAGCACCATATAGATAAAAACCAATCTGTCACGCAAGAGTTGAGAGATGGTTATCAGTAAGTGTGGCAGGCTTGGATCATGAGGGACATCTGAAAAGACTTCAGAAAAAGACCAGAGCAGAGAACATCCTAGAAACACGCTGGGACTTGAGTGAGGGAGACAGGGATCTCAGCTCAGCGTTTCTGTGTGAGCAGGAGGGCCGAGCATGATTCTGAGGGTCCTCCCCAGCATAACTCTCTTTCAGCATGAGGACCCGGCCTTTCACAGCCTTCAGGAGAGAGACGGCACACCCCAGAGAAGGACAGCCCATCACAGAGAGACAGCGCACCCCAGAGAAGGAGAAAGTCGTGCAACACAGAGGGACTTTTCAGACGGTCCAGCTCCCACATACCAACTCACACATCACACTTGTTCTTCAGTACCTCTTCTCATTACATTTATTTACTGA
Organism: Megalops atlanticus; assembly: GCA_019176425.1. Classification (NCBI taxonomy): domain Eukaryota; kingdom Metazoa; phylum Chordata; class Actinopteri; order Elopiformes; family Megalopidae; genus Megalops; species Megalops atlanticus. The sequence continues at coordinate 21,099,690 of CM032886.1, forward strand.
TGCAGAAAACTACTTGCACTTGTCCCCTTCACCATCTCGGAACTTACTTCCTACTGGACAAAAGGAGGAATGTCCATGCTTAAGTTTTATCCAGCAACAAGTAGCTCCCCTTGTCACTTGGCAGGCTTCTGGAAGCTACAGATTACAGTGTGAAAGAAAATAGGGTATTTTCTGTGGGGTCTTGACTCCGTGAAACAGAGGTGGTAGCACAGGCCACAGCAATGCTGGGTGTAAGTCCCATCCGCTTGGAATACCTGTCACCTATCCATAGCTCCCATGGTGAACAGACACCTGTCTGGGGACTGCCACAAGACTGATATTGCGCCAAGTGCTTTGATCTCCAGCCTTCCCTACTGGCTACTGATACAGAGAGAGCGAGTTACAGAAATTGATATACTGCACTTTACATGCCACCCAATGGAAAAACTGAGAAGGAAGGACAATACTGAAGTTGCTCAAAAAGATAGCTACAAACTTAATGCTGTATGCTACTGTCGCGATTAGTTTAGCAAGGAGAGAGTGGTACTGTATCTCATGTGCACAGTACAGTAAACTGAGCATGGGCAGGATAATAAAACAGCCAGATGCCTGCATTCTCCTCTCCTGTCTGTCACAGTGAACGTGGGCATGGTGAACGCGAGCCCTCACATTCCCAGGCTGGGCACAGGCCAAGGGGGCGCCTGGGCAAGAGAGAACACGCAGGAGAAGAAAAGCACTCAGTCTGAAGAATAGGAGAAAATCTAGCGGTGTCTGATTTTCAAGGCTCATTTGCTCTCAGTAATGTGGTGCACTTCTGCTCCCCACAGCAAAGCCCTCTTTGCCATTGAGGAACACAGAATGTCTCCTATTAAAGGACAGGACCCCCTGAGCACATGGGAAGAGGTAGGCTTATCTCCTGTGTAATCTCCAGTGTATCTTTCTGTGTAAGTGGCTCAGTTACCCAGAGGCATGCCCTTCCATTAACCTCTGTTCCTTCCACAACCCTGCAGACAAAGCTTCTCCCAGTTGAACAAAGGGGAGGAGTGGAGCACCACAGACCAGGGAGTTTGCTTCTCAATGTCACCTCCAGCTGCACTCTGTTTCAGGTTGGAGGTTCTGAACAGAAATCAGAGACTTTAGGTATTCACTGATCAGGATGTCAATGAGGCTTGAAGACTGTGGCATGTAAACAAGTTGTAAGCTTGTTCTGTTGAATGCCAAGGGCCACTACGGCAGCTAATGCGTCTGCTGATTCATTCAGAAACAAGGAAAGCACTATTTTCTGCATCAAGGCAGTAATACATGAACAGATTGACTGTATCATCTGCTCCTGGCATGACCCAGGCTGCACATTGATTATCAATTGCATCATGTCTTCCCGGGCAGCCTGAACAGCTCAGAGATTGCTGATCACGCCACCTCCTTGAAGTCTAACTGCTTATTTGTTATGCATTACTGATTGTCATCTTATAATGGTCGGGCTTGGACTGCTTGCTAGTCATTGACTGTTTCAATTCCCCCCCCCTCCAAATTTCACCTCTGTCCTCCACAGTGACAGACCCGAATGTGATTCACTTTCTAATAACTCCCTGCGCTCACTAACAAACAGCGTTCTTGCTGCTGAAACACTACAGCATTATCATGCTGCTACAGCATTACAGCAATGTTATAGAAAAATGATTCACAAAGTGAGACCTCGAAATGTATTTGAATTCTTGACAGATTCTGAGAAACTTTGTACTTCAGACATCCTTAACCATCTGAAGTGAAATATGAGGCACTTCAGGGGAGTTGCAGTGTTGATAGCCACTTGCTTCTTAAGCTGTTTCCATTCCATTAGTAGGATGATATTCCCTTTGGGGCCATTATCTAATGCTCAGAATATAAAGTCTATAAATAACTAGGAATACTTTGAAGGACCCCACAATAAATGGTATCAGGTCTACTTTTAGGAACCTGATCTCCGGCAATATCAGCTTATGAAATTTCCCTTTACAAATTTATTGAGTGTATATGAGGCAATAATATGCTTTTTACCAAATACCACATCAGGTTCCCAGATTTTTTGACAGTGTAACAGACAGTGTAGTTACCTCAGTGATACACACATAGCCTGTTCTCATGATCATGCACACACACACACACACACACACACACACACACACACACACACACACACACATAGGGCTCTATTGCATAAAGCCAACTTTTCCAGACACTGCAGTACTGGGACCTCACCAGTAAAGCTGCAAGTATGCAGAAGAGGACAGTACCTCTCCAGCCAGGATTCTGCATGCAGGGTCCTTAAGATTTGCCAGGCATCACTGAGCCAGCTGGAGATATGAGGGACTTGAGGGATACCACACATGTTTATCTGGGGTGGGGGCGCCATTTGAGCAGAATACAGAACAGTCCTGTAATCGGCTCATTTCACCTAAGTCCTTAGTTTGACTCTGCATTTGTTTTTAGGAAACAAACAGCATGCATCATTTAACAGGACTTAATGGACTTGACAGGGGAAAACTCCTTGTTATATAACACAACAACAAAAAGTTATTGGAATGGTCCAGTGCTTGGTAAGAGACTGAAAAAACAGCTGGGTTTCGTAGAATTGCTTCATCTACATCTGGAGTCATACATGTGCTTCCAAACAACCACGGCAAGTTAAATAAGGAAACACACAGAGACACAACAGTCTCAGGTACCGATCAAGGTCTATCCTCACAACCACCAGACACACACACCCAGCTTGCAGAAACACAAAAACACACACACTGCACACAGCCTGCATACACACACATGCACACACACACACACACACACACACACACACAATGCTGAAACACACAAACACATACAGCGTGCAGAAACACTCATAAACACACACAGCTTGCAGACGCACACATACAAACACACATATAGTATTTGCACAGGAAACTGTCCGTGTGCTTTCTTTTCTCCCTTCTCTGATGGGACACAACAGTGGACAGAGAAAGGACCTACCACTGCTTTGCATGTCTCCTTCATCTGGGCTACTGAGGGTGTCTCTATCAGCGGGTGGGGCCTGTGTGAGGGGGCGTAGACAGGGCAGGGGCGAGCAAGCCAGCGAAGTTGGGGCTGGAGGGAAAAAGGAGGAGGGCGTGGCAGGGGGGAGGTAAGGAGGAGGGGCGGAGTGAAATAAGCCAGGTCGATTCAACCCCAGAAATAATTAGTAGATCAGGAAATTAAAGAAATCAATCAACGAAACGAACCAAGGACAAGGGAAGCACAGGCAGCAGACGGTCATATGTACAGACATATGTGCAGGTTTAAATGGGGTGTGATTCCGTGAGATTCAAATGAACAGCACATATGCAAGGATAAAACGGATCAGATTCAATGATTCCAAATATACAACATACGTGCAGGTTTAAAAGGATGCGGTTCAGTGGAATTAGTGTGGTAAGCCATGCAATGGTCAGAGAGAGAGAGTGAGAGGAAGAATGCACAACAACAGAAAGAGATGGAAAGAAAATGCCATGAAAACACAACACAAAGAAACAAAAACACATGGAGGATAAAAATAATGTTAGTGCTCTTTCACAGTTCTAATTCCATGACATGCCGTTAAGGTTAGCATTTAAAGCCACGTTTCATAGAGTCTAGCTACGGCCTTTACTGAAGCTAGGTCGACTTTTATTAGCGCAGATATGATGGGATGCAGCTGTATTCACCATCTCAGTGAAACTGGACCCAGAGCCTTCAGATAAACCCAAGGGAGCAGAGGTATGGATCACACATTACAGGCATTGCAAAAATAACTGATCCTCTTTCGCCTAGCAATTTTTAACAGGGTTTCTCAAAGACCTAGGATTGCTAGTAGTGGTTGCCTACATCAACCAAATTTGTGGGACAGGCATCTCTTAAGTCATCTCAAAATGACTTAAAAACATTTTAAGGCAGCCAGCAGTTTAGATTGCTTATTGTTGCCTTGTGGGCAAGAACAAAAACTGAAAATAAAAGCAAGAACTTGGTTCTGCCCTTGGACCCCAGAGCCCTTGGCCGAGATATACATAGGGAACTCTGGGACTACGCTGATTTGAAGGCACAGTCTTACCGAAGGACTCTCCCACCGAGTGAGGGACACTGTGATGTTGTGTACTGGGAAGATGCTTCTCCAGCAAAGCCCACCACTATTGCTGCTCCTCAAGATTCAAAAGCCCTGGGTCCAGCTTCTGATGTCAGCGTCTTCCCAGCAAACATGCGATGATCCTGGCAATGTTGTGTCAATGTTATGGGACCATTGGAAGAATGTTCCATCTTCACTGGGAATGGCCACTACAACCAGACTGCTGCTGCTGCTTAGTGGATACGGCCACTTCTGGCCAGGCCACAGCCTGTGTCCCCGGTACGGTACCTCACTGCCGTGGGCATGCTTGTCTGCTGGAGATAAGCCGAGCAGTAGAGGAGTGACTAGCTGGCAACAGCAACATAAAGTCAGACAAAGGGCCAGTCTTCTCTAGCGGATCTAACCGAGGGAAAATAAATCCGCCTAAGAAAAAAGATTTCCACAGTGACTCTTTTGTAGTTACAAGGCCGGGGCTCCATCTGTCATCTTTTTTGGATTTCTGACTGTTTCCGATAATGTTGGGGTGCTTCTGAGGATAGAGGTGGAGTAGGGCAAGGTCAAGGTCAAGTTCATACAGAGGCTGATTTTGGAGTGAGAGGAGCTGTGCCCCCCAGGGTTGGGGTTGTTTACTTCTGTGTATTAATGTGTATAAATTCAGTGGAGAGTTTCAGCAGTGTGTAGTGGAGAGTTTCAGCAAGTGTACCCCTCCAACCCACCTACACTGCCAACCCCACTCTTCAAGCCCTGTCCCTGCTCAAAGGCCAGGGCTCCACTCACCTGATCTTGGCTTCAGGCCAAAGGGCGGTGAGTTAAACGTGGGAGACATGGTTGAACTTTTGTCTTCTCCCTGGGTTTACGAACAGAAACACATCATACATTTCAGACACATTCTTTGTAATCCATCTCACCCTCTGAGCAGACCGAGCTGAACAGACAGAATTCCAAATGGCATAAAACACTCTCCTTCACTCCGCTGCTTGGGCATGTTTATGGGCTCTCTCAGGTTTGCGTCACGGGGAGCTTTACAGCTGATGCCTGATGTCTGCGTGGGTGAAGCAGCAGAGTAGAAACAGAACCCTTAAAACTGTAGAGCTGGGGAAGAATGCTACTCACCCCCTCCATACAGCTCCTCAGTGCGTCACTCTGAGCTCCCTGGCAGCTCAACTCCTTCTGTGAGAGAGAGAGACAGGTTGACTGTCGGTCAGGCAGAGCAGGTCAGTGCTCCTCCAACCCCTGCGTGGTCAGCGCTGGCCTTATGCCCGGGCTACATTTCCAGCTATTCCTCAGTAGCAAAGCATATTTTGATGTTCTGGGTTCAGTTTATTTTTGGATGTGAGTGAAAAGCCTTGAGACACAATCCAGTTTTGTTCTCCTACTGAGGGCAGTTATGTTGTTTTATACTACCAAACTACGCCAGGAATTGGTCTGGAGCTGCCAGGTTTTCAAAAGTGAGCCAATTATAATCCTTAAAATCCGAAGAGTATGCAGGGGTTGTCCAATCACAGTCCTCGAAGACTACAGGATATAAAGCAAGAATAAATGAGGTTGCACCATATAAATGAAGAGCGCCAAAAAGTTCGTGTTTGGCTGAAGTGGACTTTGCTATGGGTCCAACCTGACACATAACAGATCACAATATACCACCTTCCACAGTGACACTAGGTACTACATTATAGTGCCTTAACAGCAGCTGATTCCCAGATGATTGCCTGAAACTTCATTCACATTACACATAGTCTATTTACTCACTATCATTCATTATGCCTTCATTACTGAATCAATAATACTCTGTGTTCACTTCTGTAGTTTTATTTTTTCCCTTTTTACAACTATGGTGTGCTTTTAACAGATCTCTCCCATGAGAATCCTAGTAGTTAAGTTGCAGCTACTCTGTGTGAATGAGAGATAGAATGGGGCAATGTGATGGGGGTCTCACTACAGAGTCATGTGACCATGCCACTAATGACCTGGGGCTGTCTGCGATCTGTCTGATCACTTCTGCCATATTTAGACAAACATGAGAAGAAAAAAGAAGAACAGAATACAAGAGCAGCTGCATCAGATGAGAGCATGTTTTGGGTTTATAGCTTTGGAAAGTCTGAATATAGTTTTAGCCTCACGACTGGCAGCCAAAGTTTTATTCTCTTCTTACCCTGGTGCAGACTGCATGGCTGAGAGGCTTGCAAGCACAACACTACAGATGGCTGGATGGGTCAAAGCTCAATGTGGTTCTGGAAGTGGTGGGGTGTCATAATGTTACACCACTATGGGGCTGAGGGTGCATCATGGGACATGATGGAGGGTCATTTGAAGGGTGCTGGTTACCTGGGGTGACACCTGTCTCTCAAACTGCTGGCATGCAAGCTGGGCCTCAAGCCTGGCTTTCTCTAGAATCAACTCCCGTTTCTTCTGGAACTCAAGGCCTCCATCAGAGCTTTCACTCTACAACATATCAACCATCAAAACGTTCACTCTACATCAGAAGTAACTGCCAAAACAATCACTCTACAACATAACAGTCACAAAAATGTTCACCCTACAACACAGCAACCATCAGAATGTTCACTCCACAACACAGCAACATCCAAAATGTTGGCTGAACAACACAGACACTCTTTCTACAAAACAGCAACCATCAAAATGTTCACTCCACAACAAAACAGCCACCATATTGTTCACTGTAAAACACAATTAAACATCCTTTACAATGGCAACTTGTTCATTCTGTACTATAAACCATCAGTCCTTTCACTGCCTAACATAATAACCATTAGAGCTTTTACTCTACAGAACAACATAACCATCGAAAATCTTGTTCCAACATAGCAATCAACATTATTTACCCTACAACATCAGGACATCAGCAGATTTACAGAAATCTCCAGCTCATTTACCACATAAAACAGCAGGCATTAGAAAAAAGGTTATAAAATACGTAACACAGATGGGCACAGGATATGTTACCCTGTGCATCAGAGTTAGAGGAAGGACATGGGGAAAGAGGAAATGTGGAGGGGGGGGGGGGTTGTGGAGATATATATGTGCCTTCAGGTCTGGTTTACAGAAAGGTTCAAGAGTTCTGGGGTGAAATATTTTTCTGCCCACTAGCAGAAGTAACACTAATCACTTACTCCTGCTGTCATCTCTTTGTAGTCACGTGACAGAATCATAGTGTGGTCTGTGTTGTGTGAAATGACACCATCTGCATCTGGGTGTTGTTACCAATGTGTTTGAGGACAGCGCCAGCTCTGATCAGCTCTGAAATCCTGCAGTGGTGGGCCAAAAGAAAAAGGCCTTCGACCCTGAGAGAACATCTGTGTGGGTAACACCTTAGACAGGACACACAGGCAGGAAGCAGGAAACAGCTTACCTTAGGTGTGATTTCTTCATAATCACAATCCTGGCCACTGGGGAGAGAGAGACACACCCTGTCAAACTACTAGTGACACTCTATCCAATGTAGAACCTGAATTCTACCCACAATGCAACATGAAAGAAGAGCTTACTTGAGTGACTCATCCACCATGACCATCTCCACTGGGTAGAGCTGCACTCCAGAAAGATCTGCTGGGTCCATATTCGCTCTGTGGGACACAACGAGAGGAGAGATTCATAGACACCCATATTACAGTACATTACACTATTGTCATTTACCAGATGCTCTTATCCAGAACGACTAACACTTCTTTATTCATTTATACAGTTGGCAATTGTGAGTTAAGTACCTTGCCAAAAGGGAATCAAACTGCCTGGGCCCATCCGTTAACACACATTACACACATTTCCAGTTTCACTTCAGTGCTTTAACATGTCATTTTAAGAGCAGAATATCTAAATCAATAGGCTCGGTTACTTATGCAAAATGTTTAGTGCAGCCCTAAGAGCCTGACAATTCCCCCTGGGACCAGGATGAAACTGAAAACTGCCCCATTAACCACGTTATTACACCATATTAGGCAGAGCAGTGAGCTGCAGCATTTGATTAGCCTCGGGTCAGGGGTTACAGCACTATGACTTACAAGGCTTTAAAGGAACACTTTTAATTCAGGAACAACAGTGAGAAGATTACTCCATTTCAGCCATGTCATCCGCTGTCAGAGGAAAAGATTTCCCAATCTCTCACTCTTCTCTGAGATGTGTGCTGTATGTTAATTAGTCTTAATCATTTGTCCTGCCATTCTCCATTCAGGTATGCGAGTGTTTGTCTCGACACACAAACTAACTTTGGCTCAGTGCATTTGGCTTTGCAGCCAGAGAAGCAAGGAGGAACCCTGTAAATTCTTAATTTTCTGTGCAATTTTGAAGACCTGAATCTTTGAAGACATTGCTGGAACCGATTCCCTCATTAAGCTTGTTACTGTGAAGTTCTGGGGGATGACAAAAACGCTTTTCTAGTTTACAAAGAAATAATGTTGAATTATTCAAACTTCACATTTAAAAATCTAAACCAGGCCATGCCCACCCACTTGTCAGGGTCTTGTAACAGTTCCACTGCCTCTTTTAGCTGGTTGATCATGTCAATGTGGATCTCTGTACCCTCTGTGCCTTTTGATCTGCAAGAAGGAAACCTTCAGTTAATAAGGTAGTATGACACATCAATACCTCAACACACAGGAGACGCCCTCTTCATTACTGTAACATTCCAAAAGCAACACTGCTGCTGCAGTTCAGTAAACACTTTGATCTGCCTGCTAATCAAATAACTGCAAACCTTTCTCAGATCACCCTTATTAATATTGCTCTGTTATTGCAAAACTATAGATATTAAGCATTACAATGAAAACAGAAAGTGTGTCAGGGATATGAAGCAATGGGGTATTAACAGGTTCATCGGTAGTGTTACTGTACACTGAAACGCTGCCATGACCTAGATAAAGTATAGAGAGACAAAATGAAAGTTTTCTTCATTGGAAGGAAAGTGGGAGAGAGGAAAGAGAGAGAAAAGCAGCCAAAGTGAATGAAAGACCAAGAGAGCAAGAGACAGAGACATGGCATGTGTCTGTCTACCACAGAGGGACATTGCTTAGACATTCTGCCACAACAGCACCTGGGTTCAAAGATTACCTTCTGGTTTGTTTTCTTTCTTACTTTTATAAATGTATACTATTGTTTAGTAATGATAGATTATTGCATTGGTGGTTACATTCAGTCTAAGTCCATTGCTTTGGCAATACTGTATTTGTACAGTTGTGCTAATAAAGCACATTAGAATTTGAAAGGGAGAAACATGGAGGGAACAGGGAGAGAGAGGGAGAGGAAAACAGACCGAACAAAAGGAAGAACCAGAAGAAAGAGCTACTCACGGCTGCTCAGAGGCCCAGCTGGTGTCTTCCTCTATCCTGAGCGGCTCGTCAAAGTCTGCCACTCGACCCTGGAGGGGTCGAGAAGAACGATATCACCGACACTGCGTTAACATGACAGCTACAGTGAGGCCTAGTCAACACCGGCGCAGGCTGCAACTGGCTGAACTTCAACATTCAGGATAATCAGGCTATTAAGGTCTGTGTGTGAGTGAGACTAAGCTCATGCTGCCCCCTTCCAAAGTACATCCGCTGCACAGGTGTAAGGAGGAATACAGATCCACAAATGGAGCTGGTTACGTCACTTTCAGTAAGGAGGGCAATACAGCTTATTCACCAAAAAGCACAACTTTCTTACAACCTTTTAAAAATCCTATCACACTCCACTAATCTCACAGCAACATTGAGAAAATGGCATGTCAAAATTACTACTGTAAGTTTTCGGAACACATTTTGCTAGTGTGGAAGCAGCAGTCTCAGTCCTGTAGTTTAGAATACAGACAATGCAACTCTGTGGAAGAGCACATATAGAAAGTCACAAGAGATCTGCTTTGACCTACCTTTAACTGAAGCTTAAATGTACTGCCAAAACATATGCTTGTTAAAACATGTGTTTGTGCATTATTTAGAGTATTGGGTTTTGCCATTAATCTTTCATATGCACAAAAATCCTTACTGCGGTCGTGTTACTTATAGGAAAACACCTTGCAATGGCTAAGATGGAGAGGAGGACTTGCCTTGATGTAGCTGACGAACTGCGTACTCAGCCCTGAATCGCTGGACCCAAAGTGGTCTTTCAGCACTTGCGTGTTATCGTTCTCTCTTACTCTCAGAGAGTCTTCTGGGGAATCTGCTAGAAGAGGAGAAACCGGTGATTCGTAAGCACACTGAATACCACAGTGAGCAATGAACCCATCAACAAATACAGTGAACACACGAGAAAGCAAACAGGACAGAGAGTGTGTCTAACTCGGTGGTCTTCGCAGTAGGCTGCCCTGTGCTGTAAGGCAGTTCAGATGCGGCAGGAGACATCGCTACCTGCTAAAGTCGATCCGCAGTCCTCTCATTCTTGTGAGAGAGCCTCACTGCCGGCCTCAAAACACAGAAAATGTTTGCCTCGCTCTGACCCGGTTTGAAACTGCAAGGGATCTATTTAAAGGGATCCTATCACTGTGGTGTTAAGGGGGGGCTGAGGAGGGCTCGACAGGGATTTGATTAGCGTCCTGGTAATAAAACAGCCCAGATTCGGTACAGGATTTGGGCACCATAGCTTTTCTGTAGATTGGAGCTGCGGTGCTTTCACCACAGCTCAGAGTGAGCTTTGACTGACTACATTGTCATTGGCACTGTGGTGGCAGCGGAGCCGTCACGTCTATGGGTGTTTCATCTCAGACCTGCCCAGTCACAATGCTCATAGTCCAGGAGACCAAATAATTTCTTTCAATAGCCATTCATATCACATATTCAGATATAAGTTGTGTGAAATGTAGTCCCAAAATGCAATGCGGTCGACAAATGGGATTGACACTTGGCTGTGAATGAGTGTGACACCTACATGCACACACGCATACGCACATGCTACTGTTACTGCTGCGCAGACCAACATTCTGGTCAGAAACCATGGAAAATCTAAGGCCTTTAAAAAGTGTATTTGATTACATGTACATTTTGAAAGTTACTTGAAAACCTTAACCGAACTATACAAAATATGCCATCCAGAAAGGGCTTCAAGTGGCTACCATCTGCAAAGGCTCATTCCAGTCTGTTTAGTCCTTTTCTGACACCTCTGTAAATGACATGGCACCTTGAACACATGGCATGTGTTCCAAGCCCATCTGAAATGACTACAGTATCAGCAAAAATGTCCGCAATCTCTCCCACTCGTGTTGACATGGCCTTCCTGTCCATATCTTCACTTCCTGTTCCTGCCCACCAGCGTGCAGCGCTTTCCCTCACACCCCTGAGTGGAGACAGGGTCAGACTGTGTGAATGTGAGCGGAGAGTCAACTCTCACTGACGCTAAGGGGAAACGCCCAGCTGGTTATGCCTTTCTTTATCCTCTTAACTTAAACAGGAAGGGACCTGAAAAGCATTTCTGTCATCATATCCTTTTCTTATCAGTGCAGATAACTGTACAGTGCTAACCAGCTGGCACAGCATTAGTGTTGTACTTCACTCAACTTTCTACCATGCTGGCCTCTCCCTGCACTGCCGCAGCGTTTTTTTTACAGCTAAATCAGGTTTGTCCTGCCCCCATTAAACATTACAGATACTGAGGCAGTGTGAGGGAAGAGAGAAGCCAGTTTTCTGCATTCATTCATTCATCATTCATATGACCATTATGAAATGGGAATACAGTGCTTTTGTCTTATTAAAGTTGAAAGAGTGATGAATTATAGAAAGACATTGTAGTAGTGTAGTGTAAGTGAAAAAGGTGTTATACTTCCACATGTCAGAGCACTGACCGTCAATATGAGTCAGTATGAGCGTGTAGTGTAGATGAGATGTACAATGAGCTGTGCCGATATATTCACTCTAACAGTGCATACTATAGGTGAAACAGGTGTATGACAAGCTGTGCCGATGTATTCACTGCAACATTCAGTGTAACATAGGGTAGTTCACACAGGTGCAAAAGTACCTATCAGAGCGCTGATGTGGTCGCTGGAGTCGTCCTTACTCAGGCCCTCCTCCTCTGTGATGTGGGACATAGGCACATTAAGACTCAGGCTGTCCTCGTCTGAGGGCTGGAACGAGACAGGGCTTCCTGTGAGTGTTTGTGTCTGCTACACTAACTATACATTAACCATGTAACACGATCTTCCCAAACACAGAGCCACAAAGCCTTAAATCAGGGCAACAGAGTACATAGTAACAGACAGCGGGCAGGACACTGGGCAACATGATAATAGCTTTGTGTCCTTAAAGCAGTACTGCTGTTGCATCCTTGAGCAAGGTTATTTACCACCATTGTCATGGTGTGCACAGGTATGTATAAATAACATATAGGCAAGCTGGTCTTATAAATTGAGTCACCCAAGATATAAAGGACTCTGTCAAGCAAATACATAATGCTATAATGTAACTGATTTTCACAGTATAGTAAGAGACAAGTATATCCATGCTGAACACAAAACATATGTAACCTCACACAGATGTAAACAGACTGAGAGAAAATAAACAAGAAAAAAGAAGCAGACCACACAGTCACATTATCACCATTTAGGTTTTACCTTTACTGCTTTGGGATTGAAACTGCAGGCACAATCTAGCCCCAAGAATCCTCCTCAAACTCCGTTACACATTCTACTCTGACAATGAGCACCAGGATTTGAACCTATAACGTTGCAGTTGTGAGTTCACTTCCCTCAGCAGCACTCCACCATACAGGACCATAGAGAGAGCCAGGATTTGTTTTTGATACTCACTGAGAAGCCCGTTCATCAATCATTTTCAAATATACATTTGATTCACACTGACACAGGTGTCGCCTTGCAGGGATGGACTTCATAATATTGTACATCACAAGCAAACACACACACACACACACACCAACAAATACACAAACATATACAGATACACATGCACACACACAGACATGCACACACCAACAAATACACACACATATGGATACACACACACACACACACCTACCTGCAGGCTCTCATGTTCACACATGCATATACACACCCTCTCTTTTCATCAGCATACCTCAGTGGCTGATAGCCTCTTATCGCCATTGTCGCTGCCAACCCCGGAGTCAGTTTCCTGTTTCTTATTCTGGTCGATGTCCTCTGTGCTGTGGTGGTCGAGAGAGGAGGATTGTGGGTCAGCTCAGGCAAGCCGTTAGCGGGGATGGAGAGGGAAGAAGGAATGAGAGCAGCAGCCAATCTCTTCCCTGCCTGCAGAGCCAGAGATGTGTGCCAGTACCCTGTCCCACACTCACTCCCTCACTCCAGTGGAGGAGCTGTACTGTGCAGGGTCTCCAGAGAGACGGGCTGCTATATCCTGCACATTCACTCTGCTCATGTTCAGACGGGGCCAGCACAATGTGCTCATTAACTGCTCGAGAATTCAAAATCAGCCCCATTCACGGAACAGAACATGGAGAATTTGCGCACTCTGAAAAGCATCGGGGGGTTAAAGTATGACCTCATTTAAAAAATCAGACTCTCGAAATCAGCCTTCCTCATGATAAAAAGCTCCTCTTCAAAATATGTGTGACAGATAAGTACCCAGTGATGAAGCCTTTAAAAACATCACCCACCCACTTCCTTTGACAAGGCCTGGATGCTCAAAGTCTAAAAGATTCCAAAAGTGGAAGAGAAAAAAGAATCGTTGTTTTTAATGATAATGTGAAGAAAAAGGGCAAAATGTTCACTCCTTCTTCAGTTGAAGGGTTCAGACAAATAGTTCAGTTAAAGTCATGGGACAACTACACCTGATATTGCAAAGTAAATCTTACTGTGAGATGATTCAATATCTAAATTTGTTTTATAAATTAAAACCACTTGGTCTAAATTACAAACCGTATGCCTAAAGTGGTTTGACATACAAGACCATCTGATTGAAACTGGCAGTATATTCTGTCTCGCTCTTACCAAGACAAAAACTCTCTGGTCTCTCTTCTCCAAGACTATGAGTGACAATGTTCAATGGGTTTCCAGTACTTTGTATTGCCTCGTTTACACTGGCAGCCTCACAGCAACTCACCTGCCAGCAGCTGGATGTGAGAGGCTGAGTCTGTCCATCACCGGGAGGTAGAGGGAATCTGCCATCTTGTCACTGCGACACTCCTCCATGGTCAGATACTTAAATATATGCACCCTCCCCTTAATGCAGATCTACAGAACGAAGCAAACAATTGATTGGCTCCACAGATAATTTATTTGGTAATGCATATTTAAATTAGTGGTCTACAAAGAAAAAGAGAGAGAGAGATTGATAGAGTTTGTATGTGTGTGTATGTGTGTTTGTGTGCACATCTGGTGTGTTGACATCCTGTTATCAAATGGCCATATGTCCTGTGATCGGTACATTTGTAACATCAGCACTACCACCCTTCAACCTGCCATGGTGATACAGCTGCAGGCCGGTCTCACCTGTGCCGGTGGACTCTGCAGGGGGTTGTTCTCCAGCTGCAGGGACTGCAGATGCGCCATCTTTCTGAAGCAGGTGGGGACAGTCGTCACCTTATTGCAGGAGACGTCCAACCGCACGAGGGGCAGCTCTGCCAGATCTGTGACCAACAGAGGTGTCAGGGCCGTCACCCAGTTTACTCAAAACTTTAACGTAGCATTACTATGATGTTGCAGCAACATAAAGGAACAAAGTTACCTTGTAGCAGATTAATGACATCTGAGCTAAAATGCTCCCCATCCTATTCAACCCAATTACCCCCTTCAGCAAAAACAAAAACAACAACAGAGGTGAAGGCCCTCGGTTGCCTTGGCAACAGGCCCTATTCCAGCACCCCTGTTTCAGCGCTGGCTCTTCTCCAATGAAGACTCCCAGTTCCCAGCTTCCCCCTGCCCCAGAAAGTTCCTGGAGTCTGATGAAGAAGAGGGGCCACCAACACAGCCCTGAGACTCTGTACTGAGACTAACAGGTTCCCAGACACAGTTCTCCACAGAGTAAACCCTCATATCAGAGATGGGCAGCTCTGAATAATTGGTAGAGTGGCCCAAACCCTGTGAAACTGGGAAAATGACCCAGAACACAATGTTCCTTGGAGTGATGTGGACACAGGGATACCTGTCTGTCCTCTAGAATACCCACTTCTCAGTGTCAGAGTACCATTTGAAACAGATGGTCGGAATGAAGTCAGATGTTTCAGCTCTGTTTCTGCTGCCTGCTTTGTGCTATAAATCCCCTGACTCCTTGCAGCTAAGTGCTAATGATTTAACACACATTTGTTTTATATAAACAAGCAGGCAGTTTAGGGGTTGCCTTTAAAGGACATTGACATAAACCAATAAAATATTCACTTAAGTCCCTTATCCTCACAGCATCTCCTTGACCCCACCAAACAAGCAAATAAGAGATGGCGAGGGGGTGGGGGTGTGGAAAGGCAAGGACTCTGACAGCAGGATAAGCTTGAAAACATGCAGTTAAAAGTTGCCAAAGTTCCAAGGCGCGGCCTGCCAAAGTTAAAAATAGACAGACAGAAAGCATCAAAAATCATTGACCTCGGTACACTCCCCCTTCCATGGGTCAGTGCCAATCTGAACAGAGGGATGAAGATAAAAGACGATTATTCCCAAAATGAACCGAACAGGCGACTCAGGAGACAGAGAATAAGTGCTCTCCTTCAGGGACTTGTTTAAAAATCTGTTAAAAGGCTTGTTCTTATGGTTACAGGGGCATGGCATTTTTCACTTATTATATTTGCAGAGCGGCGTCTGGATGCAGGTCAGAGCAGCATGATATAGTAGAGGTTGCAGACTGCAGTCTGGTTTTCAACAAATGAGAGAGAGAGAGCTATGAGATATCAAGGCACTTTCTCCAGACTCATTTCCTCAGGGACAATAAATTAAAGCCAAACAATTAACACTTTATCTCGCGGACAACCCTTCATAATTAAGATCTCACCAAAAATACCCCAGCGATTCATATCTTGGGAGAGGCCATGGGGAAAGATCTAGATATTATTTTTAAAACTGGCAAGCACACTTTTTTAATGAGATGAAAAGACAAGCTCAATTGCAAATCTCCTTTCAAGGTCAGTCTTTGAAATCACTTTGCAAGGCTTTTGATTCGTACAAGCTCGAGCAGGAGTTCAGAACTGGTCTCCAGATAACTCACTGACATACATATGAAGTTCTCACATTATTTCGTGAAACTGCACCAACATTACCAATTTGCTGCGACATCACAGTACAGTTTCGCTGTGGGTTATCTGGGGAGATTCTCCTCACCTGCTAGTGAGGGTGCAGTCTGTGCCAGTGTCACATTAATCCTGAGAGTCTAACTGATGTGCCAAATAGGAGCTGATCAGTCACACAGCGATATGAAGCACCAGGCTGTAAACTCTTTGTGAGGTTTGGAAAGACACAGACAGCCCTTTGACAGAATGCAGGGTACATTTTGCATTGTACATTCAGATCCATCCTGAGGCTGTCTCTGGCTCTCACTGCAGAATCCAGAACAGTCAAAGAGCTGTCAAAGCCCAGTTCCTCGTATCTCCAGCGTCTATCACAGCCATAGGCACTTACTCTCTCGGTATGGCAGCGAGAGGGAGTTTCCTCCACTGATAGTTACTACACTGGTCAAATGTTTGACTCCATTTGTCCTCTATTTATTATCCAGACAAAAATCATGAGTGGGCCCACACATAGGTAAGTTATGTGGCGTTCAAGTATTGCAGTAGCTAATGTGTTATTTTACCTCATGTTTCACCTCATCTTATAAATTGCTTCCATTTGACTGCTCCTTCTGATTAGCAGGACCCTTACGGTGATTTTATGTGTTCTCCTCCCACCACCTCTATGCTCACCTTCTGGGAGTACACAGAGGAAGTTCCTCCTCACATTGAGCTCCCTCAGGGCCTTCAGTCTCCCAATGTGACGTGGGAGAGCAGTGATCTCATTACAGCTGATATCCTGCAGGGGATTGGAGCAGAGAGAACAGGACTTAGACTCCATATTCACACTGGGACCATCGGTACTGAGCGGTATGACCACACTGGGACCATCATTACTGACCAGTGTAACCACACTGAGACCACTGGTGCAGGCCAGTACTACCACACTGAGACCATTGGTGCAGGCTGGTATAACCACACAGTAGTGACAGGAAAAACTACAAAGGGACCACAACACTGCCCAGCCCAAACCTGTGTGGGTCATTCCCCCAGTTGTTTGTAGGTATATCTAAATGAACTGCAACATTGAGTACATGTGGATGAGAACCACAGAAGAGCCCTGTGTGCTATGCTGTTTCTTGTCATTGTCAGAAAAAAGTCACTGGGAAATGACACATTTTTTGAGATTAGTATTCTGTTACATTCACAGTAAAGCAGTTGTTATGGCAATGACTTCCATCCAAAATCAAAAGCTTCCCACAACCACTGAGATGCGGGCTCACCTTTCCTTGACCTTTCTCAGAGACAGAACACAGTTAGACTCAACACCAGCACCAGACTTCCTGTCTGGGTTGTGAAGGATATCAAAGAGTTGGGGATAAAAGAGATGGATTCACCTATTCATCGCTATGTATTTCAGAGTGTAACATGTAGTTCATCATCGAGTCATAACTAATACCAAATGTGGTTCCTTGAACACTAATGCTACCTCTGATGTAAGAAACTATTTTTACCTTGATTCTAGAAACAGCACGCACAAACACAGATCTCAGATCTTTCTAAAGATATTTTACAGTCAGCAGTCCTTGCAAAGGTGGATTAAAATAATCAAACAGCAGTGCTTCATACATATTTATTCAGCTGCAAACTGCACATGGCAGAAACTGCCTGGTAATGTCGTGCTGTTCACCATAAGAGCAAGACCACAATGTATGTAATCTCAACCAGCCCTATGCTTCTAATGCGCTTGTG
Source organism: Megalops atlanticus (assembly GCA_019176425.1). Taxonomy (NCBI): domain Eukaryota; kingdom Metazoa; phylum Chordata; class Actinopteri; order Elopiformes; family Megalopidae; genus Megalops; species Megalops atlanticus. The sequence continues at coordinate 21,117,631 of CM032886.1, forward strand.
TTTGTGTTGTGTGGCTGTATGTGCTATATTTGAAATTAATTTATTGTGTAAAACCATCTGAAATATACGTGAACATCACATCCGCCAACAAAGTCACTTATACACATACACACACAGTGAGACACCACTGTTTGCGAGTCTCTCACTACATTAGTGTCGATACCATCTCTTTCACCCTTCCCTGGAAAAGCAAGGCAAGGAGTTTCAACAGGAAGCTGAGTGCTGAGTCTGACATAGTCGGGCAGAGATACAAACAGAGACACCCTGTGTAGACAAACAGACACACACTCCCACTCACACTCATGCATGCTGCACATGCGCACATGCACACACACACACACACACACACACACACACACACACACACACACACACACAAACGTACCAGCTCCATCAGGTTCCTGAGCTGGCCGATGGCCTCGGGAAGACAGGCCAGCTTGTTGTTGCTGGCGTTGAGGACGCGGAGGGGCAGGCTGCACAGGCACGCTGGCAGAGCGGAGAGCTGGTTTCGGCTGAGGAGAGACGGACAAACACCTCAGAGGCGCACTGCACTCACTTCGCTGCAGAGACAGAGCAGCACAAAGAGTATGCATCATTGTTGGTCTGTGGGGTGCTACATTAAGGCGGGGTGTGGACCGCATTGCCCCCCTATGCCCCCCACATTAGGGAGCAAGTCTGTCCCAGTTCCACAGAAGCCTGCGAGCAAGTCTGTGAAAGTGCCAGCTTCACAGCAAGGGGGTAAATGATGACCCATAACACTGATCTGGGGTCAGCGGCACAAACATGCAGAGAAATCTTAATTGAAAATATGGCAGACACTCCTTCTAAATTGAAAAAAGCTGTTCATAAGTTATTAATGTTTTTATTCAGCGGTATAAATACAATGGATACATGTATACATGTTAATGTGTACAACGTATGAATACACATGTAAACATAATATACTAATTAATCATCCAAGCATAGCATTTTGCCATCGAAATTAAACAGCTACTTGGCTAGACTAACTTGCTACCTATAGAAGCACCAGCTGTCATAGCAGACTGTCTTACAATTTGTCCAGCCATCTAGCTATATATTATCTGTCTAAGTAAGACAGCGCAGTAGTTAGTTATAATATATAGCTACAACAACCAGTTAGTTAACTTACAATAAAGAGCAAGCTATAACAACTAGCCACCTAACTAGCCAGCTCATTACACCTATGGATAACATAACAACCAGAACTATCCCTGCTAGCAATATATGGTAACCAGGTATTGAATTGCAAGCAAATAATTCCCCATTATTGATATTCCAGTTGAATATTTTTATTGTTGGGTCCAACAACCAAAAGGTTAATCCTTTTCCGCAGCGCTTTAACTCTGAATCGATTCTGTTAAAAAATGCTGTGTTATTTGATGCTGAGTATGGATCAAGTGAACTTTTTAATCCTCCCACCTTCACCCCTCTCCTTCCCATACAACCACTCGCTGGCCCTCTAGGTCACGTCAGAAAATGTTCATGTTGAGAGGGCCTCTGGTGAAAGGGTAAGGAAGAGGGGGTGGTTTGGGATGCAGCACAAGCGACAGATTTATCTCCGATACACTGAATTAAGTCCTCCTCTAAACACCAGTGAAAACAGGTTCCGCTTATTGTCAGGAGCCTTGGTGAAATCTCACCCAGGCCACAGCAGTATTTGCTTGAGTGAATCTGCGCTCATATGAATAATTAATTGTGAATTTGGGGTTACACTGGCAGAACTAATGTTCCGTAATTAATTGTTTGCAAGTAATTGTTTGCAGGAATATTCAGCTTGTGTTCAGCTGATGCACATCACTGTGCTGTTTTCCCTATTGAGGGGCTAATGAGAAAGAGTGCAGTTCTCCTCCTGCATGACATCTTTGCCCTCTGTTATGTTCCTCCTCATGGCAGCTTTGCTGGCAGCTGGGGCCTTTCAGAAATGACACTCATAATAACTGGATTTCTGAAGATGCTCACTGGGGTGACTGCCCATGGCTGAAGCACAGACTCGAAGTGGCCAGCGATGACAAAGCACTGACAGCTCTGTAAGGGGAGACTGATGTTTCCCCACAAAAAGCCTCTCAGAAATGGGCCTTTGAACCCATTAAGAATGCGCAGAGAAGTTCAGGGCAAGAACAACACTGTTACGTAATACCGAATGGAACTGTCTGGGAATCAAATAAACAAAGTTCATCCAGCACGGAAAGGGAACGCAGCGCGCAGTGAAAACATTTCAGTCTGCAGAGCGCAAAGCACACTTCATTTCCCAGGATAATTGTTCTTCATACAGAATACTTGGTATCACAACTGAGATAAAGTGTTTTTAAATGAGAAACGTGCAGTAAAGGTGTCAGTGAGCCCGCGTGATGGTGAACTCATGCAGCTATTTTACACTGTTCTCATAAACAAGGACGCCAGCAGGTCTGCCTCCGGACTTGGGAACATTCCACAACGCTGGTTGTTTTCATAACAGTCAGGTGAAATCCAGAATGTCTGATCTGCACGCTAAGGACTATGCTCTGCAAGGAGTAAGGCGTAGACACGGCTACATTAAAGGGTGGATTTTTGGAGGGTGTCCCAAGTCCCAAACGCTAATGTTGGTGATAAACTTTATTAGGGTAAGGTAATGGAGAGCATACCTGTGGCAAATTAAGTGAGTCAGGAATATCCTTTAAAAGAAGCTTGTCCTATTTATCGAGACTTTCTGTCCAAGAGGCTGCCATTATTTCAAACACAAGGTATGTTTGTGCACATCCATAATGCTGGAAACATACCTATGTAAACTAACATGACACTAGAGAAAACACATTTTAAAGGTAATCTTGCTATGTCTTGATTGGCCAATACATGTTCACACATTCTTCACACCTACAAGTTAACACAGTTGTCAAGGTTGACCATTGTGCACTGTTATAGAGATCTGCACTTGCAGAATTAAACTATTGTGCGAAACAAAGAAAAAGACTTAAATACCACAGAGAAAGTGTTGTAGCAGAAAAGGCAGTTTTATGACTGTTACAGTCAGCCTCTCAAGAACCACTTTACATGCTAGCCAATGTAGAGTCTCACTATGAGGGTTACACGTAATTCAACAAAAGACAAACTGAAGGGGGCTGACAACCCATATAGTCCTTAGGAAAAAATGAGAAAATCTTTCACTAAAATTTAAATTCTTGCCATGGACTGATTCTCTAAAAAAGAGGCTTTGGCCCATGATCTGAAAACCCCTCCCCACAATTAGGCAAGGTCTATAAAGGCCTACAAACAGAGGCAGGGGAGGAGGCAGGCAGGAAACACATGGCAGAGATTAAAATGATGCTTTAACTGATGCAGTATGGCAAAGAGTATATGCCTGAGAGAATTTCACATGAATTTCCATTGTTTGCACTGTAATGCTAATGTTCCTTTTAATTTTAGCATTGTTGTGTCTGCATCAGCTTAGTCCCAACAGGTGTCTAACCTAGCAGAGACCACCCACAATGCATTGCATCTGTTCTATAGAACCAGTGCTGGAGTACAAACCCTCCCTAGGTCCTCTGAGCTCATTACATGCATGTCTTTTCCACAACAATTTTTATGCAAAATACCCAGACAACTGAAATGACACAACTGCAAGGAAACGGAGGAAAATCAAAAAAGTTTTTGACCTTGTCCAGCCTTGTTTTGCACCTTGTTTTGCTTCTTTCTCAATTTTGTGTTGTTTTTATTATTCAGTTAACACTCTTATGAAGGGATGACATCTGTGTGTTTGGTGATAGATTTATGCAGCTGGTCTTAATTAGAACAATATACACACATTTTTACTGTATGTGAAAACTGTACCATACCTCGGTCTTCAACCAACAATCCTGAGGCAAACACCTTCACCACTTTTTGACCCAAAAGTGTAAAGCAAAGAGGATGGTGGAGAGGGGGCATGCATGACAGTGTGTTGCTGAGTGAAACTCAACTGAGTCCTGAAGTACCAACTAAAAAGCTCAAACTAAGTTTGTCTGTCCATGTAAGTGGGGTACAGTTGCTGTGCATGACTATAGATTTACCTTTTTGTGAGGAGATTCTTTCTTAGCTGTCTAAAGTAGATGTCCACTGTTTACACACATTTGACAGGTAGTTCTAAAAGTTCAACCTTAGCGGCTTTATTTCTATGGTTAGGCCAGCAAGATCCTGTCACACAGAGATCAGCCTGAGCCCACTGTGAGACAGAGGACACCGCAGTGAGCTCTCTCTCACTTCCTGAGAGCCACAGAAAACCTTGTGAGTGATGCTTACAGATTCTGCACACTGCAAGATGTCATCAATTTGTTAGAAAATTACATTCATTACAATTGTAAAAAATGTGATCATATTCTAAAATATATAACATAAATATGTCATTAATGTTAATACTGTATGCCTGTACTGTTCAAAGTTTTCTATTGCCTTAGATCTGCAGAATATGAATGAAGAATGAAGAATAAAAATGAATGTAAAAAAAGACCTGAAGCAAATTCCGAAATACATCTTGCAGCCTCATCAAAAAAACCTAACAATTTTTATATGAGACAATTAAATTTGATATTTTCTATTTTATAGTTTACTTCTGAGCTCATTTGCTTTTTATGTTAAGATAAATCAGTTAATAATGTGAACAAATGATGAGATTATTCTCTACTTTGTCTTTTCAGTTGCACTGAAGCTGATAGGTGCCTCACCATACCAGTAACAGATCTAACAGCCTTCATTGTGTCCCTAATCTGTGGGAAAACTGTAGAAATACTCAGAAATATGGTCTCTGCCACTTACTGCCATAAAGAGACAACAAAGGACCTTCACACACTTCCTCAAGCAGGCCAGGAGCTGATAAAGTCACTAGTGAAGTAACACATTATCTGGTCCTGGTGACAGAATATTGTACTGTAATTTACATTGGCAGGAGGATATTAAAGGAACTCAGAAATGAGATCAGCTGCTTACATTTTCACAGTCTCAGGCAGCTGAATTCTGTCCCCATCACCATCTATTTCTGGTCACAGTGTCTATCTCTTAAGAGACAGAAACTAGATTTCCTATTATGTTCAGTCCAGCAGAAGCAGAGCAATTACCGCACCAAAGATCCCTCTGTGACAGGTGTGTCCCCAGTGCCAGTCTCTAAGCTCTGGGGACCACATTGGAGGACTGATGGAGAGAGAATGCTGAGTCCAGAGGGGGGGTCTCAGGCTAATGATGCAAACACACAGTAGGGAGGCTGTGTGTGTGTGTGTGTGTGTGTGTGTGTGTGTGTGTGTGTGCATGTGCATGGGTGTGTGCATTTGTGTGTGTGTGTGTGTGTGTGTGTGTGTGTGTGTGTGTGTGTGTGTGTGTGTGTGTGTGTGTGTGCATGCATGTGCATGGGTGTGTGCATTTGTGTGTGTGTGTGTGGTGTGTGGGCATGCATGTGTATGTGTGCATGTATGCCTGTGCCTGTGTGTGTGGCTGTGTGTGTGTGTGCATTTACATTTGTGTATGTGTATGCACGTGTGTATACGTGTGTGATAGAGGTGTGTGAAAGAGGTTCTTACTCACATTGTTTCTTTTATTACAGCAATATTAAACATGGCTGCACCCTGCATCAAGCACATTTCTCACAGGTGAGGTAAAGCTGGATAATCTGTTTTTTTACAGTCTGACAATCCTTCCAGAATTTTTGCTTTGCAAAGGGTTTCTATGGTTACCAAATACACATTAAAACATATACACATTAAAAATGTTTGAACAGGATATGAACAAGGTAGAATGATTCAGGAACTAACTTCTGCGAATTTATACACAGAAGGGTTGTGCACTGTATAAATATCTGAATGAATGCGCTGTAGCATAATGTAGAGGGCATAACATCATGCACATGCATAAGGCAGAAATATGTATGACACCTGCATCACCTTCAACTAATTGAAGTCAAAACCTAGCATAAAACATATTTAATCAAACAAATCAGACCGTGAAAGAAGAACTGAAGAAACAAGTAAATGAGAATAATCATGTTACCAGCAAGGCACCACTGCCACCTCAGGCTTCCAGCTCTACCCCAGGAGCAGAAGCCACTGTGCAGCTGCCCTGGGGAACATAGCTGTGTGGTCACAGCGTCTGTAACAGTTTATGACATGACTGGTCTTGACCTGCGTGTGTGTGTCCCCATGGGGATGAAATGGAGACCTTTAACTACTCTGCACCCTGTAGCCTCCTCCCACGCAGACAGACAGTTACAGTTACAGTAGTGGGGCCCAGATTCACGAGGTGCTCTCCCTCTCCACTCCCACCCTGACATCATCAGAGCGAGGCTTGTTAAAACGATGCCCACCCAGAATCCGACGCCTCCTCCTCCTACGCCACTGCAGCCAAATTTAAATCATAACCACTAGAGGAGTGGAGGCGAAACTGCTGATAACAGAGCGCTCATTTTTTTTTTAAGAAAAGCCTCACTGTATTTAACTGTCAGACTGCAGGAGAGTCTGGGGTTAATTAAGCAGAGCTGATGTGAGAGCTTCCCCACTGTCATCACGGGTCTCTTTACTGGCAGTGCTGGAGCCTGGGGCCTGACCTGCAGAGTGCGCTTTTAGTATGGCTCTCACAGCCCTCCCCTGCTTCGCTGATGGAACCAGCCTTACTCCCAGACACAAAGTGCTTCAATACATCTGACTATTTATGTAATGGTTATAGAATCAGGTGGTTAAGTTCTTACTCATGCATGAATGCATGCTCGCACATACACAGACACACACACACACACACACACACACACACACAGGTCTGTGTGTCCTCCCCTGGGAAGGCCAGTGGTCTGATAACTGAGGCCTCTGGCAATCGCAGACTGGAAGCAATGACATCATGCCACTGAGTGCCACCCGTCATGCATGAAGACTAACGAGCGTGGCAGCCGGCGGGATTGTTTGTCACTGAACACCTGAGGCTCAGGTTGGCTCCATGCCAGAGCCTTTTCCCTTCTTTAACCCCTTATTGACTAAAGTCTCACCCATCCAAAAGCAACCTTCACTAATTGCCAGGAGTCTGTTTAAGTGCAAGTCTCATAAAACAAAGCATGTAAAAAAGTTCTGATGTAGACCTTACCTTGAAACAGAGTATAAGAATGGATCTGTAGAAAACAGTGTTCTTGCAAGGAAATATCACAAAAAATACAACCCAGCTCAAAAAAACAACATAATTATACAATTAATAGGGTGTGGCTCTGATGTAATGTGAGGGAAACAATGGAACCTGTCTGCACAGACATAATATAGCCAGCTAGCTAGTGTTAACTGTTAAAAGTCAGCTGTCATTTAAAAAGCATGAATATTTTTTTCCTCAAAATAGTATATGTAAAAATTTGATTTGCAAACCACTTGTGAACTGTATGACCATATGCTGGGAATTAATACAGCTAACAGCAATTTCTCTGTTTTTCAACATCACAGACACAGGGTTTTCAAGGATTTCCCCAAAGAACTGCATCTTGGAAAGGAGACACATTGTCTGCTTTTCTACCTTCTTAAAATAAATCAGAATAGGACTTTCAATTTTGTTTTCTCTGTGTGGTTAGTTGTTTAATTTACACTTACCAAAAATTAAATAATATTGTGTGCTTTTGGAGTTCATAAGCTTACCCTGATAGAACTAGATCTTAACCCTATCCTGGCCACCAACGCACACCCCCAGATTCTGTGCTGAGTACCATACCCCACCCCACCCCACTTTATCAGAAAGCACATTCTGGTACATCTCCTCAACAGGCAATACATGCAACTGTTTAAAGCACATGTGGGTGCATCCCTTTCACCCCTGCAAATACACACTCCGCAAATGTCAGAGAGTGGGTTTTAGTTCCTACCTTATGTTTAAGGAGGTGAGAGTCTGTAGGCTGATGATGGTGTCAGGAATGGATTTAATGCAATTATGATAGAGGTTCAGGGTTTCCAAGGAGACAAATTGACACACTTCAGAGGGAATGTCCGTCAAACGGTTCTTGGACAGGTCTGGTACAACAAGAGAGGAGAAAGAGAGAGAAAGACACTGTTAGAATTCAATTTCTATGGTAATTCAGTGCAAAATTCGCCAGAAAACCTGCTTGCTGGAGCTTGGCACCCTTCCTCTCAGGAATATAATTGACATATACATAATATATCACAGAATGTCAAATTCAGTGTTGTCAATAAATTTCATTTCCCCTGTCCAGCTCCTGAGACACTATGCTAGTGAGGAAATTACAACAAGCAAGAAAAGTACTGCAGGGACAAGCAAAGTAACCACTAAGACATGCTGCAATTAGTCTGTCCACCTGCAATTACATACATCCACCACTAGGTGCCTCAGTAATATCCACAATCGATCCATGCAGCTCAGACTGCAAACAATCAGGGGCTGCAGTTTCAGTGAGGTTCCAAGGCTGAAAAAAACTTCCTGGACTGTGGCACCACAGAAAACAACAACCTAGGAATCAGTCCAGGCCAAAACGTTCAACCAGTAAAACAGCTGAAGACCTCTCCATTGTTCTGCCACTGTGATTTAGTGAATTCAGCTGTAATTTTCAAACGTAAAAATGTCAATAAGGAAGTATTACATCACAGCCGCAGTGAAGGAAATTGAAGGAAAAAAAACACAAGACAAAAGAATGTTTGTATTTCATCATTTCCACGAGGCTGCTTTGCTTTTACTAAAATTAACACCCATAACTGGAAGTGTGAAGCACAACATGTTCAAACGCTTAAATCAAGCTCTGTCGTCATATTAGCATCAGCCCTCCTGTTATCTAAAGTTGGCTGATGTGTATGTTGGCCCCCCAGCTCCTGCTGTGTATTCGCTGTCATTCAGCATCAGATCACCAGCAATTCTACCCCATTGTCACTATGCACCAATAACACTGCAGCAAAAGGGAAACAACACTATACTCCCATAAACTATCCCCTCACACTAGTGTAAGAGAGCTCTGTGCTGGCGAGGTGGGTGAGGTGGTCATCTTGATGGTGATGTTTAGAGCAATAATATCTACAGGGAGGAGCTGGAGCGTGTGCAGTTGATGACATGTGGCTGGGGGCGGAGGCAAGGCCCACAGCTGTGCCACACTTACCCCCGTCACTCCTTGCCATCACCGTGGTTACCCCCCACAGCACATCTGGGGAGAATTGTTGCGGCGGGAACTAATGACAAGAGACACGCGCGGAAGCGAGAGATGCTATTTCAGGAGGAGAGGTCAGCGGCCCTCGGCCACAATGACAGCGATCGCTAAAAAGGCCCCCGTTTGATGTGGGACCATCTGTCCCCGCAGAGACGCAGGATTCCCAGTCCGGGCACAGCTACTGCAGGCTCCAGTCAGGCTTATGTCACTGGCAGAGGTAGGCCTCCGGGGACAAGCAAGGGAATAACACAGAGGGGAATGAAAGGTTCCTCATTCACATGCTCCCTTTCTCTCTCTCTCTCTCTCTCTCTCTCTCTCTCTCTCTCTCACACACACACACACACACTGTTTGATTCAGATTCACCCATAACACACAGTACCGCACACACACCACGCTGCTTGTGTTGCAAACACACGCATAGCCCAGTATGAGCTGTGCTGTGCAACCCCCACACAGCATTGGAACGGCACACAGAGCACTGTGCACACACTGTTCTATCACCATGCAGACTCTACTTATTAAATGCTGAAATCCATCCCACAAATGATCACAACAGCATGATTAAACCGCTCAGACTGCTCAATCTTTTGACAAACAAACCCCAGTTTCTACCATTCCTACCACTGAGCTGACACCAAGTCCTATCCCTCCTTCTGCAGCCCCCCCCCCACAAATGCACACACATACATACAGTTACATGTTATGTCACAATCACACATTACAATTTAGAGCTCTGATAGTCTGCTGATAACACCAAATGAGCATACGCATACAGCACTGTGAAAAATAAGCGTCTCTTTTCTCTCTGGTAGTTTGTTCCACTTCTTCATTTCTGACAGTAAATCTCTCCTTGTCTGTTCAAAGAGCATTCTGCTCTGATCTGGCGACCTGTGCAGAGCACTTCCAAGAATGGGCAGGATTTCCAACTCCTCAAACGCCTCATATTTCCACAGAGCAGCTGAACTGCATCACTTTTTCGAAATATGACAAACTCCCACTCGATTGCTACTGACCTGCTGTAGTCCACCACCTCCGCAGTCTAACACAGCTTTGCACAGTCTCCACAGTCTAACACAGCTTTGGACAGTCTCCACAGTCTAACACAGCTTTGCACAGTCTCCACAGTCTAACACAGCTTTGGACAGTCTCCACAGTATAACACAGCTTTGCACAGTCTCCACAGTCTAACACAGCTTTGCACAGACTCCACAGTCTAACACAGCCTCACACAACCTCCACAGTCCAACACAGCACTGCACAGCCTTGCACAGCCCACACTCACACATTGATAAGGTCCAGAAATGATACCAACGGCATGCCACAGAGCAGAGCACGTAGCGGGAAAGAGATTTCTTAGATGAAACCGTCAAATAATGCCATCGTGCCCATTTTAAAATTGTGTGCTCAAGTGCTGTGAGAGCATGTGAAGCTAATTCATAGTGTCACTCTAAGGCTTATTTATAGTGTCACGGATAACACCTACATACAAAAAACTGATGAATATTCACATGGTAATAAGCACAGGCTCCAGGTCATGTTTTTAGAGGGTCTTTAATGAAAGCTGAGTATGATGCGAGGTCTAGGGGCAGGAAGCTGGTGTTTTATCCAGGGGGGCAATAGGATATTAAGGGGGGTTTAAGTATACAAACAATGGTCAAGCACATAGCCTGAACTGTAACTATGTTGCTCTATACAGACAGAGAAGGGGTAGATTCTGAGGGTTACATAAAAAGACATTGAGTAATAAACTCAGTGTCTGTGCGTGGGATCCGCTCTCTTTTTCCTTGCCCCTGAGGAGATCCGTGTATGACTATGAGTAAAGGCGCCTACAGCACCCCCCCCTTCCCCCCCTGCCCCGTGTGTGGGAGTGCAAGAGGAGGAGGAGGAGGAGGAGGAGGAGGGAGTAGGTGCTCATTCAGCTCTGGCTGGGACTGAATAACAGAAGCCTGTACCAGCACAGGCAGAGAGAATCAGCGACTCTCTGAAACCCAGACTGACCCCAGCGACACCCCTCCCCCCCTTCCTGTGCGGGACAAGGGCACACAGTGTAACACCGTTCCCCTGCGTGTCACCCACCAGTGTTCATAACGAGGCACCCCTCTCCGACCCTCCACTGCTGGGGCAGAGCTTCAGTCCTCCTGGGTGAGTCAGTCTTACACAGTCCACATCAGGGCTGAGTCATTCATACTGAATTCTCACTGTACACTGAGAGGGTTGGGGAGAAGCCATCTCTTCATCATTACCATATCATGATCTTAGACTTATAGGTCATTGTCAACCACTACGTGTATGCTGTTACAATGCATCACTGCTTGTTTGGTTCATACATCTATGCATCCCATGAATGATATAAGGTAATGCTTACTCTTGTATGCTCATATCATAGCATAGCTCCTTATGCCTTAACACTGACATTCTTCAGTGATGTGCATCTGGCTCTTCTGTATCTAGGCCCCTATTCTTATTGCTGCTGTGATATGTACTTTATGTATCTTGCCATGCTGGCCCGTAAGTCACTCTGGAGCAGTGGATACTAAATAAATAATAACAATATTAATCACTTTTAGCTAATCTAGAATACATGTCCAACATCTTTCATACTAATGCTGTAAGCACAGCCAGGCTAAGCACTGTTAGGGCACATGACTCATGACTTGAGGGTCAAGGGCTGAGTCAGACGCAGGTGTTTCCTGGTGCATGGAGCTTTACCTGATGGGCTTTAGAGTTCTAGCTCTGATATGTAAAAACAGGAGTGACTGTTTCAGCGGAGGAGGACATCTGAAATAGTGATGAGTCATGGAAGCGAGTGCCATAGGCTGTATTCTGTATTCATTCTGCTCTCGATGACTGAGCGCGTGCGAAACACAGCACACACAGCGTGGAGCAGTCATCCTGGTGACGCTGTCGGAAAGTATGTGCTATCTTTGGTTTTATTAAAAAAATGGACAGCTGCCTAGGACTCTGGTGTGTCGTGCTCAAAGCGAGACTTGTTAGAAAGACAGCAACTGCGTGAGAAGTTTAAAAGCAGCCATTTACCAACCCTTTGTGCCAGGGTAAGAGCATGGTCCAGTATACATGCCTTAATGAAAAGCATTTCTGGTACGCCATATGCGAAAGACACATTTGATATAATGAATGGTAACTGATTTGTTAACAGCTGCCATTATGTAATTGTACAAAGCAACTATTATATTATTGTAGTTTATTATTCAGGTATAATACATCCTTCTGTGATACACAGAATAAATACAAAAATGCAGTGTGTTGTCATTCCACTTCACTTAAGAGTTTTGACAATACACTTGATTTAGAATTATCATGGTAATTCAACGGTGCTTCTCAGATGACAGGAAAACACAGAAATGGAGGACAATGACTGAACTGAACAATCACTTACCAGTGTGTTTTTAAATATGTCTAAGTGTAACCCAAACTGACAGTTTATCTGTGCCAGTTTGTTCTGAATGTAATTGCTCTGATGCTATTGATTCTTCATCTTGATAAAATGAACAGAAACTGTCATTTTTCATTTACAGGCTTGTTTCCTATAAGCAGCAGATTTGAGTAACTGGATCCGTAAATGCTTTATTCCTAATGGATTTTATTGTGTTGATGAAACCCAGAGGCTGTAGACCAGTGCCATCTGTAGTAATGGACCCAGATCTGAGTTTAACATTAGGGGACAGGGGGCAGGTCACGGCACTATACTGGTCAGTGTCACTTCTAACTAAACCTGAAAGACATGACCACCCTGCTCATAACGCACATCTGAGACAGTTAGGTGAGGACCGTGGATTCACATCCCACAAGAGGGACGTTTGAGAAAGGAATATTAACTGCACAGTTTAGTACTATAATGCTGAATGTAGTAAATTTCCTATGGAATACATGGTGTTACATGTCCAGGTTAAGATATGCAAGTTGCGCTGGTTAAGCCATTACGTACTGCAATGTAGCATGATGTATGGTTATAATGAACTATGCCTCCTGTCTGAGCTTAACTCAAAGGATTAACCACTGCATTGGATAATGGAGGGGATGTTTAATAGATACACTCACTGATACAAACAAGCAGTGCTGCAGCACCACGGATTGCATGACTTAGCATTATAATCCTCAGCAAATACCATGCTCATAAAGCTGCTTTCCCTCTCTCTCTCGCTCTCTCTCTCTCTCTCTCTCTCTCTCTCTCTCTCTCTCTCTCTCTCTCTCTCTCTCTCGAGCATGCACACTCACACACACAAACCCATACACACACACACACACACACACACATATACACATTAAGGCTCAGCTCTTAAGTCTTTCAGTCATTCATAAAGCTTCAAACTGTGCTTTCTGAGTTAGTGTATCACCCCGGTGTTTCACTTGTGCAGCAGGTTACAGCTCATCCTGATTTCAGCTCCATAAATCTGCTCCAATGGCAAACTTCAGTCTACCTCCTCGTTCTTCCACAAGTGCAGTTTGTGTTGCTGGTTGCAAGGTGGGAAGTTTGCTTGTCGGTGCCATGTCCATGTTTCCTTTTTCTGTTAACAATACTACCCTTCTACACACAACATCCCAACATCCCAGTACCACAGTGCTTGTGCTATACACAGTAACTATATTACTATATGTATAAAACTATACAGTGCATATTATATACTGCATCGATGCCTGCCCCAAAATATCATTTTATTATGATTTCTGCAGCCACCTCAAAAGCAACCATGACTACTATCCAAAATTGTGCCTCAATGCTTTGTATATGACACATGTTCCACAGACACAAAACGCAGTATTTTTATATTGCGCATTGAGTTCTGATTTTATAAGTAGCCTCAACTCTACAAATCTCCAGTTCACAAGAAATGAAAGACAGAGGGACCATTGTGAAATAGTGCTTAATATCATGTTTCACTAATGAGTACAGGCATATTACTGGACCAACCACACAAACAGGTACTCTGTTGCTCCCAGGTTTGATGCAAACACAGGAAGACAGGAAGAACTGTTAATTTCACCTAAAGACTGATAAACTACCAGATGGGAATGAAATGGATTATGCATTTAATAAATGAAGCTGTGCTATTACCACTACCATTAAGATAAATGTGTATATGGATGGTAAATTAATTTATAAATGTTTAACACAATGATGTAATTGTTATTTCAATTTAAATCCTGAATAGAAACTATAACAGGAAATCATGGCAAGCCTAATTATACACTAACTGAAAAACAAGCAGTCCATAATGTGTTTTTCTTGTGTATCAGCGACTTACAGGCACAAGAACCACAAAATACAAAGTACTGAAACTTTCACGTTGGCAAATCCTGGGACTAGATACTGAGTTCCTGGGAACAATTATCAAATGACACAGAAGAGTTACAATGAGGATCAGAACTTCCATTCACCCAGATAAGGAGGGACAGGACAGAACAGCTCCACTGTGGCTATCATTTAAGCAGTCACGGTGCTGCTCTGATCCAGGCAATAACAAAACGCTGAGATTTACTGATGCATGACCCTGGCACTCTTCCTCTCCCTCTCCCAGATAACCGCTTGGCTGAGCTCCAGAGGATTCTAGAGATTTCTCTCCCTCTCTTCCCCATTTCCTCTCTCATTATCTCGCCTTGTCTTGCCCTCTGTCTCTTTTACTTTCTCCCTCTTTCTCCCTTTTTCACAGAACAGAACACTTGGCCAGGGAAATCTTGAGCTTCTCTCCTTTGCTCTCTCCCTCTCTCCCTCCCCAGTTCATCTCAGCATGGAGACATCCACCTGCCAATCACAACACCAGTGTTTGAATGACTGATGCCAAAGCTGTATTTTTACATCAGCCATGTTTCCCATCATAAAAAAACCAGGACAATAATTTCAGTAAACCAGTAACCCCTGACATGGCAGCCACATTTATTTAGTCCTGAGCATCATTTGTCAATGATCTGAGTACTGAAGTCCAAAGTTTATTTTCATGCACATAAGATTAAAAACTACCTGTTGTTCTGCAAGTACAGCACTCAACAGGCATTAAATCATTACAGTGAACTTCCTTGATGAGATAAATAGAGTTCAACTGAGTCAAGTAAAGTCCCTATCTGACCCCTGACCATGCCTCACTGTAGCTCAGCAACACTAATTATAAGGAGTTGAACTCCTAAGATGAACTTATGAGAAAAGAGCACTTCTGTGATTTGGACCACTGCAGAAAGGACAGGGAATCAGACAGTTTCAAGGCTTTACTTCAGACGGAAAATTCTAAAAACTGTCTGCAACCTGAATTCCATCAGCTCACAGCTGGCAGAGAAATAGACTGCAGCAGACAGACAGCCAAGCTCTGTAAGATGACCGGGGGCAGAGCTCAGATACAGCAGGATGAGAGCGGTGAGTGACACTCTTTGTTGTCGGGAGACAGCAGGGGTGACAAAGTCACTGTCACAGGGAGAGTGAGGGTGACAGTTGGGTGAGTAGGACTGCAGCTAGATTGGTTCGAAGCCCTGTCACGGGGGAGATGACTCTGGGACCTTGACGCAGAGAGAGAAGGGGAACAGACTATGTCTCTCTGTCTGTGCTGGCCCCAGGCCACCAGCATCCCCCTGCAGTAGAGCAGAGAGGCTCGTAGCAGCTTCCTGTCTCCATTAAACAGTGTGTTTATTCACCCTTTCTCCCACTCATCAGAACCCTGTCCGTGCATCTTATCTCCCATCTAACCAAACAGCCTCTGGGGGAGCGAGGGGCCAGGGTTGTTCTTTGAAACAATTAACCCCAGGGAAAGTGTTTGGTTGGACGGAAGGGCAATATTCTTGGTGCATCATTCATGTCCAACAATCATTTGCCCAGGATTAAGCATTTGTATTCACTATCTACCATTTCAATGAAAATCACTTTCAAACTGCATGTGTATGGGTCAAACCATTAATAAAATAATGCCATTTTGTTCAGAGAAGAGTGGTAGGTGCCTTAGAGCCTTTTAAAATCACACCCTGGAATATCAGGCTCCCTCTGTCCATCGGAGGCTGAGTTTGTGCGGCTTAATCACAGGCTGATCTGAGGCTCCCCGGAGGGAGCAAACACACACACACACACACACACACACACACACACACACAGACTCAGGCATGCTGAAGGGTACCCACTCAGGGCAATGAAAAGAACAGCCCCATTATTCACTGCGGCTCTGTGCGATGGAGACGCTCTGGGTCCCGGTGCCAGTCCTCTGTGGAATGCGGAACAGCAGCACCCCAGACAGCACGGCGTTGGCTGCCCTCTCTCCCGCTACGCTGAGCTGCCCTGTGCCGCGCACCACAAAGCGCACGGCCGTGTCAGCACACAGAGGCACGCGCACACAGCGCCGTCTGAACATTCTTCATACAGGGCCAGAGACAGGGCCGTGCCGCTGAGCACTCTTTATGTCCACAATGAAACCGAGTGGGAGTTATGATTCTTCTTTCTGTCACCTGTAGGCTCTGAGCTTATCTCGATTTCTGTGGGGGGTGAGACCATTCTTCTCTCAAATTAGTCAGAACAGGGAAAACTAATACCCACAGCTGCTGTGTTGGTCCCATCAATTCAAAGAAGTACGAAAATGGTACTAAGTCACAAGCACCAACCCCACCTGAACCTCTGAAGTTTTCAGCCATTTGCTTAACTAGATGCTACCACAATCGCTTACATAACCCTCACCTCTGAGAATACACAAACTGAGCCCCCTTAATTTATGGTGCCTTTATGCAATTGCACAGTATGTGTGTGTGTGTGTGTGTGTGTGTGTGTGTGTGTGTGTGTGTGTGTGTGTGTGTGTGTGTGTGTGTGTGTGTGTGTGTGTGTGTGTATATATATGTGTGTTTGTGCGTGTGTGTGTGTTGTGTGTGTGTGTGTGTGAGTGTGTGTGTGTTTCTGTAGCCAGTCAAGGAGAGGGCAATGAAAGAAGACAGCGCACGCTGTGCGCAGCGGATGCACGCGCGTGTCCAAGCCCTTTCCCATCTCTGTTACATAACTGCACGAACACGCTGGCCGACTGCGCAGTGCGAGGGAGAGAGAGAGAGAACATCACATTCCAGTTTATTTTCTCGCTGCTGCAGCCCAGTCCAGGAGCAACAGGAAGAGGCCTCCCCATGGTTACTCCTAATGACAGGGTTGGTATTAAACGCACAGCAGCAGCTATAAAAAGCCTGCGATGAGAAAACGAGTAGCTCGGTTGGTTTGGACGGCAGAACGCATCCTGACCCACAGCATCTCTCTCCCGGCTCATTATACTACTTATTTACTCCGCAGCCACCTTCATTCAGGGCCGCTCTCGCAGTTTATACTCCAGTCCTCTGTCATACAGCTGCGGCCTAACACAACAGCTGAGATGAAGAGCCTAACTCACATGCAGAGGAGAAGAGATACACCCAGAATCGAACCTCGAGACTCGAGGACCCAAAGCGCTCCGACTGCTACAGCGCACAGCATCCCCGGTGCTAATTACAGGCGCTGATCTACAGGAACTGTGCGGTGTGACACCCACCTCAAGCTCTGCTGTCTTTAAGTGGGACAATGGTTTCTATGGGAAATGAGCAATGACAGCAACTGCCAAATCCCACATCTGTACACGCTGCTTTAAGACGCCAGCGTGTGAGAGTGAGCAAGAACTGTGGAACATTACTGTGAAAGGAACATGAAACGAACAGATATAAGTACAGAGGGCTTCCTGGCCAACACGGCCCTAAATATCTCACGGGCAGTTAAACACTCCTTTACTCACACGCTGCTAGTGGCTTACATTTCAGACTTCTGATTGATTTTCACTTCTACAACATTTGCTTTGCATTTCTGTGCTTTGTTCTGATTACTGCGCTGAGTCCACTTCAAAGCGACATGCGTGTGATGAAAAAAGACTGAACACTGCAGTGTGCTATAATGTCATATTTGCTTCTTTTGGAAGGAATTGGACACAGATGCGGAGCCTGTGAGAGTTAACTGAACAGTAAGCGGCACAACCCCACCCCCCCAGTGTCAACCACATCAGAGCGGCATGCTGGGAAGGGACTGCCACTGGTTAGAGACATGCTACCCCGCCTCACTTGTTCACTTCTCTGGAGACCCATTTGAAGTGACTAGCTTCTCTCTGGGAAGTTCTTTAAGACTCTGAGGTGCTGTGCTTATAACAGCTCACTGTGCAAGTGGTACAGAGCGGAGTGAAAGGTGGGCCACTGTGCATTGTGAATTCATTGCACTACCGTGACCTCTTATGGCCCCAGGTCACAGTACTTTCTGACACCACAACGGCATGTTTGTGCACATCTGTATATATGCTTACTCATATGTGTATATGTGTTTGTGTGTCTGTCTGTGTGTGTGTGTGTGTGTGTGTGTGTGTGTGTGTGTGTGTGTGTCCACGTGTGGATGTGCATTAGTTACTAAAGGGTAACTGTCGAGCAATCAACCACACAGAAACAAACAGGAACGACAAATACCCCCACAGGCATTTTAATTGACCCGACTTCCAGCCACCATCCATCTGTTGCCAGTCTTGTTAAACGCCCCTTGTTGTTGTGTCCTTTCCTTGACTGCAGGCGCCAGCCTACCCAGAGGCCTGTGGCACGTGAGCCATTCACCCAGGAAGAGCCCTTCACAGGGGGGTAGGAGGAGGAGGGACCTGCTAAATATTTATACAGGAGGAAAAGGAGGGACCCGCAAATCTTTCAACTGGAGAGAGAGAGAGAGAGAGGAGGGACCTGCAAATCATTCACCTGGGAGGAAGAATATGTTTCTTACATTAGCGTCAATATGAAAGTAAAGTTAAGTATGTGTGCGCTAATGAGGAAACAGATGGAAAATCAGAAAGTGATGGGGAGAGTCAGACAGGCAGGTGAAGCGCGAGACACAGCGAGCAAGACACAGCAGGAGAGAGTGTCACAGCATGGGCCGTTCAGGGACAAGGTCAGTACAACGCACAGGGTATTGTATGTGTGATACAGACGTGAGGCTGTTTTTTTTTCCTGTGAATGAAACAATGGGGAAGTGGAAGCTGGTCTGGGGATGTTTTTCTAGCTTGCTCGCGGTGTTGTTGATGGCCAGGATCCCACACCGTGCTGCAGTAAATATGCTTTGCTCAGTCTCCTCTTAGATTGCCGTTTCTGCTGTCTTCCTATATTCTAACACTTCAAAAGCAGTAGAAGCCCATGCTGTAGATGCGTGGGATGTTGTCGGGCCAGAGGTGCTCCGTTCTTCAGATTGAAGCACCACTTCCTGAACCAACCCCCCCCGCACCCAGGCTATGTGCCTGTAGTAGGACCGTGTTGTATAACAGAGCTGTAACAAGTATGCCCACACAGACTGCCTGTGAAAAATTCAAGCCACAATTAAACCTGTGGCTATCACTCTGAGTGATTGTGCAAACAATATGCCCTCCGCTGAAGTCATACAGACAACATCCTCTTTAGGCCTGCTCAATTTGCTTGCGTGTCAGTAAACATACAGTAAACCTTTGGGACATATTTCATTGATAATGTCCTCATTTGCTTTTGCCATGAACAAAAGAAGAGCACAGCCAGAAATATTTTTGCTGAAAAAATTGACTGAGCAGAGGATGGAATATCCTCTCTGTCTGCATTCTTAATAAAATCCTGCAGCATCCAACAAGGCCTTTACCCCTTCAGATAAACATGTCCATCTAAAAAATTACTTTTATTCTGACGAAATTCTGAACAACAGAGTTCAGTGCTCCAATGAGTCTGAACCTCTGACTCTAACTTCCTCTAAGCACCACTGCTCCAGATGGAGGAATCTGTACATCGCTGCTTTCTTTCCAGACCATGGAAACAGACAAGACTTGATTCCTGAGCTTCAGATAGCGACTGTGTTTTTAATGCTCTGAAGCGCGACACTAAAAATAGACCAGGAAAAAAAAATGTGTAGAAAGAGTCCAGGATCCATCTTTTTCAGCACTGTTTCTGGTGACATCAGAGATGCCGCTGCATGTTCCTCTGATGTGCGTGGGAAGATGCTGGTGGAGCTGTGACAGACTCGGCACATGGCAGCTCAAATAACAGAGTCCCTACAATCGCACGCATTGCATTGACAGCCGCCTGCACCGATGTGTGTGTACCTGTGTGTGTGTCTGCTTCAGGCACTAAGACTATTGCATAGGATATGACAGAGAGTTTTACAGGCCAGTAGTGATTTTTCCTTTCTCACCCTACACATCCTGTTTAATGTGGTTCACATTCTGCTGGCCATCCAACATGCCGCTGCTGTGGGGGTTTAACATGATCCACGGTAGAGACAGTGTTATACCCAGACAAAGGCCAGCAATAAGCCTGCACTGGGCAGACCTATCACTCACAGGGTTACTCATGATGGGTCACCTTTAGCTTAAATTTGCCATCTGTTCTTTTAATGCAGCCACAGTAATAATTCAAGGTAAAAGTAGATGGTTCTTGTGCTGCATTTTAATGAGATATTTTCCTTTTTCCATGCAAAAGAAAGGAGCTGACAAATGTCAGCTTTATTTGTGGAGATATGTGCTCTATCTTTCCTGCACCAGTCTCCCACCATTGCAAGCTGTCCCTCAGAGAGTAACTCTGTTCAACTTATGTTTAATTGTGCTGGAAGTTGCTCTGGATAAGAGCGTCTGATAAATACATGTAATGTCATGTAAAGTTGTCCCTCAGCAAGTAACTCTGCTTGCAGCACCGTAAGCTGTCCCTCAACATGGAGCTCCCACTGCCTTCATCTTTTCTCCCAAGCTGCACAACAGACACACCAAGCTCCTCCTGTTACGATTCCCCGAACACACACACACACACACACACACACACACACACACACACACACACACACACACACACTGGTAAAAGTACCAGCCGTTACTCCTAGATATTTCCATCCTGAGTGCTTCCTGGCGGATTCCCAGCATTCCCTTTGTTCCAAGAATGCTCTGCGGGGCTCTCACAGGAAGCCGGGGAGAGCTGCACTCCAGGCCACGGAGGCCCTGGCCAGGCCCCTTAAGACTCCTGCGGGCGAGGACAGAGCAGGCTGGGAGGGAGCCCTGCGGTGAAGGGCCCTGCACTCGCAGTGCCGAAGTCTGACCGCAGTGCCAGTTTTTATACACTTCATTCATCCCGATCTACATTACTAGAGTTCAAAACTGGTTTTACAGGCGCGTTACTACCGATTTGCACTGGAGAACGGGCACCGGTTTCGCCTGCTGTGTCTTGGCAAAAGGCACGCAGAGGCAGGATTGGTGCAGTTCCCAAGTTCCTGCTCCACGAGGCTGAACAGCGGGCTTGTTCTCAGACACAGCCAGGAAGCCTACCCTCCTCATCTCAATGTGTGGAAGTGCAGCAGCACAAACCATTTCCTCCCTGGGACGCGACCCCAAGTCCACCCTGGGCTTCCTGTTCCCAGCTCTCGCTACCCTGCCCCTGGTCCCCCTCCCTTCCCCTGTCTCTCCCTCTCTTCCTATGACCCCCCACACCTGCAGATCCTCCGACTCTGTGAGGGGAGGCTCCGTGGCTTCGGCAGGCTCAGAAACTCAGCCGTTCACTGCACGTGCTCGGACGAGTCATTCTCTCTCCAGCATATCAGCATCACTCAGCAGCGTATCAACAGCAAATACAAGCTCCACCTCAGCTTTCTCTTCTCTCTCCTCCCCTCATATCTCCTCCTTCCCACCTTCCCTGTCCAGCTTTCTCACATTCCAAGGCCCACCCATTGTATTTGAGTTTTCAACAGAAGAGTGAAGAGCAGACAGAAATCCCCTTTAACAGAAGTAACATGGGAGATTAATCCTTATACAGAGAATTACAAGTCCAATAATCCTTATCTGAATTGGCACCCACAAACACAAAATAAACACCACGGGATTTAACGCCAAGATAGTAAATGATAATTAAAGAAGGCAAAAACTTAATTTCTGAAAAGGTATCTGGTTTCAAACCCAGGCCTTGATGCAAATCCAGGGACCTTACTGATAGCTAAATATCATGAAATGCAAAGTGCTGTCCATATCTGCCACTGCGCATCTTTCACTCTCAAATCAGAAAACCCTGAAAATAAACACACATGTAGGAATGCGTTTTCACCGCTGCTGACACAGCTGCTACCACCCAAAACTCAAAATGCTGCACACGCCGCCGTGCTCATTCTACCACCTTACAATTCCACCCCACAACGTTATGATAATGTTCTGAGCTGCGGCTAAAGTAACACTTGGCAGCGCTCTATCTGATAAGCTGACGGATATTCTCTTTGTTCTGGAACCTCCCCTCCCCCTACCCCGCCCCATCATTCTCTCTTGATTGAGGATTAGTCAGGCTGTTGTCCTGGACGCAGCCTGCTGCTGACACAGTAGGAGTCACGCAGCGCCCAGCCGCTGTGACACCACTGGCATGAGCCAGTGACAGAGTTCCACAGCTAGGGAATGCAACATGGGTCAGCGATTGGCGGGTGGGTGACACACCGAAAAAAACAGTCAACTGCCACTGAGTCTACGGCAACCAAGCCTTATGGTATTATAATAAGGTCCACTTCTAACACACCAACTTTACTGTCTCTGATGGGAGCCATAGAGGACAGTACAGGACAGTGCAGAACAGGGGACAAGGGCTATGACCAGTCCCATATAATCCAGCACACAATTATCCTTGATCCTTGCAGTGTCTGCTGCCAGCTGAGCTGTAGCACTTTCTGAAAGAGAGATTTCACATCAGGAATTTAGACACTTCATTTCACTTCAGTTGCCTGCATCATTAGTCCCATCAGATGTCTCATCAACTACACTGCATGTCACCCACAAAGGGGCAATATTTACATTGCTTATGCATTATAACAACATTTTTCCAAGGTTATCAAGCACATCATGCATTCAGGTGTTACTGTATGAATGCCAAGAAGAACAGCTGTTGGTAAGAACTTTCAGAAGCACACTGCAAGACTCTGAAGAGTCAGATGATGCGGGGTTAGAAAATAACAGAACAGGGTAGGGAGGGGGAAGATATAAGTGGATTACAACAGCACCAGTCTAATAATGTTGTCACATCCTGATCAAACAAGGAAGTGAGTGTCTTTCTCTTTCAATTTCACTGCCCAGACAGGGACCTGTGTGTTTGCATACGTGTGTGTGTGTGTGTGTGTGTGTGTGTGTGTGTGTGTGTGTGTGTGTGTGTGTGTGTGTGTGCGTTTCTTGATGGTCAGGCTCCAGGTGTGTGAGCAGCAACTCTGAAAACCATTCTGAAAGTATTCACAAATGCATACATACACACACACACACACACACACACACAATCTAACATATATATGCATACACACACGTGCACTCATGCACAAATGCATACTCTTGAGTAAGGTTCACAGAGTCAGTCTCAGTCAGTAGCTTAGAATTACTTTTATACTGATGTCTGAGTTATCAAGACTTGAAATTGAAGGCAAGGATATATTTAGCCCAGTGGGCACAAACACAAACTCAGTGGAGCATCCAGTATTCTCTGAGATTTGCACCTCATGTCTTTTCCCTATGATTCAAAAATGATTGATTGAATTTCTCTCTGATCGTAGTCTCTTTCCAGTAATTGCTGCTAGACCCCTGACACAATATCCTGTTCACCTCACCTGCTCTTCTGTTCTATTGCACTGTTTCTCTTTAAATTCATCTGGTAAGTAGCTCTCTCTACACTAGTTTTGTAGTACTGTCACAGAATACATACATATAAGTGAATGCTTTAAAGGATCTATCTGCATATTAAGAAATCTCTGACATCAAGTTGGATGTCAAAAACTAGACTAGATGCACTTAGGCCTAATTATTGTGTCTTAAAACAAATCTATAAATGGTTAGATGGTTGTTTACTAAATGAATTTTACAACATGACACATTTTTTTAAAAAAAAGACTGAATCCTGAATAGATTTTCCTGCTGCCTTTCATAATTGATTTGTGATACATGTGAGTTCAGAGTCAATGACTTACACAAAAGAAGAAAAAGAAAAAAATGAAACAAACCTAAAGACAGAATGATCACATCCATTTATTGCACAGACACAAAGAGAGACTCTCAGCTCACATCCAGTATATCCACAAAACACACACAAACACGCAGCCAATAACTGAATCCATTGGAAATATCTTATTGTCATCAACATCTTACTCCTCTTGTAATCTCTTTTTCCCCATGTGCTTGGCCTCCATTTTGCTGCACTTGATCCTGACTGACTCTGGCTTCATCACATTATATCTCCTTTTGTGTTGCTTCAGCTAGTCTCTCAAGCAACACCTCCTTTGAAGGAGTCATTAACAATGAATGAGATCATTATCCTCCAATCGTGACTGTAGCTCTGCAGTGCCATAGAAAGTTTACCTGATTGCCACAGCAACCGCAGCTCAACAAGAGCCATAGATGGTAAGGGAACCGGATCAGTGTTACAGAGTTATTGCCTCTCCAGCGGAGCAAAGAGCAGGGAGGGACTTTGTACTGTTTTACTACTTGCTCATTTACTTGCTGTGCATGCTGATTTGAACACCTTTCAGGTTTGCACCTAAAACATTCTGTACCTAATTTAAACGTACTTTGTGCTGGGGGGGTGTAGTTTGTCACTCAGTTGTCTGTGAGGTGGGGTCTGGTGTGCTGGCTGAAGGGACCCTCTCTTCACCCCACCCTCTTTCACCAGAAGGAATTGACTGTGCATGTGTGCATGCATGCCACTGTGAGTGTATGCCTGCGTGCATGAGAAAGAGAAAGAGAAGACATGCAATCCCAGGAAATGCATGCTGAGAACTAAGATGGACGCTGGGACAAACTGTTGTTCTGTACAGTCCTCTCTCCGCTGTTCACCATGTATATCAGAGAACAGAGGACTCTTAACTTTTTATCTCTCTAGAAGTGATCCAGGATCCAAGACCTCTGTATCATTAACTGAGCTGCTGCATACAGTGATCCCAGTCAGGATCAGCAGAAAGCTACACACTGACATAGCTGGGCTGGGATGGAAATTAGCTGGAGAAAGTATATGTGGTATATGTGGTAGACCAGCAGGGTGGAAGATTACAGGAGTAGGGGACAGGGGACACCTCAGAAAGCCCTCAACAAACTACACCCCCCAGACCCCCATGGTAAGGAGGCATAGGAGTGGAGAGGTTCAGGTCCACCTCTCCAAAACTGAAGCTGGTATTGTTGGTGCAATGATATTGACATGCTTGTCCAGTTACACCCTCTCCCATGTTGTCATCTCACACTCACATATTCCTGTGGTCATATCTAGTGCTGGGCGGTATACCGGTTCATCCGGTATACTGGTTTTAATTTCTCGTACCGTATGAATTTTTCATATACCGCCATACCGTAGCATAGCTGAAACAGCTGTAACGCATAAGTAGGCAGCAAATTATATTATATTGTTTGCCACTAGAAGCGCTACGGAGCGCTGTGCAGAGTGTATTGAGAGGGGACCCCTATTAACTGTGCGTACCCTTCTTACTAACGGTTATAACTTTACAGTGCAACAATTAATTACCCACAACTTACTCTCTTTAACAGGGCATAACACCATGGCACACAACAATTTGTGACACACAGGGGTGTGCTGGGAAAGAAATTCAGCCCTGGACTTAACCGCTAGGACCAGGGCGGGGGCGGTTGTGCTCGAGAATTAAAGTATATTTGGCTACAATTCTCAAGTTTTGTCTACAGCTGAGACTACCTCTTAATTAGTTAATGTGCATGGACTTTACAAACGATTATATTCTTCTGAATATACGTCACGTAGTTTTATGCGATATCAGCGGCCCTGAAGTTGAAGTTCCCTTTAACCCGCTAGGTAGCCAGCTAGCTAGCTAGCTTGCTTGCCTTGATAACGGCACACAGCTGACTTTGAAAACTTGTCTCGTTTTATTTAGCGTTAATTTAAAAAACAGCGGTGACAATGCAATATTTTACTTAGGTTAGCCTAGATGAGCGCATTGTTGGTAAGCTTACGCAACTAAGCTCTGTTTGAACTAATCGTGACGTTACTTCGTCAGTGTAAAGGATACATAAGAACGTGTTATTGAAAACTGCTGTTCAACATGCATTCATGAAATTTGTGTTTGTGTGCTTGCAAAAGCTACCACGTGAGATTGTTTAATTAACAAGGATGGCATTTGTTGATTTAAATTACGTAAATGCTCATGACACATCACAGCTTTTGTGAGGTCTGTGTTCTATACATTATTGTTCATTGCACTCAACCTAACCTAAAAGTTTATTCTCAGTCATTTAAATCGATTTAACTAAATTTAGCTTCGTTTTGCAATTTGAATTGTGTAAGACAAAAAGCTATAATGTGAAACATTTAAGAGAAAGCTTTGGGATTACTTGCCACTTAATTATTCAAATTGCCATCCTTGTTAATTAAACAATCTCATGCTGTAGCTTTCGCAATGGCACACAAATTTCAGACAAATTTCAAATCTGCGGTGTTTCGCGAGCATGATCTTAAAATGTTTTGTTTTGAAAAGGAAGCAATGTTAAAGTTGTTAAAAAAGTCCTGTTTTTGCTACGTTGCCGTTTGCACAATAAAAATTAACATTCTGCAACTGTTTCATGCATACTGATTCCTTCACATATTGTGTCATTTTGTGGGGCCAAGCAAACCCTATAGTAATCAAAGCTTTCATTCTATACATGATGACATTAAAATGTTTTTATATTCTATGTACACCTGACAGTAGAATAAGCCACAAACCTACATAAAGGCCCAGTCATGCAAAAAAAAAAAAACATGATGATGAAAATAACGTGATACAAATATTTGGTCATACCGCCCAGCACTAGTCATATCTCACACACACACACATACACAAGCACACTCCTGTATTGTTCTCACACGCACATACTCCTGTATCACAGTTACACAAACTCCTACCTTACTGTCACACACACACACACAAACACACTGCCATTTCACACATTGTCCCACTGGACAGTGCAGAGGGTGGGGGTTCAGATTCCTGAGAGTGGCCTGCAGTGATGCAGGCCCTGCCAGAAGTGCCCCCTTTTCCGCTGTTTAAAATGCCTTCAGAGAAAGTGGGAGGAGGTCAAGCTGTTTCCTGCTCCACTGAGCAGACCTACAAAGCAGTGTGACTGACGCACACACACAAACACACACACACATACAAGTTCACACACACTCACACACACATGCTCACACACACACGCTTATACACACACACACACACACACACACACACACACACACACAAATATTACAGAGGGTGGGACAAAAGAGAACAAACTGAACTCCTTATTCTTGTTGTTCTCATGCACTCGTCTACAACTGACAGGTTTTCACTTTAAACCACATTTGTGACAGCAGAACTTTAGGCTGACTTGCAGTAAAGAGGTTAAGGTTGGAACAATTACTGTGAGTCCTAAAAATAACAAGCAAGTGTATGGCAAGTGAATCTGACATGTTACAAGGAGCTACTGCAGAGCTCGGGGAGTCAGGGCCATATGAGTTTTGAAATCAGGGAATCATTCTGCCTGACCCTACCTCAGAGACAATCTCAGAACTACTGAAGCTGCTCTATAAGGTTATAAAGCACTAACTATAACTCCAGCATAAAGTCACTAACTCTTTTTGTCAGGCTACCCAGCCATTTCTTTATACATTATCACATTTCC
Organism: Megalops atlanticus; assembly: GCA_019176425.1. Lineage (NCBI taxonomy): Eukaryota > Metazoa > Chordata > Actinopteri > Elopiformes > Megalopidae > Megalops > Megalops atlanticus. Next base: position 21,145,379 of record CM032886.1, read on the forward strand.
ATTATTTGTAGTTTTACAGAAGGATTAAATAAACCCTTGTGTTTTGCCACCAATGAATAAATTCATCATCTTGCATCTGTAGATTAGACTTTGCACTGGAGTCAATCAATTTTATCTTCCTAACTCCACAACTCTTTTCTTGCCTTTTACTGCGGTTCTACAGCAATTATTGTTGCTTACAGAACCCTATACACTACATGATGTGCAGGGTTAAAGAAGGGTATAATGCTTGAGTTTCACTAAGAATGGTGGTAAACCCCTATCATACTCAGAAAGGCAAATAAAAGAGCTAAGCTTATGCAATCATTATGCATATATTACACATTACTGAAGGTCCCAGTGCACTTTCCTTTTTGCCTGGTGTATAAATAGCTCATTCTGTCCTGTGAAGGACTGGAGATGTACTTTGGACCCCAGTGCATATGGTCCTTCACCCCCTGGGTTACTCCTCCCATGCACATACATCCACACACCCACACAAAACCATCAGTGTTAATAGAACCAATTAATATTTGTGTAACATAGAAAGCAGGTTTATCATGTATCTACAATATAATGTACATATCCTTCTTAGCTAGAAAGCTCTCTGTCCTAACCTTGTGAAAAAAAAAACAGGAGACTAGGAGAGAGAAGACAGGTCTGAATTCAGGTCCATATCCTCTCAGCAGAGGGGAGACTTCTGAAGAGTCATGTCAGTCAGTCTATCCCATTAGTCTCTTTCCTCAAGAAAGGTAATTTTGAAGTAAGACATAGTCAAGTGCAAAGGGTGTGTAAAGGGACTCTCCTGCATCTTATGGGAGTGTGGTGCATTCCAACTCACCACATTTATTTTTTCAAAACAGACACCACTAACTTTGATTGTCATCTTAAGAGCCTGCATTGACTATAAGCCAATAAGCAATTCGACATTGTTGCCTGAGTAAAAGCACACCAATCCCAATGGGTTAGCACAGTGCTTAGCACAGTACCTGGAGTGACTCTTCAAGGAGGGTTATTGTCACAACTGAGAATATAAGCCCATTTCTTTCCGACCCACTGTCAGCACACTGTAAATTGGACAGGCCAGAGCAATAACCGCTAAGCTCCAGTGTAACTGACAATCATTACCAGCAGACACATGGACTCTTTATTTGCTAATACTTCTCATTCCTCTAAATTGCTTTTCACATATTGTTTTTCTCTGCACAAATTTGAAGGTGTTTTCTCAGTAAGCATCTTCAAATGGATGTTTGGTAACAAATCAAGAGAAGCTAAACAAAATCCCGAGGGGATTCACCAATGCGCACTGAAAAAAAGCAGCTGAAATATTGAGAGATACTGATCTGATACTGACACTGTCAAGACTCCTTCCATGATGGTGACTTGTCTGCACCCATGTGGTGGGTAAAAAGATGATTATTACTATGGGATGTCAGGAAAATAAGTTTTTTCTTCCTGGATGTTAATATTCTAGCTACATTCTCCAGCCCTTCTCTTTATTCATACAAATTAGCATAACCCAGCACTATGCTGCAGCCACAAGTGTATTCAGACAGGGCAGAACAGTGAGTTTGCATCTCATAGAGAGATGTACTGCAGTTGCCCCCACCATGGAAGAATACACAGACCTATAATTAATACAGGTGCACTTAGACTGAGAGTGCAACACCCCCCAACCCCACCCCCACCTCCTCCTCCAAGACAATACAGCCATTTTACAGCCAATACAGGTGTACTACTCAACCCGCTTCATAACACAGCTGTATTACAGACATACTTGCACCCCCTTCAAAACCCACCTGCTATTGAGACTACAACCACACAGCCTCACTCTACAGACCTATCTCAAGAGTGATTCTTTTAAAAAATGACTGAACTTCACTGTACAATTGTAAAGTGATATAACGACGTGCTGTGTTAATGCAATTCAAACAAATAACAAACGAGACCCAAACAATTCCATTAAAGACAGATGTTGCTGCCAGTACTTCCTTTGTCTTGTCCGCTCGAGCGAATCCCTTTCTCCCGGCCTGGCGCGTGCGACTCACACAGCTGCTCAGCATATTGTTGAGTGTGCTATAATTGTAGTGTCAATGCGCTTCCTTCCGACCTACCCTCGCCGCACAGAGTGAAATAACAATTCTTCGCTGTTCAAGGATGGAAGCGCCACTAAAGTAAAAGTTAACCTGAACTGCTGTCTTAACTCTATCTTGGTGTATTTTCTCAAGAGTCGTTACTTCACAAACAGCGCAAACACCATTATGCTCAGTTATTGTAGAGTGGAAAAACAAAATCTCTCTAAAATGAAATGCAATCTGTGTGAGCTGTTTCAATGAACTCGCTAAATAGACGCAAGTATGCAGGGCGATTTAGACTGCTTTTACAATATTATACATTTTACAGTAGAGGGGTAGGCTACAACGGCACTGCCCCACCTGTGAAACCAATTTGAACCCTTCAGTTACAAGCCCATGTCCCAAGTTATTTCGCTACAGTGCCCTCCAATTCATGAAACTGTACGCAAAAGAGTGAAAAATAATAGCATGTGTGACATATGCTATGTTCAGTGTATCTTCTTTTGTTATTCGCATATGAGACGGAAAATGAACCGAACGCGGTTCTGGGAAATTGAATGGATTTCGAGGACATCCTGTTGACACTACCAAATAGTAAACGTATTTCTAATTTCAGAGTGGACGGCGCTCTGTCCACTCTAATGAAAATAAGCCAAACCTGCGTGGAATTTGCGACTGAGTATTATGTTCGTGCCCCACATTTTCCTGCCTACGCAGAAACCTAAACATCTGGCCAAAAGCTGACTTTCCACCAAACGTGAGAGGCAAGTTCAGCCGCACACGCTCCAGCGCAGTAGTACCCTGCAATCCATTCACCGTCCCCGTTACATACATAAAATTTAGCTTTTAATATTTATCACTAACTGGCCAAAATATTTCAAATACCTCAGCAATTTTAGACAAGACCAGAAAAAATTTAAACACAACGCAATTTTCAACACTCATTCAGTAAATGGGCGAGGAGGGAGAAAACAGTTAATTACTCTCTAATCAATCCTTACCTGCTTCCACCGTATCCGTCAAATCATGGGTCAAAGCTGTCCTTGGAAATTCCTTTAATTTTCTGGCGCTGAGGTTCAAAAACCCGGAGTTCGCCGCTTCTTCCAATGCCCGTTCAAGACCCCTATTCAGAGGCATGTTATTGTGGGAGCCCAAACTGCTGGCGTTACTTTGAACAGATCCAGAATGGAGCTGGGGATGGGGACGAGTGTCCAGTCCCAGCGTCGCCATTCTCGCCCCTGCTTTAAGGTAAATCAGTTGCGATGCGATTTTGTATATACTGAGAACTACCAGGGAGACTTCTATAGTGCGCGAATTTCTTCTCTTCCAGTGTCTTGCCGACCACTGCGGCTGCGCTATTACTGTACAACATTGAAATTCGGCCAACGCGACAAGGCGGTACAACTTTGAGCATTTTGCGACGCCTGCTGGTCGTGGTCGGAACTACGCCCAGCATTCTTGAGGCTTTGATTAACATGAGGTACTACGGCACGTCAAGCAATGCAGCAATTTTTCAACATGCTGTATTCAAAACAACAAAAGAGCAGCCACAAAGTACTGGGGTTGACATTTCAAATGCTTGTAGAATACCTATGGATTCTCAGTACGAGCCATGAAATTAGTTGTGGTTATTTTTAATTTTGCTCTCCAACTTTGTTATTTGGGAAATGCAATCCTGTTGTTACATAAGGATGTGACAGGAGGCCCTACTGGAGATACAAAGCCACTACTCTCAGGTGTAAAGTCTAGAGCTTTATTCACAATGCACTGTGTCAAAACATGCCTCAAAATTCATGTGGGAAAGTAGTTTGACATAAAATTACAGCGCACCCTCAGACAGGATGCATATCCATGGTAGAGCCACTAGCCAAAATGTCTTGGCATTACTAAGTGTTGAGAAATGAACTAAGTCTTTAATTAAACAGTAGCCTGCACCAACTACCCACCAGTGTAAGGACTAACACTAACCAGCTGGCCATCAATAGGTTTATTTTGCATTTAGTCATTTAGTAGATGCTCTTACCCAAACCGACTTACAAACAAAGAGTCCAAGAGAAATGACTATAGAATTCCTGTTACACAACACTGTGTACCTTGTAAGAGATTGTGAGGTTCATCTGTGGAACAGGGTGGTCTTTTTCAGATCAAAATTCTTGATTCTGTAGCTTGCATAACCAGCAAAAAACTGGAGGTATGCTTAGCCTCTTTAATTTATAAAGCTCCTCAGCAAAATTTTGAAAAATATTCCCCTCAAATGGACCAAATCTGCTAAAGTATTATCTTCCAATGCCATTAAACATGTGAAGTATCATCCTCCAATGATGTGAAGGTCCTAAAGTACTACCTTCCAATGCCATTAAGCACCTGAACTATCATTTTCCAATGGTGTGAAACTCTCAAAATAAAGTAAGATAAGTTCCACAGGTCATATCCATAAGCCATCTTTCTGTAATCACTGCTTTTTTGTTTTTGTTGTTTTTTAGTAGTATGCAATTAATATCACAATGAACCAAAACAATGAGTGACAAAACAGAAAAGGAATGTTCATTTCAAGACAGTCAACAGTTAACAGATGTGGGGGTACAAAATTCTTATAATTCCATGGATCAAATGTGAGATATGGGTATTAATGTTATCAATGCTGAGGGAATAATGGTGGGCTACAAAGGAGACTAGCCATAGAGAAATATTCAGAAGAAAAAAAAACATAAATGTAAAGTTTGACAAAATGTGAGATGCTAATGTTTGAAACACCTGTTCCAGATCTGTAAACATCAAAATTCCTGTATCATGTAACAGGCTAGCTGATTGATCTGGAGTCAGAATAAAGTCTAAAAACCATCATCCCAGTAGACAGAGTACAATGAAATCACTAGAAAGCTGAATGTGCACCGAAACTGAAGGCAAGAAAAAAAGAAATATTAAACAATCTGCACATGTCCTTACAGCTCTGTACCAAGTTTATTAGGTTGATAAGGTAACATCAGACTTCAACCAAGGATACCAAATCATGGCTAATATAAAGGTCAATATCTGACCACAAACTGACAGTAATATCAGTGACCAAACTTTAGGTTTGCCATACACCTTCACACAGACATACTGCAAATTAATTGAATGTGCATACTAAACACCAAATATATCTTTAATCCAACTATCACACCAGCTCAGTTAAGTACTCATCACTTTCTTCTGCCTGCAGACTGAAGACTAATGTGTCTGAGCCCGAGGAGCTCCACCATTAATACCTCTGTGCAGGCTGAACTCTTGGAATTAATGTATACAGACACATTTCCATGCTAATTGCACATGATAATGAATGTACTCCATCATGTAACCTCCTAGATAGATGCCTAAATAATATTCACACGCTGAGCTGAAATTCCAGCACACCAGTGAAGTGAAGCTTTGATTATTTCTGTATATCAGTGTATATTTCTTCAAGGGACCAAAATCTGACAGATCTGGGGTGTGGGATATTTCATAGACCAAATTAATCCGTATAATCAAACCTGTCACACATGGTAACCACATTCCTGAGTGTGTCACCTTTGTCTCATCTGCAGACACCATGTGTCTTGGTGTATATCAGTTAGTCCTTTGAGTGCCTCTGTCCTTCAGCCTAGCATGGCTGCAACTGCCCAGCACTCTCTGACCTGCGGAGGTCGAGATGAGCCCAAGAGCTCCAGCCTGCTGAACTCCAGGTTAATCACTTGGAGTGACACAAACTTTTAAACTCAATTATAACAACCTGTAAGGAGATCTGGGAACAATAAACACAGCGTTCCTGATTTTTTACTGAGCTTGGAGTTTTGGAGGTTTTTCCCACATGAGCGGGGAAAAGGAATGCACTTTGGCAGCTAACTTTTAGTCATGCGATTTATACAACACATCTGCATTGGATTGGAGTGATAAATACACCATATTCATAAACTGATCACAACTCCACTGCTGATGCATAAAAACAGTATTCAATGAATACTATTGTATTTGCATATCTGCTCTGAAAAGTTGTCAGGAGGATTATTGGCCCTATAGTCCTTGTCTAGGGTGTTCATACTCATCCTTAACACATCCTGAGATCTATTTCTGTCCCTGTCCCTTAACACAGGACATCAAAGATCAAGGTAAATGCTGAGGCTGGGGGGGATGGGGGTGGGCACATACTTCAACAAAAGCTGTCACAGTGATGCAGAGTCAGTGTCTTTAGGCCTTGACTTGTGCGGGAGCAGTGGGGACCTTCATAGGTATGCAGTGTTACTTCTCTATGCAACGATTGAATAGCCTGTGACACTGGCTCCTTTTCAACCTCACCTGCTTCAACAAGACTGTATCTAAGAGCTGGCATGGGTGAATATTGCACAGCTCAGTCCTTACAGCCTCGTAGCATCATTGCAGCTTTGTCAGGATGTTGTATGAATGTGATACACTGTGCTGCAAGGACATCATAATGCTATTAGGAATGGTCGATTTTCACTCCATAGAATAGTAATGAGGTGTAATGATGGGTGTCTCAGAAGTAGAATATTATCCAATTTTGTTGTTGTCTGAAGCATGGGCTTATGGTGCTGATACATCTGCCTTGATCATTAGTGCTGTGAGTATCAGGGTCCTTAGACTATGTGCCCATTTGGCCCATATTGTCTCTAAACCCAGGTGAAGAATTTTTAGCCTTTTAGTTCACTATCATTTTACTTACCTGCTGGTTGTAAAGACACATCCAGATTGGAGGCCATTGTCAGCACTGTGGGATTCTGGATACCTTGATCTGATTGCCTGTGTCTTTGAGAGATCTGGCAATGCCTTTCTTAGCCTTAAACTGAGGTAGCAAATAGAAGATCTGAGGTTTCACACACACACACACACACACACACACACACACACACACACACACACACACACAGGGGTTGCATTTTATCCTCTTTTTTCCCTGCTGGGAGTTCCAGGAGCAACTGTTAGCTATTAAGAACCTGCACTGCTGACAGTATGCAGATTATCAGGGGACTTCACCAGCTCTCTCAAAGCACAGTCTCTCTGTCATCCCTCATTTGACTCTATGCCATAGTTAACACTGCTTTGGCCATGTGGTTCCTATCATTTCAGACTCAGGATATTGTAATCAAAAAAGCACAAAAATGATGTTAGAGTACATTTAATCACTTTGCAGTTGCAGAATATGATTGCTTAGGACAATACAATGCATAATAATCCATCCACAGAGCAGAGAGGTTTCTATGAGACTTCAAAACAAAATCCAGCATCACACCTCCTGCAAGGAAGAGAAGTTCATTAGGTGTCTGTTTTTCTGATTATTATTGATTGGTTGCTTTATCAACCGCTGATGCTGCCTTAATAAATATACCAGATAAATAGACAGATTAATATTATTGTACAGAAGAGCAGAAGACATGTTCACTGCTTGTATTTTCCATTGCATGTAAACCCTAGAACTTTGCCTGTGATTTCTGTAAGAGGAGGAATATTTTGCATCTCTTCCACAGGGAGATGTGCAGATGTGAGAGTTTATCGTGCATTCAGCTCCTTTTCAAGAATTATTACCCATGACTGAGTATGCCACAGTAAGTGGTACTAATCCTGCAGTACTTCAGGGTTTATTTTCAGCTCCCCAGTAAAAAATACAAGTGGTAACTGAATCATTTACTCAGACTCCATGGGAAGCTCTTAAAATTGACCTAGATTAACCTTAATGACACCTTTCAACTCCCCCAAACCCTTTTCAGCAATGCTGATTTTTTTTTTTTTGTCAGAGCATTACCTGTTTTTTCAGTCTACAAAATGACCACATTTATAATGGGTTCAACTGAAAAACATTCTTGTTTGAAGAATTAGAAAACAAGTTAATGACTGAGGTTCAGTGATAGTCATCTTTTATAGTGCTGCTATGAAAGCAACCAGAAAAAGAATCACAAACAGCACACTACCATTGTGGTGAGAGCACAAAAGCTCATCCATTTTAAGTGCTTGGTTGGTATGGTCAATGCTTTCCAGGTATTTTTGGTCTCAGGAAATATAGGCTGAGACATCTCTCCCAATCAAGTGCTTTTGAAAGGAAATACAGCCCCATCTATTGGACAAAATAGGAAACAACTTAAACACAAGTTTGTTGGAGGTATTACCCATGAAAACCACACAGCCTGCCAAACGTTGCAACATAGAAACAGGTACATCCACTGTACACTGCAGTACATATTTAGGAGCCATAAATCCCTGCTCTACTTTCAAGGGAGAAATGCATGACGCGATTTTCATGCCCATGTCTCTTGAATAGCGCTTAACGCATAAACAACGTATACTCTAAAAGTCTTGTCAGAAGTGGGATTCGAACCCACGCCTCCATTCGGAGACCAGAACACCCATTACAACGGAAGGTATTGAACCTTGAGTCTGGCGCCTTAGACCGCTCGGCCATCCTGACTATACAGAAACACGCAGCCAGTGTCTTTACGAATTACAAGCTGCCATAATATCTGAAAGACCTCACGTATTCTATGAATTAATTATTTAACAATGTAATTTGCTGGCTGTCGCAACTTGTAGGATAACTTTGTTGCAGTGATTTGGGGCATAATGAATTTAGTGGAAATACGGATATCAAAACAAGGCATAGCGACCTCTAAAATTATCTAGCAAGCACAAATTGACTTCCAGTGTTGCATACAATCAATGTTACATGTAATCAACGTATTAACTCCCTATCAGTGCAGAGGAATGCTTGTTTAGATCCACGACACTGACGTTAGATCAAAAGAGCTATAGCACCTCCCCCTGGCAGCTGATTCATTTCAGATGCAATTGTAGTCCTTTTTGATATTATTTTCTGTAAGAAAAACTCTTCTGAAATAATTAGCTGTGGTCTTTATCGCTCAAAGTCGTATATAATACAGTAAAACTGTGTACAGATAGCATAGCTAGTAAGTTAGCCAGCTAACTTAAAGCATGCCATTTTAGCCGGGTGGGCTAGTTCAAACGCCTTGTTGCGAGTTTAACTTAATTTGTAGTGTTGATTACGTGCAAATGTTTCCTTGCATTCATGAAATATGAATATATGCTAATGTATTTTGACACAAAAGGTCATGTCAGAAGTGGGATTCGAACCCACGCCTCCATTCGGAGACCAGAACACTCCTTTGTGAGGAAGGTTGTCAACCTTGAGTCTGGCGCCTTAGACCACTCGGCCATCCTGACAACTGACAATTTGTTGTGCTCATTTTGCTACCTATACATTATGTATGACTATACTACGAAAACGATGCTGAGCTAGTTATCTAAGTCTGTCAGTCCTCGAAAATGCACTTTAGGATACATTTGTGCTTGTGATATCTTTAGTAGTCTATATAACGAAGTGAACCGTGGTCTTAAGTGTAACGTAATCTTCGTAGCACGCTCAACTCGCTCGCATGTCGTCTTCCGCAGCTAACTCCGTACCTGAACATTAAAAATTCAACAGCAAACAAGCTATCTAAATGACACAAAATCAGCTCATATAAATACGTGCAGTGCCTTTACATGTGCGTCATCTTTCGAGTTATGCAAGGCATATCGTACTACATTATTGACATATTGTGTTTAACAATGTATTATAATAAAATTCTACATAACACAATATAGAAAGCTGTATAAAACTGTACGAGAGCCTACTTAACTACGAGGAAGTTTTAAATATCCTTTAAAGTCACCGCTGCTTACGGAACTCGCTGAAGACAATAAACCACCAAACGTGTGCAATCGTGACATGTGTTTTAAATTTTGTCAACGTCAGGGGCTTCTATCGTAACTGCCCCTCGGACCTGCACCACACTGCGCGGCTACAACAGCGATCTTATCGGCACAGTCCGCTGGATTAGCTGACTTCAAAATACATTAGTTACCTACTTTCCCTTAAATTTCATGATGGCAAGACGGCCACACTGCAATATCCAATCTGAATGCATTACATGCATTTAGCTTCAAGCTAGCTATCTAAATTGGAAATAATATTTGGAGTGCAAGGAGTCATGTACATAATGTGATGCGTTGTTATATGATCAATATTGTAAACAAACCGCCTGGCGTTAGCCATATCATGGCGTAATTTAATGTCACAGCTGAACGTTAAGTATTCAAATTGTGCTCTTGATCTAACTAACTAGCTAGATACGTTGAGATGTTTCATTTGGGGTTCTATTTGGTAGTGTTAGCTAGCTAGCTAACGGTTAACGGAGCTGCACAAAAGGAAGACAACGGCAAAAACTAACGCTAACTTTGATTGACACCTGTTAAACCTCTTAAGCTTTTGATTTTACCGTCTTTGTATTTTAAAAGTCATTTTGCTATTACCTTTTCTCGTGGGTTGAATTTTACATTATTTAAAACACGTGTTTAATGTTAGCGTACCTGTTCACCCATCACCTTTTCCTTCTTTGAACGCCTGACGGAACCTGATGAAACGTATTTGTCTCTGCAGACAGTCCTCAAAAATGGCAGAAATTGGAGCTCACAGCATTTTGCCTTTAACTACTTTGATCCCGACTTGTGCAAAGGGCCGTCAAAGATGATTTGGCATTCCTGCCTGTGCTTGTATTAATTGTCAGGATGGCCGAGTGGTCTAAGGCGCCAGACTCAAGGTTAACAACCTTCCTTACAAAGGAGTATTCTGGTCTCCAAATGGAGGCGTGGGTTCAAATCCCACTTCTGACAAGATTTTTTTTTGTTCTATTGTGCTGGAAGTTGCTCTGAATAAGAGTGCCTGCTAAATGCATGTGATGTAATGTAATGCCTCATCTGCTTTTCCTGTCTGGGGTGGTGGTGGATGTGGTCACTGGCCATAATGTGTGACCATGAGGAGAAGAGTGGAATGTCAGCATGCAGCAAACTCTTAACTGTGGCAGCAGTAGGCATCGTGGTGAGCGTGTTGCACAGGGAGATGCTGGGAAAGTTGGGCTCCAGGGAAACATTGAAGAAGAGAGGTCTGACCAGTGGCATCACTGCATTACTGACCACAAGAATGAGGAACCTGTATAAACATACTGATCTCCCAGAACTAGTCCTGGATGCCCCTGAAAGGGAGTCCATCAAGAAAAGCCATGGGGGAGGCCTTTTCATAAGTTAATCATGGGCATCTTCACCATTCCTGTTCATCCATCCATCTCTGTCATTCCCTGTGATACAGAGATCCAACTAATCTGATCTACAAATACCCCACCACACAGTACTAGTCTTCTACTGAATGACTGGGCTCTCTCTCACAGAACACACCATCTGTGGTCTTGCATTTAGTGTGAAACGTATTTTTCAATTCCAGCCGTTTCCAAGAGTTTGACACACTGGTCCAAATCTGAGCAATAGTTAAAGTGGTATATGACCATACCTAAGTGACCCAGAGATCCTGATGGTCACTGAAAACCAATTTCAGAGAAAGCAATTTCATTGATTATTGATTTTCAATGACCATGACACTTGATTATGTGTAGAAAAAGAACAAAAGCAAAACAAACTATTTGGGAAACATTTTTATTCACCTGCTTGTTTCAGAATATTACTGGTTTTGCCAATGGCAAGAAATTACATCTGATGATCTGTCCTCCAAAAATACATCCTGACCAGTAATGTTCTACTGTGAGTCTGATCAAGAAGTTGTTTACCAGGGTTTTTGTACTAAAACCTAACGGAAACAGGACAGATGATAGGCAGTCTGTACCCACAATTTGTGAACAACAGAGTCACCACTACCTCTGTTCCTGAGCATGTAAACCTAATGAAAAACTTGGTGTCTATTAATGTTTTAATTTTCCTTTAAACTGAGGTAAGCACAGACAAACGAACCCCCAAGGGAAAAAAAAAAAAAAATCAATGCATTAAAATCCACACACAAAAATGGACGCAAGAAAGTAGAAAATAGAAAATAAAAGCAATTTTATTGCAATTCTTCAAATATGTTCAAAATGGAATGTATTTAACTGCATTCTCATAAGTTCCAGCGTGAGAAGACTGAGGAATACACAATAATCCAGCCAAGACCACTAGTGTCTCAGGTGCATACTGTACCTAATCATGAGGCAACTCTTTCACCACCACCAGACAAATGTGTGTGGGGAAAAATCCATTCACGCTAAGCTGTGCAAACTGGCCCCTATAGAGATATTCAATAAATATTAATATTATAATTGGCTGTTACATAATTGATAAATGCATGTTTTTCCCTTTCTCCTACTTCTAATACATACTGTCTGAAAAACAACTATCATTTGGGATTACACTGTCTAATGATGGTGGCCATATTATGACTATAGTAACTGTAAAAATTATCTGTCATTCCAACATTTATATTTTTGACAAATAAAGTTCAAGAAATCAGTTTTCAAATGCCATTCTGAGCTCATGTGAATTTAACCAACCGTATACAAATAAAAACAAGGAAAAAATGTGAAAATGCTAGTCTGTGTTCTGTCATCAATTAACAGTATATACTTAGTAGCATTTGAAGTGCAAGGCTGAGTACAGAATAGAATATATAAGGTTTACTTTCACTAAGACCTGATTAATTGAGGTGCAAACTGGCTAATGACACAGTAATTATCACAGCAGCGGCACTTCAACTTAATGCAGTGTTTCCATGAGAACCCAATAAAGAACTGAAAGGCTTTTGGGGCAGTAAAAGGCCACAAATTTGTGATCCCTGCCTCTCATTAGAAAGACTGATTAGTTCACTTTAGCCCCTATTCCACAGCTCTTTAGAGTTTGTGCTTGGTGGCTAGTGACTTGATTTGGGATGGATTTTATTGGTTAAAATTATTAACATTGATGAATGTTTCCCTTTATCACTGAGGCTTTTCCCCTCTGTTTTGTGGGACTGTGCTATATATATCATAGAGAGGAAAACTCATTTCAAATGAACATCTTTGCCTTTTGATAAACTAAGATACAGCGCTCTTTGAAAAGTTCCCCAAAAAGTATAACTCTACAGATACTATTCAATGATGCAGTGATGTTGGTTTTGGACATTAAGAGTTGATTTTGGATTTGGGAAACTTGGACTTGAGATGACATATCATACTCTCATATGAACTTTTAAAGAACAATGAAGAAAATGAGCCATCCCTCTGGGTGTAGCTTAAGGAAAGTCTATGACTGTAACTCTGGCGACAACGTAGGAGAAGGGTGGCAAAGTTAGTTAGGTACTTCATGTGTGTGCAGGTTGCCAACCAAAAATCCTTGGCATTGGCCTAAATGTGTCCTCTTTAAAAAGCTACTGTCTGACTGTTCCTCCTACTACGGGAGGGAGCGGTGTCTCAGAGACGCTATGCTAGGAGATGGGAGCGTGGTACCAGGTGGCACTCAGCTGAGGAAAGCTGTTCTGATATTGGTTAGACCTGACTGGGATGTTGCTCTCACAGTGGCTGGATGTGACTTGGTTGTTGCTCTTGCAGCTGTGTCTTCTCCCTCTCAGGATGATGGTACACAATGTGGCCTCTCCTCGATAGATGTGGCTCAGTGTTGCCCCTGGCAACAGGGACCCTCAGGATACCACTGGAGTCATGTCCCACAACTGTGGAGACAGAGCGTAACCCACACAAGGGGGATTTCTGGAATATGATGGCTTGGAAAACTTTGTTAAACTACTCAAAGTCTACACCTGTTATTACGTTTTCAGTTCTGTCCACTATAGGTGGTCTATACTGGAATGAAAACTCAATCTCAATGTGACTAACACACATCACAAAGTGAAGCAAAAGAGTAAGGGTAGTGCTTTTACCCAGGACTCCCTCATACATTATTCGAGTGCATCACACAAGCAGCCATTCTCACTGGCAGTGTGTGGGTCTCACCTTAAGTACCCTGTCAGTCCCCGAGGTCAGCAGCCAGCCTCTGGTGGGCTCATAGTGCATGTGGACAATGCTGTGCTTGCTGTCATGGAATGTTGCAGTGGGAGCCCGGCTGAAGCACAGAACACAGAAAGGTCAATATAAATGCTGCCATGACAACTGCAAGACTGCAAAGGCAAGAACAATGTGATGCATGTGAAATAAGTCTACACTGAATCCGGAAAAGTCTGGGCTGTTCATCATGGGTTTGGGTATCTCAAGCAGTTAACTAACATGTAGAATAAGTGTGATATTCATCCAGGTAATAAGAGTTTAACACTGAGAATGTGAAAGAGAGTCAAACACAGCAGACTCTGAACAGACTTGCCAAGTCTGGGGGGGGGGGTGTCACTCATTTTCTTATCCACCACATCAGCACATCCCCACAGCCAAAGATTGCGTCACATACTCAGAGCTGCACAATTAGGGATGAACTGGCACTGTGTTTGAAGAATTCAACCCCTCAAATGTAACATCCAAATGTGTGTACATTTATAGTGATGCTGCATTACGTGACCGGCTGAGGCCAAACGGAGGGGGGTTTACTCACTCCTCGTCAGTGATGGACTCGTGGCAGCTGTCGCACACCCGGACCTCGAACTCGAAGCCCATGAGCGGGATGGTGGAGCGCTTGGAGGAGCACTTCCCACAGACGGCCTGGCCACACTTCCTGCAGTGGTGCTGGGGGGAGCAGGGCACAGGTGACACACTCAGGCGGCCGCCTACTTAACAGAACTGAACCATCAACAACCAGCTGTTATACAGTTGCTGTTGGGTCTCTGGGGACATTCAAAGGACCGTGAATGCATAAGGAAGACAAATGTCTGGATTTGCAGCCCACTCAAGCTTGAGTATGATGTCAGTGTACAGAACTTTTTCTGCCCCCCTGTGGACACACACTGAAATATGCCTAGGCCTTAAATTATGCTTTAGCGTAAAACTTGACACTGCCTTCAAGTAGCAATTCACCTGTATGTCCACAAACAGATCAAAACCCATCTAATATTTCTATGTTCATGCTTTACTGTTGACTAATATATTTTGTTTATACTTTGTAAGATCATCTAGTTTGCTTATACATTTTTAGTTTACATTTTTGCTGCAGGCATACTTGAGCTCAAGGAGAAATCATTCGCATCAAGCCAACCAAAAACAGAACCAAAAAAGGAGGGAAATGAGCACTAAAGAATGTGCAGGGAGCATGCAAATGTCTGGACCTGTGCCACTCTGAACACACTCTAATGAGAACAACTACTGCAGATGCTGAAAACAACAGTAAATAAGGACTGGAGAGGAATGAACAAATTGCAATGTGTAAGCAGGTGTACTTGAGCCTTTTTACTATCGATTTGCTTAGCAGAAGCACTTACCGAGGCTGACTTACAATGCTGTTCAGAGGCTATAACCCTTTTATTCAGCCTAATTTTAACCATGGCATTTGAAGTAAGAATACCCTTACTCAATAACCCAAAAGAAGTGCTCCACTCAGGTTGTACTCATAAGCCTCAGCTCCAGACCCCTGGTCTCTAACCTCTAAGCTCCAGTGTTGCTTTTGTGATACCTGTAATGAATAGCCATGGGACCCCTTGAAGGACAAGGGTGAAAGTAACAAGCTGCCCCAACTTGGTGTGTAAATACAAGCCCATACATAAATGTATCCAAGAATGTACACAACCAAGCTGACACACAGCCCTGTCAGACTGCTGTGATGCTGCTCCAGTGTTGCGTGCGGGTTTAGGGCAGCAGCAGACTTTCAGTGTGCTGGGATCTGCTGCTTACTTGCCGCAAGCCGATCTTCTTGCTGTCCCACATCTGCTTGAAGTTCCAGAAGAATGGCTGCTCGCACCTCTGACAGGAGTCACTGTCCAGCCACTCAGGGGTCTGCGGGGAGGGGCACATACAGGGCCTGAACACCTGTCCATGTAACTGCACAAAGCCAAACCAACACCCACCACAAGCAACCGAACACAATAAACCTTCTCACAGGACGATCTCCTCCACAGCACAGTCTCCAAGAGTTTGTCTGAGACCATATGTTTATGATAACCTCCACTGTCAAAACATGTTTGTACCCCAGAACCATTCAGCCCACAGGACTCTAGGGTGGGTAGATGGGTTGCCCTGCAAGGACTCTGGTGCATTCCTTCCCTGGTAGAGTCAAAATCACCAAACCACAGGATAAAAATCCCAAAAAAGAGCAAATGCACACAACAGAAAAAGTTGCACGGTGACAGCTTAAGTGGTGTGAAAGACATCATAGAGTATAATTTAATGTAGTTTTTTTTTACCCACTGAAAATTGCCATTTGGTGAGGAAAGCCTGTACTGCAGAGACAGATATTACTGAGACGGCCATGCTGGCTGCTCATCTTGCCCTGTGTGAGGGCATAAAGCTTAAGAGTGATTTGAGCCCAATACAAAAGAACAATACAGTGTAACCCGCTCCTGTGTCACAAACAACAAATATGTGATATTAATCAGGGTGTGATTTCAACAGACTTACAATATTCCCCAATGCTGCTGCCATTTAAAAAGTTATAAGGGTGATATTTAATGGAGTTCATCTGAGATTAGCTACCAGGCATGCCCTTGGAGAAAGCCAGCAAGGGTAGCATCTAAAAGGAGTGCTGACTACTGCATGTATCCAAATGGCCTTTTACCTCACTGCAGTGGTCTCATTTCAATGGCCAAACCTTCACTGTCTTTGTGGCCTCTGGCCAACTCAAGCCCTGAACTCCAGATAATGCCCTGCAGCAATTAGGTCATCCAGTTTCATTCTCTGCTGAGTCTGGTCTCTCCCTTTCTCTCTCTCTCTCTCTCTCTCTCTCTCTCTCTCTCTCTCTCTCTCTCTCTCTCTCTCTCTCTCTCTCTCTCTCTCTCTCTCTCTCTCTCTCTCTCTCTCTCTCACTCACTTTCCCACTCTAGTACATTCTATCCCTCCCTTTTTATTTTCTCCAGCAGCCTCTCTCTTTTCATCTTCTCTAATGTATACTCCTCTACTCACCCTTCCCTTGCTGTAACCTCTAGTTCCTCCTGTAAAAGGTCAGGCTGGAATGCTGAGCTGTGCATGTTTTTGGTGTGTGTTTGTGTGTGTGTGTGTGGTGGGGAGCATGTGACCTCCTGGCAAGGCCTATGGACCTGTCCCTCTCTCACCTCTTGCCGCGCAACGTCCATGTTCCAGATGACGATACCCCCGTCTGAGCTGCAGGAGATCAGCTGGCGGGTGTGTGGTGCATAGCACAGCCCCTGGACCTTCTCACTGAGCAGGGAGGCACACATACACACCAAGTGGCACACGCACAATTACAACTTACAACTACTCATAGTGGCTGTCCAGCACTGCACACAATCATCACACACACTTCCCCTCTCTTCTCCATCAGGCTGAACAACATTCTCTGCTGACATCTTTAACAAGAGTTAGCTTTGGCTAATGAATGCTCAGAGCTGAGCCTACTGTCTATCATTTCTGCTGTACTAAGTTCAATCTTCCTCATTCTGCCATCACCACCCCCCGTGCAGCAGTGTGTCAGTCCCTCCCCACACTGCAAGCCCTCCCACCCTCCCCTCTGTTTCCATACTTGTGCCCCTGCAGCTCGATGGCCATGCCCTTCCGGCCGCCGATGTCCCACATAATGATGGAATGGTCGGAACTCCCAGAAAAGAGGACACGTTGGACCGGGTCCCAGCAGAGAGCTGTAACACTGCCTTCAGATGAGAAACAACACAGAAAGGCAGAGGCTTGATCTGGCCAAATTTACGTCAGGAGATGCAGACTGTTCCAACGACAGCTGGGGCCACAAAAGGGAATTTTTCTTCAGCGCCTTTCCTGGATCTTGCCAGGCTTGACTTTGACTGGGTTTACCTGTGTGCCCTTTAAAGGTGGTGACTAAGCTGCAGTTGTCCTGCTCCACTTTCAGGATGGTCACCTGACCGGAGTGATCACCCACAAAGGCATGCCTTGTCTCCACATCAAATCTGTGAAAGTATGGTTAAGAATTCTCTCTGCTCTATCACTAACGATGATCCAATACCATGCACTCAGGCCGTAAACACAGAGATGCCAGGCCATGTACAGAGACTTTACAAACAAGTTTCTACTAGAATCACAATGCCCTGCCAGACAGGAAATATTTGATATGTGGCAGTTCCTGGTGAGTGGGAGGATAACCACATGCAAGAAAAGCACAGCACAGAAAGTAGGACTGTCAAATTTAGAATAGGCATAGAATAAACATTCATTTAGTGTAATACTGAGAAATGCAGGTTGTTAGTGTCCACATTCTTTCACAAAAGTTCATGTATTAATGGTCCAGTAAAGACTGAAAATCAAAATTCTATCAAGGGCCTCTGCAGTGTGGAAATGAGTGGTTTCTTCACCCTGGCTGACAGGACTAGTAGTTTAGGTACATTTCTGTGAGCCCAAATCAAATCCTGTTAGCCTAGAATCCTTTTGCCACAGCAAACAAAACATTTTCAAAAATACCTAATTGAAAATGTTGATGTCTCTCTTTCTGGTTCTCCATGTGTGCATATGTCTTTCTCTCTCCCTACTTCTGTGGCTCTATTCTGTTGCCTTGCAGTGTGTGTCAGGTCTGACTATGCACAGACACAAATCTGGCAGACCAAATTACTTGCAACCAGATCCACAGATTGCTTTGTCCAATAGCCAGTTCAATCTATTTACTCGCATCTCATTGCACAGAGTAGACACCAATCCTGCTCTATTCAAATATTCTGTGTGCAGATAGCCACCCTGTTAAGTAATTCACTCCTGTTAAAGAAATAATTGAGCAGCCAGCTGCTCAAACCTTGATATTTTTCTTGCATTGTGAGGTGTAAAGAACCTAAAACACTCAATGCACACTTTACTGAGCAGTCAACATTAACGGAACCAGATAATGTACAGATATAGCTGTTTGTACTTTAGACTCAATATTACTGGGTTTGTAACATGTAACATGTAACAAGTTCACACATAATGAAATGACACTGTTAATGGATATTTGTTCAATTCTGTGTGAATTCAATACCATTTGAATTGCCTATAAATCACATTGTGCAACATTAAAATTGCATGTAATTACAACACAAACATTCTGGTTTTATTGCATGTAAACTGCGTTGTGTAACATAGACTTAAATCTAACATAGAACGACTTTCACAAGTAATCACAGCATCACAGCACAAACAGCTCATCTACACCTGCCTGATCAGCACCTTCTGCGGGTGAATTTAAACCCTTGAGACACAACGTCACAACAACACAGCACAGCTAATGGTGTTTGTGCTGTGTTGTGCAGTGCCACCTGCATTCTTAACACGACACCTCAGTGAATAACAAGCCTGTTAAGGCGATGTCTTGACTTCTGTGGCGTGAAGCACATTGACAAAAAGCACAATTCCACTCTCTGGGCTGTCTGCTTATCTGTCAGCCAGCTGAGCCCTGGGTCTTTTAGAGGTGTCACCTGTCAGGCTAAGAAATATATTGGAAGGATACTGAAGTCCAGAGACCCATGCAGTAGTCCGGTAACCGCCCAGTCGCTGGCCGCTCTCTGAACAGTGCCAGGTGAAATTTTTGTCTTGGCCAGTGCTGAGGACCCATTCCATCTCCAGGACAAACAAGACCACCGTCACTCTGCCCTGGTGAGCTAGACACCCATATTACACACGTACAGATATACTGTATTTCAAAAGCTTCCTCGCTCAAGCCCAGCTCAACTGGGCCACACAGACCTCACAGACCCCTGACCCTCTGATCTGCAGACCACTAATATATTAACCACTAATATACACTGCTGCCCTGACTGCAAGTGTGTAACAAATAATTGATGTGCAATGGAAAACCTTTCAAGCTATGTGAGCTCTGCTGACAAACACCCAAGATGGAGGACCAAAGCTTTAAATCACAGTGCAGTGGAATGCAAAGGGCAATATCATGGAGCAAAACATGTAAACCTAAGCTATGATCCAACTTTGAACTAACAACATAACATACCAATGTGGAAAAACAATCAAGCTGCTACTAGAAGAAAGCATTTTCTGATTTCAACTTGTCCCTCCAGACAAACTCTCATACTGGATCAGACAAAGACTTCCCAGTTAAAGTCCTGCTATGCTTCAGCAGTAAACAAAAAGACCCTGTCTTACCCTGGTAACTCTTTGTTGGGGTCATCTTGTTGTAGTCTTCGGACACAATGAATTCCTGAGCCAGATGGAGAAAACGTCAGACTGGCTAAACACATGTTTACATAGCGATGTTCACAAAGTAAAAAACCAAACCCACAAGATACATTTGAAGAGGCGCAACAAAAAAGGACTTAAATAAACCCTTACATGAATCCATTTTAACCATTTTTCACCCAAGGCGATTTTTCCAACCATTCTGAAAGCTTTTGTTACATATGTGTGACTATGGCTATGTATTCTTACACATTCTTTTTTATAGTCATTACAGAAATCCATAAAATGTACTTGCACGCTAATAGAAAGTACAGTAAATGTAGCAGACATGCTACTTACAGTCGGAACAGTATTACTGCCACTGTACCCAAATCCTTGTTGAAAATAAAACATTTTTGTCTTCACAAGTTTAGCTGCACCAACACTTGGCCAATCATTTTGGAAGAGAAAAGTGAGTATAGAGGGAAAAAAGATCCCAGTCTACAGCTCCTTGGTGACCTGCTCCAGGAGACTGCTGCCAGGGACTTGACTGAGGGGTTTCACAAGTAATATGAGAGAACATAGTCAACATCACAGAAATAGAATAACTAGAATGATTCTACTCATCATAAACAAGAGCCAAAGGTCAGCCAGATATTGAAACAAAGTGATGGTTCAAATTAATTTGGAATTCTCTACATGTTGCTATGATTCTAAAACCATATTTAGCTTTTCTCTACAAGTACATCCATTCAGCAATTTGTTGGGACTGTTAAACCCCATTCACATCTAGTGATTCCAGGTCTACTATCAACTTGCTCATGCAGAATAAAAGACTGTATTTTGTCAGTCAATTGAGTGTAACATTGAAATCAGGATTTAAAAGGAGAATTGCGATCAACTCAGAAAAGGCCATATGATGCACCAACAAAAGCTCAGTACCCATGTCCACAGGAAAATTTCAGGCTGTGTCAGTCATCTGTAATGAAAGCCTGGGCCACTGACAGTCACTTACTGACACTGTTCCACTCTCCATGCCCACTGAAAGCCTCCTGGTCTCTGGGTTAAAGGACATGCAGGAGCAGGGAGCTGTAACGAGAAGGAATGGGTGAAATCCTGCTTATGCCAAACAGACTTCAAAACCTCCTCTCTGTCAGTGTTGCATTGTCTTTTAATGAAGCCGCAGCCCACTGTGCAATGGAGGAGGAAACCCAGTGAAGTATTGCAATCTTTCAACAGTTCATCATCCTTTATTAAGAAATGCTGGCAGCCTGAATATTGCATAATAAACGTGAAGTACTGCAGGAAACGTGGTTGTGATCCAGATTTGGAAATGAAAGTGGGAGCAGGATTTAGCCTTCTGAGTGAATGAAACACCAGGTTGGTCTGGGAATGTGCTGGGGCCCTTCTTTGAGTCACATTGACTCCTGTTCCTGTGCCAGACAACCTTGCTGCAGGCTTCTAAGTTCTTTCACATCTGAGTTTACACTCAGACTAAGAGGATAATGCCCAGTTGGGACCTGCATGAAGCATACAGAAGACTAAATGTAGATCACATGGCCATTTCCTGACAGAGGTGTCTTGACACATGCCATCAAAGGGGCAAGCTAAACTTACCTGGCATAGACTGGTAGACACTCGGCCAGTACTGACCGCTGTCTCTCTTCAGCCATATCCGGACTGTCCTGGAGACAAGAGCAAGTAAAATCATTCATGAATGAAGCCTTTCTGAAGTACACTATGGCCCTTTCTGCCGAAATCAGCTGCACCTGACCCACCTCTTCAGACTGCATCTTGGTTCCATCTCAGTCCCCGCCCCCTAACACCTGCTACTTCTAGTACTTGCTGTTTATTTTACTTCTAGTACTTGCTGTTTATGTATTGACCTGTCTTTTGGATTCTGTGATCTAGTGACCAATGTATGGTAGTATACTTGGCTTCCCTTATCTAGTCAGGTTGCACAAGTTAACTTAGGTAGGGCTTGAATAGTGTTATGCTCACACTCACTGGTTTGGGAGTGCTGTTAGCCTGGTCTGGCACCGTTGCTCATTCAACTTGAATGGATACACTTATGTTCTATTGTGCTGAAAGTCGCTCTGGATAAGCATGTAATGTAATGTAATGTAATCCCCTATTTTTGCTTGTCCTAGAGGGAAGAAATCCTGTACACAGTGTACCTGAAAACACCTGTGCACGCAGCCACACTGAAAAGACAGAGAAAGACGTTTCACCATGAGAGATCCATAACCCAGATAAGGCATCCTGTTCGCTATACTGCTGCATTTCAAATGCCACATCTTAAGTTGGCTAGCTCAGCTATACCTGAGGCAAAGCAGCAACTTTTCACCTGCAAATTGAGCCAGATGAGTCAAGTGGGAGTAAGCAAGCTTATTCTGTGCAAAATACTACAGAAACAAGTGTCTTTACAGCGTTTCCTCCTTGCTAAGTACCACAGTCTTGTTCACAATAGAAATGAAACATTTTTTGTGTGATTTTTTATTTTTGTGGTTTCTCCAAAACAAGGATAGTAAAAGCACAAGAATCAGGGCACCTTCCTCCATTGTGAGGTCCTGTAGCCATCTTGCTAATTTATTTATGAACCAGTGTGATACTTGTGGGTGTAAACAGTAGATTCCTGAAAATTTCAACTACTGCTGTATTTAAGCACAAGAGCAGTAGATGGAGTTTATATTTAGTCATTTAGCAAACACTGTTATCTAGTGTGACTTACATAGTGTATATAGTATGGCAGCATAACAGCAGTACAACAAACCTTCATAACCCAACTGAACACAACTGTGTCATTGTAGAACAGTGCTGTAATCAGCATATTTTATGTACAAGTGATATCGTGAAGGGCACATACAGTGAGCAAAAAGAATGCTATTACATCAATAACAAAGCACAGTAATCAAGAATCTGTGATTTTAAGAATGCTAGGGCCAGGAGAAAGGAGAGTATGGAATCAAGATGCAGTCTGAAGAGGTGTGATTTCACTCAGAATATCGCCAGTAACACTACTGTTCTGACTGATAGGCCTACAGGTAGATTGTTTCACCACTGAGGGGCCGGAGTAGCAATGAATGGAGTGTTCTCCCCTGCAGGGGTGTGAACAATTAGGCAGTCTAGGCTATGGAACAGAAATCTGTGGGGGTTGGGGTTTCATGATAGTCTGTATGTTGGAGATGTACCTTTTTCTGACCTGTTGAGTTTTGCATCTAATTCAAGCCATAACCAGGAGCCAGTGGAAGGAGATAAGCACCAATGGGACACAACGCTATTTTGGTAGGTTATAGAAAGGTCAACATTCTGTAGCTGGAGAGACCTGGAGGCACACAGAGAGACCATCCAGTAGAGTATCAACAGCCCAAACAAGACAGCCAGAGTAGGAGCAAGGTTGAGGTGTTGATGAGAAATGGGATTTTAAGAGATGCGTAGAAGAATATATAACAGCAGGCCATTATACTCTGTTCTGAAGGACATTATCCAGTGTCATACCAGGTTTTCTGATTACCAGGACTGAGATGCACTGAGATCCATATATAATCAAGAGACAGTGGGTTGGTGAGAGTTTGCTTGGGAAGTACTTTCAGTTATCTATACAGTATCTTAAAAAATACTACATTGATAGGAATTTCGATTATGCGCCAATCTCCACTTCATAGATGTGTACTCAAGAAAATCTGAGTCTTGCCCATTTCAGCGTAAAGCCCTCCGTGTTGAAACACGAATAGCTCTCGGCGTAGGAGAAGGGAAATTGACCTATGATGCGTTTCCAGTCACCTGACTTTGACGGTACACCATTCCACTGATGCGCATGGCATTTTTAAACTAGTCTTCTTGTTACTTACATTAACTATCTGACGTTATCGAGCAAACAACCATCAAACTACAGGTTAACTTTTGCTGGCTAGCTGTAGCTAACTACGCCTGACGATTTAACTACTAGCTCAGACAAGTTAGCAAACAGCAGTTATGCCTTTCAATTATCTTTCTACCTAGCCGGCTAGTTGTCCACGAATGACCAATGTCGATTAAGCTATATAGTTAGCTAGATAAATGCAGTACATATGCAAATACGCCAGCAAATTAGCTGCAAAATGTAATATGACCGAATGGATACAAGTTACTCGGTGACTAGCCGAGCAGCGTGCACATGTTAACAGATAGTAAGCCAGCTAGCTAGCTAGATCATATGTCAGGGTACGCAACTTCCCTGACACATACTACATAGCCAGCAGACTAAGTACAATAGCTGGAGAACTGTTGCAATTCAATGTAATAAACTGATGTATGTGTAACTTACTGATATTTTTCTTGCTTACCTGTCTTCAGACACGCTGATAACCCCGTCTTCTTTCGGAATTATGACTGCCGTGTTCACCACATCTTGAGAAGCCTCGATTTTAGAGAGAAGGACAGGTTTCCGTGCCTGTGGTTTGGGATGTATTTCTGCCGCCATGAAGATGTAGTGGCTCCTCGCCAAATTTTTGTCTCGGTAGCATAACACCAAATTCGATCTGTTTATACCTGCAATACAAACACTTTGTACGCCGCAGTGAACTGTATGAGCGTTGGTCAGGGTGATGCTGGGTGAGAATCAGCTGACATGGTATTTACACCGCACATCTTTGCAGAGTAGACTGCGCAGGCGCAGAAAAAGGTCATTTCACAGACATCAGATGAAAGATTACTGTAGACCCCACCACTGATCTCTAGCTGTTTCTTATAATTAAAAGCCCAAATTCCTAATATGCCCTCCCTACCATACGTGGAAGCAACAAGAAATATGCTTGGCAATAAAACAAAAACTTAAAACGTAGCAAACAACTTGTTGACATTCTTCTGGGAACAAATGGCTTTAAATCAAATCAGATATATGTGACAACTGTCACAAGGTGGTTCGGAGAGCACTTCAAGGAGGGTTGACTAGGCAAAATTAAACATTTTTAATCAAAAGGCACCATATGTGTGTGCAGTAACATACAGTATGTGTGAGAAATCTACATTACATTTATATTTATTCATTTGGCAGACACTTTTATCCAAAGCCACTTTCAAGTGAGGTAGAGTACAACAAAGCAAAAAACCATAAGGAGTCAACAATAGCAGAAGTGCTGCATGACCAGGCTTCAATGGTACAAGCTAGCTGATAGAGCTAACAAGTGCTTTAAACCATTAGATTACATTTTTTATAGTTTAGTAGGGAACAGATTTGAGACATGAGAACTTCCTTTAGGAGTAGTGTCTCAGGTGCTCAGGTGAGAGCAGAAGAGATGTGTCTTCAGATGTTACTTGAAGACAGAGAGGGACTCGTCAGAACGGATGAAGTGTGGAAGTTCATTCCACCATCGGGGGACAATGGTGGAGAAGGAACATAAATGAAAGCAAAATTTTGTTTCATAAAAAGGTTGGTCACAATACTTCCTTTGCAGTTATTTTAAAATATGTACTTTAAGTAGCAATTAAACATTTTTCCTCTGTAAACAGTTTTATCCCTGTTCATTAGTGACATATATACCAAGACAAACTTACAATCAGACTTACAGTACCAATACACCCACTTACAGATTTTAATGTAACCCTCTTGTACCTAAAATATACAGTATATTCAGAAGTCATTAAATTACTACATATAGCTTATACAGTATTTCTTTAGAGCGTGGCAATGTATGTTCTATGTTCACATCACATTGATCATGACATGATCTTTTTAGCAGCATGAGTAACACACCTTCAGCTGCATAGTTCATCCACAAATAAGGCAGGCAATAGCAGGTAAATGTCCAGACATGTCAAATCCAAATCTGCTGTCATGAAATAGCTCATTTCTCCCTGATTAACTAAAACCAGCACTGACAGTGACTCACCAGGAACAGGACCAACAAACACTGTAGTTGACACTTGTGTCATTTTGGCAAGTTTCCCAATACGGCAATCTGTCCAATTCTTTTTTTTCTAGTCCTTGGTGAATAGAACAACATTTTTGCTTGCCACATATGTTTCTCCTGCCAGGGTTATTGTGTATTCTTTGAACTAGTGGTTGGGAGATCCAATGGATTTGATTGGTGTCAACTGTACTTAAACTTCCAACAATTGTAATATCACTAGAGATTGCCACTGTTGTCAAATCTGATGAGGTGACAGGACAATATGTCTTTACAACAGGGTTGTGTTACATTTTGTTCTTTAATCAATGGGATGCATTATTCTGAAGCAATTATTTTACCAGCTTATTTCTAGTGTTGATACTGATGTTTCACAAGACTTGTATTCAGTTTTAATTCTAGGCATTTACTACTACTACCAGTACCACTACTACTGCTACAATTACAACTATAATAATAATAACAGTACCCTCTAGTCTCTTGTGACTTTGTGCTGATGCTGACTCTTGCCATGCAATACCACCAGGCTCTAACAACAGGTTTCTCTTGCAAGACAGGGCAAACTTTAAGCAATCCTTTCACAGTCACTCAACATAGCACTGATGTCACACACTGTAAAGAGAAGAGCAGCAGTGGGGGCTATACAGAAGCAGTCAGTGTACAATTGTCTCAGCTCTGTATAGCTCAGAATTCATACAATAGCTGCAGTAGGTCACAGACACTGCAGTCTGGGGTCTTCTGAGTGTGAATATACACTCAATGCAGAAATAATGTCTGAAAATATGCAAGAGCCAGGATTTCAGCTGGACAGGATCAGGCATTTCCAAATTATTCTAAAAATGTATGATAAAATAATACAGTGTGTGTAGATTATTGCAATAATATCAATGTGTCCATACAGGAAACCATATTGGTAAGGTTAGTACAATGTTTATACAACATCCCCTTTACTTTATTAATTCTGCCTCTAGTGCTTCAAATTAATAATCTGTGAAATCTTTACCTGACTCCTTTTTCCTTCAGATGGCTATTACTGATTGATATTTCAGTGAAGTTACCAGGGTTGCCGTAACACTGAATGAATAAATCAGCAGGGCAGTGAAATCTTTTTATTTAATCTTGCCCCTTGTCTCAGACAATCAATAAAAATGTTCTGTATCAAAACTGTACTGGATACAACTGATTTCTCGGATACTTCAGAACACTGCTCTCAAATGGGTTTTGGTTTCAAGTTAAACATTTAACACCTGCATTCATACTGTGCTCTCCCGTGCAATCTTGTGGTGGTTTCTATACAAATCCTGCTTCCTGTTTGCCTGCAGCTGAAGTAACCTCAAGGCTGACTGTAATCTACATATGTTAAATATTTTGCCTAAAACTTTGTATGAATCAGACAAGTGTGTTGTTTCCCATCAAAATGCAAAATAAAACAAGTACTCCTCTGGTCTTTTAATTATTTTTAAATGCAAAAATACTGTATATCTTGCCTTGAGTCAGTTATTTTACCAAATGACAATACAAGAAATTATACACCAAAACTCAAAATACATTTTCAGATCAGTGGATTGGGAAACAATGATTACACAACATAGTTACTGGAACCCACAGCACCTTTAAAATATATGGGTATAAATAAAGTAAAAAAAAAATGCTGCTTAATAGAATATAGTACAGTGTGAAGTATGACAGGACATTTACACTAAGACCCTTCAGACAGCATTCAGTTGTGACATGAAACAGCAGTTCTTTGCTCAAATATTATATGTAAGCAAAGTAATACTACTTAATGCTACCTACCCAATACACAACACTCTTTGCACTACCTTAACACTGTGACAACATTATTTGTTAGCTGGGTACAACTTCCAACCACTGGTCAGAATACACGGATCAGCATGGATGTTATACATCTACTCTGCTCTGGATCCTTCTGCTCTGACTAGTGCAGATCTATCCCTGCCTGTTTCAGCAAACATTGGATAGTGTACACTGTATAGTGGTGAATTTTAAATGATTTAAAGGTATTTCCATTTGACAACTGGGTAGAAACTGGGAACATTGTCTAATTTCAAAGTCTCTCCAGCTGTGATTTTACAACACGTCAGTTTGGGTATACATTTATCACTCTATTTTTCATCACTGTTACTGTTTATTTTTCTTGGTGCATCACCAGGATTATATAAAACAACACCAGAGATACAATACTAGAAGCTAGATTTGTCGTTTTCCATTGAGGATACAATAGCTATAGATTTGGGTCTCAAAGGGTTAACAGTCTAGAACGCATGTAGGGTGGCTTTTCGGCAGTGGAGACGGGTTATTCCGATCTTATAGCCAAGAATATTCAAATACTTATAGGTAATTAATTAGCCTTATTTTTTGGTTGATGGTGAATAAATACTTTATGATACAGCGTTGTAGCTGTCCTGCTATTTACAGTATCGAAAACGCCTCTGCTCCTTTTAGGATTAGCTAGCTAGACATATCTTCCTTTCAACACAATGGATTTATGAACGTGAAACATCTTAACAGCAAGTTCAAGCAACTTGAGACAGTTGTTGCTGCCTGCTCAAGATCATGCAGCCACATTATGTCACCTACAAACAGCCAGGGTGATCTGACGGCTTTAATGGCAGGTTTAAAGATGACTAGCAAGTTACGTACATTTAGCACACAATCTATGATCGGGTAAGGAGTGCGACTCACATTCACCCAAGAATCCATAGAGTGAATGGCTTGGACAACCGAAATCACTATTCTATCACGACAGAAAAATATGTTCTTCTTAACCATTACACCATGTTGCAAAAACATCACATTCTTCTACTGTGATTTGCACAAGACATAGACCGCATGCGCTAATCGGCGAGATTTTTTTTATTGCATTCCAGTCGTATTCAACTGACGCCTGCGCAGATTCATCTCACAGTTCCCAACTTATTTGGATATGTCAATTGTATAGCGTCGATCAACCAATCAGGAGAAGAAACTGTAGACATGTGGTTCTCAGAACCCGCTTTGTGGGCGGTGCCAAGTCTCGAGCTGGGCTTAAAACCAGTGAGTAAGACAGACAGAAGCGTTAGTAGAGGGAGGGCAACAGAGAAAGTACAGGGGAACTGTGACACTTTGTTTTTAGCGAACTTATCGAATAACAAAACATTTAAATATCCCTTGCAAACCAATAACCTTCCCCAGGATTTAAGGTTTATTTTAATTAATTAAGGGAGAAGGACATCTATATTCACTGTTCTTACACTTTTTAAAGAATGTGTGAGACAGCTAACGTTAGCTACGCTATCTTGCTAGGCAAATTATTATTTTAGCGGAAGGAGACGGACAAAAGATTTTTTTACTTTGGCAGGCTGTACAGACACTAAGTCCATGCTGAACGTGTCATCACCAACACAATGCCCGTTTTACTTTTTCTGATAGACACGTCCGCTTCAATGAACCAGCGCACCCATCTGGGCACTACCTATCTGGACATTGCAAAAGGCGCTGTTGAGACTTTTATGAAGGTACTGTAACCCCCGGAGAGACCACACACAAAACGCCTTGTTTTTGCCTCACAAGACCGAGACAGTTTTATATGTCTTGTCACAGAACCTCTGCTATAATTTCGCCTTCGTGATCATTTATTTTTGTATTTTTCCACAGCTCAGAGCCAGAGATCCGGCGAGCCGCGGAGACAGGTATATGTTGGTGTCTTTCGAGGACGCTCCCAGTGGAATCAAGGTAACGTGTTTTTCCCCAATCACATCCTCTTTTTATTAGGCAGCTAGCGTTTCCGGTGTTTACTTAAAAGATCCAGATTTTGACACTTATGTAAAATCGTTACAGGAGCTCGTATCTCTTCTGAAACATGGCCGACATTTTGTTCCAATATGCAGCAATGAACTATGGGTGATATTTATACAAATAGTGTCAAGTTGGGAGAAAAGAAGAGGGTAATTGAGAACATAGTTTACATTTGAGAGAATGTTGACACTTGTGTGTTCTTATGTTCAATTTTATTTATAAACATGTTATTTCTTAATAGTTTTTAGCCAAACATCAATCTGTGAAGTGTCTATGAAGTTAGCTATTTTTGTTATGCAATATTATGTGGAAGAGCCCTAGCTAGCTACAGGACTCAAATTTATACCAATATTATGTTTTTACAAAATAATAACCATGAATTACTATTTAATGTTTTATAGAATTTTGTGGAATTTAAATGAATTTACTGTAAATGATGAGGATTACAATGAATAATTTCCCTTGTCTTTCTTTCTTCAGGCAGGCTGGAAAGAAAACCATGCTACATTCATGACAGAACTAAAGAACCTGCAAGCAGTTGGACTTACGACTGTTGGCCAGTCATTAAGAACAGCTTTTGATTTGCTCAATCTCAATAGATTAGTTTCTGGGATAGACAACTATGGACAGGTATGTAGAAAGAGAAAAGGAACCTATGTTGACAAACCCTTTCCCTCCCATTCCCTGCTTTATCCTCAGTTCTACAAGCATTACACACCTGCACTATGCCCCCCATCATATATATATATATATATATATATATATATATATATATATATATATATATATATAATGATCTATATAGTAGTTATACATCTATATAGTAGTTGTACACTTAGTTATTTATATTTATATGTGATATAGTATATAGTTGTATATCAACCCCAGAATATTTTGTTAGCGCCCCTCCCCCCACACACACATACACATGCACAGACACACACTCTTATAAAGTCTTTGCCATATTTGTGGACTCCTGTATTATGCTGTGTGTTAAATAGCCCTGAGGAGACTAGAGTCTTTGCTGACACATTCACAATGGCCAACATATTTTTTGAAAAACTAATTGAAAATGACTGACTGAAATCAAAAAGGAGCCACATTATGTCATAGTGTCTGACAAAGATTCAGATCGTCTTGTGCTGTTGACATTTCTCAAAGAGTTTTTCAGATTTTTTTTTTGGTTTCTTACATTTAGTGCTATAATTGAATTGCAGTTCCACCTCCAACAGTTTTCAATTTAAATGGAAGGCTGTTCAGGCTAGAGAGGGTCTAGGTGCTGTGAAGCCCTATAGCTTCTTATATATTACCTACTCAACTGCAGCTCTCCCTGGCACCCTACAGATGCAGTTTACAAGAATGAAAGGTCTTGAGAAAATGGGTGAATTCTATTTAAATGTGGGTCAGCACCATAGGTTTGGAGAGGAAGGTGAGCAGCAGAGTGAAGTATAGCCAGGTATACAGGTTGGCCTGTAACCACTGGGCAGTGGACTCCAGTGTTGCTTTTTCTGTGAGGTCATTTCGTAGTGGAGTTGTGTGAACGGTAGATACCTGAGTTCTGGCTGAGACTTGCTAAGGCAGTCAGCGGGCTGTCTATGTGTATTACTGCCTCCTACTTCCACCACTGAATAGCATTGGCCTTTGCACTCTGAAGTAAACTGCTGAGGTCAAGAATAGCAAGGTGTTGAGGGTCAGGAGGCTGACCCATTGGGAGTGTATTTGCACTTGAATGTAGGTGTAATTGAAATGGTCTGAAATGCAGAGGGAAGAGATCAAGGCCTTCATGGGCAGCACACAATTGTACTCTTTTACAGGTTCAATATACCTTCCTGTTGTACAAGAATCTGATTTGTGTAACAGAACACACACACACACACACACACACACACACACACACACAAGTGTAGGCGGGTTCTGTGCACTCGTGACAGGAGGTTGTAAGAGGGCGATAGGTGACTGTCTCTCAATATTGCCTTTCCTCTCCCTTTTTGAAGCTGTGGGGGATGTTCAATGACACTTGTGCTTGTAGCCTGGTGCAAAGTGCCGTCGTTTCAGTTGTCGAGGCAGAAGGCAGCCTGGCAGGCTGGCGTGGGCTGAGGGAAGGCTGTTAGAGGGCTGGGGTGTCGAGGGCAGATGCCACTTCTGCCAAGCGGAGGTACTGTGGCCCAGTGTGATGCCCCTTATGTCTAACTCTGCCGAGCACTGATTAACCCCACCTGCCTAACACTTCCCAGTTGAGAATGCTCAGACTCCTCCTTCACTATGCACAGGTTTAATTTTAAGGGTCTCGTGGTAGTGGACCAACAGCCCGAAGCCAGTCAAGCAGCTATTTGACAGAGGAGGGGGAAAAAATATACATGTGAATAGGGAAGACTACATGGGGAATTTTAAGCCAATTCATTTGCAGATTTAAATGTTTCTTGCTCAGGTGATCCTGATAACAAAGAGCTTTGTTGGCTTTAGAGCCAAGAACTGAAGAGCTTAAGATTCTTATTGAAGGGGTGAAAAACAGAACTTGTATTCAGTTAAAACGCTGATTGTATTTGCAGTGTGTCCCCCGGGGCTATTCTCTGAAAAAGAGATCTGTCATTTACCCTACAATTTTCATTTGGCACATTTGTTTGAAGCTTGTAATTTGAAGCTTTCTGTAAAAAGTATTTGAAAACTTATTCCATACGGGTATACTCGATATATCAAGGGAGCACCAAATTAATGGCCCTGACTGAACTCATTCATAAATGGTTGGCACATCCAACCAGACTCATTCCCATGGCTTTTTTTCTCATAAAACCAGCATGGGTGTCTTTTAAAGATTAGTATGCAGTTGTCATCCTTCAATCATCCTCATCATTCTCAACCTTTGAAAGCAACATCAGTATTTCAAAAATTGGTTGATCATAAAGCAACATAAAACTGCTAAAAAAAAAAAAAAAAAAAAAAAAAAGTCAGCCCTTTCTCATGAGTGTGCAGAGTAGTATCTTTCTGCTCACTTTCTCTTGTACTTGTTAAAGAATCCTTTGGATTGTTGCTCTTTCAAAGAAAAAGCCAATTTTACTCGCAATCCAGACGTAATGTGTTTTTCCCTTGGAGAACAGTCTATTACATCATCATGTCTGAACATGCCTTTGTGTCATCATGTTTTACCACATGGCTGCCAAGATCTTCTGTGGTGCCAAATCCAGTGAAATGTCTCTCAGGGGCTTAACCTGCATCTGAAGTGTCAATTTTCACACTGAGCCAAGAGTTCTCTAAACCAGGGGAGTCAAACCCATGTGGTAGTAGATCAGAAATGGGTAGACTGCATGCATCTGCCACTGTTTGCATATTACCCTCCCCCTAGGTGTCTTGGTTAAATGCCTGCTTCAAATGAAAAGAGCCCTCTCTTTGGTGCCCAGTTAGGCTGCCTGTCTAAATACAGCATGTGCACTAATGTAAACTGTGTTGTAAATTGGATGTTGGGGAATTGAATCCTGTTTTGCCATTGACACAATGCCATACATGGGGGTTGTGTTCCTGAACACAAGCTTTTAACACAATTTTAAACCCAAAAAGGCTGCATCGACATGGGAATAGGCTAAATCAAATATTCATACAAAATGAATAGTGTATAAGGGTATTAAAATACAGTTAATTTTGTGTCTCTCTGCTCTCCATATTACCATCAGTGTTTAATCCTCATAGAATTATTGATGTAAAGTAGAGGATCTGCAAAAGAGTGCAATTAAATTAATCAGAGTAATTGCACTCATTAAATCATCACAAAATGTCTAACATGCATGTCTCCTGTTTGCAGTGTGGCAAAGTATGAAAACCCCTGTGTGGGTGTGTGTATGTGTGTGTGCGTGTGTGCATGTGTGTGTCTGACCCCACTTTTTCCTCTCTGCAGGGAAGGAACCCGTTCTTCCTGGAGCCCTCCATCATCGTCACCATCACGGATGGGAACAAGCTGACCAACAGCAGTGGCGTGCAGGAGGAGGTCAGGCTGGGGGTCATGAGAGTCTGTGACAACTTCCAGTCAGTCAGCTGGAAGGCTCCCAAGCCTTCTGTGTGTGAGGAGGCTGACCGACTTCGCTGCTTTTGCGATGTAAAAGGGTTTTCAACCATTGGTCCAGACATGGACGGGGTCTTCAGAATAGGTTAAAGAAAAACTGAGTGTTTATTATTTGATTATTTAGTAATTATTATTTAGTAATGGTTTGAATCTGAATTACATATCATATTGGTTTCAACCGTAACTAAGGTCATTGAAATTGGAGAGTGTCTTATATGGCTAAGTTGTTATCGTGTGCATTATTTGCAGCGAGCAGACTAAATATAGCAACGTTTAACAGACGTTTAACGTTCCACGCTCCTGCTAACCCCCTATATAACCTTGACATCGGATGGAAATTTCAAACTGTCAGGGTAGGCAGTAGATCACCCACCAAGCTGCAGCTTGCTGTGGGTGGGCCTACGCAATGCCCATGTGTAACCTAAAGTTAGAATACGCACATGCTCACACACATATATACACACATATGCTTGCACACTCATAGTACCACATGCTCATGTTCACAGATCAAGATGTCATCCCCCTAGTCAGCCTGGAGCCCGTTTCTGTAAACACAGAAACGGGCTCCGTGTGAAATGTCGGGGGAATGTGGAAAATAACTTTATGAAAAATTCTTTCTGTAGACATGCCTGAACTTTTATTGCATTTATTGAGTTCCTTTCCTCCATGTAACGGAGGGTAAATGTGCTCTTTAATGAGCTGTTTTGTAAAGAGCTGCCTTCTCTGTGTGCTCCAGCTCCACCTGCCCCTCACCACGCCGCTGCCGGGCAGCGAGCTGACCAAGGAGCCCTTCCGCTGGGACCAGCGCCTCTTCGCCTTGGTCCTGCGCATTCCGGGACACGTCGCCCCCGGGCCCGAGCCCCTCGGGGGCGTCCCGCCCGACCAGTCCGCCATTACTCCCATGTGTGAGGTCACCGGAGGTGAGTCACACTGTCTCCCTTGGTGTCTGCCGTTCTGAGGAGGCGGAGGGTTGAGGGGTGTCTCAGGTTTTGGCTTCACTTCCTCATTGGATAAGTATGGAGCTGAGGAAACCGCAGGACAGAAGACTTGCCTCGGTACAGCGAGAGGCAGCTCCCGACGTGCTGTAGCCTCTGGGCATGGGTTCTGGGCCCCAGTTCATGAAGGGCGTTTACAACAGCCCTGCTTTAGGCCATTTTTTAACCAGTCACAAAACTCGCTAAAGCTTGGCATTTTAAAATGGCTGGACCGCGAGTTGCTGGGAGCACAGGAAACGTCACTCATCGTGTCGAGGCTTTTATGGGTTTGGTGGCGGGATCCTGAAAATGTATCCTGGGACACAGGCTGCTGACTGCAGCGTAAGAGCAGAAGAGCTCCCTCTGTGTGTTAGCCTTAGTACTGCTCAGTGCAAGTCTTTCTTTTGTTTTGTCTTTGCATACATTCTGGTCCTGTCAGTATCTCTTCCCTACTGTTTTTTTTTCTCTTTTTTTTTTTTTTTTTGGTTTGAATCACTTGAACTTGTAGAACAGCAAACGCTAATGAAAACGCATGGTATTATTCAAAATGCACCCTCCACCACACATGCAGATACACTGTTCTTTTAATGGTCACTGTGTTGCAACTGTGTGAGTGAATGCTGCTCTCTTTTTAAAAATGAATACATATATATGTATATAATAAAAATCATGTCGGTTGTAAACACTCTGTACTGATTGTTGTGCTCTGTATACGTGTTACTTGTAGTGCCAGTCGCGGCAAATCCCTTTCCCTCACAGGGATGACTTATGTTCTATTTCCAGGTCGCTCCTACAGCGTGCTCTCCCAGCGGATGCTGAACCAGTGTTTGGAGTCTCTGGTGCAAAAGATCCAGAGTGGAGTGGTGATCAACTTTGAGAAGACAGGGCCTGACCCCCTACCTGTGGAAGGTAAGACGAGGAGGAGGATGAGGAGGAAGAGGGGGCGGCACTGGGAGGTGTAACAGTAGTAGTGTCTCAACAGCACGGAGTATTTTATGAATTGTCTCAGTACACATCATCACCTCTTCAACAACGAACACGAGAGAATTCAGGACTTTGTCTGATCATTTGTCACATGTTCCTGATATTGCTGTTTAACTGTGCCCCTCCCCTTCCAGATGGTCCACCAGAGGTCATGAAACCAGGGCCCCAGCCTTGGCACTGCTGCCACAAGCTTATCTACGTGCGCCCCAATCCCAAAACCGGCGTGCCTCTCGGACACTGGCCAATCCCAGAGGCCTTCTGGCCGGATCAGAATTCGCCCACACTGGTGAGGTCCCATTAGGTGGGAGAGGTGCTCAGCAGGGAAAATTCCAGGGGTTTCAGGGGTGCTGGGCTGTCTTGGGCCTTCAGCTGAGTCTCATTCAGTCGTCACACCAAGAGCTGCGCAGTCACTGTTCTGGTGACTCTGTGATGGTAGTTTCCAGGCTGAATGAAAATTAATGAGGCTGAAATTGCATTACTTCAGAATTTTGAGGTTGCCAAGATAGCCTTGTGGTTGGTGCCAAACCTTGATGTTATGTCACCTATGTTATGCCATCAAGTTACATTGCAGTTGCTAAGTACACTCTCTTATCCAGAGTCACTTGAATAGCTTATGATTTTTGCATGTTATCCATTTATACAACTGGATAGTCTGAGGTAATACAGAGAGCCAGCTCACTCAAGGGTGCAACAGCAGTGTTCTGTCAGGAATTCAAACCGGCATACTCTGGCTCACAAGTCCTGTTCCTTACCACTGTCCTACAGTGTGTGGTTTTGACCTCTTCACTGACCAGTGCCTTCCCGCCCTCCAGCCCCCTCGCTCCGCCCACCCGCACGTGCGCTTCTCCTGTGTGGACGCAGAGCCCATGGTCATCGACAAAATGCCCTTCGACAAGTACGAGCTGGAGCCCTCGCCCCTGACCCAGTACATCCTGGAGAGGAAGTCCCCTCACACCTGCTGGCAGGTAGGCCCCACCCCGCCAGGGATATCAATGTAGCTTTGAGATTTTTATCAGAGGGAAGGGAGCTGGAGCTGGAGCAAAGACTCACACATGACACCCAGTCTAGTCCTTTTCAAAGATGGAGAACATAACTGGTTGTACTTGCTTTGTGTGGGTGTTTGTTTTAATGCCTCTTCTGTTGCTCCCTTTAGCATGTTATCCCTGACACCCCATCTAACTTAAAACATTTGCATGAAGGTGGTGACGGGCTGTTTAGAGGATGTTTTGTTTATGTCTGCATCTTATATTGTTATTCATTGTGATGTGAAATTTAATATGGTATGCAGACACTGACACAGAGTAATGGTTAGAGCACTGGAGATTTTGGTCCTGCAGCACCATTATTATATCTCTGGAACAAGTGACTTCACTTGCATTGCTGGGGTACCGAATATATAATT
The DNA here is from genome assembly GCA_019176425.1 of Megalops atlanticus. Taxonomy (NCBI): domain Eukaryota; kingdom Metazoa; phylum Chordata; class Actinopteri; order Elopiformes; family Megalopidae; genus Megalops; species Megalops atlanticus. The sequence continues at coordinate 21,182,553 of CM032886.1, forward strand.
GTGGGTGGACCTACAAAAGTGCATTAGCTAAATGAATGAATGTGCTCTTGTGTACCACTAAAGGTGATCCAAAGTGCTCACTCTACCTTTCTCCGTTGCCCTTCTCCCAGGTGTTTGTGTGTAACAGCGCTAAGTACAGTGACCTGGGCCAGCCCTTCGGCTACCTGAAAGCCAGCACTGCTCTCAACTGTGTCAACCTCTTTGTCATGCCATACAACTACCCTGTCCTGCTGCCCCTGCTGGGTGAGTGTGTGTGGCTCCTTGCCGTATGTAACCCCCCCTCTTACACACACACCTCTATCGCACAGCTAGAGACAGAACTGGGCTGCTTTTTTCACTGGTGCCTTTTTACCATTGCAGATGACTTGCTCAGAGTCCACAAGTTCAAACCCACTCTGAAATGGCGGCAGTCTTTTGAAAACTACCTGAAGACGATGCCTCCGTACTACATTGGGGTAAGCTGACGAGGCTGGGCAGGCCTCCTTGGGCTTCTGACTTTGGATAGGGTCATACAAAGACTTCAGATTCTCACTAGTTGTGATCTAGGACTAAATTGTAGACTTGAAGGAAGTTGCTGGTCTAAAGAGTGGTTGAAATGGAAGATCATACTGTGTGCATGTGATTGTTGGTATGTGTCATAAGCTGTAGTGGGCTCCTTGGTTTGGGTAAAAACGTACCGGAAGTGCGACTCCATCATAAGACCTGTCCGTGCCTCATCTACAGGCCCTTAGGAAAGCACTGAGGACAATGGGAGCTCCCAACCTCCTCGCCGACAACATGGAGTACGGCCTGAGCTACAGTGTAGTCTCATACCTCAAGAAGCTCAGTCAGCAGGTACAGTCATCCCATCTGTGTCAGTGCTACAAGAGTAGTCATTACCTTAGGGCAGGAGTGTATATTAATGGCTATGGTGGTTGATGGGTCAAACCCTGCGTGGGACACTATAGTTGTGCAAATCCAGCTTTACAAATGAGCTACAGAGAGTTGAACAGAGTAAGAAAATAAATAACATTAATGGAATTGAGTACCAATACAGGCATACTTCTTTGATATTCAGAGCCATTGCTAAATGGCTTTAAAAGCAGTGTATCTCTGTTTGAATAGAGGGTTATAATAATAAAGCATGCGCACATTAGTCACGCTGTTTGGATTGCACCTCCGCTTAAAGGCATATCTCTTGAGCTCTGTGCATATGGTTAAGCAAACAGATGGCAGACTTGTTGATCAACTCATTATGTGTGGTTTGAATCCGATGAATACGTTGGTGTGAAATACTGGTGCACGTTACAATGCCCGTGTCTGTGTGATAACATCTTCCGAAGTGTGCAGAGCTGAAATGCCAGCTCCGATCCTCTTTGCTTTATGGCCTGTTCTGCATGTCCATTCGCAGGCTAAGGTGGAGTCGGAGAGGGTCCTTGCCTCCGTGGGGAAGAGGTCAGCTCCGGAGGGAGGGATCAAGGTGCGTCATCGCCCCAGCACTCTCTCCCTCATCCAGCGCAAAGACTTCACACAGCTGCTGCAGAGCATTACCGCAGAGGCGCCTGTCTGTCCCCTGGAGCTCAACCCCAAGGAATTTGCTGGATTTCACCTGGGCACACTCAACAAGGTGAGCATGTCCGTGGCCACACCCACCACCCCTGGGTATGCCTACAGAGCGAATAATAATGTGACTTGGAGGATTAGATATAGAGGTTTAGTATGGTGTCCTGAAAGAGTATTAGTGTTGCTGAATGGTGTGTGTGTGTGTGTCAGTACAACATTGATCTGTTCATGTTGGAGTGATGGAACACTTGCTTTCTGCATCAATTTAGTCTGGAGCGCTGTCTCTGTCCTTCCCTCCTCAGAACGTGAAGCCACAGAGTTTCCGGAACGCCTACGACATTCCCAGGAGACACCTGCTGGACCAGCTGACTCGCATGAGGAGGAACCTGGTGAAGGCCGCCAGCTGTTCCCTGCGAGGCCAAGACGAAGGTGACACGCACAGGAAACTCCAGTCCCCCCACTCCTTACTGCACTGATCCCTGACCATGGAGCTAGTGTAGGCTTCAGACACTGAGAGCTGTGAGGTCACCCATACACCCACTGCATGTTCTCTCTAACTCACCTCAGTCCTGAGCTGCTGGTAAAGATGGCTGCATCTGTGCTGCAGCTGCTGCAGAAGTACCCCACCTGACTCTAGGCTAACAAAACAGATCATTTGCAGATTACTGAAGGGACCAGGACACTGACATAGACCAGCTTGATTTATAGATCCCGATGACAACTAATCAAATACATTGTGGTCTCAAATGGGCTCTAAAAGGGCCTCTATCTGATGCAAATAAGCAGCAGTTCAATTGTCTGGGGAGTAGCTTTGGGGACTGATGAGGTAATGAGGCTAGAAAAACCATTGATTGATTAGACTTGAGGAAACGTCTCTATGACCCCTTATTTATGAAGTGAATTGCAGTGAACGTTTCTCTTGGGTAAAATTGCAGTGGCAAATGTATTACTTCTCATTTTCAAGTGCTTGAGTGCGTTACATAATTTAGTAAACGTTTACCAGAATTTTGTGTGAAAGCACATTATTTTGAAAAGGTAATTTTGTAGGCTTCATTATGCACCCTAAATTCCCCAAACGTGCGGTTATGCGTGTCTGCTTATTTGTTCTTCCTCGAGGCGCCTGTTTCTGGCTGTGTTTCTGTGCTGACCCGTGGATGCTGACGGTGCTGTTCTCTCCCTCAGACCATTTGCACAGCGTCCCCATCGCACAGATGGGCAACTACCAGGACTTCCTCAAGCACTGCCCCCAGCCGCTGAGGGAGGCAGACCCAGACCAGCCCAAACGCCTGCACACCTTCGGGAACCCCTTTAAGCTGGACAAGAAGGTTTGGACCCTTGAGCTGCTTAGTGGTGTGCTTTGAGAGCTGCTCTGGTTGGTCGTCGGCGTGTTAGGAGAGCTTCTCTGATTGGCCCGTGTCTGCTGCTTTCCCTTTCTTAGGGGATGATGATCGACGAGGCGGATGAGTTTGTCTCAGGCCCCCAGAGCAAAAGCAAGCGCCCCGGGGATCCCAGCATGCACGGCGGCGGCGCCCCCAAGAGACGGCGCTGCATGTCCCCGCTGCTGCGCCCTGGGCGTCCCTACTCTCCTTTCATCACCAATAGCAACCACATCGGAGGGATGTCCCCTCTCAGCCCATCATCCACTCCCATGTCAAACTGCATCAAGCCGGTGCCTGTGCCCAAAGGTGAGCCTGCTTCCTCTCAGGTTCCTCCTCATGAGGTCACTGAGTGGACCTGCCAACTAACATAGGAAATGCATTACAACAAACTAAAACACACCCATAATGGAATTTGGGGGGGGGTTGAGGTCTGCTGCATTTTTTTTAAGATCATAAATGCACATCAAACCACATGGTTGTAAATTAGCGACTGCCTCTATTCTTTCACTCTTAAATAGTGTGGATTAGGATTTCCAGGACATCCCTAGGTTTAGTACAAAGAATCAATGAAAGGATACCTGCACGTAAGCGCGATACAATGTGTGCCTCGCCCCCTACAGCTCCCGAACCCAACCACAAGATGCTGGACAGCGTGTTCGGGAACCACATGGGTAACCGCTACGACCCCGAGAGGGCTCCTGAGCCTGTGGATCACCTGGGGCCCGAGGGCTTTCCCGGTTCGACGCGGCACGAGCGGATGAACCACTCGAGCGAGGCGGAGGACGAGTGGGACGGGCGGCCCGGCGCGGGCGGGCTCTCGGAGGGTAGCGAGGACGGGGACTTCGCCCCAGAGGACGCCCTGCGCCCCCCCTCCGCGGGCCAGCTGAAGAAGCTGAGGAACAGCGAAGGCCAGCAGTACAACGCAGAGCTGAGGGCCCTCATCACCAAGGAGATCAGGAAGCCGGGGCGACGTACGTACCGCCATGTTTGTGAGGGCGAGACCAAGCACTAGGGCAGGCTGGAACTGCTATGTGCCTCTAAGTGGGGGAAAGTCGTAACCTTTGACCTCTTGTCAGTCAGAAAATGTGCACCTTTTCGGTTATAAATATAGATGTTCATGCTTTGTGGTTGCAGCTGGCACTGTCGGATGTTGATATTGTTTCCTTTGCCTGATGAAATTGATTGCATGTGTTTTCCTCGCTCATTTTCTCTGAATTGTCTCCATTTCTCAGGCTATGAAAGAATCTTCTACTTCCTGAAGCAAGTCCAGGGAAGCTTGGAGACGCGGATGATATTCCTGCAGAACATTATCCGAGAGGCTGCCAGGTACACAATTTAATCCCCTACGGCAGCTCCCCTCAGTGTCCTTTCTTTTCGGGGAAGCAAAATGATGGGTAGATCAGACCTCGGAGCTGAGGGATGGCTAGATTGCGCTCTTGCTGAATAGCCCTATTAGTTTCTTATTACACAAGGCAGCTCTCCATCTTCTCTTGCCATTCATCTGCATTCTATGCTTTGTGTGGCTTCTTTTCTAAGCAGACAGTCTTATTTGGGGGGGGAACTTTGTTTTTTTCCAATTTCATGTAATTCAAAGACAGTGAGATGGTGGAAGTAATGACTAAGATTACCACCTCTTTGTTCCAGACCAAAAAAATGGTTTAGGGGGGCTGTTGGAAATAACAAAGAGGGGAAATTGAATTTTGAGTGCCGTGGCATTATTTGAAATGACAATGTTTTCCAACACTCACTTCCCTCCAGGATGTTGCAATGCCATAGATTACTTTATTTCAGACACATTGAGTGGTGAGCGCAGTGAGGGGGTTGAGTTTCTGCAAACTGTAAACTATGAGCCTTGTTTTAGCTGTCTAAAAAGCTGCCTGATGTGCTAAAAAAAAATGTGTTACCTAGTATTAACAAGTGCTTATATGTCAGTTCTAAGCAGCCTGATGGCAACTAGCTTGTACTAGCCAAACACTCAGTCTTCATAGCTCTATTAGCAAGTTGTAACATCAAGCTTGAAGTAAGTCTCATACCTGGTTATTGGGAAAAAGTACTTTTAAGGCTGGTCTTACACTTGTGGTAGGTTGGATGGCGGCAGTGGGTAAAAGATTGTTACTGGCTTGTCAGAATTCTGAGCAGGTGGATGGTTAATCAACAGTGTTATGTAGATATGCAGTGCGGATATGTTAAAAATTGAAGTTTATATATTATTTAATTCAATTAGAAGAAGAAAGATGTGGCCCATGGGAGATTTTCAGCCTGTTTGATCCCTGTAGAAATCATACTCCTGACTGTAGGTGTGGCATAGAGACTGTCTGCAACTCTTCCAGCCACTGTGTGGTGCTGTGGGGATGGAATAGTTCCTGGCTGCAGCGAATGAGTCAGGTGTTGCACTGTGAGAGAGCCCAGCTGAAAGCACACCGTCTCCCCCCCTTTGCAGGTTTAAAAGGAGAGTCCTGATCGAGCAGCTGGAGAGCTTCCTGGAGGAGCTCCACACACGGGCCAACCACTTTAACCACCTGGACGCGTTCTGAGGGTCTGATGGCTGACCCCCTTCATGGGCGTGGCTCTCAGTGCTGGAGAACTGAGGGTAGATGTGTCTCCAAGGAGCAGGTTGTGGGCACAGACACACACACACACACACACACACACACACACACACACACGCACACACCCTCCCTCCGCTAGGAGAGAGAAGCGGACACTGAAACGGTAAAAGGGTTCAGACTGGGCACTGCCCTCTGATAGCTGTGGTATGTGCTCCGTATTATACAGTACTTGCACTGAGGGAGTGGTGGTGCAGAGTGGACTCATCATTTGGGCTTGCCACCTATGCTGTCAACCTCTCGACGTTTGGGGGAGTTCCTCTGGACTAAAGATGGTAAATCACTAGATCACTGTCTTTGCTGTCCTATTGTGACCTTAGGGTAGAACTTCATTCCCTTTCCACATCTGCTTGTAGAGAGCATCGCACTGCTGCCTCACTGGGGAGACTGCAGTAAACTCTGAATTTCCATCTCATTGAACATTTCTGTCTGGAGTTGTAGGACATGAACACAAAGCGGGAAAGTCATGTCTCACTTGAGGAAATTCCTGTCTGTTATCTTTCTATCCTACTACATTTCAGTTTAAAAAAAGTAGTGTTTGTCTTCAGTTCATACTTGACCAGAAAGACATCCATTGCAATGGACTGTAATGGACTGAGATCCTCAGGCATTTGCATTTCTCAGCAGCACTTTGATTTAGACCCTACAGTGAATCTGAATATGTTCCTGTGTGACAGTCTCGGAAAACCACCGTTCGATGTGGAGCATAAACAATAGGGCGCCACTGAGTCCCTGCAGAACCACTGGCCTAAACATTGTTAGAGCTGTATCTCCGTCTGTGGGGAGAAAAAAGGGGAAGAAGTAGTCAAACGCACACTTCTTGCTGCGCCACAGTAAAATGGCTCCCTCAATCAGTGGAGTGTTACAGGCAGCTTATGGCCTTGTGTCCAGGGCTGGCCCGCCCTCAGTTATACCTCCAGCATTATGTTGCCAAATATGACAACTCTGCTACACCACTTTCCCCCTTCTCCCACCCTTTCTCACGAGGACCAAATATTTGCCATACTTGTCCTTCTTTAGAAACTTTCAGAATATGCTACAAAAAGAAAGTATTTTGAATACTGTGTATACATGTAAATAGACAAATTTGAGAACTTTGAGAAGTACAAAGAAATTTGTTTTTGTAAGTATTTCATTGAACAAAGTTTCTATTTTACACTGTGAATGGCTGATGGGAATAAAAGATGAATAGCCTCTCTAATATTGTCTGCTGAATGTCTCAGAGTTCCAAACTTTCTTTTTACTTGATTTTATTTTCAGAAGTGTCAAGAAAAAATGAACATGAAACCAGTGTGAATTGTGACTTTTCAGACAACTCCACTGAATCATTGAAGTCTTCTTCAGAATCCATTTCAGCTCCATATGAATCTTTCACCTCACTTCCACTCTGGAAGCTGAATTCAATCTATAAAGAAGACTGCTTGTATTATATTTCACACATAGGCCACTATTCATGAATCTATTGCAGAAGTGAGTATTTTATTATCAACAGTTTGTTTTCTAAACTCAAATGTGGTTTAAAACACCAGTCTCTCCTTTTAAACATCACTTGAATTGCTCAGACAAATGGAGTGTGTGATTTTTACATTTTAAATAACTTTTGATTAATTTCTTTCAAAAAGTAAGATTGTATTAAAAGCTTTTATGTATGTGGGCTGTATGCAGAGTAGTCACAGGGTGTTGTGGCTGTCAGTCTTTAAGTTACTGATGGTATGGTAATATGAGCTGCCTGATGGCATATGTAAAAATGCGGGTGTAAAAATGACACTGCAGGAGTGTGACTCTTAAGAGACACTCAATTCTTCAGTAACACTATTACTCACTACCCCCCTGCCCCTGCCCCCTGAACCCAATTTTTGATGCAGTTTGGTAAAGGCGAGAAAACACTCTGTACGCTTGAAATGAAAAAGAACCGTGTATTCAAATTTTATTTACAGATATGTACAAGAATATTGTCCCTCTTCCTGAAGTAGGAGTCTGCAGAGCCTCCAGTCCATCCCCAATAAATATGATCAGTGAGCAGCACCACGGGGGGTTGGGGGTTGGGGTTGGGGGTGGGGCAGCTGCAGGGCTCAGGGTGCCTGCTCCGCTGGGTTCATCACACGCCCCATGAATAGTACAGATCCTACAGGGGACAGATGAGGGATTTAGAGTATGCCATTTTCAAAGACAAACTGTTTCTGATAACCCACACTCTAAAGAAATGCATTACTGTACACTTTAATACATGTAACAGGCAACAAAGTTCTCATTCCCTTTTAAGGGGAACTTGACCAGGGGATTTGACCAGAATTGGTCTCAGTGTGGAAACACCCTCACGCAGGGAGCTTATGGGTACTCTCACCTGTGCTGACTTCTCTCAGGAGGAAGAGAAATGGCCTGTCTGCCTTGAACACAGGGGCACGGGATCGTTTGAGCAGCACCATCGCTGTAAGCATGAGCAAAAACATGCATGAGTGATGGCGTTTTTTACCCTCATAAATATTAACCCAAGCTTAATGAATGGGTTTCCAACCTCTAACTGCAGGATCCTTTTCCGGGGACTAGTACAGGACAGTAACTACAGGACAGTAAGTACTGTAGTACACACTGCAGTGTATGACTGGAGGCCTACCTGTAGCTGCTGCTGCCTTGGTTCCCTCTTCGGTTACCTCTATTTTGGCTTCATGGATGGCTTCTGACACGTACAGACCATCCTCTGCTGAGAGACAAATTGGGTCACATAGTATCACAATGATCCTGGCGTTTGCTGAAGTCTCTTATGCTGGGGGCATCCTTCCTAGAGCTGGAGCAGGCCTCCAGGGGTAGCCATGCTCACAAAAGCTGGGTCAAGGCTGTATGCTATTTGATAAGCTTAGATTTATGAATATGGGTAGTGTTATATGGGGGACTTCAGGAACAGGAAGTGAGTATTCAGGGGTCAATCCCTATCAGGTGAAAAGGGAGGGCAGGAGTTACCTGAGATTCCACTGAAGTCTGCAGCCGTGGGATCAAAGATGTCAGAAATGCCCAGTGAAAGAAGAGCTGACTTCAAGTTGAATCTGTTCTGGATCTTGAACCTTTAAGAAATTGTAAAACAGCGTATTGCATGATACAGGAAACCTGTTAATACCACTTTTTCGTGCTGACAAAATTGGGGATGTTGCACAGGTTGTGTTACTGATTTGTCTAACAGAAAGCTGTGGGGAATGGCTTCCAATTGAACTTGGACTTGCTTGACACAAAGTTGGGCTATTAAGAGGGAGACATCAACTGGACTTAATTGTAGATGATCATATTTTAAAGTCACTCTCACCTGGGCAGGAAAACGTCCATCTTGGTCCGCCGCAGCCCGCTGGCCCAGAGTCCCACAGCGTGAGGGCTGACCTGCAGCTCCAGCTGGGACAGGGGGACCTTCCGGTCGCTGGGTAGGGCCACCAGAAGGCTGAGGGATTCCCCCAGGTACGGCAGCTCCACCACCGTGTACCTGTGGTCCGTGGGGGTGCGGAACTGACCTGCAGATGACACACATACAGGGCAGAGTGTTAACCACCAAGCTGCAAGGTACATCTGCATGTGTGGTGAGCTTTGCAGTGCAGAGACACTAAAAATGTCATTTGAATGAAGGAACTAAGCAGTGATAGATGAGCGTATCATTGTGAAAAATCTAATCACATTTTGGATAAGAGAAGCAAATTGCACAATTAATTAGGGTGTAGCAGTAAGGAGGAAAAGTAATGGAAAACAAGGTGACCAGAGTGGGAAAAAAACAATTAGTTACTGAATATTGCTGTCTTTTGGGGTACAACTGTAGAAGAACCCAGGTCAAACAGGCTTTATTCACACAGCTTTGTCTTACTAGAAAACTAGAAAAGACCCTGATGAAGACATTTCTTTTCATCCCCAAAGTGGCAGTAGTTGCCTGCAAACTTATTTTTATTATTTTCTAGTGAGAAAAAGCCATGTGTATAGAGGCCTTTTCATTTTATAAGTTGAAAACAGGTGTGATGGATCCTTCTTTAAATTACTCCAAGGCAAACATCAGAACCACTCAAAAGCATATTGTTTTTGTTCTCTCTAATACATTCTGTTCTCATAACTACAGTTCCTAGTTTCTTTTCAAACCCAACTTGTTCTTTTGTGCTAAAGTCTTGAAATGGAGGTACAGTGTAATTCAGCCAGTATATTCCCAGCACTGGGCTACATGAACACAAGTGCTGGCAGCCGGGAAGTTATTATGTACTGTATTGTTTCTTTACCAAAGTTGACTTCTGAGGCCTGGTACATCATTGGCACTTTGATGGTGGTGCCATCTGAGAGGGTGAAGGGCAGGTTCTGGGTGTCGGCGAAAAGAAACTGCTTCTGCCAGGTGCCCCTGAAGGCCACAGTGGTGACCAGGGCCATCTGCGACTGACCCCACCTGGGGGGGTCACCCTGTGGCTCTGCCAAACCCAAGACGTCTCCACCAGGTGGGAGGGCGTGGGCCTCACCTGAACAGAGGACCAGCAGGGACATATTAAGACACGGTCAAGCACACGCCACAACTCACTCTTGAGTACACAACAAATGCTATTACATAAAAATTCAGAGTGCAGAGCAACTGTGTTATTAGCCCTTCTCAATGTGTTGCAATGAAATAACTTTTCATTGCCACACTAGCCAACATGTTATGTCTTTTTTTTCTCTTGCAATTTCTTTGTAGCAGTCAGCCTATGGTTTACCATACTATCATATCTAGAATATTTGCTGTGTTTTATAGAATAATCTGTATGGTTTGTGTGAGATGTGTGTGCATGCCTCTTTGTTCAGATGACAGGCTGATGGCTGAGTGGCACATACCCCTTGGTGTAGCAGTAAGTGGGAGAGTGCTCACCCTCCAATCCTCCTCACTGTCACCATACCCAGAGAGGAAGCAAAGGCCTGTCACTCATGTTTTCAGCGTGCTTTAGAAAGACTTCATTTATGGTGCATACTGACTCTGGAGCCACTATGACAGGACTGCACTTGTGAGTCCAGCAGGGATTGGAGACATGACGGGTGCAGTACTGATGTGTGGTGGGGTGTAGGTGGTGTTTTTCGGAGGGAGCAGTGCTTGCGGAGTGGATTGTGGGAGAAACAGTGAGAACCTCCTAGTGTCGCTTACCGTTGCCGTGGCTGCGGATCCATTGCTCCATCTGGCTGCGAGTGTGATTGGGCTGGCTGAAGTTGGTGTGGAACACGCTGCTGTTGCCCCACGCCGATGCATGCTGGGTAAACGCTGGAGAGAGCTGCATGCCGCTCTCAACGAATAGGGCGCAAGCCAGCTGCACCCGCACGGCCTGACTGGAGTTACCCGTGTCCCCCGGCACCTGCATCAGGAAGTCCTGCATGCGCACCTCTGGAAAAACACAACAATGTGGTCGGTGAGGGTGCCACGTCCACAACATCCATTCTCATTTGAAAGTCACAGTCTTTGGTCTATTTCTCAATTTTAATAATCTGAACAGCATCCATTGTCCAACTTTTCCTCAGTGTTTGTGTGACATACAAACAGTATGATAATGTTGCTAGGATATGTCTGCTCAAATGTCAAGAGTTGGCTGGATAACTGTAGTTCAGAGAGGGATCATGCAAAGTCCAGGGTGCCAAAGTTTCTGGTTTTACCTCCTCTGTGAGCTCATTCTCTAAATTGTAAGTTGAATCTATTTTTAGCACATCTCTCAGAATGGAAAGAATCAGTAAAACCCTGCGTGCGTCCAGGCTTGAGGGACTTGAGTCACACAGTCTTCACCAAATCTCAAAGCTTCCAAAACTCGTTAGGCCACTAACTGTTTAAATACTAAGTGTGACATTGATGTAGTCCCACGCTCTCTGAAGCCTTTTTGAATGCAACCTGCAGCACTGAGCTGCCAAATGAAACTAATTCACTTTTCTAGTTGTATATCATTTAAACCCAGGCTAGCAAGACGTATCCTCTGCTGCAGGAGAAGCAGACAGCTGAGAGTGGGCTTTTCCTCCATGTGGCGGACGCTGCACAGCACTGTTTTTATGCTGCGTTACATTGGCCTCTCAGCCACGGAGTTACTCAGCATTACCCACAGAATAATGAGATTACAGGGGAAGGCATTAGGGCTCCAGACACCACGCTGCACCCAGGGTACGAGGGACCTGGCACCGCACTGCAGTACCAGCCCGGCACACTGTTTTTCTCCAGGCACCTTATTAAGGTCTTACGGTGTGCGAGTGAGGTGCTGTAATATCAGAAACGAGTTCCTGCAGCACTGTGAAGCTGGATGAAAAACTCAGTAAAGGGGAGTAGTTTGTCGAAGAACCTCTGTAACAAATTCCTCAATTATACAGTGCAGCACTGGTGAATATCAGTGGTAGTGGCTGGTACTTATGATTCACTACTGATCTGCAGAGGTGGTCCCTATTCTGACATCTGAATCAAATTTTATTTGTTGTAGTGCATGTTTACAACTGAATTGATGCCAAGTGCTGACAAAAGAGCTTTTTAAATAGGGAACTGAAAAACTAGAAAAAAAAACAGAGCTAACAGGAAAAAAACTGGAAAATGATTCTCTGACCCTGGGAAAGGGTAGTGTAACGACTCAAACTAGTAACCATGAGCATCACCGTTGCCATCGCTGGGTCTTACCGTTGGAGTTGTACCTCAGTGCTCCCTCCAGCTGGGACAGCGTGTTCCCTCTGGCCCCGAACTGCAGCAGCCCCAAGGACACAGAGATGCTCACTGGAGACACGATCAGGTTGGAGTTGTTGTCGGTCTCTGTGAGCGTTTGGTAGAGGCTGACGGCGAACTCGGTGTGCAGCTCCCCGAGGGTGTCCCCGAGGCCCCCGTGGCTCTTCCTGACCAGCCACAGGCAGATGAAGAGTGAGGTCATCGACAGGCGACACATTGCAGCATGGGGTTGGGTGGCTGGGGCCTTGGCAATGGCGGGGAGAGGATGGGTCCACAGCACTGATGTCACTGAAATACAAATAATATGAGTTTATAAATGACCATAGTAGTTATTTCATTGCCTGGGTCTGCACCTTGTTTGGGGATATGAATGTTGGTCCTTGCATTAAGGCAACACTGTTTCCAGTTGAAGTGCACGAGAAAATGCTTGTCTAGATCAGATAATTTACTGTGCATCAGCTCTGAATTTCAAAACTGAAACCCTAATATCCAGTATGTTTACTTTATTTATTTTCTTGTGTGACACAAATATGTTTGTGTCCAAATGCTAAAAATATGTCAGAATGAGCAGCAAAAATGTTTGTAGCTTTTAATTTCAGAATACACTACAGCAGACCAACTTGCAAACACAGACAGTACTCTTGTGTATAGTGTTCTTCGCTGACTTAAACAATGATTTTTCTGACGTTGTAGACTTTGCTCTCTACCGCTCAGTAGCTGATCCGCCCAGAGGAGGGGAATATTGACTTTTGTGAGGAAAGACTTGGAAGTGTTTCTCTCCTAAATTAGCTAAACCTCGAACCCATACTATTCCTGCCAAGTTAGGAAGCATATTGTGTACTACAGTAAGAAGAAGACCTGTACATGTCTCCGCTTAGCGCCAATAACTTTTTTTCAAGCATATTAACGGTGTGTCAGTGAAAAAATGCAACTCGATAACAGGTGCAGTAACATTGCAGCATTTAAATAAGGAAAACGTATAAAAGGTCTAGATTTCTTCAATACAAGAAATAACTATCTTCCGACGTATTCGAACGTATTATGAGGCATTATCTGGAACTAGAGGAAATATATGGTGTAAAATGGTTCTGCATCATTCCACATTAAAAAACGTACAACGTAAATGCAGCTCTAGAATACACCCCATAAACGTAATTGTGTGTATACTACAAAGAAAAAAAAAATTTACGTTTTCTTCTCGGAGCACAGAACTTACGATTGTAAGAAACATCTATTACCTTAAACCACACCAAAATAATGCATTAGTTGAAAAAGGAATAATTTCATATTTTATAATGCCAAGTACACTGTATCCCATAGTCTTTGCATAGGAATGGTACACAATGTACTATAAACTATTTTCGACAAACTCAAATCAAGATACTTTTTGACAAATTGTTAAGTCATCTTGAATTTCCAAAATATTGCATGGACTAAGCTCCGCAGGTTACTGAGAATTTAGTGGCAAGAGGAAAAGTCCATAGCTCTGAAAGGAGCTGCAGCAACTCACCGCTTGGTACAGTGGGTCGTTTCAGCCCACTGAGGTAGCGAGAGGATAGCGCTGTTGGCTCAGTTTGATGTCTCGCCTGAATATTCCTGTCACTGAGCGCTAGTTTGCTGTTATATCCCTGCCACTTCTGATGTCGGATCGTTTTGACTGTCCGCAACTTTCGCAGCTGGCCGATTGAGGTCTGTTCAGTCATAAGACCGTGTTTAAAGGGGATGGTCCGTGTTTGCACTCTCTATCGGCGATGTCCGTACCACTCGATCAGAATTCCTGCAGGCTGGGGCTATAAAGAGCCAGGCGGCGAGAGGCATGTCACTGACCAGCAAATCCGAGAACGGGCTGAGAAAAGCCACACGCGCGCACACACACATGTCCGGTGCATGAATCGAGCCGCACAAACTCCGAGAGAAAGAGAGGGAGACACATTCATTAGTTACACAACACTTGCGCTTTTGTTGTGCGGAATCCAAAGTCATCCCGGCGACCAAAGCATACACTTGCAGTCAATCATGACAATGCATGACAAATACTTGAAGTTTTATGACAAATTCCTCCCAAATTAATTTAATGAATGATCATGATTATATCAGTGTATTTATGTTACATTTGGTGTTGCATTTTACAGTAGCAGTTTGCTTGCTGCTGCCCATAAGCAAATGTATTGTTACAATTCTGCTGAAATGTAGAACGAATTGAAAATTTCATAACTTCCTCAATTAGAAATGCAATAAAATTTCAAGTCATGTGTTGCAATTTGTAATTTATTATGAATGCATTCATGAGTGTCTTTCCATCATGTGTAGGGTGATCTGTGTGAGTGATATAGAGATGGGTGTTTATGATATCCTGTTTAGCGGATGGTGTTCTTATCCTACCCTTATCTTCGTGTTGGTCAGCATGGCCCTTCATTAAGTCCTTGTTCCAATTCAGGTAATTGGGGGCCCCTTCATTGTCATTTCATTTAATTTACATTTAGTCATTGAGCAGTCGCTCTTATTCAGAGTGACCTACAAAAACAGCGGAACTCAGCAAAACAGACCACAGCAGAAATCCTCGCGGTTTTTGTCTGAACTACCATTAGTACTAATTTGCTTGTAGTAGAAATAATTACTTGAAATGATGCATATATGCACAATTAGTAAAAACTCTTCACATAACGACAGAATCACATTTTCATTATTTTAATAGCTCTTTAATTTCAGTATTTACATTTAAAGCACGTAGAGATATTTGTGGTTCAGAATGAACATACATTTCTGCCTGTAATTTGACCTTTCCTTTGCAGTGCAATCAAGCCAAGACTCTTAATTGACACTGCCATGTCAATAAGCTTAAAAAGAGAGAAGGGCAAAATAACATTTTCCCATGATAAACTTTGAAGGGACCGTGATTGGTAGAAATAAGGTATTTGCCTGCATTGTCCCATTGGATTCTCTCCATTACTGGGTCATGCTAATTGGCAGCGCATATTTGGACACATCAATAGAGATGCCACATTCCTTAATACCAGTGTTCCATCAAAGGCATTTGGAATTTGAGGACTTGAGTGGAAGAAATGTCACGGTAATTGAACATAAACAACAGTCTGAATTAATGCCTAAATAAAGGATGGCTTTCATTGTCAGGGTCATCTCTGGAAAAGAAGTCAGATGACTTGAACCTGAAAAAAAAAATCATCACAAAAATGGCTTGCCTTCCATCTGTGATTTTTTTTATCCCAAGAAAGTGACATATTGATTCCATTCCTGGAGCACCACACTGTCTGGATGTTTCCTTGTATTCAAGCAGTTCCTCTCCAGATGTTGAGCTGCACATTGGTCTAATGGAATGTCCACTCCATGGAGACTCTGATCATGGATCTGACCTCTACATTGGAGCGGTAGCTGAGAAATGCTGGTCATGGAGAACAGAGCAACCTGCTCAAAGGAGTCCCTCCAGGTCAAATATACTGTACAGTATAACATATCCAGATACTAGATATTAGGTATAGTATAGGTGTTGTATACTACACACATCTAACAATCTCAAGCCATCCCTCTCCTTTTAAGACAGGAAATGATTACACAATACTTCAAGCCAGGTGTTTTAGTCAGTGGCAAGCCTGCCCTGCTTTTACTTGTAGGTGTGTCTTTTCGCAACAACAGCGATTAACTCTGATCTGGTGAATTGGCAGGTTTGTTTGACTTTCGTCATCTCAGTTACATCACCACCTGGTCTGCCTCAAGTCCCACACTGACTTCCAGGAGTCCATTTGATGAATATACTGTTAAAGTGAACACTAAGGACAAGGATGTTTCAATTTAAGCATATGTCCCTCTAATATATTGTGCCAGGATGAATGCCCTGATCAATGTATCTGATCAACACAGCACAGTGCATTCACTATGTACTGGCCATGACTGGTCAGTGTTCACTGCTCTTTGGGACTGATCCTTGTTGCAAGTACAAGGACACAGTGTGGCATGGTCAGACTTTTTCCCATTTAGACTTATTGATATACAATAAGAAATTAAAACTTTTTTCCTCTCATGTTATTTATGTGAAACTGTAACTGTGAAATGGTAAATGTGTCTTCAAATGGCTGCACTTACTGCACTGCACATGTAACTTTGGTGTGTTACAGTTTCTTTCTTTCAAAAATACTGGAAAAAGAAGTGGAAAGGCAATTATTCACTTACTTTACCCCACAGGAAATTTGTGAATTCAGAGCATTCACCTGGGTCATAGTACAGACACCATTCTTTAAGGGACTGAGAACCAAAGGGGTGTAAGTGACATTTTGGGCCAAAATGAGTTTGTTTTGTCAAAAGAAAGCTCTTGACGAGATCTATCTATTGGGAGAAGGACACATGTGAGGTCTCTTAACTGCACTAAGTAAAAGGAGAAAACAAGAAGGACCGAACCCCAAACTTTGTGGAGTGGATCATATGACATGATTGATGATCAAATTCTTCTAAGTCAGCTAAAAAAGTCTGGCTGGCTTGGCAGGGGATTCAGTTTGTTTATCAGGTTTTAGTTTCTGCAGATCAAAGACGTTTTATCTGAATATATTGCGTTACCCTGAGATAACAAGTCCCACAAGGTTTCTAGCCATTGCTCTTTCCCCTACATATTTTGTTCCTTGAGGAGGTATTCCAGAAATCTGTTATACTACTATACAGATGTAACCCAAAATTTCAGCTTCAATGAAATTTAGGGAAGGTCTCCTGGAGGATAGACTAGTAGCATGCCTTAATGGCAAAAACTAGATAACTACAACTTTTCTGTCACTAGAGAACATGCTTCTAGATCCCAGGTGGCTTTGTGATGTCATATGATTTGTCCTAAATACAGATGGCTTTCCTTTAACTCCAAAAGCAAAGACTAGAGATCTTATTGTAGACTCTGCTCTCTCTGTGGAATTTACGTAAAAAGAGTAACCCTTTTTTTACGTTTGAATCATTGCAAAACTAAAACGCCTATCTCTGTAGCACGTTGAAAAACACGCCTTTGCATGCCTATGTGTCCTCACAACTGGATTACTGCAATGCCTTACTATTTGGCAGCTCAGACTGAATTTGGTCAACTCTCCAAATGGTCCAAAATGCCGTACCAAGGATTTTCATTAAAACAAAAAAATCTTGCTAGACCCTTGCAGTCTCAGCTTTCTGCTTATCCCTAAAATTTCAAAATCTAAAATATTCAGCAGGGCACTTCGTTACAGGGCTCAGAACTTACAGAATGACTTGCCTCCTCCCCCGCAGAAAATAGAGGCTATCTCAGGATTTGAGATTAAAATCTCATGTCTTTATCCTATTTTACGTTTAAATACCACCTCCCTGTAGTGTGAACCTTGCAGCTATGTTACCACAGTTTAACTGCTGAGGTGCCCTCATGTCACTTTGGTATGGACTGAATTATGGTGTTATGGGATTGTAAAGCTATTGTACCTATATTATCAACCACTTTCCACCTGGGAGCCTATGTGCTCCAATTTCTTCTTTCTTTGTCTTTTTTAAGGTTCCCACCATCTGCTGGATGGGGAATCAATATCCCACATCCACTACAACAGATTATATTCCATATACATACAAAAAAATCTGTGCAACTCAGTGCAGAAGCCCTGTTCTCCAAAGAGCAGACAGCTTTCCTCTGCTCTTTGTCCTGAAGTTAATCTCTGGTTTCCACAGGGGGACTGAAGGGACTCCCACTTTCTTCCTCATGAGTTTTTTCCCTTCTCAAGCGCTAGTGATCAATATACATATATTATACTGCGTGTAACTGTTACATCTTCCATTGACACCTTTCTCTTTTTTGGCTACAGCATCAATGTTATTTTATGAATTTATTGTGTATCTGCCATGGCTTCAATGTTACACAGGAAATGCACTCTAGTCAGCACACTGTGACAATTCCTTTGAAAAAAAAAACTATATCAAATGAATTTCACTGACTGGTTTGGAGCTATCATAACTTGTACTAAAGTCCAGCTTCCCCCCTGTGGCTTATGGCTTTGGTCTCGGTGTTGCATAACCTGCCCACACACATCCATGCACACACATGCACACACAGAGTCACGTGCGCAGTTTATGTGATGAATGTAAGGTGGAAAACAGGAGGAGATTCCTGGGTGACTTTGGCATACTGAACAGGGTGAATTAGGGCCATAGTGCACTGTGGGAAAGCCTGGCAGAGACCTGTGATGTGTGTGTGTGTTTGTGTGTGTGTGTGTGTCTGAGTGTCCTGAGTGCATCTCAGTCAGCTTACCACTCACTGGCAGTTCCTGTCCCCTGGGCCCCAGCATGGGCCACAGGCTGCAGGGATTTGCCTGCTCGCTTTGGCTGGTGCTGGACGCTGGCAATCAGCCTGGCTCCCGCATGCACTGGAGGAGAGCACTCAGGGACATGTTCTCACACAGCCAGTCGGAAATATCCCTGTGGGAGACTGGGTCTATGGAGGGGCCACTCAAACTGGATGTAGGGTGCGTGGAAGAGGCACTGAGACTGGTTGAAGGGTGTGTGGATGGGGGCACAGAGACTGGATGCTTGGTGTATGTGTGTGTGTTGGGAGGGTACTGAGAGTGGATGAAAGGTGTGTGGAGGTGGCACTGAGACTGAATGCATTGTGCATGTATGTGTGTGTGTGTGTGTGTGTGTGTGTCGGGGGGGTTTACTGAGACTGGATGCATGGTGTGTACAGAGCAAAAAAGCAAAAAAGAATTGCTTTTTTTAGTTAGTACTAATAGCCAACAATTAGCTATCATGGTTTATACTGGAGTTGCAAACATCTGTCTTTTACTTGTATAAGATAACTCTATGCAGCATTTTAAAGCAATTAATTTTATTTCATTTGCCTATTTGCAAATGTATACCAATTACCTATTCTACACTTTTTTTAATTCTCTGTAAGTTGCCCTGGCTAAGATGAAAAGAACAATAATTACTGTTCACTGCTCAGCTTGCAGAACAGAAGCATTTGTGAAATATTTTATTTCAATAAGTCGAGCAGTAGTTTTCAACTGTATTTGAGATGAAAAAAAAACACTAGCCATAAAAAAGGATTTGGAAAGGAAATGACTTTTACTTTCATTTCATTTAAAACCAGCTCATTTACTGATTTAAAAGAGCATAGCCTGTGCTTAAACAATCGAAGGCAGTTTGAAGTTATTTATTGCGTCTGACCTCTTGTGCCCTACTTCCACAGAAAGCAGGCCCTCAGGCTGGATTAGCGGGATCCCGGGGTGCGGAGCGCGGCTGCGATGTGAGCCGGTGTCGCTGCAGCGATCTGCCAGGTACGCGCTGGGATTAGAGCCCAAGCGGCCCTGGCGCCATTAGCACAATCGCTGCACGGCCCACGGGAAAGCAGCGCGTGCACGTCCCGTTCACAAGGCGAGGGGGGCTGTGCTGCGGACGGACTTCATTTAAAACCCCCCACTTGCTGATCAGCGTCTCATTACGCAGCATCAGATTTTGCTTTCAACGGACCGTCGGACCCGCATGATTCAACAGCAGCACAGGGCAATCTGAGTCAATGTTTTTTTTTAATGTTCCACTCACATACTGCTGTGTTCTATATACTGTTTGTGCTTGAATGCACTGTATTGGCTATAATGTAGAATGACAAAGAGGAACCCAACAAAACAAAAGGGCAACATCCCATGATGCTGAGTCTCACGGTCTGAATGTGTTGAAATCCTAATCCGTGAGAGGGCTGCCTCCAGTGGCCAGACAGCTGCATCACAAAGACGTTTGCGTGTGGCAGACGAAATGTTGTTTAATGCCCTCTGTTGTCAAGTTGCAGTAACATTCAGAAGTTGATTAAAGAGCTTTTGAAGATGTCCATTATGTCCCATGTGTCTTAATTAATTGACTGCTTCCATTGGTGTTGAGATTAAATGGGAGCGACTTCAAAAAGGAAAAAAAGTCATAAAAACAAAATAAGAATCAGAGAAGAAGACAACCGTGATGATCAAAGGCTGTTAAAAACAGACACCAAAATACTGAGAGAAAGAATAAAGAAATCCTGGCAGGAAAACAGGCTGGCATGTATTGGGAGGTAAAGTAAAAAAAAAAAAAAACATCTGAGAAAAATACACACAACCTTAACAAAAACCACAGAAAATGTACACCCATCATATGGAGTCATGAATTGTCAGACTGGTGTCACCAATCAATCACCACCAGCCAAATATAAAGGAAGCCGTGATACTGAAATGACTTCAATAAGCCCCTGACACATTAGCTTTTGAAATTTACACACTCCATTACAATGAACTGTGGAGATGATAAAACATCTATTTATCAAATACTCGGTTTCATAAATAAGGAGGATAAACAATTACAGAACATAGTGTTTCTCCCATGAGTTATGCCTCCCATCAGTCTATACATGAACTTGTACTAATGTTCCAAAACACCACTGTACCACCTGTCCAATTTCCTTGATCCTCTGCACTGTATTTCTTCCAGATATATGCAGGATGTGCTTCTCTGTTTGATAATAACACCATCACAGCTGTCCTGGTAATAGGTCCTTTTTTCATGATTACAGATAAAACTCACAGACGTGAGAGCGATGCTGCGGGTATTGTCGTTGAAGAAAATTTAAAAAGCCTTTGTCAGGGTTGGGGTTATAGCACTCCCCTTTGGCCAGAGAAGGGGAAAAAAGCTTACAGCACCGGGTATTCCCAGGCGGTCTCCCATCCAAGTACTAACCAGGCCCGACCCTGCTTAGCTTCCGAGATCGGACGAGATCGGGCGTGTTCAGGGTGGTATGGCCGTAAGCCCTGACTGCAACCTGTAACAGCAGTCTTATAGGCGAATGTTTGTCAATTTTCAGTCTGTAAACTGATGTTGGTCCTTGGAAAGCTGCAGATTGCTCTTTTAATGCCCCTTTACGAGCATGTAGGCTACCTAGCAAGCAAATATGCTAACGTTAACGAACTGTAGGGTAAATTTAGTGACAAACGTTTAATAATGAGTTAACGTTAGTAACATGAAAGCTCACGGTAGTGGTATATTTTGTGTCTCCGACGACGCAAGTTTTCACACTGTTGAAAGATGGGCAAACTTACACATTGCCAGGAGACAGGAAGTAAAAGACGCTGCACGCCATAACGATTTGGTCCTAGTTTCTTTCCTGTTTCGCAACCCTTTTGCATCAACGCCATGAACACCCCATGAACATTTAATTTTCAAACAATTTCTTTTCATCTTGTAAACAACTCAAACACGGTGTTTCTAAAGTCGATAACTATGCTTTAAACTTAGATTTGTCTAAATTTGTAAGCCTATTTTGATCACTTATACCGGATATAACTAAAGAACATTCAAGTTAATGTTGATTATAAAACAGATGAATAAGTTGACTTCCTTAGCTGGGTAGGTATAAGTAGCTCTATTGAGAATAAACACTAACTCAATTTGAAAGCCATCGATATACCTAGCTAGCTGACGTTAAATAAAAATTTGTCATTTGTAATAAGTTAGCAAATGCGTATGAACATCAAGTATAGGTGAGGTGTGATTGCAGGAGTAGCATGACTTATTTATCTAAATGTATTTTTCAACCACAGTACTGCAGTATGACCCGCAGTTCCCCAGAATTGACCACTGTCTAGCAGGAAAACCAACGAAGGTTGATTCACGCAAGTTTTAAGAGCTGAATCAACATTCATTGCTACGATTGAAATTCAAGTGAAGTCTTTGAAAATTAAACTTTTATTCACTGTTGGAATGTTTCTGAATGCTGAAAGCTGTCATGTTGAAAACACGATTTATTTAATGTTTAATAGGATGTTCACTCACTCTTAGCGTGTTCACCCTTCAACCTTTATCAACCTCACCAACAAAGTAACTTACCCACTTTACAGTCAAACCTATAACACACCTTAAAGATGTTAATCATATTGAAGTCCTCATCATACCTGCTATGATTTGCAGCCGGTGCTCTCTGTTGGCCTTTACGCATTACCACTGTCTCGTGGTCCAATCCTCATATTTTCCCAAAAAGCCTCTGGCTTGGCTACACTGCACAACGTTCCTCTGCGTGTACCTGTTTAAATAGTTTGGACTTCAAATGTGTTTTCTCTTGTTATCTTTGCATTTAATCATCAGACTACCTGTGTACCTTTTGTCATTCATATTTGTGATCAGTTTCTGTTTAATGTCTTACTTGCCAACTTATTGTGAAATACATAAAATTTCTGACAAGGTTTGTTTTAATTTCTGTTTTAACACATTAAATTTCAGAAGGACTTTTCCTGTATATATAGGTGTTGGGAACACCTTCAAATCATGTGTCCTGTGTTTGTCTATTTTAGATTAAAACCTGTAAATGAAGTGCTTGAAAAATTCATGCTGGTCAAGCAAATTGAACATGAGTGGCTGAAGGTGAGGAGTTGAAATGGGTGATTTTATTAAGATTGTTAGTACCACCTGTTGTATTGGTATGGTGGAGGAAATATTTAGCATATAGAAAACTCTAAACAATGAATGAAAAAACAGAAATGGAGACAAAGCTTATACAGAAGGGGGAGATCATCTACAGCAGTAAGGATCAACGAAGATGCAATCAAAGGGAATCTCTCTTATTTGTCTGTATATCTGTCTATCTCCATACACCACCAAATTCCTTTTTTTTTTTTAGATTTAATCATCATGTTACCTGTGCTTGTCTATTTTAGGCCAGGGAGCAGGAAGACACTACACAGCAAGCTGACAAACTGCTGCTGTCAGTTCTACATAAAACATCAGGTGCCCTGTCCTGGGAAAGATAAGCCCTGTCCAATGTGACTTTTACCCCTCTAGCTATAATCCCGTGGTAACCAAATCCACTCTGTTTTCCTGGATTGTAGTTGTGTCTTGTTGGACGAATGTTTAGTATATCGGTGAATGGTATTTAACTTACTAGTGAGCATGATAACTGTAAATAGTAAGTGTCTAACTGTATCAAAGGCTGGTGTATATTATAGTCTCACTCTGCTATCCAGCATGGTTGAGACTAGTGACCAGAGCCCTGACTGCTAGATCTGGTTCATCTGCCTGCATTGTCTTGAGTTGAAGATCACTGTAATGTATTGAGTGTTCTCTCTGATCATCCTGTGCTTTGTCTCTTCCAGATGTGATTGAATCTGGGACTTCTGCCAACTCTTATGGTGTTAAGGAGGCTGGAAATCAGCTCCAGAAACAGCCAGCATGCCAGCAGGATGAGATCTCTCTAAAGCAGTACGTATTTAAAAAGACACTGTCACGGGAAAGATAGGCCTCCTGCGTTTATGGAATTGTAAATTGGGCACCAGCCACAGGAATCTAGTTTAGGATGTTCATGTTATTTCAAATATAGCTGTAACCAAGAACACCAGATCTTATTTTGAAGAACACCAGATAAGCCAAGCAACAACCTCTACACTAAATCCTCATATTGTAATTTCTTAAATTGTTCACATCCTTTCACAGGGACAGACTTACTGGATTTTCTCAAACTATGGGATGTATTAGATGCTGAAAGCTACAAAAATTAGAATGTGAAAATAACGAGATGTTCAGTGGAAAGCTGAAGACCCTGTGTTCTGTGTCTTGCAAGGAAACTGGCTCAGAAGAAGTGCAAGTGGTGCAAGGGGGCCAAAAATACATCAGTTCAGAGGAGGTAGGAGTAGGAGAATATCCAGCACTCTAAAAAGTTCCAAGTGAGAAGGTTCAGCCAGTACTAATATTGAGTACTCCCTGTGCAAGACTGCACTTTTCCTGTGTTATATGATTATACAGAAATTTAGAATTTTATTCCTCTAATTTCAGCATTTAGTAGGGGTTTATGATGGATTCCCACCATGATTTGAAACAGTATTGAAGACATAATATTATAATATTTGCAATGGTGTAGTCCTACTGTAGGGTATATTGCATTTCATTTACATTGTATCAAGTCCACATTTGTGCTGTCAGCACTGGCACTGATACATGTGACTATGGTTGGTAGTCCCCTGTTTGACCAACTGTTCATGCCACTTTATTAGATTGCACTCTCATTTTGTATGTTGTTCTGAATAAGTGGATGTGCTACAAGATGTAAATGCAATTATTAGTTCGCCATTCTTTCTCTCCATTTGAAATGGTGTCAACAGAAGGAGCCAGAGAGGAAGGGAGGAGGCGGCCAGCCAGCCTTCAGAAGAGCCACACGGAGAAGGCCTTGCAACAGGGATTTCTATCAGTACTGTGACTAATAGAGAAATCAATTATTAAATGAATATACATGAAATCAAAAGTTGCAATCATTAAAAAAGAAATAGCGTGTTCATTTTGCAAAGGCTTTTAGGTAATATTATTAGAAAAATTTGTTCCAAAAATAGAAAAAACTAAACCTGGTTATAAAACTTTCTCACACAGAGCCCCTATATTATGATGTTGTCTACAAAATTTAGTCTGGGAATCAGGCATAATGTCAGTTTTATATCTTTATAATCTGTTTTATAGTCTTATAGGAGGAGGCCAAGCTTATGGCTGTTTCAGGTGCTAATAACTTCCCTTGCTGTCAGTTAATTTTTTGTGGGTGCCTGTTGCTTTAGCAAGTCCCTGCTCTAAAAGGGCTGGGAAAGTTTTGACCATCTTCGTGTACAGAGGCCCTAACCTTACTACTCACTTCCTTTTATGTGCTAAGGATGCAAGGGAATGTGCAACAATGCACACAGGCATAAATAGTGTAAATGTTCATAGAAAATATTTTTATATTTTCACTTTGACTGGCCTTGAAATGCAGTATCATTTTCATGAAGTAAGAACTGAAAAGATTACAAACATGCGTTTATACTTCAGCAATTAAACACTTGACCAAAAATGATGAAAAACAAGAAAGCAAAAATGGTACCACAATGTGTCTCTTTGACACTTTATTTATGAATTTCTGTTACCTGTTCATGGTTTGGTTTTGTACAACAGTGGTTAGTAAATGGTATAATAAATATTCATTTAAATTCCTAATACAACTTTCTAAAAATATTTATTACTTCCTATGTTGTTTAAAAAATGTTTAAAAATGATTTCCCACCTTTTTCAAAGGTACATCTTAGATTCAGAGGACCATTTTCAATGTTGACCACCAGGAGGCGCTAATAAATAAGAAGTTTGCAAAGAGATCCTCCTTTTATCTGCCTAGGATTTAAATGGGTCCTGGTGAGCAAGCTTCTAAGTTAACTCTCAATAGCTTAGAAATCATATTTGTGGACATGGCTCATTTGCATTTTGCTACATAGCTTCAATGACCCAGGTGTTCTATTTTCTCAATTTGCCTTCTGTAGCATTTAAGAAAACTTGACATAGCATGTGCATTTTGATCCCATACTATGATAATTACAAGGAAAATAACAATTACCAAACTACTCTGAAATTTCCCTGTGTGTGTCACTACAGTCCTCATTACTGCATTCTTTCAACTATGATGTGACACTGTGTGTGTGTGTGTGTGTGTGTGTGTGTGTGTGTGTGTGTGTGTGTGTGTGCAGACACAGGAGACAGGAGACAGATCATACAGGACACGAGAGAAAGTGGCTGCAGTGCTCCTGCTCCTCTCTGTAGTTCTGTTTGCAGTGAACAGGGGGCAGTACTACAGTGTATCAAGTGACAGTGTGCTCAGTTCTCTGCCTTGGTGATCCAGCGCCCCCCTGTGGTTCATATATAGAATTCCTGCTCCTCCTCTGATTGCGCATCTGGAAGGCTGCTGTGCTCAGCCTCCTTACTGCGCCCGCTGTTACTCAAGCCCAAAGGGAGGCAGGCGCTGTGAGGGCGTGGCTGGGGCTGGACCGGGGGACCGGCGGAGGCGGAGTGGCTGCTTCGTAGCGGGGCATTGCGGGCGAGGGTGGACGCGGAGCCGCGGGACAGCCCGGGAAAGGAGGGAGAGGGATCCCGGGCCGGCGTCGAGAGGGGGCGGGACAGGGGAAACAGGGGCCGAGAGTAGGCCGACACCACCGACAGGTCCACTGTGCCGCTGTCCATCTTCTGCCCGGTGTCCACGTCGGTCTCCTCGGCGCCGACGAGCGTGTCCACGTTGAGCCGGAATGGAGGGACCAGGGAGGAGCGGCGGGAGCGGGCGGGGGAGGAGGAGGAGGAGGACTGGAACCCCCCACTGGTGGGCAGGCAGAAGAGGGAACGGGTGTGGTGCCCCGCCCACCAGGAGCGGGCGGCCTCGGGGTCGCGGCGCGGGACGGCCTCGTCCTCCTTACAGGCGCAGGGCAGGTCCTGCTGGGACCCCCGCGTCTGGGCCTGGTGCCGGGGGTGCGGTGATGTCCGGTGGTAGCGCCGGTTCCTGTAGGAGGCGGGGCCGCGGCCGTACGAAGGGGCGGGGGCGGGTTCCAGAGGTGTAGGCGACGGTACGGGTTTGGGCTCCGACGGCAGGTTGGTAAACTGAGCAATGGTGTGTCTGCGTCTGTACCGGGAGGAGCCTTTGACCTGCATTCATAAACAAGAGACAAGGGCGTCAACCATAAAACCTGTATCAGCTGCAAAAAAACATTCTGACATTTTAGAATCAACAAGCCTTTCCCTTCACACCAGCTGTTTTTACTGTAAGTAAATAAATGTTTCTTGGCCCAAAGAAGGTGCATATCAGGTCACTAATTATGTCATTATGGAGTGCTATTGTAACTGCGCAATGGAATGGACCAGTTTTGTTTCAGACCTAACTGGAAGCTGGAACAGTCCAGAGTTTTGGTTTGTCCCTAACCGGACACTGAATTGGTTCAGATTTGTTTCAGACCTAATTGGACAATGTAATAGTCTAGAGTCCTGGTTCTCTCATGATTGGACATTGAAATAGCCCAAAGTTCTGGTTCCATTCTAACTGCACCCTGGAAAGGTTCACAGTTCTGGTTCAGTGACAGGGGTCTAAGCTTACAGTGAGCTTGCAAAGTGGTGCACAGGGAGGGTAGAGATATCCCATTCTTTGAGTAACAGCCAGCACAATGTGTGCAGGATGGCAGGGAACTGGGGCCTCCACCAGAGACACAGAGATCACAGACGGACAGAAGAGTGATGTGTTTATCTCGCAACAGTGACTATCGAACAGGTTTACAGCACGGCAGGCACTTGAAGGCTATCCTCAACGCAGACAGTGTTCCGTGCTTATTCACGCAGAGCTGAACAGGAAGTGAAGGCCTCCTCGGGTGAAACTGAGGGAAGGCACATTTTTGGGATCACCCCTCCTGTGTTCCACTCTGAGGGGGGTACGCAACCCAGGATAGAGAGGGGGGCGAGAGGGAGATCCCATCACTGAAGAGCGTGACCCTAGAGTGTCGTAAGGGACTGAGGTAAGGATGGGGGTGGCGGGGCATTCCCCGCTGATGTGACCCCAGTGTGTAACTCTTCTGGTTTATGATTCGCTGCAACAGCTGGGGAAGACATCAGCAGCAACAAACAGCACCTTTATGCACTCTGACGCATAAGTCACCCTTGCTGTGACTGCTCAGGTATCCACCAGGCTTCACAGCGGCAGTGTGTAAGTGGCAACTATCAGTGCAAGAATGTGTTTAAATAGAAAGAATAATGTAAAGGGGTTTTAAATAGGCAAAAGTCAATGTAAAAGAATGTTAGACTGAAATCAAGATTAGTGTTTGCCGGGATCAACCATGAATCTTCAGTGTAATATCATGCTGTTATACCCAACTGTCCTGAATGAGGCCATCGCTTAAATAAAGGAGTCGTGTCACCAGGTATGACTGTAGTGACGTTTTGGTGGAAACAGCCTTAGGCTATCCACAATATGAACCCAGAGAGACAGTGTCCGTGCTCTGGCTGTCTCACTGTTCTGCTCTGACATCTGCTTTCACTGCTGGGTTTCCAGCCCTCATGCCTTTATGTGAAGTGTGCCGCATGGCTTCCCACAATTCACTCAGATAATTTGTTTTTCCTTCATACCTTTCAGGTGCAACTTTGCTGAGAAAACGATTGTTCCTGAACTACTTGCGCTTGTTCCGCTTTTCCTTTTCTCTACTAGCGGCTACGGCTCACCCGTCTGAAAAAGCCAGTCTGTCAGCGTTTCGTTAAGTGACTGCCTCGCTGTGCAGCCAGCTGTGATTGGACGTTTTGTCGCTCGAGTCTCGTGTTCCCCCCCATCCCGGCACTGCCAGGCATCGGGGCTCCTGGGAGCACAGTCACAATGACCCAGTGTTCCCCCAGAGCACAAGCCACTGAACAGAGAGAGAGCACTGCTCCCCCCTCTCCTACTGCTGCCCAATGTCCCTTCTGCACTCCTTTGTCCCTGTCTATCAGACTCTGTCACTCCTATTGGGAGAGTGGGGGGGCTAACACATGAAGCAGTAGCAGGCAGAATGGCCTGGTGTCCCTTTGAAAATGGAGCACGAGAAAGCACAATCGGCTCTATTTGGCTTTTTGAAACTTTTTCGATGCGTGTATAACATCCACTTAGAAGATATGAATGATTTAATTAGTAGAGAGAGGCAAGAGACTCAGGTGGAGAAGGAGGGGCCACTGTGTGTGTGTGTGTGTGTGTGTGTGTGTGTGTGTGTGTGTGTATGTATGTGCATTTTCATGTCTGTTGTTTTGGGCCAGAGGAAAAGGAGTGAGTGGTGGTGGAGGGGTTGGGCTAGAGATGAAACGGTATGAAAATTTAGTATCACGATTACAGTGACCAAAATTATCACGGTTATCATAGTGCTGGGCGGTATACCGGTTCATCCGTTATACCGGTTTTAATTTCCCGTATGGTATGATTTTTTCATATACCGGTATACTGGTTTTAATTTCTCATACAGTATGAGTTTTTCATGTACCGCCATACTGTAGCATAGCTGGGCGGTATACAGGTTCATCTGGTATACAGGTTCATTCCTAGGTTGGGCTAGGCGATTCATGTTTTCATTGATTGAGCAATGTTTTCACGCAGTAGGAAAACTTCCACACTGGTATTGTGTGTGTGTGTGTGTGTGTGTGTGTGTGTGTGTGTGTGTGTGTGTGTGCGCGTGTATGTGTGCACGTGCGTGCACGTGCATGCGTGTGTCTGTCTTTGTGGGGTATACAGGTGGTCTCTACTTTTATGACATGATGCATTCCTGGAAACCCCACTGGAATCTTGGTCATGGTAAATTGAATCCTGTCTTCCCGTAGATGTTACGCCATAAGCAGGAGTTATGTTCATGCACGCAGGGTAAAAATCACGCTTTCACAAAAAACCATGAATGAAACAGGGATCAGATCAAATATTCATAAGATATTAAAACTGCATTTTGAAATATACTCATGTAGATACACACATTTGTACATTATGTACATATGCACATATGCAGTAGAGTATAAAGTATTCAGTGTTGTGACGTGCTCTGTATGACAGTTTGGGAACAACCTGGCGAGGGAGAGCAGCGCACATAAAAATGACAACATAAATAATTCTTCAGCTCCCTCTCAGGGGTGCACTGAGTGAAAACAACAAATTAAAATGAAAAACGCTACAAAACAAAACTAAAACAAAGACCCCCAGTGTTCACACTCTCAACTACAATAGCGGTAATTGTAGAGAATATAACAGAACATGACACTTCACTTCAAAGAAAGTGTAAAAACAAGGCATTTTTATAAATGTTGTTACTTGGGTCTTGTGCTCTGTTACAGCTGTTTAGGGGTATGTACTTGCTTGATGATGCATAGATTTGTATGTGTACTTATGTTTGAAAGGAGGTGAATTGATCATGACAGTGCTGTGCTACAACAGCAGGGGGTTCTGGGTAACGAGGCTGCTGTCATAACCACAGTCTTCATTCCTCTCTGATTTTAACTGGGCTAATCCGTGTCATGCAGGTCTGACTGAATATGCTCAGTGGCCCTGAACTAACACAGTGCTGAGGAGATAGGGCTGCAGGACACACAGAGATCATCAAATCAGTGACAGGGGTCCTGTCTCTGAAACATTCTGGAATTTCATGTAGAATTGCAGCCAAGCGTTGACTAAAATCTGACCTGCACCGGCGTGTGCATGTGTGTACACATGCATGGGAAGTGTGTGTATGCGTACGTGCGTGTGCATGTGGGTGCTGTTGTGTACTAATTGGACATTGAAACAGCCCTTGGTTCTGGTTCAGCACCTTGGAAGTAAATTCTTGGCACAGCATGCTGCCGCATCACGTTGAATTAAGTGGCAGTGAGGATAAATACGCATGATCGGCCCAATCTCCGTAATGGAGTGGGCTCCCACCCTTAGCCTTAATCCCCCTCTTTATTTCACAAGCAGTCATGTAATTCCCAGCTGACTAAAATCCCAGCTGTAAGTGATGGTCCTGAAAGGGACCGTGAACGGCACACGGCCCTGAAGTGTCTCTGACTCCAGGCGCAAAAAAGGTGTGTATATGTGAGCGTGTGTGTGTGTGTGCGTGTGTGTGTTTGTGTGTTCACACAGATGAGTTAATGGAGGTCAGTTCTTCACTCAGTTAAATTTCTGACACTGCGGTTGTCTGCTTTCCTCTTGTGGGAGTACTTTCATCATTCTGGTGAGAGTGTGCATTTTGGCCCATTTGTGTGTATATTTATTGTGCTTAAGTGTGCGGATGGGGAAGTGTGCAGAATGGGTCAGGACATCAACACCCTCAAACATCTTCTGACCATCTAGTGGTAAAACAAAGGAATAATCATTACTTTTAGGGCCGCTTAATCACAGTCAAATTCCCTACACAGACACGGCTTCTACAAGACATGTGATCTAGGTCACACACACAATGAAACACAACCATGTGTGTGCACACACACGCTCATTCAGAGTCAGACCACCCTTTACAGTGAAACCCAACCTAACATGGAGTGCCACTGGGCTAAAGCCTCCCCCATGTAAACATGTACATGTAGACCTGCCCACTCCTCTGGGCTGGGGGGATACATCGGGATTGCTAAGTCAAGGCCTGTCCCCTGACGTTTAACACATGGCACACTACTCCTCAAAACACATCTTCGCACTGGAGGAATGGTTTTCTCCTAGTGCATTTCATCATTGTTTATAAAAACATAATTTACAGCTTGGAAAAATGATCTAGCCAAAAGTCTGCACTTGCCTGTGCTAACTAAATCTCAGACTGGCTGCTGCAGCAGAATCTTACTCTGAGTCTGGGAATAGTATTGTATTCAAATGAATTTCATGTTCTCTGTAAAAAGCCAAAAAATATTTGAAAATCAAATCAAGGAAAGTGTTTGCCTGTATGATGCATTTATAAGAACATGTGTCCTTAGGTAAGCTTATAAATAAAATTTAGGAAATGAAACCTCCCAACCAATACATAAAATGATTCAGCTGATACATAACCCGATCCAGCCGATATATAACACATTCCAGCTGACAGATTATAAGATTCAGATGATACATAACACGATCTAACCAATACATAACACGATCCAGCCGATAAATAACACGACTCAGCCGATACATAACATGATTCAGCCGACAAATAACACAATCCAGCCAATACGTAACATGATTCAGCCAATAAATAACATGATCCAGCCAATACATGACATGATTCGGCTGATATATGACATGATTCAGCCGATACGTAACACGATCCAGCCAATACGTGACACAACTCAGCCGATACATAATACGACTTACCTGACACAACCTTATGACATTCAGAACGCATTCTGTGTGTCAGCCGACCCCTTACCTGCAGCAGGATCTTGTTCCCGTCGTAGTCCTCTGTCTGCCAGCGCACCTCGCTGATGGGGGTGCAGGGCCGCGGGAGGAGGGGCACAAGCCCCCCCACGTCCCGGACGCGGAACTCCATGATGGCCGACTCGGTGGGGGCGGGGCTCTGACCCCGCGGGAGCCTCTTGAACGACAGCTGGATCTCCGTGTCCGGGTTCGAGTAGATCACGAAGAAGCAGAAGTCCTCCCTCCTCTGGGCCAGCTGCCTCTGCAGCAGCAGCCGGTACATGCTCACCATGTCCGGGAAGGTGTCGTGCCGGCAGTAGACGGTGAAGCGGACGATCTCCTTGCCGTAGTGCACCTGCCGCACGGCCCAGAGCGGCGTGCCGGGGGCCAGCGTGAAGAAGTCCTGGCTGCAGGGCACCAGCGGGAGCAGGCGGCCGTTGACGCGCTCCGTGTGGTGGTAGCGCCAGGGCGGGCGCTGCAGGGCGTGGTGCAGCCGCAGGATCTGCTCCTCCCCGCCGTACTCCTCCTGCAGGAACAGGATGACGGCCAGCGCCGGCTGGCTCAGCGGCTCCCTCTGCTGGCCGGAGGAGGGGCGCACGCGCTTGTGCCGCTGCTGCCAGGCGCCGCGCTCGGACACGCGGAACAGCTGCAGCTCGGGGTGGATCCAGGCCAGCAGGGAGTCGGCCGCACGCTGCAGGGGCTTGGCCTGGCCCGGGTCGGTGATGATGTGCACGCTGACCAGGAAGGGGTCCTGCAGGTCGCCCATAAACAGCTCATCTGGAGTCAGGATGAGAGGAGACAGGAGACTATAATGTAAAGCAATGGCGGAACTAACAGGACATTTAAACAAACTCACACCGATATCAAAACCACAAGTCACGTACATTTTGCATTGTTTGAAAAAGTTTAGATGGATGACAGATCACGCTCTCTCCCTCCCCCCTTGCTGCTCTACAGGGTTCTCTGGTTTCCCGGATGCAAAACAAGTGATGTACTGTAGCAGAGCTTTATCTCACTTGGTTGTGAGGCGGTATTCTATTGGGTGTAACCTGTAATACAGCATCAACAGAGCACCATCCTTTCTTTACACTGGGGTCATGAATCGGACAGGGGCTGCTCTCTGGGGGCTCAGCCCACTTCAGCTGTCCTCTCCCTGACTGAGGGAGTGAGGGAACTGGCACATGGCGTTTCCACTGTGCCTGTATCACAGAAAACAAAGAGGAGACCGAAACAGGAGGAATCAGGGGATGCACTGTTACTTTCTGTAGTATGTTTCTCTAGGATGCATTTTCTCAGCATCTCTGAAACGTTGTGAGAACACTGAGGGATACCTGGGCAGGTTCTGCAGTCTCCACAAATGTCAGAGAGAAACAGGAGGAAACAGAGGATGCACTGTTACTGTCTCCTCTGTGGGCAGAGAGAAAAGGCCACAGGACAGTTCCCTTACATCACAAATGCCCCAGAGACAGGCCCTCAGACCCTCAGATGACTGAAGGAGGTAGGAGCACTTCCTCAGAGGAAGGATAAATGAATACTTGACCAGGGGCAGCAGAATGTCAACACAGTCGGAAAATGCTACAGACAGTGCACACACAAACAAACAACCACAAACACAGAGGTTCATCCACATTGATCTCATTAGCCTCTCAGCCTGCCTCTGTCTGCGAGTCCTGCTCCTTTGCTTTGCCCCTGCTCAGATCCTTCCCTAAAATCCCAGCTGCTCACACACTGGGCCTCTCAGCGTCGTCTCTGTGACAACCTCAACAAAGGCTGACACACACATATGACACTGGGCTGGGGTGGAAAAGATCTGGAATGGAACTCATCCAGAGATACTTTGTCTGTGTTGTGAACCAAGCTGTTTTTAAAGCACAACAAGGTGAAAACGTAAGATATGTTAGTTGGGTTGTTGCTGTCTGACAAATGAAAGCTGTATCCTGGAAGAGGTGAGAGCAAGTGTTTATAAAGGGCGCAAAGAGCTCCTGCAGAGTGTCAGTAAGCTGTTAATCCCAATCTAAAGGGCCTATTACACCAAGGTGACTTGTGGAAACTTGACCGACTGCCAGTTCCTCTGGACAAATTAGCATTTTAGTATCATTCGGGACAGACATACATCATCTCCTCACTCCGTCCCAATGGGTACTCCCACTAAGTTTGAATGAGAAGAACAAATGTAGCACTCCAGAACAGCAAGACTGATTTTTAGAACATGTTCATGGTTGCTTCATTTTGATTTCAATAGTAGGCAAAGGAAAACTTAAAAAGGGGCATTTGATTGAAGATAAAATACTGAAGGTCTTTTTCATCTTAAAAATATACTGCGTCACTCCTCCTCTTTTAGTGACACACGCACTGACATCAACACCACACAGAAATGATGTGTGATAACACAATGGAGGATTTTCCTCAGTTTCCCATTTCAGTTTCTCATTTTCCCAGTTGTTTATGATTGGAACCATAAACATCATTAAGGTTATGTGGTGTGCCAGACAAGCCTTTAGTGTAGATGTTTGTGCCTGTAATTACAAAAGAAATGAAAGGAGAAACTCATGAAGGCGCCCCCTGCAACAGTTTATTCAGTTCCACACAATGCACTGTCACGCCAGCTTTACATGCTAAAAAAAGACTTTGTGTGTTGAAATTAGTAAACACGGGTTGTGTAGCGGGATCCAAACATCTAAGAGGTAGAATGAGTGATACTGTATCAGTAGTAATCAAGATACAGGACTCTATACTTTACACTGGAAGCTATGTCCCTGCATTGTTTAAAATGGCATTCTATAACCACAATTCAAGTTCATCACTTTAACCAAAAATATGCTGCGCCTCTGGATCAAAAAATTTCAATGGAATGAGTCCATGAAGGCAAAAATAGCCACTGATCCATAATTCACTTTACTTAACTTTCCCTGCTGAAATCCTCTTAAGGGCATGGTAGGAAATTCAGATCACATTAGCATCAAACAATATGGTAAGAAAGCTGCAAGACACCTGCAACACAACACACTACCAAATATTTTAGGGCTCTTAGAAAGTAATTATTAACAAGCAACAGCTTTTGCAAAAAATGTCTTACTATCTGTAGACAAGTTTGTTCACCACACATGAGAGGGTCAAATTGTGCCCAGCATTCCTTAGCTAGTGCAATTATATGTCAGTGGTGCAGTATAGAAGGAAGAGGGTGCACCTTTCCCTTCGGTAAAAAGGTGGTATAGGGAGACACATGCAGCCTGAGGACTCTTAGCCGTACTTGTTGGGCTTTGTTACCTTAAGCAATATTATTCCTGTTGGGGACTCAGACCTCAAAGACTATAGGATGAAAAAGCACAGAGACCTTTTTACCATTTAAATCTGATACATAAATGCAAAAGTGGCTTCACCTCACATTTTGAATACTGACTTCTGACTTGGTGCTTTGAACAGCAGTATTTTCAGCTTGTCTTTACTTATTTATGGTGGTGCTTGCTGGGATGTGCTGTACTGAGTGTAACGTTATGGAAAATGTTTTCTAACACATCTGGAATACCAATACAGTTTTCAAATAGAAAAAAAATCAGTAAAAGCTTCAGAGGCTTCAGAAATAAGTTCTGAGTCAGAAGCAGACAGAGAGGCTCCTGGAGTAGGGCTTGAGAGGAGCAGGAAAGAGCTCTAGGTGATAAGGCCATTTCCACTGAGAGTAACTGAACGTACAAAGCACCAGGGCCCGCAGTCAACTAATTCCAGATATACAGTGTCCTCAAGCACTGATCCTGAAACAGCTCACCAAATCCTGTCTTCAATCATTTTGATCCAAAGAGCTTGAACGTATCCAGAGCTATCCATCTGTATGTGTTGGCTTATCTTGGCAGAAATGACCTTCCAGAAGTCATGGAACATTCTTCTTTCATTCTTCACTCTCATCACTTCAGAAAAAGAGAGCAAGATTATCTCTCAGAGGTCTTTGTTCTGTAGTAGCAAGAGGGGGCACATTCTATGTACCAGAATATCCTGCAAACTGCCAAAGGCTGTTGCTTTTATAAAGGCCAGCTGATATCAAACCGATGACTCCCGGCTAATGGAATCCCCCCAGTCTGCCAGTTCATTGTGACATTTTTAAGATCTTTCAGGATGGATGGTCCACAGTTACCAGCACAGTTCTGACCTGGCCTCCCCACTGAGGGTCTGTGAGAAGAACCAACTAAACACAGAATGGCAGGATTGCTTTTTCAGAAGTAGTTTATGGTAACTTTATCTTTCTTTACCACTAATTAATTCTACAATCTCTGGTGCGATTATGTTGGGATAACATTTTTGACTGTTATGTTGGATTTCACACAGGATTTCACACAGATGCCCCAAATCTTATCCTCTGTCAATATGGTTGTCTTTGTGAGCTGAGTCAAGAATGTTGTGAAGTATTGCAAATGGCAATTGGCTAAATACTGGGTTTCCGACTAATATTGTATTAAAACGCAGGGCCAAGACCAACCTTTGTAAATACATCATCAGTGGTAACCTATGAATTTTCTCCAACTGGCTCAGGAATGCCCACTGAGTCTTCAGAGGTCTCCAAGTACAATCTGGTAAACATGGGTCTCATTATCTCCTGTTATCTCCCATTTGCTCCCAACTACCCATACACACCGACCAGAGAGGTCCTGACCAGAGTCCTGCTAGGAGTCATTGGTATGACATAAACTGGCCTGGAGAATACTGAGAGAGACTTTCCACCTTCCTGTTGCTCTTTACTGCTTCCTTTCAATTGACCAGAGGGACATTGAGTGTTTTCTCTCATAAAGAAAAGAAATTGGTACTTGTGGAAAAGGTGTACAGGGTTAAACAATTGCTATCGTGCATAAAGTCCTCTCTATCTATCTTCCTCCTTCTCTCTCACCCTTTCTCAGAAAACTACAGTCAGATCTCCCTCCAGCCCCTGGTCTGTTATGCTCTCTTCACACTACAGTCACTTGTAACAGGTTCAGGCTGATTTGACTGGATGTAAACTATTTTTGCAAGCAGGCACAGCTGCTTCAAAGTTACAAGGAGAAGGTGAAACTCCAAACAGTTATTTGCTTGGACAACCCTGAATGGATTCAAAATCAACACCAACAAAGAACCAAACAAATTTAAATGAATAAATTATTACTTACACAGTACCTTTCCACACTACATGACAAGGAAAGACATTACATCTTGTTAGCCTAATACTATAGCCTAAATTACAAATGAACAATAAATAGCTAATTTTATAGAGTTAACTGATTGCACAGTCAAAATGTAGCTAGCTAGCCATCAATCAGACAATTCTCACATACATAATATGAATAAAACCTTTATTAGGGGTTAAACCCATCTCTAACCCATTTCAAACCACCATTTCAACAAGATTGTAACAACCAGTTTGAAGTCACATCAGACATATGCTACTTGAATGGCTGCAATCTGGTAATTTATCAGTCTGGACTGGTTGCAACCCTTAAATTCCCTCTCGTGTGAATGGGGCATTAGACTGGCTGTCAGCACCTTCCTCTGGGTTATATAAAAAGGTGAGGCCAGTGATTCCCACCACACCAAACCGTGTCCAGCACAGAGGCCCTGTCTGTATTTGTTTAGATTGACCTCGTGCTGTTTACAGCTCCCCTGGCACCAAGGTATCCATAATGATAGCAGGATGTCCCCCCGCACCAGAGCTAGCAGGCAGCATCTCTGGGGTGGGAGGTCAGAGGTCTCCCACTTGCCTGTCAGACAGGCAGCAACCATGGTCCAATGAATATTTATGTGACAGAAAGGGCAGCACTGTGTTCAGTTAAATGATGCTTTTGTGCTATGGTGTACCTTCACTGCTTGGCATGAGTGGACAGAGGGTGCTGACTGGAACAAGTGCAAGCTTTGGCATTAGTGACTGTGACTAGTTACTGTAGGCCAATTTAAACAAGACCAACAGCAATCATTTCCTCTATACAGCCAACCAATGGCTGTAAATAGCATACCTATTTTTTCACATTGATTTAAACTGTGAGGGATCTGTATTTTCACTATTATTAAGGATGGGAAATAGCATATCAGGATCTTGGCAGGTACATTTTCAATTGTTTTCTGTGCTCTGCCACTGCAGATTTGATCAACAATATTTTCTTTGAATTCCTCTCCTCAGGGTACTAAAACTCTCATTCACCATGGAGACTATCATCTGAGAAAATTTACAAGTACATCATTATTGCTGTAAAAAAAGACAATTTGGTGTATATAAAAATGTATGCACAAGCATAACATGCACGAACATACCAAAGCTGCAAGGTACAGCAACCTGGTGGAAAATCAGACCATTTCTACCCAGGAACAGACGAGGTAGGAAAACACCACCCACCATCTGGAACCAATCAAATTGCAATATTCACATCATTCTGCCCTCTCTCACACTGAGCAGAAAAACATACAATATTATACTGTTCAACACAGCTGTACCCTAATACTCTTCAAATTCATTCATGTCCAATTCCTTGTGCAGAAATGGCACACAATGACCTTAGGAGACCATTACTGTGATGGAATTCACTCTTCAGAATCTGTGCACTTCAGTCAGATGGCGCTGTTACAATGGATATAAAGTCTCTATTTGCCTATTAAGAATACGCCATTCATTGCACTCATTCTCTCTTCAGAAAAGTGGCCTTCACATCTCCGCATTTCTTGCCGCGTTGCACTTTCATAAACAGCAGACAGGCTGCCAGGGCTTCTGAAGACCATGCTATTCCACACAGCCCTGCAAGGCCAAGGGAGACAATAGAAGGCAGAGCCAACCAGGGTTTAACAGAAAAAACAGGGAAAAGCGTCAACTGTGTCATGGTGTCCATGGCTTTGCACTTCCTGTGACTGCTGTGGGATAATGCTGTTTCCTACAGCAGAGATTAATGGGCTAATATTGGACATAATCCCACCATTGTGATCCAGGCTGGACCTGGTATCAGGGCTTGGGGAAGGTCAGTCCAACGCAAACACACATGAGCACACAGACACCTCACCCCAACCCCTACTTACACCCTTTATTTCACCTTCAATAAGCAACCCCTCAATTCTCATCATTCCCTTATCCCCTCCTCCTTCACCCCCGCTGACCCCCTCAGCACCCCACACCCCCTTACCCCCATCCTCTTTCTTCATCACTGACCCCTTCAACCCTAGACACCCCCTTACCCCATCCTTTTGTACCCACTAACCCCTCAATTCCCATCCCCTTAGCTCCTCCACCACTACCCTGCATCCACTTTCACAGCTGCGTGGAGCCATATCTACAGCTTACTCTCAATTTAGAGAGATCAACAAATCTGAAGTGATTAAAGGGGCAGAATACAGCATGATCGGTCCATCCAGGCTATTTTGCTGATTAGATGTTTATTCCTCCAACAATGTAAATGTAGTTAATTTCCCAACAATTTCAAATATCTGTTATTACAGTGAAAATGATGTGTATATGAAAAGTGTACTCACTGTTTGCAGAAGACATGGGGCTGTAATCAGACCTGTAGTAAAAAAAGAGAAGTAAGATGGGTTCGGTTCAGTGTCTGACTGTAAAAAGAGACAGTAAAAGAGATTAATACTCGCATTTCAAAGAAGCATCTGGATAAATACAGGGCACAGATGCCATGTGCCCACAAACACTCAGATTAAATAAAAAGCCTCTGGAGATGACACATGTAGTACTAAACAGGGAGGTTTTTCACATTTCCTGAAAAGTCTCCTTGAAGCAGCTGGGGAACACCACTAATGCAGAAAGGGTATGAGTGACTACAAGGCAGTAGGCTATTGCTGGGTAGGTGAACCACTAGACAGACCACTCAGTGGACTGACACCCCTTTTCCACATACATGCTGCACCATGGAATTCAGAAAAAGTCTCAACTTACATGTGTTTGCACTACTGGGCGGCCCTGCTGAACAAACTTTGATATTTTTGGATGCTGAACTAGACTTTTCTGGTTCCTGTTCACCTTGGAATCACCTGGGCACGGTGATGCTAGCAGAAAAGAGGTATGAGTAAGCAACCGCGAGGCTCATAACGAAGACATCATTCTGTGAGTGACCAATGGGCTGGACATTAACCCATCACACCACGGCGATTAAGGCAGAATCAGCACTAATGCGATATTCTCCTCACCCCAATGGCTAGACTTCACATGACTGTACTCTCTCTGGGGTCCTGGCCAAGATGAGCGCCAAGCATTGACTCACGCTGTCAGACACCACCACCTCCCAGAACGCAGACCAGCCAACAGGGTGGAGTAGGGATCAGGGCACTGGGCTGGTGATAAAAGGGCTATGGGTGTGAACCCCCTGGTGAGGGACAGTGCTGACGTACCCTGGAGTGAGGCATTTCATGAAGTGTTCCTGTTTACTCTAATCCATATAAACAGATTACTGGGCTAAGATGTCAAATACAAATCAGCCTGAACATAAAGGTCTTCCCTCAGATAAATATCTTATCCACCCCATCAGTCATGTACAGAGTTTCACTCATGTTTTCCCTGTCACTGTACTGCTAACACAGGACCCCAGGAGTAAAGCTGCCCCTTCAGCAGCCCCTGTGGTAAATCAGACAGCACGTATGACAAAAGCAAACTTTTAAGAATACAACAGGGAGACAAGGAATGCCTTGGATGCAGACGTTTTTCTGTTTTTCTTGGCCTGTGAATGACCCATTGTATTGTGGCATCTCTAAGGATCCATCTCTGCCTCTCTGTTTCTGTCTCTCTGCCTCGCTCTCGCCGGTCTCTGTGTTTGTTTTCCGAGAGCCGTGAGGGGTAGACAGCACAGGGGTCAGAATGGGTCTGTGCTCTGGGCTGTCTGTCCACACCCAATACTCCCCAAACAGACCGCCCCCCACACCCCCACGGCGCCTAAAGGGCCAGTCTGCCCACACGGCCGCAACACGGTGGTCTCTGCTCTCCCTCCCCCCTCTCCCTCTTCTGTCACGCTGAATTTGAGCCCGTGCTGTGGCATCAGGAGGTGTGGCCTGTCCCCGGTGATTGGCACGGTGGGAGATCTGCGTTCCATGGCTACTGAAATATAAAGAGTGCTTCTGAACTGCATCTAGTTTTGGGGGTGACAAAGTGATTCTCACAAGCCTTTCCTTAGACCTGATCAAACCCTGAGGACACACATCTGTCCAGAGTTTTCCCTTGAATGTTTTTAATAAGTATGGGGATTTTGTGCATATGAAATTGAGAGTGAAAGATAATTTGCCTTTTTTGCTCCAGCTGGTGGAGCATCAGTGCAGCTTTAATTTCCTGCTATTGCAAAGAGAGGTGATTAGCACTAGCTTATATATATGTATGTAATTGTATGCACTTTAGCAGAGGTGTGCTTTTATAAGTATTTGTGCATGATTTTGGAGATTTGCAGCACTGTGTGATGTATGTGTGCTTATGTGTTTGTGCATGTATGCTTGCCTGATGCTTGTGTGTGTCTCTGTACATGTGTCACTGTGTGTGTGTGTGTGTGTGTGTGTGTCTGTCTGTGTGTCTGTGAGTGTGGGCATGGACACATTTTTACAATCCCCACCATCAAATCCAGGGTAACTCTGAACAGCAGCATTAAAACATGAAACACTGCTCCTTCTTAGCCGCACTTTACAACAGAGCAAATGTTAGACCAACTGGGAAAGCTGAATGCTTATTAAATTCACCTCCGTGACTTCTCAGTTGCAAGTATGATACTTTGGACTTTGACATGAATAATTGCATGTATAGAGCTGGAGTGTGTACAAAACAATAACAGGAGGGGAGGAATTATGGGGCATAGAAGCGCAGTCCTTGAGAAACTGCTGTAATACACACGTGTATAACAGAAGTAAAACAGGGAAATGCCCTCCCCTGACAGTAATCTGGATTCAGATCAGTCTGAATGGATTATCTGTCCACTCTGCTCACAATAACATCCCAGTTAACAACACAGCAATTACTATTCTTCCATGAAAATGGAGCTAATTGGAGGTCTCATAAAAACACACAGACAAACATACACACACACACTCATGCATGCTTTCACCGAAAGGTCTAAGGGGACTGGAGCATCTTCCCTCCAAGGTTGCAAATGAAATGCTCACAATGTACATGTACTGAAACATTATTACAATGTTGTCAACACTGCCATATGTGTAGAGAAAACCATTGCCATTGTGAAAATCACATTTTTACTATTTTTTAATTGCATACTGTTCCAGGCTTTCACTAAGGCTGGCAACTACCACACCAATTTGGCACAGCCTCACAGTTAACAGCGCTGTAGAGTCAGCCTTCATTTTTACAAGAAGTACCTCGACTGCGGGCTCTGTATTTAACAGTGATAACAGGAAAAAAATAGTAATGTAGGTATGTTTTGTATTGGGTATCACTGTATTCAAGTATAATGTTATAAAAAGGACCCCACAATTAGGGAATCGATTGGCAGAGTGGCAGAAACAGAGGCAGTCATAACAACAGGAGCAGCTGATGACACTGACCTACAACTAAGTTAAATTCTAAATAGGAATTCTAATTCTACCAGCTCACATTAACCTTTTACACCAAACACAGAGTAATTTTGTTCTTCTGTATTACTGAATTTGAGCATAAAATCACCAAATATGTTTCTATAGTCAAGGAAAAAACTGTGAGGCAAAGGAAGTTCTCATAGCAATATGGGCAGGTGATGACATTGAACAGGAAACTGGGGGCTAAAAAACTTTCAGCCTGAATGGAAAATGCTTGGGTAACCAAACACAATAAAGCAAGTCAAAAAATTACCAAAAATTGAAACTACACCAGGTCCCTTGTGTTGCACATAAACCACAATGTTTTTGCGAGCAGCTAACATGAATACAGATATCTACAAGGCGGGTTTCAGGAGCAGTACAGGGAGAGCTACAGCATATGTGAGAACACCATTTAAGTGGCTGCCAAAACTGGGGCTGGAGCCTAATTAGCACCACCAAAAACACAGTCGCATAGATTTAGCGAACCAAAATCAGATAAAAGCCATTTTAGCCCAGCGCCCATACGGAAGAGAAGAGAGTGGGAACTGTAAAAGTTTACGGGCCTTCAGAGGGACCGTGTGTGCT
Source organism: Megalops atlanticus (assembly GCA_019176425.1). Lineage (NCBI taxonomy): Eukaryota > Metazoa > Chordata > Actinopteri > Elopiformes > Megalopidae > Megalops > Megalops atlanticus. The sequence goes on from CM032886.1 coordinate 21,225,429, forward strand.
ATTGAGTGCCAGTGTTCTCATGGGCTTTGGAAGGCCTCCTAAAGGCCCAGTTAACAGAGCTCTCTCAGTCTCCCTCCCTGAATAACTATGCTTGTTTATTTCATCCCCAGCCAAGGAAAATAAACAAACTCCAGCTCATTCAAACAAATCTCGCTGATGTACATTAAATCCCCCCCAACTGATCTGCTGTGGACTTCTCTTACACCAACAGCATTACTTATAGGACTTACTTAATCTTCGATTAGCAGGAGAAATGTGTTCTCCTTAAGGGTAGGAAATGAGGTTTTACAGTAAGTCTGCAGCAAAGTAGTAGCCTTATGAGAACTCCACTCACAGTGAGTGTCAGACCATCTGGGAGAATCTGTTCTCTAAGGTGTCCTCTCTGACTCACGCACAGTACTTGTAAAATACATATGTAAATCTGTCCAACTACATGACAGCAATCACACACAAATAGCTGTTTGTGCTTGCTGTGACCTCCACATCCTGGCATCCTTGCAAGAATGCTGTCTGTTACAGGACTTGATGCTACAGGTGTTTCTGAAGTCAAATGAGTAAGACATTTTGGAAAGGGCAGGGGGGTCAGCCTGACAGTGTAGTGTATTTATCTTTGTATAAATACAAACTATAGGTTCCCTGGGAATGCATGGCATACGTTGTCTTATGCCGACTCAAGATAGAGGTGATTTCAAATGTGAGCTGGTTTGGCATTTAAACTTTAAAATGCTGATTTTTCATAAATGTCAGTTTGAAAATAAAATGTTGTGTAAGTTATGCAATTTTGCCTAAAATGTGTTATTAAGAGCTAAAGCCAAACTGCTTTTCGTTTGGATAGAATAACCCCTTACTCACACAAAATGACCTTCAAATCATCATTGAAGTCATCAGCCACATACCTACCCAGGAAACATCTTTGCTTAGCAATAATTTTGCTGAAAATACAGAATGGACATCAAACAAACATAAATAACCTGTACCTAGAGAATCTGACCTTTCTTCCCCTTGAACCATTCAACAAAAAAAATCTGTCATTGCTTCACTCATTTGCTGTGTTAGTTAAATCAGTAAAATGTAAAATTTGCAGTGTACTAGTGTGTGCTATATTTAAAACACTGAATCCCTTCCATCCTTTGCCATTGCCCATAGCTACTTTTCCAGAAACGCATGTATGAAATCCCCACTGCAGCTGTCGCAGCCCTAATGCCAAACAGCACGCGGATGAAATTATCTCCCGTCAAACTTGCTTTAATGTTTCCAAACTTAATAAAGTTTCGTGGACCTAAAACAAATCTAGTAACATTACGTCATCACGTAGCTAATCTCTAATCTGTCAAAATAATGAACACGCCTTGTATTAGTGTATGATTTCTAAGGAGATCCCTCTGCAGCTGATTCTTTTTTCAGATCTCAGCCAAATTGGCAATCAGCATAAAACACACATACCATAAATATATGGCTAACAGATGTACGGTGACTAACATGAATTAAATACATTTCAGTCCCGTCCACTGCTCCCGCTCCAACTCCCATATACTCACCCTCCGGTCTCTGCTCCTGAGTCCACACACTCATCTTCGGTGGAATTCTTCTCCATTTCAGATGATAGAGACATATTTCTTTTGCATGCTCTTACAGCGGGTCACACGTCGCTGTGCTGCTCAGAAGACGGCGGGCAGGAGGGGATGCAGCGGCGCGGTCCGCTATTCTCACAACCTGATTGTTCGTGCAACAGGCTTCTTTCCCCCCCTCCTCCACTTTGTCTCGCTGCGTCATCCGCACGAGTCGAGGCAACGCCTCTCTCACGCTGTGGTGTCGGAGCGGAGCGTTTTCTGCACACGCAGCAGCAGCGGAGATTTTAATTAAACTGTGGAGCTATTATTGTGGTGTGGTGACGGACAGCGTGCTACAAAGCAGCTATAATTAATCTCCAGCGTCAGTATCAAGCTCTTACTCATAAGAACCGAGTTGCGTGAATAAAGCAGACGACAGCACAGTTTGGAAAATTAATGATGTTATCATTAATTGTTCAAACAACTGAGTCATATTTCAGTAAACTTCACTTCGATTTCTAAAATAGAATTAATTATAATGGTATTACATGTAGTTAATAGATATTTCCAGCATTCCTTTCCACGTTTAATCGCTCACTGATGCATCAATCATTCACAATCATTCATTTGCAAATACGTATGAAATTATACCATATATCAAGAGGATGCTGGAGAACAGAAAATAGTCCTCTGAACTTTTTGCCTGAGGGTTGAGCACTGGCTTCAGAACGAGCATTCTGGGTGAAACTCTGCTTAAGAACGCTCTTTAATTGCTTTTGCAATCCACAGTGGTATCACTGGGATGAAGTATGTATTACATTAAACCATTAGACCATGTAAATTCAGAAAAAGTTTGTGTGTGGCAGAATCTTTCCCATTTGATACTGTCATGATCACACACTGATGTAAAATGTTTGCCGTGTTTTGTCCGTAGAAGTCTGAATCCCAGGAAACAGTTCCAAGCTCTGTAGTATCTCGCAAGTTTTCTGATAGTGCATGGAAGACAGGCATTTCCGTGTCATCACTTCACAATATTTTCCAGGTAGTAACTCTTCCATGTCCTCAGCCCGAGGTCCCACAGCGAAGACCTACTTACTGTAGCCTACGTTATTGTAAACGGGAGGTTTTTCGCGGTTCCGGCTTACCTTGAAATTGTAGCGCTGGATTTCCCATCATATTGAAAACAACCCACACTAGCAAAAAGGAGATCTTCCTCATAAACTGTTAATGTATGATACGCATAATCTGTATATTCTCTACATTATTGAAAAAGCAAACGTTGTTACATGGAAACCGTGACTCGTGCAAGCCAATCGATAAATAAACATGTAAATAGCGATATTATTCACTATTCCATCAATTGTTCAGTACTTTTGGGTCAAATCTAAAATACATAGAATTTAAACCGTAATCGAGTATTGTTGAACTTGAACGCGAGCCAACAAAAGACAAGGACTGCACAAACGATCAAACTGAGTTTACAGCACCACACATGATTTGCAAATGGTTTATACATTAATCTGACACAGTTCATCAAAAACCCATTAACATTTCAGGCTTATGGAACGTCATGGTAAGTTTCCTCAATATTAGATGCCTTTTAATGTTAATGTGGAATTATTTATATGTTTAATTGTATTTCAGTTTTAATGTGGATTTACTAGTAAACCATGTTTGAACCATGCCGGTTCGATTCCCCGCTGGGGCACTGCTAATCTACCCTTGGGCAAGGTAGGCTACTTATCCCACAATTGCCTCAGTAAATATCAAGCGGTATAAATGGATAACAGTGTAAAAATTGTAACTGATGTAAGTCGCTCTGGATAAGAGCGTCTGCTAAATGCCAGTAATAATACCAATGTAAAAATGTAATGAATTTGATGAAACAGCGCATATTAATACCGTTCTATGGACTGTGTCAACATACCACATTAGCTGGCTACAGGGCATTGTTGCACCTGAGTAAAGCATTTCATTAAGATATCTGTAGCAAAATTACTGCTACTAAAATGAAATACAAATTATAAATGCTGCAAAATCACAGGTTAATTTTCAGTTTTGTTAAAAACTTCATTAAGGTATGTGATAAAGAAAAACATAAAACCAATCAATATGCTGCCTTTGAAACGTATGGTAAAACGATAAATTAAAAGCTGAACGTGAATTAAAGACTATTACCTTGAGAACCAGGAAGATACAAATCACAGATTTTACCACTACATGGCAACATTTTGCTGCATATGTGTTTGTGTGACAAGCCAACGATGGTGGGGGAAATACACTATCTGTTATCTGTATAGGGTACCATAAATAAGCATAATGTTATTATAATCACGTGATAATAACAGGTGAGCATTTATTGAAACACTGCAAACAGTCAGCAGAACGAGGCAGCGTCTTTACAAACTCTCCCAACAAGATATCGTATATGGCTGCGTGTGGCCTGAATTTTGGCTTCTACTGCCATCTACAGGACCCAATGAGTGCTCTCTTAGGCGGGCAGGCCGCAGGAGTTCACTATTGTTATTTGCCATTTCACGTCAGTGTTAATGCTTATATATTAATATTTGCAATAGCTGCAATGGTTGTATTAGTTTTCGTACTTTTATGTACATGTACTGATTTTTTCACTACGTAACCTCGTAACCTGAGTGTATCACATCTACAGTGAGAGAGGGTGTTCTAGGCGCAGTGAATGAAAATGTGTGTATGTATATATATGTATATATATATATATATATATATATATATATATATATATATATATATATATATATATATATATACACATTTATATAGAACAGTAGATCACACGCTGAAGGCTTTTTCATTCAGAAACTAGGTAATTCTTTTAATCAGTGATTTGACTGTTATTCGTTTTTAACCACATCTTAACTGTAAGAAAGTGTCTATGCATTATGACTTTGAGGTTTCTCTTGTCACGGCAATATAAATCATATATCAAAACTATATATTCCAGAATATTTTGCCAAGTATTATTTTCTGAATGATGGGACAAAATGTACTTCTAAAGGAATATGTACGATTCAACTCTTATAAAAGGACATTGAAATTGACAAAATGTTTGAATAGAAACAGAGCACCTTTTGATTAGGGCTAAAACTCCTGCTGTGGTAATATTTACTCAACAGGGTAGGGGCTAACTACAGATGCAAGGGCAGCTACTGAGCTGTATAACTGAAAGTAAAAACAGCTGTAGAGTGGTTGACTGGCCACAGCCAGCAGTGTGAACCTGGGCAGAGAACTGCAAAAATTTATCATGATAATTGCAGAGAAAATTTGTCTCCATAATGTGTTTTAGGTGCTGTATTAACAGACATTACTGTAGTTAAGTAACTGTAGTTAAGAATGAATAAATTTATCATTCAGTTGAATACTCGTTTTAAGTTTGGACTTGGATTGATAATGTTCTTGTAAAACAAACTGAAAGCAGAGAAAAAAATCAATTCACTGTCCTCATCCATGTCCTCATCTAAATTTCCCAAGACCACCTCCTTAGGTTAAGTCTTTCTGCTCATTCTTCCTCCTCCTGTATCCACACCAGAGCAACTCCAGACTATAGGGCTACAGATATTGTTATGAAGGGCATTAATTACTTTTACCCAGAGCACTCTATTGGGGCAATAGTAGCATTAATCCTCTGATGTTTGCCAGGTTTCTGGTGTTTGCTGTTATTGACACTTAAACAGTTCTGCAGGGAGTTCCTTTAGGATGGTCACCATGACACATAGTCCACATCATCCTTGTGAATGATGACACTCTCTCGAGAATAAACTGTAGAATTCCAGAAACTAGTAATGAACTGGTCGATTGACATAGGAATAGCTCATAGAACTATAAACAAAACTGGACTGTCTATTGCACACTCTAAATGCACACTCAACACTCTAATGGGAATGAATAATCAACTGAAACTTTTCAAATGAGGTGAATAATGTTTTGTTTTCAGTGTCTTTGGAAACCAGCACTACATTTCAAAGTGTTTTTCTTCAAAGTGTGCACTACATTTTTCAGGGTGATGTCAGAGTCAGAACTTCAGAATTAAATGTTTTTGTCTGAAAATAAAAGGGATGGAGCACACCTCTAAGAGTGGGGCAAATAGGCCTACACCAGTAATTTTGCCGCTTTTATTTCCCATCTTGGCCGAAGGCTGAACAACGCCGACATCTATGAAGAAAAGAGTGTTGAGTTCATTCATTATGGGTTTGAATTAATGCTGGGCGGTATACCGGTTTATCCGGTATACCGGTTTTAATTTCCCGTATGGTATGAATTTTTCATATACCGCCATGCCGTAGCATAGCTGAAACAACAGCTGTAACGCGTCAGTAAGCAGCAAATTATATAATATTGTTCGCCGGTAAAGCGCTACGGAGCGCTGTGCAGAGTGTATTGAGAGGGGACACCTATTAACTGTGTGTACCCTTCTTACTAACGGTTAAAACTTCATAACACAACAATTAATTACCCACAACGTAATCTCTTTAACAGGGCAAAACACCATGGCTACGTAGGTTACGTTGTGAAAAAATCAGTACATGTACATAAAAGTATGAAAACTAATACAACCATTGTAGCTATTGCAAATATTAATATATAAGCATTAACACTGACGTGAACTGGCAAATAACAATAGTGAACTCCTGCCGCCTGAGACTCATTGGGACACCTATTAACTTCTACTGAAAAGCTACCACTATTATATATCTATATCTTTAGTTCAATCAAATGTGTGAATTATAGCCATTTTGGTACTTGACAATATATTTCTTATTTGATACACACCCACACACACCCACATACACGCACGCACACACACTGCACAAACATGTCATAAATTTTTTCAGGTATTCGGCTTGTTCCATTATGCACCATAACTTTCCTTTAGTGACTGACAGCAGTACAATTGTTCAGAGGCATGCGCCCTGGAGCGTGTAAACGCGTGAACTGAGACCCAGAAGAAATAGATTTTCCTATGTGTTTCATTTGTCTGTGTGTACGTGCGTTTGATTAGTGGATTAGTTTTCATCATATGTCTTTATGTTTGTCAGCATGAGTTAAATGGCCTGTTCACTCCGTCTGTGTGTCCTGGATAGACACCCCAGCTTTGGGACGCTACTGCCTCCATTGCATCCATAGATCATTACAATTTGGAATTTATCATTTTAATTTTACCAAGTTTAATATTTTCTGAACATAAAGATACTGAATTTATTTTACATTGACATCAATATTCATGATAAAAATTGCATAGGCTATCGTTCGATATCAGTGGTATGGCTATCTGTCTCCTTGCAAAAATAACCCAGTTGTAAAACATTGTGGCTATGGTAAAATGGGAGTTTTTTTTTGGTAGTGTTCAAGAAAATGGACTCATAACCATAAAGCTGGAAGTTCATATGTGACTCTTGTTGGGCACTACATTAGGGTTTTTATATGACCTGCCTCAGTAAAATATATGTATAAAATAAATAAAGTTATAATCTAAAGTGTTTCAGACAACCATGGCAGGCGCGAAATCAGTCACTCCGATGTGTAGCGTACAGAAAACGAAAGCTCGTGAGGCTGGTCAGTAATGCACTCAGCAGTCTGGACCTCACTACAGCGAACTCACTGACCCTTTTTGTTTTGCCGTGCCTACAGATCTGATTGGTGGTGTTGACGCCGACGCCTCCGGACGACCTGTCAAGTAGAAAGAGACTCCGCCCCGCCGGCCTTTTTGTCGACGTCACTAGAAGGAGGCGAGCATGGTTACCAGTTCATGGTGTTAGGACTCCTTTCCAAGGAGCCAGGCGACGACAATAAAACGCCAGCGGCTGTCCAGCTTCGATCATTCAAGGACAAAGCTTAGATGAACGGTACAATGGCGGCATCATCAGACAGGATCATGCTGGGTCCGCTCGTCGCAGCCATTGATCAAGGCACAAGCTCCACAAGGTTCTTGGTGAGTCACTTCCCGCACTCACAGTTTCTTCCGTTGCGATTCATTGAAGATGTCCTTTGAAATAAATAACCCTTACTACGAACTGAGCAACAAAGGTTGTCCTGCATAGCTAGCTATCTACAAACATCCATGTGCGTTCGATGCACGGAGACATGATTTTGGGATTTGGAACACGTCGTAATTTTGCAGCTTTGTCGACACAATGACTGAATTACCTTCAGCGACCCCATGTCTTGATACCAGCACGTTCCAGATCTAAACCCCACGCCTGGTGCACCGGATGCCGGGCCATCTTTTAAAATCGTCAAATTAGCCTCCGTCCAACTGTTTGTTTTGTTTGTTTTAATAATTATTTAGTGTCAGCGCTATCGAGTGAAATGCACGTGTTCAAAAATTGCAATGGCGGATGTTTTTTTAGCGTTTATAGAATGGTAGTTGTACATGCAAAGGCTACGAGTGTTCTGGTGGATTCAGACGTACCCATGCACCTGTCATCTGCGTCTTTTATTGTGTGATATTCATTTACACCGTGCCAAACACCCGTTTCCATTGCAAACATGTGTATTTGGTGCTGTCTATGCATGTTGATATTTAAGTGCCGCTGTACTGACCGTGCTGTGGCTAGAAACGGTAAAAGCAGACCTGAAATGTGAGCTCGATTGTGCTGTTAATGACTGCTCTAGTTTATTGTTCAGTTACCTGCATGTATTAATTGTAACAACAGTGCATCTTTCCAAGCTGCAGTCCAGTGTGTGTTTGTATTCTGTGACTGCGTGATGAGACGGACGTTAGTTCTTCCTGAATTGCTCTCTGGCGGTGTTCCTTGTAGAGAGGCATCTTGGATTCTCCTCTCTGAGTGCGTTACTCAAAGGAAGCTGGCCCTGACTTGGAAGTGATGAGATTCAGGCAGTTCCCCCAACCCTTGACACAAGAGTGAGATTTAGGGGTTTGCTGCCACTTAGTCTGCCACATGGCTTTCCACCTAGAAGGAAATGGAGCTTACTGTCCTACAAGGCAGTCAGGAGGCAGAAATATTAAAACCTTAATGGACAGGAGTGTTTAGGATGCTGACTTCTTATATCCCACACCACTCTGTGATGATAAAGAAAAATGCTTCAGTAGATTACAGAAGATTTAACTTCCCAACTAAGGAGTCTCTTGGTTTTTGTGTATTTTTCCATCTTTATTTATGCAGATAAACTCAGTGTTTTGAGCTGGCTCCATGCTGAAAATATTGATGGTTAAACTACACATAACAGATTATTTGTGCACACCTGGAACTAGTAAAGCTATTGCAATTTCCAAACGGTGTCTGTGTGTTTGAAAATTGGTACTTACAGTGCAGAGGAATTTCTTGTGTAGCTTACAGTGTTTTGCTAACCTTTTAGAGGGAGGGAGTAAGCAATCAGACATTGATTTATCTAGTCGTCATTGACTTGGACAATGCTTTGATGTTTTTAAAACATATTTCTTTAGTTGTGTCCTCTGCTGTAATGATCACAGTGTAGTGTTCCAGCTGGATGGTTTTGTGGTACTCAGTCTTCCTAGAGTTGGTCGTTGCATTCTTCTTTTGTGCCGTTACCTGGCACCATCCACCCCCTGTCCCCTGCTTTCAAATGAATGTGTCAGCCTTGAGTTGTCCTCTATCTATTCTCTGTGGTATGTTTGTATTTAGAAGTTTGATCTTATTGTGCCCTGTTCCTGAGCCAGCTGTGAAAATTGACATTCATAAAGCTATGTGACTGTGCTACAAGTAAAAAAATGCACAGGAAGTTTTTTTTTTTGTATTGCTACTTCAGTGTATTGCAGATATTGTTACCTAGTAAAATGTGTGCATCTTGTGACCTCCTTTATGTACAGAAAACTTATTTTCTGTGCATACTGACTTGTTTGTATGTGATGCATATTGCATGGTCAGTAAAAACTGTAGATCAGTCAAAATGGTTGTACAATTTGGCTTGACATTTTGAGAATTCATCCAGTTCACACAGTGGCCTCAGGGGGTCTGGGGATGTGAAGAAATTGCTTTTACACCACTGAGAGTACACCTTTTGTGTTAACTTCTCAGTTTTGCATGACTACTTTAATTTGCTGCTGATGGCCGCAATCCTCTGTTCAGCTGTGAAGCCATCTCGGGCTCATCCCAGCGCTTGTGTGATGTTAGTGACTGAGCTGATTGACAGGATGTGAAAGTGAGGGGAGCATCCAGCACTGAAAGTATTCTGCATCCTCTTCACGCAGGCCTCATGCTGTGCCATGCAGTGGAACACATGGTGCTGCCAGGATCCCTTTGTCCAGTGTGCTTGCAGTCAACAGCAGTATTCTGCTTCTCTGGAGTAGGGAAAGCCACTGATTGGTGGTTGCCATGCTGGTGCAGGCTGTTGGAATCCTCTCACGCTACCAGCTCTGTGGAGTGGTCTCTACCTCACCTGCCCCAGTGATTTTCCTGCCATGGTTTTGTTTAGCTCTAAAAGGCCTGTTGGTTGTGAAAGAGGCAGTTTGTATGACAGGAAGTCGAAGCCAGTCGAAAGAAACTGCAAAGTACCAAGCTGCCTTTGACTGAGCAGGGGTGCTTCTCTTGAGTGACCTTCTTTGAAAAATGTCATTGACCCAGCGGTTTGCTGTCTGTAGTGTTTTTGTTTTTTCGTAGGTGTGACAAGTGTCAGTTTGATTGTGTAAATTGTAGGTTGTCTTGAAATGGTTACAGAACTTACTATTCATTCTAGCTTCTTCATGAGGTCAATCAGATGCTTAACCAAATACTTGTAGGATGTCCAAATTGCAGGCCTGATGTAAAGTTCACATGACTGTCATGGACTGGAGTGACACAGACGCATTAGACTTGGCAGATAGGGTGACTGGCCCCTTTGCAGAGGTGACTGTCCGTAGTCTGTTCTGTTTCACAACGTCTCTGTTCCATGAAAATGTCCTGTGCTTGTACCTGGAAGGCCTGGACTGAATGTGAGATTCTTGGGGGTTTTTGGATGGACTAGGTGGCTAGTTCAACACAGACGCCCCTTTTATGCGTGCAATGGAAAATCAATTGTGCTCTGATGGGTCAGCCGCCTTTGGCTGTAGCCCATGCTAACCTGGTTCCAGCTCTGCTGTTAAAAATAGGTATTACAGTGTGTTGCATGAGACACTTGTTTGAGAGACAAGGATGTAATTGCTAAGTGGGTGTCCTCTAAGTAAGTTTCCATCTCTCTTTGGGTATAGAGCTTGATTGAATCATCAAGGGTGGAGGTGTAGGCTTAAATAACAGAACTGAGACCAAACAGTGGCCCAGTTGCGCACCGTGTCTTTTTTTTTTCCAGAACAAAGTGAATGTTTTGCCTTTTCGAGAAAGTTGCTCCATTAGAACTTGTGTGGAACCTGCACTTCTCCACCACTGTTCTCACACCTTTTGGGCCTCAGTGACTCCCTGACTGCTGTTTCAGTTACAGAATTTGACAGTTTGGCCTGGTCCACACCCACGTGAAGACATGCAGGTTCCAGGAGTGTAGCACATTAAGCGTTTTATGTCTCCGTGAACCTGAAGGCTTGCTGTCAGCATGAATTTAATTCACAGAGCTGATTAGGAGACACACACACCCAGGAATATTTTAATCCCGTTACAAACTGGTGCAGTGTCTTAAACCTTCCTCCTCAACATTTACATTTTGTTATTTAGCAGACACTCTTATCCAGAGCAATATACAAAGAACATGTTGAAAAATAGTTATCCGGGTTCCTTTCAGGAAAGGTAAATCTCTATTTCTCAGGCCCAGGACTTGGATGTAGTGTCTGGTATCCCCCTAGGAAAAGCCTTTTGTGCTGATGTAGGTTGCAATCTTCACCTCTGCAGCATGCTGATTTGTCCTATTAACAGGTTTGTATGTATGTATTTCCCTGTCTCCTCCTCAGGTTTTTAATGCCAAAACAGCTGAACTACTGAGTCACCACCAGGTGGAGATCAAGCAAAATTTTCCCAAGGAAGGGTAGGCATCCATTATTTCAGTCTCCAGGGTGAATAACAATTATACACATTACACACTCTGGAACCCATTTAATCAGACTGGAGGAATTGAGATGCAGCTCTTTGCTAATGAGTCAAGTGCTCTACCAGGAATTCTTGCTCAAGATTTCAGAGGTCAGTGCTCAGCCCACAACTTCCATCACATGTCTTGTGATTGACCTCAGAGAGTTCTTCTTCTAAGTCCCATCATGCATTGCATCCTGTCTTTAAATCTTCATTCATTTAAATGGATAAAAACATGTTGAACAGAACAGGTCAGCCTCTGCTTCTCTTATTCAGGTGGGTGGAGGAGGACCCCAAGGAGATCCTGCAATCTGTCTATGAATGTATGGAAAGAACATGTGAGAAATTGACCCAGCTCAACATTGACATCTCCAATATAAAAGGTACTGCAACAGCACCACACTCCCTGTTTTGTAATCCCAGTGAAACAAATGCACTCTTTTCATAGTCTCAGAGATGTGCATAGATCATGTATTGACATTATTTAGCTCCAATTTTAAATTATGTATGATGTTGATTAAACGGGGATTGACTGCAATATATATATTATCCTTTCTTATACAAATAGGGATCGGCAAAACTCCTGCTTGAAGTAGTAATTGGCTATTTTCATACAGTTAGAACATTTTGCTGTGCAGGTCAAATTGCATCATTTTAAACTGCACCCCATTACTAGCTTGTTACACCTGGGTGTAACACACTGTGAAGCACTGTTTACCCACTAATATTTAGTGAATTCATTTTTACATGGTCAGCTATTCTGACATTGTCACTCTCACTTGATAACTATCAAATATTGTTCTCCCTGGATAAGACAAACATTTTTGAAGACTGGCAGATCGTTCTTTATGATATTTGTCTCCCCTAGCAATTGGAGTTACCAATCAGAGAGAGACTACACTGGTTTGGGATAAGGAGACTGGAGAACCTCTCTACAATGCTATTGGTATGTACTAGAATGTAATTATATACTGTTGGTCTATCATACATTTAATATATGCATTGTCTTTAATCATTGATGTATCTTCAACAACAGTTTGCTCTGAAATATGGTCATGTTTCATGCACTGGGCAGTTTGTGTAGTATTTTGTCTAACACCCTTGTGGCTTTGTACTAGTATTTCTGAACTCCTTTGCCTTATCACACTGAAGGGAAGGGACATTCCTACAGGAATTTGGCACTATAGTGATAAAGGTCAGAGTTTCAGTCAGACCATATAATCAGCAGTATCAGAATGTCCTGGGGTCAGGCAGAGTTGAGAAATTCCCCCAGAGAGTGCAGTGCTTTCAGAATGTCACTCTGAAAAATGCTCAGCTTTCACTTCTGAACCTGCAGCTTACTAGGGCCTTGCCCTGCAAGATGACAAAACAACTCCTTTTAATACACTGACCAAGGGAGTGCGGGATGGTCCAAGGTGAAATGTCTCATTGCCTGCCCTCACTGGGCTTGCTCTGGGCAGTCTTATGCAGATCACCTCTTTCACAAGGCCCAACATGAGTTACAAACAGTAGTGTCACATCTGTGTGTACCTTGATTTTACCAAGCAAGTCATGCTTAGGTCTCTGGACCTATAGAGGCAAGTTACTGATAAGTCTTGTCACAAGAGGTACAGTGAGGAGGTACTGCTGAGAGTATTGTGGAGTTGGAGTGGGAGCTGAGTTACAGTACTTAGAATTCACATGGGGCAGCAGTGTAGTGTAGTGGTTAAGGAGCAGGACTTGTAACAGAAAGGTTACCGGTTCAATTCCCCACTGGGGCACTGCTGCTGTACCCTTGGGCAAGGTACTCAACGCACAACTGCCTCAGTAAATATCCAGCTATATAAATGGATAACATTGTAAAAAACTGTAACCTATGTAAGTTGCTCTGGATAAGAGCATCTGCTAAATGCCAGTAATGTAATGTAATGTAATGCATGGTGCAGTTTGTGTTCATCGGGGAAGCTGGGGCTTCTGCTTTACCATGAGCTGGGAGTTGTCTTACTGAAGTCCAGTGTTTAAGGAGGTCTGCCCACCTGATGTCTCACACATCAGTCAGACAAGGGCTGGAGTTTCCCTTTTCCTGCTAACTTGCTTACCAGTGGCAACCCACAGATAAATGCTCTGTGGTCAGCTCTGTTTAGATGTAGCAAGAGCATATGGATCAATGTTTTTGTCAACATGGAAGTGAACCATAAACCTGCCAAGCATATAATGTTTGATGAAATGTATGAGCATGGATCAGGTGCTTTTCCGTTTGCACACGCTCACCTTTGCTTTTTTGGTCACATATTGCTTGTAAGTCACATTTTAGCCTGGCACTTCACATTACATTGCATTACATTATATTTAAATACATTATTGTCATTTAGGAGACACTCTTATCCAGAGCGACTTGCATAGGTTACAATTTTATCCATTTATATAGCTGGATACTGTATGAACTGTATGGTACAGCGGCATTGGGGAATCAAACCAGTGACCTTCTGGTTACCAGTCCTGCTCCTTACCACTACACCAAACTGCTGCCCACATAATCACATAATACTTGAACACTCTGCATTATGCTTGGTGAATTGCGATTAAGTCCTTTTGTGGCAGAGCCTTTGGCCATAGCTGGGTGGGCTGTGGTTAACCTTTTGAATGCTGGACTTTTGCAGTGTGGCTGGACCTCCGCACCCAGTCCACGGTGGAACGGCTGATCAATAAGACTCCTGGAAGGAACAAGAACCACCTGAAGGTCAGATGCTCCAGACTCTGCCACTGCCTAACTGGCAGCTCATTGGTCTAAGTGTCTCAGTCTTGCTCCTTGAAAGCTGCGCAGTAACCACCAGTCATGTAGGAATCTTATTCTGCCAATCATCATTTTGGTTAAACCAGTGTAACCTTTTCAGCACTGAGAATGTTGGTGGTTTACAAATGGCATGGCAATCCTTCAGAGATTGCATCATACCAAGATGAGGGGTGATCAGCCATGTCTTTGAGAGGAATGCATGTATATGGATCTCCTTGTGTTACAGATGTTACTTTCTGTTCAAATGGCCCTTGATACATATTCCATGTGTATTTTCATAATTGTGGTTCATGGAATATGAGGTTTGCATGAATTAAGTTCCATAGCTCCATGGACAACCTTTAAAGATAATAGGAGACACTAGCTGTAATGTCAAGTGAATGGTAGGGCTGATAGCGACACCCTTCGATGTCACGCTTTCATTGTGTGTTAAAGACATTATGTCAGGTACTGTATTGCAGAGTGTGTACATTTGACCATGCCTGCCCCCCAGCACAAGACTGGACTCCCCATCAGCACCTACTTCAGTGCGGTGAAGTTGCGCTGGCTCATGGACAACGTCACAGAGGTCCACGAGGCGGTTCTGTCCCATCGAGCCATGTTCGGCACAGTCGACTCCTGGCTCATATGGGTACGACTCTCTGCATGGTCCAAAGGGGTGGATCTCTGGCCTTTGGGTGTTCCTCTAGGGTGCAAAGTATAGATCTTTCTATGTTCAGTCCTGTGCCCTTAACCACAGCAGTGTGACTTCTGACATTATGTGTTCTCCCTGTAGTGCCTGACGGGGGGTAAGACCGGGGGTGTTCACTGCACAGATGTGACCAATGCCAGCCGCACCATGCTCTTCAACATCCACACCATGGACTGGGACCCAGAGCTCTGCAAGTATGTTTCCTTCATTGGCCTGTAGGGGGAGCAGCTTGGCAAAATGCTCAATATAGGGTGTATATTTGCACTGCTGGGTTCATTAATGATGCACCAAGTAAGGTTCAGCTTCTATTAATCTGTAAAATAAGATGTCACAAAGGTTCTAAGCTGGGTTGAGCACTTAGTGAAGCCCTATGCACTGCTCTGAATTGACTTGCTGTCCGATCACCATGCAAAGTAATACACCTGCAGCTTGTGTTGTATGATGGTTGCTCATTATCTGAGAGTAATGTTCTTTATTGAATGGGTGGGGAATGTACTTGTAGCTACATCGATGATCTTATGGTTATGAGAGACTACATTATTTTGCATGTTTATGACATTTCATGTTGAGCCTGCAGTTTAATTTTTTGTTGTGTGTTTTGTTGTTCTTGTAGATATTTTGATATTCCAATGGAGATCCTGCCAAAAGTGAGAAGTTCATCAGAAATATATGGTTTAATGGTAAGTCCCAATCAGTCTTGAAATGTATTTGAAACACAGAATCAATTTGTGCCAATCATAATCACAATCAGTTCATGGCATATCTGTGTTAGGGCTTCTCTGGGGAAGTACATGCCTGGTATTTGAATCTTGATCCTGTTACTAAATATTACTGTAACAGGGAGCCACAAAGCTGAAAATGAACTGTAGGACCACAATGAATGACAATCAGTGCAGTGAATATTTAAGGAAATTGAATTTACAATGGGTCTTTTTACATTGTGTGCACTTAAGTGCATAGGTGAAAATATAACTGCAACCATTTTATTATATGTAGCATGCACAAATGCTTGTCATAATATATAGTGATATTTACATTTACATTTACATTTATTCATTTGGCAGACGCTTTTATCAAAAGTAACGTACAAAAGTGCAAATAGTGGGCAAACAACAGGCGCAAGAGCAAGAGATATGATTACCTTTTATTACTGACAAGGGCTCAGTGTGTTTCAGCTGGGAGGTACAGATTATGTATGGCTGATTAAGCAGTGTTCAGAAGTTCCATGTTAATTTGAGGATGTCTCTGTGGGCAGGGAGGTTTTAATATGGAGAGACAGCAATCCCTGGAGGTAGTTAGAAACGACAGGGAATGTTGTGAATGTTGTGTGTTCATGGTTTCAAGGCTTGTGTTTGTGTGTCAGGGTTTCAAGTAAAAGGTTTTTTTAAAATTAAAAACAGAATTGTTATAAAATTTTATCAAGAACACAGTTATAGACGTCAGGAAGACTATTTTGCTTTATTCGGGATACTTGCTACACATTAGGTTTCCAAGTACAGTTGTATTTGTGTGTCTAATGGTAATAATGTGATAATAATTGTGTTTGTCTGGTTTCCGTTAATGAAATGGAGAAACAGTTCTAGAGGGATGAGCTCAAGGAAATTCAGACCTAATGTACATTGAACATTACTTCCTCTTTATTTGGTTGTCAGTATGACACATGTTCTCGGGCAGGTGATAAAGTAGGAAGTGGCAAGTAAGGAAATGGTTGCATGAGAATGTTGCAAGTTCAAATCTTAGCTGAGTGCTGTGAACAAGGTACTGAAGAGTCATTGTTTCAGGTATACATGTCCAGCTGTATAAATGGATTTAATGTCATATCTAAGCTGAGGAGGTCATCCTGTTAAGGGTGCCTAACAGGCAAATACATAATGCATAATTACATTAATGTATAATTGATATTCATCAGGTGTTTTTTGGTCAGTGCTGAGTGGTTGAAGAGTGTGTTAGTTGTTCTGAACCTTTACTTGTATTCTGTCGTCTCTCTCCGCTAACTGGTAGAAAATATGTTCTAGTCTGGTGAGTATATCATCGTCGTCGTCGTCATCATCGAAACGCTGCTCCTCATGGGTCCTGAGTCCTTCACATGCCGTAAAACCATCAAATGGAGCATTTCCAATTTCCAACACCAGATGGCAAAAAGACACATACATGCAACAAAATTCCCAAGATGTAAATGCAAGTCAAGTTAGGTTTAATTGCGTCAGTTATTGAAATGTGCACACACACGTGCATGTATGTGTGTACAGATTAGTGAGGCCACTCCCACACCTTAGTGAGGCCCCTCCCTGTGGTCAGTAACCCTGTTACTGAGAGCAATTGGAAATGTCCAGGATGTGAGTGTTCCTCTCTGTGTCTTGGCATGCTCCCTGTTGTCGACATGCCATGGACCTTGCTCAGGTGTCTAAAGGTCTGTTTGCAGCCTTTCTGTATGATGTGGCATAACTCGGTGCCATTCTGAAGCCCCCGAAACCACTTCACTCTTTGGTTTGAGGTAAATACCCTCCTTCAGGGAGGCTAAACAGCCAGAGGGAGGGCCCAGAGCCTAGTGTTCCAGCCATTGGGCACAAAACTGCTTCAATATTTGGTCGCTTCATAACAATGCATTATAGCTATTTGCTGTATAGAGTTTCTATAACACCGTCTCCCAGTGATAGAATATCCCAAATGTCTCTTTTGTAATGAGGGTATGTTTGGAGGGATGGATTTGGACCAATGGGAGTGAAACGGTTTAGGGAAAACAGGTATATGACTGCCCTCATGCTTGTTCTTGCATCACTGCACTGTGCCCTGTGAACCCTGTGATTGGCTGCTCTGTTATTCTGTGACTCTACTGTTACTCGGGGATGGGTTGCTGACTGGTGAAAGGTCTGTACCTCTAAGCATAACTTTTTTTTAAAAGAAAAGTAAGGGTGAAGAGAACAGCATCTTTACCAAGTATCCAACAGTTTGTATGAAAACTACAGCACTGCTTCACCTCTGTGCCCTCATGTGCCTTGCACACCTTGATGAAGTATGCCAAAGGCAATAAGCATGGCCTTGTTAAATGTGGGGCTTTTCTTGGGTGGTGGCCTTAACGGGTAATGGCAATGAAAGAATGCATGCTGGTCTTTGTCAGTAACACGTTATTTCTCTTGGACAGAAATCCGGAGCTCTTACTGGGGTTCCCATATCAGGGGTAAGTTGTTTTCCATCTTATTTTCATGTACAAAACACATACAGCAGCTGTATAGATTGTATAGTTGAGTGTGTAACTGTACTATTGCGTTGTATTTTAGTGTTTGGGAGACCAATCTGCAGCCCTTGTTGGGCAGATGTGCTTCCAGGACGGGCAAGCCAAAAACACGTGAGCCACGCTGCCTGTTTACTAACCACTGCTTCTGCCACCCTTCACAATTGCAGTATCTCCTCGGTCCTAGGCAGACCCGTTCTGAAGGCTCAGACCCCCCCCCCAATAGGCTCGGATCATCGTGTGAATGGATGCTTCCCAAAACCCACTTCAAAACAGAACGTTTGTACTTAAGTATGATTTGTTATGATAATGCCTTGAGAAATGACAGGGCCTTTCACAATGAAATGGGACTGTAGAAGTACTACAATGAGCACAGTGCATTAGTGGGTGTTTGATTTTCTTTCAGGTATGGAACCGGTTGCTTCTTGCTCAGAAATACTGGGGCAAAGGTAATTGATTTCCAAAGTAATGTGAAAAAAGTTAACATTTATTTACTTAGGTTTTTCTATAACATGCATTTCTAAGTACACTTAGGTTATTCCAGTATAACTACAGTTGTGAATAATCATCTGCCCTTGGTGAAATCCTTGAGCTTAGATTTAGATTTTTGCATCATATTTGATGGGATTTGATTTAGAAATAATCTACTATAGCAGAAAAAAACCCATGGATGATTTGCACATTCTCAGAATTTGCCAAAAGAGTGCATAGGTTTTGTTTTGAGGAAGAAAATAGCTTTGTATCTCGTTATTTGTGTGGACGTTTATCGACAGGTGTCCTCTAGTTGGTTCATGAGCTTTGTGGGGCCTGTTAGCTTGCTCTTCAATTATGAATATATTCACATTCTACCACATTGTAGCAGAAATGTGTGTGGATTTACAGACCTTAGTAGACAATCTTGTCTTTGTATAGCACTTTTTAGATTTGGAACATTTAGAAAAGTCTGGAACACTTTGACAGGTTTAACAGTTGTTTTTCTGTGATGTCCACATGCAGCCAGTGATGTCGGATCATGGCCTTTTGACAACAGTGGCCTACAAATTAGGCCGGGACAAGCCAGCCTGCTATGCACTAGAGGTATTAATAACAGCACTGAATTTTTGGATCCTAAGTCGTGGCTACTATTAAAGATATACTGTTAAAGATACTTCTAAAGATATGATAGTATATTTAAATGTTAATTGACATGTATGTTTTGCTCCATTATGAGAAGTTACAAACATGTGAATGTGGTAAAGGTTCTGTAAATGTTTTAAGATTCTGAATTGCAAAAATACGCATATCCATTTGGAGTACTTTCTGTTGAAGGTTGTTCAAAGCCAATGCTATATGGAATCTCTGGAGTCGGAAGTTGAAGTTTTAAGGTTTTCTGTCTGGATTGCTTAGTTTAATTTTCAAGTTTCAACAAGTCATGTGACCTCCTTGGTCAAATGACTTGTTCAAACTTTTTTGTGAAATGACAACAGTTTTGCCATTTCTTATAGTTGCTTTTCAAGACAGGTAAAGGACAAGTAGCAATACATTTATACTGATTTTCAGGTCACCTCTGTTTCTGTTGATCTGTGATTAGTCTTAATTTATGATTTGTTTCTGGGTTTGCCCTGAACTATGATTGGTCTCTCTCTGCCTCTGCTGATATTTGATTGGATTCTCACCCAGGGATCAGTGGCCATAGCTGGGGCAGTGGTCCGGTGGTTGAAGGATAATCTGGGAATTGTCCAATCCTCCACTGAGATTGGTGAGGGCTACACTTTAACATTTCTCATTTAACTACTAGTTATTAATTCATGTCAACATACAATCCAGGGTTTTGTAATGTCTTGTGAAACCATGGTAATTGATTTTGCCTCTGTGTGTGCTCAGTGAACAGGTATTATTAGGCAGCAGTGTAGCATAGTGGTTAAGGAGCAGGACTTGTAACCAAAAGGTTGCCGTTCAATTCCCCACTAGGGCACTGCTGCTGTATCCTTGGGCAAAGTACTTAACCCACAACTGCCTCAGTAAATTTCCAGCTGGATAACATTGTAAAAAGCTCTGGATGAGGTAATAGCAGCGGATAAATGCCAATAATATAATAAATAGCATATAATATAATATTAGAGTGCTGTCAAACCTGAGTGAATTGCAGGCAGATTCCCATCCCCCTCCCTGGGGGAAGATTTGCTAGTGAATTCTGTAGTAAACAAAGTCTGGGCAGGAAGTAGTTTGTAATCTTTGAAGAACTCTGATGTCACTTCCTTAGTAACATCCTCTCACTTTCTTTATTTCCCAGCCCTTGATGTGTTTCTGTGGCAATTCTGAAAAAAAATTACAATAAAAAAGTCAAATTTCTTGAATAATTTTATTATAATATTTTTTAATATTATTTGGAAATAACCCATGAACAATTACCATATTCACTGATTAAGAAAAAACTTATGTAAAAGTTTGTGATTGTTGTCAGACTGTTGGACTTACAGTTAAAACTATTAAACACTGTCTGTGCAGAGGTATTGGGCATGACCTAGCAGAGTTTCTCTTGTATAGGCGCAGTGGCCCAGGCTGCTCCTGACCTGTCTCTCTCCCACAGAGAAACTGGCTGCCATGGTGGGCACGTCCTATGGCTGCTATTTTGTACCAGCTTTTTCTGGCTTGTATGCCCCTTACTGGGAGCCTAGTGCCAGAGGGTGAGTCACTTAGGATTCTAAAGTAATGCTCTGGAGAAGGGAGAGTGGGATTTATATGGATTTTAATGGCTAAATAAAGACTGAATTGGATTATAAATTACTTTTGCTAATACTTTGCATTTAATTACACAACGATTCTGCTGTCAAACCAAAACGTTGTACCTGGTGCCCCTATCAGTGTATTTGTACAAAAATGTTTTAAACTGCACTTATTTAATTGTTTCTGGTGGTGAATTCTTGGGTCAAATGTTGTTGATTCTCTAATTCTCATTTCATTAAATCCCCATTAAAATCATTTGTTCTGCCATCAGCCTGCCTCTGTGCTTTGAACCCTTTTCCCCTTATAATCTCTTTCTCTCTCTCTGTTTTCCTTTTTTCTCCTGCAGAATCATTTGTGGTCTGACACAGTTCACCAACAGGAGTCACCTGGCCTTTGCTGCCCTGGAGGCAGTATGCTTTCAGACTCGAGAGGCAAGAGCTCGTTCTCCTTCGTCCAGACTGACTCTAGACAGGCTCTGAACCATGGAGCTAAAATATTGTTTCAGTGAAATTAGGAGCACTGTTAGGAGCCCAGCTATGACTCCTTATGTTGTGTGTGTGTCTGTCTGCATTTGTGCATGTGTGCATGTGTATGAGTGTACTGAAAGTACAGGTATAAAGTAATCCCGTCCCTGCTGAGACCACACTCCCACAACACACCTGTGCACAGCACGCCTTTGCTTATGTTGTGTGTGTGCCCTGTTAAATGAGGACTACTGGACCCAGGGACTGGCGGGTTCAAATCCCAGGTTTTACACACTGCTCATGTAACATTCAATACTGAATATTTATTACTGGCACAAAAATCCATCTGAATGAATGTATATCATTACCAAAAGACTAAGAAAATTGATGTCACACTGTTTGCTAAATCATGTGATAAATTTATGATAAATTTAATATGGCCTCTGTATCAACCGTTCTACACAATCTACATGAATCTGTGCAGGTGGCTGGCTAATTGTTTGACTGATTATTTGTGTTTCAGATCCTGGATGCTATGAACCAGGACAGTGGAATCCCCCTCAACCAGCTGCAGGTGGATGGAGGAATGACCTCAAACAAGCTACTGATGCAGCTGCAGGCTGATATACTCTGCATCCCTGTGGGTAAGACATTCAGTTCTCTTTCCTGTCTAAATGCTTCTAGGTCACACACTGCTTCTGCAGGCTAATATGGATGACTGTAGGTGAGACAGACACAGCTGTACTGTCTGTTTAAATGCCCCTCTGTGCCTTTGGTTGTTGCAGTGAAGCCGTCCATGCCAGAGACCACCGCTCTGGGCGCGGCCATGGCGGCAGGGGCAGCGGAGGGGGTCAGCGTGTGGAGTCTGAAGCCTGAGGATCTGACTGCAGTCACCTCTGAGAAGTTTGAGCCACAGATCAACCCTGAGGGTAAAGATGTCTCGCCTGTGTCTCTCCTGTGTCTCACCCACTCATGTGCCATCGATTCAGGCAGCTGCTCATTACTGGAGCTCACACTGTGTGGCCTGGGGTCAGACTGGAATAAATGCAGGCCGGCTCTAATTAAGCATAAACGTAATACAACACACAGTGATGAAAGACCTGGTTTAATTGGAGTTTTGACTCATTACCACTCTGTCATTACATGGCTGCAAGGGTACTTCCTAGGATATATGTACTATAGAGCTGGTCAGAGACAGACATAGCGGAGTCTTTATAATCTGAGATAAAGTGGGATTTTTTTGGTGTGCTGTCTTGTAGTGGTGTAATTATTCTGTTGCAGGTTGCAATCCTCTATAGAAACAAACCAGTTTACACCATACACTGAACTGAGTAATCAATTCATGTTATTGGCCCTTGACTGAAATGCTGACACAGAGACCACAGCACTTGTTGCTGTGTGTAGCCACCACATGGTAACAGCTTGCAGAAAGGTAAATTGCAAAGGGATTCAGCATCAAAGATTAAGCAAAACTGTTTCCTCTAGACAGCCCTGAAATGTCTCTGTCACTGTGTCGTGTCCTCCTGACCTTCCTGTTTGTGTGTGGCAGAAAGTGAATACCGGTACGCACGTTGGAAAAAAGCCGTTCAGAAAGCAATGAACTGGGAGACCACAGAGCCCATCTCCAACGGCAACGGTATGGGTTCATCACTGCTTTCCACCCCACCTCACTCTCTTACCCTTTACCAGTAGTGTATTCTGTACTCACACACTATTGCTTCTGAAGTTCCTGTATTCTAAAATGAGGTCCACCCTGAGTGCCTAACCACAAGATCAAAGTCAGCGAGAAATTAGTTCAAACCTCGATATGTGTGAGTCTTGCTATTTGTATACACCGCAGTGGTGCGAATGTTTATTGATTGAGCCTTTTAGCAAGCCCCTAAATAGAATGTATAATTAGTGTGGTAAAATGTATCATTCAACTGCAAATAACTCTGAAAACATTGTGAACAGTGTTGTACATATGGAAGTGACAGAGGGAATGAGTCGTTTTCAGAGGATTTTACTTTGAAGAGTGATATTACTGTAATGTGCAAGGTACAATAAAGCAGGTCTGTCAGAAAATGGGCTGTTTGATCCTCTTGCAAACGTGCAGTGAGTCTTACAGTGTATTTCCCCAGCTGATGCACACAATTCAGTTCTCAGTATTTCAGCACCATTTTTACACAAATGAGAATGTGTAGTAGGCTGGAGCAACACACTTTAGTCTTGTCCTTGTAATCTAACTGTGGTGAAATGTCCACCTACAAATGTTGTTTATAACAACCTTTCCCAAAGCTCGGAGACAACAATATTTCCTGTATTGATGTGTTTCACATGTCACTATTCAGCTGCAGACTGGAAACTGGCCACAGCTCTGATCCACCTTCTGCTCCACACCAAAGCTGACCCATAAGGTCATGCATTTGTGTGTGTGTGTGTGTGTGTGTGTGTGTGTGTGTGTGTGTGAGAGAGAGAGATCCTGTTTTTAAGTTCCCCTGCATGCATAGCTCACTTACAGTTATACTATTGCACACACTAACCAGTCATTTGGCATTAACAGTTTTTGTTTTACATCTGTCTTAATTGAATGGTATAGTATAACAACTAATGGCATATCTCATAACCATTATTGCATATATCCCTGGCAGGCATCTCTCAAGGTGCAGTTCTTTTCCATAGATTTGGAAAATTAAATGCATCTTACGAAATGGAGAGCATATAAGATCAGAGCGCCATAGGAGAAGTGTCACTTAAAACTGACTGGGCAAGGTTTTTAGTAGTTGTGTATCAGGGGTTGGTTCAGAATCTTGGTTCTCCATCCCCCAGGTGGCCTAAGGAACTTCTCAGGAAGGAGAAATTCCCAGGGTGCATTTTACCCACTGAAACTGAACTCATCCTCCTGTCACTTGTCACATGACAACAGTTGTTGTGTATTCAGACCTGTTCCAATATTGTATTTATTTGTCCCCACTGTCTTTTTCTCTCCTCTGTCTTGCGTGAATCGGACCCGTGTTCTGGACGACCAGGTGAAACTAGTATCTTCAGTAGTGCTCCATTGGGCTTTTACATTCTGGGTAGCATGTTTATGTTAATTGGAGCAAAGTACATTGCAGGTCAGTGTCTGTCTGGTGTGGGTGTCTGCGAGTGAGTAAGTTGCGTGCATGCATGTTTGTATATGTGGATCTACAGTACAAGCCAGTTTTTGTCAAGTGTAGGTGTGTAAGTAAAGTGTGTGTGTGTGTACATGTGTGTGTGTGTATATGTATGTGTATGGATGCACATTATCAGTCAGGTTGTTACCTGTCCCATCTCTTTGCATCTACTCTGTGTGAGTTTCTCTCATCTCAGTTGTCTGCTCTGTCTAGTAGGTATGGACTGTGAATGAGAAATTTAACATTACAGTATATACTGTATATTACATGGCACAATAATTTATAGTTTCCCTATTAGGTTGTGGTGGTATTTTTTGACATTAGATGTAGGTGTAAACATTCAAGGTTATAAAGTGTTTCCTCTTGCTCATTCTCAAGGTCTTTTACAGCTAATGGCTCAATCCATGTGTATGTGATGCACTTTGTGATTGTGCACACTGTAGACATTGTCTGGAGCCTGCTGTCATCATGTTCACATAGAGTGTATTGGCAGTAAGCAGTAGTGGCAGTCAATAGGCTCTCTCACAGCAACTAATGCAGGCCTCAGATGAACCGAGGCAGGTGGTAGTGACTGGAATCGCAGCAGGTGACAGCACGGCAGCAGCTTTGCGGGGGACCTGCTGGGATTCTAATGTGCTGATTTAAAGTGCCTCTCTCTGTCTGCCTTCCAATGGGAGGACAGCTCAGCATGACAGCACTATGTTTCAACAGCAGGAAAATCGTACCCATAACTGGAGATGATAAGCTGTAGTGTAGAATAATCATGGGCTTTACAAGGTCTTTCAGACTGGATCTGTTTTCATGTCACCTGTAACCTGTAACATGATCTTTTCAGGGCACCAAGTGTTCTATAAAAAATGTGTTTGGGTGGATTCTTTCATGAATCAGCCCAGGAAGATTCATCTAGTTGGCATGTGGTTCATACAGCTGACTAATTGGGTGTAGTCTTGAAAATCATTTTCATTACAATGGGAATTTGCCATCTCCTTTCAGTTCTACTTGGTCATGTTTAGTTGTAACCAGTCATCCATTTTCACTGTAGAAGTACTTGGAGAACATGAAGAATTTATGGTTTAAAACAACCAAGGTACTCTTACAGCAGATCACTAAATCCACTGTGCCTGACAGACACATTCATTGATGCAGTTATGTCTTCTTTTTTCATTGTACTCACTGCTTTGCCCTTTCCCTCTTCACTCCTAACAGCTAGTGACCTTACTGCTGCTGTTTTAAGTCCATTTATATTATCTGTTGGCTTCAGCATGCATTGACTTGTTCTCTGTTCTGGCTTTGACATGAGAGTCTCTACCCTTTCTCCAAACAGGACGGCATATTTAGCTTCTAGCCCGAGACACAGGGCTGTGGAGTGAGGGAATCCTGTGTGCCCGTCCCCTGCATGCTAAGCTTCTCCGGGGTACGTTGCACTGCCGCAAGAGCATTCCGAGCGCACAGACTATCGCCCGTGCTCCCCAGCATCACCCAGTGGACCCAAAACCTGTGCGGTTTGCTACTTGAGTGTTAAATGTAAAGTCATGAAAGACCACGTCGACCTGGCCTCCGACTGAACCAATAGAATTGAAGCCAATAATATGAGAGCCAATCAGACTGATGTGACCAAGGCTGGTGTGCAGAGGGAGAGTCTGAATCCCTGGATGTTTAGCAGAATGTGTAAGAGATGTGTTGTATGAAAAATTTCTTTGGAGTTTAATTTTTGTTTTTATTTATGGTTTTGTTGAACAGTATAATCAGTTTTGAATTTGTCCTGTCAGTACTACTGTCAATTTTAAATCTTCCCTTTAATGCTACTGTATGTTCACTTAGGGCCATTTGTCAGGTTGTGTGTGCCAGAGATTGTTTTAGCTGAGTGGGTTCAGTCTTTTGTACAGGCCCTGCTGATTTGCTGAACAGTGACTGAATGTGAGGAGATGTACTTCAGAATGAAATGTAATGGCAGGCCTTTGCAGCACTTTATGATTACCTGAATTTGGATATTTAGCATTGCACAGGAGCTTAATGGTACAGTTTGATTTTTTTTTTTTAAGTAATGGTTATATTCCTCTGTTTGTGCGTGTGCATTCAAGTTTATTTTAGAAATGTGAATAATGGGGAAAGTACTGCACTCAAACGCTGTAATCCTTGAAATGGTTGCGTGTTCTTTCCTTAGAGGACTTTGTACAAACATAACTGAACAAATGTACATTTTAAATGTAGTTTTAATTACTTCATTTGTTTTATTTGCTTCTGTGACAATGCTTGAATTTGGTCTTTGGTGTTACTGTTCTTTGAATGATGAACCAAATAGGAAATGAGGGCAGATTTTTTTTTTTTTTTTTTTTTGACACTAACAATCGTCCAAGTGCACTACACAAGTGTTTGTGAAATGTGTTCAAATGTGTCCATGTAAAGTGGTGCATGTTCACATGTATGTTTTTATACCTCAATGAAAATGTCTTCCCTGCTTCCCCAGGCATAACCAGTTCCTTTCTGTATATGGAGCCATTCAGACAATCAGTAATATTTATTCTTTCAGTGAAAACTAACTCCTGTTTAAACAGGTTTTCTGTGAACAAGAGCCAACTAAAACTTCTCTGAAGGCATAATGATGATACGAATCTTCCATTTCTATAAATCACCTTTATTTAACAGTGGCCAGTATCAATTTCTCATAGACAGCAGGGTACTAATGTTGTTGTTTTTTAAATACACAAACCCTTAATGGATTACTTGTACATTTTAAAATTGCCATTGTGTGCGGGTGTGCTTTTAATGCTTGTGAATATGAGAATTATTATGTTGTTCAGAGAGATGAAGCTTTGGTTGTGTTCTGGTAATTTCCTGAGAAATGGTTATGCATTTGTGCTCTGCATTTTAGAATATAACAGTCCATAGTTGATATAAACACAGGTCTCCCCAGTAGTACTGCATATTTATAAGTATTATTTTGTCATAACACTGTATCAGATGCAGTCTTATTCTGGGAAATTGTGTTTGTGTTCAAATCCCTGTAAACTATAGTTTTAATAAAGTACAATTGCATAGAATTTTGTGTTCTGTGTTGTGACTTTTCTGCACAATAACTTAACACCAGCACTTTTGGGGTTATGAACATTCATAGGAAATGTAAATTCATATTTTCATGGAAATTACTGCTTGATTTGAAATTGTGTCATTACCTCTTGGGGCCAAGATTTCCTATCATCACCTACAACACAACAACAACAACCTTAACTTTTCAGCCATTCTGGTCAAAATACTAGTCTATTCTAAATATTCTCATGCATTTTGGATACAGAGGGCAGGATATGGTGAGTCTAAAGGAATTTTTTTCCAGATCACTATGTAGATCAGGTAAGTGGTATAGCATGGCTACTAACACGTGTTATTTAATAATGAAATCTTAAAAATATGAAAATGAATCTCAGGTGAAGAGCCACCAATGCCTCACTGGGGTTGCAAATCTGGTGTTGTGGTGGCTCCTGGTA
The DNA here is from genome assembly GCA_019176425.1 of Megalops atlanticus. NCBI lineage: Eukaryota > Metazoa > Chordata > Actinopteri > Elopiformes > Megalopidae > Megalops > Megalops atlanticus. Next base: position 21,253,444 of record CM032886.1, read on the forward strand.
TTAAATCAAATGGTAGGCTTGTTGACATGCTTTGCATATTTTCTGTCAAAACACCATATGCGAAACTAATGTGGGAGGACTTAGGTTTCACTTATACTTAAGTCTTAATTTGTTCTAAAATACTTTAGGACAAATTAGACTATGAGTAAATTGTACTGTTTCTATTGCTGCATGACTACATTCTCTAATGATGGGTTTAAATATCTCTCCAGCATTTTGTCTGGTCTCTGGAATATTCTGATCCACATAATGTTCCTTGTTTGTAAAACCTTTCACTTCAGCAGGTGGTGATGAGGGAGAGGGGCATGTACTTGGATGAGCACAGCATCTATCTCACCCTCTCTTAATGGGTGCCACTTGTCAGAGATTCCTTTCAAATAATATTCTGGGGACGTTATAATATACACTATATGACATCTTTTATTAGTACTGTTTTGCAAAGAACTTTTGTACCATAGGTGCCTAAAAAGCTGTAGAAAAGACCAGTCTTTTTGGATATGTTTAATTATTTGTATCAATGAATTGATGTTTTTTTCTCTATTAGAAGCATAAGGTAAGACATGAAAATTGTAATGAATCAATTTTTGTTGCAAATTCATAGCAGTCTATACTTTGAAATCCTAGTTGAGAAGCTGCAAGTGGTTAGCAAACAAAAGTGAAAGAAGAACTGCAGAGAAACACTTCCTTCTTTCATGACAAGCTCCACACCTTGTTTTCGAACTTCAACAGTTTCAGCAGCCAGCAGACTGGGCTGTGGCTGTTGAACTCAGTGCATCTCCAAATGCTCCAGCTTCTGATTACCCTATTTTTAAGAACATTGGATACCATGTCAACAAAGGCAACAGGTGAGCTCCTTAACAATAATATGCTATGCCTTCACTGCTCTTACTTTAAACCTGGCATGTCTTTGCCAAAGCACCTTGAACAGGCTTTAAACTTGGATCATATGCTGCACAGTATTAGTTTTTGAACCAACATTTATCCAAATTGATTGCGATGCACAATATTGCACAATAAATATTGTTTTTTGCTTCAGGTTATTTGATGTTTGAATGGTTAATTTTTCTTTCAGACAATGGGAATACTGCAGACTGCAGGAGCTTTGGAAGTTTTGGAAAACACCAGGGCAAAAAGATACTTTCATATGACTGTTGGTCTCAACCATTTGGAAAGCCCATTCTCTCACCAGCTCAGGTAAAGTCCAGTACATTCAGAATGTATGTGTGTGGGTAAGTAGGAAGTTTGTTGGATTTTAGCAGGGTTTTTGCTTTCACCTTTGAGATGATTGCACAAAAAAACTGGCATATCTAGTATAGATGACACAGTATTGATACATGTTTCTTAAGAGTAGATTCTGTCGTTTCTGAAGTTGTGTTCTCTCAGCAGAAAATGGGCCCCAGAAAGGAAACTTTCTTGCAAAAACCATTCCTATCCCTAAAGAAACTGCTAAAGGTAAGTGTCATGCAAAGTGATTGTGCACATTTAGTTATATATATAATGTGAAACTGTTGGGTTAGGGTTATTCTGTCATTGATAAATACCTACACTTCAATGCCGTCTGTGTGACCATGGGTTAGGGTTTTAGGGTTAGGCTTAGAGTTTTAGGGTTTGAGGGTTTAATGCCATCAGTGTGACCATTCTGAGTTCAAATGTTATTCACACAGAATAATTCAGGACTCTAGGACTGCAGTAGATTATTACTGATTATTGATTGGATCCCTGCTAATTGACATATGATACACACAACCACATCTCACAGCGGGTCAAAGGATGATCAGCGGGACACTGCTGGATCAGATCATTAACCAAGAGCTAGCATGCCTGTGCATAGCAGCAATACGCCCACTATCAGCTATTTTAGTGATGAGTAGGCTGACACAAAGTCCTCTATGACCTGATCTTTCTCCACAGAACCCCTTTGCACAATCCAGTATCTCTGTGAGAGAGCCACAATCTCTGGATGAGTGCAAATCCATCATCAGAGAGCTGGCACTTCGGCTAAAGAAAGTCTCACAGGTATGAACAGTCCTGGAATTTTTTCCCCTCTGAACAATAATAAAACACATCACTAAATAGAAAATGTAAGTCATATCAGGAAATGAGGTTAAGGTTGGAAAAATTTGCATTGTAAAGCAAAAGCAACAGAGATCAGAGATCTATTTGAGACTCTCAGAGAGGTCATACCAATTCAATGCTTTTATATACTTCAGTATGAGGAACATCTCCCTAATGGCAGTGAGGAGGACTACACTGTTGCACAGGGCCAGCAGTTTGTACTGCAGTGGGCTGATGAGCTGAGAAACCAGCCACAGGTACACAGCTATCCACAATTAGTATATAAATACAACTTCCATACCAGATAGTTAGCTTTTTTAAACTCATTGAACAGCATGTATTGTGCCAGTGTTCTGTAGGGAGAAGGTTAAAGACCAACAAACCAGGAGTATGGAGGACAGGGGAGAAGCAAGAAGCCACAAAGCCCCTGGCTTCAGCTGAGGAGAAGCGTCTGAAGGAGGGACAGAACATCCTGTCTGAATGGGCCTGGAGCCTCAAAGCACTGCCACAGGTCAGAGGAAGATAGAAACACTTAATATTGAAATGCTATGTCAGCTTAAACAGTTCCTTTCTTCAGCAAACCCTGAACCTCTGCATAATAATTATCCTTGTCTCAGTACTGCCATTTATTCTTTCCCCACAGAAGTCGGTGTGCCCAGGAGAAGATGTGTGTGCAGTGCTTCAGGAGCTGGGGAGACAATGGAAGAGGGGCCAGCTGCCTAACATACTACCAGTCATGGAGTTCATCATGTGGAGTGTGATCCGGGAGCAGCCCCAGCCGGTCAGAGCCACACCCAGAAACCCACTCACAGTGCATGCTCAGAGTGTATCACCATGGTCTGCTAAATTGAGAATTGCATAAGGATCACATTGTATGTATCATGTTTTGCAGGGCACTATTCCCCAGCTATGGCTCAAATCCAAACAGAGGTACAAACACACAGGTGAATTCTACTCTTCTGATCTTTGCTTTTTGACAGATGTCTGTATATAATAGACAAACTTTTCTCAATATTGTTATTCTTTTTCTACCCCACAGCTGCTGTGAAGCACATCCCTGCATCAGGTTTGTCACATTTAAGTTTTAAGTTGTAAGTTTTAGGACTTTCTGTAATCACGGAACAGATAGCAAAGAAATGCATGGATGTTGAAGGTGTTTGCCATTGCTTTTTTGAAAAATTTTGCTGAATTCCTTTTACTCTTCATCACTCTTTGTTGAATTTCTCTCATTACAACTGGTTATGCTTAATTTGAACTGACCTTATTACCTGACCTGAAACTAAACAAAAGATTTGTCTTATTCTAGTGTGGAAATGGATTTGTGAAGCATCAGGTATGGGTCTATTTTTATTTTATTAATATATTTACCACATTTTCAGCTGCTACATTTTCTTGATAAACACATTTGAAGCTGATATATACAATGAAGCCAGAAGTGATATTAAAAATATAAGATAAACTTACTAAAACTTATCTTTTTAGTAAGATAGTAACGGGTTGCTATCTTTTATTAAATGCTTTGTTTCTTATTTCTTTCTCTTTATTTCTCTTTGCAGTTGATATTGTCCTGGATCCAAAAACTGCCCATCCAAATATCATACTGTCTCCAGACAGAAAACGAGCAAGGGTGGACAAAATAATAGAGAGTAAACAAAATTGCATGGATGGGCACTACAGAGAAGCTCATAAGTATGATGGCTGGTGGTGTGTGCAGGGAATTCGGGGGTTCACCTCAGGCAGACACTACTGGGAAGTGGGAGTACAAGGGAAGAAGGACTGGAGGATAGGAGTGGTGAAGGAGTCTGCACCACGACATGGTTATATTGACCTGAACGCACGGACTGGCTACTGGACTTTGCGAATGCAGGTTGGGAAGATCAAGGCGCTAACTGTCCCAGCCACTGAGATTCCTTATTCCTCAGATCTGTCCAGGGTTGGAGTGTGCCTGGACATTGAGGAAGGACAGCTCTCTTTTTATGATGTTGAGAGAAGCAGCCACATCTACACTTTTAATGACAGCTTCACTGAGAGAGTCTACCCATTGTTTGGAACAGTTGAAACAGACAGAGACCTAATTATATTCTAGCTGTGTACAAACATACCATGGGAATAGGTTTTTTGCTTTTTTGTTGTGTTGTACCATTTTTTGCTGTTATGCAGTCTCTGGATTTTTTGTATACTGAGCTGTACAGCACCTCCTACCTTTCATCAGAGCTCATTGGGTCTCCTCTGATCTGACCTGATATTTTGGCACAGCTACCTGAAAACTGCCTGAGTCAAGAAGCCTTGTAGTGACATTTCACAATGATTGCCCATGTATAGGAAATAAATATTTTTTAAAATTCCTTCACAGTGTATATATGTTGCATCTTAAAAAAGTAATGTGTTGGCAATATTGAAAACTGTAATTTTCTGAAAACTTATGGCTATTTTGTAAACATGAAAATTTTTTTGCATTCAAATGTATGAACTCAAACTGATAATTCATGCCAATAAAGACCTTTGTTAATAATTATTAAAGGTATTTTACTCTATTTGCATTGATAAAAACACATTATCAATGGTTTGCTGGAAATGGTTTCAAGAAAGTCAAGAGCAGGCCATAACTGGATTTCTGAAAGGTTGCTTCACTTCGTGTTACTCACTTCTGGACTACAGAGTAGTGGTAGTAAAGGACTGATCAGCTCATCTGGGGAGAGCCTACTAATATTAAATGTGTACACTGGGTGCTGACCTGAGGCTGCTTCAAAAGACTGGAATGGGTCATAAAAAGTGTGCAACTGGAGGATGCTATCAAGAGCAAATATTCGGGAAAAGATTTCTGCTGCTCAGCTCCTGCTGCATTTGGGTAGGGGTTGAAGAACTTTGTCTGACCATATCCACTATCTCCAGGTACGGTAACCATGCTGTTCTCTCTAAAAACTGAATTTTGGAAAGTCCTAGTTTTGGAAAAATCCTAGAACCATGAGTTGCACCTTTTCACTGAGCAACAGTTTGAGAACTGGACTTGGATTGCACACACCTTGAACATTTATGTAGACCCATTTGTGACTCCTGTACTCCTCACCATCTGCTGGGTGGGAACATGACATCCGTCCTTGCATCCAGTGACTCGGGAAGTTCCCACAGAAGTGCACCTTGTGATTGGCTTGCTCTGAATCTTCGGGGATTTTTATTTTGCTCAACTTTACATATGACATTACGTATGACATGGACTGTTTTTCATGCTGTTGGTCACTTACGCCACACAAAGTCCACCTCGTGTCTCATGATGAGAATTTCCTGAAGCCAAAAATATTAACGTGATCAACACTTGTACAGCAGGGGCGACAGGCTTTCCCCTATAAGCTTTTACTCAAGCAATATTATCTCAACTGCACTTCCTTTGTACATGTTTAAACACTCACAGAACTTTATAGTGTAAAAGTCATTGCTCCTGTCAGTACTGCTCCACCCCTTTGTCACAATTCTTGTAAAGACTAAATATTTTGACCAGAGATACAAATGGAGGCCGTTTCGAATTCTGTAATACTAAAAAATGATGGTACACTTGAAATTTCGACAAATTTGGAAGCAAGGCCCAATTCAACAGGGCCATCAACACCAGTACAGCCCAGAATACTGTACATCTGTTAGGCTATGGATCTGTAACAGCAGACAGAATTCAGCTCTGAATATTGTATTCAGCTCTGAATCAGTGTTCAAGCTGTGCTGCCTGCTGAATACACTGGGAATCCCAGAGTACATAATTTCCAGTGTTTGGCCACAGGTTTCACCACTTCAGGTAACAAATCCTGATATCATACTTGAATCTGTCATTTTTATCCACAAAATGCTATGTTTGCTGGTGTACATGCAACATTCTTTAAAACGCAAGAATAATTCACACATACAAGTAATTTTTTAAAACATAGGTATATTTTCAACTGTATAATGCGTACATATCCTTTCAGTTTAAATAATTACACAATTTGAACACAATCTGAGGTGCTGTAATCTACTGGAATAATTTAAAAACTGTGGAAATCTGGTTTGTTTTCCTGCATTGAAGTCATTGCTTTAGCTTAAAAGTCACAAAGGCTCCTATCTTTCCCAGCCTCCAGGTAACTGAATTGAATATTTATTAATAAAAAACTTTCACAAACAAGAACACATAAAAAACAGAAAAAATTACACACTACATGTGGCCCAGTTCTGAAACCAAGTATTCATATTTCCCCTTTTTAAAGAATCCATTTTCAGATTGGTTTACATTAACAGTGGAGTGTCAAAACCTACAAAAATATGAAGTAGAAAAGGACTGAAACCCTGTGGACTGGACAGAAGGACAGCATAACATTATACCTCTGCATGAGGGAAAAAAAAACAATCAGAAAAAGCCTCTGCTGAAGGACTGTGATTAACTGTAGTGTGATTTAAGGGTTGGGCTACCCTTTATCTCAACCAAGTGTATACAGAACATGATGGGGCCACTCCAAAGACAGCAGTGGGAGTCGTCTCAGACTTAAACGACTCTTAAACCCTGAAGTTAACACAGTGACACTGACACGATCAAGGGGAAGAGGTACACACGGCCTCAGGTCCCGAGACCCTCACAGGCTCCTGTACACCGTCACAGACACGGCCGGGTCTCACAGCTTCACTGCACAGCACTGCACACACTCACCGTTTCACTGACCAGCCTCGGCCCTGCAGCCTTTCACCACACTGTCCCTCCCCAGGAAACAGCACCACACCGCATCTTTACTGTTCTACAGCACACACTCCCACATCACCGTAACACACTCCCTCTTCACTACATTACACCACACACTCCCACATCACCGTAACACACTCCCTCTTCACTACATTACACCACACACTCCCACATCACCATAACACACTCCCTGATTACTACGTTACACCACACATTCTCTCAGCATTATGTCACACTACACACTCCCACATCTCCTTAGCACACTCCCTCATCACTGTAACACACTCCCTCATCACTATGTCACATCACATACCCCCTCACAGCACCACATTACACAACACACTGCCACATCTCTACACTACACACATTCCCTCATTACAGCACACTTTCATTCACCTCATGAACCGGCAGTGGGACGGCTCCACTGTGATCACATCACTGGCAGTGTGGGGGAAAACTCCTCAGGGCTTTGCAGAGGAACAAACCTCGGAAAACACTTAAACATAAATAATATAGAAACAAATACAAGAAAAAATCTGGTAGGCTGGAAAAGAGTTCTCATGAAGCACTTCCACAGTGACTCTCAGACTAAAGCAGAGCAAAGAACCGCATTCTCACACACTCATTTATGCCCGGGTTAAAACTGTCCTCTTTTGGTGAAATCCATACAGAAAGTACAGTGATTGTTTTAACTCTTGAAATAATATCTATGTATATAACAGTATGTACAGTAGGCAGAGGGGGCGCAGCAGGGCTCAGCATCGGGGCCTGTGGGGGTGTAGAGGCAGCAGCTCATCTCTTTTTTCAGACATACAGCGGCATTACAGCAGGACTAAAGCACTTCCCCCGACCCCAACCGTGCAGTCCTCCTGCTTCCAGGACTCTTCTCCCCTCCTCTCTCAATCAAAAACGCACATGTACACATATACACACAGGCGTGCGCACGCACACACACACACCTCTACAAGAGGGCTGGTGCTTGTGTGTACCACATATTAGTGGCAGAAAGGGAGGTCTGGGTAAGGCCTCTCATCTCAGAAGGGCTTCGGCATAAACAGCAGGGAAAGCAGAAAGAGGCGGAGCACGGGCGGCTGTGTGGCAGCAATGCACCCTGGGATAGTTCTGACCGTCTCTCAGGGTCCAGGAGGAGGGAGCCAATCGGAAAAGCTACAGTCAGAAAGACACTTCCCTCCTTGACAGGGAGAGGGAGCCAGTGAGCAGCACAGTTTTAAGGTCCCGTTGAGAAAGAGAAGAAAATAAAGCGCACCGAATGAAATGGAGAAACAGAGGATGGGCGTCTCTGGATCCAGTGATGTCCGCAGTTACGGCAGGGGTTACCCGAGCGTCCGGAGCCCGACCCGCGAGTCCGGAGATCTGCCTGCCTGGTCCTGGGGGCGCGACCGCACCAGGGCCCGGGGGCGAGGCGGGCCAGACGGGCCGCCGACGGGCGTCACGTGACGTTGACCTCCAGCACGTGATCGTCCTTGCTGGGCAGCACCAGCACCTGCCGGCCCCGGCTGCTGTTGAAGACCTGCCCCGAGCCGAAGGGCTCCAGGCGGGGCATGGGCAGGCCCCGCTGCTGCTCGCTGCTGCCCAGGGAGTGCACGCTGCCGCGGCTGCGGATGCTGCTGCTGTCCGCCGCCTGCTCGTCCAGCAGCGAGATGTTATCGTTCTCAATGCAGCTGTCTGCGGGCCAGAGGGCGAACATGTAAGAGAGTGTGCAGCAATGACACATCCAAGATCAACGGGCAGCAGTTATGGGCAGCAATAAAGGGCAGTAATAAAGATGTAGTGGTTGAGTTAGGGCACAGCGCTGGTAATCAGAAAATTGCAGGTTTGACTCTAAGCCCAAACATCACTTAAACAATATATACATAAACTGCTCCTGTGGAAAAATAACAGACAGACAGAAACAGTAAGTGTCCAGTGATACATAAAACAGGGACAAAGGTATTTGTAGTGGTGAAAGCGGGAATACCAAAAGAGAAAGCTAATTAAACAGAGTGCACTTACAACTGTCCTTGTGCTTTTATTAATCTTTGAGTAGCATAAAGAATAATCTGCGGTGTAGAACAATTTCAGCAATTATAGCTTTGTGTCCCAAAAAACAGGTATTTTAACAGAGAAACATCAGTACAGAGAAATGTAAGTAAAAATAAGTTGAGAAAGGGGAGGGTATTTGAAAGTTTGCATGGTGTACTGAGCTCTGGGCCTCACCTGTGTCTGGCTGGATGGCGGGTGTGGCGTAGTGGGGCAGGTACTTGAACAGCCTGATTTTGGGGAAAGGCAGGTTCCCGGCAAACAGGGGCATCACCTCCATCTGCACCTTCTGCGTGGCGCTGGCCGTCACGGGCATGGAGACGAGGCCAGAGCTCTTCCCGCATACCGCCCAGTTACTGCTGTTATCCACCACTGCAGGGAACACGAACATGTTTAACATTCTAACACAGACGGGTAACCCGCTGCTGTGCTGCACCACTGCACAGAGAAAGCATGCAGGCACATGCACGTGTGCATAAACACAAATGCACACACACATGCACACACCAACTGCTGCTACCGACTACCAACCAGCGCACCACTGATTCTCACCTTCGTACATGAGCTTGGTGGTACACTGCCCGTCCGTCTCTGTCAGCGCCATGTCCTCCTGCTCGGCCTCGCTTAGCTCCGCCAGGCGTGTGATGGACACCTCCAGCCCACAGAGGGAGCCAGTGTGGCAGTGTTCTGCGCCGGGTGCCGGTCTGATATCTGCTCTCAGACTATACAGCGTCTATATGGAGCAGAGTAGTGGTTAGAGCAGTGTGTATAGGTGTAGAGTACTGGTTAGAGCAGCATGTGTCCTGAGAAGTGGTTAAAAAAAGTATATACTGGTGTGGAGTAGTGGTTAGAGAAGCCTTCATATTAACACTGAGAGAGGGATGGGGCAGAGAAGGCTGGTACTCACAGACACATTCTCCAGCTGGAACTCATGGCAGAATGTCTTGTATGCAGAATCCTCTGCATCAGCTGGTGAGAAGCTCATGGAGAACAGGCACTGCAGACAGGGTGGAGGCTCTTTGGTCCACTTCATCTCCCACAGGCAGAAGAGCGCCTGCTTACTGTACACCAGCTGCACAGGGACAACACACATCTTACTGGCTGTCTACGTTTGGAGTAATCTATAGATGAGTTCACTGCAAGACTGGTAATCAGCGGAGATATGAAGCCCTGGAGTTAACACATTACATTAAATTGTCATTTAGCAGACGCTCTTATCCAGAACGACTCACATAGGTTACAATCTTTAAATGTTATCCATTTATACAGCTGGATATTTACTGAGGCAACTGTGGGTTAAGTACCTTGCCCAATGGTAACACAGCCACATCAACATGATCAAGGGGAAATATGTACACATGACCTCAGGGTCTTGATATTTGTTGTAGGAGCAGTGAGCAGCAATGTTAACACTGTTCTAAAGTGTACAGGTGAGCGGGTGTTTACCCTCTTTGCCTTGCCATTAAGGCACTCTAGCTCCAGCGAGGACACCTGGTGCCGCTCCGTCAAGCTCTGGTCCACCAGGTAGAAGTTTTTCTCCGAAACGTTCTGTACACATAGCTGAATGTATTTCCTATTGCCCAGGTGAAGGCAGAAGAGGAGTCAGAGGGAAGCTGACAGTGCTGTGATGGCTAATACTACTGCAGTACAATATATAGAGAGAATCAGATAAATAACGCAATTTTCTATAGCCACTAAATGGAGGAGAGTGACTAATACATCAGTGCAGTTTTTTTCTGTGGTGTACACTGAATTGCTCTCCCATCAAATGGGCAGATTAAACCTGTACTTGTACAGGTACCTGTAGTGTCCTATATTGTTAGAAGGGCTCAGAAGTTACCTTTTCCCAGCAGACAGCAGTGAGTGTTTGGCTTTAAAGGGTATGCAAAAGGTCAACGCTACAAGTGTAGAGTAAATAGACCAGGGACAGTCAATGGAGATCTGTGGGCAGACAAATAAGACCAATGCTCAGCTGCATATACCATACACACCCATCTGTTCATTCAAATGTCAAGCATAAACAGTATTTTTGGAAGTAGGCATAAGAGAACAGTATTTCATCACTACAGGCAATCTATTGACACCTACTGTCTTACAACAGGCCACAGTTCTTTAATAAGGAAAGACAGTTTTACTGTCCCTTTTATCCCAATCAATCAATTCAGGCCCAGTATCAACTTCATCACTTTACATTCAGTGTCAGAGCATGTTACAACACACCTCCTCTGACAGTGAACAGCTACTTTTCCCATATTTTCACTGATTTAGCAGCTTATGACTTCAAAAACAATAATGTGCCCATGGGTAATTTTGCCATCATATGGAAGAAAACGCTTGCGGGACTCCCAAATCCCAACAGATTATGTGGGAAAAGGCAGTATTTTTACTTATTTCTTTCACTAAACTCTTATTGTCAGTGCACATCAGTTTCTGGGAAAGAGAAATTGGTGCCATTTTAATGACTCATTTCCCAGCTATGAATCATTAAAATACCAGAAAAACATTGGAATTGAAAACATTTTGGAATAGATTGATGAAATCACTTGAATGTTATGTGGACTTCTATAAAACTAGGTACAAATGGTCCCCAACCCCCAAATATTCTACTTAAAAAGGGCACCAGGAGCATTTGGTGTTCAGGATCAGTGATTATGTGAACACCTTAAACAGTGTGTCAGGGCCATCTCCTGGTCTTGTGGGAGTGGCAGGAAGAGGAGATATTCCTGATATTCACTTGAAATGCAAATCTAGACTGGCATTGGATAATTTCCTGCAGACACTGCCAAAACTTCTGGCAAAAGGAAAGACTTTTCTTTATGTGAGTAATGTGTGTGCAAACAAATGGATGGTCTTTGTTTAGATGTGAGCGTCTTACAGATAATAATTAGAATTGATACCATTTTGTCAGACTGTCAAAAGTCACAGTTTTTAGTTTTTATAAAGATTTAGGCTGTGCATATGCATTTAGATCAAGAGGATGTAGCAGCAGGTGTCAGTGTTAATTAGCTGAATTAAAACAGTCTCTCCTTGTATTTGTGATGTACTGACTGGCAGTTAAGACCCTAATTTCGCTAAGGTAGTGTGCGTGTGTGTGCACGCATGAGTATACGTGCATGTTCAACACCTAGATGTATGTGACAGGCAACAGAGACTTCTCTGCGGGCGGACCTTCTGGTCGATGGTGGCCATGCCGCTGTTGATCCTTTTTCTGTTCTTGTTCCGGTGGCAGATCTCCCCGTTGGTGAGCCTTTCGGTTTCAGGGCGGGGCAGGGCCGCAGGAATGTGGCACATCACCTCCAGCTGGAACTCAATGGTGTGGTAGGGAGGGGCGAGGGGCAGGCAGATGCTGGTCACCTTCTCAGAGGACTGGATGGAGAGAACGCTCTCACCCACAGGCTCTACAGCAGAGATAGGTGGTGGGGAGGCGGAGGCTTAGGTCCTGTGAATGGCTGTGCAGTCAAAGGTACTGTCAAGCGCACATTCAAATACTGCAGATTCCTCTCTGGGAACACTCATTCTAGAGCGGATGTGCGAACATACTCTACTCCAGGGCAAGATTCAGAACTGGAATGACGCTGGGTGTAGAGTGACACCAGGATAATGACTGAATCCTGGATCTTGAACAGTGATCACGGTGGTTGGACTGAGCATAGTGAGGGGATATTACTGTATTCTGACTCCCAGAGCAGCACTGACTCCACGCAGAGCACTGACCCCCTGTGCAGCACTGACCCCCTGAGCAGAACCTGCAGGCACTGACCTCCGCTGCTGGACAGGATGGAGGCGGAGCAGGTGGAGGAGTGGAGGACGGGCATGGCGTCTGTGTTGCTCAGCTGCAGGGCGTCTCCCTTCTTGATGCTGTAGTGCCCCGTGACGATGGTGAACTTCACCCTCTGGGGGAGACCTGCCAGCAGGTTGTCTGCGACACAAAACAGGGGTGTAGGAGGTTACACAGGAGAGAGGGTCACATGGGTGATTTAGTCTCCCTGTGTCATAGCACTGCTGTCATGCTACAATACTGTTAGCATTCTCACTGGTCCTGTCTCAAGATCATAATCAAAAGAGGAACACAGCGCATGGACTGTAGTTTCACCCTGGTTTTGTGGCATGAAGCAGACAGACAGACAGACAGACAGACAGACCTGCGAGGGGCTCGACAGTGAGCTGGGGCTCCTGGGAGTACACCTCGTACTGAACGATGGGGTAGATATGCGGCAGGACAAACTGCACGTGGCCGACTGTCGCACACAGCTGCCGTAGCGTGTAGGTTCCTGGCTCTCGACTCTGGGCAAGAGGAAGACAGCGAAGCGTTCATTCATAAAACAGACTCTTAACAGGTTTCAGTGCTGGACTTTGGCCTAAGGGCTGTTGGTTCAGTACATGGGGCACAACTGCTTCTGTTGCATTGAGAAAGGCCATTTATCACCGGTGCTGCAGTAAAAACACAGGTGATTTACAGGGGAATAATAATGACAAGAAGTTTCCCTAAAGAAGGGTATCTTAAGATGATAAAACAATGATCTGCATGGTGATAAACAAGAAGTAAGCTGGGCAGGGCCTTACAGGAGCTGTGAAGAGGATGCTGTTGTTGCCGGGCACCAGCGTCACATCGTGGGTCTTCAGCAGCTGAGCCCCCTCTTCCACAGCGACGGTGCTGGAGCTGGGCGTGTCCAGGGAGGCGGAGCTGTCCTGCCTGCGCAGCAGCAGGTGCACGTTCTTGCAGACCATGCCCGCCGAGTTGAGCGCGTTGTCCGAGGGGCTGCGGTCCTGTATCTCGTACAGCTCCAGCGCAGGGGGCGCGGGGCGAGGGGGCGCTCCGGACGAGCTCTCCAAGGGAAACTGCACCGCTCCAGCAGAGCCATCCTGCCCCTGCCCCGCCCGCCGCTGGCCTCCCGCCCCCGCCGCCCTGCCCCGGGCCCCGCCCTTCTCCAGGCTGAAGTGCACGCTGGCGGCCAGCTGCTCCAGCTGCACGGGCACGGGCATCAGGCTGTGCAGGCGCAGCTCCAGCTGCAGGGCGGCGCCCACGTGCACCACAGCGGCCGCCGGCCGGAACTGCATCTGCCGCAGCTGCGCAAACGCGCTCATCCCCAGCACCACCTTCGGGACTGCAGGGGGGGAGAGACAGGCAGGACATAGACATAAGCTTGTACCTTGTCTGGCCAACTACTGAAACTTGGTCACGCAGCACTTCTAATATTGTGACTCCGTGTATGGCTTTCGTTTATGTTGCCTCACTTGTAAGTCGCTTTGCATAAAAGCATTTGCCAAATGAATAAACGTAAATGTAAATGTAACATAACAGAGACAGAGCGCTGCTCTGGGAATGCGTCCAGTAGGAGGGGAAAGAGCTGCTTCCCCCGAGCCTTACAGCCCCAGCAGCAGGTACAGAGCGCTGCCTCACCCTGGTTATCCCGCATCTGGCTGGCGAAGGTCAGGATCTCCTGGCAGAAGCGCTTCCGCTCCTCGTCGGTCAGGTTAGCGTCGCTGGCCAGCAGGGCGCTCGTCTGGAGATAGCTAGCACAGACGGTCAAGGAAACTGACACAGCAGAGTGTGTGCCTGGCAAAGATGCAAGATGGTACCAATGCAGCAATGCTGTCACAATAGCAAAAGGATGAAAGGGCAGGATTTCTCTTCTTTCTTCGTATAGCCATAGTATGAAATTCTGGTACCGTGATAACCCAGGTACCTAAGGTGTTTAAACAGTGGGCAGGGAGTTGAGGAAAGTGTTAAAAGCAGATAAGGATACTCCTCTGTCTGATTCAGCTGCTTCTGACACTCTGCAATCTGCTTCCTGGTGTGGGTGATAGGAAGACTCCAGCCTTCAGACATGTAGCTCTTCAGAGAGTCCTGCAGGAAACCTTCTGCCTTTTGGGGGTCCCCTTTCCTCCTACACACAGACACAGACACAGAGTGCAGCTGTTCAGTACTCTCAACAGTTACGACATAATCACAACAAGTGCAACTGCAACGAAAGCAATTAAAGGAATGCAATCGCAACCAATCCAATTGCAGCAAATGCAAGCACGCTGCATCTACAGCAGTTGTGACACAGTATAACCCAGAGCACCTCAGTGACTTCTGGAATTGACTAAATAAAAACAAATTTTAACACATATCTTTTTCATCAGCAACACTATCCGGTGGCACTTCTATAGAAACTGAGGAAGGAAGATAAGATAATCTGCTTTAAATTATCACTTTTAGAGATGCGACTTTGTCTGGTTGTGCAGAGTGCCAGGAGTCAGGGCAAACTGCCTGCGTCCAAACTTCTTAGAAAGAGCATCACCTATGGCACAGTCCTGTGGAACCTCAGAGCCCCACTACAGCCCCTGATATAAATCAAATAAATGGTCTGCTCTATTTTGACACACGTGCATACAGGCAAACGCGTGAACACATACATGTGAATGCATGCAAACATGCACGCACACACGTACATGAACGCAAATGTGCACATGCAACGTGCACACTCATCTCTGGGAGAGGACTGTGAAGGGAGAGTGGGTTCTCTTACATGTAGAACTCGGCCAGACTCTTCCCCACCAGCCGGGCTGATCGCATCCTGCCGATGGTTTTGTACATCCCCATGGCGGCGTGTGAGAGCTCCTGATGGAGAGAGGAAGAGAGTGAGACACAGAAAGGAGGGAGGGAATCAATGTGCGAATAAGAATGAAAGAGAAAGAGCACGAGAGAGAACACAAGATATGGACACAGACAACAGCAGGCTTTTATTATTGACTAGAGGCTACATCTGAGCTCTCCCCACTTGTGACTGCAGAACAGACAGGGTGCCTGTGGGCTGCAAGCTGAAAACGGCGCTGAGCAGATGGACTGTCTCCCGGTTATATAGCCTTGCATCCATTAGTGAGAAGTGACTTCAATAACCCTGCTAATAATATTCTAGCACAACTGCACAAATAAGGCCAGAGCTTCCTGTTCTGTGGATTACTGCATATGGTAGAGAGTTTCCCATAAAAGTGCAGGCCCCTGCAAGCTCCACAGCCATGCAGATCTAAGCACATTTTTTTGGCTGAATACCAACAGCAGTGATTGCTCTGTCACTATAAAGCTCTGAAGTGGCTGGCCTGCACAATGTGCTAGAAGTATATGCACTGGATCAAAGGAGATGCAGCTAACAAGGAATATAAAGAAACAAGTTAAGGCTCTTTTCCATTAGCTGATCAGGTTAATACTGTATGCTATTTTACTGCAAACCTGCGATGCATGCTAAGCTTGATTCAGCACTTACCAGATAGTGTTTTTCAAACGCTTCCACAGAAGATAAGGCTTCTTTGAGTTTTTTGTAAGGGCTCTGCAGGCTGCTGGCTGCAAAACAAATAAATCAGATGTTTATTTTATGATTTTTTTCAATGACCTTTCCATGTTTGAAAAATAAATATAAGATTTATAAGGCCCAGGAGGCCTTCACAGGACCATAGAAACCCGGAAGCAAAATCAGAGCTAATGTTTTCTGAGTTGAACTGTCCAAAGGCCAGTCCCACACATGTGCACATTGGTTTTACTAGTGATCAATTAATGACCATTTCCTCCCTTCCTTCCCTCTCTCTCTTAGTTCCTTTACCTGTTTCAGGTCTTTCCGCCCCCAGGCCAGCAAGCAGGTCCACAGTTCTGTTCAGGTCCTCAGAGTCCGGCCCGTTCTTTGACACCAGGCCACACAAGTAGCCCAAAGACTTTAGCTGTGAGGGAGACCAGAACACAGAGAGATGAGTATGAGACACACACAGAAATACAAACCAATACGAGCATTAGGTTCTGTGATGGGGAAGGGGTTCTGCTCCCTCAATAAGAGAGCAGAAACAGAGGAAGTGGCTTTGCATCTTCCTTTATGGCAAGATCCCAAGCCCACAAGAGAACTGTGACAGTGGGAAGTGGGATAAAGACAGATTATAGCGAGAGAAAAAAGATAAGCCAGAGGATAAGACATTCCATTCTCTGTTGACAGGTGTGAGAGTGACAGATAAGAGTAAGAGTGGTGATGCAGTAGTAATATGGGATTTGATGGTGTACTCTCCCCTCATGGTGGTCCACTGCAACAGTGAATAAGCAATGACAGGAGTCACAGTAGAGGATATGGGATGTTGTACTGAACCTTCTCGGTGGCGTAAGTCCACAGCCCCACGGTGTGGGAGCAGTTAGCCTCCAGCTGGGCTCGATCACAGCAGCCCTCGATTCTCTGAAGCACCTCCAGGCAGCTGAGGAACACCCAGCAGTCTAGCGCCCCCTGCAGCACAGACACCTGGGAAAGAGAGGGAGATGCAGACAGCAGTGAGGCAGGGGAGAGGGGGGAGAGGGAGGGGGCAGTGAGGGAGTAAGGAGGAGAGGATGGGAGAGGGGGCTGTAAGGGTGTAGGGAGGAGAGGATAATAGGGAGAGGAGGTGGAGAGAAACAGGGAGGAGAGGATCATAGAGAGAGGAGGTGGAGAGGAACAGGGAGGGGAGGATCATAGAGAGAGGAGGTGGAGAGGAACAGGGAGGAGAGGATCATAGGGAGGGGGCTGTAAAGGGAGAGGTCCGTACCTCCAGCAGCCGCAGCTCCTGGACGCAGTTGTGCAGCAGCTCCAGGGCGCGCTGCGTGACCTCCCAGGGCCGCTGCAGGAAGAGCAGCAGGGTGCACTGGCGGGAGAACAGGTAGCTGCGCAGGTCCAGCAGGCTGGCCTGCCCGCACTGGATCAGGTCCCGCTTCTCCATATCGATCGGCCTGCGCAGAACCAGCCCGTTCCAGCTGCGCACCGGCTGGCAGAACGAGCCCAGCCAGTTGGCACCATCTGCGTGGACACAACGCAACAGGACACGACCCATGAAATCCACTTTTCGTTAACGTGGCTGACGCTGCAATCCAGGGCACTGCCCACTACTTCTATGTGACATCACTATTGCTAATTAACAAAGTGGTTTCTGTGCACAACCACTCTCTATGCCTACTATGTCAAGAACTATGTTACACAAACACACTACATTACAGGGATATAAGAGTGCTAGCCAAAGAAAGGCAAAATATCTTGACACAAAGTTTGAATGATAAAAAACCATCTGTGGGCACAGTGATATTGGTCAAACAGTGCCTGCTTAGTGGGAGCGTTTGGATGACTTTTGCAATCTTTGGTCAGTTCACTGGCCCCTACGCAGATATCATAGATAGATTTAGAGGGGACTAAGTGTGCTACCTCCAGACCAACACTAGAGAATACTGAGAGAGAGTGTGTTACCTCCAGCTCCAAAGTTGAGCACATACTGAGTGAAGAGGGCATCCAGCTCATCATACTGAACCAAAGCATCTTCAAACTGCTGCAGCATCTCGAACACAAAGGCCAGCTCCTCCTGAACACAGCACAGGGATCAAGAGACATGAGTCTCCTTACACACACACACACACACACACACACACACACACACACACACACACACACACACACCCATACAGACAGCACACACCGACACACATGCAGCACATAATGTACCATGCCTCCAGCATTTACAGCGAGAGAGTGATGGGGTATTGAATAACACTCTATAGAACATGAGGTAATGGTAAACTGGCAACTCAGAGCTCCAGTGGGGAGTCAGACAGTCTCAGAAAGAGAAGGCATGGAATGTTGACAGTCTGGTCAGAGAGTGGATAATTAAGATACAATTTATTCAGAGTGAATAAGACACAAAAAAGCTTGTGATGGGCATGGTCATGAAGAGAATGAGGATGACTGACAGCCATTGAGGGGCGTGGTCATAATGAGAATCAGGACAACTGACAGCCATTGAGGGGCGTGGCCAGAGGGAACAATAGATGTGACAGTCCATGAGCGGTAACACAGAAACAGCATGAGATTAACTAACACACCATGCTGCCAGCTCACACCTGCACCATGAAGTATTCGCAGAAGCTCCAGCCGGGCTCGGTGCGTTTCTCCCGGAGCGTACGCATGTCGTCCTCGAACTTGCCCAGGTTCTTAGTGAAGGACATGAGCAGCAGGGTGCGCAGCTTGGTCAGGAAGGAGCTCCAGGACTCCTGGGACCGCGATGACTCCTTTAGGGGGTCCGACAGAACCACACACCTGGGGAGCGAGGAGACACAGAGGGAAGGGGGTCACAACGTCTGTAACACTTACTGAAATGTTAAATAAATGTAATGTAATGTAATGTATTGTAAATGCACAGGTGGGAGTCAGAGGGCCGGTAAGCAGTGGATGCAGTGTACTGGAAGGAGAATCTGAGAAGTTTCACAGATACACTGAATGGACAACAGAGGCAGGAAAAATCAAGAGGCAGTAAAAAGACAGCTATGAGAGGAAGTCGTGAAGACAGCACTTTCCTCCAGAGACACACAGCAGCAGCAGCAGCAGCACAGCAGCTCCAGACAGAGACGGGGGAGCCTACCTGTCGCTCTGCTTGTTGCAGAAGTCGTTGCGAATCTTGTCCACGATGGAGGTGCGGGGCAGGATGTTGGTCTTGTTCTTCTTCTTCCCGTCGTTCTCCACCACCACGATGAGCCAGTCCACCGTGCTGTGGAGCCGCAGCAGGCTCTGCCACCGCACAATGTCCTCCTTCACAGAGGCCTTGTACACCTCTGTGTCCTGGGGACAGACGAAGCAAACTCACACAACTCTCTAACACTGAGGTCTACACCTCTGACCTGGGGATGGACACAAAACTGACACTATCCCTCTAATTCTGAGGTCTTACACACCACTGTTACCTGAGGGCAGAAACAGCACTGACACAGACACTGATAAGATAAATGACAAAGCAGCCTTGTTTGCCAGTTGGACAAAACACCTATATCAAGGCATCGTACACCTGTCTCGTAAAGACACCACCCTGACCCAGGAATACCTACAATCATTGTTAGAACTCCAGATCTGACACAAATATCGAGTCTTTTAGAGCACTGTAACATGGACTGAACTCGTTAGAACAAAGGCAAAAAGGCAAACCCTCTTCGAACCCTCACAAGCAGATGGAATTTACTGGGACATCAAACATCTCCATGGAACTAAATCAATGCTGATGTACTCTTACAATACAAATCTCTACTGATAATTTTGCATTACTATACAGGAACATGCCATTTTGTTATAATACCAGGTACAACTGAACTGTGTTCACTAATCAGTTCAGTAAAATTTGTCAAGTCAAACATAGGTGTAACTGGATGGAATTAAAAGAAACTGGGAAATTCCATTTCCTAAAAATGGTCAACTCCATACATTTCAATCACAACTCTACAAGAAATTCTATTTCAAACCAAACCTGAATTAACTGAAAAATTATAACGATATTCAGTACAGACCCCAACTGTGTGGCAATTTTGAGCTGAATACTTTCTAATTTCTCTAGCTGTGTATTTTGTCTGCTTTGGTCATCTGGTAGCTTCACTGCACCATGTGTGCGAGGAGCACATTCTCACATTGTGAGAGACAAACGGCACATCCAATGAACAAAGATGTTACGTTCAGTCTGAGCTTTCATTCACTTTAAGTTGTAAAAATAAACGCAAGTCCCCTGAAGCTCACACATGATGCAATTTCAATCCAAAACTGGTCACAAGTACGTGACTCCACTTCCTTGACATTACACCATTCTAACAATTTCCTCAAAATATTTAAACAGGGAACTTCCTAGTCTCAGAGCCTTAGAGATAAGTAGTACTCATGCACACAACAGTCTTTCCAGTATATGTGCAGTAGAGTGACACAAAGATACAGTGCTACTACACCAGGAAGGGAACAGCAAGAGAGTGATACTGTACTCACACAGCAGGAAGGGAACAGCATGAGAGAGATACTATACTCACAGCAGGAAGGGGAACAGCATGAGAGTGATAAAATACTCACACAGCAGTCTGTCCAGTATATGTGCAGAAAGGGGAATGTGAGGAGGGCTTTGTTTCCTTCTTTGGGAAGCAGTTCCTCTTTGAACTGTACAAAGTTGGCCTCTAGGTGAATCATCTTTGGTGCACGTCCATATGACCTATGAAGAAGACACCGCAGCACCAGTCAGAATTATTCTCTCTCCATCTGACACTGTCCCCAGACACATCCATGCACACACATCCATGTCATACCATTCAGTCTAGACTGGATCACGTGATGTATCTGTTTCCCAATATCCCAGAATAACGCTAATATACATCTGTGATACATGAATGACCACCTGATTCCCAAAAAGATACAGCTTAACAGTACCTGTCTGATTTTCTACACATAGAGCAAGGATTTATGTGAGAATGGTCTGATTTGATTAAACTACTCTTAATGTAGTACTAATCTTATTTGCTCACATACAACATAAGGCAGGGGGAAGACAGGATGAAATGGAGTGATTTCAGTGACTATGAAAGGAAAGAGTTTTGGGATCAGAGTAATTTAATGTTTAACAGATAATAATTAAGTTGTTAATAATTTACAACTTAAGAACTGAGACAAAACCATACTTACAGAGAGAGTAATTTCTGCACATCAAAAAATTTCTTTCACCAAAGCACACAGAAATCACCTTTTCCGGACTGAGTCTGGTAATTCACCCTGTTTGGAATATACTCTTTCCAGTGCTTTCAAGTCAAGTCCCAGGATGCTGTGTGGGGACTCACCTTCTCCACTCCATGGGTTCTCTGGGCAGATGCTGTGCCAGTGAGTTATACAGAGCTGTGAAAAGCATTTGATCTCCGGCACCTGGGACAGAAACACAGGCAGAGAAGGGCATCAGCTCTCTGAGCCCCATGGAGCCCAACAAAATAAATATGTCCATGGAGCCAAATAAAACAATAAATAAAATGGATAAAACAAAGTCCCTTCTGGGAAAATGGAGGAAATGTAGGTTAAAATATGTATTTGCTGTCTAAACAAGTACACAAATTAATCCTCCATTTAAGACTGATATGTTTAGTACCCTTAAAAACATTTTTGTGTATAATGTCATTCATTCACAGTGAGATTTTAGCCCAGATTTTAGACAGAGTGCATTCAAAACCTGACATCCAGAAATGCTGAGCTTGACCTGACCTGAACCCAAGTGGAATAATGTAACTGCAGGCCAAAACTGGCCTGAACCCCACATATTTCTTCAGGTCGCCTCGGGTTCAGGTTGGGCTGCAGGGCTATAGTGCAAAATTATCTGCACGCAGTGACACCGTTTGAGATGTTCTTTACCACAGTGTGTAGCAGGTAAAAAAGCCCTCATCATCATATACCAATGTGTGTCAATTACTCACTAAAGGTCCTTGCCCAGAAAAGGCTTTCCTCATCTAAAGAGGGCAAACTTTTTAAAAAGGAAGCATCTGACTGTATATTTTTAAATAACAGTAAGGACATGCAACCATCTTTACCAAGCACAGGCCAGTGATCCAGGTTCCTGCTTCAAACAGTAGAAAATAGCTATACGATGGGTGTGCAGGGTACCTATACTGCCTTTCCAGATTTGCTGCATATGGCTGTCATGATCAGCGCATAGACAAACACGGGTGAGACTGGGAGAGTGCAACAGTGACAGCTATACTGAAGTGAGCATGTGAACATACATACACGTGAGTGAAGTATGTAATCTAAAGCCCACAGCTACAACATCGCACAGCTACAAAAGCCGTTTACACACACATGTGCCTTAGGACATGTTTCTCAGTGTTTTTCATACCAGGGACTGACATGCTACTGCCTGAATTCTCTGAGGCCTGCCCAAGTACATAAGAAAAAAAAAAAAAAAAAAAAAAAAAAAAAAAAAGAAAAAAATTTACGCCTATGCCTCATGTTTCTCTGGTCCTGCCCATCTCTCTCCCCATTCTGTTTCTCCCCCGCCCTGTGGACATTTCCACAGGGCAAAGATTTAACCACATACCCATGCATATTAGGCTCACAGAAGGATAGTTGTTTAGATGCGTACATCATAGGCCAACTGTTTCAAATAGAAATGCACTTCCAAGAGGCATACTACTGTTCACACTCCCAACTGTTCAAGTCTGTGAAACAGTTAAATAAAAATAAAGCCTCTACAAAAGGAAATATCAATGAACCCCAAATCCCACTGGCCAAGCCCTGATGTTCTCACAGTATATTTTAATTTAAAAAATATATTTAACTTGTATTCTATCTAGTCTACTAAAATATATGCAATTATAGTGAACAAAACCGCAAGTATGCAGTAGCTTACATTTCCTTGGTAATGATAGTTTCTGAGAAACGACTGTATTACATTATTCACTGAAATCTCTGTGCGTACCCTTGTGATTGCTGTGCAGACAACTGTCTGGTACACCGGGGTTGCTTTTCAGCAAATTGCTAGCTCGCTCTCTATCCACCGATTTTCCCTTCAGTGTTGTTTGGTTGAGATGTCAAAGCATACCACCCTTAGTTCAACTGGTTCGACACAATGCATACACAGCAGGTGGGTGGACGCTCGCCCTCAGAAGAAATAAAGCCATATCTGATGCATGATGGGTGGTATTTTCGTATTGTCTTGTCGCCGTTTCCTTTTTTTCAGAATCCCGACAGATACCGGGTGATGAACGCTCGCTTTTCGCTTATCGGCGTTTGACCCAAAATATGGCTGAAGAGGTTGTTTTATGGAAAAGAGCATTATATTATCTGACTGTCTACCTGTCAAACACGCGTTCTGATCCGAATGAACTTTGTCTCACAGGTGAACCGCTGCCCACGCGAGCTTGCATTGCCATGACAACCAGTGTAGCACTTTCTGTCTGGGCTTTTGTTAAACAGGGAATGGCTGGCAACTTCCCAAACATCAGGGGGACAGATTCCCACAGATTCTGACTCACTGACTCACAGACTGCTGAGGTGTGATGTGCTACCATCACAGTCATGTCAGCACTGTGGCCGTTGACTGTGCTTGTAAACATACGGTGGCTGATTAAATTCCTAAGTGAAGTGCCACCACTGGACATTCCTTTAGTAAGGTGCTTAAATGCAAATATAGCATGAACATTGTCGGGCTATCTGAGCTTGTCTGAGTAACGCTGACGTTATTCCGGTATTTTGATGGTTTTTTTATAGAGCGAAGAACTGTGATAACGGAAAGTTATTTCATAGGCAACCGTAACTGTTGCACCAAAATGATCAGTTTATGGTGTGGCTAAAAAGGCATATTCCCGAAGACAGGTAGTAGACCATAGCTAGCGCTAGGTAGCTGGCATACTCGCAAATATTCGACAAAACGAAACTGACGTGGTAGCTAGCCAGTCCCTAACAGTGTAGTGAGCCAAAAATGGGGAAATGACCTGGAAAGACCGGCAGTCCGTTGATCATTCAGCTAACCAACTTTCATAACCTGTGACGATCAGTCAAATCAAACAACGACCCGGAGGCCTCCTGTGTCTCACCCGCGCAAACAGTGAACACGCTACGTACCTAGAGTTACCTTGCTGATCTTATGTTAAGACAAAATTCGGTCGTTCATGTAAATATTGCAGTAAAACACAATTACGTGAAAACATGTGATGTGAGTAAACTAATGGCGTATTTTATATATTTAGACGTGGGATAGTTTGAACCTGCCTTCTCGCAAAGGGCTGGTCAAACCAACAGGATAGCCACCTAGGAGGCGAAAGCCCGTTGAAAATCAAGCACGTACCTAACAAGGTAGCTAAAGAGATCATATCAGTAGCCTAGTTAGCTACCTCTAGCTTTCATACAATAGTTTTAATTACAGATAGTCTTTTGAGGTGTAATTTATTCGGGGCCTTTAGCTGTAAGTTAGCTGTGGTATACCGGGCGACTGACATATCCTTCATGACAGCAGGTTGCCGAATACGATAAGAGAGCACCCTCACAGAGTGAGAGTAGCAGAGGTCCAGACTCTGGTGTTACTGCGGCTAACGTGTAACACAACATGCGTTTACATCGCTGAGATAGTAATAATACAGGAACAGTCTCCTCATTCAACCCCCAAGCCACCGCATTCCTTTGGTGTCAGGTATTGCTTAAGTGGCAGTCCTCTACAACTAGCACTGCACTAGCCCACTGTCGGTCTAGCTACCAGGCTAGTTAGCTAAAAACAGCTGCAAGATTATTCATAAAACGAAACTACTCACATGTCACAATCGGTTTGTTTTCCATTGTGTATATTATCGGCTTCTCCTCCTGGGACTCCATGGACTCCAAGTGTCAGCAGTGTCCCTCCATGAAAACGTCAACCAAATCACTGTTGTTATTTGTAAGCGCTAATGTATTCAATAATGTATTGGCAGGGCCCTTTCCTCTCCACTTCCTGTATGTCCCTCACGAGATTACGACTTCCGTAAGACTGATCGCCCCTTAAAGGAGACGCCGTGGCGTGCATTTATTTTGGCCGATATCGGAGCACTAAAAGGGAAAGGTGCTGATGAGTCCGTTTAGCACCTATCTAGCCAGGATTTGGAACAACTGAAATGACCAGATAAAGTTTGATTAGACATTTGTTCTTTTGTCTTAATGTATTTATTTCTTTATTTTGCCATGTTTTAAGCGCCTTAATGCCTCAGTAAAAAAATATTTCTAAGCAGAAGTAGGAGATATTGCCAAATGCATCGACATATTGTTTACACATGGACACTTGTAACGTTCCAAAATTATTTTTGGTGTCAAAAATGATTTTATTTTAAATTTATTTTACAACTAATGAAGACAAGTCTTTAAAGTATTAGCAGTTGCCACAGGTAGCCAGATTAACTGTTTTTGTAATACTGGCCTTTAAAAGTGCTATGGGTAACCAACTGTACAATAATATATAATAAATAATAAATAATATCTCTAAAGCAAAAAATTAAGGCTCAGTCAAAGTATGAGGTTATGGTATCTATGGACACTGTAATACTTGGATCCATTTTAATTAATATCAATTTTTCATAATGAAAAATGAGGCTGACCTTTAAAGTTACTAACTTCAGAATACTTTGAAATATATACATATAGTGTGTGATTTTTGTGGCAAGTAACAAAAACTGTATTAGAGTCTGAAAGGGAGGTAAGATTAGAGTTCTGTATGTCCAGATTTCTGTGGTGTGAACAAACTACATACATGGACACCTACTGAGCAGAATTTCAATTTCTCAAAATGGGAATATTAATTTTCTTAAAGATGACATGTCATCGTCATTGAAAATTATGGCAACAATACATTTACATTTAAGTTATTTAGCAGACACTCTTACTTAGAGCAACTTACATGGAGTGAGTACGAAGCGCATCTAATACAGTGATGTGAAAGACTGTATATATACAGGATGTCACTGACCATATTGGATTATGTATCATCACGCAATGGTGTTGAAGTAACTATGCGTACAAGCACCTGTTTTTATTCAGTGTGAGTCAAATGCAGGATCAATGCAGGCTGTTTTCCACTGTTGAGATGGACATTTTGTATTGCATTGGTTGAGAAATAAATCCCCTAATGACAAACTTGACTTTCTTAGTGTGCATGAAGCAGTCCTGCACTTCATGAAAAAACAGAATAAGAATAATAAAATAGAATAATACCAATATTTTATGACGCTGCATCATAGCTGGTATTGCTGTCCTCTGAGTCTTAGATCATTCCTAGAGAGAGGCAGTCTGGCAAGGTCAGGGTAGAGCTAGGAAAGATATCACAGTATCATAGCCAGTAAAGACATTAACATAATCTGGCATTCAGAGCAGTTGCCTTTTCCCTGACTCCAAAAAGACTCCTTCAATGATTCATGTTTACTGAACTGTTTTCCTCTGTGAGTGGGTCATCTCATTTGTGTGCAGAAAGAGAATGAACACCAGTCACTGAAAAAAATTAAAAACCCATCAGTGTAAGTACTGCTTTTCCAGTCTCATGGGCTTCCATGGCAGAGATAAACAGGACTAGCTAGTGTTCACAATTGACAGCAATGTGTCATGGATACTGGTGACCAAGTCTTGTGATAAAAAAGTGAGAACTTCAAATCCTCTCAGAATGGTGCTTTGCCTGAATTAATTCATTTAATACAGAGCTACTTAAATGTACACAGTATACATTAACAGAAAGAAAAGCAGTCCATTGCAAGGTCAAAGGGGAGTCAGAAAGTGGTAGCACAAAATAAAGAGGATCAACTGCACTTGAGTCACAATCTTGGAAAACTGTGTCCTTTATGAAGAAGGGTCATGATAGCTTCTAAAATGATTAAATCATCTTGCAGAAGATTGGTTGATTGTGGTATGATGTATGTTGATGATCCTTTTCAAGACAGACAACAGACACAGATTTAGGAAATGAGTGTCCTAAATGTCCTGGGGTGTGTCATTAAAAAACACAAGGTCAATTTTCTGTATATTAAGTTTCGATAGATCTTTCATTTATTTATTAATTCAAAAAGAAAATATTAACAAAAAATCTACATAACATGAACATTCAATAAAAATCTCCAGTGTAAGAAAGATTAATGTGGTATAAGTAGTTAATCTTCTGCTCTTACTCTGCCCTTGGTTGTGGAACTATCTCAGTTAAGACTACAGATACCTGAGGGAGTTTGAGTGGTGGGCTGCTGCAGTGCCTGGTGGGAGATGTAGGAACTGTAAGCCAGACTTTGCTCCCTCTCTTTATAATACAGTACTGCATGTTTGAACTTGATTGGACTTGATTTCTTGGGGAAACTTAACTGCACTAAATATGACATGAGCAGGCAGCATACACAGCAGCTACTGGAAGTCACTGACATTGAGGGAAGGACTCAGACACAACCTTTCCCCAGACTTCTCCAGCCTTTAACAACTTTATTCTTTAAATAACAACTTTTAAAAATAAAAGTATGTAAATAGAATCTTCAGTAGTATGAAACCCCTCTGAGGGCAGATGGATGCAAGTCTTTGCCTCCAGCATTGCAGTGTTCATTTCTCATCACTCATCAATCATTACTGCAGTTCAAGTAGTGTCTTGCTGTTCACACAAAAGAACACTGAAGCTGCACTCCCTGTTAAGGCTTGCACAGATCTGTCCTCTCTAAAAATGCTCTTCCTAAAAAAATCAATGAAAACAAGAATGATGTTGTCCCAACACAGAATAATCATATCCACTCACTGTGGATTTTAAGTCTACTGCATCTGGCAAAAGGGAATATCTGAGAGAGACGGTCTGCCTGATTTACACACTCAGGAAACATATAACTTTCTTTTATCGTTACTATGGTGATGTAACAGTGATAACATAGTTACATATTTAAAAAAAAAAACATTGGGAGACCCTTATAAGAGAACCAACAGCACACTGAACAAGTAGAACCTAGCTGACATCTGGTAAAATCTATTAATTTTTTGTTGCCTTTTCCCATTTATTCCCAAAGTGAAATGCTAACACATAATATAATTTTTATTTGCAGTCGGATTGGGCAGGATTGGTCAAGATTTGTGTTTTCTTCTAGCCCCCTTTAAGATGCATATAGAGGGAAAAAAACACCTCCATCACTAGTGTGGAACTGCATCTAAAAGGGGTCTATGTCATTCCTGGCACATCCTGCGGTTGGGGAATGGGCCTGTGCAGGCTGGCAATGTATTTTCAAGCCCAAAACAACTATATTAATGCCACCCATTTTGAAGGGTCAAAGGTTAGAATGATAGAAGACTATACTAGACAACTGTTCACCTGACAGCTTACTATTATTCACCATAGGTGCTGTTAATACTGAGAAGGCATTAAACAGCTACTGTCACATCTCAGCCCTTTGTGTAGTGCAGTCTTTAGTTTAAATAATTACAGTACATATAATTAAAACCATAAAACGGAAGGGGGGAATCAGGAGCAGTTGCAGTCCCTGCAGCTACGTGGCAAGGCTTCCTACACTAGCAGCAAAAAACACAGAAAGAGGGGGGTCATTGTCATTCGATCACTCTCTTCCTGTACTAGACCAATCAGCAGCCAGTCACGTGAATCATTTCTAGTCTCATCAGCTGTATCTAGCTGTGCACAAGCCATTCATACCATGTGTTTGTATGCATGAATGAATGAATAAAAACAAAAGTACCAAATAAAAAATATCAAACTCACAAAAGTCTTTTCATAACTATCTGCCAGAAATACATGCCATTCGCCCTACAGTATTTGCAAGAGCTGTCTTAAAAGACTCGAAAAGTACCAGCCCGATTTCAATGACATTCTGCAGCCAAATTCATATTTTCTGCAAAGGTAGAGGAACCCACAAAGATAAAGTTTAGGATTACCCACAGTTCTCTGGTTGAGGAATCAGGGGTAGAGGGAGTTGATACACCCTGATGCAGAGAGGAGGGATGGAACAGGGGGTGGGGGTGGGGTGGGGGTGCAGAGAGGCCAGGGTCTATGATCTAAAAGAATTGGAATAGAGAAACAAGAAATGATTATGCCACAAAGATGAAATGGAGCCCTCATCAAGCTTCACCCAGCACAACAGTATATTCAGCCTCCTGTTTGATATTTTTGTCTTTTGTTGTGTATGAAGCTGACTGGCTGGGACTGCCCATCTAGCAGAATGTTCCACAACATTGCTACAACATTTTAGTTGACTGAACACTTCGATACAGTGAGTTAATTAGATGTACTGTGAACTGTAAGACAACTGAAGTGACAAAAGAGAAAGGGTCTAACCTAAGACCAAACCTAAAACCCCAAACCCCAAATCCAAAACCCATCTCAGTGGCACAAATGGACTAACACATGCAGAATCTCTTTGGCTCTTTAGACTAGGTAGAGGAAGAGCAGAACGGTTTTAGGAAGCCCATTACTTTTGTAACTGGACATTAATGTGGCTGAACCGAACTTGACTGAAGGCGTAGGCAAGCACCAAACCAATGAAGGATATTTACAAATGTAATAAGGATGAAACCATGCACATTATCAGCAAAGCTTTCAGGATTTAGTTTTTTTTTTTTTTCAAAAGAAGTTAGTGTTTTTGGATTGTCAGCAGACTTTAGAGAGCAAGCTTTTATTCACTGCAGTTCCTGCTGCTTTTGGTGCTCATGAGGTAGATAAACAGATAGCGCTGTGACTCTGAAATGTTGTACAATGGACAAGACTAAAAGGGTTTAGAACAAGGTCATTTCCACCTGCTGACCTGGACATAACAGGCTGCAATGTTTCAAAACAGATAAGAGAGGATTTCCTTTTTTTCTTTTTTTTTTAGCTGAATGGAGTTGGTTCACAGAGGAAAAAAATCACATTCTGTATTTACAGTGACTCCAGGACTGTAGCCTTGTATTGTAATACTCCTCCCTGTCCTCTGTGAATCCCCTACGATGATATAGGGCATTCCCAGTTCTGCTGTTATGTTCCTCTTCAGGAAGTATTTGGGGCTAATGGGGTGTGTGTGTTTGTGGGGGGGAGGATAACTGTGGGTGGCACTCCATGGTCCTGACTCAGGAGGTGTACAGCCGCTGTCCTGGTGTGGGTTAAGCATGGAGTGTTGCAGCAGAGTTGTGGTGGGTGAGTCAGCACCACTGCCCCACTTTTGTGGCGACTTTTCCATTCATGTGTTAGTGTTTGTGTGGTCCTTTGGTGTTGCATAATTTTGAATTGAATATTTACGGAACGGAACCTAAAACTCAAGTGGATATGCCTTGTCAGGGAATGTAAAATTATTTATCAGGAAGCAAGCTGGTGCTGAACAAACCGACATAAAAATGCAACGTTGATAGAAAAGCAAGCTGCGGGTGGGGGAGGAGGGATGGCAGGGGATTATGGGAGATGGGGGGCTCCTGTACCACTGAACACACCACTACAGATACTGTCATTTACCCTTATGAAAAAAAAGAAACAAAAACAAATGCAGTTACATTTTCTTGAAACAGGAAACAGCAAGTGAACATAATGGTTTACAGAGCAGGGGAATCCCAACAGCAGAACAGTTCTAGAGACTGTTTATTCACCATTCACCTAGAGACACATCTGACTCTCATTAGTTTGACTTCACATTGAAACTTCTGTCCCTGTGTTGTTAGACCTAAAGAGTTCCAGTAAAGGCAGGTGCTTGGGAATATATGGTAGCAGTAAGACCTCTGCTTCAAACCTTTTTGTTCTGTATGAGTAGTCTCATAACCACTGATCACTAACAATCCAAAAACATTACAGGCCAGCGGCAAGAGGTCTTCACCAAAACTCGTAAGCAGGAACAGAAAGGGATGCAGAGTGCTGGGTGTTGTTACAACGGATCTGCTGTGGATAAATGCGGATAAATGTAGCCAAGAAAACCAGCATGAGCCTGGATTCTGGTTATAGCGAGCACTCTGACCACCTCTACCCCGTCCAGTCCCGCGACAAGTCCACTCTGGCGAGGAAGAGGGACCCCGCGGAGCAGGTGCTTGCTGGTCAGCTGAAGAGAGGAGAGAAGGGCCAGAAATGTGCTGGGACAGGAAGCACGTTGAGACAATGGGTCAACGACTGAAAATGGTGGTGGTGGGGGAGGGGGAGACTGCGTGTTTGTCCCAGGAAGGCAGGAAGTCCTGAGCTCGGAGCTTGGAGTGCGCCAACCCCCTTCCCCCCTCTTAGCGTCGGGCCGGTCGGTCCAGGACCTGTCTGCCGCTCACACGCTACAGTGGAGCGTCACATTCATACAGTCCCTTTTAATCCTTCTGTTTACCTCATCCTCATTGTAATCGATCGTCGTAATTAATATGAATCTGGTCTCTATTGTAATTATTTTCCTCGTTGGCGTGTTTCCTCGGGCTCTAAGAGAATATAAAAGGGGGCTGTCACTGTGCGGTGACCGCACGGCGGCTACATGGACACCTCTAATTCTGCTTCTTCGCCTCCTGGTTGCCATAGCTGGATCCTGTTTTCTTGACCTCCGTGACGCCGATCAGGCGACGCACTGCAACGGAGGCTGAAGAGACAGACAGAGATGCATCAGTACAGCGGGACAGACCAAGATACAATACCAGTCAAAAGTTTGGACACACCTGATTAAGATTCGATTCAATTCAATTCAATTTTATCTGTATAGCGCTTTTTACAACACAAGTTGTTACAAAGCTGCTTTACATTAAGATTAAGACTTTACATTTAAGATAATAAGTAACAGGCATTCAAAGACAATTTGATCTAAAGACTTATGTTTTAATGCTTGAAATTTGTTTCTTTGTCGAATATAATTAGTGAAGTTGACACCTATATGTGAATTTCTTTTTTTGAAATTTTATTTTTAAAAAATATTTTTTGGCTACTTTGAAGAATCTAAAATACACAATAGTTTTTTTATTTGTTTAACACTTTTTTGGTCGCTGCATAATGCCATTTGTGTTATTTTATAGTTTTGATGCCTTTACTATTATTTTAAAATGTGGAACACAGTAAAAATAAAGAACAACAAAGTTGTGTCCAAACTTTTGACTGGTTCTGTATGTATGGCTATATAACTATACCTCTCTGCAATGGATTTGCTCATTTGCAGAGGGGAGGAAGTTAGTAGTTAATGTTGTATGATCAGCAGGAATGTGTTGCATCTGTGACAAGAACACACGCAATGTGGACTAGCAATCATGTCTGTAGGATAAATAGCATCAATGAAATTGAATTTCCTTTAAAAGTGATAAAGATTAAACTGAAAAAAAAACTTTTCTGGTATTGCAGCATTGTAGACACCACATGGTAAGTAAAAAACCCAGCTGTATTGCAGTGTAAATGAAGAGTTTAAAGGTCCCATATTATACAAGGGCAGCGATGGTTATACTCACATATGATAATGAAAACGATGAAGCTGATGATGAGGATGGGGGAGCCACTGACAAACACCCCCCAGGCGAAATTGATGAGGGGGGACAGCAGCAGGGTGGCCCAGAACAGGAAGTTGAGCAGCGTCCATGGCCGACGTCGGGGCTTCACGATTGGCCCAGGGAAGCAGCCCTCCTTCACATAGTGTTCCTGAAGAGCATCCTGAACAGGGACAGCAGACCATCATACCAGGGATCACCACACTCTCACCCTTTCCTACCTTATTTTACACTAGTGAGAATAAGCTGTTTAAATGGCCAGGCAATATCCGTAATTCTTTAATGCACAACCTATTCATACATAAACATAGTCACTTTCCACCATAAGCAACGAGGAGGAAGAACACTGACCTTTTCCTGATAGAGCTTATGGAGCCAGGCTGCACACTCCTTCTCATCATCTGGGATCTCCTCTACAGGGAACCTCCTGTGGGAGAGGCAATGGAGGCAGGAGCATAGTCAGATGACGTGTCTACAGTCAACAGAAGCCCCTTCTGGCCACCAGGGGGCAGTGTAACAAATGTAGAATTCAGGGATGCACTTATGTAAGTATATGTAAGTATGTATGACTCTTCTGATGATTCATTAAGATTGTGAGATACCTCAAACTGGAGACTATTTGACTTGTAGACATATACACTTATCTTTCATTATTATGAACTGCTATTCAATTTCCCATTCCAAATTAAGGTTGTATGTTTTCGTTTAGCACAAGATGACCCAGGTGCTCTCTTTTTACATGTATTATAAATAAGAAAACAGGCAAGGGCTATCTGAAATTACAGTGGGCAGTAAACATGTCTGAGCGGTAGACATGCACTCCACACAGGAATGCTGTTTTATTGATGTCAGCACAAACAGTAAGAGACAGTTCTATGAAGCTGTTACATTCATAACCTATTACTTTTATGGGAGTCACAATAACTTATTGATTAAATAGCAACACTATTGGCCTGGTGTGGTTTGGTCTGATGTTCTGAGATCCACTGTCAGTGGTTGACCAGTTTATCTACTGATTGGTGACCACTGGTTTATATCTTCTTTCTATCTAAGTCCCATAACTCCTGACTGCATCAACTAACACTGAGGCTCAACCAACTTAGCTTCTCTCTTAAATTCTGAGAATACTAGTTCTTTGAAGAATCTGGGAAAACTTGTGGTTAAAAAGCTGAATGATGCCTTGGTATGGATGCCTGGTCTCAAACCAGCCACTGCAGGGTGAGATGCCCACCTGACGCTCATGTCTGCCATGTACTTCTTCCCACTGATGATTCCTAGCAGTGTGGGGTTCTTCTTGTCTTTAAAGTTAAGTGTCACGTCATACACCGCCTTTACTGGAATCCAACAGAGATGCAATCATTTCAGACTTGGAGGAACGGACAGACAGGAAGTGAGATTACACAACTGGAGATAAGTGTAGGTGAACTGATGTAAACCGTCACTGCACGGAATGTAAAGAGAGAAAAACAAATTCCCAGTCATGTGTCATAGCAGAATAAATGTATATAGAGATAAGCAGGAATGAATGAGGACTTGTAATCAGTCAGCAACCACACTCTAAAGCTGATATGTGACTCTGCTTGGCCCCTATACATGAGAGGCGTTGATGTCACCCACCCCTGTTACTGCAGTCTCCTCATGTGTGTGTTTATAAGTGCAGAGTCTCTCTCTCTCATCCTGCCTGTGTGTGTCCTTTCTTACCTGTTCCCTTGAGGCATTGCAGGGTGGTGGTGAAGCCCTTGGTGCGGGGAAGCAGATGGTATTTCAGCTTGGGTAGGCCCTTGCTTTCGGCCACCTGCATGCTGATCTCGTGCTTCTTCTCTGTGAAGCGTGTGCCTTCACAGTATAACAGGAACTGGAGGCACAGGAGCTTTACATTACACACCTTCACTACACACACACACACACACACACACACACACACACACAAACACACGCATACACACACACATAGAAGCACCCACAACAGGACTTTTATACGGATGACGATTGTAATCATTAGAGAGGTAACGACATTAATCCTAAAGCCCAGTAATCTCTCCGCCCATCTGTGTACCTCACAACCATCTTTGGAAACGATCATGGCTTAGTGATGACCTCACGCTGACGTGACTTTGCAAGACAAAAGAAACAGTGCTAAACCTTCTGCGGCCTCACATAGCTGATCACTGCCCTACACACAGGGCTTTCCACACATATTGTGCCAACCACTCCATATCTCGTTTTTAAATGTCTTCTCTGACTTGGCAAAGCTCAACGAAAATTGTTGCCTTCACAAGAAAAATCACCTAGGGACCAATCTAAACACATTGTTATCTGTAGCACCTTGTTTGACTGATAATAACAAGGACCTTCCTTGAGAACAGGGATTATTAGCCCGAGCCCATCAGTGCACACACTCACCCACATGCACTCTGGGTAATCTTTGAGTCTGTCAAGGCCTTTGAAGACAGTGTCCCTGTCTTCCTCCCACTTTCTCTTGCAGAAGACAATCTCTAGGAAGTACCAGGTCCAACCAATCAGAGGAACCTTCAGCAACTCGTGTTTTGCCAGGACTTTGGAGCTCTAGGTACAGGTGGAATGCAGAAGTCACATTACAGGAGAAAGACACATGCCCGCAGGGATACACAGACAGAACAACACACACACACAGGGATGCTCATACAGGCAGACACAAGGATGGAAATAGCACTTCCAGTGAAGAGCAGCTCAAGCTAATTGCTAGCTGGTTTTAACTAGAAATAGATTAGTGTGCTGAATGGAAGATGCCTGCTGTTTGATTCCACTGAGTATGCTAACTTGCTTCTGAGAAGACTGGCAACTACTACTGTTATGCAGCAGGAGTACTATCTCCATCCCTGCAGACAGACAACTGAACAGACAGACAGAGAGGGGACACATGCAGGGATTTACATGGACAGGCCAGTAGAGTGCATACTGACAATTATCTTCAGTATCCTAAGAGGACACACATATTGACATGCATGCATGCCCCCTTGCGTGTTCTCACAATCACAAGCATGCACACAAAGACGAACAGCAGGTACCGACCCCCAGCACCCCATAGCGTTCACACATAGTCCACCCGCACAGGAAGTCAATCTCGAAGTTGTGGTTGAGGATGATGATGACGTGCTCTTTGCCAAATTTGTCCACCGTGGCCTGGTCAGTGTAGAGCGTGCATTCTGTACATGACCACCATTCCAACAGCATCACCAGCTCTGGAGGAGAGGGGGACCAGACGGTACAACGTCCACTCTGTCACAATCAACTGGCAATACAACATCAATACAGCATCACTCTGTTACAAATGACTATCAATACAACATCCACTCTGTCACAACCTACTATTCATGCAACATGAATACAGCATCCAGTCTGTCACAAATGACTATCAATAAAACATCAATACAGCATCCACTCTGTCACAACCAACTATCAATATGATATCAATACAGCATCCATTCTGTCTCAATCCACTGTCAATACAACATCAATGCAACATTCACACTCCCACAATTCACAATTCACAAACTATTTGAAATCTACTGTCACATTAAGTAAGTAATGAGTACTGCGCTATATGTGCTGTAATGTCAGAACAAACGACCACACATGCAGTCCACACGCAGAGTGAAAGGGGGACACTCACGGCTCCATAAGGAGTAGGACAGCCGGCAGTTGATCCTGCGGTACAGCTGTTTGTTGAAGGGCCACAGGACGCAGGTGCACAGCTGGATGAAGTTGATGATGAGGCCGCTGACTACAAAGACGAAGCTGATGAGCAGCTGGAGGATGAACTGCTGCTTCACGTAGGCAATGAGACCCATGGTAGGAGCCGAAAGTGCTGACAGGGCCCCTCTCTTGGTATGCCGGACCTGGGGGGGGCACAGGTAGATGGAAAAGGAAAAAAAAAAAGTTGAGAACAATGGAGTATGTTAAAGGTCTGGGGAATATTTACCTCTACTGGGCCTATTTTTTCTAGTAAGTACTGAAAATGTTCTATGGAAGGCAAACTGAGTGGATTCTGGCCACTTGTATGATAATGACTTCAGGAAAAAAAACAGTTAATGTCATCATATTCTAATGCACAACAATGACCTCAGAATGACATTTCACCTTAAGAAAAAGAAGAAGCAACAGTTCTAGTTCTAGTTATAAAAAGGGAAATTACAATGTATCAGAGTGGTTTTAAGAACGTTTTTGGGTAAGGGTGAACAGACAGCTAAAGATGTTCATGCAGGTTTCATGTTTAAAAGTCTGAAAGCTATACAGGAGTAGAGTTTGGTGTGCAGGAGTGGGTCCTTACCACGGTGGCTCTCTCTTTACAGTCCTCGTTTACACGGTCCTTCGTTCAGTACAACCGTCCTAGAGAGAGAGTGAGAAGAAGTCTGCATTATTTCAATGCACATTTTATTCAATATACTTTATGGAAATTAATGATACAGAGATACAGACAGAGACAAGTGACCACAGCCTGGGCATTGGTATAAAAACCATGCTTGCGAGAAAAATGATTGGCTATGTGGCCACTGTGTAACAGCAGAGGTGTGCGTTCTCAGACTCTGCACGCAGAAATGAGTGCGAAAAGGTTTCAAATACTTGAAAAGCTATTCCCAAAGATTCATTTTTTCAACAACCAAAACGTAACTGAGAAAGAAAAAGAGAGAAAAAGAGAAGAGCAGGAAAGAGCTCTTGAGCATAAGCATTAGGAAAGATTGTCATATCCTGTTAACTCAGAACAGTGGAAGTAAAAAGGAAGAGACCGAAGGAGAGATTATTGATGGTCTAGTGGAGAAAAAAAGAGGGAGATCTCTCTCTCTCTCTCCGTGCAGGCAGTTTGTCTCTAGCAGAGAGGACAGTGAATAGGTGCTTTCACATAGTCCCCTCTGAAGTGCTCCGGAGCCTGGCACAACTTGGTGCAGACTGTGCATATTGCTAGACTGTTAGTACATAAAAAAGGTCTGACATGGCAAGGATTGGAAGGTAGCAATGGGGAGTCTGATCACATTTTAATAAGAAGACTCTCCCAAGGGATTTAATTAAATCACCTGTGCCACTATCGCAAAAATAAATGATAACAATGATTGCCAATAAATAACAAGTAGATAAGCAACATATGCTTCTTGAGTGTTGTGTATTGCATTCAAAATGCGTTCAATATAAATTCAAAGGATCCCACAATCAGTAAGGTGACTAAGGTGACCAGTGGATCTAAAATTGGAAGGTTTTTATGGGAATATGGATAGCTGACAAAACTGTTGGCCTAAGAGGTCATTAACAGGTGAGAGAGAGGAACTGTGAAGGTGTGGTCACTCACAGAGAGAGCACTCACTAGGAACAGTGCAATAAATGGTATTTTGGGCCCTACACTTTTCAACTCTGACTCTGAAAAAAACTGATACAAAACGTTCCAAACCAGCCTGCAGCTTCACAGTAATGTACAAACAATTCCTTCACAACAGAGCTGGAACTCTGCTCTCTCCATATTCAAATTAAAAAAGAGCAGCCAAGGTCTGGTGCCACTTGAACCAAGCAGCCGAGCACTCACTTAGATGCAAAGCCCCAGAGCAGCCAGCTCTCCTAAGACAAGACGCCTTGGCTTAATGAGCTATGAGGCTCACTGAACTAAACCAAAATGAAACTGTCCCTCAAACTCAAATGACATTTAATAAATTCCCAAAACAGGAATGAAAGAATAGATGATTTGAAAAACAAGCACACTGAAAACTGACAAACTGAAATAAAAAACCCTGACAGAGCACTGAGTAGGGTGGCAGAACTGGCAGAATATCATTTGATTTTTTCATAAGAAATACAAATTCTGAAATTATACTCATTAACCACAGTCTTACTGAAATACAGTATGTGGCCCAAGGAGCAGAGTGTACAGTCCTTACGAGCTGCAGGAAGCTGAGACAGAGATTCAGGCTCGTTCTCCTGAACAAAATAAAAAACCTGCATGACAAATATTTCCTGAAATAAAAAAAAGAATCTCAAAATTGACCAAAATTGACTCAAAATTTCTTCCTAACATCCATAAAATAGCTTTCCTGTTGTTAAAGGATGAAAAATTGTTCACCTGGCAGCAAAATGTGTCTTCCTGCCATAACTTGAAACACATTGGCTAAACATAAATAAAAAGGAGACATATGTCTTGTTCATTATTTTGTTGTTTGTCTTTTAAATGAAGTGCTTTGGCAACGCAATTTGTTTATTGTCATGCCAATAAAGCTCCATTTGAATTTGAAAGAGAGGGCACAGAGATGTCACTCGAAAAGGGAATGCTGAGCATTGAGTCAGGAGTCCTGAGCTGCCGTGGCCCCTTACATTGCACCATCTCTCACCCAGAGGATAACATAAAGGGGGTAACCTAATTTAACTGAGTGTGGGAGGGATTTAGATTTTAGAGCTCCTGAACACATTTATGTTGCCAGAGCTCACCAGCCACCCTGTACTCTGAGTGACACTGAGGTAATATTCAGGGTGTTTCAGAATAACAGGTAGGTAAACAGAGTTCCCCCGTGCCGAACCGAACCTGATACACACACAGCTACTTTCCCATTTATACCAGAGAGCTGTCTGTGACACACACACACACACACACACACACACACACACACACACACACACACACACACACACACACACACACACACACACACACGCAAACACTCACACACACTTTCTTCTAGTTTAGCATTTCCTCTACTTGGTACATTGCCCAGATCCTCTCTCTCACACACATACCACAGTAGGTGCCAGCTTCTGCCCCTGGGACTCAGCTTTGTGTCCTCTCTCTGCACAGTTCTCCAAAAGGGACATTACAGTAATCACCCAGAACTGTGGCCCAAAATGTCCTCCACACATCCAAAGACAGGGAACTCTTACATCACCTGTAGGGCTAATACGTCTTGGATTTTGTTTGCGTTGTTGGTGCTTACTAAAGTCATTTTGTAGTCTTTAAGTTTTAAATCAAAATAAAAGTATGACAACCCCAACGCATTGTTACTAATTATGATTTTTATAAGATATTGATCACTGAATGCACTGTACTTACAGTGTATAATATGTTAGATGACATCATTATGGAGAATGTTGACACTGTGCCCTAATGTTCCTGTTCCTTTCTCTCTTAAACTCACACACTGTATGACCTGCTGCAGACTTTTTCCCTGTTGACAGCATCGATTTGTGAATGCTGCCAAAAAGTAAACCAGAAATTTGCTGAATGAAAACAGGACTGTCCACGCATTTTGTACCACATATTGCTCATATTTAGTGTTTTAGAAAAACAGAAACTGAATGACTACATTAATCCACCCTCATATTTTTCCAGTTATTATTATTTAAAACAAAACAAAAAAAAATGCAACCCCTAATCAGTATTCCTAGCTTCTCTGTCACACTCTGGGAGATCACACTTGCCTGCATGATCCGGCGACAGCTTCCAACATGTTTCATAACCAGAACTACAGGAATAATCTTGAAATTTAACACATACCCTCTCAAACAGAATATAACTGCTAACTGACACACATTGAAAAATGATAGCTGGAATTGCTAAGAAATACCAGCCACCATCCAAAGTGATCAACAACAAGGTCAAAAGTCCAGAAAAATATCATGCTGGCGTCAGACCCAGTGGTACACTAGGGTCTGAGAGGTAACACTAGAGAGACCCATTGATTCTCCAAAATTTGTATTGTTACTCATTTGATTTATTAATTGCATGATGATAATGGAATCACCACGTGCTGCATCTCTTATTCCGGCATCCAGATTGTGACAGGCACGGCAGGTCCTCCCTAACAGTGCTCCACACAGAGAGACAGACTTTTCCACTAAACTGTGTGTCCCAGCACACCACTACCCCAGCTAGTTTCACCTTCCTTGGTCTTAGAATTCCAGCTGTAGAATGACTACAGACATGAGAGGTACTGCAATATTGAATGGAAGTACATAGTATGATTTCTGCATACTCTTTCACAACAGCTCTAGAGCTCCATTGAACTCCAAGGTGAACTCTGATGAACTCTAAGCCAAAGCAACCTTCCAGCAGAGCACACGGCACTGTAACTTTATCCTTAGGCAGCAGGCCAGGCCCATATAACTACTGTACACAGACAAAGCACTGCCCACCTGCGTAAACTACTGTATACACACACTGCAAAGCTCACCTGTAGAACTACTGTACACACACAATGCACTGCTCATCTATAGAACTATTTATCAAGGTCCACACAGCAAAAGCACCAACCTGAACTCACGCATGTTCAGGAGATATAGTCCGAAGCACAACACAACATAAGGCAAGATAAGGCTGTTATTTAAACAGTTTTTTAAAGAAACCCACTGAAAATCAGAAGAGAAATCCTACAGACCTTGTGTTAGAAATGAGCTTCTGAGAATGGCTGCATCTGCCTTGCTCAGAGAGAGAGAGAGAGAGAGAGAGAGAGAGAGAGAAAGAGAGAGAGAAGGAGAGAGAGAAGGGGGGAGGGGCGAGGGAGGGAACAAGAGACAGGCTGAACTCTGTCCCAATGGTC
Organism: Megalops atlanticus; assembly: GCA_019176425.1. NCBI lineage: Eukaryota > Metazoa > Chordata > Actinopteri > Elopiformes > Megalopidae > Megalops > Megalops atlanticus. The sequence continues at coordinate 21,294,456 of CM032886.1, forward strand.
ACATAGCACTCCATCCAATAAGCTGCTCTGAACTTTGGAGTCTTGCTCCACAAAGTGGTATCACACTCCAGGGGGTGGGCGGGTTGAGACTGAGACAGAGGGAGAGTGAAGGAGAAGGGGGGGTTATTCTACTCATGGCACAACACCTTGCGGGGCACAGCATCCTTTCCAGAGTCACTCCCCTCATCTCACTACCCCAAAACCCTCACCACCCTCTACCCAGGCCCACACAGTCACACAGACACAATGGAGTTATTGTGCCTGCAGCACAGCCCGGATTCTGACTCAAGCACATTGTCTGTTAAGCAGGCAAGCCTTACACTAGCAGAGGGACATCAGCTCCCTTGTAAAACACACCATTCCTATAATGTTGCTACAATACTATGTGCGAGCAGAAAGCCAGCCCCACAGTCTAACACATATTCAAGCATGCTAAGACTATAAGCTGCTCATCTCTTTTAGACTGACACTTTGTATTCATATGAGTGACCATTCCAAGGCACAGAGAGCATGATTGACCTGTCTGCTTCAAGTTGAATTTGAGAGAGAGAGACTGAGTACGAGAGGGAGAGAGCAACCGAGGGAGGCAGACAGCGTGGGGGAGACAGAGAGAAAGGATGAGAAAGGGGGCAGGAGAAAGGAAGAGAGGAGAAGGGATCAGTGCCCAGGGCCAGTGCTACTGAGCAGGGCAAGCATGTCTGTGGAGCAGAGAAAGTCATGAGCTCTCACACATTTCCTCTGTCACCGCCCAGCCACCAGACTCCTCTGTAGGGTCACCCTTTGCCACACTGACACCGCCCCACCCTCCCATCCCACCCAAGGTTTCTCACTCTCTGACCCGTGCCTCAGTTCCCCCACCCTCTCAACCGTGTTGTCTGAAAAGAGGCTAGGTTGCTATTTCAGTCAGAAAAGGTCTAAAAGCTTCAAAAAGGAGGAACTGATCCAGCAGCGACCAAAGGAAACCACTTCGATGTAATGTTAGAGTCTGTCTGAATGTGGCTGTCTGCCGTGAGAGATGGGCGCTGGGAAGGCCGTTAGGTTAGCAGGCAAGTGTTTGATGTTCTGCCGTGTGTGTGTATTCCCTTAGGATTTCGTGTTTGTTTCTGTGTAAGTTTGCACTTGCTTAAGAGTTTATATTATCTGTTGCTTTCTACAGCAGGTGACAGGGTGGTTGTGCATCTCTCTTGCCATCTGTACCAGACCAAGCAGCCATCAGACACATGTCTCATCTGTCATTCTACCTTTTCAATCTTACACTGGCATCCCCAGAAATTTGACTTAGGGCAAAAACAAGAGATGGACCCATTTATTATGCAATTGAGTTAATCTTGCATTTATGTACTGGTTGGATTATCATTAACACTGTCAGTTTATCCTATAAATGGATAAAATGTAATTAGTTGTATTTCAAACAAATACCTTTTATTCAGTGCAAATATTAAGAGACTCCGACACTGAGGTTTATGAACAAAATGGGGCCTCTTCAGAAGAGTGATCAGTAAGCTCTCATTTCCAGCTATTTACTTTGTGAAATTTTGTTAAATGCAGCCTTACTAAAATGTTCTTTCAGTTTTGTCAGAGGGTGCTTCTGCAATTATAACATGTTTATTATTAAAATGTAATGTACTGAGGTGCACAGAAGCTGATGTAGCTGACGCAGTCGCTATGTGCATGACGCAGGAGAGAAGAGCAAGCGTGTACCTGGGATGCAGTACATCCCATAAAACTCAAAAATATACGGTTGTTTCCGTAACCTGATCATGTGCTGGAGTGAACTTACAACACATCCTGGACCCTGGGAACTCTGCCCTCTGTCACCCCACATGGGGTCAAAGAGCAGCCAGAGTGACTGCACAATGACACACTGGGGTGGATCACCCACACCCACACACACAGACACACACACACACACACAAACTCCCTTCCTTCCTTGCTCTCTCTTTGACGCACTGCCCCTCGAGGGCAAGGGCAATCAGACAGAAGCCAGCTGCACGTTCTTTGGGACACATACTGGTCCACAGGCTGACTAATGTAGGAGGTGACGAAGCACAGTAACAGAGTCTGGCTTTGATTCAAAGCCTGTCCTCATCAGATCAAAGAGTTCTGGGAGCCTCACCATGTTTGTGATCATGGCAGTACTACCATCTGAGACACTGCCTTTGAAATATTGAAATCCATCACGACACATGTAGTTCTCAAGAACTAAATAAAGAAATGTGAACAAATGTAGACAGGTGTTCATATTCATCATGTTAATCTAAAGTTACAGTATCCAACAGTACCATAACAGAGAGGACTGAAACCTCTGAAAGCCTGCTCAGAAACAGGGGATTACAGGGGAGCTATAAACTCAATTTAGTAAAATCCTATACACAACACACAAAACTAGACACTCAACTCCAAACACATACATGAAAGCAGGTACATAACTCCAAACACATAAAACCTGGTACACAACACTAAACTGTAAACTTGTACAGCAGCTGGTACATGGTACACAGGGATCTTATGGAGATTAAAGAGGCAGGGATAAACCAGCTTAGAGGGGAACAACTGCCTGGCCTGCTTTGCTTGTTCTACACAAACAAACTGCCTTACAAATCCACCCCTACTGCTGCCGGAAATCCAGTACCGATGACCCTCACAAACCCAGACCGCCAAGGTGCCAGAACCTCAGATCCACCCAGGTCCAGCCCGCGAGTGGCCCGGCCAAGCCACGGGACTCACCAGTAGATGTAGTAGGCCACTGCCATGATGACCACCGCTCCACAGATCCCTGTGAAGACCATCACGCCTCCCTGGTTCAACATCTTTGTCCCGTCCTCTTTTCCCCACTCAAAAAAAAAAAAAAACAAAAACTGCGCTTTCTGCCAACAGTGGGACGAAGGAGGAGAGGGCAGACTCAGAGTCCGTGCGGCTGGAAGGCCATGCAAATCCCAGGAGAGATTATGATGACAGCAGCAAGAACCTGGCCGATCCCGAGGGAAGAGGAGAAGGGCAGCCTCACCAAAACTGTCCACTCAGCACAACAAGGGATTGTGGTCCGCCAGCAACACGAGAAGACCGGTCCGAATCCACCACGACCGACAGCACATCCACAAGGGCACACCCGCACACCTCTACACAGCCCTCCCGGTTCGGAGCAGTAAGGTGCGACACAAGAATCGGAGCTAGCCGGACGCTCAGGACGTGGACACAACGAAGGAAAAAAAGACATGGGAGCAACATCTATCTCACCATCTTCCCCCCTAATCCCCTCAAATCAGATTAGTGCTGATTAGCTGGCCTGTGGCACCCTGGATAAGTCACTTCTAATTTCCATCAACATGTGGGGGTTGGGAGGTGGTTGGGGGGGGGGTGCCAGGGCTTAGCCACCTATGCAGTTGTTGCTCATAGGCTCCCTTCAGTGTCATTCATTAGAACGATGGGAACAGTGACACGGAGCCAGGGCGGCAAACGTTTTGGTTTTGTTTATTCACCAGGGGCATTTTTTATGATTAACCCTCGGATATTTTCAGGGCCTTTTTCTTTCAGCAGTTTTAAAAGGCAAATTTGCTCTGTGCTCCACAGGTGTTTCCAATGCTGAATTCAACCTTAGTGAAGAGAAAGTGGGAGAGTGAGGGAGTGTGAGTGAGAGTGAGAGAGTGTGAGAGAGAGAGAGAGAGAGAGAGAGAGAGAGAGAGAGAGAAGGATAAAGAGAGACAGGTGGACAGAGGGAAGGTGCCAGTGAGGAGAGAGAAAGAAGGAGTAATGATGTTGAGAGAGGGACAGAATGACAGCAGTAATGAGGAAAACCAGAGAAATGGAGACAGCGAGAGTGCTATACCTATTACTCATCTTTCTAAGAAGTTACTGTAGTAAGTGTAACCACAAAATACTTCTGAACTCCCATCTCCATGTTTCCAACATAACACTCTCTGGGTTGGGTGACAATAATCTTAGGGTAAATGTGCTGTTTAAGCCCACCAAATCTAGTTTGTAATATATTTTAGACAAGTCATTTTTTATGTCAGGAAAGTAAGGTGAAAATCAAACATTCACCTGCCATTTTCTCACTCAAGTTTTGATTTTTTTCAAGTTTTATTTTTAAATTAATAAAAGATACTTTGAATATAAAGTGTCTGGAATGGGGTTAATGAGTATGCCATTTAAGCCCATGTTTGTTCTAAATAAGACCACATGTTTATTTTGTGTTCATTTTTATTCATTAAAAAGTTTTTCCATTAAAATTTATGAATTTAGATCAGGGTTTTTGACATAGGTTGTACAGTCTAATATGTTACATTAGATTACATGCATTTAGAAGATGCTCTTCTAGATGCTCAACTTCCAGCACAATACACCATGAGTGTATCAATTCAGTTTAAACGAGCAACAGTGTCAGACCAGGCTAACAACACTCCCAGACCAGTGAGTGTGAGCATAACACTGCTCAAGCCCTACCACAAGTTAACTTGTGCAATCTGACGGAATGCAAGTATACTATGATAAAATAGTCCCTAGAACACAGAATCCAAAATACATCACAATACTGCATGCAAAATATAGAATCAAATACTAGAGGTATCAGGTGTTAGGGGGCAGCGATTGAAGTACCTCAGGTGATTACAAATACTTGAAACCTAATCTAAGCATGCTACACTAAGACAATTAATCACAGGTCTGCATGCTCCAAACATTTAACTTCATTTGGTCATCTTGAGAATTATACAGCGCAGCAAGGAAGATGTTATTTTCAACAGTGCACAGTGGTCAGTGGCACCAGGGTATGGCCCTCCCCATTTTATGTGTCCTCTAATTACCTGTTTTTTAGTTTCCCACATGTATTTAAGGGGACTTCTATACCTCATTCATTTGACTGTTTGATTCCAATAGAAATGTGCTTCGGTTTGTTTGAAGCTATGTGTGAAGCTGCCAAATGAATAAATGAATAATTGAATAAGCTACTGTGTGTGTTAAACATTGACAATGACACAATTTCACCAAGATGTGAATTAAAAAATCAAATGGAGGCTACTAGAACTGAACTTGGTGCATTCATGATTTGGTCCACCATAAATATGTGCAGCATGAAAGCAAAAGCTTTCAATTATCATTGAAAACAAAGTGCCACTGACATGTGTTGCAATTGCATATATATAAAACACATTTCCCTCATCTTTTGCAAGGGAATACCTTCAGCTTTCCCATGTAGTCTTACTTGAGTTTTCTGTTTTTATTCTGTTTTTAGTGTTGTTCCCTGTGTTTATTCTACTGTAAAGCATCCTGTGTCATCCACAGATGGACACAACACTTCTTAACTATGTTCAGTTCCTACCAAAGTTATTTGGTCAGGAAAAATGACCAGTTTACACACAGGAAAAGCAAGAGCACTGCACTTAGGATGTCTGCTTTCTCTCATATCCATAGATTGTACAGAGAATTTCCACTGCATATAGGCAGCAAGGGAACACATGACTGAAAATGGAAACCCAAGGGTATTCCACTTTGGGTTTTGTCAAAAGTAAGATAATTAAACATATATATAAGCGATCAATGTAAATGTGAAGATAAATATGGTTTTGACAGTGAGGTAGAGAGAAGGAGAGTAGTAGTGTGGAGAGAGGTAAATATCCAGGTCTATATATTTCTGAGACTAAACAATTGTAGACAGAACTACAGAATTTAACATCAGCAATGGAATCTCAGTTATTTAATGGAATGTATCCATGCATCCCATAAAATTGGAGCTCTGAGAACTTTGGCGGAAGGCATGGCATTGCAGAAACATTTGGTACATATCGTTCTACTTAAAAGCAGCAGCAGCTGTGACCACTGTCTGCTGCCTAGTTTTTTTTTTTTTTTTTTTTTACTGTTTTACATTTCTGAATCAATCATGACTTCCAGGTAGACCTGGGAACAAGGAGGACAGCAGTGAGCCCTCAGCCCATGGGCCTGGTATTTCAAGCACAGAAAGAACAGCCATTGTTAATGAGTCTGCCTTCCTGAGCCCTGTCAAAGTGAGACAGGCGGCACAGGGCTGGCACTGGGGGTGAATTCAGACAGCATCCCCGGGTCCTTAGCACTGCTTCAGCTCTGTGCTGCTTGCACGCTGCATTTAACCTCATTTTAAATCAGGTCTGCGATGTGTTAAACCTGCTGCACCAACTATGACTGCAGCTGCCTGCACTCGTTACTGTGTGTGGGATTGAAGTGCATGTATTCTTCAAACTTGAAGGCTACGTGCAGTCTGGGAATTTTTAGTGAAACTTATGAAATATCAGGACAACATGGTGTTTTTTCTTCACAAATAATCAAAAAAATAGAATATATATGAAAGTACTTTCTGCCATGGAGTTGTCCTGGCTGTAACAGAGGCTCCATTCTGCATTACAATAATGTTCAACAATGGGTTTCCCCTCCCGTTACACAGTGATACCGATGTGAGAGTGGAGTTCAATGGCATCCGTGTTAAAGCAGCACAAGCCCTTTTAGAGCATCAGAGCCAGGCCCTTGAAGAGAGCCCAGAGCCCACAGCCCAGAGCCCACAGCCCAGAGCCCAGGACTAAAAATCCAAGATGGAGTTGGTGGGTTAACAGTTGCCTTCATCTCCATTAAGGTCACAGTGATTGGGCCTTCTAGTCAAAAAGGGGCATAAGCAGGCCTCTCCAAGCTCCTTAGGCCTGGCAAAATGTGTCCAGCTGCATGCTCATTCATTTCTGACAGATTCTGGGATCCAGAGGCTTCTTCCTGCAGTCACAAGAAAAATCAAATGCGAGGTGACAACAGCCCAGATTCAGAGAACAATTTTAGGACACCCTTAATTAGTAGTGTTTTAAACCAATCATGAGGAAAATTTAGGACACTTTAGCAACTCATGATAAATTACCCATGCAACAATTTGATATTTTTGTGCATCTGTGAATTTGGTGATTAGCCTAAAAAATCTCCTGAAAAGATACTGTCCTAAGGTGGCTTTGTGAAACATGGCTAATAACCCCACATTTCAGATAGTCAAAAATACTAGGACATGCTTTCTCTAACTACTGTACATCTGCCCTCCAGCAGGTGGAGTCATCATTTGTGTTTTCCGTTTCCTCAAGAAAAACCCACATTGTTGACGTGAACTGAACCCAAAGCTGGCTGAGCGGAGAGAGACAAACAGGGAACTGGAGTAGGCTGTCCTCGAACATGCTGTCAGAAAAATCAAATGCACAGGAAGATTGCCTCCTGCAACCTACTCTGTACGTCCATGTTTAAAATGGTGATAAGCACCATGAGTGTGTGCTGCCTAAACACTCAAATGCTGATGTGACTCCCATTCCACCTTCTTACCTCTTGCTTTGTAATCCTCCTGCAGGACAGAACAAGCCACCAACCTGCCCTGCAATTCATCTCATAATGACATTATGGTCCCTCTGAGCATGACCGCAACATACCTGGTTACCTAACAGAGCAAACACACGATGTTCTCTGCGCATTGCTAGAATGCACTTTAGCTTAGCTTAAAGCCCCCCTAAAGCCCCCCTCCCCTCATTGCCCCCTCTCTGAGTGATGTACCTCTGGTATTTACATATCTATTATTTCCTGCATGTTCTGCTGTCAGTCACCTGGAGATACCTAGCATGTCCCTTGTCCTTAGGTACCCATGACAGAACGAACAGTGGGCCTGACACAGTTGACTTCCTGAACACAATGGATGGATGGTTGGTTGGATGGATGAAAAGCCTTGAGACTAACATCTTATAACTTTATAGCGATATTACTGCCACATCAATAGACTCCTGTACCTGCTGGTAGCTGCTAACCAACACCAATCCTTATTTTTCACATGCCCAGAGAGACCCTTTAACAAAGGCCACAGAAAAAATGTTGCTACCTGACATTGATAAAATACCATAGAAATACCATAGATTTCACAATAAAGATCTCCATGGTGATTACAAAACAAGGATTCTATGCTGGCAGTTTCATAAGGATAAAACTCTCCATAATGACCTCACACAATTTTCCCATAAATGGTCAATTAAAAACAGACCACTGAAAAACCTGGAATAACTTCACCG